>OX578281.1:60966468-62463681 GCA_951217055.1 Gerris lacustris
GTTTTCAGTTATTATTAAATGCATTACTTATCTACACAAAATTCTCTGCTTGTATCAAGTTGAAATTTTACATGCCTGTTTCAATAGTATTTTAGACTTTAGACGATGTAAATGTAGTTTTATTAAAATCGTTACGTTAGAACCTATAAGATTTCGGTAAAAACGTTGTTTTCTTAATTTTAAACGTTTAGGTCCACTGCAATACTCGTAGTTTTAACGGTCTTTATCACTTCATAGCGGAGTCACTGCTGGTTTTACTAAAAAATTGTAAGGTTAAAAAATGTTCGTCTCATCGAATAAGTGATGATAGAATCTTTTCCCGTCCTGAAATTCCAATTTTACATTTGAAGCTCACGTTTACACGAGCGTTCACCGTGAACTCTTAACAGATAAAGCTGTCAAACAAACTTAGCATTAGTAAAAGGAACATATGAACCAAATTTCAACTAAATCGGACAATTTTTACTCAACAAAAACGTTACTGACATACAAACCGAGAGACAGACAGGATCCACAATTTGTTGAATGTAAGAATCTCGTTTCAATGATTTAGTTTCATGTTTCCAGAGTTTATCGGTGTTTAGTTGGTACCTCTGCAGAAGCTTGGGCACGGCATCTTCCACATTCATTGTAATCCACGAACCCAGGACTGCCATATTCCAGGTAACATTGAATTAAGTCTTACGTCCAGACAATCTTATATTATTTGTTAGATATGGGAGCGGCTATGAAGATCATCCAGAGAAATAACTTTAATAACAAAGCAGCTTCCAGCCTTCAAAAGGTCATCATCAGAGCCTACTTCAATTTACGAAGAGAGACAGTTTGTGTTATTCCTTTATATTTTGATGTCTCAGCCACCATAAGAATATAGAATAAACTAAACTCAAAATTAATTTTTTTTACTATCTATTGTTAACATTCCACAATGGCACCCCTCACCCCTTCAATCACATATTTCAATCACTGCTATTTCAATTACCGTTCCCAGGTAACGTTTATTACCAAGGGTGAAATCCAATACAAATACATATTAATGTAAGGCTTTGCTGAGCATATTCTATTAACTGAAGTGTTCAATTTACATACTTAAAAGACCGAAATCTAAATTATGTTTAAGATAGGAAAATGAAGGTAATCATACCAGATGTAGGATACATGAGTTTGGCTGTAGGTCCAATGCGGTACTTGGTACCGTGAACACGTTCTAGTGCTTCGACTGCTCGTCTTGCCATATAGAGAAGATCGTCGTAGTCCTTTGGTTTAGAGTTGGTATGTCCCCAAGGTACGAGCCACATCTGGCTGTAAGCGTGAAGCGTTAAATAAGCCTTGATACGACCTTTACGTTCCATGATGAAGTCAGCTATGGCTTTGGTTTCCGGCTCGGAAAATGCTCTGCAACAATTAGTCAATTGAGAAAATAAGCAACAAAAACTTAAATTCAGATTTGGATCAAGTATGTTTAAATGGTATCGGTTTTAAGTCTTCAAGTCATTCAACAAATAAGTTGATAGAACTAGATAAGCAGATCCGTTCAAACTAATAGATATAGTCGATATGGTTTTACTGTCTTATTTTACCTGGATAGTAGTATTTAAGAATTACTAAGAAAATGAATTAATGAGAAATGACTAATAGTCCAGGACATAGCGTGCAAAAAATGTTTGACTAACATTAAGCTAGAATTTTGTATAAGTTAATCTTTTGGTGCCTTTTAAGAATATGTAGTCTGTTCGTCTCAGGGAAATAGCTTGGCAATAGGCATTTGAAAGAAAAATCGGTGGAGAGTGGCTAAGTCCCGTCATTTATGGTAGCCGGTGAACAATGTGATTTTCATGATACTGTGAATACAAAATTAGTTAGTAGACCAAACATCAAGTTGATGTTTGGTTGATGGTTTGCCACTTGATAGGTGACCACTTTGATTTAGAGTAATATTTAAATAACAAACAGGGTTTGTACTCAGGATTATGAAAATCACATTGTCTACCATAATGGGCGGGGTCGGTATGGCCGCTCTCCACCGACTTGTGTTTTTCAAATGCCTATTGCCAAGCTATGTCCCGCAGACAAGCTTAGCCAACTACATATTCTTAAAAGGCACTAAACGATTAACTTACATATTACGTACACAAAATACGCTATCTTCTGGACTATAATTGCTTGACTTGATTGATGATGATGATGTACGTACTTAGGTCCGGCATAGTTTGGATCACATGGATCATCAGAAGATCCTCCTTCTCCCCAATGGAATCCAAAGTTTCTATTCAGATCGACTCCTCTGCACCTTCCTGACTCAGTGCCCCAGAATATCCTGTAATAAATAAAATATAATAGATTAATTATAAATACAGAGACTGAGAAAAAATGTCATATATTGCTTTGTTGATATTTATTTAGTTATTTAAGTATTATTAAATATTCTATAAATGGTTAAAATTGATTAAATTAAGTTCAAAAAGTATTACAGAGGTAAAATTATTAAAAACTTTTAGAACTCATGGGTTTCCTAATACGATTATTTCAACACTCGATTTAACTCGTAGGAATTTACAACCTTCTTTAATAATTATGATATAAAACTTAAAAAATGCTAGTCCTAACTTTCCTCGAAGTAATGTACCGAGTAAAAAAGCAGTTGGGATTTGCTCTCAGATGTTAAAGAAGTCATATGAAATAAAGCAAGATATCAATATGTTACTACATAATTACAGGAATTCTCCGATACCATGGTTAGAGTTATCTCCTGCTCAGTTACTATTTGGCAGAATACTTAGAGATAAATTACCAACTTCTGAAAAAGATAAAAAACCAACTGGGATAAATGCCAATAAAGTTAAACAACGAATGATAAAAAGACAGAATAATCAAGCTAGATTTTATAACGAACACACTAAAGCCTTGCAAATATAACTAAAGGAGCTAATGTATATATTAAAAATGGAAAAATAAAAAACTGGGATCATGGAGAAGTAGTGAAACGCGAAGAGGCTCCTAGATCTTCTATATTGTTAGGAATTACGAGGGAACCGAGTACAGGCGTACTAGGGAACACCTTTGGCAAGAACACCTACAAAAGCCTTTAGGATCTAGTACTAGTAAACCTGGTAATAATAATAATCCAAATTCGTTGGGATGTGGAATGAGCATTGTATGGTACTACGAAAAAGACAAAATTTAAGACCTCAGAGGTATAGACCAGAGGATTACTAGTAGTCTTTTTAGGGTCCGTAGGCAAAACCAAGGACCCTTATATTTTCCTGCGTGTGTCTATCCGTCCGTCCGGTCTCCTGCACTCACGGCTACACTTTTCGTCCGATCACTTTGAAATTTGGCATGTATATGTCTTGTACCTTTATAAGGTACAATATAAACTTAGCAAAAATCAACTTTCATTGATATCACTGATAAAATTTCTGGCAAAGGTGGGACATTTTCTGAAACAGTGTTGCCACACTTTGAACCAAGAAATAGTATCACAGAAACAATTTCTCCTCTGCCATGAAAGAAGAAATTAGCAGATCCTGCCCTATGATAAGATTACAAGATTTTTCCATATATACTAATAAGAGCATATGAGCATTTATTATGTCATCAGATGTATCCAGTCCGTATAGTGAAATTGAAACTATATTTTCCAAATATTTCTGTATTAACTTACCAACAATGTGAATTTTACAAATATGAAACAAAAATTACCTTTTCTGTCTGTGGGATTTCTTCTTAGGTTTGATTCTTCCCTCGCCCACATCTTCTAGCGAGTCTTCATCATCCTTGTAGTCATCATTTTCCTTGTAGTCGTCATCATCATCATCATCATCTTGTTCTTCTTCATCTTCCTTGTCCTTGTAGTCTTCATCATCTTCATCACCATCATCTTCGTCATCATCGTCATCATCATCATCGTCATTTTTATATTCCTCTTTGTATTCATCGTCTTCTTCATCGGGTGTATCTTTGTTGCTACCTCTGTTCTTCCTCCAGAATCTGTTAAACAACAAAGAAATTAATAACCCATCGTATTCTTTGTATAATACTCTCACATTTTTAACATAATCGAACATTTGTCTAGGCAACATTTGTAGGTCATTAACTACGATCTTAATTTGGATTACGTCGATTTTGGATCGTAATTTTTGTATAAACGAACATTTGTCTAGGTAGGCCATTTACTAATTTTGAACATGAGGGTATAGTAGCTTCGTTTCAAATTAAAACACGCTGTGTTACTTTACCTGTCCGACATATGAGAGAATTCGTAGCCGTCTGGATTCGCTACAGGCATGATGTACCAGTCTACGTTATCAACGAGGTTCCTGTAATTCTGATATTTCTCTACCAGCTGCTTCAATAGAAATAAAGCAACGCTGGGTGTCACCCACTCTCTCCCGTGCATTCCTGAAACCAGTGAAACAGCGAGTTTATCATTTAATTTAACACAGAAATACATGTACTATAAATCTTCATTTAAGAACAAGCAGGAGATTTTATGAAGACTGATTTTTTTTCGAAACTTAACATTTTTTTTTGGAATTTACACGTAAATGCAACACCATTTGTGGTCATACTGTGTATGTTTCCTGGTATCCATATAAAAAATAAATAAGGCCTATATGAGGGCACATTTTTATAGGAGGTCTTTATGCTCCTCATCACTAGTAAATCCTTTTTTCCTGGATTTTATCGCTAGACCGCAGACGAGCATTCCTATCCTGTTCCTCCTAAAAATAAATATTACCAATATACAAGAAAGAATTTTAGTTGGCATACCAGCATCGATCCATATAGCCGGCCGTTCCTTATTCTTGCCCTTGCCTGAGGAGAGTCTCACCACTTTAAGACTTCTTCCTTCGCTGGAAAGTCCGATCTTAAGCACGTCTACTATATGGGGAGCGTAGGCCACCAGGTAATCCATGTAGTCTTCCATATCTGAAACAGGGTACGATTGAAAAAGAGAGGGAGTAGAAGAATTTATACGTGATATTTGCTAACGATATTATACTTGCACTGTAGACTGCAGCGTTCATGACGCCATGTCATTTGTATACTGATACATAGGGCACTTCTGCCGAAGGAATCAGCTTATTTCTGGTACCATATCCAATCCCAAGATGGAAAAGCAAAGTCAAATAATTTGGCAGTTATCAATAAAATAAAATAATTACCACGCATAAACTAAAATGTTATATTCAAAATAAATTTCACAAGGGGATGTTCCTTATTTATCCATGGGATAACGTGCAAAAAAGTGTTTGACAAACATCAAGCTAGAATTTGATGAACAAGTTAATCTTTTAGTGCCTTTTAAAAAATATGTGGTCAGCTAAGTTCGTCTGCGGGACATAGCTTGGCAAAAGGCATTTCAAAGAAACCAACCGGTGAAGAGCAGCCATGCCCCGCCCATTACGGTGGACAATGTGATTTTCATGAATCTGAGTACAAATTTAGTTAGTAGACCAAAAATCAAGTTGATGTTAGTTTGTCACTTGACAGGTTAGTTATTCAAATATTACTCCAAATCAATGTGCGGTCATCTATCAAGTGGCAAACTAATATCAACTTGATTTTCGGTCTCCTAACTAATTTTGTATACTCAGGATCATGAAAATCACACTGTCCATCCTGTTCTGCCACCAACACTGAGTGACCCCGGACCCCACTTCCTACGAATAGTCCCACCCAATAATGGACTTCTGACTACACCCTTTCATTAAGTAATATCATTCTACAATACTTTCTACATACTCCTACACTACATATACGAGAAAGTAAAAAGATAATACAGTAAAACCTCGATAAGAAGTGTCTCAAGGGGATTAGGGAAAGAGTCTTGTTATTAAGGTACTCTTTTTGTTGAAAGTCGTGTTAACAAGGTTATATTGGCTGTCAGTCGTGTTATCAAGGTTAATGGAATCACTAAATCATTTGTGTGGTTGGGCTTTCTAGTCTAGACTTGTGCAATGTCGACCAATTCCTGCATAGAGTCGCGTTATCGAGGTTGACTTCTCAAAATGACTTGTTATAGAGGTTTTGAGTTTCGTTGTAAATTGGAAAAAATCTGTGTTATTGAGGCTGTTTGGATAATAATAGTCGCATTATAGAGGTTAATTTAACATTATGTGTTATGGCAATCTCAAGGGAATTTGAATATTGCACTTGTAATTGAGGTTGTCGTGTTATTGAGGGTCGTGTAAGCGAGGTTCTACTGTATAATTATTTGAAGAAAACTATTAATTTGATAATCTGCCTTCTATTTAAAACTTGTAGATCCATTCAACTGGGGGGGACAAACTTGCCGTGTTCGTGTTAAATTAAAATAGAAAGCCTGAATTTCAATTATAGAACGAAATAAGAACATTTTTTTTACCCCGTTTTAAGTAAAAAAAAATAGTTGAATCAATTTTCGTTTTTGATTCAACTGGTGGTAGATTATCTTTTAGTTTTTTTTTAGAATGAGTCTATATAAGTGTGGAGTGTTTTGCTAATGAGTTGACGCAGTGGCGAGAAGTCACGAACTACAGTAACGGACCGATTCAAACGTTATCATCATCATCTAATTATATATATAGGCTAGGTATCTGACCACATTGAATTGAATTAGTAAACATTAGGAGATGTTAAGCACTCTCAAGGTAATTATCATACAAGGGGGGAATCACGATAAGCAAGTAAGTATTAAAAAACAATAAATACAATCTCATCAGTCTAATAAATTTGTCTCATACATATTCTAATTCTCTGCAGCATTATTATTCTCTTTCTGTTCCTGTTTCTTAATGTTGCTTTTAATTATGAACTTTTGTTAATATTAATTTAATTATTATTATTTAATTTATTAAATGTAGTGATAAAATTTAACTAATTCATAACTTGCCGTGGCAGTGCATACGTCTTAGAACCATATTGAGGACAATAGTACGTTAATCTAGCACTAGATATCAGGCCGTTCAATATTATAGTAAGTATATTAATATCTCTACATCTTTACTATCTTAAATAATATGCAGTTTAAATACATACAACATTTATATCTGGCCTATTTGCAGAATGTAATTAGGTATATGATGCACTTTATAATGATGTCATTATCATTATAATATAACTATTATCATATAATGTTACTAATTATTAAAAATAAAAGTCATTAGAAATACTCAGCCAATTAGGGTGGCACATAGCTTCCTCACGTTCTATTTTGTACACTTTAAGGATTTTATACTAATAAAACCTATTATTGACAAATTTATTAATTTTCCCCCGTTTTATTAAGACTCACAATTTTTTTGATTTTTCTCATTAATTAAAGTATCAATTTAGCAAAATTTAGGAAGCGCAAACGGTTGAAATTATTTGGGGCCTTCTGCAGGCTACTTTCGACAAACCATCCAAATTTCATAAAAATCAGATAAGTGCTTTTGATGATATATGTAGGTGTAAATAAATGTATGTTTGTGCGCATGTGGAAGAGAAAACAATGGGCGCAGAAGGTTGCAACTTATATGGGACCAACAATGGGCTAATTATGGCCCACCATAAAAATTTTATTAAAATCGGACGAGTGGTTTTTAAGATATGTGGGTTCGCAAAAATTGAGCGACAGACCGACAGACAGACACGGAACCATGTAGTCTGGCAATTTGTGTGGCGCATAGCTTCCTCGCTCCAATTTTGTATCCTTCAATGATTGTATTTTTTTACAAGCAATTATTGTCAAATCTATTTAATTTTCCCCCGTTTTGTAAATCTGTCAAAATTGTTTTGATGTTTTACCTAATAATATATTATCAATTTAGCAAAATTGCAAGAGCGCAGACGGTTGAAATATATATGGGGTTATCTGCGGGCTACATTTGACCAACAATTTAATTTAATTTAATTTAATTGTTTTTTTGGCTATTTTGACCAAAAATTTAAATTTCATAAAAAAAAAACGAAGATAAAGGTGAAAATAAATGTATGTTTGTGCGCATGTGGAAGAGAAGCAAATGGGCGCAGAAGGACCAACAATGGGCTAATTATGACCTAACATCCAAATTTCATTAAAATCGGACGAGTAGTTTATTAGATATGGTGGTTCGCAAAAAACAGACTGACAGACAGAAACAGAACCAATAATGGTCCCTGATGTTTGAAACAGATTTCTGAAATAGGAGAATTAAATATGTTCGTTCTTGATAACGATCCCAAAGCTTCCGTTACCTTTGGTAAGCTCGGAACCAATAAAATAAATGTTTAGAAGTCACTGATTAGAGTTGGCCATCTACTGATAGGACCAGTGGCGATCCTGGGTCGAAAGTTCTGGGGGGGCTAAAGCCCCCCATGTTTTGCGGGTGTAGTATACATTTTAATATACCAGGAAGAACTCATTTGTATGTTATATGTTGTTGCAGTCCTACCCAGAGGCAATTCTATGCAATTTTTTCGTGAGGCTAAACAATTAAATTCATTCAAGAATGTTATAATTGCCATTGAACTGGGACTGGGAAGTTCTATTGTAAGTATAGTTGGAGGCTTATTTAAACAGTCTCCTATGATACTTACCATATCATCACAGAAGAAAGTATTGGTCTTTAAATAATAATAATTTTAACATGAGAATAACAAAAGGATTGGTTTAAAAACTGTATAGGTTAATTAAAAATGTATAAATTGTCAGAAACAATATAATATTTATAGATAACAAAAATGTTAAAATTAACATGGACGTCGACAGCAGTGCATTATTGGAAGGAAAATGTATAAAATATGACCTCTCAAAACATCGTTTTTATGCTTTTTTGAGGTGAAATTTTATTTTAATTCTTTTTCATAAAACAAATTAAACTACTTTTGTTGGCACAAAAGTATGCACAAGTATTTTTAAAAGAATTTTAAGTTTTAAATTAAATCAAATTATAATTATTATTAACAATGGGAAATAGACAGGGCCTCTATATTTCCGTTACAGTGCTCTGACCAACGAAGAAGTTTTAATACAAACTTAAATATAGTAATTGTAAAATAATAAAAGGTGTGCACCTAATCATGGTAGATTAAATAGATCAGGTAATAGCAATTATGCAATATTACTTCACATCTATAATAAACTGTGTCATTTATTCAATAGTTGTGAAAACATGTTTTCTTAGGGTGCCATAATATAAAGTTTAGTCCAAAATGGGACATTGAATTTTGGGAAGTTGGTCAAAGTATTGTAGCCCCCCGACGAAAGTGGGGGCCCAAGCAAAAATTTGGATAAAGTTTAAATTTGATAAAGAAAAACTTTAGATTAAGTTTTCGGACATCATTGGTAAAACTGCAACTGCACTATAGCCCACCTATTTCGTACTGTCCGATTTACTTAATTTTTTTAAAATGTTCCTTTTTATAGAATTTGTCTTTTTTACAGTATCTCTGTACAAAAACGTTTCCGGTTGTAGCGTCTCGATAAAATCAGAATTATATTTTATTTATTTTTTTTATATACGGAAAGTGTTATGTTTAATGTGGCAATGATAGAAGGTCAAAAAATTCTAACCTTAACCTAGCATATTTAATTTTTAACTTCTGTATATTTTTCCTGTGATTGGGTCAAAAAGTTGCATCAGTGTTTTAAATTTCAGCACTTTAGCTAAAACGGTTCGAGCCCTATAAACCATAGAGCGACGGACGGACGGATACATCAACCTCGACATTAGGGTTTGAAGAATTATCTACAATACCCTAAAAAATAAGATTGGGTTTATCGAGACGCTACAACGGAAATCGTTTTTGTAATGTAAAAAAGAACAGTCTGGAAAAAAAACAGAATTAAATCGGATATTTAGAAATAGGTGGGGAATATGATGCAAATTTACCCCATACAGTAAATAGCATATTCGTAATCATCATGAACGTGTGTTTTGTATTTTGTTGTTATAGCTTCAGTTTGTTATTCACAATTGTTATTATTCCCAAGCTTCATATTTGATTTCTTTATCAACATTAATTATAGTTAATACTTATGTTATCTTATTAATATGACACATAGTAATTAACTATGTTATATTAATAAAGATAGTATTTTAGCAGTTTCATTTTTCTGCTGCCTGTAGATAAAATATTGTATGCAACAGCAAAGGAAACATTTCTGCCTCGTTTATTCATAGCCTAAAAATAATAATAATAATAAAAAAAAATATACATTTCTTTAAAAAAAATTTAAAGGTGCGCTAATTTTCTTTCGGAGGCCTAATTTTTTTCCAGGGGGGCTAATTTTCTCCCAGGGGGGGCTATAGCCCCCCCTGCCCCCCCCTAGGATCGCCACTGGATAGGACTCTTATCACGTGATTTACAATTTAATCATCTTTAAGTAAGTCTTGGGGCGATTTCCTCTTGAGTATTTCCAGCAATATGATGAGAGTAGGTTCTTGACAAGAGGATTGGGGTTAATGAATTTGGAATGAGAGGATTTGTATTGGAATCAAAGGTTAGGTCATTTTGGTTTAAACAGTTGGCTACATTGGAAATTTTACGAAGAATAGTTGATCGGAGAGATTGAATTTTGTAAGAATTTTTGATGGCTTGGTCGATCCCCACAGTTCTATAGTCCGAAGGTCCAGATAGGTTTTATATAATAATTGTATACCGTCAGTTTGTTCGTTAGTGAAAGATTAAAATTCTCGCCTAGAAGTCTAAGTAGCGTCTTGAGATGTTACTAGTCACTATATGTCCACACGTTTTAGTCGTTTATGTAAGGTCCAAGTCAGTCCTCTGTCTAGATGAAGTCCTATGTACTGTAGAGATGAAGTCCAAGCCGGTAAAGAAATACTTGAAGATATGTGGCTCTTCGTAGAGTTAATATCTTAGCCTCGATTATCCTCGGGGTATGATCTTTCTAAACAAGTATGCCAAATTTAATCAAAATTAATCCATTAAAATCGGCCTAGTAGTTTAGGCTCTATGCTTATGCACAAACAACAGACAGACAGACAGACGAAAGACAGTCGGCAGACAGGCCACAGAGAGACAGGCCACAGACAGACAGACCACAAACAGACAGACAGACATATTTTAAAAACCATTTTTTTGTGAATCCATCAAAATCTCAAAATAGAATTCTCGCGCCAACACATTACTCTCTCTTAGTATGGGAAAGTAAAAAAAGTGAAAAACACTGGACCAAGTAATTATGTACATATTATATTTAAGAAAATTTTGTACGAGTTGGGACTCAAAGATTATTTTGTTTTCTTGGTATTATAAGAAATCAATTGGCTAGTTTACACTAAATATTTTTAAAAAACAACTTAAGTAGAAAGTTTTATTATGTGGGATTAAATTTCAGTTGAACTATAACTTAAAATTATTATGTGCTGATATCTGGATTAAGTGAATCATAAAATATATTATAATATATTCACGACTTTGTTTAGATCCGTGTTAATGAAAGCGTAACAAATTTGCTTTTTGCCAGTCAAGTGTTTCACTTTTTTTTTTTACTTTTTAATTGGTTCCGATATAATATTAATTATATTAATTTTCTATTTATATTGTACACACACACACATATATATATATAATACTGATGATAAAATCTTGAATGTATAATAAAAGTTTCTTTGTATGAAAATTATATATATATGTAAATGTTATATATATATATATATATATATATATATATATATATATATATATATATATATATATATATATATATATATATATATATATATATATATATATATATCGTTTTAAAGTATAAAAGTTTCTTTGTATTACAATTTATATATATATATATATATATATATATATATGTGTGTGTGTGTGTGTGTGTGTGTGTGTTTCGCATATTTTTTTTTATATATAGTATATACAAATAGATAATATGAACAAAAGATGGATAGATAAGTATAAGGTAGTATGAATTGTATTACGTTTATTTAAGCGTAAATTATACTTGGGGATAAAAAAATAATCTAGTTGAAATCTTCTAGGATAGAAAAACAAGAGAGCAGAACTAACTGGCCCTCGAAATGGTAAAATCCGTTCAACGAAATCTTAGCTTGCATGATGCTCCAGAACAAAGTAAAAAATATGAATTACCAATATGATCAACACTTTCACCTCCCAGCTGAGTATTGTAACGTGCAGGTAATAGCCACCATATTAAAGACTAACAATCATATAAACACAAACAGTTCAAACAATCAAAACTAAGTGAAAAATCTATCCGATACAACTCATTCTGGACTTTCTTATACTTATATACGAGTACATAATTACTTGATCCAGTGTTTTCCATTTAGTAGTTTTTACAAGTTTTCGTGGTTAACTATCAAAATATAACAATAGTTATTTATGTAACTAGGGGGCTAAATGAAATTTTACTGACGAGTGATTATAAGTTAGCCTCTGAGCCTGAGCCGGAGGCGAGGACAGGCAATGAAAATTAACTGCCTCGGCTTCGCCTCAGCAGGCAATGAATATAGGAGTCAGACATTGCTGCCTTGTTGCATATAATATTTTTTCCGTGGTAGGCTGTGAAATAGTAACTTTAGAGCCTAAAAAACATAGCTAAAATCCATTTTTTCATTACGTGGACTTAAAAAATCTTTTCATTACTCCTAGCTGTAAAGAAAAAATCTTTTACGTCCTAGGAACTAAAAGATTTTTATTTTCCGGCGGGTAGTTGTCAAAACTTCCGTTAGTACCGCTGCAGTCTTTGTAGAAATGCTTCTAGTACGATTAAAATCCGCTAGATTTCAGTGCGTTTTATTTATCTTTTCTTATAGTGTAACCTCTTTTTTTAAGTCTTAAGTATGTACTAATATTTGTTATTATTATATATTGATTAGTGATTAATATTTAATGTTTTTTCATTGTCTGCTACCTCGGAAAAAATAGCATATGCTACGCGACTGTGAAGTGTTTTTTCTTTACCTCGGCAATATTTGTAATATTTGCAATATTGTAATTGCCGCGGTAAAGAAAAAACTCACTTCACAGCCTAGTAACATAATATACTATTATCTACAGGCGGCAGAAAAATGAAACTGCTAAAATACCATCATTAAGTATTTACTATGTTATTTTAATAAGATAAGAATACCCTTAATACAATTAATTTTAGTTGCTATGGTAACTATAATTAATTGTTTACCTATTAAAAAAATCAAATAAAAAGCTTTGTTATAATAACAATAAGTAAATAGCAAACTAAATCTATAACAATAATGAATCAAAAACAAAATACAAAACTTCTGAATGAATAATGCATACAACAATATAAACTATTTCTAGGCACCAAAATATTCAGTGGCATTTTTCCTGATTTTAGTACCTAGGCAGTAAAATTATATTTTGCGATCCGAAATCAGTTCAATAATCCCTCGTTTTGCTGCCGCAAGTAGACAAAAATAACTTCTCCGCGGCGAGGAATCGAATCCTGGCTCTGGCTTTCACCTTTTATGTTGAAAGCTATTTTCTCAGGAACTAGATTTTTCTCGGTAATACGACTTATATGGTTAGATTCATGTTTAACAGTTTTCCGGAATTGTCAGAATTAATATGTTTTCAAGAAATAAGTTTTTGAGGGGTATAGCGCCTGTGAATTGGGACCTTACAATGGTCTAATTATGACCTACCGTTCAAATTTCATTAAAATCGGGCGTGTAGTTGTTATTATATGTTACTCCCAAATGCTTTTTAAACGGATTTCTGTCATACAAATTTTGAATTCGTAGACAAAATATTTTCGTTCTCCAGAACTATCACTTAGCTTTCCGTTTGAAAAGGGGGTAACAAATAAGTTAAACCATAATGGCTTGTAATGGCGTAAAATTATGCTTGAACATATTAAAGCAAATTAATATTATTTTAAATAATTAAAAAAAAAAAATCTTTTGCCTTCTTTGATTATCATTAGATCTTTTTTGAGTTACTCCCTATTGTTTTATTTTGAAATCTAATAATTATAATAATTATTACTATTATTTTTTTCCTTATTATTATTATATACTTATTCACTGGGAAAGTTTGTATTTGTAAAGAGTAATGTCAGATATATTTACTGAAATGAAGAAGAAGAAAAAAAATATATTACAGTATTTTGGTACTATTTATTTTTTTTAGAAAAGAATAAAACTTTCTTAATTTTCTTTATCGTTTCTCACACTCTCATTTGTTAAGAAGAAATGTTGAATAAATTCACACGTTTCAGACTCCATTGAACATGATTTACCTATTTCAAACCTAATTAGCAATATTCAATGACGACATTTTATCATGTTACGATTCAACATTTTCAAAGTTCATTTTTTTTTTTTTTTTTTTTTTTTTATAGTAGCGATCAACAGCCCAGGTTATTACAAGAAGAGGGTAATTACAGGAAGAGGGTTATTACAGGAAGGGGTTATTGCAGAAAGAGGGTTATTTCAGGAAGGGTTTATTACAGGTCGGGGGTTATTATCCGGCCACTTTACTCATCTACTCGATGAGATCATCAATGGTGACATGTCTCACCTCTGGTGAAAACATGTCACCATTGATTTCATTTGATGTTTCCACTTATATGCTCAGGTGAAGTGAAGAGTTAATTTGTTATTACCTGAGTATCTGTGGTACCTTGTGAAGGTAAAGGGATGACCCTGACTCTCCTTGAGGTCTATCACCTGTTCCTTGGACATCTTAGCATTCTGCTTCCTCATGTCCACCTGAAATACAGAGATTCATCTTTAGTAGGAGTAGTATAGATCCTAGTACTAGACGGGTAGGATGAACCACTAGTTCGAACCTAGAAAGTAGCCCTTAATTTAGATTCAATTTACTTGCCCCATGGTGAAGAGTTCCAGCCACTTCACTCGCATCATGCCATTGTACCATTAATGAGCTGTGTGGCCATTAACTATGTATTAACTATGGTCATGAGCTATGTAAATCAGGAAATCAACAGATCCCAGATGCAAATCGGAGGACCAAAAGGCAGAGAACTCCTTAGGAGGTGCCCTTGCCCTGTTCCACCCTCGATACATAAATGTAAATAAGAGCACCATGGCCCGGGATCGAACCCAAGATCTTGTATCACACAGTTTCAATGATTGCCGAGCAGACAGGACTGGTGCCTACAGCCCCTCGACCACACAGGCTCGTACACAACGATATCTACCTTTGCAACGATATCTACCTTAAGGTACCTTTGCCTAATTTCTATATAGAGATGCGGTACATGAAAAATTTGATAATATTATACTAGCTACGCTCGCCTGTTTATACACCATTTCTAGATAATCTTAATTTTGAAAATTGATTGCAGGCTTGCTAAGCTCGCCGATTTTGTTTACGCAGCATTTGTCAAATATTTATATTTAATAAAGTTTTGCAGGCTCGATAAGTTCGCCTGTTTATACAGCTATTGCAGATAATCGTTATTTAATGCAAATATTGCAGGCTCACAACGGGTCATCAGGGATCATTTTTGGTTCCGTGTCTGTCTGATGTCGGTCGGTCTATCGTTCAATTTTTGCGAACCAACATATCTTAAAAACTACACGTCCAATTTTAATGAAATTTAGGTTGTAGGTCATGACTTGCCCGTTGTTGGTCACATATAAGTTTCAACCTTCTGCGCTCATTTGTTTCTCTTCCACATGCGCACAAACATACATTAATTTACACCTATAGCTTTAAAGGTACTTATCTGATTTGTATGAAACTTTTATAGTTTATCGAAAGTACCGCGCAGATAGCCCTAGATTAATTTGAACCGTCTGCGCTCTTTAACTTTTGCTAAATTGATGCTTTAATTCAAGTAAAAATCAAAACTATTTTGACAGATTAAAAAAACGGGGAAACAAATTAGACAATAATGGCTTGTAAAAGCATAAAATCAATAAAGTACGAGTTAGGATGCGAGGAAGCTATGTGCCACACCAATTGGCAGTCTATTTTATTTACTTTCCCCGGAAACCCCTAGTTTCTTTAAGAGTGCACAAAAAATGGGGGCCTAACCCATTAAAAATGCTAGTTTTGGATAAATGCACGTCGTCAGAGGGAGATTTTTGTATTTAAAATACCACTTTTTTTAAAATTTGATTAATTCATAATAACTTAATATTATGAAAGCAAGTTAAGCATAAAACAACTTTATTTTAAACTTTCCCTACATAAAATTATAATAACTAAAATTATAAACTTAAAATTATTTTTAAATAAAACAAATGAATTATAAAAAAAAAAGAAATTATAATTCATTCATATTAAAAGAAAAATGAAAGTTTCAGCTACGATTATAAACAGCTTTTTTTTTACAAAAAGAAGACGAAGAAGAAAAAAAAATAGTTGACTTTAGATTTAATCTTAATGTCTTCTTCTTCATTGAACATATTGCATTCTGTATAATTATTTCTCATGGGATTCTATCTAGGTGATAATTACACAATGGATCATGCTAAGTCTGGATGATGTGTGGATCGCATGAGTTATGGATCACTTCATGTTTATAATTGTCTGAACAAGTGTAATTATTGGTGAAACTTGTCCATTTTACGTGAAAGAAACCGGTCCACTACATCTATCTCATTCCATCTTTCATTTTTTTAAAAAAAAAAATAACCAATCGGTATTCCAAGTGTTATAGAGTAATTAGAAAGGTGATACCTGCAATTATTAATAATTAATTTGTCATAGAAATGATCCATTTTTAAATAATAGTCATGAAGGTTTATATATGACTTAATTATAAGTGATAAATATATATACATAGCATGTAGGATACATGATATAGCTCTCATTAATTCAATAAATTAATATATTTTACAGATAAACACGTATAACAGTTCAGGACTACCTGAACTCCTATTTTATTAACTGTTTCGTGCATTTTTATTTATTTATGTACGTGTATATTAACAATAATTAATATTTTATGAGTTACATATATAGTTTATGTAGTATATTTATTTTAGATAGATGCACTTTCTTTGACTCTTTATAAAGTGATTCGTATTCACATTCAAAAAGGTATTTTCGGATTTTTTTAAAATAATATTGGCCACTTGTTGAATCTTTGAACGGTGGACACTTTTAACATCATTGTATTTTTGAAATTTTTATTTCTATTATTTTCAGTATTTTTACTTTCAAAGCCGAATAACTAGCAAACGACTTGAGTTATCGATATCGACCAAGAATATATTTTTTTTTACATGGAAATAATGACTCAGACTGAGTCAAAACATTCCCAGCTTTTCAGGGTAAAAAAATCGGGTACGGAGTACCTCGAAACCTATTCTCACTTTGGAGGCCACTACAGTGCTCTCCTACTGTGAAGCAGCAGGAGGAAGTAGCATTGGGCGTGGCCAGTACATGGAGAGGTGACCGTATTGAACTAATAGATTTTTTAATTACCATTTTCCAAAACAAAATTAATACATTATTTTTTACTACGTTTTTGCTTTCTTTTATTACTACGTTTTTATTAGCTTGCTTTCTTGTTTGTTTGTTTGTCCAGTACAAATCGCAATCGATTTTTAACTAACTTCCCGAGTAGCTAGACATTTGAAACTTTTAGAATAGCTCAGAACACGATGACAATGCAATATTTTAATACTTTTAACCATCTTTCAGCAGAATTTAATTCGTTTTCAGCAAATTTTGCTGTATGGAAAGTTAGTTCGGAAAAATCCGCAAGTTATTTTATTTGTTTTGATATGTCCCATATTTACAATCTTCATTTTGACGGGTTTCAAATTTGTGATTTTTTAGAGATTAACATTGAATGACAATGAAAAAGGAAAAGTAAACAAAGAAATAAATTAATTGACAACCAGGTTTGTTTACACTTGTGTCCTAGGTATCGGTTTAATTTTTCTGCATCTGTACTTCTTTACTTCTACACATTTTTCTTTTTCTTCTCTTACTGTCTCTACACGGGGGTATATCAATGGCACGGTTTAGATTCGGTGTTGGCGAGATCCGTTGTACAAAGATTTGTCCTTTTATAGGTTTAAGGTTAGCTCTCTAGATGGTTGTCATTTATGTGAAGTAAATAAATTCGGAACTATTTTTTTTTTCACTAACATTATATAATAACAATGATAATTATATTATCAACATTATACGTATGATTCAACAGAAAATTTAAAAACGTAGTATATAAAAAGATCTTTTTGTCTTGTAATTATATTTAATTAATTTAATAATTTGAATTTTGGCGGTATTTTGACAGCTGTAAACAAACTTTGACGTTTAACAAAAGTATATCTAAATCGTATAATACTTAACACATAACCAGACGTCATGCTGAAACTCACTCAGGAGGTTTTAAAAACACCCAAAACGGATAATTCAGTTTAAATCTCGAAGAAACATTTTGGGGTGAAAACATAACTTTTTCTACCATGGGTGAGGAAAAGCAAAAAACGTGTTAAAATGTTGAATTTTTTCTGATTATTAAGTTTTACCTCAATATTGTGACTGAGAACAGTAAACTCGATGCTGTTCTTAGCCAGGTCTCTCCTCAGTTTGGAAGCCATATCAGGAGGAACTAGTATGTCGGCAGATTTGTTTCTCAACGGCTTATTGAAGAACTGCAGCCCTGGTTCGTCTTCCAAAGACTCGATCTCATTCACAGCGTCCTCGTTCATAGGACGAACTCGTACCACCTGCACATACAATAAATATTATTTAATCTATGTACCAAATCTATGTGGACAGTAATTGGTAGACATGATTGCAAAACTTTTTGCGTTTATTAATCTAGAAACAAACATAACTAACTTCGACTTCATACCAATCAAGCATGGAGAAGGGGTACAATCACAATAAACATATGTCATTGGAAAGTACCCTGCGAAATGAGTACTATCACCATAAGAATATGTATTCGAGAAAGTAGGCATGAGAAGGATATACCTATTTACGACTATATTATTATTATACAGTCGATGCTCAAATGGCAGTTATTTTTTATTGAAGTTGATGCGAGCATAGCTTCATAGATGCATCAAAATATACACCTTGTCTGTCTGTTTGTCCGTCAGTAAAGTGTACGCGTGTGACTATACAAAGTCGAGTCAACTAGCAAAGTTGACCGATTTAGTTGAAATTTGGAATACTTGTTCCCTTGTTACAATGCTGAGGCTAAGTTCGTTAGACATCAATTATCTGTCCAAGTGCTAATGCGTAACTCTCGTGTAAATGTGGACTTCTAATTTAAAATAGAATTTCTGAACGGCAAAATACTACAACATGAGTGAAATGAAAAAAAAAATGTTTTATAATAAATTGGGTTAAATTTATTTCATGAATATTTTTCTTCTAAACTTAAGAAAGCTTAGTTAGGAAGCTATGTAAATCGTTCCGAAGAGAGAACATTATTTAGGTGTCTCCGATTTCAAAAATTCCAAGACAGAATCCGTTTCGGACATCAGAAAACATTTTTGGTTCGTCTGTTCGTCTGTTCGTCTGTCGCTCAATTTTTGCGAACCAACATATCTTAAACTTGTTTTTTTTCTGTTCGCTTTGAGGCAATCCTAATCTGATTTTATTGAAATTTTGTAGGTCATAATTAGCTCATATTGTTGGTCTCATATAAGTTTCAACTTTCTGCACTCATTTGTTTATCTTCCATATACGCGCAAACGTACATTATACTTACACCTATAACATCAAAAGCACTTCTTTGATCTTTATGAAATTTGGGTGCTATGTCGAAAGTTGCCTGCAGCCATTACCGTCTGAGTTCATTAAAATTTGCTAAATTGATATTTTAATTAATGAAAAAAATAATTTTGACCGTTTTAAGAAACGGGGGAAATAAAATAATAGGTTAGTTATATTGGTATAAAATCATTAAAGTTATTAAATGAAGAGGTACATACCGTCGACACTTGCTTGATCTGAAGATCACTGGACCGGTTTCGGCTATACGCCATCATCAGCAGAAGAAGAATATAGATCTCCTAGAGTCAAAGTTCTCTCATGTAGGCTCTATGAGTTCAATTCGACTCTAGGAGATCTATATTCTTCTTCTGCTGATGATGGCGTATAGCCGAAACCGGTCCAGTCATCTTCAGATCAAGCAAGTGTCGACGGTAAGTACCTCTTCATTTAATAACTTACTAACTTGCGGTAATAATCGTCAAATTGACTTCAATCATTAAAGTATACAAAATTGAACGCGAGGAAGTTATGTGCCACACTAATTGGCAGAGTATTTTAACTAAACAAACACTGACACCACAATGAAGTAATATAGATTGCTGAATACATTAAATTGGATGTAAGCGTTTTAATAAGAGAAGAAACAACTTTCTTTGCCAATATTATACGTTCTAATGTATCAATTTGAATAGAATATCATATAAATTGACTAAAGAACCGAAATAGTGTACTATTGGCTCATTAATTGAAACAGGCATTTAAAATTTCAATTTGATTCAAGCAGAAGTTGTGTCGTGAATTTATACATTTATACTAATTGTTAAAAAGGAAAAGGCCAAAATTGGTGGTAAAGATTGGTTTAGTCAGTTCTGTAGAGAATAGTTAGTAGTAGAGCAGTTAAATTTAGTTAGCTTATTATGTTACTCCTTTTATGGGAACCACAGCGCTCTGCTGATTTGAAATCATCAGTAAAACTGAATATAAAGTGTATTAAAAGTATGTATTTCTTTTTTGTATTTCAATAAATGGTATTTTTATTTGATTTTATTTTATTTATTATGTTACTCATATCGGTAGAACAAGGCATTGCATATTGTATTTTGGAAAGGAAAATGTGACAGTATTGTGGAGGTGGATAACCAAATATTTACTGTTGATCTTTAGTGCAGCTATAATTAAAGTTATCTGATAAAGGTAAATATAATGGAGATTGTAATCATAGTAAACATACTACGGTTGGCTGACCTGGTATCCAAGATAAGAGTGTTTCTTGGTCCTCCCCTCGGCTCTGCTTCCTTTGTAACTCGAGCCTCCCCCGTGCTTTCCTGTAATACAAAATATTATTAAATTAACATCTCATTATCAAATAATTAGATAATCTCATTATCACCTGCAAATGAGCCATCCCAGTTTTGTTCTAAATTTTGAGTCAAATAAAAAATCAGCTGTTTATTACACTAAACCTCCACTTTTATACTAAAGGCTAGGTCAAACAGAAAGTGGACTGTCCACGTGGAAAGAGAAACCGCAATGCGTCGTAGTCAAACCGATTGCGTTGACAAGTTAGGGCGAACCAGAGAGAAAACAGTCGTACTGGATCATTTCTCTAACTCGAGTTTTCTTTTTAGGGTTTCGTAGGTAAAACCAAAAAAATAAACCATTATAGTTTCTTTCCTGTGTATGTCTGTCACTCTGTACGGTTCCAATAACTTTTGAATCAAAAGAGATAAAAACATGAAACTTTCTTGTATAAAAGATCGTTTTGACGCGCTCACAGGATAAATATAGCGGACTCAAAATTATCAGATGGTCAAATTCAAAATGGTATGGATAATTCACGTCACGCGAAAAAAAAAATGTTTTTAAATTTTTAAAGAGTAGATTACAAAAATAAATAGACTGCCAATTAGTGTGGCACATAGCTTCCTCGCATCCTATCACATACTAAAACAATTATTGTTATATTACTCAATTGTAATATTGTTTATTTTGTAAAAACTATTAATAGTTTTAGCGATCTTTAACACTTCATAGCGGTGTCGCTGTTGGTTTTACTAAAAAATTGTATTTTGAAAAAAATGTTTCTCTCATTGAATAGATGAAGTTAGATTTTTTCCCCGACCTAAAATTCCAATTTTAAATTTAAGGTTCACGTTTACGCGAGGATTGCTCGTGAACGCTTGGACGGATAACGTTGTCCAACGAACTCGTCCTGAGCATTGCTAAAATGAACATGTCTACCAAATTTCATCAAAATCGGTCGACATTTACTCAAGTTATCGTCGCACGTTTCATAATTCGCGGACACACAGACCGACAGACAGACAGACAGACAGACAGACAGACACGAGACCAAAAATGTTCCCTGATGTCTGAAACGGATTTCTGTCATGGAAATTTTGAAATCAGAGGCATAAAAGTTTTTCGTTCTCAAAAGTGAACACAATGCTTCCGTTACCTTCGGTAAGCTCGGAAGCAATAACACTTGTGGATAGTGATTAAATTTCCGCGCCATTTTGTCAAAAAATGTCAACATTTTGCGTGTCCCCTCCCCCAAAAACTCTTTCTGCTGAAGAAAATGTGCGGTCTACTGGGCTATAGAAAAAATGGCAGACTCTCCTAAAACTTAAAATATCAAATCAGATTTCAAACTGGAAGAAACCTTTTGGGACAAAGGGAAGGCTTAGAATCTGCTTGCATCTTCATTAAGGCTAAAGATCCTTTAGCCTGAACCCTCACAGCCAGCTGATCCACCCACGTTATCATCTCGATTATTGTCTGTTGTTTTATCAGTCATGTTTTCAGTCCTCCGCGAATTTTGTAGAAAATACAACGGCTCATATATGTCAGCCACGGACTAGATTAGTCCACTGAGGTAGGCCGCCTGTATAACCAAGATAATTCAATATTAGAGAACACAGAGTTCACTTCATGTTTGCCATATTCCGCCTGTATAACCAAGATAATGAAATATTAGAGAACACAGAGTTCACTTCATGTTTTTGCCATATTCGAGTTTAGACTAAGGTGCTATATAAATTGACATTGTGTTTTACTAATTTACTTGGGAGATGCTGCACCCTTGAGGGGAATGTTGAACTAACATTAAGTTTTAACCGAAATAGTGTACCTATACTATTGGCTGATTGCTGATTAATATTATAATTGTGAGAGTATAAAGTTCTATTATAAAAAAAGTTAATAGACCAATATTGGAAAGCAATGAGAGAGTTAACCAATGAACTGAAATTTTTTTATTTTTTTAATTTAAATAAATTATTGAGTGAAACAAGTATGCTAATTACTCAACGCTTCAACCATGATGATTTTAATAATGTTCGCCTCGTTCAAATAATAAATCAGAATGAATCATTAGCAGAACCAATTATTAGCATATTGTTCAGTAATAATTAAAACAAAGAATAATTTAATCAATGACTTAATTATACAAACAATTAATTAAGTTATGAAGGGCCAAGTATCAATCAAATGTAAAAAAAAACAAATAGCATGTAAAAAATGTAAATCAATCAAATAGCATTTTGAAGTTAATTAGGAACAAAAATAATATGCTTTTTTAAAATATTGAATCGATGAAGATTCAGTCATCTACAACATCTTCATCTTTGAATTTCTTCAAATATATATATAAATTCTGTTAAAATAGGTTAGATTCAATTTCAGATCTATGTTAAAAATTTTGGGAATTGTGGCTTACTAATACTAATTAAAAAACAGGGACTAATTTACCATTAAGCTATTGTTAGAGCAGCAAACTAGTAATCATCGGATCCGAATATATATCTAATTTCAGAGGCCCAAAGTAGTTAAACTTTTAATGTTGAAATATAAAAGTTGAATATAATTAAAATTCAATATATATAACACAGAATTTTTAACAAAATTTAAGATGCAAAACGCAAAACCAATTTCTACAGCATTAGACCAAAATCCAAAAATAACACAGACACTAGACAATATAAAAGAAGGGGAAGAGTTTGATTGATCTACCTTTTAGCAATTGATCGGGTTTTTTCCTTATCTGGCATCTGTACCTGCCCAGATATCGCATTCACAGACAGTATTCTCAGCCAGTTTAACTGCTGTCTTAAAAGGCATCACTGGAATGCAGCGAAGCGTGTTCTCCATAACTTAAAGCACTTAAGAGATGAAGGTATCCACTAAAGAAAAACTCGAAAGTCTCTTGAAGGAATGGCGGACACAAACTGGGTTGGGCAGTCTACGGTTAGAAAATCATGTGGTGGCTAAATATTTTCTTTGGCTAGAGCCGTGTCGACGACGGCGTCGCCCTCTCAAGTACAGAAGCTGAATATTTCAACTGGCCAATGCAACAAAGGTAACTACATTTCTCCGGCGACTCTAGCAAGAGCTGGGGATTTTATTGAAAAGCCTACCACACTTTTCAGATATAGAAAAAGTGCTCAAAGGTTAGTTCGAAACAATGGTCACCACCATCGGAAAAACATAACATTCGACACCACATAGTTCGAGAAGCTCTAAAGAAAGGCAATGTCGATGTAAAGTATTTAAAAATTGAAGACGTGACGGCAGATGTCTTCACTAAGGGTGCGACCGTAATCATTAACCAGTCAATCGTTCGGTCGTTCGGCGGTTTTTTGTGGTTAGTGTCATGGTGGCTTAAAATAATCTTGTTTCCGAACAAGACCGGTTTAAGCAGCGGTCGACCAAAAAGGTTATAAACAAAGAGAGGTTATAAATCGGTTGATTTCACAAGTGCATAAAATGTTGAAGCGGCATCCTTATAGGTTAAATCTATACATAGCTATCATCCCTTTCATTTGTTTCCTTTTACTGAAAACTCTGATTACACTATATTACTGTGATTTTCAGCCATATCTTCCTCCTGAAACAATGCACCGCACTGCTCACATCGATACAGGGGTTCTCTTTTATTTGTTACCCTCCTATATTGATATCCATAAAATGTTGAAAAGTAGGATTGTTAACCATAGTTATTTATGTTAATAGGCAGCAAAATGGAATTTTGCTGAAGGCGAGGATAGGCTAAACAAATTTACTATTTTACTGACGAGGCGAAGCCGAGTAAGGAAAATTACATGTTGACTGACGAGGCAAAGCCGAGGCAGGAAAATGTTAATTACCTGCTAAGATGTAACCGAAGCAGGTAATCTTTAAACGAGTCAGGAATGTTTCCTTTGCTGCATAGTTACATACAATATGTTATCTACTAACGGCAGAAAAAGTACACTAATTACATTCCCTTTTTAATATATAAAAGGTTTAAAGAAATTAAAGTTGTAAAAAAACAAAAGTTTGAGTCATCAAGAAAACAAAACAAAGGCAAAACGAATTTAGTGTTGCCACTTTATTTGATTATGTTATGTGTTATTTTGTCAATTAATGTCTTGTGTATCGTTAATATTATTTTATTATACCAATATGTTGGTTCTTATAAAACAAGATGGCGGCTAATATAGGGGATGACTAAAACAATTTTTAGTCAGCATGACATGTCATACATCGTTTTGATTAAAAAAAATGTTACCACATGGCCTATATATTGTAATGTAACATATAATTATTGTTTTTATGATTTTATTGGTTTAATGTTAGATACAGTTTTAAAGAGAAGAAGATTACGAATATGAAAATGTTTCTTTGTAGTTATATTGAAAGCCAAATATGGTCGATATAAGAGCACATTTCTACGCGAGTTTTTATATGCACCACATCACTAGTTATTTAACCTTTGACATTAATATAGTGATAGAGTATGTCTATGTTAAAAAAAAGTAAACTTTTAAACTAAATGACCCGTGATGAAAATTAAGAGTATGTCATCAAAATACAATTTCACTTCCTTGGAGTAGTCTGAGGGAAGCTTTGGACAGACAACAACACTAGCGACCTCTACCTTGACTGCTTTCCACGGCCTACCACGCTCAGCTGAACGTGTTCATTACACAGTCAACCGAGTCCCTGCTCAACATCGTCCATCAAACTCATCATAAACCATAGACATTATCAAACAACTTAGGTTTCGTGATTAATACCACTTTATAAGTGAACGCTAGATATCATAACTAGGTCGGCTTCACTCACTCAACTTTCTGTTTCACTTGTCCTTCTTTACTTTACGCACTAACATAAATATATATATATATATATATGATCTCATAAAAAAAAATGCTTAAAGGCTAATAGGAATTTCTTCACTGCTATTCACCATCTACCTGTCATTTCGGAGCCAAAAAAAAAGATTTATTTTTTAAATTATAACCTTGTATGATATAAACTCTGTAATAAAAACGATAATTAGGAAATGTAACAATACAATCATAATTGTTTTACGGTTCAGAAACTTCTATATACTTAATATTTGGTGAGTTTTCTTTTCATTGACAATTGAAAGTAAGTTTTTGGTTTTGTAGATGAATTATAAGCTGATGGTGTTATAAAACTGTGGGAAATGCTACACTTATAACTCTGTTTTGTTCATAGTTGAATGACAGCTATAAATTAGATGTTTTCTTTGGTTTAATTCTGGCTGTGATAGCCCAGGCGTGCATAAAAGTGTCTGACTAACATCAAGCTAGAATTTGATGTATAAGTAAATCTTTTAGTGTATATTAAGAATTTAGTTATTCAAATATCAGTCCATATTAAAGTGGTCAACTATCAAGGAACAAACTAACATCAATTTGATTTTCGGTCTACTAATTTTGTACTCAGGATCATGAAAATCACATTGTCCACCATCATTGCGGCAGGACATGGCCGCTCTCCACCGGTTTTGTTTTTTTTCAAATGCCTATTGCCAAGCTATGTCCTGCAGACGAGCTTAGCGGACCACATATTTTTAAATGGTACCAAAAGATTAACTTGTACACAAAATTCTAGCTTGATGTAAGACAGACACTTTTTTGCTCGCTATTTCCTGGACTATAAAGAACTTTACTATATAAAGCACTTTTTTGTAATAGTATACCCACCTTCTACCACCTGAATTGTCACGTCGCTAATCTTTAAATCACTATTCTATATTTTACTACGTTTTTATTAGCTTGCTTTCTTGTTTGTTTGTTTGTCCGGTACAAATCTGGCAATCGATTTCTAACTAACTTCCCGAATAGCTAGACATTTGAAACTTTTAGCATAGCTCAGAACACGATGACAATGCATTATTTTAATACTTTTAGCCATCTTTCAGCAAAATTTAATTGGTTTTCAGCAAATTTTGCTGTACGGAAAGTTAGTTCGGAAAAAATCCGCAAGTTATTTTATTTGTTTTGCCGTATCCCATATTTTCGCAATCTTCATTTTGACGGTTCTCAAATTTGTGATAGATAAACATTGAATGACAGCAAAACAGGAAATATCGATTATATTTTTTATCGATTATATTATTTATATTATTTCAAATATATCGATGACACGGTTTAAATTTGGTGTATTTGGTGTAGGGGAGATCCGTTGTATAAAGATTTGTCCTTTTATAGGTTTAAGATCAGCTCTCTATGGTTGTCATTTATGTGAAATAAATAAATTCGGAACTATTTTTTTTTCACTAACATTATATATTATATAACAATAACAATTATATTATCAACATTACATACGATTCAACAGAAAATTTAAAAACGTAGTATATAAAAAGTTCTTTTTATCTTGAAATTATTTCATATATCATTATTGTCATTATTGTTGAATATTTCAAATTCCTAAAAGCGATCCGGGGCGCCTCACTTTTACAGTAGCAGGGGCAGAAAGAGCTTACATTTGTCTTCACCTCTTGCATTTTGTCTTTATGAACCATCTAAAATATAGGTTGTACTTTTTTAAGAAGTGAAAATTGTTATTAAAACATGTTATTGTATATCATATATCAGTGATAAAATAATGTTAATAAACATTTAAGAAATTAATTAAATGAGCAATCATCATCATTTTATTATCGGTTTAGCGGTGCTTGTGGAAATTCTATAGATTAACTTTCCGCGGCTAGAGTCAAATAAATCTATATTTTCCGGAAGAAACAACGAATAAGATTTCTTGTATATCCCTACATTTCTAACCCACTACAGAGATCATTCTCAACGGGGTTGCTCATGACGAGTCATTTGTAATCGACTCAGGTACAAATGACTCTCAGAAAGATTGAAATTAACTGAATATCTTGCTGGGGCTCCACCATGGAGCACGTAGAAGCCAGAAAACCTTTTGCTTTCGATGGTATCATGTTTTGTTTTCAGACTTTTTAAGTGACCGATGTTTTTTTTTAGTTCAAGAAAATTACTAGACAGGATCTAGAACGTTTCTTGCGCTTAATTTTACGTGCTTTCAAAAATGATTTATTTTTGCCTTATACTTTGTTCCTTACAAAAGGTGAGTATATAATTATAGCTTTGACATTTCGCATAAATGATATTGCGAGAGTTAAAAAAAAAAGGAAGAAAACAAAGTAAATGACTGTTGCAATGTGACAGGATTTTCACTTGTTGAACTCGAGTTAATTAAGCAATACTATGTAGGATGATACATTTTAGGTTTCTGTACAAAGTGCAAAAAGAAACCTTATAGAACGGCTCTGTCTGTCTGTCCGTTGGTGTCTGTCCGTTGCTTATTTCAATTCATAAACTACTACAGCTAGGAACATGAAAGTCGACACACAGGTGCATCTCGGCATTTGTTGACAATTGGTCACTTTTACGATTTTTCACACTTAATATTTTTAAGATGGCGGCCCATATGGCGGGTGACTAATAAAATGTATTTAGTCAACATGGCATGTTATACTCTAATAAAAGGTCTTGAAATGCAGAAAAAGAATACGCAACTATTAAAATTTCACACATCTAATATTTTCAAAATAGCGGCCAATATGGCGGGCGAATAAAAATTTTTTTTAGTCACCATGACATGTTATACATCAATTTAAAGATCGAAGTGTAGAAAAAGAATATGCAACTAGTAAAATTTTACACTTAATAATTTTAACATAATCGTACAGAAACAGGCGATTATCGCCTCACATACTTACGTGAAGCGCGCCTTACTTGTTTAAATTATATTTTTCTTCAGTTTCGAAAGAATTTAATAAATCAGTGGACTTCACGGAAACTGTAAAAAAATATAAATGTAATTGCTTTAATACGAAACAGTTTCGACAACTTCAGTTTAATCATTTTTATCAAGTTCACTCATGATAATATTAAACTAAAAGGATCGAATAACTTTTCTATGAGCAAGTCTATGTATAATGTCGCTAAATACAAGTTTGTTTGAAATAATCATTGGATTAGCATTTCGAAGTTCTGTAAATAATTCATCATGATTTTTTTTAATATTTTAGGAATTTCATAGATACATAAGTTCTAGTTTCATAAATGTTTAGCTGATATTGTATATTTTCAAAGTTTTTTAGTCTCAATAATTTTTCTTTTCTACAATAAGAAATTAATATATTTTTTTATTTGGTATCATCTTTAGAGGGATACTCGGATTGTCAGTTTAATTATAGTATCTACTTGATCGTGTTTCACTGAAAAATTTAGGAACCAAAAATCAAATTTTAGTCCAATTTTACAAAAATGTTAATTGAAGGTATAACAAGCCCACTGTTGATCCCATACAACAACATCAATACAAACAACATACAACAACAACAATAACAATCATCAATATTAATTTCAATCGTAAGGGCACATTTTGTATTAAATAAAAATTAATACGGCTCTTCTAGGAATCGAAAGAGATGCAAAAAACCACCTTCAATTCACCAGTGTGATGACAAATTTGATATCCTTGTGTTGGTTTTAAACCCCCTACACACTGCGGCCGACGCGACTGCCCACCGATTGGGCCGACAACGACTGTTAGCCCCAACCGTTCCTGTCGGGGCCTTGCATACACACACCCCCACCAAATGAGCCGACTCGACTACTAGTCCCGTTTAGCAGCAATACTCGTGGTGCGTGGTTCTAAAAGCCACATCAAACTGATTAAATGGAAATGAAGCTGAGGTGACTGTGCAAGTTGGACCCACCAACAACGCTACACACTCCCAACTGATAATAATACTAGTCTATAAAAACCAAGTTTTTATTATAAATCCTTTATATGTATTTCTACATTTTGGTTGTGAGGGTAAATATTGGTATTAATTCATTTTAATTTTAAATAATTAATTAATTAATTAAATTTAACTAATTAATTAATTTGCTAGAATGTTTGTGTATTGGTAGAGAGTCGATATGCCAAGTTTCAGCTCGACTGGAAGACTGGAAGAGGGTTCACACGCCCTACAAAGATGTTATATACCTACCAATTAATTAATTACATTTCTATTTTATTTTTATCACTAATTTTTTTTTTTTTTTTAAATAATCCATTCATTTTTAAAAAGATAATTAATGAAATTATTCAATAAATTAATTTGTTAAAATGTTTTTGTATTGATAGAGAGTCTATGTGGCAAGTTTCAGCTCGATTGTACGACAGGAAGAGGGTTAACTAGCCTTCCAAAGATTTTGACGACAAGCAGGCAGGCACACAAGTGAAGTTAATATAAAGGATTTTTAAAAAAAGTGGTGGGGGCCGACCGTCGGCCCCGACAGAATGCATGCCCGACTGCGCTACACACCGGCCAACTGTTGGACCCGACTGTCGGGCCCAACAGTTGGCCAGTGTCTAGGGGGTATTTATCTAATGTATCGGCCGCGAGGAAGCTTTATGTCTCATTGTTGGATAGAATATTTATTTTCTACTTTTTAATCAACAAAACATCACAAGAGGGTGAGAGGTGGGAAAAGGGGGGGGGGAGGGTTACGTGCCACCGCCCCCCCCCCCCCCCCACTGAAAGTTATCACGAGAGTGAAATATTGTTCATAATGAAGGAATAATTTGCCTGTGAAAATTTGTTAGTTTCGTGATTTTTTGGAAGTTTCACATTGTGAATAAAATACCAAGGAAAAAATTAACACGTTCACCCTTTAAAAATCTACAATAGCCATTGTTTGGTCCCACTACAGAAGCTTTCTATCGCTTTAGCAAACCAGAATCATCTCTTACAAATATTAAAATATCTATTACAAAAACATTTTTTTAAGGAAAAGCAATAAAGGGTATTAAACAATTTGAAATTATTCTGATAAATAGTTTGATAACAATGTATTATGCCTTAATTTTCCTAATAGTAATAATTAGGAAAGAATAAACGGTTTAAAATCTAACACGATCACTACACTATGGACTATAATAGCGAGCAGGAGAAGAATCCAACGTTTAAATAATTAATCACCTTAGACTAACATTTTCTATCTGTCGAATCTTAACTTCCTTATAATATCTATTTCTTGTTAACAAATTAATTTAAGTAAAAATTACACTACATATTTATCGTTTTGAATATGCGTTAATTTGTTTAGGGATAAATCATTTTAAATGACAACATTTTTATTAGTTGCCTGTTGCATGTTATCTCTACAGAGTAGTGTTCTCTATAGCGAAGCTCTAACTATATTATAATTCAACATAGTTTGTTGCTTTTACTATGGTTTCGAATGTGACAATTTAACTAGATGATTGTTGATGTTCTCTCTATAGAGTTATGTTCTCTATGTTGAAGCTTTAACTATTGTTTTGGATGAGACAACTTAACTAATTGACTGTTCATGTCCTCTCTACAGAGTTATGTTCTCTATGTTGAAGCTTTAACTATTGTTTTGGATGAGACAACTCTAGATGACTATTAATGTTCTCTCTACAGAGTTATGTTCTTAATGTTGAAGCTTTAACTATTGTTTTGGATGAGACTCCCTTAGAGTTCAATGTGAATAGCTTCAAGTAATGTTGATTCTTGTGTTTTTTTTCTGAAGTGGAATCGGATTCACTCGGACTGACTCGGCTAAGCAGCAGTGTTTAGAGAACACTGAGGCTTTAGAGCTTGGAGATAAAAATCAAGGAATTCTTGACGAATGGAACAGTTTGTAAAACTACTGTTTCCAAGCATACAGCTTGGCAACGCAGCTAATATAAATTTATAAACATTTTTGGTCAATATATCCGTGTTGGACAATTTTAATTTGACCGGTCTTGGACAATTTAGTTGCTTCAACTTTTTGTAATTTCGTATAATCATGGTCATTATATTCGATTTTGTCGTATTGCCCTACGCTTGTAAATGCAATGCAATCGACTTACAGACAACGTTTCTCTATTTTGTAGTGGAAAAGAAATAGTGAATTGTGAGTTCTTTCGCGTTTATATGGACATTATGGATAATGTTTTAAACAATTTTGTACCGCCTTGAAGTTATGAGAAAGTAAAAATTAAATACAATATGAATTGAAAAAGAAAATGTATGACATTGATTATATGACAGATTATTAATAAATTATTCATATAAAATAGTTTAACTGGTATGTAGTCTGTCTATACGGTATGAAGATGGCTCGAAGAATATTACATATAAAGTGAAAGGCTTAAAAGTTAAATTAATATTCCGCACATGTAACCATCAAGTACTGGTACATCGTATAATTTGAATCACAATATATATTTTATTAATCGTAGTCTACTCATGAACCTGTCTTGTAAAACCAGAAATTGGATTTTACAAAAATTGTCTGTATTGTAAACTCGTTTATTTATATTTCAAGTTATATTTACTGCATAATAACAGGCTTAGTCTAAGTAATCATTTGAATCTACCAACTCGTCAGTTTTGCACTGCAAACTTTTACTTAGGTATATTATATCCTTCTCAAATTTTTAAGGGGAATTTCAAGAGTCATAGAAGAGAGTTTTAACTTAGACGTCATAATCTGCTAGAAGCTTCGCGAACCACGTCACAGTGTCTAAACCCTTTTTTCTTAAGCTGGGACCACACCTATAACATTTTCGCTGAAAAGCGTGCGTGCATAAGAAATTTTTGCTCATGTGGACATGAAAATACATAAACATGCAATAATTTAAGCGTCAATCAACGCACACGTATTATTGCAGTCTGTGGGTTTTTATATGAACATCAAAGATGCCCCATCCAGTTTTTGTTGTAGACGGTTTCTTGGTTTCACCACAAAAACAAGTTAATATTTTCGTGTAGTATAGTTGGATCCACTTAAGGGTTAAGGCAAAAAAATTCAAAAATTCATGCTTATGGCATGCCATAAGCATGAATTTTTGAATTTTGCCTTAACCCTTAAGTGGATCCAACTATACTACACATATATATATTGAAAAAAGGGTACTACCACTGAAGATGTTAATATTTTCAATTATGACTTTTAATTTCAAGTTTAGCTGCAGCAACATTAACACACGGTATGAAAACGAAATGCATTCGGCCAAAATATATAAATAAAGCTGTAAAAATCATTTGTGACTGACTTAAACACCGTCCTTGTTCTCTGGTTTTTACTTATTAAGAGTAGATCTCTTTATTTAGCTTGGATAATACTTTGCAATTAAAATCTTCAAATATATTTATCTCCCTTCAGTAAATAAAATATTGTACGTAAAAATCAATTCTACCCGTACCCGAGTGACAGGGCCGCCGACAGGGGGGGGGCTAGGGGGGCAAATGCCCAGGGGCCCGGGTCTCTAGGGGGCCCGGGCCTCCGGGGGACGGCTATGGTTTTTTACAATCAAAAAAAAGAAGATGGATATTGTAATTAGTGGCATAACTATGGGCCCGAACTGTGGGCGGACCCCGGTACCAAGGGGCCCCCAAATCCAAATAAAAATATGAAATTACTATATTTGTACCAATGTCGGTAGGGGCCCCTTTAGAGCATAATAAAATTTAACTTAAAATTATACTTCTATACTATTGTAAAGGGGACCCCATTCAGTTCTGAATGCAAATGTTTTTTTCTTTTCTTTTCTCATCAATTTTTTTTTTTTGGCGTGGGGCCCCTATGCCCTAGCTAAGTTTGGGAGGGACAGGCTCGGGCCCCCTTGAGCCCCGGACTTCCAGGGGCGGCTCTGGATTTTTAACAACTAAAAAGGCAAGATGGATATTGTTATTAGTGGCATAACTATAATAGGCCCGAATTGCGGGTGGGCCCCGGAGCCAAGGGGCCCCCAAATCTAAAAAAAAACTTGAAACTACTATCTTTGAACCAATGTCGGTAGAGGCCCCTTGAGAGCATAATAAAATCTAACTTGGAATTATACTTCTATACTATTGTAAGGGGACACCATTCAGTTCTGAACGCAAATGTTTTTTTTGTTTTTTTTTCTTAAGATTTTTTTTTTTTTTTTTTTTTTTGCGACGGCCGCGCGGCCCCTAATGACCTAGCTAAGTTTGGGAGGCAAAGTTGATTCACGCAATGGAAATTAAACAGACACAAATACAAACTTAACCAGCAGTACATATGTATTTGAAATTATAATATAAATAAAACATCTTTTATTTAGGACAAACTTGCCCTCAGAAATTCTTAAAACTCATCTTTTTGCTCTTAAATTTTAAAAAATTTAACGGCCGGACCCCCCGCCGTTATTTGTTCAAAGGGGCCCAGATGCTAAGTTCATCACTAATTGTGAAGAACATAAAATTATTCCAAATGTGTCATAAGTATGGAAGTTTGAACTTTAGTGTTTCATTTAGTTATGTACTTAGATTTTTATCTTATTCAATATGGTCGATGTTGATTTATAGGAGAGAAACTGACAGACAAATCATATTGGCATACTGGTATTAATATTTTTTCCTAGTAATGCAACTTTTGTATAAAAAGAAGATGCGTAACTTAATCATTTTGATTTGTTTTTTCTTAATCTCACTATTTTAGCAAACAATTTATATTATGTTTTATTTTATATAATGTATTTTACAAAGTGTAAAAGAAGGTTTTTTAATGATATCTGCAACAAAACTACTCAATTATTTGGGGTTTTTTTAGCCCATCTTAGTTTAACATCAAAATTTGTCCCCACCAAACATCTTTTCCTCTAAGGACCAAGTTGCCCTCAGAAATCTTTAAAACTCATATTTTGGTAATTAAATTTTAAAAAATTTTCCGGACCCCCCCCCCCCCCTTATTTGTTCAAAGGGGCCCAGGTGCTAACTTGCCCAGGGGCCCGGAAATCCTCTCAGCGGCCCTGCCGAGTGATATAATTAACTCCCTCGGCTCACGAACCAACTTCATCGCTCAGGGTATACAATTACTTACTTTACTCCCTTGGTGCGCTATTTGAGGAATTATTTATACACACTCACACACAAATATATATGTATATATTGCTTCCGAGCTTACCGAAGGTAACGGAAGCATTGTGTTCACTTTTGAGAACGAAAAAAATTTATGTCTCCAATTTTAAAAATTCCAAGACAGAAATCCGTTTCAGACATCAGGGCAAATGTTTGGTCTCGTGTCTGTCTGTCTGTCGGTCTGTGTGTCCGCGAATCCCGGAAGCGTGTTACGATAACTTGAGTAAATGTCAACCGATTTTGATGAAATTTGGTAGACATGCTAATTTTACCAATGCCCAGGACGAGTTCGTTGGGCAACGTTGCCCGTCCAAGCGTTCACGGCAACGCTCGCGTAAAAATGTTAACTTCAAATTTAAAATTGGAATTTTAGGTCGGGGAAAAAATGAAACTTCATCTATTCAATGAGACAAACATTTTTTAAAATAGATTTTTTTAGTAAAACCAACAGCGACAGCGCTATGAAGTGTAAAAGATCGCTAAAGCTATATATTAATAGTTTTTACACAATAAACAATATAACAATAAAGTAATATAACAAAAATGTTAATCTTCAAATGACGTTATTAAACTTAACACCTTCTTTAATTATTACCATATGTTAATTCTGTTTGACGGATTCTTTTCCCAGGTGTTTAATAAAAATCAAAAACTTATAGTTTTCATAAATTTTTTAATTTAGAGACGTTTCGACCCTTCTCTAAGGTCATTTTCAATCTTTATAATTTTCTAAAAATGAAAAACATTAACAATAATTAGTTAAACTCCTTTCTTTTCATAAATTTTATACACAATAACAAGACTTTGAATATTTCTTTTTAACTTCCTAACTTTATGAAACATTATTAGTAATACAATTAATTAATATAAATTTTATACGTACGATTCAAAAACATTTGGATGATGTATGAGTTATTCCTCTAAGAAAGAGTTTGTCTAAATTGAATACAATTCTAATTATAATTTACATAACACCCACTAAGTACTCAGTCACAAATATTAATTAAAAACATTAAAATAAATATATACACTTTCAACAATACATCTTACTTTATATGAAGTTTTATAGAGAGTACAATTTAATAAAATTTACTTCGGGTTCTTATTAAAAATATTACAGATTTTTCATCGAGAACGTTTGAGTCCATTTAGTGGCTTAATTATTATTAATATATTACAATTTTCTTTATATTATTCTAAAAATCTGTGTGTATTACAATTGTGTGTGTTCTGTATTTTATTATTTATTTTTACGAAGTAGAAATTATAATTAATTGATCAATTTTTTATTATACAAAAATTAAAAATTTGGGTATGAGATAAGTGGCGCTGCCTGGGAGAGACAACGTGAACTTTATATACTATATGCTCAGTGGCGCTGACTGGGAGAGACTTACGTGAACTAATAATATTCAATGGTATTATTTTTATTTTACTTATAAACGTTTATTTTTAATTTGATTGTTCATTATTAATTTTATTATATAATCTAATCTTTAAATTTTTTGAATATATTATTGTAGTTTTTGTTTAAATGGCCTGAGTCTGTTTTATGGTTTAAATTTTTATCGATTGTTTTAAAAATGTTAAAAGATTCTAGAATACGTCTTTTACTAGTGTTTTTTTCATATCCCATAATTTTATTTTTTTCAAAAGCAAATTTGTGTCCTGTGTTAACTGAATGTATACTTAAAGCAGTTTTTTGACTCTTATTCTTAATATCATTACTGTGCTGATATAGGCGGCTTTTTAATTTTTGTGATGTTTCACCTATGTATGACTTTTCACAATTTTCACAATCTACTTTATAAACTAGGTTTGATCTATTTTCTTTTTTAATTTTCTTTTTTAAAAATTTTAATTTAAATCCTATAAATATAGATAATTCGATTTTAAAATTAATTGTAGACCTAGAATTTCTATTAAACAATATTGACTCATCTGATAATCATAAAAATTTTTTAAGAAACAACTTTATAAATTCAATTACTAATTTTCAAAATAAAAATAAAAATAAGAATAATAATAAAAAAAACAGTTTCCTGAACACACAAATAGTACAAGACATAAAAATACTGAAAAAATTTATAAAACTAAACCCTGAAATAATTATAATTAAAACAGACAAAAGTAATAAAACGATTATCATGTACAAAGTAGATTACGAAACAAAAATGGAAAGCATATTACAAGATAAAAATACATACAGGAAGATTAGGACCAACCCAGAAAATGATATAAAAAAAGAGTACAATAAATTAATCAACAAACTATTAAAACATAAATTTATTGAGACGAAAGAAAAAACTAAACTTAATATAGACCATACAAATTTACCAAGGATACATGGTTTACTAAAAATTCACAAAAACAATCATCCTTTACGTCCAATTATTGATGGCCGAAATTCTCCTACCGAAAAATTATCCTCTCTAATGAATCCAACTCTTGACCATTTAAATAATAATAATAATTATGACATAAAAAATGCCCAACAATTAAAGGATAAAATTAAAAATGTTACAATTAATGACGACGAAATATTAATATCCCTAGATGTCACTTCCCTATTCACAAACATCCCCCTAGATGAAACTTTTAAAATATTAAACAAAAATTGGGAAAAAATAGAACCTTTCACTGAAATAAAAAGTAAACAGTTGTATTTAGAAACATTAAAATTTTGTTGTACCAATAATTACTTCACATATAAAAATGACTTTTATAGACAAATAAACGGACTAGCAATGGGGGGGAAATTATCTGTAAATCTAAGTGGGATAATGTTAAATACTATAATAGATAAAGCAATTGAAAACTTAACAGTCAAACCTAAATTTATCTATAAATATATAGATGACCTCATTTTAATTATTAAAAAAGATAGTTTAGATTCTACTATAGAAGTCTTCAATAACATAAACAATAAAATAAAATTTACATATGAAATAGAAAAAAATAAGCAAATAAATTACTTAGACATGACAATTGTGAGAAATAGTGATGGAAATATATCAACTAAATGGTACTCCAAAGAACTAAAAAGCAATAGAATTTTAAATTATAAATCTAGCCACCCAAAACACACCATAATTAATACTGTTTCTAATATGGTAAAAAGATCAATTGATATTACAGACAAAAAATATATTAACGAAATAAAAAATATCATTTTTAAAAAATTAACGGACAATTTATATCCAATTAAATTAATAAAATCAATTTGGTACAAACACATAACAACAATAGCAAATAATCAAAATCAAGTAATAGTAAATGAAAATAGCAACAAATATTATAACAGCCTCACATATATAAAAGGACTCTCAGAACAATTACAGAAAATAACGAAACAAAACGACGGTGAAAAAATTAATATTGCACACAAACCAAATGATAAACTAAGAAATTTCTATAGCAACATGAAAGATGAAATTAAAAAAGAAAATAGATCAAACCTAGTTTATAAAGTAGATTGTGAAAATTGTGAAAAGTCATACATAGGTGAAACATCACAAAAATTAAAAAGCCGCCTATATCAGCACAGTAATGATATTAAGAATAAGAGTCAAAAAACTGCTTTAAGTATACATTCAGTTAACACAGGACACAAATTTGCTTTTGAAAAAAATAAAATTATGGGATATGAAAAAAACACTAGTAAAAGACGTATTCTAGAATCTTTTAACATTTTTAAAACAATCGATAAAAATTTAAACCATAAAACAGACTCAGGCCATTTAAACAAAAACTACAATAATATATTCAAAAAATTTAAAGATTAGATTATATAATAAAATTAATAATGAACAATCAAATTAAAAATAAACGTTTATAAGTAAAATAAAAATAATACCATTGAATATTATTAGTTCACGTAAGTCTCTCCCAGTCAGCGCCACTGAGCATATAGTATATAAAGTTCACGTTGTCTCTCCCAGGCAGCGCCACTTATCTCATACCCAAATTTTTAATTTTTGTATAATAAAAAATTGATCAATTAATTATAATTTCTACTTCGTAAAAATAAATAATAAAATACAGAACACACACAATTGTAATACACACAGATTTTTAGAATAATATAAAGAAAATTGTAATATATTAATAATAATTAAGCCACTAAATGGACTCAAACGTTCTCGATGAAAAATCTGTAATATTTTTAATAAGAACCCGAAGTAAATTTTATTAAATTGTACTCTCTATAAAACTTCATATAAAGTAAGATGTATTGTTGAAAGTGTATATATTTATTTTAATGTTTTTAATTAATATTTGTGACTGAGTACTTAGTGGGTGTTATGTAAATTATAATTAGAATTGTATTCAATTTAGACAAACTCTTTCTTAGAGGAATAACTCATACATCATCCAAATGTTTTTGAATCGTACGTATAAAATTTATATTAATTAATTGTATTACTAATAATGTTTCATAAAGTTAGGAAGTTAAAAAGAAATATTCAAAGTCTTGTTATTGTGTATAAAATTTATGAAAAGAAAGGAGTTTAACTAATTATTGTTAATGTTTTTCATTTTTAGAAAATTATAAAGATTGAAAATGACCTTAGAGAAGGGTCGAAACGTCTCTAAATTAAAAAATTTATGAAAACTATAAGTTTTTGATTTTTATTAAACACCTGGGAAAAGAATCCGTCAAACAGAATTAACATATGATAAAAAATGTTAATGTTAATATAACAATAAAGTATATGATAGGATAGGATGCGAGGAAGCTATGTGCCACACTAATTGGTAGTCTATTTTATTTCTTTATTGCCAAGGAGAGCTAGCTGTCATTTATGAAATATCAAATATTACTCCAGACTGTACTGACTTCGGCAATACTCGGGACTTCCGATTTTAATTTACAAAGTCAAGTTTTTCCCCAATGCCATCAAAAAAACTAAATAATCTCAAATCTTATAAAGTTAATGCGAATGCATCGATAATTCAAGAAAGAATTACCAAAACTCTCGGATACTACAAATTATATTACTTTCTCCCGCGATAAAAATAACGCTTTAACTTAAAAATGTTGATGATATCATCAGTAGTAATGATAATTTTATACAGGAATCACTAACAATTATTTATAATGGTGAAACAAAACTAAGACATTACACGAGCTAATAGAAATGATCAAATCTCTCCTTAATACATATTCAAGGAACTGGTGATCGAGAAAGCCGTAAACTCTACTTCACGGATTCCTAGAAGTCATCTCTCTCGCCAATATATTTTACGAAACCTTTAATATTTTCTCCACTTCCATGTTTCTGTATATTTATAGTATTCTTTAATTTTATTAATACCAACAGATAACCTTATAAATAACTTGGCTACTTAAAAAAAAAAAAAAAAATGGTCAAACTGGTTTTTAACCGCAAGATGGTACAAGTGAGTGGAAGTCTGGTTATCATCTCTTTCTAGGTATATACGCTGACTCATCTGGTCCCAACTGACTATTTCCGGCGCTGTTGATAACCACTTTCGATTGAAATCAGGTTTAGACATTATAAAGCTACTTGTCGGTCTCGGCTGTCTAGCTGCCAGCCTGACCATATGCTAGGTAAAAATGTATTAAAGGGTCACTTGTATAGTCCAGGTAATTGTATAGAAGCTGGTATTTTTATAGGAATTGATAATTTTATAGGAGTTGGGAATTTTTTAGTAGTTACTACGGCACTTCTTTAGAATCTTACTCCCCTCATAAAAAAACAGAGGGGAGTAACAATCTAAATAAGGTGCACGGGATGTTCTTTTTTAGATTGTTACTCCCTTAAAAAAAACAGAAGTGTGATATTTCTTTGTACCAAAGTACATTGGAATACACATTCCTTTGTCTTAATAGTTATTTAGTCAAAGCAATTTACATTCCAAAAAACATAGGGGAGTAACAATCTAAAGAAGTACCATTTCTACTAATAAATTTTTTTTACTATAATTATTACCGTGGTTTGCTACGGAATGTGTTCCTTTTATTGTATTTTATTAATTGGATGTATTAATAAACTACCTTCATGAAACATTCAATATGCTTTCCTAAGCAAGAAAATCTAGGTACCACAGAGTTTCCTAAATCTCTCCCTATTATTTCTCCTTCCTCTTCGATACAAATATTTACAAACATATTTCTAATTAATAATTGATTCCGACTGCTTACAAAATTTTTAAAAGATACTTTCAGGAAAAGCAGAGGTATTTTCTTTTTTGTAATTTATCATATAAACATTGGTTGGAGACTAGTATTATAGGCTTAGAGTAGGTAGATTACTAGGTAGCTTAGTAGGTAGCTTACTTGGTAGCTTAGTAGGTAGTTTAGTAGGTAGCTTAGTAGGTAGCTTACTTGCCCTATTTCAAACTCTGACACATCTGGAGAAAGTTGGAATCTCCGACAAGTGAGACATGTTTGACACTGACAAATCACTTAAGTAAAGTGGTCGACACCTGGGTAGTAAAGGCTGAAAACCATAAAATTACGAAGCTAGGTGCAAAACTAATTGGCAGACTTACCCGGGTCCTAACGCGTACTTTAATAATGTTTTGCTTTTACGACCTTGTCTAATTTATTTAACTATCCTTGCAATTTAATTTTGTACACGAATAAAAGGATTAATTAAGCAATATTAAATTTGAGGAGACGGTGAATTTAATGGATTATCTGTAAGTTACTTTCAACAAACCATCTAAATTTCAATACCTTTAAAAGAGTACTGTTAATGATATAGGTGTTTAAAAAAAATGTTTATACGCATTCGGAAGAGGCAGCAATGGGAGAAGAAAGTTGAAATTAGTATGGGTCAAACAGTAACATTCAAATTTTGTAAATATGTTAACCAACAGATAGACAAACAGACAGACATCATCTAAGTATGTTAGACGACAGACAGACACGAGATCTAAATTGCTCCCTGATTTTTAAAACGGAAGCAAAATACGAATTAGAAAAATGTTTACGTCCCAATGCAACGTCTCCGAGTTCAAAAATTCCTAGAGAGAAGTTCGTTTCAAGCATCAAGGAACATTTTTGGCCTCGGTTTCGACGATTTTGATTAAAAAAAAAATCTAAATTTGTAGACCATTTAAATACGTATCTAACGATGTATGCCGTTTTCCCGGGAAAAATCTAGTTCCTGAGAAAATAGCTTCAAACGCGGATGTAGGTTCGGGTTCGATTCCCTGCCGAGGAGAAGTTATTTTTATAATTGATTTTAGTGAAATGTTCAATAATAATTAAATGTACCTACAAAAACACGAAACACGAGAACTAATAAATGGAAAACACTGGGCTACGTTATTATATGAACCCGTATATATGAGAAAGTTTGTCGAGTTGTCTCGGACTGATTTTTAATTTTTTTCTTTGTTTAAAATAAATATAACAATATAGTTACTTCTTGTTTAATAAAACCTTTTAAAATTTTAATCTTCAATTACTTTTTTTCTCATTTCTGTAAATAAAATCTTGAACGTTCCTCGAGAATAAAACAATTGTACCCAAGCGATAATTAACTTCGTCGACTCTGCCTCAGGAGTTAACAGTTATGGTTGCCTCGGCTTCGCCTCAGGAACCAACTTTTTCGCTCAGGGTACAATAACTACTTTACTCTCTTAGTGCGTAAATAACCATTGTAATTGTGCAAACTTTATTTAAAATGACTTTCCCGGGGACAATCTAGTTTATAAACTACTGCTGGTACAATTATATGAGAAAGTTGTTGGCAGTGAATTATTTTAATTTTGTGAAGCTTGAGTTAGGTATTACACGGCTCTCACGTAATATTCAACTTGTGACTCAAACAATCACTAAAAGTATTTAAAGCAACTTTTTACCTAGTAATTTTGCGCAAGCAAATTAACGTTGTAGTGGTTATAATCAATATCTAAGAATTACTAAGGAATTACCATAACATAATCTAGAAGGCAATTTGTAAATTCTAGCTGAAGGTAAAAAAATTAAAAACTAATTTCATTCAAGTACTTAAAAAAATAGTACTTTAAAAATTTAATCCGTAGTTTCACTAGAATGAGTAGACTAACCACTTTCTATTTTGTATTTAATATTGTGAAAAAGATAGTCAATAATTATACTACAGTCGTATCTAGAATCTGCAGCGCCCGCTTTGGGCAGATCTCCCCGCTACGAGCTCTCTTAGAAACTTTACTTACAACGATTGATTAGACAAAAAAATTATACTGCAACTTTTACTTACTCTTTGACTTTAATAGCATTCACTTTTTTAAGTTATTAAGTTGGTAACGTAAAAGGTTTTCCAAGGTGAGAACCGCGTTTTGAGGTATACTATATCATTAGTTTTGCTTCTACTAATGGAAGCAACTCATAGATGTATCGAGCATCGTGTCTACGAGTTAATATGATGATCCTTAACCAGTGGCGTAGCTAGACCATTGGGGGCCCCCCCGCAAGAACTTTTTGGGGGCCCCCCCGCAAGAACTTTTAGGGGCCCCCCGCCAAAAAAATTGATGGGGGGAAAAAAAAACCTCTTGCGTTCAGGATTGGGAGCCCCCCTCGACGTTGGTACAAGGATAGTAATTCCTGTTATTTTTGGATTTGGGGGCCCCCTGTTACTGGGGACCCCCCGCAATGTGGGCCCGCGCGGGCCCATAGTAACGCCACTGTCCTTAACATTCCTGATAATGCTTTCACTAATGGATTTATCATTAAAAAATATTGAGCATCGTTGGCTTCTAGTTAATATCGAGTTGGTTAACGATGCTACTTAAAGATGCTTCCAGTTGTGGAATCAACACTAAGAAGTTGACAAGATAACCTTGTCAAGAGCACTTCAAGATTCGGTCTTCTCCTGAGAACCTAAATTCTTATCAAAAGTTAAAGAGCACAGACAGACGGTTCAAATTAATCTGTGGCTATCTACTGGTTACATTCGATAAACTATACAAGTTTAATACAAATCAGATGAGTACTTTTGAAGCTATAGGTGTAAATAAGTGTATGTTTGTGCGCATGTGGAAGAGAAACAAATGAGTGCAGAAGTTTGAAACTTATATAGGACTAACAATGAGCTAATTATGACCTACCATACAAATTTCATTAAAATCGGACGTGAAGTTTTTAAGATGTGTTGGTTCCCCAAAATTGAGAGTCATGCTTACAGAAATACAGACCGACAGACAGGCACGGAACCAAAAAATTTTCCTGATGTCTCAGGGAACATTTTTGGTTCCGTGCATGTCTGTCTGCCGGTTTATCGCTCAATATTTGGGAACCACCATATCTTAAAAACTACTCGGGTGATTTTAATGAAATTTGGATGGTAAGTCATAATTAGCCATTGTTGGTCCCATATAAGTTTTATTTATTTCTCTTCCACATGCACACATATATAATTTATTTACTGCTATATCTTCAAAACTATACTCATCTGTTTTTTAGGAAATTTAGATGGTTTGTCAAACGTATAGCCCGTAGATAGTCCAAGATTAATTAACAATCTGCGCTCTTAAAATGTGGCTGAACTGATGCTTCAATTAAGGTACAAAATCAAAACAATTTTGACAGATTTATAAAACGGGGGAAAATTAAATAAATATGCGACAATAATAGGTTGTAAAAGCATAAAATCATTAGCGAGAAAGCGAAATAGGAGCGAGGAAGCTATGTGCTATGTGCCACACAAATTGACAGACTATTTTTTATATCCCACGAATTCTCTATAAGAAAGTGTTTCAACAGTTAGAAAATAATTTTTCGACAGCGAATAAAATTCATACAGATAAGTATAAAGATCCAACGAAAAAAACTTTTTGTAAATTAATATTGGTGTTTTCGCATATTCCATTATTTTCTTAGAACCCTTTTTTGGAGTTTCGTGCTGTAGCACTCTAATAATTTTGCGTATTTTATTTCCATTAGTTTAAGTGGAGTTGGAATTGTCTTTGCACGGTATAGAGAAATCTCTTACTCTCAGATTAGAATTCGTTCTGAACTTTTAAAAAGCTCTTGACTTTTTACATCTTAATTTACTCGACCGAACAAAAGTCTAAATGAAAATCACTTTCAGAAAAATGTCTTTTATCCAGGGCGTAGATAAAGGAATGAATGAACAAGAAAGTATTCCGTAAATATGAAAATGCTCCGAGTTCAGTGTCTACAATTTTGAAAAACCGGGATACAATATTTAAACTACATAATATAAGACACAAATAGAGATTTTAAAGATCTAGAGATTGTAATTATGAAGACGTAGATGTAGACGTAATTGTTCCGACGATTTCGATTGAAAAATTCTAAAATATTGTTCATTTAATGAGAATCAAACAATATAAATTGTTTACCCAGGAAAAATTTAGTTCCCGAGAAATTGTTAAAAATATAGTCTGGTTTTGCCGACACGCCAAGCTACTACTTCTATGCAACACTAAAAGGAGTTGTTTGTTTCCTTCTTAGAAGAAATCTTTATTCTTTGAAGAAGGAAACATTTTATTCCGAAACGTTGGTAAATTCCAAATTGATTTTATATTTTTGATTGACGCCCGCTATCCTCATTCACGATAAATAAACATGAGAGTGTACTGACTTTCAGGAGGAAGGAAGTAGGATACGATGATGTCTATCGCCTGTTGGAACCAGTGGAAGACCTGAAGAGGATTCAGATCGTTGGCGATGCCACGCGGTGACGAACTGTAAGGTGGCGTGACTACGACCGAGGAAGGAGCCGTGGCGAGGCTCGACATCGCGACAACGGCGAGGATATAGAAGAGCGAGCGGGATGCACTCATGACGGCGTGTAAGGAAGAACTGAGGTGTTCCAGGACTGGACGATGTGCACTTCGGAGGAAGGCAACCAAGCGTCGCCTCATTCTCATTCCCAGGACACATGTTCTCTATCCGACTCCAGCCACTTTCCCCTACCGCGGACACACTGTGCAGGACACGCGACACTTCCAGCTCGCAATTTCAAACTAAGCACGATTGCCCAATAAATTCCGATTATAAATTTAATTGGAAATAATAAAGGTACAATACAGGCAGATTTTAACTTTAAAATGAGTAGTTTCTACGGAAATTTTGTTTAATTTACTCTTACTGAAATAAATCAAGAGTAAAATAATAGTCTAGGAGATAGCGTGCAAAAAACTGCCTGACTAACATCAAGCTAGAATTTTGTGTATATTCAAGTTAATCTTTTAGTGCCTTTTAAGAATATGTGATCGGCTAAGTTCCTCTGAGCGACATAGCTTGGTAATAGGCATTTGAAAAGATCAAACTGGTGGAGAGCGGCCATGTCCCGCCCATTTTGGTGGACAATGTGATTTTCATGATCCTGAGTACAAAATTGGTTAGTCCACCGAAAATCAAGTTGATGTTAGTTTGCCTCTTGATAGATGCCCACTTTGATTTGGATTAAGTTTTGAATAACTAACATATCAAGCATCAAGCGACAAACTAGCATATACTTTATTTTGGGACTACTACTAATTTTGTACTCAGTAACTACTAATGATGATTTGCTGTTTCGACCTTTTATTGTATTATTTCAATTTTTCGATTATTTTTCCTTCACTGAAAGTAACGGAAGCTATGATGTGATCGTTCTGAAGAACGAAAATATTTTATGTCTCTGATATGAAAAATCGGAAACATAAAACGAAAAACGCAATTTTCAAGGAAACATGGCGAAAATATGAATTGGGACAAAAACAAAATGAAATATATATTTGTAATCAGGGCGTCCTCCTCTTTCATTAAACATCCCACATGATGCTTATCCGTTAAAAAAATGTCAACCCCTATTTTTGAAGGGATGATTTTTTGGAGTACCCTAATTTTTCCTGTTATTGGGTTATTAATTACTCATAACATAACTGCAAAGTTTCATATTTTTGTGTTGGGAACTTTCAAAGATCAGATGCGTTACAGACAGACAGACAAGTGACGGAATGTATTAGGGTCCTCGTTACAGACAGACAGACAAGCGCAGGAATGGATTAGGGTCATCATTACAGACAGACAGACAAGCGCAGAAATGTATTAGGGTCCTCGTTACATACAGAAAGACAAGCGCAGGAATGGATTAGGGTCCTCGTTTTTGCCTATGGACCCTAAATTATTTTATTTTTTTTAATTTGTATACAAAGCACAGTGACATAATACATGTTCAACATTTTTATAAATTACTTTTTTTTAATAAATAAGAAAACTCACCAGCTCTGGGCCCATAACCTATTGGAAATTATGGCTTTAAGCATATTATTCTAACCACACAAAAAAGTTTACTTTGGGATCCCACACAAAAGGAAATGAATTTACTTTCATAACATATATATCACAGTATATATATTAATATCATAACAACCATGGGAACTTATAGATTATACGTATAAACGGTGTTACTCATATTTTTAAACCAAGAAAGCTTTGTGTCACATTAATTGGCAGACTATTTATAAATATCTCGGAAACTAGATTTCCCGAAAAAAAACGACATTTACGAGTATATTTAAAACATTTACGAGGTTAAATTTGTTTTTAAATGTGTCAAACAAGTCGTGTAAATAAAAGCGAGAATAAAGTACTAGTTATTCCCGTTAATACGACATATAAAATGTTGTATAAGTTAGTAAGTCGAAATATTTATAAGAAAATAGAATTTTTATGTCACTGACAGTTGGTTCGAGTTAATAGGCGAATTTAAAATCGCAATTAAGAACTATTTTTTTATCTTATGTCTTATGAGAAGAAACCATAATAAACAAGAAATCAACCTTATGGCATTATGCCTCATATTTTATTGAAGGGAGCTTCTTACATTTAACAAAATATTTTTTATGTGTTAATAAAAAAACACTATAGTGATAATGTTTTTTGGGTCTGCAGGGTTTTATAGGTTTTAAAAAATTAACACCTGATAACCGATTTAGTTGAAATTTTGTAAACATGTTCCATTTACTAATGCTCAGGCTAAGTTCGTTGGACAGGGTTATCCGTCAAAGAATTCGCTCGCAACGCTTGCGTAAACGTAAACATTAAATGTAAAATTGAAATTTTAGGACGGGAAAAGATACTATAATCACCTATTCGATGAGACAAACATTTTTTTCAAACTAATTTTTGTAGTAAAACCAACTGCGACAACGCTATGAAGTGATAACGTTTTTACCGATATCTTACGTTCTAACGTAACGATTTTTATAAAACTTCGTATACATCGTCTGAACTTAAATTGACTCAGGCATGGAATATTTCTACTTGATACAAGCAGAAGTTTTTGAGTAGTAAAGTGTTACATTTTATAATAGTTGAAATGAAGATGGTCGTAACATGTAAATTAAGGAGTAGGTAGAAAGGCACCCTTATCTCCCTCTACCCAGCTCTCTATTACAATCATCCTCTCTAACTTTCAACTCATCATGTTAATTATTTTCTTAATATCTAAAATTTATTGCATTACGCTCGCTTTAATGATAGAGCCACGCAATGCCTAGTTTATTAATTTTTAGTTTCGAAAAAATATAACTTATTTAGCGGTAGAAAGTGGCCCACTTTGGATTTTATGATTAAGTCGCATATGCTGACAGATAGAAAACGAACATATATTTTAGAAATCTACTATAAATCACATTTCATTCTGAATTTAACTATAGAGAGCTAAATTTATTTGGGGAGATTTCCGGGAGACGGAGATATACGAAAGGAAGGAACCAGGCTGACCGGTGCTTTGCACCTACTCAAGGTTTAAGTCTGAACTTTAAAACTACGTCACTCAGTCTTGTTACAACTTGATAAACAAGATTCTTTACGAATTCATTCCAACATTCTCTTTCAGTTTCACTTTCTTTTTATGTTCTTATTTCTTATTTTTCTTTTATAGACAAAATTTAGATTTGAGGTTAAAATTCTTCTGAGAGATTTCATTGTTTATACTTTCTCGAGTAAAGAGAAAGTATTGCGATAACGCGAAAATTTGATTTGGAGCTTTTGATGGATTTACACGTTTTGAGGTCCCCTGAGTCCAAAAAATTGTTTTTTTTAAAAAAAATGTCTGTCTCTCTTCTGTCTGTACAGACGTCTGGAGCCTAAACTACTGGACCGATTTTGACGAAATTTGGCATAGATGTTTAGAAAAGACATACCCCGAGGCGAAATCGAGAAAAATGAATTTTAGCTCCAAATTTAGGGGGATTACTCCCAAAACAACTCTGAGAAAACAAAATGAAAAAAACATTATTAATCGAAAACGGCTCCGACGATTTATTGAATTAAAAACTTTCTAAAATGTAGTCCATTTAAATACAAATCTAATGATATAAGCCGTTTTCCAGGGAAAAATCTAGCTCCTGAGAAAATAGCTTAAAAAGCGGACGGAGAGAGGCCGTGTTCGATTCCCCGCCGAAGAGAAGTTATTTTTATGGTAAATTTGATGAAATTTTAAATAATAATTTAACGTACCTAAACGAAAACACGATAACTTATAAACGGAAAACACAGCTAAGTAATATTTTTTATGAATTCGTATATGAGGAAGTTAGTCTGGATTGTCTCGGACCGATTTTTTAAATCTGTCAAAATTATTTTAATTTTTTACACGAATTGAAGTATCAGTTTAGCAAAATTTATTTTATTTCAAATTAATCTGGGGCTATCTGCGGGCTATGCTTTCGACAAAGCATCCAAATTTCATAAAAATTAAATGAGTATCTTCGGAAGATATAAGAAGTGTAAATTGAAGTATATATATGTTTGTGCGCTTGAAGAAGAGAAAACTTTCAGCAAATGCTTGCCAGCAAGCTACTGAACGAACTTCTTCTGCATTAATAAATATAAATATTCATATATTTATCCTATATTATTTTATTTTTTCTTCTAAAATAGGTACAAAAAGTTGCCCTTTGAAGAAGCTAAGTGTGCATATTATTATCCTTTAGCTTCTTAGGTATACATTTATTTGGTTTGAAGGAGTACTGGCCACCATTTTGGAAACGCGACTTATTTGTGATCCAAATTTCAATACTTCTAAAATGATACCCTACTTAAAACTTAAAAAAAAAAAAAAATTGGCCTCCATAGTTACGGCACCTAGAAATTATTTGACTTTTTTATATTAACTCCAGGAAATATTTTTGGACTACAATTATCTATATTTATGTATTTTTCCTTATTTTTAAGACCTTTCATAATGAGGTAGCGGGGGGGAGGGGTACTTTCTTTTGTGTTTTGTTAATTATTTCGGGGATAAAATGGCCGCCATTTTGGAAACGCGATATATATTTGTAATCTACATTTCAATACCTTTAAAATGATACCCCACTCAAAAATTATAAAAAAAATAAAAAAATATTGATAAATATAAAATATAAAGAAATATAAAATATAAAATATTGCGATCTCATCGAAGAAATTTTGAGTGTTTAAGTTCGCAATATTATTCCTGTTTTGGGGTAAAAAATGTTTAACTTCTATACCAAATTTAAAATCTCGAGCAACAGTAAGTAGGTCGGGAGATATACTCCAAGATGCGGACGGACAAACTACCAAAAGCAAAAGGGTTTCTAGGACAACCTCGAAACTCTAAAAATATGCGCAAAAGGATGAAACTAATATGGAACCAACAATGGGCTAATTGTGACCTAATATACTAATTTCAATAAAATCGGACGATTAGTTTTTTTAAAGATGTTGGTTCGCAACAATTGGGCGACCAATAGACTGACACGGAAACAAAAATGTTCCCTGAGTCGGAAACAGATTTCTGTCTGTTTTTGAAATCAGATGCATAAAATTGTTAGTTCTTCTGAACGATCACACAGCTTCCGTTAGCTTTGGTAAGCTTGGAAGCAAAAAAAAAAACACATACTGTCATTGGAAGGTATGAGAGGTTATTCCCTTTAAAAAACATTATAGTTATTTATGTAACTAGGCAGCAAAATGGAATTTTTCTGACGAATGATTAAGTTAGCCTCCGAGCCGGAGGCGAGGTCAGGCTATGGAAATTAACTGCCGAGGCGAAGCCGAGGCAGGTAATTTATTGGATTGACTGCCGAGGCGAAGCCGAGGCAGGCAATATATCAATATGAGACAGAAATGTTTCCTTTGCTGCCTTGTTGCATACAATATTTTTCCTACTGGCGGCAGAAAAATGTTTCCTATAAATAATATTCATTTCAAAATACTTATTTACTTATCAAATACTATTATTGAACTATTCAAATTAAAAAAAAAACAAGCAACAATATCAAATGTTACAATTATAAAAAATGAATTGACAGAAATACAGTAAAAACAAAACAAAATGATGATAATAGACGAGCTGTAGTGTTGCCACTAATTTAATTATTTATGATTATTTTAAGACCTACTATATTTTTTTAATATTTGTATTTCTTTTTTATCTTTTTACTCCAATCTATTTTATAAATATAATCTATAATAAGTATTTATAAACCTTTCTTTATAAATTCGTAATATTTTTAAGGTAAATTGTTCAAATAATTTAGGTTAAAGATAATATAAAAGAAAAGGTTGTTTGTTTATTTATTTGTAGCGGGGAATGTGGGCGTGGCTTAGCCTTGAAAAATCCTCAGCATAATTACGATTTTGCCGCCTAGGCAGCAAAATCGTATTTTGCTGCTTATTGTAAAGTTTTCTTGAAACCTCAGAGAAATTAAACTTTCATGCCTAAAAACAGTTCAATAATGCGTCATTTTGCTGCCGCTAGTAGGAAAAATTCTTAACGGCAAAGATTTAGTATAAATAAATTTACATCGAAACATTTAACTTTTAATAAAATAAATAAATACTGAAGAGAAACGACTATACTACATAAAATAAATAAATAAAATAAACTCAAAGCTAAATTCACTGACTACACACATACATCCTAGTGGGAGAGAGTAGTCTGTCACCTCAAGGGACTCTGTCGATATCGACTCAAAATGGCTAAGTAACTGACAAGCATATCCAACAGTTGAGAGAAAACTTGAGGAATGGGTTCAGAAAAGAATATCCCAGTCAACTAGAGCAAAAGGAATAGAAGAAAGTTTAGGTTTTTAGTGAGATTGTATAAGATGGATCAGATACTACAAAGTGGATTGACTGGTTATTAGGAATAGTTGTAGGAATATTCCCTGGACCTAATGGAGTGTGTAGAGTGGCCAGGATAAAGACCCAAAAAAGCGAGTTAATGCGACCTTTCCAGATATTCAGATATTAACATATCTAGAAGTAGACTTTCAGCAACTATTGCCCAAAGAGTTTAACATCAAGCTTAAGTAGAACCTCACCTACACGACCCTCAATAACACGAAAACCTCAATTACAAGTGCAATTTTAAAATCCCTTTGAGATCGCCATAATACATAATGTTAAATTAACCTCTATAACTCGACTATTACTATCCAAACAACCTCAATAACACGGATTTTTTTCAAATTCACAATGTAACTCAGAACCTCTATAACAAGTTGTTTTGAGAAGTCAACCTCTATAACGGGACTCTATACAGGAATGAGTCGACCTTAAACAAGTCTAGACTTGAAAACCCCGCCCCACTCCGCTCCCAACATTAAATTAACCTATAACACGACTGACAGCCGAAATAACCTTGATAATACGACCCTCAACAAAAAGAGCACCTCAATAACAAGACTGTTTCCCTAATCCCCTTGAGACACTTCTTATCGAGGTTCTACTGTATCTTTTAAGGGGCCTATAGATAACAACTAAGTTGACAACCAACAACATAATAAAAGCTTGTAAAGGCTGCATTATACGATCAACATAAATTTCAATCAAGTTGAAAATTCAGTTGACAACATTTAACACACATTACTTTTTACAAAATTGTCTACCAAATCTACAGTTTGTTCAAGTTTGTCGGATGAGGTTTTTGGGTTTAAAGGAAGTGAAGAATTATTATACTTTGTTGTTATCATAAATAATGTTAAGAAGAGGTTCGTCCCACATGCTTTTTCTTATTATTATTTTACTCCAACTTGTGGACCAATATAAAATTCCAACCACCAACCTATCCACAGACGATAAATATTGAATTCAACTTGACATAATGACAACATGCTTGACATCAAAGTTGATCGTCTAAAGCGTCTTTACCTTTACCAGCTTTTATTATATTATTTTATCTCCAGTAGGGAGACAAAGTTATGATTTTGGATTAGTATAGAGGGACTTAAGTAAGTCTTTTCTTCCCTGAACTCAAAAAGTAGGGATAAAAAGTAAAACCAGGGAGAAAAAAAAGGATTGCCTACTTAATTATTTTATAAATAGTAGAGAATGAATGGCTAATATAGTGAGGTTGTAGAAATCAGGTTGGCGACACTGCTTTTTAGACCTTGTTTATCATTGTATAACCCTGCCTCTAAATAACATTCAATTCGAGTGCAATTCTTACTTGTTTTTAATATTGAATCTCTTATATCTGCTTTTTATTAAAATAATAAATAAAAACTGTGCTATTTGGATGAAAATGTGTATTTTCTCCCTACTGGAGATAAAATATTGTATGTACCTCGGGAGTAAAAAGCTATATAATTCACCTTGCAATAATTAGCTAATTTGCGTTATTCCCTTGGCTACACCACGGGAATTAAAAAGTCAAATTCCCTCGGCTTCGCCTCGGAATTAGGGACCGTGAACCAACTTATTCGCTCAGGGAATAATGGCTTACTTTACTCCCTAGGTGCATAAATAACTATTTATTCATTATAAAACCTCTATTATATTATATAGTGATAGATTTTCCATTGTTTTGATTTGTATTTAAAATTTTTGATTATTCCTAACAAATAATACGGGATATTTTTTCATTAAAGTTTCTGTGGTTTTGTTCTTGTCATTTCATTAATGTTTCTTGATGGTAGTTTATAAACCCATCATCCTGTAGTTTTAAAGCCATTTAAAATAAAAAAACATTAAATCATTATTATAAATTTTTTTATTAATTCGGGAATTGAACCCTGCCTCTCTCCAAGGGGATGCAATTTAAAGCTATTTTGTCAGGAACTAAATTTTTCCAGGGAAAACAGCTTATATCTTATTTAAATGGACTCGTATTTAAATGGACTACATTTTAAAATCTTTTAATCAAAATCGTCAAAACAGTTTTCAAGAAATATATTTTTTTTCACGTTTTTTGAGTTTTTGTTTTGGGGGGTAGAGCCTCCAAATTTGGAGCTACAATTAGTTTCTCAATTTCACCTAGGGGTATGATTTTTTTAAACATGTATGCCAAAGTTTGTCAAAATTGGCCCATTAGTTTAGGTCCATGCGTCTGCACTGAAGACGGCTAAAAAATCACTTTTTTTTTGGACTCACAAATCCGCTGTAAATACCATCACAATAATTTACTTTCTCTTTAAATGAAAAAGTAAAAAGTTGCACTTATATGGCTGCTACTAAAAATTATTTCTAACTAAATCAATCACATATTTATATTACTAGAACATAATTTCACAAAACACTCAATAAAAATCATACAATAAATAAAGACCAGAACTAATTTATCACAATATATATTTGTTTTTAAATTTATTTACAATACAGTTCAATTTTGTTTAATTTGTTATTATTTACAACTTGTACAAACTACTCAATATAACAATAATAATAATTTATATAAATCTATATATTTTTTTTAATTTTAAATGGTTTGCTATTATCATTTTCAGTTTTAAGCTAAGTTATAATAAATCTAATTTAGAATTTAAAATTAAATTTGATATATTTTTTTTTTTTTTTTAGAACTCTAGTTCACAATTAATTATTAAGTGCGCAGGAATATATTATATTCATTTTTTATCTAAAAATTACAGAAAAATATTCATTCTATATAAATTTTAAAATACATACTTTATATTTATTTTATTCAAGAATTATTAAGTACAAAAGTTATAAAATTAAGTTTTGTTTTTTTTATTTAAACTGTAAAATCAATAATATATCATTTAATGGTGTTCATACAGTGACAAATATTTCATTTAACAAAGTTGAAATTAATGGTAGGCCAAGCCTAAACATTTAAATAATTATTATTCCAATAAAAAAAAGGGAGAACATATAAAAAATTGTTGGCTTCCAGCTGTAAATTGAACACGGAACCTTGGGTTATACCCTAGTGTGCTAACTATTGGGTTCAGGTGTTAAAAGAGGTGCTGATGTCTCACACCCAGTGTTGGGAGCAGGAAAGCAAATGTTCTAAGCAAATAGGAAACACCACTGTTTTCAGGACTTAAACCCATCAACAAGATGCAGTGACTACCAAGATGCTTAGAACTTTAACAAGGGAGAACCAGATCCTCACTAACAATAATTATTTGTTGTCCCAGTCAAGGTTTAGACTTAATTTCAACTTTCTAAAAACTAGGATCAACAGGCAGGTGTTAACTGGTTCTACAGTAGGGTTGGGACATCGATGTCGACGTATCGAAAACATAGATGTATCGGACTTAAAAACATCGATGTTTAACATCGATCTTGATCTTTTGATGTGCGGACAACATCGATGTTTCCCTGTAACATTAAAAAGATTGATGTCATCGATGTATAGGACTGATGTCGATGTATCGATAACATCGATGTTTTCTTTCGATGTTTTGGCTAACATCGATGTTTGTTCTTTCGATGTCGAAGTATCGAAAACATCGATGTTCAGCTATTGATGTCCCAACCCTATTGTACAGACTATATGAAAAAATACAATAAAAATGAATTTTATGTGAAACGAAGATGTAAAGCAGAAAACCTATAACTAACATTCACTATTAGTTAGTAGAAATTTGTTCTTTGTAATTGTTAGTTTGTCATTTAACGAAAGGATTTCGGTACTTCTTTAGATTGTTACTCTCAAATGATTTTTTTTTAGAATATAATTATTTATTCATTCCTTTGTCTAAATAACTATTAAGACAAAGGATGTTTATTGGACTAAATATATACTATACATTGGACAAAGGAATATCACATCTTTGTTTTTATAAGGGGAGTAACAGTCTAAAGAAGAATATTACACCTTCTTAGAAGGAACAGTAAAGAACAGTACACCTTCTTTAGATTGTTACACCCTTCTGTATTTTTATAAGGGGAGTAACAGTCTAAAGAAGAACATTCCATACACCTTCTTTAGATTGTTACACCCTTCTGTATTTTTATAAGGGGAGTAACAGTCTAAAGAAGAACATTCCATACACCTTCTTTAGATTGTTACACCCTTCTGTATTTTTATAACGTGAGTAACAGTCTAAAGAAGAACATTCCATACATCTTCTTTAGATTGTTACACCCTTCTGTATTTTTATAAGGGGAGTAACAGTCTGAAGAAGAACATTACACCTTCTTTAGATTGTTACACCCTTCTGTATTTTTATAAGGGGAGTAACAGTCTAAAGAAGAACATTCCATACACCTTCTTTAGATTGTTACACCCTTCTGTATTTTTATAACGTGAGTAACAGTCTAAAGAAGAACATTCCATACATCTTCTTTAGATTGTTACACCCTTCTGTATTTTTATAACGTGAGTAACAGTCTAAAGAAGAACATTCCATACATCTTCTTTAGATTGTTAAACCCTTCTGTATTTTTATAATGTGAGTAACAGTCTAAAGAAGAACATTCTTTACATCTTCTTTAGATTGTTACACCCTTCTGTATTTTTATAACGTGAGTAACAGTCTAAAGAAAAACATTCCATACACCTTCTTTAGATTGTTACACCCTTCTGTATTTTTATAACTTGAGTAACAGTCTAAAGAAGAACATTCCATAAACCTTCTTTAGATTGTTACACCCTTCTGTATTTTTATAACGTGAGTAACAGTCTAAAGAAGAACATTCTTTACACCTTCTTTAGATTGTTACACCCTTCTGTATTTTTATAACGTGAGTAACAGTCTAGAGAAGAACATTCCATACACCTTCTTTAGATTGTTACACCCTTCTGTATTTTTATAAGGGGAGTAACAGTCTAAAGAAGAACATTCCATACACCTTCTTTAGATTGTTACACCCTTCTGTATTTTTATAAGGGGAGTAACAGTCTAAAGAAGAACATTCCATACACCTTCTTTAGATTGTTACACCCTTCTGTATTTTTATAACGTGAGTAACAGTCTAAAGAAGAGCATTCCATACATCTTCTTTAGATTGTTACACCCTTCTGTATTTTTATAAGGGGAGTAACAGTCTAAAGAAGAACATTCCATACACCTTCTTTAGATTGTTACACCCTTCTGTATTTTTATAAGGGGAGTACAGTCCAAGAAGAACATTCCATACACCTTCTTTAGATTGTTACTCCCTTCTGCTTTTTTATAAGGCGAGTAACAGTCTAAAGAAGAACATTCCATACACCTTCCTTAGATTGTTACACCCTTCTGTATTTTTATAAGGGGAGTACAGTCCAAGAAGAACATTCCATACACCTTCTTTAGATTGTTACTCCCTTCTGCTTTTTTATAAGGTGATTAACAGTCTAAAGAAGAACATTCTGTACACCTTCTTTAGATTGTTACTCCCTTCTGTATTTTTATAAGGGGAGTAACAGTCTATTTGTTTTAGTCAATTTCTTTTTTAAATTTCTCCAATCCTCAATTTGATGCTTTGAATTCTTTCATATCCATTCGCCATATGAATTGACGTGTCTTTTTTTTATCAATGACTCTATTGTACGAAACACTCTGTAATGACTGAGAACACCCTGTTGGAATGTTTATTCGTTTAATCTGAACAAACACATAGGGCTTTAATGGCAATCCCAGCACTCTCTGATATCAGAAATGCTCCCCATTAGTTAGGGTTATCTCTATTAATGGATCATTAAGCCAATAATTTGTGATTTGCGTTACCACAGGATGTCAGATTCAAAGCTTACTGATGTCCCAACTTGACTCCTCTAAATTTATTTTTATTTTAAAACCAATGCATAAAACTAAACTGAGTAGTAAAAAAAAAAACTGCCTCTGGAAGCATCTGCCTTTTGTTTTAACATTGATTTAGAGTTGCCATCCACAATTTGAGACTGTTCTAGAAGCTTTTTCCTATTCATAGAAGCACAAAACACAAAGAAAAAACCTCTTATGAAAAAAGGCTAAACCTGCCTGAAGATCCTAGAGTATAATAATTTATTTTTTTTAGAGATCTACATAATAATAAATAGCTTAAGATCAAAGTTTTAAAATATTGTTTCGCTTAATGAAATAAAAGAAAGTAAACGCTCTTATTCATAATATGGAAGCGTCTACGGAGGTCATCTTAAAGAAAATCACATGAACTGTCTTTTGTGAATTTAAATTTGTTTATTTAACAAAGCAGGTTCCAGCCTTTATACGACCATCATCAGTGCCTAACAACAAAACAATAAGTTACAAAACTAAGTAAAATGAAGGCTGAAAGCTGCTATGTTAAATAAATAAATTTAAATTAGTTTATTTAACAAAGCAGGTTCCAGCCTTTATACGACAATCATCAGTGCCTAACAACAAAACAATAAGTTACAAAACTAAGTAAAATGAAGGCTGAAAGCTACTATGTTAAATAAATAAATTTAAATTTGTTTATTTAACAAAGCAGGTTCCAGCCTTTATAAGACCATCATCAGTGCCTAACAACAGAACAATAAGTTACAAAACTAAGTAAAATGAAGGCTGAAAGCTGCTATGTTAAATAAATAAATTTAAATTTGTTTATTTAACAAAGCAGGTTCCAGCCTTTATAAGACCATCATCAGTGCCTAACAACAGAACAATAAGTTACAATACAAAGTAAAATGAAGGCTGAAAGCTACTATGTTAAATAAATAAATTTAAATTAGTTTATTTAACAAAGCAGGTTCCAGCCTTTATACGACCATCATCAGTGCCTAACAACAAAATAATAAGTTACAAAACTAAGTAAAATGAAGGCTGAAAGCTGCTATGTTAAATAAATAAATTTAAATTTACCTAGAGAGAGAGTTCATGTTATTCCTCTTATTCTTGTTCATACTAGAGATTTAAATTGATAAACAAAAGACTCAAATAAAATGATAAAATTACAGTAAAAATAGCATTACATCGTTTCTAAAACATTCCCACTCTAATAAAAAAAAAAAAAAATATATATATATATATAATTTTAAAAATATTTAATTTTTTTTTTTTTTTTTAAATTAAAAACAGTTTATCCCCCAATTATTCATGGTCAAACAAATAAATGATGTTTTATTTTATAAAATAAAAATGTTTTAAAATTAAATAAAAAAAAACAATAATACAGTTTAAAAATCCCGCAGAACATTTACAATTAAAAACTTTTTTTCTTCTTTTAAATGTGATAAAAAAAATTTAATTTTTTAAGTAAAATATTAATAATTATTTTTGACAAGATAAAAGATAAGGAAATGCAAATTTAGTTCTATTATAGATGAGTTGTTTACAAAGAAACATTTCAATACATCATAATATGCTTCTCAAATGCCATTGGGAATATGTCAATGTTTTTTAAGAGTTTTATTGACATAGGGATAAAGACAGATAAATAAGCATCCTGCCCTACCGGGAATTGAAACCACATCTTACAGCTTTACATCTCTCAACACAAACCTCTTATCACCAAAATAGATGATTTTCATCTCCTTCAATAGCTATATAAATCCCTTACCCAAAAATTATATTTTCCAATTTTCAACGAGAATTTCAGCAAGAATGTCTATAAATACATCAGATAAACTTTATACATTGTTATCAACTCATCTTTCTAACATTACAATTATATTTTTCTTCTTTTTAGTTCAAATTTTCAATTTTTTAATAATTTATTGTATGTTATTGTCAAAATAGTGTCAACATTGTTCTACATTTTACTTCAAATATATTAAATATATATATTATATTAAAATAATGCATACATAAATATATATATTTAAAATAATCGAGTTAGATTAATCAGAAAAAATATATCTATATTGAAGTCATAATTGCTAGAACTGAAGTTGTAATTTCTTTACCTTTGTATCAGGTCATGAGATTTTCCTCTAAGAGTTCTTATTTATATTTTGCATCCGAGCTTACCGAAGGTAACGGAAGCATTGTGTTCACTTTTTATTATTATTATTATTTTTATTTTTTTTTTAATATGGAGTAACCCATTCTCCGATTAAAGTTTCGATATAATGATAACGTATATTATAAAATATAATTTGCATTTTTCGAACTAATCGGAGCACAATTGTATCATCGCAACTACAGAAAGTGTCGGCCTTTGCATACAATCAAAGGGGTGAGTGGAAGAGGAGATTATGAGGCATTCATTAACATTTTGTTATTAAAAGAGAGTTAGTGACGCCACTAAGGCATCAATCAGTTATACAAATTCAGATGTAAAGATGTTCCTACTCGTCGTCAGAAGTTATTTACGGTTAATAATCCAACGGTTAGACGAGGAAACATACAAACAAGTGTAAGAGAAAGAAAACCTTAATTATTTGAAATAACAAAATGCAACCCCTTTTCCCATTCACCTCTTTTATAGTATAAATAATTATTTATTAAATCCGCTATTTGTATAAAATATATCGTAAACATTTTGAAGAACAAATTAGAATAAACTAGATTGCATATATTATATATCGGTATTTAGCTTTGGGTTCTAGTTACTAAACTGATTCCGCATAGTAAGTATTGTAGCCAATATAAAGTGTTATTGTAGTTTTTGTTCTTTCTCCACAAGTCAATAAGTTAAAAAATAGTAAAAATTAGGAGTTAACAATTAAGAACTTACCTCGGATAGCTATAGATCATTATAGATAATGAGAGCCTGAAAAAAATGTTTACGGCAAAAAGAAAACAGTAATACCTAAGATGTAAACATTTCTCATGATTTAGACGATAATTACCTTGAAAGAGGAAGTGTATCCGATGGGGCAAGATAATTTGAAAGTTCTGTTTCTTTTTTCGCTATGTCTGCGGCTTTTTTTTAAAACAAAATTCCTTCTCCTTCATGTAAGCCACTATGGGAACAGATCTAATGTAAGCTCTTCTTCGATTTATAATAATTATCGTATTGTTGACACAGTCGTAAGCAGAATTACAAATAAAAACTAAACTGGATGAAAACTAAAATGATTTCAGTATATAGAAGAAGCTATGAATGGCGGACGAGTTATAAGGATGAGTTACGAGATGAGGTCACTAGGGCGAGAAGTCGCTACTCTCTGTTATATCGGTTTGTAGAGAAGTGTAGTAACGTATTTCTTACGGTAGCGGTGGGTTGCGCTCAGTACCATTACTCCATCCTTGATACTCAGTGCGTACAGGTGGTTCAACATTACGTGGTTCGGCTCAGGTAACAGCGTTGGTTCACACTAAACACCGAACAAATATTTATTAATATAGTTGATAGTTATAATCAATATTTATCAACATTCAAATTAGAAAATCATATGGGTCCTCTTAAAACAGATACTATTTACAGGAGACAGCCAATTATAATAAAATAGAACTCCAATTATCCAAATTAATTTGGGATCAGGCCGATTCAGATATGTGGTGATTCGGATAATTGGATATAGTCCAGAAATTAAGAAAAAAAACATGTAATTTACAGAAAAACACACTTCTTATTTATAATTAAATTTGACTAATGGAAGATAAAGTATTGTCTTGAAAATTACATTAAAAAAGAAAAGATCTATAACGACATAGCCAACCCTGGCTTGCCTTAAAGTCACACCACATTTAATATATTTAACAAAAGATCTCAATAATCCAATAATTGAATAGCTACTGAACCTCACCCTTCTAGGTTTACAAAGTGTGGAGAGAATTGAAATAGCCCTACATGAAAGCCCAGTGGCGTACCAAGGCGGGTGCAGGAGGGGCGGGCCGCCACGAGCCTTAGGTGGTGTCATTGTGGTAGAAAGAAGAAAAAAAACACCCCAACATCATTTCTGAGGGGGTGACAAGATAATATCCCCCCCGGGTACCACAAGAACTTGGTACGCCACTGAGAAAGCCGGGCAGTTAATATTTAACAGGAAAGCATTTAAACTCCAACCTAATAAGGTATTCATTACTTGGTTACCCACTCTATATTTGTTTACTGAATCACTTAAAGGAATTCCTTTGTATAAATAACTATTAACACAAATGGATATTTGGGAAGAACTTTGGGACAAATGAACATTAACACCTCTGTTTGTAAAGGTATGATACCAGTGTGAGGGATGACACTTAGTCTAATTAACTATGTCAATATTAAGACAAAGCAATATTTACACATTAAGCCCTGTTTACTCGGTTATAGTTGACATGATAGTTGCAGTCATATTTGCAACGATCGCATCAACTATCATCGTGTAGGCTATGTGATAGATTCTTTTACGATAGAACTATCAACCATCTCCCTATCTCGTCTGATGAGATAGTTAAGTATTCTATTACATCAGTCAGAGTACTCATGCAACAGATTCAAGAACTATCATGCTAGATTCTAGATACTGATTTATTCTTTTATATTACATTATATCAGATTTAGGAGGCAACAAATGTGATACCTTGCTTCATATTTGATATCAGAGTTTGTTGTTTTCAACAATATAAATATTCTGTTGTCTATACATGTATTATAATATAACATATTTATTACTCCTTTTCAGTATCAGAGTCAGACATGTTGGATATGGATTTCACTTTAAGTACAAGAAAACACGTTTTAACGTATTTTACTCTCACTGTGATTCTTTTTTGTATTTATTTCTCACTTCTATAATGTTAACTGACATGATAGTTCTATCGTGAGAAAATTATCACTGTGTAAATGAGGCTTTCAAGAAATTAGGGGGTGGCAACCAAGTAAATGAGCTCATATTAACACCTATAAAAAATAGCCACCCATCTAAACACACTGGGCGTCACAAGTCAACAAAAGCATATCAACTAGGATCTTCCAGTTCGTCAATTGATTGAACCTGGTAGAAAAATAGACATCTAATAACAACACCTCGACAATCTTAATAATAATCCTATCCTTCCTATAGCAACCTAAGCCAAATCAATAAATAAACTACTCACAACTCATAATACCCTAGAGCTGATAGAAAGACAAAAAAAAGGTCCTACTAACATGTAGGACAAAACCTCATAGCTTGAACCCAAGCTAATGCTGAGCTAGAAATAAAAAATGGTTGCTTACTGATATGGGTGTGTCCTGATTAAGAATGACTTGAAGCAGGTGGGGAGGAAGAATGGGAGGTCCTGAAGGCTTCTCCCACGGCTTGCCGATAGGAACGTCCTGACTGTACCCATCTAACAAACCAACAGAGTACAAAACATTAACTCTCATAAATAAATATCTCATTTATATAACACCATCTAATATTCAAATATCCTCGAACAAATTATTGGTTAAATTTTTGTTAGGCACTTGTCCCTACATGAAAAGAATGTAGTTAATAAGAAATTAAGTATGTCGTACCATTTTCACCGTAGTCGATAGGCTGGCTGTCAGAGTCGAGGGCCCTGAAAACCTCAAAATCCGAGTTCTTTACAGAAATCAGATTGTTCTTATTGGAACCATCATCGTCCACTATTTTCTATAATAACAAATTACAAAATAAAAAACTTTTAACAATCAAAATAAATTTCTGTAATAGTACATTACGCGTCGAGTGTGGAAAGTAGCATTTTGCATGCGAGTGTGGAGTTTGCACCCGAGCGACAGCGAGGGTAGTAAAACCAAACAAGCAATGCAAAATGCCGTTTTCCCACGAGTTGCGTACCGTTAGATTTAAATAATAAATACAGAAAAAAATAAACTTGCTGCATGTAAGTTCGTATCTCTTCTCTTGATAAATATGGCATTAATCTTGAGTTGAATTTTTTGCCGAATTAATTATTTCTGGAGGAGTATTATTCTCTACATTTTCGTCAAAGCCACTTGATTCATTCATTGTTTTTCACTAAAAACTCTATATAAACAGTTACTTTAATAAAAGAATAGCAAATTAGTTTTGTTAAATGTAAACAAACTCGCTAATCGTGCGTAAAGCTGAAGAATTCCTCTTCTTTACCGCGCTAGCATGGTAAAGAAGAGGAATTCTTCAGAACCATGAGACGCGCATGCGCAATGAATACATTGGAGAAGAAGGCTCGGATGAAGGAAGTTTTGGGCATTAAATAAAATGTTCAAGGGAAAGATCTCATCAAAGATAAAAAATAAGGCTTTACAAAGCTGCGTTTTCCCCACTATACTAAAATGGATGTCAGTCATGGTCACTGACTCAAATTATGGACCGGAGATTAGTCTCAGCTCAGTGTCAGATGATAAGATCAATGTACGGAATAAGTAGGAGGGAAAAAATAAGAAATAGAAAAGTTATCACTAGTGGTGGAACTAAGAGCCTGATGATACAGAGCCATAGTTTCAAATGGAAATAGGCTGGTCATGTTTATAGAATAAATCCCGAAAGATGGGCAAGTGCGATTACAGAATGGACACCCATATGGGAGTACAAGAAGTAAAGGAAGGCCAGCTTGAAGATGGACAGATGAGTTTGTAGAAAGAATGGGAAAGCTATGGCATAGGACGGCTAAGGGAAAGGCAAAGATGGAGAAAGGCTACTAATTCTCACTTAAATTAGGAATTTTCAATTACAAGAATGTTTAAAAACAACAAAACTAACTCTAACCCCTAAATTAGGGAGGCTCCTTCTTCAAGAAAGAAGTGTCAACGGAGCTATTATTATTATTATTATTATTATTATTATTATTATTATTATTACTATACATTTATCAGACTAAAATAAAATGAATCAACAAATTGAATTGAAAATCCACCTGGGTAAACGTAAATTAACATGCCTTGAATTTGCATGTTATTTGGAAGTCGGGACTTTGTATGCCATGGGATCTGAAATTCCACGACTGAATCCCTTAATTTATTAAACACGCACACTTCTAAATTATAAAGTAAGGATAGTTAGAGATACTTACACCTGAAGGGTCGTGTTTCCACTCTCCATCTACTAGGAACTTATACTGATGTTCTCCTTCCGGCAGATCTATGATGGTAACAAAATCACCGTGGCTGAAACAAAAAATTAACACAAATCAAAATATCCTATAAATAAAGTACCGTCAAGTACTTGTTAAAGTATTTTGTAGCCTTGAGGATAATAGTTATTACTATGTTTTCATTGATCATTGAGAACTCAATCCCAATCCAGAATGAAAGCATTTTCACAAAGGAAATGATTTGATGAAGAGCCATCAGGTTTTCAATGCAGACTGAAAGTTTGTTCCGACCCCTCTATTTTTATCCCCCTTTAAACTGTCCCATAGACTGTTATCATAATCAGGTTGAAATAGGTCTGCTACTCTTTCTAACCATATTAAAAACATTCGAGGAAACATTGCTGCACATATCGTACAAACTGGTGCTTCGTTTTGGCTAAGGATCATGTGGATCATGACCATACGACTAACATTTTGCAAACAATTAATGCATAGGTTGGAACAGTTTGGAGGCCAGTACAAAACACAGTCCCCGGGAACGCACAGCTTTATTCAATGTGCATCCCCATGTAGAATCCTACCGGTGCCCTGTTTGGTGGAAAAAACCTAAAATTTTCACAACATTTTCAATCTTTCATGAAAAACTAGCTAATATGCCATAATTAAAATAAAATAAATATCATGAACAAACCTCTTAACCATGGGTATACTCTTCCAGTTGTTGAAAGTACCGCTGATATGTACTTGTTTGCCGCCTCCATCCCATTTGAACACTGTCGGCAGAACTTTGGGTGAGTCTCCGTCAATAGGCGCACCTTCAGATACTGTGGCTGACCGATGCCTTCCTCCAACGCCTACCTCCCCCTCCAACAAGACAAAATATAATCAGAATAAACAACCCAATAATTGTTTTTATTGTAACAGGTAATAGATTTAAATTTATATTTAATTATTTAACTCATTAGGATTGAAGTATTCATTTTTTGTAATTTTTCTATTGTGGACATGAATATGGCTCGTAGTAGGAGAAGAAATATTGTCATTGAAGCTGTGAAGTTACCTATTTCTTCCTCTTTCCTGTCGACATCAACTTACTATAAGATAAAATATGAACAACAAAAAAACATTTAACTATAAATAGACCTTTAAAGAGGACTACCTCGGGTATTTGCTTGGGTTTGGTGTAGAGTGGTTCCTCGTCATCCTGACTCGTCTGGTAGACAAGACTTGACCTGGGCTTCTTATCGAATAGAAACGCAGGTTCGTCTCTACAAGGAGAACTAGGGATCACCTCGTCTACTTTACCTGCACTCCTGGATCCACTACTTCCGCTACCTGCGTTACCCATCCTCTCTTCTCTAACAAAAAACCAAACACAAGTATTGTCAAATACAGGTACAGTAAGAACACATTCATATTTCAACAGCTTGTTTTAGATGAAAATATTTCACAAAACAAATCCGCAATAATCATTATTTAATTATTATTTCAGACTTGGAACATGGAAAAAAAAAAAAATAAGCAAGCGTTTTATATCTGGCCCTTTTTTCTTCAAGAGATAAACTTGAGTAAGGAGCAAACAGAAGAAGTCTAGTTCCTCATTAATAATAATAAAAATTTAAAGTTTCATTACTAGAAAATTATTAATGTTTATCCAGATTAACTGGGTGCCTGTAGTAGCTGGGTCCAGATTAACTGGGTGTCTGGAATAGCTGGGTCCAGATTAACTGGGTGTCTGCAGTAGCTGGGTCCAGATTAACTGGATGTCTGGAGTAGCTGGGTCCAGATTAACTGGGTGTCTGCAGTAGCTGGGTCCAGATTAACTGGGTGACTGCAGTAGCTGGGTCCAGATTAACTGGGTGTCTGGAGTAGCTGGGTCCAGATTAACTGGGTGTCTGCAGTAGCTGAGAAATCTGTTATAATAAATATTTCGGCTGAACTGAAGGAGATGATAAGGTCGAGAATTGCTTGGCGGCACAAATTTGCTTAATATATACACTTGAGAGATTATATTTCTCTGTAAAACAGTTCATTTGTATGATTTAAACATTTGAGAAATTATATATGTATAAATTGTTCTTAGAAGAGTTTATATCTTTTATCCTTATCCTTGTCACAAAAAATGTTCTTCAGTTTTATCAAATACAGTAGAGCATCGATTATCCGAACGTCAGTTATCCGAACGTTCAATTATCCGAACTAGCTTCATAAAAAAAAAAAAAAAAAAAAAAAAAAAAATCAAAAGCCACCGCAAAATTAATTCCTAGAAAGAGCGGTGTTCGTTGTATTGTTATGTATTTGCTATCAAGTTCTTGATAGGGGTGTTGGTAAATCAAGGATTACGGGAATAAAAAATAATTCTGATTCAATCACTTGGTCAAGATTATGTACTAGAAAAATTAAACAAATATGCTTTTTGCATAAACGTGGTTGATTATTTTTGCATCTTCCCTTTTAAATTTCTAGTGAATTTCGATTATCCGAATTTTTGATTATCCGAAACACCCCAAAAAACATTAGTTCGGATAATCGACGCTCTACTGTATTTCAAATAGTAAAATACTAATCTGGAGTGTGTTAAGCGACTCCAGGGTGGTTAGAAGTTGTACAAGTCGGCCAGGTAAACAACCCTTAATTCAAATCTTTCCTCAACTGCTCTTGAGATTTAACCAATTAAAATAATATTATGCAAGGAAAGAAAATTTTTTCATGTTGTATATTATAACCTTTCCAATTTATTTATTAGGGCCTCATTTGAAAATAAATTACATATTTCTTTCATTAACTAATACAGGTTTTTTTTTTAATAAAACAATCATTATAATTCTGTCACGTCAGTAATTTTGTCCGCCATTAAAGAGATTTTATCTAAATTGTCTTCGCTAATTGACAGTACGGCTTGAGTTTGATCAGGCAAATTTTTAAACCATGATGATTTTAAAATTTCATCGCTTAATTTGTTGTTGGTGAGGTTACGCATTTCTCGTACAATTAAACCATCTGACGATGGTTTCTTTCCGCTAAAAACCGTACCCGTCAAAAGTTTGTTTACTTTTTGATGTTCGGAATCTGCGAACTGTCTTATTAACTGTTTTTTAAGTGCGTATATATATATTCACATATATAAAATAAATAATAATATAAAACCAATTCTCAACATATTATTAAGTTATACTCTCCCAGTTTTAGAGTTGAATTCTTATTTTTTAATTCCACTAACTAATAAAGATTGGATATTGTGATTTCTTTGTTTGCTACCTTAGAATAATACAATATATAGAAGGAGGATCACTGATAACATTGAAGCCAACTTTGGTTGTGTCCCTTAATCCCCGTTCTAAAAATTCATTTTTGTAATTTGTGACGTCATAACTCTAAAATTATTTGCCTTCAGTTTTTTAATTTAATTATAATTATTGATAGTCAGTTTAGTTTATTGTAGTATTTTTTTGTGTTTTATCTTATTTTAGCTTGAAATATGCTAAAAATTCATGCTGCTAATGTTCATGCTGGGCGAGTTGTAAAAAATGACGTCAGAGTGAAACGTAAACAATAGCCAATGGCAGGGTTTTGTCTTCTTGATATTTGTGAGCGGGCTTTGAATAGTTATTAAAGCATGGCCAACCTTCTCCTGTTTAAATGAAAAAAATGAGTGTTGTTATTTTGGCAGCCTGGTCTTAAGGACACAACCTCTCGGCAAAAGTTGGCTTCAGTCTCTTATCAGTAATTGCTTAGGATTCCGATTCTATGCTCCTTCTATATTTATTCATTCATTTATTTATTTATTTATTTATTTATTTACATGCGGTTACAACTTTAGAGTAGTATCACAATAGTCAGTACAAATACAAACATAAAGTAAAAATATATTAAATAAGTAATAAAAATAATAATAATAAATATCATTTACAAATTATCATTAAGAAATTCAGTTAAATTATAATATGCCTTCTTAGTTAAACTCGTTTTAATACATTTCTTAAAAGCTTTTAGGGGGAGCTCAGCTATTGTGGAAGGTAATTTATTGAAACATCTTATGCCATTTATAACCGGAGATTGATATGACTTGTGAAGCCTACACATAGGAACATTAATATTAGTGGTAACTCTAGTTTGATAGTTATGACTTTTGTCATTATTAAACTGTCCATTGTCATAATTAATTTTAGTAAACAATAACACAGAGTAAATATAGGCAGAATAAAAAGTTAAAATTCCATTATCTTGAAAAAATTGTTTACAACTAGCATCATGTTTAAGCTTATTAATTATACGTATTGCTTTTTTCTGCAACAAAAAAATACTATTCGCAGAAGGGGCAGCTCCCCATTCTTTAATACCATAGAGCATTCTTGAGTGAAAGTGTGCGTGGTACGCAAGTTTAATAGTTTTATTGTCCAGAGTGGAAGCAAGTTTATGAAGCATATACAGGACAGGTGACAGCCTACTACTGAGCTGCTTCACATGAACCTTCCAATTAACAGTGCTGTCAATTGACATTCCAAGTATTTTTATTGATGAAGGATTTACTGAATTATGATGTTTAAGAGAACATCTTAAAATTTGATTTTTTGATTCGTTCAAAGTTAATTTATTAACGACAAACCAATCTTTAGCATCTTTTACAATGGCATCAATTATTAGTTCAGCTTCATATATAGTATTATTCTAAGTTTGCTACATTCTACAAAGTTTCAGGTGTCAAATAGCCTCGACAAAGTCTCCATTTCTAATAAATTCTTAGTAAATCAAATTTAAAAAAAAAATACTTCAAAATAACTAGTGGTTGTTAAATTTTATTCATTACAGGTCAAAAGATCAAACAAAAACGAATAGAGCTGATGATGTTTTGTGACAGACCCTGAAACCTTGAACCTAAATATTAAAATAATTTAGATTTGTAGTCAACTGTTCATTTGCCTATGTTACCTTGTAGACAAAGGGGCATTATATAATTAAAATACACGACAAAAAGATCAAAAATAATAATAAGAATGTCTTAATATACGAATGCACAAAAAAATCTTTATTCAGCAGTGCCTACTCCACGTAATTAAACAACTACGCACTAGTAAGTCTGCAGAGATTTGAGTAAAACGTGAATAAAAGAAAAAACTGACTAAATTAAAGAATAGTTCTACCAAGAATTGTTTTACATTTAAAATAGTCGTCTTATTGAAAATTGCAAAGGGTTTAAAATCAATTCCCAATTCCCACACAACAATAGTTCGAATTTTGACATGATAAAACTTTAACACCGACAATAATTAAATTTAGTTTAACAGTACTAAGCGAAACTTGTACAACTTAAATCTTTTTAAATATCATAAAGAGATATATAAAACTGCAAAAGAAAAACTATATAAGCGATCTTACCTTATGCAAAATAAGCTGGCTGGTCGGTTTTATACATGCGATAGCGTCAAAAACACACAAAAAGCCGTGCTTCAAACTCTTCTCGCCTTCATCGTAGAAATTCTAATTCTCCACTTCACCAATTTATTCTATTCCTTCCAATTACAATAAATAATTTAACGTCTTTAATTAAACGAAATAAAATCAAAAAAAGAAACAATAAACAAATAACATACGCCCCTAGATCACATCAGCTGTTTACAAGGGAGGTTCTGATCTGGACCATGCGGTTAACTTACAAGGTTATATTGCGTCAAGCTCAGCAAAATAAATTAAAAGAAAACAGTGGAGCGATAGCGATATATAAATATAACAAAAAATGCGGCATTAAATAATGTAAGGCGTAATTTACCTTCTTATAGTCATTATAAAGACGACTCGTTTATTGGGTTTATTAACCCAAAAAACTTATTATTTTCCGCCTTTGCGCGGTATTACCCTAGATTCAAACAGAAACAGAAACAAGTATGTATTATGAAAATATTTCTCACCCTCACCTAAGTACTGCATCGACTACCAAACAAATACAACCCTCCCTCTCCCCTCAACCACCTCTTTATGCAACATGTTAATAGATGTGTTATTTCACTATGTCTTGCATATTAGACGAGTGCAAGTGCATTGAAATTTGGGTAAAATTGAAGAATTAGGCGGTATATATCTCTCTTCACAGCACAGAACTATATGTTCTCTAGTGGAGTAATAACCTTAGATGCGCTAATATATTAAAACATTTGTAAAATGTGTAATGTATTATTTGTATTATACTTAATTATTTAAAACATTTTAATAAAAAAATATATTTATAGAAAAGATGGCGTGGCCTCACTCCTACGTATTTTTTTGACAAAGGGATATCATCTCTCCCATGAGCAAATCATACATAATATAATTTCTCTATCATACAAATTTATTTTTTACAAATGGATACCTATACTCTCACGAGTGTTTAAAAATCATACAAAATTGAGCCACCAAGCGATTTTCGACTGCGTCACCTCCTTCATTTTAGCCGAAATTTCGAAATTAATAAAACATCTTATATATATTTTGTTTCGGATTGTCGATTGAAACTATAAATTTACTAAAATGAAAAAAAAAGTAAATGTTGATTCTGACATATTTATAATTTAATGATTACTTCTATAAAGATTAGGTGTTCCTTTTCTTTAGGTACCTATATAACACAAAATAAATAGAATAAAAAATATCATTAATAATATTTACTACAACATAAATAGCTGATTATTTTCACCCATCCTTTTATCAATTTCAATGTGTGTATTTTCCCATTATTGTATTATTTTTTCTTCAAATATCCTAAAGGAGGACACTTTTTGAGAGAGGACAGAACTAATCACCCTATCTATACACATAAAAACCAAGTTCCAACTTGATGGAATGTACCAAATTCATTTAATTTGGCTCGTTAACCTCCACAAATAGGCAAACTTGGTTCTTGCGAAACGATATCGGCGAACCAAGTTCTCATGTGAATACCTCCCTTTAAAGAGTACGATTGGCCATCTTTCTGTACTTTACATACATATAAATGGAACGAGAACGAGGCAGTGGAAGTACTGCATCTCTAGTCAGATCAGAATAGAAATTTATCTGCATAAAAGTAGTTTTTGGAATGATGCATTTACACCTCTAACCACTCTACTACTCACAACTCGATACAACATCCCACAAATTTAATAAATTTGCCGCAAAACAGGTTATTTTGAAAGTTTATCAACGACGTACTCGAGTAATCACCATTAAAAATTCGTCTTTCGGAAAACTTTGAACTTGTCTTTGACTTGACTTTGAACTTCAGTCAAACAAATTCAAAGATATCTTACTGTTGTACGTTAGTTATAGTATTGAGCTTCTATTGGCAACATCGTTGAAAAAAGGACAACTCCGCGAGGCCAAGCTTTGGAATAAGGTTGCCAAGCTCGCAATACACTTTTTTGACCAGATTACACTTCTGAATTTATAAATATTGAAGAGAAAATTAAGCCACTCGAAATGTAAATTTCTTGGGACATTTCTACGAAATTAATATTATATAACAAAGGAATATTCTATTATAACTTCAAAACACAAGGGTGAATATGTCCATTTGTCACAATAATAGTTATAATAATTATTTATTATTAGATATCGATGGTTATGGGAATAGAATAATTTAGTGTGTTGCGGGTTTAACAACCGCATACTAAACTTTAGAATACGGTTGCCAGAAACAGCTGAATGAATCTAAAGCAGTTCCCTCGGAAATTTTGTGTGATCTACATTGCCTCCTTGTTTTATTTTAAAACCAGACTTAAAAAATAATAGCTGTCCACAGTCCACAACCACTTGGTTTAAGATCGACGAAGCCGAAAGGTTATATAATTGATAACACAAATGAAGTTTATTTGTAGCCATGTTTCGTGGCGAAATCTGTAACCCCACCCTTAATCTATAGCCGATTTAAGTTATCTATTAAACTGTCATTTGCGATATAGACTGGTTCGCGTTCTCAGTATCGATTTTTGCTGATTTATGCTTAAACTTCCCATTCAACAAGTAGAGTTGTTTCCTATTATTCTTTGTTGTGCAATAACATTTTGATAGTTTTTCCACGGATCCGGGTTTATCAAACTTGCCGAAGAAGTTTTAAACTAAAGGAGAGTGAAAAAGTACGCGATACTTGCGAGCAGAAGACGAAAGAGCACAGAGAAGAACAGAGCTAGTCAAGGTGAGCAGATACAAATTGGCTGTGCAAGTGATTCAAAACGTAATGAAATTATTCAAATAGTTAAGCATGGATAGAACGCTTTAAACTGTCATTTCGACTGAACGGATGTGTAATTTACATTCGATTTCGCATTAAAATCCGTAGTGTGCACTTGTTCAGTTTTTCCTCTCACAACGCTATATCGTTTTGTTTTACCTTTTGAATATTGCCTGAGATGAAATATACATATAATTAAGTTTCCGAACAAAGTTGTTTTGATTTATAACTGTATTCTGTAGCCAATACAAGTTTAGTTGATGTGATTGCATCGTAGTTTTGTAGTTTCAAGTTTTGTTATTAAAACTGTTTGTTGCTGTTTAAGGCTTTGCAAAGTTGCTGTTTTTTTCCTAGTTTTTTGTCGATTTATCAGTTCTTAATTACTCGGTGAATAATACAGTGAAATTAATCGGATATAACATATTATATTGGGAATATTCATCATCTCTGTATTTGCATCTTCACTACAGTCAACCTTCTGTTTCTGGTCAAACCATTCGGACATATATTTTCTTAATACCTAGGTGTCATTAATTTTACATGTTATACCACCTTTTTAAGCACCTACATGTGACTTTACCAACTTAACAAGAAGTTTACATTGTTTAATATCTATTGAATATGGTTTTCAAGAAGGGTTGTTTTGTGTTCTCCGATAAAGAAATGGCATACATGAAGAGTTGCCAGGTATTAGTAGAGAGAATAATTCCCGATCCACAATTCGACCAAATCACACTTGAGGATGCTCAGTCGAAAGTCGATACTTGTAGAGTATTTCTCGTTAGATGCGGTGAACCTTCGTACGATATCTCGTCCCGAGACAAACAGGGTTGCCAGGTGTTGACAGACGAGGAGAAGGCGTATATGTCGAGTTGCCGAGTTTTAGTTGAGAAAATGGATCCCAGTGGGCTGTGAGATCCGCCCGGTGCTTCTTCACCGCCTGACAATTTCAAATATAGATCTGTCAATTTTGTAAATACATATGTATCTATGTTTTTTCTCGTAAGATCTGAACGTCTTGGATAGACAAGTTTACTTACCATGAACAGTTTTAAAGTATTACTGTATAAGTTAGTCCCAATTTTAATGTTTAACGGAACAAAATAAAACGGCTTTTTCGTCTCGCCATGTAAATTCAATTGCAGGTATGTTTGGAACAATGTTAAATTGGTGTTTCATGTTAAATGATCTCATCCTACATGTTTGGAATCTCAAATTGAATCTCTTATGCAGTTTTAACTCTTATTTATCCTTCTCTGTTAAGAACAGTACTGCTTACTTTCAAAAGTTAAACATACAATGAGTCAAGTTTTATTAATAATTCCACAAATTTTTTGTTCTATCCAAGAAAATGCTAATTTGAGATATCAAATTGAATTTTACACTTATACTAGCGATGTTCTATTGTCCTTATCTCTCGGCTCTCTGTAGAATATCCTTCTACAGCTGCAATATTCTTTATACTCTAAGATAAATGCTGACTATGAGGAAACAGTCAAAATTTGGCGAGAGACGCAATTCGGAAGGAGTCAAATCTGAAGATTAGAGTGAATTATCTAGTGATTTTTGTTTTTAAGATCCTTTAATTTTCCTGTTGACAGTATGCCTTTGTAGGAAGGTGGATTGCGCTGATAAAAGATAATTTTTGCTTTCAGTGGTTACTGCCTTATACAAGACATTTTCAAATTAATTCTTCATACATGACGCATGATGTTATACCCTACCCACTAAAGTGTGCCTACTGGCCATGTTTAAACATGGCACGGTAAACCATTTCTTAACTGGTGAAATCTGAAATAGATAACTATCGAAAATATGCATGCACATGCCCCTGCTTCTGTAGTAAAATAGTGAACATTGCTCTGATTTTCAAAACAATAGTTGATAATGTTCTGCATTTACCTAGAAATGTTTTTAGGATATCTTAATTCAAGTGTTCAACAGAAACATCTGTTTCTGCCTACTGAGAATCTTAACATATGTGTAATCCATGTACAAGAGTGTCTAAGGTCTACCAAACAACTCTATCAAAACTGTTGTATGGGCAGGGGCCAGTTAACGATGCCTAGCAACCTTATCATCTAATTTACTCGACGGAGGCGAAAAATTCATCGTATTTAACCTTATTTTCTCTTTCTTACCGTTGACTTTTTTGCTTCCACTTTCAAATGTAATTAACTAAATTTAATGTTAATGAATAACTTGATCGTTAATAAAGTACCTGAGACTGAAACTAGGTTAATTAATTAAAATATGAATGTATAATTAGAAAGAAAAATTAATTGCTTATACTCCTGTAATTAAATGCTCTGTAGATTTAGATTTAGCTGGAGAATTGAATTGTAAAAATTCTTCGAAGAAGAGATCTAGAATAGTTGTCTTGAAGATGAGTTGTTTACAATGTAAATTTCAATGTATTGCATCACTAGGTAAGACCACCTCAAAAAGGATATCTTTAAAATTAGAATGTTGGACTGCTTGGAGTAATGTTAAATTGTAGTTACTAAAAATGTGTTATATTGTCTCATCTAACATGTTTGGAATTTCAAATTGATAGCAATGAATCTCTATATTTTATAAGTCTACTATTTAAAAGTCTGTAAATCTAGTATATTTAGTAAAAAGAAACTTTTCTTCCCACTCTTCAAGGTCCCAATTAATCAATAACTAGAGGTCGACCAAGAAGTCATGGAAATGTGAGGAGTGCGCTAGTGTCGACATGTACAGCCAGTTTTTGATATAATAGACCACGGTCAAAAAACACAGTGTTGTTCTTTTTGTTATTAATAATTTTATTTTTGATAGCTTCTAATTTTTTTTAATATTTTATGCAAAAGGCAACACTGTACCTGATAAGAAATCACTAATAATGTACGATAATATCTTTATATTATTATTCATAATAATATTCTTTCGATTTAAATCGATTCTCTTCTTTCATAATCTTTTATTTCTTCCTCTTTATTTCTGAGTTATTTGGATTTAGGACAGGTGTGACTATTATAATTCGTATTGTATAAAAACAAACAAAACAGGAAACCTAACAGATTGGAAACCTTCTTCTTGTTGTTATTCGTGAGATTTGACGTAACTGCGCATGTCATACAAACTAGAAATGGGTATTGTCTTAGCACCCGACTGTACTGACTTCGGCACTACTCGGAAGTTCCGATTTTAAACGAAGTTAAGCTTTCCGTTTCTCCCGTGTTCATGACTTCTTGGTCGACCTCTAGTATTTTTTAGATATATACTAATCTATTAATGTCATTGATGCCATCTTTTGAGAAGGAAATAATCAAGTTACTAACATCCGTTTTAACAATTAGGATAGTTTTACATCTAATTTTTCCCCTTTTGATTGTACCTTGAAAACTATGAAGGTTTGCTTACGTGAATATTGGCAATGTTATTATGATGGTGCAATATAATAGGATCAACCAAGCTGGGGATTTTCATGGGCATGCAATGGATAAAGGCCCCCATACACGATCAAACATTTTGCGAAAAATGTTTGCGCAATCCTGATGTCAGGCAAATTTAGGCCATATCATGTTTGCGCAAACATCAAACAGCCCCATGCATGTTGAAAATGTTTGCGCAAACATTTTGACCGTTTATGGGGGCCTTAATGCATGCAACGACGGTTCCCATCTTGGTTAGAACAAACTAATTCTTTATGTTTATACAAATAACCTCAAGGTGGGTTCATAGCATGCATTTTTAAAGAACGTTTGGGCTAAATACATTCATAAAGCAGTGGATACGTCACTTAGTGTTTTCCCCCACCCTTCCTTCCTTGTGCACTTGGGCAGTGTTCTGTCCAGGTTATAAGCAAAGCTGAATTTATTATTAAAATATAATACTAACTTTCTAAATGGTTATAAAATGAAGAACCATTGTGTATTTGATATTTACTATGTAAAAAGATAACTCAAAAAATGAAGTCAAATATATAAACAAGAGAGAAGAGGATGGGAAGGCTTCATTCAGATTGGCTTTGACACGAGAAAGGTGTTTTGGAACCAAATTTTCTCGCTTCATGTTATGACAGCCAATAGATTATTCTAAAGCACTTATAAAACGCAGGCTATGAACCCACATTCATTGGTGAGATAATTTCAAGATATTGGAAACATTATCTGTAGTGGTAGTCCTGCACATACTGTAAATTGTAAACAACTTCTATTATTTTTATTATCTTATCTTATTATATGAATAATTTAAGTTTGATAATTATGTTGGTCAGCATGTTATAATAAAGGTACAAAGCATTTAAATTCCTCAGTTATAGCTCTTATCAGTGAGAGAGTTAGTCTGAAATACCAGGATTCCAGTTCAATTCCCAGAATCGGGTCATATTATTTATGTATGCGTCTCTATTTCTCTTGAATAATGATAAGACAATAAAAATGCTTTATACCTTTAATTGCCATTAATTTCAAAAATGCTAAATTAGCAGATTATATTTATTATTTTGTATACGTTTTGTTTTTCTATAAATAGTTTTAGTTATTAACCAAATTTTATTTTTAATTATTTATGTAAAATTTAATAAGATTCTGTAGATTTAATTTTTATTTATTTTTGCCTGATTTAAACAAGATTTTGTTAATATAAATATTGGATTCTTATGTACCTATATGTCAATGTGAGGTAAATAAAAATTTGTTTGATGTGATTTTTTTTTATTTTGTCTCCTCTCAGAATCTATAACAATCATATTTAAACAAAAAAAAAAAAAAAAAAAAAAAAAATTCTACAGCAATTTAAAGATCAATATGAGTGAGAGGTTGAAATGTATTCTTTAGAAGTAAAATCTGAACACCTCAACTGGATCTGTTCTATGGGATGTAAGTGCATTAAATCACATTAATGATATAATGTGAATGCCACGTAATGTAATCACGGTAAATGTTATCAACTGCTTAGTGTGATTCACAGAGAGGAAGGTGTTGTGTTGTATACATATTTATATTATGTTTTCACTGAAGTGTAGCGCTTGAAGGCAGATAATATATTAAAATATATTATTAACTCTCACTCATTTTCATCATAGAGCTTTGATAAAATGAAGGTAACAAAATTGGTAACATTGTTTTCTGGGTACGATTGATAGGAGTCAACTTGAAAAAGCTTAGAACAAACTGAAATACTTAAATGATACAGATAAAACGGCATGTTTCTGTAAAACACACTCAAATAGAAGGTTAGGTGGAACCTCGACTTACTGTAACCCAGATTTAGGAGTTCTTAACTGTAAAAACAAAAAACTTCTTGCATACGAGTCTGCAAGACAGTGAGACATTTTCATGTAACGCTTTTTGCTGTCGTTTTTTAGAGTTGTTTTTTGGTAACGCTTGTGTAACACTTTTTAGTGTCGTTTTTTGGTAACGCTTTTCAAGTTTATGTGCCAAAGTAAAGACATGAAAATATCAAAAAATTCGTGCGTGCAGATTCTTGCATTTGTAAATTAGGAATTAAATCGAACATATTATGTTGTGCACGAAGAAAGAAAGTACTTTACTTTTCCAGTTTATTAAGAAATAATCTTTTAGCTTCTTCACCCATATTTTTATAATAAATGTAAAAAATAATTTTTATGTATGTAAGTTTATTATGAATTCAATTCGAAGGGTTATGGTGTTTGTCCGGTGCAAATTGGAGCTGTAGAACAGAAGTTGTAGTTGGGGGAGCGCGAGCGACTCCTGTAATGGTAGCGAGAAGCGAAGAGAGTGAGACGTGGGGATGGTAGCAGATTGGGAGGGATGGGGTGGGTAGGCTCTACCGAGCGCGGTTGGGGGGACCCTACCTAGAGCGGGCAGGTTTGATTGCACACCTCCGTGTAACGCATTTTTTCAAAGTGTAACGCAAAAATGTCAAAAGTTGGTTTGGCACCTCAAGAGCAGATCAAAGTAAGGGAACTCCTTAAGGGTATCTCTGCCGTGGTGCCCTGATTTGTATCTGTAAATCAAGAGCGAGACAGAGTCAGAGTCATGGGGAAAACCTTTTACCTCTCACTTTGATTACCATAGGAAAAAATATAGAAAAGATACAAATTTAATATGCTCTTTAGCAAACTCTGGGTGGTAAACTCAATTTCTTTAATTTTCGACTGGGATATCAAATGAAAGCTGCTGGATAGTAGCGGGTTACAAATATAGATACTTTTTTACTTTAGCACCCCCCTATATCCCTTTGTTAATATGTAGTTATTTAGACAAAGGAACATATTATACAGAGTAGCATAATATATTCCTTAGTCTAAATTTAAATTACTATTTAGACGAAGGGATATTTATTCCAATGGACAATGTACCTTGGGACAATGGAATATCATACTTGTGTATGTAACTGTGATCATATCCCTTAGTCTAATCAACTATTAAGATAAAGGAACACCTTATTGTGGGTGATGAAAATTCCGGGAGGTAATTCCCCATTTTTAATAATTTCCAAGTTTGTGCAGTGCACCCAAAATTTTATTTTTTTAAAAAAAATTGAGTGGGTATCATATTTAGGAAAGCTGCTGGGGAGTAGGTTACAAATATAAATATATATGCTTAATTTTGAATTCTTTAAATTAGTGGTTTTATGAGCTGAAATATACCCCCAAACAAATGTCCTCCCCCCCTCCAACCACTATATAACGGCTAGTCTTAAAATTTTGAAATAAATCATGCTAATTCCTTATGGTGGGGAGATAATAATTTCCTGGAAAAATGTAATTTACCTTGCCGTAATTCCCTATTAAAAACATTGTGGGGATCGAACCAGTGACCTACAAAAAACATAGTGGGGGGATCGAATCAGGGACCCCTGAGGTCGTAAAAATAATCACAATTATATAACGGGTATGCTTTATCACCTAGAAAACCTTAAAAAGTACTATTGGACGCAAGTACATCCCTGTGATTTTTGTTTTTGATAATTTATTGGAAATTGACCTTGATTATGCAAAGCAAAACAATAGATTATGATAAAACTTGGATAATTGTTTAGGACCTCTTTAACACTGACTGTTTCATCCCTCGAAGTACTCGCTTTTTAGTACAATTTTATTTTGTAACTACTCAATTTTATTTGTTTTATGTTTGCATGGCGAGTGTTTTTAAATTTTTTGTTTGGATATATTTTTATTTTTTTTTACCATACCCAATTTTCAATTCTCACATCAGTGCATTATTTTAACGTAATTTACTAATTCAATTTTTATAAGTTTTTGGTAGTATTCATACTACGGAACGTTTAAATTTAAATTTAAATCAAATTATAATTACTATTTACAAAGGGAGACAGACAGAGAAAAATAGACTTCAGCGCCGGGACTCGAACCACGGACCTCCCCCTCATTTCCAGTGTGCGGGAGCTCTAACCAATTAAGCTACACTGAAGAATAATTTCAGTTTTTTTTCCTGGCGCTGAAGTCTATTTTTCTCTGTCTGTCACCCTTTGTAAATAGTAATTATAATTTGGTTTTAATTGTAATTTACTATTTACTAATTATAAGCACAGAGCTAACCCTCACCTCAACAACAACCCCTTTTTTTCCCCTCGCCACTTTCCTACGCAGCTCAATCGTATCATTTATATAATCAAGTAGTGTCGACGACACAACTCGAAATGATTTTTTATTGCTGAGCTAAGGCAACCACATTGTTTCAATAAAAGTAAATGTTTGTTTTGATTTGTAGTCTTCAAATAGATATAACAACTTATCTTAATAGATATCTAAATTAATTTACTTAATTTTACTTTTTTTCTAAATATAAAATTAAGCCTGTTCCCAAAGGCTCGTATAAATATAAATAAAGATTATTGAAATTAAGTCTAAACAAAGATCATTAAAGAAATCAAAAGCTTCGCATGATATCCCTTGTTAACCACTATACCCCCAATGCATTCATGGACTGCCTAATAATAAGCATCATTGTCCTCACTAGGAAAACAATGTCTAGTAAATGTATCTTCGTCTTGTCTTGTGATTTTGGTATCTCAGATAATATCTATGCATTATGTAGACAAAAAGGGAATAAATAGGATGAATAGAGACTACTCGCAGAAATTTTGTCTCCCATTTTAGATGCGAGATTTTAACAATTATCTCTATACAATGTTGTGCAACATTTTACTGAGTGGACAGATTATTTGTCAAAGTGTGTGCCACTGTAAAACACTGGCCCCAACCCTTCTTGTGCTTTCTTAAGTTATTGTCTGAAACCATTTCTACTAATGAAGTTTTTATTATTTATCGACGGTTAACACCAAGCCCTTAAGTCTTTTTGCCTGGTTCTCATATGACTAGTGCCGCACCTCCACCCAGAATATTTTATGGGGTTGAGGGGGGCTGTATCCCAGACCATTAAAAGTAAAAATTGTGACCAGGGGGGATGGGGGGGGGGGGGGGGGGGGGGTGTATGTATAGTTTTATAGAAAAATAAAATATTTTTTTAGAGCAGTAAGTATTAAATAATACAATTTTATTTTTCATAGATAAATATACATTCATGAAATAGTGGAGACGTCTCTGAGTGATTTTCCCCACCCTTCCTTCCTTGTGGACTTGCGCAGTAATCCGTTACTAGGTTATAAACACGTGTTAATTAATCTGTTCCTAGGTCATAAACAATAAACACGTGGTAATCTGGAACCCTCGGTAACTGAAAGCCCGTAGCAATGAATTTTATATCGCCAATCGCTTCTTACAAATATTCTCGCTGACCCTGTGCACAATGAAAAACTTGTAAAATGCACTGAAAAATGTGCACAGTACATAATATATACATATTATGTACTGTGCACATTTTTCAGTGTACTATGTACTATTATACATTACACATTATATACATTATTATTCACACTATTATACATTATACATAGTACAGTGTACTATGTACTATTTTACCAGTATTATGTACGATGCTCATACGAGCATCGTACATAATATGTAATTACATATTGTGTTAATGCTGTAAATTTAATTTATCCACATATATGTATGTTATTACAAATGGAGTATCCATGTACAATTTTTTTTTAAAAAAGTGTTTTACATAATTTTTTTAAAACCTTGCTAATCCGGAAATACCGATAATCCGGATGACCCTCTACCTGAATTAATTCGGATCAACGGGGTCCTACGGTATATTATTAAAATACAATACTAAAGTCCGACACCTGGAATTTAATTAAATTAATACAATACGTAAATTGATGACTCGAAAATGAAATCAAAAATTTAAATAAGAGGAAAGAGGACGTGAAGGTTTCATTCGAACGAAAAAAAGTTGGTTCCAAACCAACTTTTCTTGCGTCATGTAATAGGTTAGGACAGCCATCGATAATTTTGAAGCGGATAAAAAACGCATGCTATGAACCCACCTTTAGACCACTCTGCCATTAGATAACTATAGTTCTGAAAGATAGATTTAGTGACAAGGCAGTAAAATAGTGGCTACCCTATTAGTTCCACTTTTTGATGAGTGAGAAATGGAGCAGTGTGCTATCGGCGTAATGACGATAACCCCTCTACTAGTTGGATGGATAGGGCTACGTTTGAAGTTTCGGAAACCCGTGCCCTCTTCTAATCTCAATTTCAACTACAAATCACTGCCTAATCTGTATGCTATCATAATCTGCATTTTATTAACATTATATCAAATTGCAAGTATTAAAATGTTTTGATTTGATTATTTGTATAGGGTGGAGACTAGCAGTGGAAGACGGTGTTTGTTTCGGTGGTCCAGCAAATCCATTCATCATTGCTGCCATGAGACCTACCGTGATAAAAGCAGCGCCAAGAAAAAATCAAATAGGTAACAAATACCTGTTGTTAAAATGTCTGATCGAGCTAGAATAGTCAGCCTAAGAATTGTGTATAAAAGTGTATAAAGGCTTGGAGTATCTAGAGTCGGGGTTCGATGAAAAGGTAAATTAGATTTGAATAATGCTGCAGCGTAGGAGCCCATAAGTCCATATCCCCGGTGTCACAGATTTTAGATTTCACATCATCCGCACTAATTACAGAGATTAACCTCGCAAGAGAGTTGCGATGTTAATCTCTGATGCTTTTTATCAATGATGCTTTTGGGTTGCTTAAGGGTCATCGCCAACCTAACCTTGATTATTTTAGATGAGGAAGCGTCTATGGAGGTCATCTTAAAAGAACAATAAATTGTTTCTCCACGCAAATTAAAATTTGTTTATTTAACAACGCAGATTGCTTTGATATGAAATGCGGAAGAAATAGAAATATAGTTACAATAATCAAATTAATTAGTAAAAGGTGAGTCTACTTCTAGTTGGAGATCAAAGTAAGACCAACAGCATTTTGGAACTGACGAATCTTATGAAGGCTGAAAGCTGCTTTCATAAATAAAGAAATTTCATCGTGTTATCAATCACTGATGAGACAAATTACTTGGAGAGACAATTCATGTTATTCCTTCAATCCTGATTAGTAGGCTTCCCAAGTAGCACAAATGACCCAAAACCCTAAAGACATCCCTGGGATATCCTTTTGTCCAGATTTTATCCTGTCCATAACCGTTGGTCCATGGGTTCCCCTGTGGTTATCCCCATGGATGTTAGAAGGGCTAATCGGTTCAGTCATAAGCAGAGACCTTCAAAATGTAGCATTTATTTTTACGAAATGTGGCACTAAAAAGTGTGGCAATATGACACTTATTTTGGCCAAATGTGGCATTTATTTTAGCTAATGTGGCATTTATTATTCAACTTTCCAGACGTATATTCCCCCCCCCCCCCCCTCCTTTCCATCGTAAAAGGGAGTCATATTAACTACTTTATTACAATTTACAGGTGTTTACAACAATTTTAATTTAATTATAATATAATTTTACGTGAGCGACTATGCTCTCCATAGAAAAGTTGAGGCGGCAGTCGCTGAGGATATACTTTAATTTGCAAAATGTCCTCTCTACGTCGCGTCGGCTGATGTTCCAGGCGCGTATTTCATTGCCAGCATGTTTGCAGCGTCCCAATCTTCTTTTAACGGGGATTCCTTTCCTTTGAGAATCGCGGCCATGCTCCTGAATTCCTCCCAGCCACAATTCCTGGTCAGGACGGCCTGTACTTTGGTCTTAAATCTCTTTCAAATGGCTCCTGGGTAGTTTGTGGTGTTGGCAATATCCTCCATCTTCGCCACAGAGGTCGTCAGGAGAATCATCTGAGACTGAAGCTGCTCGATGACTTCTGGAATTACCTTAAAATTGGCTTCCTAAAAGAGAAGCTACGGGAAGAGGGCCATGTCGTCTATAAGGTCTTTTGCCTTTTTCACCGCACCAGAATCGTCTTCCAGCTCCTTCACCACGGTTTTGAATCCTTTAAAATACTTCACATACCATGACACTGCAGACAACCAGGTTCCCCACCTAGTGACAACCGGCTCAGGAGGCACGCCTGACAGAACCCCTTAGAATATTAGAATATTATTTTTTTTTCTCAGAACTTGGCCCAAATAAGGCAAAACGTGGCACAAATTGTGGCATTTTACCGAAAATCGGTGAAATGTGGCTTTTTACCGAAAAATAGGCAACATGTGGCATTTTAGTATGGCGCCATGGCAAAAAGGCATTTGAAGGTCTCTGGGCATAAGACATAAGACATCCAGGAGCAAAAATTCTACTCTCCATAGGATGTGAAAATGGATCAAATGACTGGACCTGTGGATATTCTAGGGACAAAGTCGTGCTACTGTGCTACTTGGGTTAGATTGGAAACATGTGACACTGACTAGCATGGGTTGGATACATGTTACACTGGTTGGTTCCTCGACATCTAGACTTACCATAGTTGAACAAGTTAGAGTGATTTCCAGATATCTGTGAATGTCTGTGTCATTACTACATTTTATATATTTTGGTTGGTAGAATATCTCAAACTGTTCCTTTAGGAAATCTATTTTTTTTTTTATATGGAAGCATGACTTTATTTTATTTGGAGAAAAATGAACAAAAAAAAGTTGGTAGAAATAATTATTGGCACCCTTTAGTCCAGTTCAGTTTAAATTAAAAATGTCTTTGTTAAATGCATCCATGTAAGATGGGAGGTGGAGGTTGGGGCAATAATTATATAGCTATAATTAGCTACAATGTGTCTATTGCTAGCACATATTGATAGCTAGAGCTCATTGACTACATCAAAACTACTCGTCTGATTTCAATGGAATGTGGATTGTAGGTCACCATTTGCTCATTGTTGTTCTCATATAAGTTTCAACCTTCAGTGCCTAATTTATTTTATTGTCTCATCCACATGCGTACAAATATACATTTATTTATACCTATATCTTCAAAAGTTCTTATATGATTTATAAGAAAATTGGATGGCTAGTCGTAGATAGCTCCAGATTAATTTAAACCACCTCCGCATATTTAACATTGCTAAATTCATAATTTTATTCGTGTAAAAAATCAAAACAATTTTGACCGATTTAAAAAATAAATCTGACAATAATGGAGAAGAACGAGAAAGGTAGTGTCACACTAATTGGCAGACTATTTTCTTTGGGAACAAGTGAAGAACAATTAACTAGTTGTATACTAGAATTTACTTGAGATAGGCGTCCACGGTTGGTATCATAGCCAAATGTTGTCGCAGTTACCACGTCCACGGTGGTCATCGCGTATACCGAGACGTGATGACTCAGCAAACGCTTAGAACTTATTTAGTTTATTATGATTAACAATCTAGATTCTAGAGCTCTAGGTGGATATATTTTTTCATCTGGAGACTAAATAATTTAGGATTCTTGGTAAGGATTAGATTCTCCATGAACATCACATCAAATCATACTGCCGTAAATGGAAGCATCTTCGGGAATTTTGATAGGCTGTGATGTTGATTTGAAGCTCGCCTGAGTGATGAACCTTGGTATTTAAATTTCTCTTCTGGGTTCTGGGCCGAAGGTTGTTAGTAAATCTTGCAGGTAACTAACATATTATGTGATAGAGGTTGACATGATCTCTCCCATTCAGCGCTAAAGTCCTTGTATTTTTTAATGTTTAGTTGTTAGTTTATAGTTTAGAGCATAATTTATGTAGAGATATCAATTTTATTATTTCCATTTAGATAGTTAAATCTCATTTCCCTTACTTTTTGGCTCAATACGGTGTCACGATGTATATAACTAGTTAATGGAGCAGTAAAACCAAATGAGTGTCACAGGTAGTATGTTGGACTGCTATGATCTTCGTCTAAGATCGTGTTACTGTTGGTCCGTTGTCCCTCTTCATTTTATGACTCAGTGACACGCAATTTTAAGCCTCTGGAGAATGACGGCCTTCTTCTGCTTGGGATGGCGATGTTAATCCGTCTTCTTTGGCTGGCTTCCTGTATAGACGTAGATTCTATTTCCTATAGAGAAGTACGATTATCGAATTCGGTTTCTTAACGCTTCTATTCAACATCACGATGTTTGATATTCCAAAAGACATTCGTGCTTTCAGCAATGGGAGCTTACAAACTTGGAGTTTGGAGATACCGAAACTTAAATCATTATGACGAGACGCGTCTCTATCCATGTCGATTACATTTATATGAGTTTTTATATGGTTGTTTTAGACGATCTGATGGATAAGATTAAGGAATTGAAACGAAGACACGAGAGGATGAAAGAAGACCCGCCTCCAAGTACGGAACCGCATCCCTTGCCTCATTCTAGTCTGCCCACAAGTCCACTTCAAGGCGGGGACGGTAACAACTTCAGCGTCGAAAATATCGAGGAGTTCGTTCGCAAACTTATGGAAGGTAAGAATTTATTAATTCATATAAGCAGTTTTCTGCGAGTGAGTTCTTTACGTGAGATCCATCCATCTATAAACAACTTATATAGACGAATTGGAGCTTTCACCTAACATTTTTCAGCGAGCAATCAGACAGCAAGCACCACGTGAATCTTGATAACAGGCTTGTCTTTTTTTCTGCGTAAAGCTAAATTTACCTTGGCCAGGTAAACAGTAGAGTTAAAAGGCAAGTAAGGAAAAGATGTCCTCATGATTTTTAAAAGTTGTTTAGAGTAACAAGCATTTCAAGGATATAGAAGAGTAGCTTGTCCACTCTTCTTCTCTCACATCAAGTTTCATCTGCTTGCATCCGACTCCTTAATCACTCTTATGGCAACAGCAACAACAAAAAATTAAAAGTTATCAAATAAGTGTACTGGCACCTTGTTACCGGGCCCAGTTTGCGGCACTTTACTTATAGTTCCACTTGGCTGACATCTTAGCAGGAGACGTAAGTATAATCTATCGTCACTATTGTTAGCAACGTTTCAAATGCTATTACAGGTTTACATCTTTAAACATTACTTCCCCACACTGGTGAAACAATTCCGTTCCTGGGAAAGGTTAGGTCTTGATTATAAAAATATATATCTTCTTGTATAATGATCATTGGAAGAAATACTCTTATTGTAAGAATTCACACGAATAAAGAGCATATTGTTCTTTTTGGAATCAACAACACCCATATCTTTTGACACATTTTACAATGAGTGAACCAAAAAATACAGCAGGTTAACCAGATGCATAATAAATAAATAAAATAATGCAACAATGTAATAAGTTCTCTATTGACAAAAGATGCGCTAAAATGACGTTTGCTAGATACAAAGGCTACTGTCTTGTTTGAATAGCTTCCCAAAAAAGTTGCCGTGACTTCTAAATCACGGCAACTGCGAGCCAGTCAGCCATAATCTTTCCTTGCAGGAGGTGCTCCCAGACCACAACATTTGACGTTGATGGGTTTGATCAAAAACTAGGTGCTACAATCAGCTTCTACGGCTTCTCGACCATAGTACTTAGTTGAGACATCGAAATCCCTTAATACGCCTATATATGCTTAAATCCCAAATTTCCCTCTCCATAAAGAAGTAGACTAAAACATCAGTGCTTGCGCTCCCCCCTGAATTGAAGGAATGTCTTGAATTAATTATTTTGTTTATTTCTGTTATGTAAATACTTTATCTGCTTTTAATATTTAAAATACCGCTCAAGCTAGTTTTATACCTGCATTGCATGTTAAAACTTGAATTAAACAAAGTAGACTTTTTGTTGTTGAAAAAATGTTGTAATTCCAGTATTCCAATTACCAAGTCTACTGCCACATCTCCAGTGGAGTTAAGCATTATGGTGTTAACCTTAAACAGCAAGAAGATAATCTCATCAAGTTCCCTTTGTCCATGATCCAGCCATTACCTAAATAAATTTCAGATGATGCGGATTTCACTGTAAAACCGAGAATGAGATAATATACCCTTCTCGGTTTTAGGTTGAAATCCGCATCATCTAAAATTTATTTTGGTAATGGCTATTTTGTTGTTTAATTTTTTAAGTCCTGTACCTGGAAAAGAATGGGCAAAGTAAGTGTCTCCTCGTGAGCGTGAGTAGCGGATAATAATTTCAATTTAAGAGTTTAATTTTAATCATTTTAGGCAGTGTCACCAAGATACGACTTCTATTCTGATGTATGAACAGGGATCCGCAATTCCAGTCAGCATGAACGATTAAAAACACATTCGTGGACAAATGAAATTTAGCATACAATTTGTATCTTAGATCTGTAAGGAGATCAGCTGATGTTATTTTTCTTATTCCAGTTGTTACCCCTCCATGAGAGTAAATAAAATGAAAAGTATATATACCAGTTGGAAAATCTTAAAATTAATTTATAAATTATAATATTGGCTAAGTGAAGATATCCAGATGTCAGTGTATAGAGTTTATTTCTTAGAAAAAGTGGCGTTCTGGACACGTTAATGCAGATAGTGCAATTCATTAAACTATTTCTTATTTATATTATTTACTGTTTCAGAGGAAGAATTACGACGGTCAGCCAAAGCAGAACAGAATTACCGAATCGCAGTGAGAACCGAGCGACCGTGCATTAAAGAGCCCACAGTCAACAGTTTCAAGGCGAATAAAGAGGGGCGCTACGAGTGCGTGCACTGTGGATACATTACCAACCGGAAACTGCACCTGGAGCAGCATCTGGAGACCGACCACAACATGTTGAGGCTGTACCAGTGTCTTCACTGCAAATACAGGGTCAGACTTCTCTCGCATCTCAAGTCCCACGTCAACAAGTTCCACAAGAAGGAGAAGACCATGTACTGCGCACACTGCGAGTATGGAGCCCCACTCAAATCCCAGCTCGTACGTCATATTAACAAATTTCACCCGCGATATGCCGCCGATAAGATACCCCGCCTTGTAAAGCGTGTCCAAACTACCCAAATCAATACCGTTATAAGATGGAATAAGAAAGCGAAAAAACTTGGGTGCTTCGAGTGCGAGTTCACTACAAGTAACAAAAAACTCCTGGTGCAACATATCCACACCTTCCATGGCGCGCAGAAATCCTGTCAGTGTGGTCTCTGCGATTTGGATTCTCGACTCCACACTCAGACCGACTCTGTCGATATCGTCAACAGCTCTGTTGACTGCGATCAGTGTGAGTTCAGAACTGATACGACTGTCCTTCTCAAGCTACACATCGATTCGGTTCACACTAAATCCAACCCCTTCGCGTGTCCTCATTGCGATTTTACTGCTACAAGAAAAAACGGTATCACCATCCATCTTGACACCGTTCACAACAACGACAAACCTCTCAAATGTACTCAATGCAAATTTAAGACTACCCAGAAATCGACTCTGTCACGTCACGTTAACGAGTTCCATAATAAAATGAGGGAGTTCGAGTGCCCTCATTGCCAACATAAATTTAACCGACAGTTGACTTTAAACAACCACATCGACAGTGTTCACAAGAAGAAAAAACCGTTCCAGTGCTCTAAATGTGAGTACAGCTCAGGGTGGAAGAAAAACCTGTTCCAACACATAAACGTCGTTCACAACGAACCAGGGCCTTTTTACTGTCGCCAGTGCGACTTCGTAGGTGAGACGAAACAAACGATGAGAGTCCACATGATAAATTCTCACCCGGTGATTCCCGAAGTGATGAAACCGAAACCTCCTCGTCGCAAGTACAAACTCGGTCGACCGCCTAAGGTTGTGAAAGCCACCGTCGAGGTGGTGAAAGCCACCGTCGAGGTGGTGAAAGGCACCGTTGAGGTGGTGGACCACTCCAAGAAGAAGAAGCCTTACCAATGCGACCAGTGCGAATACAGAGCCAGTCAAAAGTCCCGCCTCAAGGACCACCAAGAGCTTATTCACTCAACCAGTTTCAAGAAGTACGTACAGAACAACGAGCAGCTGTTGAAATGTCCCCTCTGTAAATACAGCACCAGGAAAAAAACCACACTGTTGTCACACATCTACAAGCTGCATTCCCTCGACAAGTGTTTCAATTGCAACCACTGTAGTTACGGAACGGATTACAGAGGCGACCTAAAGGAGCACTTTAAGACTGATCATCCCGTCGAAAAACCCAGCGACCCTCGTCCCGCCGTCAGACAATTCCACTGCGATCAGTGTCCTTACAAAGCTTACCAGTACTGTCACCTAAAACGACATCAAGACAGTGTGCATAACAAAGTCAAGCCTTACGTGTGTTCCCTGTGCGATTATAAAGCCGGCCGCAAATCCCACCTCCAGAAACACGTCGCAACTATACACGGCACAACCTTAGGTGACCAACTCATTATCGACCTTACTTAGAGGAGAACAAACTTTATCTTCTGCATCACCATTAATGTGGAGGCCGTACCTACATAAAATATTACCTCGTCTAGTACTAAACTCAAGGATTCCTCTACGGACAAGGTTTCTACTGAAGACAAGATTTATCTTTCTATTTATGTTTAGATGTGTCTAATGTTACGTTTTAAAAAATTAACTATACTGTATCAAACTCAAATAACTATGCTACAATTCAGAACAGAATTGTTTTGACAACAGTCTCAATATTCTATTCCCGACTCTGTGATAAAACAAGAAATAAACTCACTGAAACTACAAAGCCATGGGAACATTTTACATTACCCCTTGCTTTTTTTATTCGAGGACTTTAAACGATCACTGCTTGTAAACTAGAGTTCTAATAAGTATTAGTGTTAAATAAGTTTAAATTTTAATAAGTATTATTTGTTGAAATTGAAAGGATTAGGTGACTTTCACACTGCGCTCGAGTCCGAGTGAGACCGAGCGTGTATATGGGGCTATTCATATTAAACGCCGATGAGGATCGGGCAGGTTGGGCTACCAGGACGGGCTGCTAGGGCCAGGGCCATGCATGGGCAATGAGCTCCGTGGAGTAAATAAGTAAACGCAATGAAACTACTCTCTAGATATTAGTTAAGATTTTTGGGGAAAACATTTTATTCTCACAAGATAAGCGACCTATGCTTTTATTTCTTCTAGAATAGTACCGTCATCTCTATTTGAGCTCCCAGGTATTACTTTAAAACTCTCTCATTGCGTTAAAACAATACAAATACATAAAAAGGCGTTAGTTTACGTCATTAGTCAGTATAATAAATTGTTCAGAGTTATAGCTAGAACAAACATTTTAATGACCGTCATCTTGATATATGGCTGCTTATTTGTTAAATTTCCTCCGTGGTCTTTGTGTGTACTGAAAGCACATAATTGGTTAATTTATTTATATTCTTATTGGAACGAAGTTCCTTATAGCACGTTCTGGAGCCCGGGAGTGAATCCGAAAAAAAAAACGACCAGATCACCGTCACAAAATAACCGTCACAAAATAACCGTCACAAAATCACCGTCACAAAATCACCGTTACGCAAAATCCGTCACGAAATCTACCGATGGCGATAACTGGAGTAAAAGTTGACCGACAGTTGAAATTTGGTACACATGTTCATTTTACCAATGTCCGGGACAAGTTCGTTGGACAACGTTATCCGCCCAAGCGTTCACGCGCAACGCTCGCGTAAACGTAAGCTTCGAATTTAAAATTGGAATTTTTGGACGGGAAAAAATTCTAACTTCATCTATTTAATGAGACACAACTTTTTTAAATATTTTTTTTTAGTAAAACGAACACCGACACTACTATGAAGTGATAAAGATCGCTAAATTTATTAAAGCGGACCAAACCGATTAAAATAAAGAAAACAACGTTTTTACCGATATTTTACGTTCTAACGTAAAGATTTAAATGAAACTTTGTATACATCTCCTACAGTACAATTGAAACAAGCATGTAACTTTTCAACCTGATACAAGCAGAAGTTTTTGTGAGTTAATGATTTATATTTTTTATTTTAATATTTAGTTGAAATAATATGCCGACGGGGCCTGGGAGGACAGTTCTTTTTCGTTCTACAACCATCTGCTTTAACTATAAATTTATCATTAACTTTTGTCTCAATATACAATACATTATTTATTGAAAGACGCTTGCTTCAAAGATAATAAAAAGATTTTCATTTAATTTTTCCTTAGCTCCGCTAGTACAAATAGTTAGTTACTTTTAATTTTGTCTCTTTTCTAACTCCACCATGTATACGTAGTTATTACAGCGATTTTATAATTTATATTTAATGAAAAGCGTAAGGAACTTCGTTCCTACCGGGTGTCCCACGACACCACACGTATTTTTATTGTAAAAGAAGTTCACTAGGGTGCCAACAATGGGCTCAATTTATCCTATTTTGGTTTTACTACAACACACCAGAGTTATATTTATATTTATTATCAATAATTTTAAATACGAGTATTTTTAAGTTAAGGAATTTACTTTATTATTTATTTAGCCCCCCCCCCCCCCCCAGTTTTCCTCTCAGAACTACCCTATTCTGAATTGTAGCATAAACCCGAATCATTTTATTTGTTGAGTTGTTCTTCAACATTGATATATTATATCAAATATTATTGTAGTTTTAAGTGAACGTGATCGAATTTATTATATTACCTTAGATGTTTTTATTGAAATTATGACCGATTTTTGAGGTCCGAAACCAGAATATATTTATTTTTGATTGTGTGTTCGTCAATAAACGTATTAATAAGTTTATTGTCAAAGAAAACTATTCATAGTTTAGAAATTATTGTCTAACTATTAGTATTATTAATGGGTGTTCTCTGTTAGAATTCTAGATCCCCAAAATCCTTAAAATTACCTACTGTAAAACGGAAAGATTTCTTCTCTTAACTCGAGTCTGTTGGAAATCAAAAGGTCTATATTTAATAATTTAGATTTAAATTACTTATTGTATTGTGTATTGCTGGTAGGCCTGAAAATAGAGAGAGGGAAGAGAATGTGGTACCTATAGATAGAATGCCAACGAGAGAGGTTATGTCATTTTATATGTGAGTGATATTTTTAATTACTGTAGTGATAAATTCCTATTTTGTGAGTCATTTGTTCTGCCCTCAATCTATCCTTCTACATTTAGTACTATATTCGTTTGTATGACAAATCAGAAGCGTGTGATTCAACAAGTCTATATGCATAATGTTAATGAAATTTAAAAAAATAAACTTAATTTTGACATTTTCAGTCTAGCTATGGCACATAACCTCGAAAAGCGTTACCAAAAACTAGCGTTACACGAGTAGGGAAGATATAGGAACAGGGAGTTAAGAAGATATAGGAGGTGTTCAATCGTGTCTGCCCACTCTACCGCGCTTGGTAGGGCCTACCCACCCCGCCCTCCCGATCGGCTACTCCCTCCCACCCCCCCCCCCCCAACTACTACTTCTGTTCTACTGCTCCGATTTGCAGGTCATGAGCATCCTTGCGCAGGGTATGTCCAAGCCATCTCCATTTTCTTTCCCGGATCTCAATTTCAATGGGTCTTTGGTGGCTTCTACGTAGAATTTAAACAAAATTGGGTGCTCACTTGACCTTTTAAATGGGAAATTTTTAAAATCTAGGTGCAAAATGGTGAGTTTTAAGAGTATTTGAGGCAAATTTTCTAGATGGTTCATCCTTGGGATTTTTATTTGAAATTTAAAAGTTTAACGACGTTTAAGTAACGACCCCCCCCCCCCCTAATCGCAATACACTGAAGGTTAAGAAGGAAAGAAGGATAAGATAGACCCTCAGAATATGGCAGGATATATGGGAGAAGGAGGATATAGAGGAAGATGGGCATGGCAGCATGGCAGATAGTAAAGTCAAAACCTTGGCTTGACATGGTGAGGTTATATTATATAGATTAAAATATCTATATTTTTAATACATTGATAATTGCATCCCTAATGAATTGATAGAATCAAAGTTACAACCAATACATCAATTTATTAAGGCAGATTTCAACCTTTAAAAGGCCATCATCATTACAACATTCAGGAGATGGACCACAGATGTGAGACACTGGAGAGACAATTCAATTGGATCGTTTATCAGCATTTCTGAGATTGACCTGACACAGCCTGTGACCTGTGTCAGGTCAATCTCAAGCTGTTATTTCAAGTTGAAATAACAGTTTTGAATACAAACAAGAGGGAAATCTTTCCAAAACTAATTAAATGTTGTAATGTAGAATTTAAAATTTGAATACGTGTCTCTTTTTTATATTATCATATATATATATGTATGTTTTGTGTTAATAAATGTGTGTTTTATGTACAATTTAATAAACACGTGTATCGTGTCTTAACTGTATTTTCCTTACAAACAAAATTACTTAAAGCCAAAAGAAAAAAAATTGTTTAATACACCTATATAACAAGTTTTGCTTCCGAGCTTACCAAAGCTATGTGATCGCTCTGAAGAACGAACATTTTTTATGTCTCAGACCTCAGGGGGAGGGCACGCAAAATTTTAATATTTTTGAACAAAATGTCAATAAGAATTAAACACAATCCACAAGTGTTGTATATTTTCGTAATCTACTCTTCAATACCTTTCATTTGATACCCCACTTAAAATTAAAAAAAATAATCTCGTGATATGAATTATCCGCCATTTTGAATTTGAAAAGCTAATAATTTTGAGTTCCCTATATTTTTCCTGAGTGCGCGTCAAAAAGATCTTCAATACTGGAAAGTTATACTGGAAAGTTTAATGTTTTTATCTCTTTTGATTTAAAAGTTATTAGAACCGTACGCAGAGTGACAGACAAACACAGAAACGAAACTATAGGGGTTTCATTTTTTGGTTTTACCAACGAAACCCTAAAAACTGATCCTCGGAGTTTAATGAAATTTCGATGGTAGTTCGTAATTTGCCCATTTTTGGTCCTATGTAATTTTTTTCTTTATATACGCCAATTTGTTTCTCTTCCACATGTGCACAAACAAACAATTTATTTATACCCAGGGCTCGATTTGAGGCGGAACGGCGTTCCGGGACCTCTCTCTCTCTGATAAATAAAAAAAAATTATCGGCACTAAAATTTGCACTTAGAGTGTGGGTTTATGTCCAAAACTGCTGAAAATGCTGTTATAGAACGTTTATTTTTCAAATTTTTCCCGGGGGAGGACCCCCGGACCCCCCTTCTATGGGGGGAGGGGGAGAGGGTAGGTTGTAGTTCCGGCACCTCAATTTCTAGAAATCGAGCACTGTATTATACCTATACCAATACTTATCTGATTTGTATGAAATTTGGTTGGTTTGTCGGAAGTAGGAAGTAGCCGCTAGATTGATGGCAACAATCTGCGCTCTTTAACTTTTGCTTTTGCTAAATAGATACTTTATTTCATGTAAAGATGATTTAAAAAACGAAGCGGGTGGAAAATTAAATATATTTGACAATAATAGGTTGAAAAAGCATAAAATTATTAAAATACGAAATATGACGCGAGGAAGCTATGTCGAGTCCTAGTGAGTTTGCCTAAGTTTGCCACCTACCTTGGCCGATGGTGCTGCGCTCCCAGCAACATCAAAAAGTGGAACTAATAGGAAATCAAACTACAAACGAAAACTTGTTATCTCCATTTTCTTTTTACCGACTCCGACTTGTGTCTCGTCTCTTCTTGTGCTCTTATCATAAAGTTTTTGTGTTCAACCTCTTTGAAAATGTCTTCTCTTGTGATGTATTTGGCTGCTCAAGTAAAAATCCTTTGGTGAAATGCTTTCGCTGACCTCTGGATAAAATAAGGTAAGTTAGTTATATATTATTTAATTTTTTCTAAATCTTAAATTAATGCCATGCTCGAAATTACTGTTTGTACAGAAAGGATATAATCTCTCAAACGTTAAATCATAGACATACAATTTTTTAAATGTATATATGATACAAATGTACTGTTTCACCAATTTGGAAAATTACTTTTATTTCAAACAGTGCTTCCAACTTTGTTTAAGGCTCAAATCTGACAGCTGGGTCAGAATCAAAATTACGATTTTTATCCAAGGGGCCTGATTTTAGGATTGATATGTATGAAACAAATATTATTACATAGTTGCATTATTTGTACACATAATACATTCATTACAAGTGAATAGGAAGGAGGAAATAATATAACTTAATATTTTTAATTTTAAGTTCCAGGACTTTTTTCAGGAATTAGTTCGTCTTTTTTCTGTTGCTGGAGAAGCGCCACAGTGTTCCTCCCACTCTGGCCGTGTCAAAGCTCGTTGAAGACAAGGATCTTATATAAAGCGGATGTAATGTTAAGAAGGGGTTTAAGGCAAAAAAGTGACCCCATGAAGGTAAGAGAAATTGGAGAGAAAATCATACTGCGCATGCTCCACGACCTTTGAACTGGGACAAATTACCTTTTTTAACAGGTTATAACCTGACACTTATAAACAAATTCTTGGAAACCTATAACCAAGAGGAAGGTAATTTGTCCCATTGGAGCTAATATTTTACATATCTTCATGGGGTCACTTTTTTGCCTCAACCCTCTATCCCCTTTATATAAGATCCTTGGTTGAAGAGGGGAGACAACCCGTCCTTGGGAGATATCTATCTCTATATTATAAATATCTCTGCTACTACCTTTCTCCAAAAAATCAGCCACTTTCTTTAATTCATTAAGCTCTTTGCTTTAAGTTTTAGGTTCGCATCACTCTTGGTGAATTAATGAATGCATGTGATACATTATAACCTTCATTGAAGCTTCCCTTTCCTCAAATTTAAAAATAAACACTCAAAAACAGACAGACAATATTATGAAATTTTTCAATTTAAAAACATTTTTTGATTTTTTTTAGTTTTTAAAGTGAATAGAACTATACTGGTGTGATGATGTCTCGAGGAGGAATCGCGTCTTTGGTCGGCCGCAATATATTCAGGTCTGTGTCAATCCAATAGCCGCCTCATTCCGAATAGAAATAATGTATTTTCATAGATATTGAATAAGTAATGAAGCAGCACCTTATAACTTAATTCAGTTATGAAAGTGGCTATAATCATCTGTTCATAATGTACGTAAATAATGTTAGGTATAAGTAAAACCTTTTTTGTAGTTATTGGAACGTCACTTGAACCGATTTCGCTTTCATTGTCCTGACAATAGACCGTGAATGGTGGCTAACATTTAAAATTCTAAGTTAACTTGGGCTAAGCTTTAGAATGCTATTGCCAAGCCCTCAACACACTGTTTTGGCCAGATTAGACTTAGAAATTTATACACGATGATGAGATTATGCCCCTTTGTCTTAAAAGTTTATTAACAAATTAATATTATGACTTTTATACACAAGATAATATGCTCCTTTTCCACTATAGTGATAAGAATAGAATAAAATAGTTGGCTGAACTGAAGGTGATGATACCGTGAGAATTGCTTGGCGTGTTATTATACATTCAGTCGTGTTATTGAGGTTCGAGGGCGGAGTTTTCAAGTCTAGACTTGTTCAAGGTCGACCCATACCTCGTATAAAGTCGCGTTATAGTGATTGACTTCTCAAAACAACTTGTTATAGAGGTTCTGAGTTTCGTTGTGAATTGGAAAAAAAACAAAATTTTATTGAGGTTTTTTGGATAATAATAGTCGCGTTATAGAGGTTAATTTAACATTATGTGTTATGGCAATCTCAAGGGAATTTGAAAATTGCATTTGTAATTGAGGTTGTCGTGTTATTGAGGGTCTTGTAAGCGAGGTTCTACTGTAGTGTGTTGTGGTCTTGACAACTATATTCTAAAGCTGTTCCCTTGCGAGTTTTTCTTGACTTCAAGTGTGTATCTGCCAATAATAGTCTAATAAACTATAAACTCCCAGACTAGTTATAGTTAAACAGGTTATCCTATATCCCCCCAGCATATGTACTGCGCATCTATGAATTCTATTTTCAATTCAAAACCCATTTCCATGCTAAACAGTTTCAATACAAAACCAAAAATTTGCTGTTGTGAACGTGAACTCAAAAGGTTTTGAAATCTCCGTTTCCATAGGCTTTTGAAACTCAAAACTGCTTTGAAAACCCATGGATAGGTAGTAAGTGTGTTTACTCTGACAGCTCAGATTGGCCAACCTGTGTAAGGAAAAAAATTAAGCCACTAAGACTTTAGGAGGCACTCCTCCTGTGACATTTTTATTTGCCTAGTTGGCTCTACCTTCTTTGCTTTAAAATTTAGAGCTCTTGTTGGTTCCCCAACAAGCTACCCAATGTCTTTTTTTTTTTTTTTTTTTTTTTTTTTTTTTTCTTAATTTTCCCACACTGCCAGAGTAAACGCTCATAATAATTGTAAGACAAGTATAGATCTTGAGTATTTTATTAGAGGTGAAATCTCGGGGCCTACAATTGCTGAGACATTGTTACTACCTGAATATCTAGCTCTGAAATTTAATCCTCTGGGACAAAATTAACTGTCCCTTCTCTAATTTGCCTATCTACCAAATCAATTCTATTGCAAATGATACAATAACATACGATGGTATTGTTACTTTGTAGGAGTTCAGTGAGGAGACTGAGTGGCTCAGGTCCAAGATGTTCAGCTTACGACAGCGATGGTAAAACAACGGCCACTGTACTCAACCAGCAACTTGGATCTAATATCATGGTGGATTCCTACAGCATTGTAAGTGCACGTTTTTATTCACTTGCTTGCTTTCAATTCTCATTCTTTTGTCTTACACTAAAACAGTTAATGTATTGTGATTGAAAATTGTGCTATTATGAATTCAATTTTAAATACAATAAATATTTTATTTACAATTATAAAATAACTTTTCATCTAATTGTATTAGCTACAATAAATGGTTTATTATATTATATTATTATATTACGTGTAAATATCTATTTGTATAATTAAAAAAAGATTTGTAAACAATCAAGTCTAGTGAGAATGATTATACTAAACTGTGAGAAAGAGAAGGTGAGGAGGTGTCCCCGAGGGAAGAGGGTTACTCGAGAGTTCAATAGTTAGTGCATGCTTAGACAAGGAAGGCTATAGTTATTCTTTCCTTGACTTCTGCGCATGCTTACGACGCTCGGGGAATCAGGACAAAATGTTTTCCCTCACTACATCAGCCGCGATAGCTATACTTTCTTACGCAACTGTCTCTGCGCTCTCCTCACTCTCCTACTTTCCCAAGAAAATTGGTTTCTTAGGTTTTAGTCTTTAGGCTGTTGAAATAGATATGTCCTTTTAGTATTAAGGTTAAATATATTTAAATGAATTAGAACTAGACTTAAAGATTGGTAGAATAATGAAAAAGTTTGAATTAGGTAGAACCCGAATTGAGGGTAATCATATGAAAAGGTCAGTAATAATTAAATTGCAATTGAATTAAGTTTTTTCTTAATTTGTATTTTGTCTTTAATATGAGTTGAATTTGAGAAAATAAAGGATTTGATAAGAGAATGATAATTAGATTATGATTCGAAAACAAGTTTTGAGAAGTAAACATTCATTTTGTGGAGAGGCTTTCCGTTTTCCATTATTCCATAAACATCAACTTCACTTGCGCTCTTATTCTTCACTTAACTATTAGTCTTAATATTGAAACTTATGCCAATGAAGAACTTAATAAAAAAAATGACTGCCAATTAATGGCGGCACACAGCTTCCTCGCATCGTATCACATACATTAATGATTACATGCTTCTACAAGTTATTATTGTCTAATTTATTTGTTTCCCACGTTTTTTTAATATGCCCTAAAATGTTTTGATTTTTTACAAGAATTAAAGTATCAATTGAGCAAAAGTTAAAGAGCGCAGACACTTGAAATTAATCTGGTGCTATCTGCGGTCTACTTTCGACAAACCATCCAAATTTCATAAAAAATCAAATGAGCACTTTTGAAGATATTGTTGTAAATAAATGTATATTTGTGAGTGTGGTGAAGAGAAACAAATGGGCTCAGAAGGTTGAAGCTAAAACTTATATGGGACCAACAATGTCCAATGTGTGTGTGTGCTAATTATGACCTACCATACAAATTTAATTAAAATCAGTCGTGTAGCTCTTAAAGATAATATGTTGGTTCGCAAAAATTGAGTGACAGAAAGACAGACACGGAACCAAAAATGTTCCCTGTGGTCTTAAACAGATTTCTGTCTTGAGTTAATGATTTTTATCTACGATTGATACGAAATATAAACATTATATCTCTGTTTAGATGCGTAGAAAGTGATTATTTACGTACTTGTATTCATTGCGCATGCGCGTCTTATGGTTCTGAAGAATTCCTTTTCTTTACCACGCTAGCGCGGTAAAGAAGAGGAATTCTTCAGCTTTACGCACGATTAGTGAGTTTGTTTACATTTATCAAAACTAATTTGCTATTCTTTTATTAAAGTAACTGTTTATATCGAGTTTTTAGTGAAAAACAATGAATGAATCAAGTGGCTTTGACGAAAATGTAGAGAATAATACTCCTCCAGAAATAATTAATTCGGCAAAAAATACAACTCAAGATGAATGCCATCTTTATCAAGAGAAGAGATACGAACTTACATACAGCAAGTTTATTTTTTTCTGTATTTATTATTTAAATCTAACAATCGGAGATAAAGTACGGTACGCAACTCGTGCAAAAACGGCATTTTGCATTGCTCGTGTGGTTTTACTACCCTCGCTATCGCTCGGGTGCAAACTCCACACTCACATGCAAAATGCTACTTTCTGCACTCAACGCGTAATGTACTATTACATGTTGATGAACACTCTATTATTTTATATTTTATTTACAGATTAAAAACTAACTTTAGGAAAAATTTTATGTGCAACTCAAGCTTAAAGTGTCTTTGCTGCACTCGAGAAACCTTTCCGCCCTCGCCTCGTGCGTAAATATTTCTCTCGAGTGCAGCCAAGTGCCACTTTGAGCACTAGTTGCACGAATAACTATTAATACCTTGTAGACATTATAAAGATAATTAGAAGCAACTTAGAAATTCTAAAATAATCTGTAGTGTAAAAGTAACAGTACAATTGAGCTTTTTTTTTTTTTTTTTTTTTTTTTTTTTTTTTTTTTTTTTTTTTTTTTTTTTTTTTTTTTTATAGAATCTTGGTGAAGGTTTTCCCTTGTGCATCTATGTTCACAAATAAAAAAGATACCCAAGTTCATCTTTTGATGTTCAATATCATTAAGGGGAATGTGGAGATTTTTGTGCCGAAAACATTTATGTCTGACATAACTGGTGTCTATTACAATGCCTGGATACAATCAATGGGACCAGTACAATACCAATTATATTGTTCCTGACACGTGGATCGTGCATGGCAATGCAATTTAAATAAAATATCTGATTAAGATAAACGCCAGATAGTATACAAGCATTAAAAATTTTGCAACAAACCATGCAGGAAGAGAAGTTTGAAACTAGATTGGAGCAAACTTTAAGAAAGTTCATTTGTGATAAGGCAACTAAATGTTTTGGGGATTATTTCAAAACTAACTACTGCAGTAACACCCGACAATGGGCTTATTGCTATCGAAAAGGTTGTGAGATTAGTACAAATATGCACATCGAGTCAATACATGAAGTAATTTTTCATTTGGAGGGGAAAAAATAAAGAGATTGGACAAGGGTTTGCATGCTGTGCTGGAACATGTCCAAAGCAAGTCAGTAGGGCGTCTGATGAAGCAGACAAAAAGCTCATACAATTGTCACACAAGAGAAAACGTCCAGCAACATAATGTGGCTCAATCTTGTATTTTTAATGTGACTACTTATCCCACAACTCATGGGAAGAAACAAGGGAATTGAATATCCCATGTTAAAACAATAGTGGATCTGGTAGTATTTGCTGCGGCCTCTCATGTCCAAAATGCAAGATTTGCATTCATAATTTTTCTTGTGGTTGGTGTAGATTATGCCGTGAAAAACATAATGTGCCAGCATGTACACTATGTCATAATGAGAAGTACAAGGGTATTCAACCAGCAGTAACGGAGAATCTGGTTTGTGTACAAGACGCTGATAAATGTCTCGAGTCAATTACTGGACCCTAAAGAGCTCAGAAAGCCGGAGAGACAAGATGTTGCTCTATCTTTAGTGAGGTTAGTAAGCATATTAATAATTACAATTTTAAAGGGGCTGATGACATTGAGGAACAAATAAATATGCAGCTTAAAAGTATAATCAGTCTTGCCACATTAAAAAGGGCTAGTGTAGAGTATGGACCTCAATCATTAAAAGCTGCCAAAAAGAAGCGAAAAAGGAATCAATTTTTTAAAAAAGCCAAGTGCGAATGAAGCTGATGAAATTAGTTAAATTATTAGCGGTGATATCTTTGTTTCCAAAAATTGTGACAAAGACCATAATTATTGTTAAAAATTTGTTGTACAATTAACTTTTAAAATATATGTCTAAAATAATTAGCGAGTGCACCTTATGTTTTCAGCCATAGCATGTTAACTGTATTTAACGTTATTATACATTTTATGTGAATAAAACAGTTTTTCTATTTTATTTCTAACCCTACAAAACCGTTTTATTAAGCTGTCGACACTGATAGACACAATAGTGCAACTTTCTATATTCAATTGAAAACTTTTATTATAGACTTAGTCAAGTGTCCACCCCTGTAAGTAGTCTCGAATAAGTATTGCAACATTCTCATAACCTAAGACATTACTAGTGGGTTAAAGCCACTTCTGTGGAAATTATGTATAAAATAAAGTATTGAAATAAGTATTGCAACATTCTCATAACCTATGACATTACTAGTGGGTTAAAGCCACTTCTGTGGAAATTATGTATAAAATAAAGTATTGAAATAAGTATTGCACCATTCTCTAACCTAAGACATTACTAGTGGGTTAAAGCCACATCTGTGGAAATTATGTATAAAATAAAGTATTGAAATAAGTATTGCAACATTATCATAACCTAAGACATTACTAGTGGGTTAAAGCCACTTCTGTGGAAATTATGTATAAAATAAAGTATTGAAATAAGTATTGCAACATTCTCATAACCTAAGACATTACTAGTGGGTTAAAGCCACATCTGTGGAAATTATGTATAAAATAAAGTATTGAAATAAGTATTGCAACATTCTCATAACCTAAGACATTACTAGTGGGTTAAAGCCACTTCTGTGGAAATTATGTATAAAATAAAGTATTGAAATAAGTATTGCAACATTCTCATAACCTAAGACATTACTAGTGGGTTAAAGCCACATCTGTGGAAATTATGTATAAAATAAAGTATTGAAATAAGTATTGCAACATTCTCATAACCTAAGACATTGCTAGTGGGTTAAAGCCACTTCTGTGGAAATTATGTATAGAATAAAGTATTGAAATAAGTATTGCAACATTCTCATAACCTAAGACATTACTAATGGGTTAAAGCCACTTTTGTGGAAATTATGTGTTAAAATCAAAATAGAGAAAAAAGGTTGTTGGTGGCTCAGAGCAAAGAAGGAGTATAGGGAACTATACTATATAACTTGGGTCTCAAAAAGTGGTTCATTATGCTACTCCCCTATACTAACACTTTCAAGCTGCAGTTTGGTAAAACAGAATCCATATCTCGAAATTTATCTGATATCAGCTGATAAGAATAAGCAATATTTTCTTCGATATTTAATATTTTTAATAAAGTTTTCTTTATAAATATGTACTTTAATGTTTGTTGTTCAGTGTTCACCTTATTAATTATCTAAAGGCAGTAACATCGTTAATAAATGTGTGACAGTTCCTAGATAACCAATATCAATCTTCTTTGAGTGGGGTACCAAATAAATACTACTGATGAGGATTTGTTGACAAGAGTCTGTGGGGCCGGAAGAACAAGGAATAGACCAATAAGACAAGGACCAGTGACCACATGATCTCTTTAGTTCGGATTGAGCTCGCTTGGGAGGTTTAGTATAGGGGGGCGGCATAATGAACCACTTTTCAAATTGGATTGTTCCCTCTACCCCTTCCTTGCTTCTGAGGTTGGTGGCATGACAGATATTATCAGTGGGACCTGTATTTTCTTTCCTACAAAATATTGTGCTACAAGTCACCAGTTTTCTGTTCAAGATGGGATGACCAAGCTTTAGAATATTGTCCGCCACACACTGTATAGACCAGATTAAACTTCGAAATTTAGATGCATTGTAGGCATGCACTCCAGTATTCGGATAAACGAAACAGCGGAAACAATTTACTTGCTGTTACAACAGGATTAATGATGAGGGTTGGTGTTGATCAGTGGCGGATTTAGAGGGGGGGTCACAGGGGTCATGACCCCCCCTCAAATTTTCAGATTTGTTACAAAAAAGTGTTGGCAAGGGCTTGTGTTAATTGATTTTTACACATTTAAAAATTAAATATAATATAATATTTGTCTTCATTTTGCACTAACTACTCAGTAAGATAACTGTAATTATATTTTGAGAAGAAAGTACGGAATATCACCTTGGGGGACGTGTCCCCCCCCAATGTTTGAGATATAATGTAGAATTTAACCTACAAAATGTTTAAAATATCCAACCTTATTTTATTTTTCTTCATACATTTTATCATTAATAATTGATTATCCATTGTGTGTCACTTTGATACCATGTACCATGTTACTGTGAATAGTGAACAACTAATTTAGAATCTGAAATGGCTATTAAGTAGCCAAAACCTACTTTATAAATTTTATATAAAAATGCAAATTTTATATGAAAAATGCAAATTTTTCCTTAAAATTCCATAAATTTTCCTACGGCCCCCATCATAACTATTAATTAAGCGGCATGGTTAATTATAGATTTTAAGTAATATTGCACAATGGCTATTGACTGATTTATTTAATCTATAATGATTACTTTAGTAGGTGCACCATTTTTTTTACAATTACTATTTTTAAGTAGGTATTAAAATTCTTTTAAAAATACTAGGTGTTCATACTTTTGTGCCATCGAATTACACCATAAGTTTAATTTATTTGATGACAAAGTATTAAAATCAAAGTTCACCTCAGAGATGCATAAAAACGCTGTTTAGAGAGGTCATATTTTAAAATTTTACGGGGGAGGGCCCCCGGACCCCCCTTCTAAATTAAACTAATGTATAGTATGTAATTCTTTTCTTGATTTCCCCCCTCTCATAATTTAATAAATTTGATAATGTGTTTATTAATTATAAATTATTTTCTTACATGACACTGATACGCCCAAATGAGCACCCCAACATAGTACCTATATTTAATAACTTATTTAGTAAGCCCCTAAGATACTGTAAGTAAACCTTTACCAATAAATTATTTTCATATTTTCATTATGATATAAAATTCTTTTAAATTTCAAATTACCAGGCAGTAATCTATTCCCCATTCTTAAATGTCTTAGAATTTTTTCAATTTCTTAAAATTGTTCCATTTGTGTGTTGTAACATTATAGAAATGGAAATTTTAGGCTTAAAAATCTGTAAAAACATTTTTAAGATTAAGTGAAATTTAAAAATAACAAAACCCTGAGGAGAACTCCCTCTCGCGCTCCTGGGGGTATGCCAGGACCTCCCCCCCCCCCCCGGTAGTGACCCCCACCCAAACTTGATGCTAAATCCGCCCCTGGTGTTGATTAACGCTCATAACTCCGTCTTTATCTGGTAATATTGAGTTCTTTAACATTTTCAAGTTAGTTAATGGTAGACTATGTGTGTTTAGACTGGTTTCAGGTTGAACAACGGTATGTACGTAGTGGGTCCGGTGGCAGTGTTCCCTAAGACTATCATAGGTTGGAATGTTAAAGATGATTATGATATCTCAGAGGAGTCACTCTCTCTCTTCACTCTTATCGAGCCTAAACTAGGTAAAATATAGCCACACAGCCATAGTGAAATATTTAGTTAATTATGTTGTTAAAAAATTAAATATGCTAAAATCTTTTTGCATTTGATACTTTCTTATTTTATTATTTTTTTTTTTAAATTTTGATATTAATGTCATTTATTTATACATTTTGATAAAATAATACTTTCTTATGTTTAATTTCCTTTCTTTTTATTGTTTTTCATATATTTTTTTTTTAATTTTGATATTAATGTCTGATAAAAATGTATAGATTAGCTTATGTATGGCTTCCTGTTTAATGTGAAGTAGAGATTTATATGTACAAGGTTGTTGAATGAGTCTATTGCATCGGAGCTTTTTAAGAAATAAGTGTCTATAAAATGAATATTTTGAACATTGGATAATAATATGCTCATAATGGATAATAGAAATAGTCTCTCCACGTTAACTGGCTAATTTGTTTATTATGATTACATAGCAGCTTTCAGCCTTCATAAGGCCATCATCAGTGCCTAGGAACAAACAAAAGTTAGACTAAGTACTGAAATCTAAACAATAATTAGAGCGAAACACTTTACATACAATAATTACAAAATAACTGTCAGCATTAGAATGAGGCAAATATCAAAAGCCAAATAAAAAATAAAAGACGAATGAACAAATAAATAAAAAACAAAGACAAGTTAAAATAAAAATAAAAAAATAAAAATAAAAAGTTACAAAAAAAAAAATAAAATAAAATAAATAAACAAAAAATAAAAAATAAATAAATAAAAAAAAAAAAAAAATAAAATAAAATAAATAAATAAAAATGAATAATTAAAATAAATTAATAAAAATGAATAAATAAAAATAAACCAAGAATCAAAAATATAGTGTCGTATAAAATAATGAGGCAACAATCCGAAGCAAGATAAATGAGACTTGTATAACAAAAACCACAAAGCCAGTTAACGTGGAGAGACTATTTCTATTATCCATTATGATGACCTCCATAGACGCTCCCATATCTACAATATGCTCATAGTCCAGGAGATAGCGTGCTAAAAAAGTGTCTGGCTAATATCAAGCTAGAATTTGGTATATAAGTTAATCTTTTGGCACCTTTCAAGAATATGTGGTCGGCTTAGTTCGTCTGCGAAATTCAAGTTGATGTTAGTTTTTCACTTGATAGGTGACCACTTTGATTTGGAATAATATTTGAATTACTTTCCTATCAAGCTAACTAACAGCTATCAAGCTTCCTAAGTTAACTAACTTACATTAACTTGATTTTTGGTCTACTGAGGATCATGAAAATCACATTGTCCACCAAACCGCTTGAGGTAGCATACGCAAAAGTATTAGAGTGCTAGAGCAAGAAACTCCTAGAAACAGTTCTAAGAAAATAAAAATTAATTAGTTTATTAGGAATAAAATTTTAAGAGTTATGGCGTTAGTCCGATGCAAATCAGAGCAGTTGAACAGAAGTTGTAGTTGAGGGGGAGGGGCGGTTTTAGTAGAGTATTATCAAGAGTATTAAACTGCAATCATAACTCAGTCGACCTCTAAGCAGCGATGTAAATGAGTGCAGTTAGCTCCAACCTTTTTCTATTCTCCTAGTACTTACAGTGTACAGCGTTTTAGAATAGCTTGGGGAGGGGACGCCCTAGTGACAGCGGTACCAACCGCGGTAGTGGGAGACACTATCCCTACCAAGAGCGGACTCGATTGAACCTCCTATACCTTCCTAAAACCTTGATCCTATATCTTCCCCATTTGTGTAACGTAACGATTTTCGAGGTTAATGTGCCATAGCCAAAACATAAAAATGTCAATAAACATTACCAATATTAATTCACAGAAAGTTTGTCGGTCGGATTTTTATCCTTATTTCTCTGAAATTTGTTTGTTGTAGAGAAATTATTTTCATTCTATAGAAACACTTTTATATGGAGAATTCGTGGGGACATTAAAAAATGTTTTTTTTTTTTTTTAGAGATTTTTGTTGTACAGAAGTTGGTTATAAGGATGACCTCCTTATAACCAGTCGGACCGACTTTTGTTGTAAAATTCAACAATGTGGTACTTAATTGTTTCAGATATTCTTGTGATTGGTTTTGGAGACAGATGGTTCAACAGGTCTAAATTAGACGTAGAACTGCTGAAACTGAGGAAACAACACAAGATGAACATAGAACTGCTCTCTACTGACAGGGCCATCGCTACTTATAACTTTCTCGTCTCTGAGAGCAGGTATTCACATCTTAAAACTAAAACATTACACTCTTTAAGTGTCCTTAAATATTTAGTTGATTAGCTTTTCCAAACAAATCAATAAAAAGTGGGGACGCTAGTGCAGCTACTTATAGCTTGCATACTAGAGTAGAAACTGAAACTTGAATGTTTTTTTTTGGTTGCATTGACTGTTATTTTATGGCTTTCAAACGTTAGACTTATATTCAGTCTATGTATAATCTATATATATAAAGAAGACTATCTGTATGTGGGTATATGTGGGTCCTTCATACAAATCTTCAGTTTTATTCTGACCTCGATGAAAATTTGCAACACTTGACCATTGAATCACTGTCAGCATGAGATTACAGAATTTAAATTTTGGTACACAGGGGTACAGGGTACAAATGTCAAATTAATGAAAACCCTTCATGATGCATGTCGTTGAAAAACTCTTTAAGAGTACCGCAATATGTTGTAATGTATGTCTGGCAGACAAACTTAGCCGACCACATATTCATAAAAGGTACCAATAGATTTACTTATCCACAAAGTTCTAGCTTGATGTTTTTCAGACACTTTTTTGCACACTATCTCCTGGACTATTATTGAAGTTAATATTTGAGTATATTTGTTAAGGTGGGTTGCAGCTGCTCTGATACCTCCCAGAATGGTGGACATAACAGATGAAGATATGGGCGCTATAACCAGGAGACCACCTCTCACTGAAGCACAGCAACAAGCGAGATAACTCTTCTCATCTACTCTGGCTACACTGTAGAACATCATTTTATTCTAGTTTACAACTCTGATTAGGGCACATGTAGGGGATTTTCTAACGTTCTTCCTGATGTGTTATCTCTCTCCCACCGATCTGACCTGCTATAACCCAGACCTGTTAATGTGCACAATCGTTAACATGTCATCTTTTGGTATTCATTATTAGTGCACTTAGTATATTGTTCAGATTATATAGACCAGTACTTTGAAACATTTACATTAAAACAAATCCTGACTCCATTTCGGATTGTTAGAAGTGGGTTACTTATTTAGATTGCTACTCCCCTATGTTTTTTTTTTAGAATATAAATGACATTAACTAAATAACTATTAAGGCAAAGGGATATTTAGTCCAATTTACTTTGGGACAAAGGAATATCACACATCTGTTTTTATTAGTGAAGTAACAGTCTAAAGAAGAATATTCCGTATACCTTATTTAGATTGTTACTCCCCTCTGTCTTCGTTAAGGGGAGTTTTTCCTTAAATATGACATTACACTCATGCTATGTGTTAGTGTAGTTAACATTCTACTTACTTACCTTAGCCCATTTTGCTTAGTTAGCAAATATTTAAACATTTTTGTAATGTATCAAAAAATGTTCCAATTGCGCTGAAATTTGCAGCAATTATACCTCTTTATAAGAAAAACATTTCCACTGAATTTCATCTTGATATCACTCACTATTTTGAAAATATCAACATTTGAAACTTTAACGCTAAATAATTTCAGAAATATTTCAATAAAGGACAAAATGCAACATGTCCCTGAAGAGAAATTTTCCCGAGGGTAGAATGGGAAGTAAGAAAAGAGATTATGTAAACACTTTCTGACTTTGATGCTGCCACAGCATTTGTGTAAAATTTTTTTTGTGTAAGTATTTTGGGGAGAAAACAGCAGTGACAGTGGCTGAATGTAAACAAGGCATTACAGTGGAGAAACCTCAATGCTTTTGTAAATAATGTAATTATTATTGTTGCTTGTATTAATAAGAATTTTATATTATAATTATCAGTGTAAAATATAAATTGTTAGATTTTGTTAAAATATAATTGCAAGTAAATGTTTTTTTTTTTTTATTTATTTATAATTATTATGTTTAAGTAAAAACACAGATGGTCACATTGACAATAATAATCTTGTGAAGTGGATATCCTGTAATGAGTATAGTGGATATCCTTTAACGAGTGTAGTGGATATGTAACGAGTAAAGTGGATATGTAACGAGTATAGTGGATATCCTGTAACAAGTAGTGGAAATGTAACGAGTATAGTGGATATGAAGCGAGTATAGTGGATATGTAACAAGTTTAGAGGATAAGTAACGAGTATAGTGGAAATGTAACGAGTATAGTGGATATGTAACGATCATAGTGGAAATGTAATGAGTATAGTGGATATGTAACGAGTATAGTGGATATGTAACAAGTATAGTGAAAATGTAACGAGTATAGTGGATATGTAACGAGTATAGTGGATATGTAACAAGTATAGTGGATATGTAACGAGTATAGTGGATGACCGAATATCCATCAATATGAAAAGATGATGCCTCCACCCTGTAATAGCACTACACCTCCCCAGTCGTCCCCCAACATGGTCACTCCCCGGATATGAAAATTCAATTTGATATTCCGCAACAGAATTTGAATTAAAAAAAAATAAAACAAATATTTTATTAATAATTAATTATTATTATTATAAGTTACAAGAAATAATTTACATCATGCCCTGAAAAAAAAATAGTTAAGAAGAGAAAAAACAATTTCATAACTTCTTAAAGAGGAAAAATTAAAATTAAAAAAAAAAAACTAAATCACTTTATTTATTAAATAAATTTGCCTCAACTAGTTACTTTATTTTACTTCCAATTTACATATTTTTTTGTTTTTTTTAATTTATATCAAAAAGTTCAAATTTGTTTAGTTCCTTTTTTTTTGCTTTTGCATACTCTTTTATACAGATCCTTTTTTAAAAAAAATTACCATATAAAATATTAAAGAAAAAAATAATAACAAAAACAATAATAACTTCATAACGCTACCAAAAAAAAAAAAAATAAACAAAAAATAACAAAATAAGCATCTTATTTCCTTTTTCCACAAGGTACAAAATAATAATAATCAAAATTAAAAATAAATTTTGAATTTAAATTTGTTTGTTTTATCAATTTATTTATTTAATATTATTATTTGTTTTAGATCAATTATTTCTCCCTATATTTACAATTTATTTCCTTTTGTTTACCTTTTCAATAATTCTTTACAAATTAATTTAAGTTGTTTTTCTTTTTTTTTTTTTGTTTATATATATATATTTATATATAAATTATTTAGCAAAACAATTTCCGCTGGAAATTTAATATTTTAAAAAAAAATATAAATAAAAAATAAAGATAAAAATAACAAATTTAAACTATTTCCCCTTTGGTTGTTTTAAATTTTAACAAAATTTAATTTAGAATTACAGAGTCGACTGCACTTAGAACAATAGAACCATTGGAGCCGAATTTAATGCATTTTGAGCAGCTGGCCAAGAGAGCAAATTTAAATCAGCTGATTAAGTGGGCGTGCTTTGAGCAACTGACCAACACAGCTGATTTCAAAAATTTAAGTGGGATGAAACTTTGAGCGAATCTGTAGGTTTTTTTTTTTTTTTTTTTTTAAATATGGTAAACAATTCAAATTGATAAGATCTTTACTTCAAAAGCCGACAAATTGGCCACACTTTGTGCAACTAACTGAGCTTGCTTTCGGCCCTAAATTTGAACCGTTGTTCATATCAACTGTAATTTGGGTAGCTTAAAAGAACCACATTTAAGACAGCTGATCAAGGTAGTTGCATTATGATCAGCTGTTTCGAGGTGTAATCACCAAACTGTATTCTTCTGATAGAGATATTGAGTATGAGATAATTTTACCGACTAAATCAGCTGATTAATTAGACCACTCTCAGAACAACTGACTAAAGAATCGGTGATTCTAAATTAGTAAAAATGTACAAATTATTTTACCTTCTCTTCACATTTTCAAAAATGTTTAATTTATTTATTTATAAGAGTACAAATCTAACAATACATTTATATATAATATATATTTAACCCTGAAAAATAGGGCCATGTTTTAAAATTCATAACAACACTACAAAAGTAGATTTTTTACTTTTTAACACATTGTTTAAATCGAATAATATTAAGATTTCGGAGTCATTTTTTAATGTGAAAAGAAGACAATGCAGATGTACTTTAAAAACAAAAAAGCAATCTTAAGTAATAAGGTGTGTGTTAGAATAGACTTCCCCGTTATTCGATAAAATGCTTCACAATAACTCCATAAAACATTTAGACCACGGCACCATTTTGATCAGCTTAGAAACAGAAATATCATTTAAACAGGGCGATCTAAGATTTCTCGAAGAAAACAAAAGCTCACAGGTTTTGTAATTACACTTGTACAACTGAAGCTTTTTTCAGGGGTGTTTAAGTACCACAATGATGCCTCAAAGTGACAAAAACAACTGTGCTCACAGATTTCAAACATTTTCAGCGGATGACAGTCAGCATCCTATGAGAAGCTGTAACTATATCTTCACAGGTAAACCTATGTTGATAACAGAAGTCAGGTCACTCGAGTTCTTCCATCGGAGCCCACTCTCCGAGAACAGGTAAATCCAAGTCACAATCGATAAAGATGAGCAATGCTGATAACTGAGAAAGTTACGTACAAATACAATATGTTAACACGCTGAAGGATTTACACAATATCAGACCGTGATCTTCACTGACGAATCTAGATACAGCTGACAGTTGCGAGCGACAGTTCAAAGCATAACTTGTTACGGGGTGATAAAAGTGGATTATTCGGTATATTAATACTCTAATCAAAACAGAAATTTATATCCGCCATGTTTTATTTTCCTCTTTAAAAAAAGAGAGAGGCGGAAAAAAACAAAAAACCAAAAATTGATTATATATAATTGATGAAAAACGAGATTGTAAAAAAAAACTTGAAAGGGGAAGAGTAGGGGAGGAGTTAAGAGTGGTCGATATCGCGTTAACATGTACAAATCATATGAAAGTGTTGAGGAGCGACATGCCGGCAGGACGACGCCGGTAATTCCGGAGCGACCCGGGTTCATTCCCACTCCGTAGTTCCAGGAGGTTTGGATGTCAGGTCGTAGAGGACTCTAGAGATACCGGGCAGAGCTGCTAGCTCGGACATCATCTTCTGTACCAACTGTAACATTACCATCCAAATCATTTAATTTAAAACTCTTCATATAACTTTCTATTAGCAAGTTAATCAATTGAAGTCTAAAACAAAAAATAAAAATAAAAGTATTAACTGAAATCGCCCTAAACTCTTTATACAGTAGAACCTTGCTTAAACGCGGGTAGAACGACCCTAAATAACACAACCTCAATTACAAGTGCAATTTTCAAATTCCCTTGAGATTGCCATAACACATAATGTTAAATCAACCTCTACAACACGACTATTATTATCCAAACAACCTCTATAACACGATTTTTTTCCTAATTCACAACGTAACTCACAACCTCTATAACACGATTTTTTTCCTAATTCACAACGTAACTCACAACCTCTATAACAAGTCGTTTTGAGAAGTCAACCTCTATAACGCGTCTCTATACAGGAATGGATAGACCTTAAACAAGTGTAGACTTGAAAACCCCGGGCATTAACCTCGATAACACGACCCTCAACAAAAAGAGCACCTCCCTAATCCCCTTGAGACACTTCTTATCAAGGTTCTACTGTAATTCTGAAATGTACGAAGTAGCAAATTATGAGTTGATTTTTATTATAACATAAGAAGAAAGAAGAAAATGTGTGTTCATGTCGTAATACTGTACGAATATTGTTTTTGAGAATTAGTGTGTAGGGCTTTCGTACATTTTTATTTATTAATTTAAACAGTAATGTATTCATTCCATATTCAAACAATATTGTATTTTATTTAATTTGCTTAATGTAATGGCCCTGTAACATTGGGGAGGGGTGCGTAGCACCTAGATATGTAAATGAAAAAAAAAAAAAAACATGCCCCCTCATTTTTTTTTCACATTTCACAATTTATTTCAGATGCATTTTTTAAAACTAATTTTTATTATATTTAAGAGCTTAACTATTGATTAATAATCATATTATTATAAAAATATTGTAAACAAGGATATATCATTGATTGGTTAATAACATTTAAGTAATTTTTTATAGTACAAAATAAAAAAGTTGGCAATAAAAATCAGCTATTTTATTTGACTGTTAGTGGTGGAGATTATTATGACAAGTATTTTTTTTTCATCAAAAATATTTTATATTAATTTTAGATGTTAAAAATTCTATATGACATATTTAAATTGTATTTTTAAAGTAAAATACTAATTAAAGGTATTTTGAAGATGAGCAATTGCCTTTTATGTTGAAAACATACTTTCTTTAGCATCGGTGAAAAATGCTCGTGAAAAAAAACAAAAAAAAAAAAAAAAACATTTTAAATTAGAAAAATAAGTCACAAGAAAAAAACAAACTTTTTTTACATCTCTAATAGCACCCCAAGCAATGAATTCCCTAGGGTGATGAGCAAAGCAAGTAGTCCCCTAGTATTACCATTTGAGAAAGAAATTATAACAGAAACATAAAAATTCAAGGTGAATACTGCAAACGGTCAGTAGAGAATTGGTTACCTCTAGAGGGAGGTGTACACCAGGTATGGCAGGGACTCCGGTCATGAAGTCCTGGGTTATGAAAGGCCGGAGTGCTATTGACCTCTGACAGGAAGGACCTCGCAGCGCTGCGTCTCTGTCAAAGTGTAAAGGAAGTAATATCACAGGCATCTGACTCACTTTGCTCATACAGTCACTAGCAACTAGCATCTGAAACAGTACCAAAAACACCATTAATACATTGAAATACTCACATTCATTTTCATCTCCTATCAGACAACCGAGTAAGCAAAGCATGCTGACGCCCCTCTTGTTTCAATTACGTTTTCAGTGCAGGAAACACAAAGCATTTTAATTGAAATTTGGTACAAGAGTAACATAAACATATTTTTGAGACAACTATGTCCAAATTAATCTGTGCAAGGTGTCATCAGGGAGAGAGACAGAATCAGTTTCTAGAGTTCGTTAAATCAACCTCAGGTTCTTGTTCCTCATTTTAGTTATTGATGGCAGTAGGCGTTTTACTTTTTAGCAATGATTTTTCATTAATAATAAAAAAGCAACTATAATGCTTCAATAAGGTTTGAGGTTGTCCCAAATGTGGAATGAAAATACCTTTTTTAACTGCAAAATTTTTAATCTGTTCCTGGGCAAAGAGTTCTGGTAGTCACTTTGAAAGCATAGCTTTTAAAATACAGTAGAACCTCGCTTACAAGACCCTCAATAACACGACAACCTCAATTACAAGGGCAATTTTCAAATCTCCTTGAGATTGCCATAACACAATATTAAATTAACCTCTATAAGGCGACTATTATTATATAAACAACCTCAATAACACATCGAGGTATTATCGAGGTTCTGAGTTACAATGTAACTCAGAACCTCTACAACAAGTCGTTTTGAGAAATCAACCTCTATAACACGACTGTATACAGGAATGGGTCGACCTTGAACAAGTTTAGACTTGAAAACCCCACCCTCAAACCTCTATAACACGACTGATAGCCAAAATAACCTTGATAACACGACCCTCAATAAAAAGAGCACCTCGATAACAAGACTGTTTCCCTAATCCCCTTGAGACACTTCTTATCGAGGTTCTACTATAGTTTGTTTTTGATAATAGTCCCAATACTTGATTTGTAGCATATGTTTTTATTTTCAAGGTAAAAGAACTCCTCTCCTTTACACACACGTTTTCTAACCAATATTCTCCAACTCAAGTGCCCAAGGAATATGAGGAATTCAACACTTTGGTGACCAAGTACAATGGCAGTCTCCAGCTGACTAACTTTTTTAACCCGTATTTTCACACTCAATAACTTATGTTCTGATTTGTAGTAAGGTCCCTGTACTAGACTGATAAACTGTTTGTTCCAACCTAGCAATTAGCTCATATTTTAGGTCCATTCTACAACCCCCATGGTAGAGAGTTCCAGCCACTTCATACATCACACCTCTATACAATGAACTGCTAAAGCCAGTATGGTGTGAGTATTAGTGAGTCATATAAATCACAGGGAGGGATCCAACTCACAACCTCTACCGCCCTTGATTCAGTGATGGCCCAGAAGATGGTGGTTAGTAATTTCATCCACTCGCCCACACTAGCTCCCTGTTTTCTGATTAAGTTTATAAGACATGGATAATGATGTTGACAAAGAGGAGTTTATTTTTACACAGAGCAATAGTTAGTAAACAAAAATCAGCTAGGGTCTGATTTGGTAAGTAACACGAAGTTTGACTATACTATAAAAGAACAGAGTGTAAGATAGTACCTGTGTGACAATGTGATCGGCGTGGCGGGCCTGTGCAAGTACGTGGTTTGTGAGGAAGGTGGGCGTAATGTCTAGAACAGGATCCTTGACCAGTCCTCCTCCTATATAACAAACCCTGTTCACATTAGGACAGACTTTGGGCATGAGGGAAGCAAGTGTCAGCAGGTCCTTGTAGTCCGGTTCCTTCTCACAGCTGATTCCCACCACGTAGCTGTAACTTCTGCAGTCTCCCTATAGTCACCAAAACACATAAAAATGAATAAAAACACATGTTTAACTGTGTAACCTAGAAATCTAAGCTAAGGTTGAAACTTTTTATAGAGCGGAGTGTTTTTTCCCATGTAAGACACCCTGTCTAAGCATGAAACCTGCTGAGTTTGTATTTTTCTCTGAAACCCGGGTTTTCCAGCTTAGGCAAGTTTTGCTTCATTCATATTCTCCCAGAATAAAGGTTGGAATATATTTCAACCTATAACTGAAATTTGGAGTGAAATTTCAAGATTGTTGCAGGAAACCTGAATTCTTAATATTGTTGTTTCTTATGGGTCGTTAGGGATGTAATATAAACAAAATCTTCTACATAAGTTTTGCTATATTTCGACTTTGAACGACCCACAAGACACAATACTAAATTATTGAGGGATTACCATACAATCTACAATTTGAATTCTTAATATTCAATTAGTAAAACTAGCCAATTATTAAATAATATTTAACAAAGAGCTAATGGTTCTGACATTATTTCTCTATACCACATTAATAGTTTGTTCTAAATAGGTTATTTCTCCCCATTTCCCTTGAAACACTCTGCCAGGTATGAGTACATTACAAGGGAAACTTAGAATATATTATAGATCTCACAGCATAACACTGGGGTTAAGCCATGGTTTAATATATTAAGTGAATGCAAGCACAAAATAGTGCCAATTTGCAGATTATGAATAATACAAGGTATTTGCAGCAATATTTACATATGATTAGGAAAAGAAACTCTGCACTAAGTGTACAGTGTGTAAACAAAACACAGTAAGTAAACAAAAATCCTGCAACAAATACGCAGATAAAAGATGGTCTTAGTTTACCAACATTCACATAACTAAAATACCTAAACCTTTAAATCACATGACGTTAGCTAGTAGAAACATAAAAATATACCATCGTTTGTATTAATTTTTATCACAGTCACAAATTTAAAGTTTAAAACCATAAAATTTATTTAATGGCCGAATATAGTCCAATGTCAACTGAACGCCAAATAAAGTTACATGGTTAAATTAATTTGATAAGTTGAAATAAGAATAAAGTGTTCTATTGCAGAGGTTTACAGCGTCTTATAAGGTCTAGATATTCCAGAGGAAACCATGTCCCACATTTTGTAAATCCCTATATTTCGAACAGAGATCATTCTCAAAAGAAGATGTTCAAGATGAGAGTCATTTGCAACTGACTCTCATCATGATCAACTCCTTTGAGAATCATGAGGATGTCCTGGAATCCACAAATTCTCCCTTGAGAACGATCCCTATGTAATGAGGATGTGTCAGGATCCACAAATTCTCCCTTGAGAACGATCCCTATGTAGTGAGGATGTGTAGGGATCCACAAAATCTCCCTTGAGAACGATCTTTATGTTGTGAGGATGTGTCAGGATCCACAAAATACGTGACCCTGACTGCTGTGTAAGATCTATATAAAAGGTCGACCAAGAAGTCATGGAAATCTGAGGAGTGCGCTAGTGTCGTTGTTTTGGTGTCATGTATAGTCAGTTTTTAATAAAATAGACCACTATAAAAAACACAGAGTTGTTCGTTATTAATAATTTTATTTTTGGATAAATTCTATATTTTTTTCAACAGGCAACACTGTACATGATAAGAAACAAAAATAATAAACGATAATATCTTTATATTATTATTTATTGATTATTCATAATAATATGCTTTAAATTTTAATAGATTTTCTTCTTTCTTAATCTATTTTTTTCTTCCTCTTTATTTCTGAAATTGATTTGATACTATTTTATTTCTGTTTTATTTGTTACTTTTTTGTGAATTATTTTTGTACTATTACCTCTCTCGGATTGTTTTTGCAATTTTCTCTTTGGTAAATTAAATTTCCTGGTATTAATAAAAAACATGGATAATAACACGAATTCAAAATTAGGAAGAAAGACTCTTCAGTCAAGGATGTGAAATCGTTTACAATGTGTATTTGTATTTTAAACACAACAACATTGGCGGGAGTGGCAGTTCAACAACAGAAGTACCTATCCATACAGATATTAATTGTCATGGAGAGCAATCAATTTACATATTAGGTTTGTTCCAGCCCCGTTATTTGTAGCGTCCTTTGCACTTTCATCATCCCGTGGATTTGTGGATCGTACAAAAATTGTTTAGGATAGTTGTGACTATGATTCGTACTGTATAAAAACAAACAAAACAGGAAACCTAACAGATTGGAAACCTTCCAGTTGTCATTCGTGAGATTTGACATAGCTGCGCATGTCATATAAACTAGAAATGGGTATTGTCTTAGCACCGACTGTACTGAATTCAGCAATACTCGGAAGTTCCGACTTTAAACGAAGCTAAGCTTTCAGTTTCTCCCGTGTTCATGACTTCTTGGTCGACCTTTAGTAAGAGTAAAGAGTTAGTTGCGAACCTGGACTCCTACACTCCTGATAGGGAGGACGGTGGCAGCCAGATGCTGTTTACTAGATATCTTCCTCAGTTCTAGTCTTTCCTCTTCACTTGTTGCATTCTCCACTCTGTTTAACAAAGCGTGACTCTGAAACAAAAATAAAACATTTCGCTCAACAAGTTTCCTAATGTTGTTACATTAATAAAACGTATGTTTAATAAGTATGAGACATTTTGGTTTACTCAAAACCACAATAATAATGCACAGAAGAAATACTAATCCGGACGACCCTGTGCCTAAATTCGCCCAGATTATCAAGGTCCTACTGCATATCCCATGTGTTTAAAATATGGTCAACATATTTTCAACACACCGCATTAATAACCAACACACTTATCATTTATTTTGAAGATGGCATTGTGATGTCATGTTTTATGCTCAAGAACACTAATTTCCATCCACCATCCATTGTTGGTCTTCAGATCGATGTTGGCTGGTGATTTAACATAAACCCAGAAGTAAGAGTCTAACGGTGTTAGGTTACAAGATCTTGGTGGCCAATTAACATCACCAAAATGAGAAATTACACAAAAATTTCCATTTTCATAATTGCTACACTCTATAAAATTGTGTATCTTAAGAAAATTTGCCAATTCTTTACACAAATATCAATTTCGGTGGGAATAAGAGAAAAACATGGTGGCTTAGACGAGGAAAAATACGTACTAGTTAGATGATCCTTTACAATACGCCAGTCTTTAGTATAATTTAAGTTAAAAGTGTGAAATAAAGCCTGTGAATCAAAGATAAAGCTTTATTTTATCTGGAAACCTGATCACAAATGACAATCAAATAAATTGTTATCCAGTAAAATCACACTTAAAAAAACAAAACCAAAGTACTATTACTATTGTTAGAGGTAGTAGTAATAGTAGTCTAGTACTTCTTACTAGAACAGGTAGGACGAACCACTTGTTCGAACCTTGCAATTAGGCCATCACTTAGGCCCTTTTTACGCCCCGTGGTGGAGAGTTCCAGCTACTTCACACATCATACATTTGTACATTGTACCGCCGAAGCGAGTATGGTGTGGTCATTAGTAAGCTATATAAGCGTGCGTCAAAGCGTGGGGGAAGAGTCCCCATAAAGGATGTCCCTCGCCCTGCTCCGTCCTCGAACCATAGATACAAATTACGTCATGACACGGATCGGACCCACACCAAAGAGTGGGGGAAGAGTCCCCATAAAGGGTGTCCCTCGCCCTGCACCGTCCGCGAATCATTGATGCAATTTAGAGTATCATGGCACGGGATCGAACCCACGACCTCGAGTTGCCTCGACTTATTGATAGCTGGCGAGCGCCCTAACACGCTCGGCTACCCTGGCTCCCCCTTAAATTGTTAGAGGTAAATATTTTGTTTCTGTGTTCCTCATGCAAAAATTGGCAACTTTTAGCTATCTGCACAGTTGAATGCAGAAGATGAATCCATCTGTGAGATTGAATATTTTAATTTAAGGAGATTGAAAGGAGAAATAAAAAGTCTTGTCTTTGTGAGATAAATGTTTAAATTAAAAATACTGTAAATGAGAAATTACAAAGACACGTTAACAGGGAGTACAGATTTCGGTGGAATTATTTGAGGGTTGGTCAATAAGTAAGGTCTCCAACACTCTAGATTAAGCTGACAACGTTGGACGAAAGAGGTGGCAACATTACCATGGCCTGTCATCCACCCTCTTTCAAACGAACCATCGCTGCTTATTGAGCAACCCTCGTAGATTGAAAAATAATTGATTACCTTAATGAGCATCTGCTGGTACTCGACTATGATCCTAACGAGGACCTGTGTTTCCGAGAAGTTCTTCTCCATGTAGGGTTCCTCTGCACAGATGACTCTGATAGCCAGACCTGGTCCGGGGAATGGGTGCCTCATTACCAGGTCCTCTGGCAGTCCCAGTTCCATACCGAGAGCTCTCACCTATGTGCACAAAACACAATTTTATACATTTTGTACAGTAAAAAAAAAAAAAAAAAAAAATGTAACGTAAAACAGGTCCTTTAAATATAAAAGAAGGTGATGTTACATAAATTTACTTTTTCTTAAATATGTACATGTTTATATACATAATGAAATAAGTAAATGTATATTTACATGTATGGATATCAATATTGGCACATACATATTTTTATGTACCTAAACTGTACAAAAAAACTTAAAACAATCATCATAAAAACCGGACTGCATGTTTGTTAGTCTTCTTGGTTTCTTCATAGTTTTCCCTTACACACTATCACACCACACAAACTGTCAGATGGGTTTACCAGATTCTTATATATGCTCTTCCACAATCCATCATCACAATGAAGATGATATATTTTAGAAATGCGTTCGTTAATTTTAATATAAAATTGTGGGGACAATATTGTTGAGTTACTCGTTTAACAAACTCTCTCTCTCTAGTGTAAGGGTATATTTATGTACTGCAATACACGCAGTGATAAATTCCGGATATGTAGGGTTTAGATCCGTTATACTGTTGTACCACATTATATTTTATGTCTCGATGGTGAATGTATGTATGCCTTCTGTATTTATGTTTTATGTGAAGAGTGTTCATTTAAATTATATATGTTTGTATAACTATTTTGTGTCCATATTTTATTGAAGAAGCACCCCTTCACTAGTGATACAGTAGAACCTCGATAAGAAGTGTCCTCAAGGGGATTAGGGAAACAGTCTTGTTTTCGAGGTGCTCTTTTTGTTGAGGGTCGTGTTATCAAGGTTATTTTGGCTATCAGTCGTGTTATCGAGGTTGAAGGAGAGGTTTTCAAGTCTAGACTTGTTCAAGGTCGATTGATATGATTCCTGTATAGAGTCAGGTTGCCTTATCAAAACGACTTGTTATAGAGGTTCTGAGTTACGTTCTGAATTAGGAAAAATCCGGGTTATAGAGGTTGTTTGGATGATAATAGTCGCGTTATAGAGGTTAATTTAACATTATGTGTTATGGCAATCTCAAGGGGATGAAAATTGCACTTGTAATTGAGGTTGTCGTGTTATTGAGGGTCGTATAAGCAAGGTTCTACTGTAATTGCTAATTATCACTTAATTATTATTTCTTTGACACAACACTGAGCTTAACAGGACAGCCATGCCAGCCACTTTACTCATTCAACACATAACTGCAAGACATGTCTATGTATCTAACCAGATATGTGTTAGATTTGAGAGGGTGGTTTCAAGTCATTGCTAACCCACTGCCCATCGCCCAATAGTTGTTTATTATTAGCACATGAGTGTGCGACTGGATTACCTCATCCTTGTGGAAGTCCTTGAGAGGTTCAACGACCCGTCCCAGCTGCCTGAGACTGCGGACAAGCTGTGAGTCGTTGTGATGTGTTTTGATAGTCTGTGCTTTACCACTGGCTAGAGTACTCGCAGACTCTATCAGGTCGGGTCTCAGAGTACCCTGTCCCAGCAGTACTTCCTCTATACTAAGCTTCAGTTCACTCGTCACCTCGTTAGCTATCTGCAATACAATATACAATGCTCTTAGTTTACATCCAAATACAAATTAATAGATCTGAGTCGCAAGAAAAAAAAATCCTTTCTGACCCTTTAAATCCTCTAAACCAAATTTAATCAAACTCTGTTTAAAAGTTCAAATTTAGGCTCAATACTTTTTTGCATAAACCGTCATACAAAACGTTAAAGGCGATTACAAGGTTTAAGGTACAAACATGTGAATCTCAAAAATAAGGAAGCGTAACTAGAGCATAACAAATGATTTACCTCTACAAAGGTGTCTCCTATGATTTTTCTTTTTTCCTCAGGGTTGTTGGTCATACAAAGCATCCTGGTGACTGTGGCCCTGGCGTAAGGGTCCAGCTTGTCGTTGGGTATGGTCGTTGTACCGTGAAGAAACTGCTTCGTAGCATTGACAACCTTCACGTTTATACCTGCAAACATGGCCAAACAATTTTAAATTATAACTTCAGACATTAACAGTTTTTTGGAACATTTTCCCTTCCCATTATTTTTATTATTTTTTTTTTTCTTTCTTCGGAAATATATTCATTTCTAAAATAAATAATTCAGATGGCTGGGGCACAAAGCAAGCTTAAAAAAGTATATATCTTCAAAAATACATCAATAACAATGAAGTATTAGTAAGGTCCAATTTTTTTTAAACAATAAATCTTACAAACGTTATTTTTTTACATATTGAATAATAATAAAATAAGTCAAAATAAAATAATAATAATATTTATAATACTGCAGTAAACCACCATATGCACACGGTGCGTCATGGTGACGCCTATGGTCCGTCATGCCCATTTTAGAGATAAATTGTCCTTTCTGTGGCTGCATGATGTACATGGTGTGTCATAATAGTTTTTATCTCCAGTAGGGGAAAAAAGTTATGATTTTGAATTAGTTTAGAGGGACTAAAACAGGTCTTTTCATCCCTAACTCAAAAAGTAGGGAGAAAAAGTAAAAGTAGGGCGAAAAAGTAAAGTAGGGCAAAAAAGTAAAGATTGCAACTTAATTATTTTATAAATAGTAGAAAATGTATGGCTAATGTAATGAAGTTGTCGAAATCAGGTTGGCGGCACTGCGCTTTTTTGACCATGTTTATCTTTGTTTACAACATTATAACCTGCATCTAAATAACCTTCTATTTGAGTTTAATTCCAATTCTTATTTGTTTTTAATATTGAATCTCTTATATCTGCTATTAAAAGTGCTCCTAATTATTGTTATTTATTAAAATATTAAATAAAAACTGTGCAATGGACGAAAATGTGAATCTTTTTTCTACTGGAGATAAAATATTGTATGTACGCCTCGGGAGCTAATTAGAGTTATTCCCTCGGCTGCGCCTCGGGAATTAAAAATTCTAATTCCCTCGGCTTCGCCTCGGGATTTAGGGACCATGGTTCCTTCGGCTTCGCCTCAAGAACCAACTTTTTCGCTCAGGGAATAATGGCTTACTTTACTCCCTAGGTGCATAAATAACTATTTTTTTATGTTTATAAACAATAAACATTAGAGAAACGACGCCGGTGCAATTTCATGCATATCTGGGTCCAGACTAACATAAGTAAATGGAAAACAAAATCCATTTCTAGGAAGTACTTTTTTCACTCTTTTATGCCGCTGTCAAAGGGTTAAGAGTGGCTCCCATTGAACATTTTTTTTATTATTATTTCCAACCTTTTTTTAACAAATCTATTTAAATTGACAAAGTAAGTAAAGGGTTCAAGTCGTACACAGTCAATTCGATAGTTGGTCTTTGGTAGAATTGGTTAATGGCATGCACAAGTTATACGAAATCTAGTAAACAATTTAATTGGTGTATTTAATACTATTGTGTCAGCACAGTGTGGGTCTCATTGATGTCATGTGTGCCCATTCATGCTAACTTAGAAGACATGAAAACTTAACACGAAAAAATACAATGGCAAATATTGCGAAACAGATTATTTTCCCAAGTGTGCAAGAGAAATAATATTTGATTTTACCTATTTTCTGTAGGGATTCTAGAACTCTCTGACTCTCTCCCTTCCTCATGAGGCCGGTGTCTATATGTACAGCAATGATCTGATCTTCTGCCAGAGCTTTCCTAAGTAGAGCCGTGCACACTGTACTGTCGACACCTCCACTCAGCAACATCTAAAACCCAACAATACGGTCTTATTAAATACTAACGATATCGTAACAATCGATTAATTCAGTTCACTTCTCCCATAGTGAGTACATCAAACAAGTATGATATTCCAGCTGGAATTGAAATAATTTAAATGAAATTATGTGTAGGGATCAAGGTAATGTAAACGGGGCTACAAGTATAGCCATAGGTAAAATGTTAAACCCCCTAAACAACTGTGCAGGCAAAACAAATGTCACAAATTAAAGGGTTAAAAAATAAATAATAAAATGATATTTTTTTAGAAATTTCCTAAAAGTGGTATCTTTACTTTTGGTCGAAGAATGTTCTGGAAATTTTTCAGATTTTTTGCACTTCACGTAAGCGAGATTAAGAGGGGGGGAGGGGACACGTTTCACACCCATTTCAAACTTGCCTAAGCTCGCCCTATCAAAGTTATAACCAAAGAATTATATATTTTTGTAATCAGCTCGACGTACCCTTTCATATGATACCCCTCACGGTGTCGAAAAAAAATTTAACCCTTAAGTTTTTTTACCCTGATTTTTTTTTAAAAAAAAATTGTTAATTACAAAATGTTCTTATCGATATCGTGTATAAGAATTTTTGTATTTTTTTTTTTTTTTTTTTTTCCATTTCTGTTAATTTATTTATTTGATTCCCTTTGTTTTATTAGGGTCTGTAGGCAAAACCAAAGACCATTATATTTTCCTGAGTGTGTCTGTCCGTCCGTCTCCACATATTTTAAAAATATAGCGACTTAAAATTTTTTAATTTTTAAATGCTTTTTAAATTGATTAATGGGTAGTTTTTTTTTTATTTACTTCAGAGGGTAATTTGTTAGAGCCTTGCAGGCCCATATTATGTGGAAAGTATTTGAGTAGATTGGTTCTGAAGTAAGGCAAAACTAAGTTGTCTTTTTCCTCGAATTGAAGTGGTGAATGTCTGAATTTTTTTTTTTTTTTTTTTTTACAAATATGCAAGATTCTGCAATAAATATACTAGGAGAAGTTAAGATACTATATTGTTTGAAATAGTCTTTGCAGGAGGTCATATTATTTAGTTGGGAAATCATCCCCTAATTATTCTCTTTTGCATTGCGAAAATTCTTTTAGATTCAGGTTTATTGCTCCATACCAAAATGTTGCATGACAAGAAGGGGTAAGCTAAACCGTAATAAGCAGTTATTTAAGTCTCTGTGAAATTATATCTCCTAAAATTTCAACTTATACTTAATACTTAAAACTATTAATTTTGAGCTGATAGTTTCACCATCAATGTATAGTTGTTTTGAGGTTTAACATTTTACCACCGGTTGTACTTAAGGCTCAGTTTGCTCAGTTTACCCTCAACCTTGAGTAGACGTGTATCATACTTACGATAACTTTGTTGGTTCCGACAGCGTCCTGTATGTACTTAATACACTCCTGCTGTCTGCTGACCATAGTGAAGTTACCGGCGAGACCGGATATGTCGAAGAGGAAAGACTTGAGCATCGCCTTGCCGTTCTCGGACAGGTCTACTTCCGGGTGAAACTGAACACCATACAGACGCAGCTTCTCGTTTGCTATACTGGCAATCGTGCTTCCACACGTTCCTACAACCTTAAAGTTTTCTGCAACCTTGTCTATACTGTCTCCGTGAGTTAAAAGCACCTTCTGACTTTTATCTAAACCCCTGCAACACAAACAGTTTAATAAAAATATAAGTTTTTGGTAGTATTCATACTACGGAACGTTTAAATTTTAATTTAAATCAAATTATAATTACTATTTACAAAGGGAGACTGACAGAGAAAAATAGACTTCAGTGCCGGGACTCGAACCATGGACCTCCCCCTCATTTCCAGTGTGCGGGAGCTCTAACCAATTAAGCTACACTGAAGAATAATTTCCTCTAACGATATCGATACCTAATCCCGAATAAAGCTTTCAAATTTATTCTACAAGCCTTAGAAGTCAACAAACGACAATAGAACTAAACCGAGAAAAACATAAGTAAATATAAGTAAGTTGTGTGGAACATATCTTCAAGACATTAATAAACTTCAAAAGTTTATCTCTTGTAACAGAGGGAAACTTAAAAGGGATTAATATTTAACTTTTCTGTTAGGAAGTTAAATTATCATTGATTTAAATAAAATTTGATCCAATAATAAACACCTTAATATTCAGATTATCTTTTCACATTTGAGCAATTCAACATTTAGAAATTAATTTGTTTTGAAGTAAAGAAATTCAGGATTTCTCGTAATTGGTACTACTATTATTGGGTACTCAATAATAGTTCAAGAATTGACACTCCAAAAAAGTTCCAGCAAATGCTATATTTCAACCCCCTTTGGGGTCATTTTCATGATATAACACAATTCACATTCAATTAATTATATTATCTTATATCCCTTTAAGCCCTAAGGGCGTAAATTTATGTTTTCAATTTTCTTTGCATAAGGCCTATGGGCGTATATTTACGTCCTCAAATTTTTCTTGTTTGGAGGCACGGTACTGCTAGTGTAAATTTATTTAAATATATCTAGCAATATCTCTTGGCTGACTGGGGTATTATGAATATTCACAGAAGAGCCTAGTAGATAGAGTGAAGGTTGAAGATAGTAAAAAAATAATAGACGAGATTTCGTCATCTAGGGTTTGTAAAACATGTCAACAATGTACCTTGTGTAGCTAGCCCCTAGGCTTAGGGGTTTTTCTCACTTATGAAATTCCTCAGGCATTACGAACCCTTTTATACCTAATTTACTATAATGTTATCTAGACTTTACCCGGTTTCCCCAAACCTTTTTACGTATTTATACACATTGTTTTTTTACTATATATTCTTATGTATATATATACTCATTTAGCAACTGTAATTTTTAATAAATATCACATTTATAAAAGTATTACTATAAAATAGGGTTTATAAATTGTCATTGTGTAATAATATATTATAAATTATCTTAATTATAGGCAGAGAAAACAGATGATATCTTAAAAAAGTGTGTTAGGTAGAAAATAATCTGAGGCCAGGGGAACAACTTTACAATATATACCTCAGGCCTCAAAGGATTAGCCAACCAGTAACTTATTAAACTACCTAGCTATCATACAGTCTGTTAGAAAATTTATTGAACAATTATGAGTATCCTAATTTATTCATTTAACTATTTACATAAATTAAACATCATAACTAACCTTTTTACACCAGATTCCAGGCATTTAATTTTTTATTTTTTGAGACATATAAATAAGTGTTAAATGAGCGGCTTTCCGCCCTGCCACCTGAGTCCCTCTAGTTCTTTCTATGAACTCAACCTAATTTCAATTAATTGTTTAATTTTGCCTACTCTCCTGTATCCTACCTTTTACCTTTCGACCCAGCAGCCTTCATCAGATATCATCCGGAATCTATACTTAACCAAGCCCTAAACATCATCTCACCTGAAAATTCAGATGATCAGGGAATCTAATCTAAGCTTTGGTTCTACATTTAATTTAGTAGCCCAGGAAGTGACTATATTCAGTTGAAAATACTATACCTAATAAAAAATATGACAGATTACTCACTTGAATAACAGACACTTCTGGTCAATGTCGATGCTGAATTGACCATCCTCTCTTGAGTCTTTTCTAATGACCTGACCTCCGAACTCCTTGTTCATCATCTGCATACCGTAACAAATACCTGCACAACGATAAACAAAAACAACCATTAAAACACAAAATCTCAGCCTATGATGAATCACATAAATGAAAACATTTTAGGAGATCCTAAATAACTATTGAGTTCTAAAATATTATAAACCCAGAAAAATTGATATATTACAGTTTAAAACCATTTGGTCATTTAGTGGTTAAGAAATTATTTAGGTTTGTTCCAACCACACTTCAAACTATGTAGTTTGAAACTGTCCGACGCTTGCGCATTGGACCAAAATTGAACGCCTGTTGCTAATGTGCATGCGTCGGACAGTTTCAAACTAGTTTGAAGTGTGGTTGGAACAAACCTTTTATTATGAAAGTAATAAGTCTGTATCGAAGTACGAAATTCAAAGTAGAATTATAAAGCCATGTTTACATGGGAATAAACACGGTAGTTGAGGTAACGATAATAACCATCGCATTAATTATCTCCGTGTAAACCACTACGTAATAGATTCTATCACGATAGAACTATCAGCCATCAAAGCCAACTATCTTGTCTGACGAGATAGTTGACTGTCTTATCACAGCAGTCAGAGTACTCATAAGGCAGATTTAAGAACTACTGCGCTAGATACTAGATGTTGATAGGCTTATTGTTTGTTTATACTTTTATATTACGTGTTAACAGATCTAAAAAGGCAGCAAATATGATAACTTGCTTCATATTTGATATCAGTTTTGTTGTTTTCGACAATATGAATATAGTGCTCTATTTTTGTATCCAAGTCAGAACTGTAGGATATGGATATAACTTTGATTACAAGGCAACAAGTTTTGACGTATGTTAACTCTCACCTTGTAGACTGTACACCTCTGCAATAATTCTATGAAGTAGACTGACATGATAGTTCTATTGTGGGAGATTTATCACCGTGTAAACGGGATTTAACAATAGAAGAAAGTGAAAGTTACCTAAGACAGGGAGTCCTATCCTGAATATATCAGCATCGTATCTAGGAGCATCCTCTGCGTAGACTGAGTTTGGACCACCCGAGATAATAATAGCCCTAAAACAAACAAAACAATTTAATAATACCTTCACAACAAATTATGAAAATTAATAATAGTAAAAACTATAAAATATCTGGCACAACTTGAGATGGAGGTTGAGTAGAGGCCAACCAAATGTTTACTACACCCACAATATCTTTAAGCAGCTGCTGATATACCTCGCAGCTAAACCTAGATCCTTCAATAACACACTTTGACAGACCTCCTGCTACCATATTTTTGCAGCATGAAGGTTGGCACCTGAAACCATTTCTGGTTTTATTCTGGTTATTCGATAGATACTCTTATGCCCACAAATTATGCTGGGAAATGTATGTCTCCGAAGACCTTTTTATGTGACACTAAAGACCAAAATTTATAGCTTACAACAAGAGCCTTTCACAAATGGAGCTGGAGAAGCGAGATACATGCAGTCACCTGCACTGGAGTCACAGGAACGATGCTGCCAAGTGGTGACTCCTTCCTCCAAATGTTAACAACTAGTGTAAACCTGGCACACAGGGATTAAACATTTCCCACTCTGGAGCTCTTATAAGGTTTTATAAGAGCCTTTTAGCGAATTTTCGAAGAAAATTAAGCTATTGCAATGGGTTCGAAAGTTTTGAAATGTGAATTTTTGAAAATTTTCTCCATGGAAATCCGTTTTAGAACCATTCTTAATCGATTCCTGAAATTTACCATTTTTGTATGTATGTGTCACTCCAGACGATATCTCACCCTAGGATGCACTTGAAAAATCTAAACAAATTTTAAAATGTCAATAATATCAAAAGAAAGGTTGGCCAAAATTTTTGGAGTTAATTTAGGGGTCAAATTTTGACAATTTAGGGTCAAAAATATCATAAAAACGTGGTATTTCCATTATACTCCCCTCTTTTATGAAAATATGACAAAAGTGTACATAACATTAATTACTGTACTCTTAAAGAGCTTTCCAACGACATGCATCTTGAAGGGTAAATACTATTTTGACTTTTGTATCCCAGTGTAACAATTTTTTTTTTTTCACCCATCCAAATTCTTAACCCAAATTTTCCTACATTATCATAAGCCAATAATATGCAGATTTCTTTGAAAATTTGCTTATTAAGTCATGGTGCATGACTGGACTTTTACTTACATTTTGCCACGCTTTATTTGAAGTTAAAAAGGAGATGCAGTCTCTCAGGGTGAAACGGGCCTTATACGTAGGTATACTAGTGCTGCTTGGGTAGGTAGAATTGCAAAAGTTTAGAATTTTCAAATTTCTTAGATCACTCTTGGAGTCTCATTTCTTGCTTTGAAAACTCTTTTACAATACTTAAACTTACATTTTCAACCTCAGTAATTTTTTTTATTAGAACAAGTTAACTAAACAACCCTGGAAAGTTGTAGATGGTATAATAAATTATTAATATTTACTTGTATTTGTTCTGTTTGATTGAATATGCAGCTGTATCTAGAGGCAGTATGTCCGTGTCTACACAGAGTTCCCTGACTCTCCTGTCTATGAGCTTGCCATACTGTGCTCCAGCGTCTAATATAGCGACCTTCTCCCAACCCGCTGCAGCATTGTTACCCGCAGCACCTCCTGCATTACCTCCACCGTTCACTCTCTCCATACCCCTTCGATAGCCACACACTACCTGCAATAACAATAACAAGACATTAAGTTAGTGGTTTATATAGACTTTTGTTAGACTTAGTCATCATATATTAATGAATTAAGGGCGATCGACAAGGTTGTGGAACCTACTACTAATAATACATCTAGTCTTCATAAATTAAAGTAAAAAATAAACATTATTCAAAATATTTAAATCTTTCTTATCCAAGATTTTTCCTATTATATATAAGGTGTAATAAAGTAAAGACCAAATTTTTTTTTATAGTATTTAATTCGATTGAAATTAGAATTTTGAACATTGCATCCTTCAAAATAGTTGCTCTAGGAAGCTTCACAGTGCTGGAGGCATTTTTCCCAGTCTTTATATAGCATTGGTCGAATGCAGATATTGTTATCGCTTTAATCAAGTATATTAAAATGTATTTTATGTTCTCCAATGTCCCAAAGCAACGTCCTTTAAGATGGTTTAAGGCAGGGGTTATCAAAGTGTGGACCGCAGACCCCAGGGGATCAGCAGGCATGGTTTGAGGGGTCCGAGGGAGATTTATGAATCTTAATTTACAGAAGAACCTCGAAAATCCGGACTGCCAACTGAAAAATTTAATAAGTGACGCAGATATTCTGGAGAGGAAAGTTGTTGCTTTTACTAAGAAAATAAATCCTAAGGACTGCGTTCATGTGATAGCAATTGCCTAGGAAAGCCTTACAAAATAAATTTAAAAAATGAATGGAGAAAGCTGTGGCTTGAAGAAGCTATAATAGTATTGCTGCATTGTTTTACGAAAATTCGGTAATTCGGACAGTGTCTGGTCCCAATTAGTCCGAATTATCGAGGTTCCACCTTAGAAAGCACTCATACCAATAAAAACTTAGAAATAGAAAATGCATCAAAACAAATAGACGGCCTACTTTTTCTATCCTTTAGTTTTTCGTTTTGAATTAAATATATTTGAAATAGAATTACTACAAAATTAGTAAAGGATCATTTTTGAGGGGTCCGCAATGACATCATTAATAATTAAAGGGGTCCTCGAATAAAGCAAGTTCGAGAACCCCTAATTAAAGTGAGCAATAAGTTATTGGCAAGTAAAAACTTGCCAGTGGCTCCTCAGCCCCCTCATTCACCAAGACTTGAGTCCTTGTCCTTTTTCCATATCCCAAGTTTGATGAGCTACTTTAACCCATTGAATGCGTAATCTAATTCATGAACCTACCTTAGTGACTGAATAGAAACTTTAACAGTTAATTAAAAAAAAAAAAAAAAAAAAAAATTGTTGGATCCCCTGTGGATACAAATGTCAGCGTGCCTGACGGAGCCTTGCAAGATGGTTCTACTCGAGGCACGGAGAATAAAGCTACAGAGGGCTGAAAGGGAGGGCTTGGATCCACTGTGGATCCACCCGCCAGGCACGTTAGCACGGCATGGATCCACCCGCATTGAATGGTTTAAAGAACACACTATTGATGAAGACATATTTGAGAAAGACATTGATGAAAGACCGTAACCAACCAGATGATGGTGAAGCCACTATCTGCGCTACCCTCAGAATAAGAGCTGAAATACTACTAGTCCACCCCTCCACCACTACTAGTCTTACCCCTCAGAATAAGAGCTGAAATGAAAAATCCCCCCCCCCCCCAACTGAAAACATATGCACCACTGAAACCAGGGATGGTAGAAAGATCTAATTATAAAATTCTTGCATGTCCCTTCGCTACAAGCACTTATTAGTAATTATAATAAAATAAATATAACAAAAATATTCTTCACGCTGAAAACTTTTTATAAATTTATTTGAAAACATTTAAGTTTCTAAAGAAAACCACACTTTAAACAACATTTTATTCTTTCTGTTTTAATTTTAATAATTTTAAAACTAAAAAAAAATTTGGGCAAATTAAACACTTAATAATTGTCTTCGAAATTTAAATCTACATAGTTTTCAAACTTAAAAATACAAGCATATAAATGAAATTGTGTCTGAACAGTGTTACCATTGCTTTATAAAGACATGTTATTCGATTACATAATAATGAAATCTGATAGTTTCATCATAAAAAAATGAAGGATGAGCAACTCTAACTCACACTAATGTATGAAAGTAATAAAAGAGTTCATAATATCGTCTTACCTGCCTACACACACTAACTCACTCTACAGTCGAGTAGAAACTTACCGAATCAACATGCAACCGGTGGATACTGAGTAAGAAATGATTCGGTTCACTCAGCATATGAGCTGATTACATAACTAAAGGGATAGATTTGTCCAGCCTTAATAATGGAACTATTCCCAAAAATATTTGAACAAGGTCAACCCCTTTTTTGAACTTTTATTTTAGTTATGTAATATAAATCAAAGGAAGCCACAAACTGGTCCCTTGAACATCTGATGTACTACTTTTGGCATTTCTTTAGATTGTTACTCCCCTTATAAAAAAACAGAGGGGAGTAACAATCTAAAGAAGGCGTATGGAATGTTCTTCTTTAGACTGTTACTCCCCTTATAAAAAAACAAGGGGAGAACAATCTAAAGAAGTTGTACAGAATGTTCTTCTTTAGACTGTTACTCCCCTTATAAAAAAACAAGGGGAGAACAATCTAAAGAAGTTGTACAGAATGTTCTTCTTTAGACTGTTACTCCCCTTATAAAAACTCAATTGTGATATTAGCTTGTCCTAAAGTACGTTGGACTAAACATCCCTTTGTCTTAATAGTTATTTAGTTAATGTCTTTCATATTCTAAAAAAAAAATAGGGGAGTAATGATCTAAAGAAGTACCCCACTTATAACACTCTGTCACTAACACTCCGAAATAAAGTCAGAATTTTTTTAATGTAAATGTTTCAAATTTGGTACACTTGAAACACATCGTATTTGTAATAAAATTAAAAAAATCACTTTGTAACTTTGCTATGTAAGCAATATCCTGCCAAGTTTATCCGATGTAAACACCATGATTTTGACCCATCAAACTGTATAATACTTATATTTGGCTAAGAATTAGGTTTACGTTACAGCTAAATGATACAACCTAAAAAGCTCTCAAGCCTAAGTCAAGCCTCAAAGTATTAAACATTTTCTTTTTGCTTTGTTCATTCACTGACCCAACTAATTAAACAAATGAAAGCTTAACATAAAGCAACTAATCAAGTAAGGACCAGGGGTAATGTAAGAATCCAACAAATTACTCTAATCAAGTTAAATAGTATACTATTAACAAATGGATTCAAGAAATAAGGTCAAATCAAACTTATAGCATTTGTTCAAATTTTTTAAGTTTCTGGTAGTATTCATACTACGGAAAGATTAAATTTTACTTTAAATCAAATTATAATTATCAATAACTACGGGAGACATACAGAGAAAAATAGACCCCGGCACCGGGACTTGAACCACGGGCCTCCTATTAAGTCATTACAGGTGCTCTTACCAACTGAGCTATACGGGAGAATGATTTTTCTCTGTCGTTACCGATACCAATTCCCCAAATCCAAGCTTTCAATCATTTCTACAAATCTAATAAGCCAAATATTCACGGCAATAGAACTAGATCTATTATAACTAGATAATTATAAAGTACTCAATTAGTGATTGATATATTTGTGCTTGTAAGTCTTATTAGATTTGTAGAAATGATTGAAAGCTTGGATTCGGAGAATTTTACCCACAGAAAAAATCATTCTCCCGTATAGCTCAGTTGGTAAGAGCACCTGTAACGGGTTAATAGGAGGATCCGTGGTTCGAGTCCTGTTGAGGGGATCTATTTTTCTCTGTATGTCTCCCGTAGTTATTGATAATTATAATTTGATTTAAAGTAAAATTTAATCTTTCCGTAGTATGAATACTACCAAAAACTTAGAAAATTTGAACAAATGCTATAAGTTTGATTTGACCTTATTCTTGAATCCATATGTTAATAGTATACAAATTTAACTTCATTAGAGTAATTTGTTGGATTCTTACATTACCCCTGGTCCTTACTTGATTAGTTGTGATTAGTTTGTGTTACTATTTAGTTGTCAATATTTTGTGGTAATAAATTGATCAATTTGACTGTTTACACTATTAATACAATTAAATATTGATATTGCTATTAAAAAAATCAGAAGTAAACCATTAACTCTTTTTCAGGACATATAGTAAAAAAAAAAAAAGGTATTATATATTTCTAGTTCGCTTAAAAAAATGATAAAATAAAATTAAATATATTTAAAAAAAAAAAAAAAAAAATGTATAATGTTGCAAGGTTATCAAAAAATCAAATAATTTGAATAGTGGATTTAATGGTGATTGAGAAACTAGATGAGTGTTACATAATCTACAATTTGTTGCAGTTATGTAACACTTCTAAATCACAATAACAAATCAACACCATCAAATTGATACACATTGCAAACTATCAGTACAGTGGTGATGAATCAAACCACATCTGTTTTAAATATTAATTTTTGTCCCTTCGCTTTTTTTTGTTCATTGAATAGAAAAATTGAGTTTAATTCACTAAGAGTAGGTTCCACAAACTCTCAGTAGAAACAAACTGATTTTGAATAAAAACATCAATACTAGGCTGTGTAACAATCTGTCCTATAAATAATGTATTATATGCCTAATCTATATAAAGCTGAATATACATTTCCCATTTTGATAGACTCAAATAAAGATAAAACAACCTAAACTAATGGATGATTTTGACTAAATTTGAGTTACATGTTCAGAAAAATCATACCCTGAGGCGATACCAAGAAAATAATTTTAGCTCCTAATTTGGGGGCGCTACCCTCCAAAAACTCAGAAAAAAATTAATTCTTGAAAACGGTTCTGACGATTTTAATTAAACAATTCTAAAATGTAATCCATTTAAATACAAATCTAACGATATAAGCCGTTTTCCCGGGAAACATCTAGTTCCTGAGAAAATAGCTCGAAGTGTGGATGGAGAAAGACCGGGTTTGATTCCCCGACGAGGAGAAGTTATTTCTACGATAAATTTTAATAAAATATTCAATACCTATGAAAACACAAAATTAATAAATGGAAAACACTTGACTGGGTTAAGTAATTTTGAACTCGTATATGAGAAAGTTTGTCTGAGTTATCTCGGACCGATTTTTTTACTTTCCCACACTGTCAAAAGTTAATTCTAATTGTGTATTAATATTAATTCTAATTTCTTATATAAATTATTGACAAAACTTATAACATTGTAATACCTATAACATGTAAAACTCTGTAATCGTGTTATTCAATATAAGCAAAACAAAAATTATAATCCTACTATAGACTGACTGGCTACAGTTCAGGTTCAATGCGAGGAGAGAAGAACAAAGCCCTAATAAATATAGATCTACCGGAGGACACTACTCAAGAGATTTTGTGAATTCAGATTTTTCCAACCCATTCCAGGGATCATTCTTTAAGGGATTGCAGAGTCAGTAGCAACTGACTCCCAGCAATAGAAAAGTTTTCACAATTTCTGGAGCAACTGGAGTTGTCATCTGGTGTAATTATTTAAAATGAAAGTTACCAAGTTAAAAAAGAAGAATATTTATAGTCGTTTCATGACAATAAACTGACCAATTTCCATCTATTAAGTTTAATTTACTTTAATTATCAGTTTCAACGTTCTGTAAAATACACAATTCTTAAAATATAGACAGTATTTGTATTTCTATTATAGGCTTAACTTTAGTAATAAAGACGGAAATTTATTTTTTAGTTAATTGTCATCAAAAGTTATTCAGAAATTTAATGTGGATATAAGTTAGTTATTCAAATATTACTCCAAATTGAAGTGGTCCCCTATTAAGGGTCAAACTAACATCAACTTGATTTTGGGTCTACTAACTAATTTTGTACTCAGGATCATGATAATCATAATATCCACCATAATTGGCGGGCCAAGGCAGCTAACCACCGGTTTGTTTTTTTCAAACGCCTATTGCCAAGCTATGTCCCGCAGATGAATCTAGCCGACCACATATTCTTAATAGGCACTAAAATATTAACTTGTACACAAAAGTCTAGCTTGATGTTAGTCAGACACTTTTTTGCATGCATCTCCTGAACTATAATGGCATTATTTCCTTCAAACACCAGGTAAAGTTAGGAATAAAGAAGACATCTCTCTAACAAAAAGTAATTTAATTTATTGTTTTGTAGCCAGCTTTCAACCAATAGTGGTCATCTTCATAGCCTCTTGGACGAGTAGAAATGTCAAATACAGATATAAAATGTGTTTTTGAGTGATTTATTAAAATTTTTATCTTATCTCTTACACAGACTTCTCAATTTGACACATATCACTACTTGAGGTAGAAAGCAGGCTTTGCACAATAACATTATGCACAATAAGAGCTGAAGGCAACATTTTAAAGAAGCTTACAGAATTGACCTAATAATGAGTTTCTATTGGTCAAGACGGAAAGTTTGTTCAAGAATCACAGATTACATTATAATAACAGGTGACTTGTTTAATACATTAGCAGGAAGCTTTTAAGTAAGAAAGAAGTTCCATAAAAGACGAAGAAATACCATGATCTCAGCCTTAATCAACATTGAGTCTCAAGACAGCATAAGGCATGCCTACAGGGCCGTCCCTAGGGGAGGTCAACCAGGTCAAGCTGACCCGAGCGCTGCGCCTAGGGGGGCTTGTAAACTACAAGGCTAGGGGGTTGTAAACTACTAGATGAATTTGGCAATAAGGGTAGGGGGCACCACAGGTGCCTTTGACCCGGGCGCCTAAACCCCTAGGAACGACCCTGCATGCCTAACTGAAGAGGTTTGGCCACACTCTAAGGGCAGAAGAAGAGAGGTACCCCAAACAAGTGTTAGAACTAGAAGCCCGTTGTTGAAATTAGCCATAAGGACGACTTAGGCTGACAACCAGTGGCGTAGATACGGCATCCCCCCCCCCCCCCCCCCCCCCCCCGCAAGAACTTTTTGGGGGCCCCTCGCCAAACAAAATTGATGAGCAAAACAAAAAAACCTCTGGCGCTGGGGGCCCGCCCGCAATGCGGGCCCGTGAGAGCGCATAGTTACGCCATTGCTGACAAAATTACCTCTCACTTAAGTGCCAAACACACAACACAGTCCAGAGCTGTGGCAAGTCTTTCTGTAACGCCTCTAAACTGCAACGTAGAAGCAATAAGTAAGTAAGTAATGAACCTAGCAATAAGTAAGTAAGTAATGAGCCCAGCAATAAGTAAGTAATGAACCCAGCAATAAGTAAGGAAGTAATGAGCCCAGCAATAAGTAAGTAATGATCCCAACAATAAGTAAGTAAGTAATGAGCCTAGCAAAAAGTATGAAAGTAATGAGCCCAGCAATAAGTAAGTAAGTAATGAACCCAGCAATAAGTAAGTAATGAACCCAGCAATAAGTAAGTAATGAACCTAGCAATAAATAAGTAAGTAATGAGCCCAGCAATAAGTAAGTAATGAGCCCAGCAATAAGTAAGTAATGAACCCAGCAATAAGTAAGTAATGAACCCAACAAAAGTAAGTAAGTAATGAGCCCAGCAATAAGTAAGTAAGTAAGCTAATTAAGCTCCTCATCTTAAACAAACACTTTCACTGCAAATAACACACAACTTACACACTACTAAAAATATTAGGATGATGTTTAGTACACTTCAAATCGGTCATGCTATTATAAAAGAGCTATTGAATTGGTAATATCAACAAAAAGTAGAGGAAATTTCAAAAATCAAAAGTAGTGGAAACCAGTTTATCCGACTTAAACTGATTTAGACGGTTTCTACAGAGTATGATTTGTATTAAATAAAAGTTTATAGTTTAATTGTTTCATAATACACTGAACAATTTTGCTGTTTTACTCAGTTTTAGAAATTTTCGCACAAAAAATGTTGCCTGAAACAACTTAGAACAACCATATCAACTTTACACTTAGTTTTTAATTCAAGTAATTAGATATAATTGACAAATACCCTTAATTTTCAAACCTTGCTACCAATTCATTTAAAGACTACACTTACTGGAGCAAAGTTTTTTCCTTGAACTTCTAATGCAATTAATTAAAATAATTTGGTGATCTAATGCAAAATATATATTTTAAATAAACTCGAATAGTCTCTTGTTGTAAATTATTCTTGAACAAAAACAATACTACGAAATAAATCCTCATGGACGTGTTCACATTAGCAAATTATTCTCCAGATTTACCTTATTTAGATTAATTACTCAGAGAATACCAAATCAATTTCTAGATATTAAAACATGTTTAAGACCAAATCAAATAAAAAAAAATACGTTGCAGTGATGATTTGTTTAGAAAATAATCGAATAAGAGTACATAAGAAACCAATTAAAACCGATACATTTTAACAACATACTTACTCTAAAATAAAAAAAATATAAATATATAACAGGATAAGAGTAAAGAACAGTCGTAAATTAAAGCGGAAAAATGATTAATCCAAAATACATTTGAGCTACGTTGACAGAGTACGGTAAAATGAACAAAATGTACGCTCTTTTGCTAAATCAAATAGTACGATACTAGTGTGCCGATAAACAGACCTGTTTCACACACCGATACTTAGATTAATCCATTTTAAACACTTAAAATTAGTTAATTATAAGGACTTTCTTAAAAAGATCATAAATTTACGGAGAAAAATTAAATATTTTAGACGATAAAATAAGGAATCCGAACAATATTCGAGCCTCCCGTGTCGGGTTACAATACAGTCAGCCGGGTCTCGACCAAAAACAACACCTTCGATCCTACCGTTAACCGGTTAATTAAGATTAATAATAATTTAGAAAATTGATTACATACCTCGATATAAATAAATAATAAGAAAGGGATCGGATTGGAACCGAACTAGTTGGACAGGGCAAATTACTCGAACTCAACCTATGACTATGACAACAACATGAGGTTAACGGCAGTGTTGCACTCAGCTGGCAACACCACTTCTGATAACTAGACCGCAGATTTACACTTGAATATCGGATTAATTTTAACTAACGACGAGTATAAAACTTAATAAAAAGTAATACAACCGATTATTAATAACAAAGAGTAATAAGAAAAACAATATCGATCCGATAGAATTAAAACATCTATAGTCCTTTGTAAAATTAGAGTGACGAAAGCTCAACTACAATTATTCCGATATATAAGTTAAGGGGTACCGCGCATAAAATCAAAACGAAACGAAAAATTAAGAGCCAAATTTATTATACTAAAATTATATTCCGTTCAGAAGTGAAGTTTTATTGGTACTTTATATTTTTACAGACGGAAATTAATAATGTTTTTCTTTCTATGCCCCGCAGTTAGCGTATGTTGTGACGAAACAAAATTATCGATCAAACAGAAATTGTAACACGAATCATGGAATATTACTGAATAACAAACGATTCTTTTCAACCTTCGTAACTTAATAATGTAATATTTAGTTATCGAGATAAGAGTTTAACGTTAAATATAATTAACCGGATTTATTGTTTTAAAAATGTTTTATCGAATTTAAATTTTCGGCGGATTATCAATTCGACGTTATGGGTAAGAAAGGTAAAAGCGGAAGTAAGAAGAAACAAGTCAAAGAAGAAAAGGACGGACTGCCGGAAGTAGATAAGGAATTTTACGAAATTCAAATTGCCGATTTAACCAAAAAGCTTAATAGGTAAAATTTAGTAATATCTTACGGTAACAATATATTTTTTATCGTTTCTTATAAAGTATAATATTATATAACTCTAACTCTAAATATATAATTTTTTTGTATAATATTATATAACTACTTTATATATTTTTTCTTTCTTTTTGTATTCTCTGTTCCGATATTTTAGGTTTGAGAAGAGTATGTAAATTTTGAAATTCGAAAATATGAAAAAACCGGTCTTCAAATGAAGCCAACTCACAGCACAGACAAGGTGAAACTCTCTTTTTACTTCCATGAAAATGGAAGTATGGTGATATCCTCCAAAACGTGATTCCGCGCAAACCCGAACATTGTAGCTCACGACGTTTCGGAGCTACAGTCACTTAAGCACAAAATTGGTCGGTCGATGACTTCAGTAGGCTTTATTTGATTTCAATTTCCTTTGGGGTATATATGTGTTCTATATGGTAGATTGTACCTATACTTTTTGAGCACAATAGGACAAGCGGTTTGGGAGATATTGGCATTTTAGTGTTTTTTATACAAAAAAAAAATCTTTGGGCAATTGAATCCGTCCAGTTGATCGTATCCAAATAATTCTTGTATTAAAATACGCAGCTTGTAGACTTCTTTTGAATGAATATTAGCATGATACCAAATATCGAGTATAAGCACTAACAAATGAAACATAAAAGTATCATATTGAAATTTTGGTTTTTTTTCGATTTGGTTATTTAAGTTATTAAATTAATCTTATGGACTTATGAATAAGCTGTGGTTAACATTTCATGGAATTCATGTGTGGGATTTCCACACCGGTACTTTCATTGATGCACCCATTTTGTATTTGGTGTTGTAAGTCTCAAAGCGAACAGAAGAAGCCATTCTTCTTCGTCAGATGAACTTCTAGACATGCTGATAATAAAATAAAAGAGAACAGAAGAGTTTAAGAAATCACTCTGCACTTGGTCCGCGTTCTGTTTGACTACCCCATCCCGCGGCAGATGGCGACCTGTCCCAATTTCATCTTCCCATACAGGTTTAACCAAACACCTATGTAGATTTTTTCTTCAATTTAGAATTTAGAGTTCTCTTTGTCTCTTTGTCCAGTTCCGTATGTCCCGACCATAACTTTTGTTATCTTACTGATTTTAGCTTTGATGGTGAAGGCCGTTTGTCGCATGGAAGAGTCTTCCTGCAGCTGCTATTTTGATTTTTTGGTCTTGCTTTAGCTTTCCACCCCCTGTCCCCGACTACCACCAATCCAAGGTTTATGAAGCTCGATACCTGCCGCTAGCTCAAGCTCCTGCTCCCAGAATCTGTTCTTGTGGCTCTCTGATCCTGATTACTTCGATAGATTTTGCAACTTTAGTTGTGTATTCCTCTGTGCAGATATTATCAAAATATAGATATCAGTATTAGTCCAGGAGATAGCGTGCAAAAAAGTGTATTATCAAAATTTAAATTTGTGTATAAGTTAATCTTTTGGTGCCTTTTAAGAATATGAGGTCGGCTAAGTTCGTTTGCGGGACATAGCTTGGCAATAGGCATTTGAAAAAACAAACCGGTGGAGAGCGGCTATGTCTCGTCCTTTTTGGTGGACAATGCGATTTTCATGATCCTGAGAACTAACTTAGTAGTCTAAAAATCAAGTTGATAGTGTCTGTCACTTAATAGGGGACATCTTTGATTTGGAGTAATATTTGACTAACCAATTAAGTCGCCAAAAGATTTTTACTTATACTCAAAATTCTAGCTTGATGTTAGTCCGACACTTTTCTGCACACTATCTCCTGGACTATGAGTCTACGTCTAGCTTGGATTATTTCTATTAAATGTTCACACAAGAATCTTGACTGATTTTTTTGACATGTATTTTATTTTGTTTACGTGATTATAAGAGGAGATTTAAATGTCGCTGTGCATCTAACAGCCGAGTCTTATCGTAGTTCTGTGAGATTTCCTTCGAACTAAGTGCAAATGGGTCCGAAGAAGAAGAAGGGAAAGGAAGAGGAGAAGAAAGAAGAACTAAAGATCGTCGATAAAGAATTCTACATCCTACAAATAGAAGACTTGAATAGGAAAATAGCCAGGCAAGAATTACACTAATTCCCATTTGAAGACTAGCTATTGAAATATGGTAAATTTACAGCATAAAACTCACTCGGTCTCATTTCAGTAAATTCCATTATCTTATTGAGCTGAGCGAAGCGAAGCTCTTATACTACACTTAGCATTTTTTCTGACGCATACTCCTCCTGAACGGCTGAACCGATCTGCACAAAATTTGGCACGGTCATAGTGACTAACCACAGGAAGGTATAGATCTGAAATGGTCCAAATTGGTACACAGGGGTAAGAGGTACGGGGTACAAAAGTTTCCTCCTAAACGGCTGAACCAATCCACACGAAATTCGGCACGGTTAATGTGACCAACCGCAGGAAGGTATAAATCTGAAATGGTCCAAATTGGTACACAGGGATACGAAGTACGGGGTCAGAAGTTTCCTCCCAAACGGCTGAACCGATCCGCTCGAAATTCGGCACGGTTAATGTGACCAACCACAGGAAGGTATATATCTGAAATGGCCTAAATTAGTACACAGGGGTACGAGGCACAGTATACAAAAGTTTCCTCCTAAAAGGGTAAACCGATCCGCACAAAATTCGGCACGGCTAATGCGAACAACCGCAGGAAGGTATAAATCTGAAATGGTCCAAATTGGTACACAGGGGTACGAGGTACAAAAGTTTCCTCCTAAACGGCTGAACTTATCCGCACTAAACTCAGCACGTTCAATGTGACCAACCACAGGAAGGTATAAGTCTGAAATGGTCCAAATTGGTACAAAGGGGTAAGAGGTACGTTTCCATGAGTTTTAAAATCTGTATTGAAAACCGTTTTGGGTAAAACTGAGAAATACGGTGCTGTGAGGGAAAGAGGTTAGAAAAGTGTGCAGGCATTACTGGAATGTATTATTTTGACAAAGGGATATCAACTCTCTTATGTACAAATCATGCATATATAATCACTCAAATATATAAATCATACAAATGTACTGTTTCACAAAGGGATATAATCATAATCTCTTGCTGCCAAGCGATTCTCGACCGCACCGTGTATCTCAGTTCAACCAAGAGCTCTTTACAAAGTCCAATTTGATGTTTCCATAGAGCCATTCAATGGGATTGCTTAAACAGTTGAACTAGTTCTACTTTTTGTCCATTAACAGTAAAGCCAACCAATTCAATGACTAATTTCATTGAATTGGTGTTTACATGTTTCAATCTCATGGAGCCATGAAAATGAACCTTATAAAAGCACCTTAACCAATGAACAATTTGCAGAATTGCTATCAGAGCTAATGAAATAAGTATTCTGTAAATTATATATGCAATACTCACCTGATCGTATGCAATATGTAAGATGCCATTTAATCGAAACAAGATTCTACTTAAATCGTGCGATTGATTAATAATAAGCAATATTCTTATTTCTGATAATATTTTTTAATTCTCTTATGAAATATCAGCTGTTAGCTCATTTCCAACCCCATTTTTCAATTTGATACAAGTTATATCTTCTAAGTTCAACCTACTATACTACAAAAACAAGTTGCATGTTAAAGCATTCTAGATATAGCTGTAACCCCCTAATATTAGCGTTGGGACAACCGACTAGAAAAAACAACCGAATGAATAAGTCGATTCGGGAAAAAACAGTCGATTGAATTCAATCGACTGAAAACAGTCTCATAGCGGGTATAGGATATATGAATAAAGATATAAACCGAGACTGAACTCGCAAGTCGAATTTTTCAATCGAATGGTTTTTTTTATATAGGAGAAGTACGGTGGAGGCAGTAAAGGCCTCAGAGCTGAGGGGGGGGTGAGAGTGAGAAGGCGCTTGACACTCGTTATCTCGTCCCAAACTACAGCCTGCTACGACATCGTTTTCATTCGAATCCAGTCGACTTTTTCATTCGAATGTTTCATTCGGATGTTTTTTTGTTTTGGGTAGGGGAAAGGAACGACGGTGAAGGGCTCAGAGCGGAGGAGGGGGAGAAGGCGCATGACACTCGTTATCTTGTTATACACACGTCCACATATACACGTCCGAATTACAACTAATACAACTTCAAACTATAGACTGATATCATTCGAATGAAAACTAGATATCCACAACCGAATGAATGAATATTTTAAAACAACCGTTTAGTCGACTTTTTTCAATCGATTGGTTCCCAACGCTACCTAATATCACACCTTGTTGCTTATTGGCTGATAAACAACTTTTACATTTAAGAGCTGCTATGCACTATGAGTCTTGTACTTTTATTTCTTGATTTCTTGTGACGTATCCTTAACTTAATTAATTTTAACTGCTGATTTGATGCCGATTTTGTCGCACAATAAGATCCTGCTCATCAGCCAAGGGCTATGAGTTTTCTGAGTAAGAAGAATCGCTCTTTTGTTACGTTTGAGCAGATTCAACAATTGAATATCTTTTGTTCAATGGCTTTTACAAAGGGACAACATACTTTCACTATTACTGTTTCCATGAGTTTTCAAACCCGTTTTGGTATTCATGGAAACGACGATTTCAAAACGTTTTGAGTTCAAGGTCACAAAGTCACAACAGCAAATATTTGGTTTTATATTGGAACTGTTTTGAAAAAACATTATGGGAACGGGTATTGAATTGAAAACAGAATTGAGACATACGCAGTAGGTATGATGAGCAGAGATATAATAACCTCTTAGCTAGTCTGGGAGTTTATAGTTTTCAAACTCCTCATGGAAACACTTTCGGTTTAAAACCAAGTTGATATCCTTTTATCAAAATAATACATTCCAGTAATGCCTGCAGACTTTTCTAACCTCTTCCCCTCACAACACCGTATTTCTCAGTTTTACCGAGCTCTTTTTTTTTATGGAATTGCAGGTTAACTGCATGCAGTTGAAGGTTCAGCTGGTTAAGTTTTTACCCCACTGGCGATTCAATTTGATTGAAAACGTACCGTCCAATCATATTGAAGCAATGGAATTGAACCATCTAAACGCACCTTTACAAACAACATTTCAATCAATTTTTAATTAAATAATACTGAGTATATATGTGCTCAAACGCAGCAAAAGTATTTCTTCACACTAAAAAAATCTCTTAATCTTTGGCAGATTAACTGGATGTCATTCTTTTGAGGTTAAATCATCGGTTCTAGAATTCACAACATTGATAATTAATGTTTTTGTTTCAGATTGGAAAGCAAATGTACGGAACTAGAGACGGAGAACGAGCAGGTGAGGTCGAACATGGAGAACCTAGACGTGGACAGGGGTGATGTTATAAGTCATCTCAGACGAGTCTTGCAGAAGAAAGTGGACGAAGTTAGTGAACTCACAGAGAGGATCGACGCACTACAGCTGGTAACACGCATTGCTCCTAATTTAGAGGAATAATAATATATATTTAAAGCACTATTACGGCTTGGCCTTGAAAATGATCAGAGACTGGCCCAAAGTAGCACGACTTAGTCCCTAGGATATCCACAGGGTCAGTCATTTGGTCCATCCTGAGGAGGGTAGAGTTTTTGCTTCTGGATGTCTTATGGCTGACCCGATGTCCGCCCTTCTAACATCCATAGGACTTCCATAGCATATCCTACTGGATACTGATATGCGTCCATAGCATATCATACTAAATACTGATATGCTTCCATAGCCTATCCAGCAAGATATGCTATGGACAGTTTTGAGACATAACCTGGATGCTTAAAATAACGAAGAGTTGTGATAATAGTCATATGTATAATGAGCTACGGCAGTTATAATCCAGGGAAATTAGGTAAATAAACACCCTATCTGCGGAATGAGAGAAAGAAAGCTGAATTTTTGCAGGTATCTTCGTTTTGATGTTCTAATGAAGCTCCAAAAATGGATATCCTTTTGTCCAGATTCTATCCTGTCCATAATCGTTGGTATATGTGTTCCCTTCGGGACCAAATCGGAAATGACTCTTAGCCGAGTAGATAGAACGTCAGACTAACATTCTGAAGGTACCAGGTTCAAATCTCGCAGGGATAACAAAAAATGTCTAATGCTTTAAATATAATTTTAGAATTCACATAGGAGTATTAAGAATTTATACTGTAATAATCCAGGGAAATAAGACTTCCTGTTGGACCCCAATCTAAGATGAATTACAAATTTAATGTTATCCCAGCGCCTGCGAGATTTGAATCCGGTACCTACACCCAGTATGTCAGTCTGATGTCTGACGCTCTATCCACTAGGTCAAGAGCCATTTCCGATTTGTTGCAACTCAATAAATAAGTTGAATATATTTTAGTTGGTTTCATTATAGCTCTCACTGAAGCATCATCCTTTGTGTAAAGTTAATTAATCCATTTATAATTAAATCTGTTAACATCTTTAGGAATTGCAACACATCCATAGGATACCCCTAACTGGACATCCCATTAAGGACATCCACAGCATACCCTTTGGATGACCCAATAAGGCATCCAAAACGGATTATCCATAGAGGAACCCATGGACCAACGATGATGGACAGGATACAATCTTGACAAAAGGATATCCCAGGGATGTCTTTTGGATCAGTTGTGCTACTTGGGAAATGGCATTAAGATAGGAGCATCGTTATTTGAAATAGGGAGATTAGAAATAAAGGTGCCAGGACTAGGTTCAGGTGATTGAGGATGAAAGGATGAGGACTGAAGATGAATGAAAACAGAACTAAAGTTGTCAGCAAAAGTAGTCAGCTATTTCACCTAGGTCACAATCGGATTTTTCATTAGAACTAATTGGATAGCAGGAACAATCTACACTAAGAGAAACGTTTTCCAAAAGTAGTTCCAACATTTTTTAAAAATAATTTTCGACTTTAGTAAGATGATTTGCTTTGCCAATCTTTTAGTAATGTTTGCCGGCTTGGGGCCCCCCCGTAAGGACTTTTTGGGGGCCCCTCGCCAAACAAAATTGATGAGAAAAAAAACCTCTTGCATTTAGAACTGGGGCCCCCGTCGTCGTAGATTTGGGGGCCCCTGACGGTAGGGCCCCCCACAATGCGGGCCCGTGCGCAGTGGCGTAATTATGGGCCCACGCGGGACCGCATTGCGGGGGGGGGCCCCCAAATCCAGAAATAACTGGAATTACTACCCTTGGTACCAACGTCGAGGGGGCCCCCAATCCCCTGAACGCAAGAGGTTTTTTTTTTTTTTGCTCATCGATTTTCTTTGGCGAGGGGGCCCCTACAAAAATTTCTTGCGGGGGGGCCCCTAATGGTCTAGCTACGCCACTGCCCGTGCGGGCCCATAGTTACGCCACTGATTGTGATCGTAGGCAGAATAATTTTTGAGGACTTGTGTAAGAGAAGGTGTTTCTAGACAAAAAATCATAATACTTAGCTTTAACTCTTTGGAGTTATATTCAATAATAGTTTAATCATTTTAACGCTGGTTTGTTTCTTTTTTTCTGTTGTAGGCTAAAGAAACGGAAGGAGGGCTGTACAAAGAAAAGATTAAATACATGGAAAATGATTTTAAACTAATGCACGAGCAGCTGACATCAGAAATTAAACTACTCAGTAAGATTACCAAATATTCTATTATCAACTCCTGGAGGTATCCTCACAAACGTTTGACGCTATATATCTGTCTTTAAGTGATAGATGCAGCTAATTAAAGTCTAAACACTGACGTACATCGTTCAATTACCAGAGCTGGGAGATATTTTTCCCTCTAATCATAGCTAGGGTAGATAATTATGTACGATAGCCTTATTAATCTGTCATGTGATAACCAAATGCGTTGATCAAGACGAGATAGAAATGTATTATATTAAAATAATAATATTCCGTGGAGCATCAGCCTATGAACTGTTTGGACCTGAAAAAGGCTGACATCTCAGAAGAGCGACTCAAAAGAAGAGGAGGGAGAAGTTGTAAAAAAGTTTTTTGTTTCATGCTAATGCTCGCCCACACGCTGCTCACGAGACTCAGGCCTTGTTTGAGTATTATCAATGGGATTTTTTGGTCACCCTCCGATTCCCGTGACCTTGCACCGAGTGACTTTCATTTTTTTCTGGAGCTAGCGAAACTCGGAGGAAGACGTTTAGCGTTCTGCGAATGAGGATGAATTGAAACAAGAAGTTTAAAGTTGGCTAGTCAGTTTGGAGGAAGAGCTGTAAGACACTGGATTAAAAGAATTCTTAGGGCCCGGCCACACAGAAAGCTACGCGATGCGAGCTAGCTATGCATGAAAATTTCCGTTCTGTTATAATGAATAAAGGTGGCCACACTGAACGCGACGCTACGCTGGCTAGCTAAGCTATGTCGGCGACGCATCTTAGCTATGTTTTGGCAATTCCATTTGAACAGATTTCTCGGCAACGTCCAACAGCGACGGACATGCGCCGACTGCTACTACCCCCTGAAACTCTACCAAAAACAATGAACATAAAGTTTTCTTACCTCAAACATACAGCAAGGCGTTTTCCAGGTGATATAGTCACTCTGTAGTTAAATCATTTTTTTTCTATATACCTTTGAAGAAGGTGGAGAAGAAATTAAAAGTTACTTGATGTCATTCTAAAGTATTCTTTGAACCTCTCTTCATCTTGTTTAAGATCCTCGACCAAGTGATATAATTCCCCAAATTGAATTCTTTTACCTTTCAATGCATGCACCCACTTTCTTTTCTTTTTATGCTCACATAAAGTAAATAAAAGCAATAGCTCTTCATCAGAATTACTCTGGTCCTTCCTACTTAACATGACGAACGAGACTAACAAATATCGCTTTGTGAGGCCACCCCGCACCTAAATATAGCTAGCGTAGCTATAATAGCTCGCAGCTGTAGCATAGCTGGCTCACGTCGCGTAGCTTTCTGTGAAGCCGGGCCTTTAAGGCGGTACCAAAAATGTATAAAGGCTCATAGCAACTAGACAGAAAAATAGCTACGGAGTATACCTTTCGGAAAATATATTTTTATATATTTTATTTTTCCGGTTCTGGGTTCCGTGAGTCACAGGAGTCTCGTTGCTGTATTTTTTTTTTTTATTGAAAAGCAGGGAGGAATATTTTCCAAAGGCTCCTCTTCTCGTTGCCTTTATGTTTTCTGTATAAATCAACCTTAAACTTTAAACCGCTTAGTTAGCATTCGCAACCTGATAGACACCACTGCACAACTAGCTATGTGTATCACTCCACTGGGTGAACGTATGTGTTATATTATCAGTTTTAAATAAATGGATGAACATTTTTTTACAGATGGTAAGCTCAACTCATTGGAAGAATTTCGAGCCCAAAGAGAAGAGTTGATGAGTAAATTTGAAAGACAAGAGCAGGCTCTGGAAGAGCAGGAGAAGAGGCACGATCAGCAGCTACTTGACCTTGAACAGAGTTACCTCGTCAGAAAAGAGAGGTGATTATGGATTTGTGAAGTGCATAACGCATACCACAAACAAAGCATTCCAGAAGGAGAAGTGTACTCATATTATGGAAAGACTCAATAATTAAATGTTAAGATTTAATGTTTACTCTTAGTTTACTGATGATGACTTAAGTAGCACATCTGATCTAAAAGACATTCCTCAGACCTGGAATATCCTTTTGTCCAAATTATATCCTGTCCATAATCGTTGGTCTATGGGTTCCCCTATGGTTATCCCCCATGGACGTTAGAAGGGTGGACATTGAGTCAGCCATATGACATCCAGAAGCAAAAATTCTACCCTCCACAGGATGTGCCAATAGACCAAGTGACTGGTCCTGCGGATATCCTAGGGACAAAGTCGTGCTACTTGGGTTAGATTGGAAACATGTGACACTGTATGGCTCCTCGACATCTAGACTTACCATCAATTGTTTATATTTATGTTGGATCTTTCTTACTCTTATAGTTCACTGATGATGACTTAAGTAACACATCTGATCTAATAGACATTCCTGAGACCTGGGATATCCTTTTGTCCAAATTTCATCCTGCCTATTATCGTTAGTCCACAGATTCCCGTATATTATTATGGTCATCCCACTTTGGATGCCTTATTTGGTCATCCATATAATAGCCATAAGTCAATGTTATAAAGTAGGCCCATTGAGGGTTTAGGGTTTCCTATGAGTATGCAGTTAATGTCCCTCTTGCGCTGGCTGAATGAAATTTATATCTTCCTAACACATAAAAACCACATCGATCAAGTTGTTGTATGGTTACAGATAAGTAGATAAAGTTAAGCAGATAAGCTAGTTTTGTTATTTGACGTACTTGCTATGTTGATTCGGAGAGAATTTTACAGTGTTAAATAAAGTAATATTTTCTAAAGCTTTTATACCTATATTACAAAAATTTAACAGATTTAATGAGAAGTGAATTTATTAAGTTACACAAAGGATGGTGCTCAAGTGAATGCTTTAAAGCATATGGAATACTAAAAAAAAACCAAATAATAATAAATAAATAAATAGTTGGAGGTTGAAGTAAATTTTGCAGATGTCCCTATCGGAATGTCTCCTGGTCTAGTTGTTAGGGTGGTTGACTCTCACCCAGGAAACCCGGTTCCAATCCCAGATAGAACTCATTAGATTTCTATAACTAATAAATTCTACCATGAAACTCAATTAGGTGTTAACATCAAGAAGTAAAGTGAAAATATCATAGCTGATAACAAATATTTTAGAAATGTCACTAAAAATTTACATTTTAAACGTCCAGAATAAGTCCTAAAACTGTACCCACTGAATAAGCAACCCCTGGATGTTAGAAAAGCGTATGTGGTCCACAGGCAAAGTTTCTACCATCCACGGGGTGTGCAAATGGACAAAGTGACTGGTCCTATGGATATCCATCCTATGGACTACGTTGTATTACTTGGGTATCACCTATTTAATTGATATATTATTAATACAATTCTAGCCCATACTCACTCAATATATTATAAGAGCAGTCTTAGCGGTTCTCTGTCACACCCAGTGTTATGTTTGCATTTTTACCAACAATAAATTTATGTTTTGTATTAAGCGATGCTATCGAAAACGATATTTTAAACTCTAAAAGTGTTTACTCACTTTAAACAGCTGAACTACAGTATAATATTGTTTTTAAATCTGTTAGTCATTGCAGAACAAACCAATTTTAAGTTACATCTTCTGGCTAAATTGATGACAAATGTGTCAACAATATTTATCAACTATTCTCCCAGCAAAGATGTTTAAATACACAGCTCGATATCAAATAATATGATTAGTAAGAACATCCAGACAATGTTCCTACATACTTTTATCGTTGATCGCTCATCAATAAGTAAACATTAAATTGTTCCAGATTGAAAGAGGAGATGGAAGCGAGATTACTGAAACTGTCACTTGACTTTCAGAAAGCAACGCAAATGAGGATCGCTTCCACGACTCAGAGTGTCATCAGAGAGAACATAGCTGTGAATAATCAGGTCAAACATTAAATCATAATGTAATCCTTTGCGAGAGATGTGAAGTAGACTCCATTTGCACTGAGTTGACCACCGTATCACATAGCTAATTACTCTTATGCGTAAATAAATAAAAATGAGGGTACCAAACTAAAAGAGCCCATCTTAATTTCTTTCCACTGACTTACCATCAACCCAACGCCATATCCCGAGTGACCCACTAAATACCTAAGACCCTTCTTCGTTCATAAAAATGATTTGTATAATTTTGTAGAACTTAAAATGGATTTACTGGTGGTTGCAATATCTTGTCTAAAACTGGGTACCCACGGCCTGTGACTTGGCGAACCTCTCGGCCCTGGAGGCTCGTGAATCCTTAACGCGATAGGCCGAGCCACCGCGAGCCATATTGAGCCTAGTATGTCCCACGACTCGAGGTATGACACACTTCAAGTCAAGCTCACCAATTCGCAGGCCGGGGGAACCCCAGCTTAACATCGAAAAATGATTGGGTTATTTTGTATAAGTTGAATGGAAGTGTATATATGAATGGAATGTGGTTGCAACCTCTTGTCTAACTTTGTTCTCGTTAATATCGAGGAAACCAAACTACTCTGAACTATTTTGTGTTGCAGCTAAACGTCCTGGTGTCGGAATGGAAAAGGATGTGTGAGGAAATAGAAGCTTTGAAGAATTACAACAAGAACCTTCTCATCAATCAAGAGATCAACAAGAGAGAGAAGAGAGTCGTCGAGAGGAAAAACATCATTCAGAATGAGGTAAACATTTCCAAGCCATCTCTTTCATACAAGAAAACCAAAGCCACCACAGGCAAGATGGTGTTTAGCCGCCCTAGTGACAAATTAATCGCTCTCAGAGTTTTATTCTCTATCAAATAGTATCACGAAGTCTAAATAGAACACACTAATTTTGCGTAGAAGTATTACAATGCGTTATTAAACAGGTGATCAAGAAGCTGTCGTTAGAAGAGTCAGACCTGAAGCAGAGGGGAGAACAGTTGACGACGTTGAGGAAACACATCTCGATGGTGGAGTGCGAGTTGTCGGAGGCAAAGAGATGTGAGAGAGCCGCTATAGAGAACCTAGGAGTTGCTAAGCAGCAACTACACGCTTTAGCTGTCTCCTACAACGAACTCAAAGTTACTCAGAACAAGGAACAGTTTCACGCATTCAAACTTGAAGCTGCTTTGACCAGGGCTACAAAAGTCGTCAAACAAGTTATACAGGTATGACAGCAATGGCAGTTAGAGAGCGTAAGTTTCTTTAAAATAATCTGTTTATAGGATTTGCCTTATGTTTTGATAAGTCCGGAATGACACCCTCAGTAGATGAGGTGTCCGAGTGTAGCCTAGAACATCGGGGCTCGATTCCTTCACATATATAACAATTTGTACAAATTGATACAATAACAATTTAGGACAAAATCTTGATTCTAAACTTATAGTATGGAATGACTGTACAATGAGTCATCTAGCTCTAGCTCATATTGAAGACATTGGTTGAACTCTTCGAGATTTTAGATCATGCGATAAATCAATGGGTGGCATAACTCTTTTTCGTTATACCACCCATCGACAAACATCGACTTTCGACAATCATCGTGAGAGGAACTAGGGCTGGTGTTGTTCAGGCATGTTTTAAATCTTCACCCTTATGGAAATTTGTTCACGCCATTAACTTAAGAACTAATAAGAGGGTTCAAATTGGTGGAGGTGATGTTAACTTTTCTGTACAAAAATACTAAATATTAGAAATGGGACTGTTGCACACAATGATGGTATTATTTCTGTCGATGAAAATAGCAGTATCCTTGGATACCGATTTTGGATGATATCATTTCTAATACATATCCAGTATATTAGTAATCTTTTTCAAAATCCCTATGAGTGGCTAGGTGAAAGATTTATTATAACTTCTCAGAATATTTCTGTATTTGAAATTAATTATATGATTTAAGAAATAGTTGGACACAGCAAGGAATATCGATCGGTAGATTCTGTGATCAATAATGAGTTAAAAATAAATAGAGGGGGTAATAAACATTTTCAAGGACACACCAAGGATGTTAAATAAAGGGGATGGAGGGTTGTGGAAAAAAAGTGACCCCATGAAGATATGTAAAATAGGAACTCCAATGGGACAAATTACCTTCCTCTTGGTTATAGGTTGCCAAGAATTAGTTCATAGTTAAATCAGTTTATAACCTGATAAAGATGGTAATTTGTCCCAGTCTAAAGTAATGAGCATGCGCAGTACGATTTTCTCTCCAATCTCTCTTGTCTCCATGGGGTCACTCTTTTGCCTTTAAACCCAACCTAACTTTCCATCCCCTTTATTTAACATCCTTGGGACTCACGGGGCAAAGATGAATTGGTACAAAATAGAAATCTAATATATATTTGTACTTAGGTATCTCCTCTTTCATTTAACTCCCCACTTAGGTTATATTTAGGTTTTTACTTATTTTTTTTCCACTGGTGATATTTGATTGGTTCGTCTAAACAGCATAGAGGCGTTCAATTAGATTGAAAGTGTGCCGTTCAATCATATGGAGCAATGAAATTGAACTGTCTAAAGTCTAAAGCCTCGTTTAGACTGCCGAACCGAACACAGGAAACGAGCCGAGCATTGGCCTCTGCGCATGCCCAGTCTAAAGTGCGCCTGCGCATCTCAGGCTGGGTATGCGCAGAGACCAATGCTCGCCTCGTTTCCTCTGTTCGGTTCGGCAGTCTGGATGAGGCTTTAAGGTACTTTTATAACTGATTTTATTGAAGTTTTGTTTATATTTTGTTTGTGTACAGTTGTCTAAAGCTGGTGAAAGTGACGAGGGAACTATAATGAAACGAATAGAACTTCTCAAAACTTTAGAAGAACTTCTCGACTTAGAAGCAGCCAAGAAGCAACTCATAATTCGTGAATCTTTCTCGTACTGTTTAACTTCTATAAATTTATTTCATTACAAATCATTAATAACATCAGTTTTTTAGGAAAATATCCATTTTGGAGTGATGTGTCAATGTATTCATAATTACTATGTTTCCATGAGTTTTCAAAATCGTTTTGAAAACGGTTTTGGTATTCAAAACTCCATAGAAACGTAATTTCAAAACGTTTGGAGTTCAATGTCACAACAGCATGTTACTAGAGGAAGGGGCTCCTGGTTTGATACCCCCCCGGGTATCAAACCAGATGGATCACATCATGGATCACACCAGGGGATTCACAATGCTTTTTATCGGTAATAACGAAAAGGTAAATGAATTTTTTTCTATAATTTTCATCGGCCTGCCATAAGGTATTAGTGTAAAGTATTTCAAAATTTTAATTGACACGAATAATCCACCATTTTGGATTTGCACAGCCAATAATATTGAATTCGCTATATTTTTCGTGATTGTGCAAAATGATCTTTAATACTGCAAAGTGCAGATAAAAATCTCTAGTGATTCAGAAGTTACTGGAACCATACAAAGAATCGAAGCTAAAAGAAATTCTGTTTTTGGTTTTACCAAAGAAAAAACCATAAAATAACTTGGCGCAATGTAGAAATTACAACTTATTTTTTATGTTTGGAATTCAATATTAATGCGGAAGAGACTACTAATTTAGTTAGCAAATCTAAGGTATGATTATTGTATTGGTTCCGAGCTTACCGAAGGTAACGGAAGCTATGTGATTAATTTGAACCGTACATGCTCTTTAATTTTTGCTAAATTGATGCTTTAATTTATAATAAAAATCAAAAGAATTTTGTCAGATTAAAAAAAAGGGGGAAAACAATTAAACAAATTAGACAATAATGGCTTGTAAAAGCAATATGTACGTGATAGAATGCGAGGAAACTAAGTGCCACACCAATTGGAAGTCTATTTGTTTTTCTTTTTCAGAGTCGAGACTATTGGAGGAGGAATTCAACTAAAAGAGAAGTACAAAACCGGTGATCTGGGCATCATTCCACCGAAGATTGACGTCAACGTATCTGCTGAACCCATTCAGGAACCGGACCAGGATATGACCTGGGTAAAAAAATTTCTTCAATAGTCCTCTGATGGTTCGATAGTTTGTTACAACCACTTTATTTATAAATGTTATATTGCCCAGGAGATAGCCTGTATAAAAGTGACTGATCAACATCAAGCTGGAATTTTTTTAGAAATGATCATTTCATTCGTCGGAAATAGCTTGGTCATATATGTTAGAAAAAATAGACCTGTGGAGAGCGGCCATAAGTCCCACCCGAAATTGCGGACTAGGTGATTTTCATGAACCTGAGTACAAAATTAGTTAACAGACCAAAAATCGATTAATATTAAGTTTTCATTTAGTTGGTTAGTTAGTCAAATATTTCTCAAAACTAAAGTGTTCACCATAATGGGCGGGGAGGGGACATGAACGCTCTCCACCGGTTATTGGAACAAAGTTCCTTATGGCACGTTACAGCGGCTGGAGTCCGGGAGTGAATCCGAAAAAAACGACCGTCACAAAATCGACCGATGACGATAACGTGAGTAAAAGATGACCGATTTAGTTGAAATTTGGTACATACATTCAATTTACTAATGCCCAGAACCCAGAACGAGTTCGTTGGACAACGTTATCCGCCCAACCGTTCGCGTCAATAAACGATATTAATAAAACTTCATACACATCATCGAAAGTATAATTGAAACAGGCATGTAAAATTTCAACCTGATACAAGCAGAAGTTTTTGGGTAGAGAAGTGGATTTGGGCACAGTCCTGTTCCCTCACTACTTCGGTTCTATACTACAACCATCATCTTTAACTATCAACTCATCATAATTAACTATTTTCTCAACATTCAGTACATATTTATTGCAAGACGCTCGCTTCAATGATAAACAAAAATGATTTTCTTTTAATTTTGCCTTAAATCCGCTAAGTACAAATAGTTAGTTACTTTTAATTATGTCTCTTTTCTAATTTTGCCATGCATAAGTAGATAACATTGTATACTTAGGAGTGTGATTTTATAATTTATATTTAATGAAAATCGCAATGAACTTCGTTGCTATAGGGTGTCTTGCGACGCCACACGTATTTTTTTTTAACAGCTTATGACCGAGGTATGTACCGCGGATGAACTTTTCTGACCACATATTACGATTATATTCTTAAAAGGCACCAAAAGATTAACTTATACACAAAATTCTAGCTTGATGTTTGTTCAGCCACTTTTATACGTATATAGGAGAAAGTAAACAAAAGGGTACAACCTACTAATAAATATTATAAAAGATTCGATAGTTTTTTACGAGGTTTTATAATAATAATAATTACTTTATAAGATTTACATTGAATGCATTTTTTATGTTTATTATAAAGTACTCTTATGTATACAGCATTGATATGCCAAAAAACCATCTGTAACAGTTAGCCGAAAATGAGGTTATGTCGTAATATAATTATATATACATATTTACAATTTTCTAAGAACATTGAATTTTTATTAATTTCTGTTTTAAGAAATAATATACTTAACAGAACCTGATTAGTATCTTAGCTCCGGTTTATTGGAGATGGGCTAACAGATACTCTAGAAAATTTGAAACTAAAAATTTAGAGGTAGAAACTAGAAATAAATTAGAGGGTATGTTCTCCTAATTGAGGGGTAAGAATGAGAAATAAAATATCATATAATATATTTAGATAGAGTTTAGAGGTTGCACAAAGATGAAAGTATAAAAGATATTATATGAAATAGATGAGAACTTACCAAGATGTCGTGGAGACGATGCTCCTGTGCCGGCACCAGATATCGAACTCGACCTAGAGTTATTACAATTAAAATGTTTGATCTTGTTAAAACATTCAAAACAGCAAGTGTTTGAAAGGAAAGCGTTTATTTTTGACTTGAACAAACAGAAAATTAGGGTTCTCGCTTTGTTATTATTATTCGTGTGTTAATAAATTAAGGAAAACAATATTTGTTAATTTGAATAATCAAATATTTCAAAAGATAAGGGGTGGCTCGGACGGCTCAGAGGCATATAGAGATAAGTGAGTGGAACAGGGTTCCAATCGAGCTTGCTCTACACTCTACACTATAGCGAAATCTTTACAGTTTAAAATTAAAATTAAACGATTTTAACGGAAATAACTTCACTTATCTGTCATTGGTCGTCGTTGTTTGCAATTTTTTTTTAAAATTGACCACTAACATTCTCAGAATGTATCGATTTATCGGTTAACACAAAAGATTATGAAACAGAGACTGATCATTGTACTGTCATGCGAAATCATCTGTACAAGTTTCAGCTTTCAAGGATGTCGATTAGTGGGTTAAGTTTGATTACACGATTTGTTCCTCACAAAAACATGACATTTTCGGATGACTGGATTACACTACGACTACGGACTACGGGCTTAGTCCGGGATGTAACTCCGTGGTTAGAACTCCATCTAGCATACTCCGCCAGCCCAGTGCTTATTGTTCTTTTCTTGTTTAATTAGAATGTGGTGAGTTAATAATAAGAAACTAATACCAGTGGCGTTGCTAGATCGGGTCAAGGGGGGAATTTCCGATACTTGGCCGAGAAACCCGGGCGCAGCATCTGGGGGCACCAAGTTGTTTGCTCGTCGGGTTGGGTGAATGATATTACTGCATCTTTGGTTCTCTTCACATCGTCGGAGGTGCCGCGAAAACTGAATTTGTCATTGGGCGCTAAAAACCTTAGCTACACCTCTGACGAAAAAACATCTAATACAAAGTGCAGAGCTTAAGAGCTTAATGTTAGTCTTGTTTGAGCTACAAGTACTATATTAAGTAAGATTCACTATACAATGAAAACAATTTGGTGTCAAACGGGTAAACATTTCTAACTTTATTCACCAGAATTATTGTTGGATTCTACGAAAAACCCCTTTAAGTTTGTTGCAAATTATAGTGTTATGTGGTGGTTACATTAAGGGCCACTGTGCATACATACACTGCGCGATTTGTTGTAAAATCAAGTTAAATAACTTAAAAATAATATAAAAACTTGGAAATACCTTGATAAAAAGAAAGTTTTGCCTATCAAAAATATGGATAAATCATTAATATAAATATAGACATACAAATCTTAGGACCAATACAAACACATGTTGGTATCAAATTCTTTCAGCACGCCCATACACAGTCAAACAGGTTTGTAAAGACATATAGCAACGCCCAAAAAAAGGTACAGCGATTAGAATGCTTCAACAAGTTTGTCAAACCTGAAACTTGGTTGAAAAACCAGCCATCATGTTGTGTGTTTCGTTGTACAATAATTCACGCCGTGTATTGGTAGACGGAAGAATATGGAGCCCCCAAAAATTTTGTTAACCCCGCATTGAAGCTCTCTCAGGGCCTGCATGCATGTTCATTGTACAGGATGTACTAATAATTACATTGTAATTCATTCGATGTAAACAAAATACAGGAATTATAATGTCCCAGGATACATTGGTTGCAGACTTATCTTACCAACACGTACAATTTTGTTACGACCAAAACAATTTTGCTAATACTCAGTTTTTTTACTAACTTTAAAGCCCTACCACATGGTTTTGTAAGGTTAGGAATTTACATACAATATAACAGCTCTGATTGTAGAAGTAGTTTTGTTCAGGATAAACGCCGCCTTGGTTAATTAGTAATTAATTTAAACGGAAAAATTGTTTGTTAATTTGAGCATAAAACGTGTTATTTCCTTTACTTGTGCTTAACGTAAATGTTATGTTGTTACGTAGAAAGAACACGAAGAAGTGGCAGAGGAAGAAGAAGACAAAGAGGAGGCAGAAATTCGTAAGAGCCAATACATCCAAACTATTGAAGATATGGTTGTTTCTGCTAGCTCTGTCCTTAAGGAAATAATGCTTGTAAATACGTTTCTTACTGTTATGATGCTAACTATAAGAATATTAATATAATGAATCCAGTTACAGAAAGAAAAGATACATCTGCAATCTGCAATCCCCAGTCGTGCGGTTTGGGCTGCAAGAAGCTGCAAGATGTATAAACTTTGTTTTCTAAAATCTTTATGCATCTATAAAATGTGTATTCAGTGAATTACTTATTCTGGCAATTCTGATGTAACTGGAGCTTAGAGATAGTTGAACGAGGAAATTAGAGGTGGTTAGAATGAAATCATATTATATGTAGGGTTTTCCACGTTCAGATGCCAAAATTTGACGAGTGCATTTAGGAGGTTAAAATTAATGCTTTTGTCCTATAAGGGTTATAACTTCAAAACCAATAAAGGTAAAAAGATGCAGTTTGTGGCATTCGAAAGAACATAAATTCTTTTAAAAATGTTTAATTTGAGTTAGATACAGGATGCCAAAACATAGTTTAGGTACAGAAGAATTTACGGTTGTAATTGTTTGAAAATTTAACTCCGATTTTTAGGCTGACAGTACTTCATTACTGCTTCAGCAAAGTGCAAAGCTCACCGAAATTAGATACATCTTGAGCTTTTGAAGCCTTGGCCTCCCAGATATCTTTTGTTGTTTGGCATATATAAACCTAAATGACAATAACAAGACCGTCATTTAAAGATGCACTCTTCCCTTCTCTGGCAGGTTTGCGTGAGGAACAAGAGGGCTATACTTACCCACCGCCAATGCTGTGAGTATAAGGAGATCTATCATCATTCTATCATCCTCGCCTCAGGACGCGGATAGTGCACTCAGACTAGCCGCCCTCTTTTTCCAGGTCAGTTGAGCTGCAAGCTTTGTACCCGTTCCTATTGGAGCTAGAGGTCTTGGAATGCTTGCTTGGAATTCAACTGACCTACTTATTAGTACATGCTAATACAATAAATAAAGCTATAATTAACAAAACTAATACTAAACTAAATAGTTAATAACTAAAACTAAACTAAAAGCAGTCTGCTCACACCACTAAACTTTTAAAAATACTAAGACTATAAGAGGATGATGAAACATCTTGTACTTCACATTTAACTTATTAGTCTAATAGACATCTTATTGCGTAGGCTTCCGCGGTTAATGTCATCATTAAGTTCTAGGTCTTCCGGTGGTGACCGCTTTATGTTCGAAGAGTTTTCCGACGTTTCGCCTCCTATGCAGGCATCTTCAGGGTTGTACATGTTGCTCTAAGCGAGGGACAACGTGTACTAGAGAGAATGGTCACCACCGGAAGACCTAGAACTTAATAATAGACATCTACCGATTTCTGGTTATTTCTCGTAATAATCGTAGAAAACCTGCCCTGATGTTCCCTACACTACAGAATATCGATACTCTTTTGATGACCTATTATTCAATTATAAAGTCAAAAATTGTTTAAGAGTCCTCTAATCCAAAATAGTTTTATAAAAGATTCAGGTCTGAAAAATGTCGTGTATTTTTTAATTTCTTTTATCCTATGAGCGAAATTATGTAACCTTAAAAGGCTACATTGAAACTTAGTATATACAGAAGAATAATAGAGAAGGAATCGATATGTGTATTATTTTGTTTAAAATTTAGGAACGAAGACCAAAACGGCTACGAAAAAACATTAAAAGACAATATAATAATGTAGAAGATTGTTTGATCTATCTCGGACTAATTTATCATTTCTTGATTGGGCTTAGTTTCCGTCTTGTACTTGCATTGGTTAGAATAGTATAGTGGCAGTTATGTGTGATGTTGTTTAACAGCTTCCCATAGCTAAGACAAGATTGATGAAGGAAGAGGTACATGAAAGAAGAGGAGAACTTCTTGCACTTCTACGGCATACTTTGGACTTATCTCTTCTTCAAACTCCCAGGCCACTTCCTTTGGCATCGTAAGCACTTGCACTTAATCTCTTATTATAAAATATATTACTTGAGTATACTTACTTAAGTGATGTAAGCTAGAAACAGATGGTATTCTCATGTTCTCATGGGCACTTGCTTTCTCTATCAACTTCATAAGTAGCCTAAAAATGATTAATAATTTACTAAATTATTATCTATAATTAGTATATATATGAATTAGAATATAGTGTAAATAGTAGCAAGTCACGAGGCCAATGCCTCTTCAGCCGACGGGATGGTTGATCAGGGATATGAAGGGATGACATGGATTTGACGACAGGATTGCACGACAGGAGTACTACCACTGGGTAGCCTCTCCTCTCATGACAATCCATGTCACTCATTACTCATACAAATTGTTATCATTATTACTTATAGCAAAATGAAATTTCAAGTAATATATATGTAAAATAAAAATAAAAATATTTTTAGGGGGCCTGGGTAGCTCTTATAAGAGAATGGTTAGCTCTCAATCAATCATGTTAAGTAGCGTCGGGAGTGGTCAGTAGTTGGATTGGTGACAGCCAACTCTGATCACAATGCTCTGGGTTCAATTCGTAAACCGGGCCCCTCGCTCAATTTCGACCCATCATTGTTTAAATTAATGGGAAGCTGATCGAAAGAGTTAAGCGTCAGCTGGTTTCAGCCTGTAAAACCATGATCAGACAATCTCATGGTGGTTTGATAAATATTGACCCCAGTGTTGTAAAGACATGGTTTACCGACCAACACTCCACTCATGTGTGACGGGTTTAGCTGTCTTGTATCAATCCAGTCTTTGGTTGATACAAGGCCTACCCAAGTTTGTTTAAAAGATCCACTTATGTGGTGTATGTCTTCGGATATTAAAGCCTCCCGACACTAAAAAAGCAGAACTTTGTTTGAGACTCTCACACATTAGAAGTGAAACTTAAGTTCTAGAAACAGTTGATTTTATGCATTGCTCTCTTTGCATTTTGTTGTCGATTTTATTACTTCAAGATTAAGAAATGGTTGGGGAATTTAATTGAAAAATAAAATATTTTCATAACATTTTAGCGAATAATGGAGAAAAAACATGAAAACAACATTTATATATTATATTATATTATTATGTATATAATATTACGCTTATAAACCAATTCTGAGAATTGTAAAATCATCTACCTCTGTGGTGCAATGGTTATCACTTATGTCTGTTGAATCAGTGGTCGGTGGATCGATACTCATCAAAGTGAAAGATTTTTTATAGGTAAATCTTTCACTTTTAAGCAGCCCCTGCACGATCAAGCTAATTGATCAAAACATCGCGTCAAGCTGATTGACACGACCTTCAAACAGCCTTGGGGCGCATCAAGCATCCCATCAATCTTTTCATCAACACTCATTTGTAGCGGAGTTTTCGACTAGTGAACTGCTCCTCTTGGACTTTAATAATCAGTATTGTGTAGATACCATGGTTTCGAACAGGATTTGGGGTGTCGAGCAGGTGCTTGAATGGAATGCTTGATCAAAATTGCTCTAGACTATCAAGCGCTCCGTCAAGCCGCTTGACTCATTCAAACTTTTCATCTATCTCCGTCAAGGTTAGAATCAAGCATCAAACGGGTTCCTACACTATCAATCATGCTTGACACAATTGGTTGACTCGATGTTTTGATCAGAATAAGTAACTACCTTTTTGAGAACCCAGTTCTTGTTCAGGTAGTTTAAAAAGAAATGTCTAATGTACGTGTAACTTTACCTAGGTTGGAAACTGTGCTGTTACCTGAAGGATTACTTGAAGGTGAACTTAAGTTCCCAACAGACAAGGACGACATGAAGGAGTACTCAGCTTCGTCTGTAAACGCACCCTGTACCGACGAATCACATGACTCCAACCCTAATGTCTGATTAATAAAAAACTCTTTCAATTTCAAAGGCTTTTTCTTGGGAACTTTAGATTGTTACTCCCCTTATAAAGAAAACAGAGGGAGTAACAATCTAAAGAAGGTGTACGGAATGTTCTTCTTTAGACTGTTACTCCCCTTATAAAAACAGAAGAGTGATATTCCTTTGTCCCAAAGTACATTGGACTAAACATCACTTTGTCTTAATTTATTTAAAGTTATTTATACTCTAAAAACACATAAGGGAGTAACAATCTACAGAAGTACCTTTTCTTGTTCTACTCGAAGAACGTGTGTAAGATTCGGTATAGTATAATTACATTGGTGTAATTATACTACTATGGTGTATAGTTAATTACGTGGTATACTATATATTAGTATAACTAGTCATTTATTTACTTCTATTGAAAGATCAGCTGATTTTTAGATTATCGTATTGTAACAGCTGATTAGATATAGTTGCCTCTCTTAATCATTGTTGTTTATCTCTAGACATTACAACTATTTTATTTCATTTCTTGTGATTCCATCACAATTCTATAATTTGTTGTCAGTATAAATGAATAGCTCTTATTTTACTATTTGTTCTTTTTAGGGTTTTGTAGATACTTCTCAAAACCCTTATACCGAGGGTGATGTGTCCGTCCGTCCGTCGCTCTTTGGTTCATAGGGCCCGAACCGTTCAAGCGAAAGTACTGAAATTTGAAACACTGGTGCAACTTTTTGACCCAACCACAGGAAAAATATACAGACGTTCATAATTAGATTTGCGCATGCGCAATTCGAAAAAATGTGGTAAACTCAAAAATTTATATTTTTTTGAATTTTTGAGTAGGGTATCAAATGAAAGCTGCTGAAGAGTAGGACACAAATATATATATGATTTTTTAAATGTTGCATTCCTTATTGGTTAAATAAATCAAAATATACCAAAAAAAAATTCCCCCCCCCCCCAACCACTATAGATCGGCTGGCGCTAAAATTTTGAAATAATTTCTGCTGAAGAGTAGGACACAAATATATATATGCTTTTTTAAAATTTGCATTCCTTATAGGGGGAAAAAATCAAAATATACCCAAAAAAAATTCCCCCCCCCCAACCACCATAGATCGGCTAGTGCTAAAATTTCGAAATAATTCATACTAATACCTTATAGTGGGGCGATGATATTTCCGGGAGTTCATTCCCAGGTTTTAAAAATTACCAATTTTGTGCCAAAAATTTGGAGGGCGCCCAAAATTTTATTTTTTAAAAATTTTGAGTTGGGTATCAAATGAAAGCTGCTGAAGAGTAGGATACAAATATGTATTTCTTTTTTTAAATTTGTAATTCTTTATTGGTTTTATAAGTCAAAATATACCCCCAAAAAAATCCCCCCCCCCACCAAATTTTATATAATGGCTGGTCTTAAAATTTTGAAATGATTCATGGTTACACCGTATATGGTTGGGCGATGAAAATTTCCTAAAAAATGTAATTTATCTTGGCGTTATTACCTATAAAAAACATTGTGACCTCCCGGGGGATCGAACCCGGGACCCTTAGGATCGAAGAAAAGAAATCATAATTACATAACGGGTATGCTTAATCATCTACAAACCCTAAAAAGTACTTGGACGCAAGTACTTCCCTGTGATTTTTTTTTTCTTGACTAACTTTTTATTTAACTTTTCGTATTTGTGAGGTACAAATTTGTACCTCAAAATGTTTGATCAACTATCCGAATATCTAGAAAGCTGAAACTTTAATAGAGTATATGATGTGTTTCCTTATGAAACGCAAATTAATAAAAAACTACATCAAAATAGTTCTTTTTTTTATTAATTTATTTATTATCTATAAATACATTTTTATTATTTTTTTTTTAGCCATTATTCTTTTGATTGTCAACCAAATTATTTTTATTTTATTATAAGTATTTTTTCCTTTAATTTTTATGTTTACCTACTTTAGTAAATTGTAGAATGTCTTTTGTCTTTTGGTCTTTTTGGTGTTGCAGTTTATTTTTTATGTACTTTATATAAACGAAAAACGCGTTATTTTTTTAATAAAAATGTTTCTGTAACAAAAATTTGACAAATTATCTTACACAAAAACGAGTTTAATTAAAGATATTAAATATAATGAAACAACTTCTAGCTTGGATCATTTAAAAAGAGGACACATTTTTAATTTTAATTTAAATTAAAGAAATGTAGAAATATATTGTTAATTTTTAATACATCAAGCTAAATTAGCCTCTCTACATTGATAAATGTGATGTATATACGTGAATACATTAATTTGTATGATGTATATACGTGTGTTTGTTTATTGATATATATACGTGTGGACATCGATACATATAATACATAAACGTGTGTTCCTTGATACCTATATGAATATGAAACATATAGACGTGTTCATTAATATATGATGTAAATATGCATACGTGTAGAGTATCAATACACATTATGAAACCGATATTGTTCTATTAAGGTATAAAAATAGATATAAATCAAACATTGATACATATGATGCATATACGTATGTTTATTGATACATATGATGCATATACGTGTGTACATCGATACATATGATGCATATACGTGTGTTCATTGATACATATGATGCATATACGTGTGTTCATATGCTGTAAATAAGCACAATATGTGAGTATCGATACATATATAAAACCGATATTGTTCTATTAAGGTATAAAAATAGATATAAATCATTTATACATATGATGCATATACGTATGTTTATTAATACATATGATGCATATACGTGTGTACATCGATACATATGATGCATATACGTGTGTTCATTGATACATATGATGCATATACGTGTGTTCATATGATGTAAATAAGCACATAATATGTGAGTATCGATACATATATAAAATTGATATTGTTCTAATAAGGTATAATAAATAGATACAAATCAAAGGGTAGAATGAGAAGATAGATTTCTATAGTAAAGCAAACAATATTGTGGGGTTTGTCTGGTAATCTAGTTAGTGTGTTATGCTGTGAGTGTGAAGCTAAGTTGGTACTTAGCTAGAGGACTTAGTGAAGCCCTGCCAGTGTGCTACTTACTTCTTGCCTAGAGTCTCATCTCGTCTCTCTACAAGCATCTTTACTTAACCAAGTCAGTATTCTTTCCTCTTTTTTTATTTAACTAGCCTTCACCCCGCTTTCCAAGCGGGGCTCATGCTAGGTATTAGTAGCTATGTTTCCTATTATCATGTAGGCCTAGCAATTAAATCAAATGCCTAAATAGTTTTGTTTCCAAAGCCTTCTAGGATTAATATCAGGACAATATTAGACATCATTCATTCCGCTACTAAGAATATAATACTCTCCAAATCGTAGTTTGGAGTTTGGAGTCTATCTATATTTAAAAATAGCCAATAGAAACTAAGTAATATAGTAATAAATAACAATGCTTAAAAGGTATAATAAATAAGAAAATAAACGTAGTCAAAAACAATTAGACTGGGAATTTATTGAAAAATCATCAACCATGATAGTGCATTAATTTAATTACCAGTCACTTCTCTCAATACGCAGTTGTATCAGTAAATATTTTATAACTCTAGTTCTAGGACAAATTACTAAAATAATAAATACTCTATTTAAAGAGCATTAGTGTGAGGTTTAAGAACCCCAATCAGAAATTGGTCAACAATTGCGGACACCATAATAGCTCACACTCACAAATTTAATAAAAAAAATCAATTTTTTTCTATTTAAGGAAGAACCAATGGAGTTACGACAAAAAGTCATAGGACCAAAGTTGCAGTTCTAGTCGTATCTCCTGGAGAAACGACATAACGAACGACAAACGTAGGTAATAATAAGGATCCTTGATTTCATCTATACGAACCCTAAAACCGTACAGCTAACAAACCGTACAGTTAAAATACCAAACAGTTATGACAAGCACTATAAGTGCTTACTCGTGGTTACTCGGTGCGAAGCGCGAGTTCACCAAATTTGTCATTCTAGGGTCTAGGACCGCATCTCGAAAACTGCAGTCCCAGATGATGGTAACTATAATCCAGGAAATCAGACTCTAGTCAAGGATTGGCAGACCAAGAAGTAGATGGAAAGACGAGATGGTAAAGGTCCTAGGCATCCTAGGAGTCCAAGATAGAATGACACAAGACAGAAAGACGGAAGGCACTAACTCCAGAGCACTACGGATGGTAGCGCTATGGATAGTTGAGGAAAAAAGTGTAATAAAGTGTCTGACTAACATCAAATTAGAATTTTGAGTGTAAATAAATCTTTTGGTGCCTTTTAAGAATATGTGGTCAGCTAAGTTCGTCGGCGGGACATATCTTGGCAATAGGCATTTGAAAAAAGGTAGAGAGCGCCAATATCCCGCCAATAATGGTGGACAATGTGATTTTTGTTATCCTGAGTACAAAATTACTCATTAGACCTAAAATCAAGTTGATTTGAGTTTGTTACTTGATAGGTTAGTTATTCTGATATTTCTCCCAATCAAAGTGGTTTTTGATTAGATCAAATTGCTATGCTTATTTTTCTATTTTGCATATTTTTTCTATTTTTAGTAACAGCAGAAATATATTTTTAGGGAGGGGGGTGGGGCGGTCAAGCAAATTGTTGATATTATTTGACAAAATGGCATGAAAAATTGAACACTGTCTAACAGAGTTATATATCTTTTTATAAATCTGGTCTTCAATACCTTTCATTTGATATTCCTGATGTGTGCACGTCAAAACGATCTTTAATACTGGAAAGTTTCATGTTTTTATAGCTTTTGATCCAAAAGTCAATGGAAACTTTTTTTCAATGTTTTTTTTTTTATTTTTATTTTAAATTAGCAATTAAAAGGTCGTGGTGTGCACTAAGTCAAGAGTAAACTTGTTTATAATATAGTTGACGTCTACTAAAGTGAAGAAGTTGTTGAGATATTGGAAGTACTCAAGTATTTCTCTGTGTTACAGCGTCGCCTCTCTACTACACTCTGCCTCATTATTCTCGCCTTCTTTACACTCAATATACTTAGAAAACTCTACTTCATTATGAAATTATTAAAACATTTTTTCAACTTTTAATATGCATGTCATTCTACAAACTTTGCAATGAACATTTTTACTTTTCCTTACCTTATATTTTTTTTTTACAAACTTTTACTTTATTTTTAGGAAAAGTATTGTTTTCACCCAAAAAATTCAAAACCGAGATTTGAACGGAATAATCCGTTTTGACCATTGAGCATTTGAGTGGTTTTTAGCTGGATGTCTGTCTGTCTGATTGTCTGTATGTCTGTCGTCTGTCAGTGTCACGCATGTAACTCCCGCAGTTTTTAAGCAAGAGAGTTGAAATTTGGTACAAAAATTAGGTCCTTCGTAATTAGTTGTGCTGCCAGAAAAATCATAAATTTGCTAAAATCGCATTTTGCTGTCAGCAAAAATTTCAAAAATTCGCACCAATTATACCTCTCTAAGACTTTCTATAAGACAAACATTTCCTTTGGATTCGTTTTGATATCTGCCGCCATTTTAAAAAAATCGGCTCTTTAACTTTGAAACTTTAACGCTAAATAATCTCCGAACTATTTCACCCACTGAGCTGAAATTCGCGCCAATGACCATTCTATAAGATAAATAAGTCCTCCATATTTTATCTTAATATCTGCCGCCATGTTGAACATTTCGATAATGATTTTTTTATATGAGATAGTGTTTATAGTCCAGGAGATAACGTGCTAATAAGTGTCTGACTAACATCAAGCTATAATTTTGCGTACAAGTAAATGTTTTCGTGCCTATTAAGAATATATGGTCGGCTAAGTTGGTCTGCGGGACGAACTTGGCCGATCATATATTCTTAAATGGCACCAAATCATTTACTTATACACAAAATTCTAACTTGATGTTTGTAAAACATTTTTTTGCACGCTATCTCCTGGACTATTACGTTTTTAAATACCTCACAATAACAGATCTCACTCTAATGGACCTCATTATAACGGACTCAACTTTTAACGGACAAACAATGTTATAATTGACATAATAAAAACATCTGTTGTCATTCATATGGGTTAATGTTTGTTAATGGAATAGTTTCATTCATATTTAAATAATTAAAGTAGATACTTAAAGTTATTTGCTTACTCCAAGTCCAGGAGATAGCGTGCAAAAAAGTGTCTGACTAACATCAAACTAGAATTTTGTGTCTGTGGAACATATATAGCTTGGTATTAGGAATTTGAAAAAAAAAAAAAAATTAATAAAAACCGATAAAAGCGGCCACATCTCGCCATTTATGACGGACAATGTGACTTTCATGATCCTGAGTTCTAAATTAGTTAGTTGACCGAAAATCAAGGTGATGTTAGTTTGCCACTTGATAGGTGATCACCTGATGATTTGGAGTTATATGTTAATAAATAACCTATCTTTTGGCAAACTCACATAAACTTAATTTTCGGTCTACTAAATAATTCTGTCCTCAGGATCATGAAACTCACATTGTCCACCATAAATGGTGGGTCGCATGGCCACTTTTCACCGTTTCTTTTTTTTCATATGCACATTGCCTAGCTATGTCCCGTAGACGAACTTAGCCGACCAAATATTCTTAAAAGGGACCAAAAGATTAACTTGTAACAAAAATTCTAGCATAATATTAATCTCCTGCACAGGGCCGCTGAGAGGATTTCCGGGCCCCTGGGCAAGTTAGGATCTGGGCCCCTTTGAACAAACAACGGCGGGGGGTCTGGGAAAATTTTTAAAAATTTAATAACTTAAAACTCAAAATATGAGTTTTAAGGATTTCTAAGGGCAATTTAGTCATTAGAGGAAAATATGTTTGGTGGGGACGAATTGATGTTTAACTAAGATGGGCTAAAATAATCCCAAATAATTTAGAAGTTTTGTAGCTGATAAGTATCTTTAAAAACCTTCTTTTACACTTTGTAAAATACATTTTATAAATTGTTTGCTAAAATAGTGAGATTAAGAGAAAACAAATCAAAATAATTAAGTGAGGCTTTTTTCTTTTTTTTTTTTTTTTTTTTACAAAAGTTGCATTACAAGTAAAAAATATTAATCACTATGTCACTATGATTTTTCTGTCAGTTTCTATCCTATAAATTAACATTGCCCATATTGAATAAGATAAAAAATCTAAGTAACTAAATGAAACCCTAAAATTCCATCTAGCATTTGGGCCCCTTTGAATAAATAACGGCGGGGGGTCCGGGGGTCTGCCCCCGGAAATTTTTAAAATTCAAGTGCAAAAAGATGAGTTTTAAGAATTTCTGAGGGCAAGTTTGTCCAAACAGGAAAATATGTTTGGTGGGGACGAATTGCAAATACATAATATGTACTGTTGGTTAAGTTTTATATTTAAGTCAGTTTAATTCCCGATGTGTGAATCAACTTTGCCTCCCAAACTTAGCTAGGACATTAGGGGCCCTCGCCAAAAAAAAAAAAAACAAAAAAAATTGCGTTCAGAACAGAAGGGGGTCCCCTTACAATAGTATAGAAGTATAATTCCAAGTAAGATTTTATTATGCTGTAAAGGAGCCTCTACCGACATTGGTACAAAAGGGTAGTTTCATGTTTATTTTTTTATTTGGGGGCCCCTTAGCACCGGTGTCCACCCGAAATTCGGGCCTATAATTATGCCACTAATCACAATATCCATCTTGTCTTTTTGATTGTAAAAATTCAGGGCCGCCTCCCGGAGGCCCGGGCTCCAGGGGGCCCGGGCCTTTGCCTCCCAAACTTAGCTAGGGGATTGGGGCCCCTCGCCAAAAAATTGATAAGAAAAAAAAAACCATTTGTGTTCAGAACTGAATGGGGTCTCCTTACAATAGTACAGAAGTATAATTTCAAGTTAGATTTTATTATGTTCTAAAGAGGCCCTTACCGATATTGGTACAAAGATAGTAATTTCATGGTTTTTTTTTGGATTTGGGGGCCCCTTGGCCCCAGGGTCTGCCCGCAATTATAGTTATGTTACTAATTACAATATCCATGTTGCCTTTTTTGGTTGTATAAAACCATTGCCGCCCCCGGAGGCCCGGGCCCCCTGGAGGCCTGGGCCCCTGGGCATTTGACTCCTTTGCCCCCCCCCCCCCTCTCCCCTGTCGGCGGCCCTGCTCCTGCAATATCCGTAGTGCTCTCGAGTTAGTACTTTCCGTCTTTCTCTATTTTGTGCCATTCTACCTTGGGCACCTAGAATGCCTAGGTCCTTTTCACCTCGTCTTTCGAAGCTATGTGATAGTTAATATTTTGTCTCCGATTTAAAAAAAAATTCCAAGACAGAAATCCGTTTCCGACATCAGGGACCATTTTTGGTTCCGTGTCTGTCTGTTGGCCTGTCTTTCGGTCTGTCAGTCGGTATGTCTTTTAGTCTGTCTGTCTGTCGATCTGTCGGTCAATTTTTGCCAACCAACATCTCTTAAAAACTACACGTCCGATTTAAATGAAATTTTTATAGTAGGTTATAATTAGCTCATTGTTGGTCCCATATAAGTTTTAATCTTCCGCGCTCATTTGTTTCTTCCGCACGTGCGCACAAACATACATTTAATTACACCTGTATGAAACTTTTATAGTTTATCGAAAGTAACCCGCAGATATCCCCAAATTAATTTGAACCATCTGCGATCTTTAACTTTTGCTGAATTGATAGTTTAATTCATGGGAAAAAATCAAAACATTTTTGACAGATTAAAAAAAAGGTGGAAACAATAATGGCTATGAAAAGCATAAAATCAATAAAGTACGTGATTGGATGCGAGGAAGCTATGTGCCACACTAATTGGCAGTCTGTTTTAAAATGCATATATTCATAGGAATTTTTTAATAAATTCTGTTTACGAAAGAAGACGGATTTTTCAACTGTCTCCGAGCACTTATCGGTTTATCGATACATTTATACATGTAAAAAAACAAATAATTTGGACAAAATTAAAATAAAATATGGAAAAAAATTAAATTAATTAGACGATAATGTGTCGTGAATGCAAAATAAAAGTAAAGTATATGATAGGATTTGAAGAGGTTGTGTACCTCTAAGTGCGGAAAACTATTTTTCGATGATTAATTTTATTTGGAAAAGTTAAGAAAGTATTGTTTTAGAAACATTACTTGGTAATAAAAGTAGTTCTGAAAATCGACTTTCAAGTAAATATAGGTTTAGCTCGATGGTAAAGGGGATATATACAAATAATCGATATATATATAGAGTGTTAAGTATCGATAGAGGGGGGTGTTAGACGAGGTGGGGTCCAGACGGATGCTGGGGGGTCGTACTCCTGGCAGATCAATACGGAATATTTCAGAGTGTGGGGGCGGCTTGTGTTAGAGTCCGGGCCGCCGCCTCTACCTCGCCCGCGGCCCCCAGTCAACTCACAGCTGCAACGGGCACCGCTCGCTAGCCATGACTTGCCGCGCACGGCTTACATCGCTTACTAGCTAACCGCTTGTAACGTCGCTCGCTTCGCTCGCCATGCGTTTAACTGAAACGCGCACTCCTCAACCAACTCCGACTTATAAGCTTTCGTTTTGTTAGCATGTAGCAGTTACTCAAGGTAAAAAATCATTCATCTTTCAAATTATTTAATTATATTATACCGTTTTATGACATTTTCCATCTTATTTACCTTAAATTAATTAGAAACAAATTAATTTAATCAATTCTGATAATATTTAAACTATTTAGTTTTAACGATTTAATATTTTATTTAAATTGTACAACAAGTTCCCACTTAAAATTCAGATAACCAATAAGAAACCTGATTTATCCTCCAAAAGTGCATACTCAAGGGCGTGTATGTACTTATATTTGCGAAACACATGTACTTATTTATACAAAGTTGTACATAATATACATAAGTATAATGCTCTAGAAACATATTCATGTTTAAAAACAGATCTAGCGCATTATACAATACAATTGTCAAATTAATTCATAATTTTATATTGTTCCAATAAGTCAAGTTTTTTCTCAAGCACTGCTTCATAAACATATATTCATATAATTCAAATTATAAACGAAATTAGATTTCTAGAAATAAGATTTTTTTTTTTTTTTTTTTCAGAAATAGAAATAAGATTGGTCGGTCTTTCTTTAGTGGTTAGAGCATTACGGGATAAACTCAAGGATCCGAGGTTCTAATACAGACGACCGTGTTCATTTTTATCTAAACTTTTGTGTATTGGGTTTCTTATCCACTCTATCCATCGGTAAATCACCTTACCTTTGACTTGAGTGTGTGTAATTTATTGATACAGTGTTGCTTCCGAGTTTACCCAAGGCCGTTTTGAAGAGAAGATTTTAAATATATAGTTATATAAATACATAAAATTAGTATTAGTTATAGTTTTTATTTAGAGATGTTTTACTTCTACTGATGGAAGCTTAAGGGGAGTTAAACGTCATGGTTTATTTAATTTATAAGCCCGCGGCAGATAAGACTAAAAATGGAGTACTTAGGGTTTAACTTTCTTGATTATACAATTATTTTATTTTAAAAATAATAAATGGCAATTTCCTTTTTTATGCCCACCATAACAAAATAAAACGGGTCCGAGACATCCTGAGACAAACTTTCTCATATACGAGTTCATAGTTATTTAACCCAAGTGTTTTCCATTTATTAGTTTTTGTATTTCCGTAGGTACATTTAATTATTATTGAACGCTTCATCAAAATGTATCATAAAAATAACTTTTGATCGACAGAGAATCGAACCCGGCCTCTCTCTATCCGTGTTCAAAGCTATTTTCTCAGAAACTAGATTTTTTCCGGGTAAAAAGGCTTATATCGTTAGATTTGTATTTAAATGGACAACAATTTAGAATTTTTTAATCAAAATCGTTAGTACGGTTTTCGATTTTTTTTTCGCATTTTTCAAATTTGGGGGTAGCACCCATACGCACCTATTATACAAGCTTTTATTTAACTTGCATTGTTTGTATGTATGTTCGAATGTTCGGGTCAAATCTTGCAACTGAATTTTAAAGCAGTTATTCTCAACCGATTGAATTGAAATTTTCCATACACGTTTATAGTTTGGATGACAATCCATGGTTAGCTAAGTGACGTCATTCTAAATCCAATATGGTGGACAGCCCAAGATAAAAGCTTTTTTTTATTTTTTATTTTTTTACAATTAATTTATTTTACTTTGTGACCCACCAATATTGAAATCCATAAAATGTTGGAAAGTAAGATGGGTAACAAATTTTAATAAACTATTAAAACAAAGGGATGTTCAGTCCATTGTACTTTGGGACAAAGGAATGTCACTCTTTTGTATAAATAAGTTTAATTTCAAAATAAAAAAGGTTGGTGACAAAGTAAAAGTGTGCCAAGATACTACAATGGTGCCGACTGAACCCAAAAATAAACTAAATCATTTTTTAGGAACGGATGCCTTATTTATTTACCTTCAAATAATTCGTTTTTTTTTTTTAAAAAAAGAAGAACTTCAAATATATTATTATCTATATATATAAAACTAAGAGTGACAGTGACTGACTGATCAAAAATTCTCCTACTTCCCATTGACATAGAGATTCGAAATTTGGTACCTAGATAGAGTGTACCATAAATAGAAAAGTGCGGCCATTTTGATTTTGATATATGTCCGCCATATTGAATTATAGCCACCATCTTGGATTTATTAATCAGTAATTCTCCTACTTCCCATTGAAATAGAGGTTTGAAATTTGGTACATAGATAGAGTGTACCATAAATAGGAAAGTGCGGCCATTTTGATTTCGATATATGACTACCATATTGAATTATAGCCTTAATCTTGGATTTAATAACTCTCTATTATCTTAGCTTCCAGTGGACCTAGAGGAGATCTGAAATTTGGTGCATAGACTTATGGTAGCTAAAGAAGAAAATTAAAGGTACTCCCACTTCAACATATGGCTGCCATCTTGAATTTAATCAGATAATATTATCTTAGCTTCCAGTGGATTTAAAGATCTTAAAAAAAAAATTAAGACACTTTCACTTCATCATATGGCCACTGTATTGAATTATAACCGCCATCTTGAATTTAATAAAATTCTATTATCTCAGCTTCTAGGGGACCTAGAGATCTGAAATTTGGTACATAGACCTATGGTAGCTAAAGAAGAAAATTAAAGGTACTCCCACTTCAACATATGGCTGCCATCTTGAATTTAATCAGATAATATTATCTTAGCTTCCAGTGGATTTAAAGATCTTAAATTTGTTACATAGGCTCATTGTAACTAAAATTGAAGGTCGTAAAAAATAGAATAAATGAAAATGCACAAAAAAAAATAATATAACCAACGTTTACTAAAATATGAGATTATGTAACAATAAAGATATATTAATTATATTGTTTTAATTATTATTTACACACAGCGCCAACTTCCAGACGGATAAGGCGCGCGAAGCGCACCGATCCGACTAGTATATTATAATTAGAACTTGTTTATTTTTTTACGCAAGTTAATGAATTATAAGTTAAGTAAAAGCTTCTCTTGTTATGAGATCAAAATTTTATAATACAAATTTATAACCAACTTTTCGACTCCTTAGAAAGCTGAAATATTTATAGGTTATGTATTTCCGATGACAATGCAATTTTTTATTTCACTATTAAGGGTGCGCGGACGTGATTGATTTGACAAAATTTCTGTTTTTGTCCGTAATATTAGAGATAAAAATACAATATTTCGTATCTGGGTTCATCAATGTATTCTTCAATGCAGCCGCGAGCCCGATTTTTGATTTTCCCCTTTTTCCCCACTTAAGTGATTCTTAAATCCGATTCTATTTATTTTTTAAAAAATGTAGCTCGCGGCTGCAAAAGGCAATTATCTAAATACTCTAAATCCCAAATTTCGTGCAAAAATATTAATTTTTAGAGCCAGGAGGAGTAATTTGGTAAATGGGAAAAAGTGGGATCGAGAGCTAGTGCAGTCTGTCGGATTTTTAGTGAACTAGGCTTTACTAACCCCCTCATTACCTTCTTGTCGGAGGTAACTAAGAGATGGTTAGAGATGGTCAGTCTCTAAGGGAAACATTCAAGCATAAACACGCTGTGTTTACACACACTAAGATTCGGCCAAAATTGTAAATATTTTTTATTCCAATGTTTCATTCTATTTTTTTCTGAAAATTTTTGTTTGTTTACAACTGTATTTTGACTTTATATAAATTGAAATTCGTAAATAAAAAAAGAAATATAAAAAACATTGATTTTTGTTTTATTAAATTTTTTTATACATATTTAAAAATGATGTTTTTTGAGATTTCAACTGAATTATCGGTTTTACCTAAACTTAAGCCGGGTTTACACGGGTAGAGTAAACAGGAGAGTAGAGTAGCGAGAAGAGAGTACTCTACTTCCTACTCTACCAATTTTGATTTTGGAGCGTTTACACATAAGCTAGTAGTAAGTAGGTATAGTAAAAAATCGGTCCAAGACAACTGAGACAAACTTTCTTCTATACGAGTAAAAAATTACTTAGCCCAGTGTTTTCCATTTATTAGTTTTCGTATGTACATTTAATTATTATTGAACATTTCAACAAAATTTATCATAAAAATAAGTTCTCCTGGGCGGGGAATCGAACCCGGCTCTCTCCGTCCGGGTTAGCTATTTTCTCAGGAACTAAATTTTTCCCGGGAAAACGGCTTATATCTTAGATTCGTATTGGACTACATTTTAGATTTTTTTTAATCAAAATCGTCGAAACCGTTTTCCAGAACTAATTTTTTTTTTAACTAGTTTTTGGGGGGTAGCGCTCCCAAATTTTGAGCTAAAATTCATTTCTCGAATTCACCTCGGAGCATGATTTTTCTGAACATGTATGCCAAATTTCGTCAAAATCGGCCCAGTAGTTTAGGCTCCAGGCGTCTGCACAGACAGACGACCGACGACAGAAATTTTTTTAAAACCACTTTTTTGGACTAAGGGGACCTCTCTCAAAATCGAATTTTCGCGCCATCACAATACTTTCTCTTTATATGAGAAAGTAAAAATTACTACTCTCACGGCTGCACCTTTCGTCCGATCACTTTGAAATTTGGCATAAATGTGTATAGTACCTACCAACACATTTTAAAAAATATAGCAACTTAGACAAATTATTTTTTTTAAAAAATAAGGGTAAAAAAAACTTAAGGGTTAAAAAATAATTGGTTTTTTTGGAGACCGTGTGGGATATCATATAAAAGGTTACGTCGAGCTGATTACAAAAATATATCATTTTTTGGTTATAAGCTTTGATAAGGCGAGCGAAGGCGAGTTTGAAGTTGGTGTAAAAAGTGTCCCCCCCCCCTTCTATCTTGCTTATGTAAAGTGCAAAAAATCTGAAAAAATTCCTGAACATTCTTCGACCAAAATTAATGATACAACTTCTCGGAAATTTTGAAAAAAATAAAAAAATTGTTTTGTATGTGTATGTATTTATATATTTATAGTCCGGTTCACTGGTAAAAAATACTTTATTAGAAGTTTGTTTGTGTTTTGAGAATATCAGACCCATAGGATAGTTCATAGTAAGCTTTTTAGCATTTTAAAAATCACAATCAATAGGGTACTACTTAAACTATACAGGGTTGCCTACGGACCTTCGCTGTGTGCTGACTAGCACACACTTGACCTGTTTATTATAAGTTGTGAATAGTTTACAGCTACTTTGTCTCATGGCCAAATACCAAAAATTAAATATTTTGTTTTTACTTGGAATCAGTTTCAGATCTCAAGAATAAGTAAAAATGCCATCATAATTAAAAGTGAAACCTATAATTTAAACGGTCTGCTAAGTTATTACCTTTTAACGTTCATATATTTTATGTAAAAAATTTACCTTTTTAGCGAATTCCCTAGAAAACAATTCATTACTCTTAAAAATATAAAACAAAGATTGTGGTACTCGAGTCCAATAATCCGATTATTTTATTCCGATCAAAAATAGTTCTATGAAATTTAGTATGTAGAGGAAAAACACATTTGTTTGTATTCTTTCATATCGTCTTCAAATAATAAACATCATATAATAATCATTCTATAATAGTAATATTTCTAATAATAATTGTTATTGTTATTACAAATGATTATTATGTGGCGTTTTAGAAGCTATATTACCATGTCAGCCTGATAATAATCTCGACATGTTTTAATTCTGCTACATCCAACTGTTCGGAGTAATGTTGGCAACATCCCGACAAAGGGAAACGTTTATGAAACTAAGTCGACAGGGTAGAATTTACCATAAATCAAAAACGACAAGAGTTAAGATTAACTATTGGTTAGGTTGCTACAGACTTACTATTTGTTAAAATAGGCATAATTGAACATCTGACTGTGGCTCAAAATAAGAATTATTTTTTGCTAAGGCATTTTAGAAAGAGAAAAGCGCGTTGCCAACTTTAACGCGATAGCAACTTTTCTGCTCGCCAGCGGTAGAAATAATGCTAAGAGCAAAAAGTTCTAAGAGTGAAAAATTCATATTTCAAGCCATAAAATCGAAATCCACTCTTAAAAATATGGCTTTTAATTGTTTTATTTTTATATTTTTAGTTTCTTTCTTGTGCTAAACACTAAAATGCTAGAAGTGCTCATCAACATTTTTTTTAGGAATTTAAAAATCCTCAGCCAACCGTGTAGGTCCGGTCTTTTTTTCTCCATCCGTTCTCGAGAAAAGTGGGTATCCCTGTATATCAAGCTGAAACTCATTAAATATTTCTCTGCATACGATACTATTATAGCATTATATTGTAGTAGGTACATATTATATGATGTATATATATATATATATATATATATATATATATATATATATATATATATATATATATATTAGTAAAATTATATATATTTATTTTGAAGGAGTTGTGGTGTGATGACCGCTAGTACCGAGAATGGTCTAAAATGAGTAAGCTGTTTATACAAAGATTGGTATAGCACAGTAAAGCATAATTTCGTGGCGTTTGCGTTTGAGGCAAATTTAACCATTTTTACTTTTTTATGTAAAGAGAAAGTATTGTAATGGCGCGAAAATTCGATTTTGAGATTTACACGTTTTGAGGTCCCCTGTGTCCAAAAAAGTTGTTTTTAAAAAATGTCCGTCTGTCTGTGCAGACGCCTGGAGCCTAAACTACTGGACCGATTTGACGAAATTTGGCATACATGTTCAGAAAAATCATACCCCGAGGTTAAATCGAAAAATGAATTTTAGCTTCAAATTTGGGGGCGCTACCCCCCTAACACTCTGAAAAATCATGAAAAAAAAAAAAATATATATTACTCGAATACGGTTCCGACGATTTTGAAAAAAAAATAAAATGTAGTCTATTTAAATACGAATCTAACGATGTAAGCCGTTTTTCTGGAAAAAAATCTAGTTTCTGAGAAAATAGCTTAAAACGCGGACGGAGAGAGCCCGGGTTCAGTTCCCCGCCGAAGAGAAGTTATTTTTATGATACATTTTGATGAAATATTCAATAATAATTAAATGTAGCTATGAAAACTAATAAATGAATCGTATATGAGAAAGTTTGTCAATTTTTGACCAATTTTTTATATTCGAGGGCTAACTAAATAACTAAGAAGTAGCTAAGAACCATAATATTTGAAGATTATTATATATATATAATATAATATTCCAGACCAGACAAATTAAATTATATCTAACATTTTCAATCTTCAAAAGTTCAAATAAAGAATTAAATACTTCAAGTAAAATTATAATTTTCTAAAAATAAAAAAGTCAATATTATTTTTCTTAAAAAAACAAATAAAAGTACGACATTAATAACGCAAATAAAATCCATATAATTATGTCAGTTAAAAAAGTAAATATTGTGACGTTTTAGAAAACAGAAATAAATTTTTAAAAAATACTCAGACCTACATGGTAATCTAACCTTCCGTGAAATGTGATTGTCAGAGACATCTAGCGGCAAAAGTATGCAACAAGCTTTAGGGTATACGCAGCCTTAATACTTTTAATAAATTTTAAAATAATAATCACCTATAATACATTACATGTAATACATTTTGTCATTTTACAAGTGCTACCAATTTAATTGAAGCGAGCGTAAGCGAGCTTCTTACATTCAACGAAATATGCATCTTATCTGTCTGTCTGTCTGTCTGTGTGTAACGTTTATGTGTCCGACGATAACTTGAGTAAAAGTTGAAATTTGGTATACATCTTTCTTTTACTAATACTCAGGCTAAGTTCGTTGGACAGCGTGATCCGTCCAAGAGTTCGCGCGCAATGCTCGCGTAAACGTGAGCTTCAAATTTAAAATAGGAATTTCAGGACGGGAAAAAATGCTATCATCACCTATTCGATGAAACGAACATTTTTTTTCAAATAACATTTTTTAGTAAAACCAACAACGACACTGCTATGAATTAATAAAGATCGCTAAAACTATATATGCGGACCTAAACGTTTAAAATTGAGAAAACAATCTTTTTACCGATATCTTACGTTCTAACGTAACGATTTTTAATAAAACTTCATGTACATCGTCTAAAGTACAATTGAAACAAGTATGTAAAATTTCAACTTGATACAAGCAGTAGTATTTGAGTAATGAATTGATACATTTATAATAATAGTATAAAAGCTACTGCGGCTGGTTAAGATTCTTATAGTCGTGTTGTGTGTAGGTTTGTTTAGGAAGTAAAGCTTTGTACCGAGTACCCCCACTCTACTCCACACTACCCTCTTCCACTTACCTTCAACTATGACATTCATCATGATTAAAAAATTTCAATATTCAGAATTTTATTGCAATACGCTCGCTTCAATGATAGACCCACGCGATGCGTAGTATAGTAGTGATTAGCGCATCAAAGGTTATTTCTCCACTTGAGAACATATAGTTCTAAGCTGTGAAGAGAGACTTCTCACAATTAATTTGTATTTATGCGGGTTTTACAATAATTTCTTATCATAGAATTACCTAGTTATTTATTTATTTTTAATTAGTACAATAATTATTTTATTAACAATTAAACATTAATTAATTAAATACAAAGAAAATCTGCATTATTAATTTTGTTTTTTGTAAAAATGAAGAACCAGTTGATTTGAACATGTTAAAAGCTATTTTATTTTTGTACTTATGATACAATGGAAGCCAATGCGGTCTTTTGGTTTTCGAAATTTCGAACTTTCTTTTGCATGGATTGGAACCGAGTGTCTATATGTTTTACATATGTAATTGTTTTTTCAATCGGTAGATGAGAAGCGAACTAAAGTTTTGTTCGATTTAGTTTCTACTTTCTAGTGAAAGTTTTCCTTCGGTTTTACAAAATCGATGACTTGATTTCCAAACTTTTGTTGTTGTACCTGTTGATAATAGTTATTTGTGCAACTAGTGCACAAAGTGGCACTTTGCTGCACTCGAGAGAAATATTTAGTCACGAGCCCCAGGCGAGGGCGGAAAGGTTTCTCGAGTACAGCAAAGACACTTTAAGCTCGAGTTGCACATTAAATTTTTCCTTCAGTTAGTTTTTAATCTGTTAATAAAATATAAAATAGTATAGTGTTTATCAACATGTAAAAGGATTTACAATATCTACTAAACCAGCTGTTCTGCTTATAGCCAGTGTTGCCTTTTTTTGCTTGAACAGCAAACCTGACCAAGCGCTGTTATTATTTTTCATCATAAAATCATAACACTTACTCATACATTTGATTCTTTTCTTTTAGATTGTCTATCTTTACTTTTTTATATTTTAAAATTTTTATATTCTATATATATATATATATATATATATATATATAGTGTTTAAATCATGTAGTTAGTTAAAAAATAATCATTAGTTGTCGATGTTATTATTATAATTTGGATTATTTAATCTTTGTTTAGATTTAAGTTCCTTATGTTCGTAAGTTGGAACACTGGAGTGCGGTAAAGTAAGACGAGTGCGGTAAACTAGTAGGTGACTAAGTGCAGGAATCTGCAGTTTTGCGTACTATTTTGAGTGCGATAACAACCACTTTATCGGTCAACTGTAAAAATCTGTAAAAAAGAATTACATGCATGTCTTTTGTTTCAACCAAGTTTCCAGTTTGGACAAATTTCGTTCTACTTTAATTGAAGACAACGTAGGCGAGCTTTTTACATTCAACAAACTATGCATCCTGTCTGTCTGTCAGTAACGTTTACGTGTCCGACGATAACTTGAGTAAAAATTAACCGATTTAGTTGAAACTTGGTATACATGTTCTTTTTACTAATGCTCAGGCTAAGTTCGTTGGACAGCGTTATCCGTCCAAGAGTTCGCGCACAAGCTCGTGTAAACGTGAGCTTCAAATATAAAAGTGGAATTTGAGGACGGGAAAAGATTCTATCATCACCTATTCGATGAGACGAACTCCGCCATATATAAGTAGTTAGCATCGTATACTTAGCCGTGTGATTTTATAATTTATATTTAATGAAAAGAGTAATGAACTTCGTTCGTAACGGGTGTCCACGACACCACACGCATTTTTTTTTATCTGTTATGGTGCAATGTAACTAATCAACTAATTAATTAGTTGAGCAAGTTTCTTCTAATTAAATTGTTTTGTAGTAAAAATGGTGGAAGAATTATATTAATTATCTAGATAAATACGTTTTTCATGCTGTTAGTTATAATAAATATATGAATTATAAATCAAGTTTATATATATATATATATATATATATATATATATATATATATATATATATATATATATATATATATATATATATATATATATATTTATAAATTTTACCTTAAAACATTACATGATATCTTTCTAGTTCACTAGTGAATTTATAAATGATAAATTATAATAAAGTCATATAATGAAACTCATTATTGAATTATAATTATAAAACATAGTTAGAAGATAACAATAACAATAGTTGGATGTGACGCTCATGTGAATGTGTTTCTATCGAGTGTTCTAGTGAGACTGAAATAGTGTTTATTCTAGAGAAATAGACTCAACAGATTTAAAAGTGTAATATTTTGTTTCTCGTTTTGAAGCAAAACAAATCGTAAGTTATTTTTAATCTTGAGTGAAATTACAGTTTAAGAGAAACTCTGGAACGAATCTAATGTATTTATTCTTATTTAGCTTAATATTAGTTATAATTAATTATAATTTCTTTATTATTATTTAGTTTAATGTAATAGTTATTTGTGCAACTAGTACGCAAAGTGGCACTTAAGACACTTTAAGCTTGAGTTGCACATTAAATTTTTCCTATAGTTTGTTTTTAATCTGTAAATAAAATATAAAATAATAGAGTGTTCATCAACATGTAATAGTACATTACGCGTCTAGTGCGGAAAGTAGCATTTGGCATGACGAGTATGGAGTTTGCACCCGAGCGACAGTGAGGGTAGTAGAACCACACGAGCAAAGTAAAATGCTGTTTTCGCACGAGTTGCGTACCGTACTTTATCTAAGATTGTTGAATTTTAATAATTAACACAGAAAAAAATATTTAATAAACTACCAGTATGTAAGTTCTTATTTCTCTTTTGATAAAGATGACATTCATTCATTAGTTGTATTTTGTGCCGAATTAATTATTTCGGGAGGCGTATTATTCTCCTCATTTTCGTCATAATGACATAAATCAATCATCGTTTTTCAATAAAAATTTGATATAATCAGTTACTTTAATTAAACAAACAGTAAATTAGTTTTGTTAAATGTAAACAAACTCCACTGTTGACTTTTTCGAAAAATTCGCAAGGATTGAAGTTCTTAAAATGTGATTAGGAACAATTTTTATAAAAGCGAATTCAAATGGACCGCTAGGGAAAATGGGTTGTCAAGTGCAGATTTACAGAGCTTCGGTTTGTTGACACTTGTTGCTGATTTATAATAATTCATTTTGGCTATCTTCCATGCAAACATCAACAGATGAAATAACTACATTGCTATTAAATGAGTCAAGTATGATTTCTTTTAGAAATGTTAAGTTACTAATTTACTTGTTACCCACCCTATTTTAGTAATAAAAACCACTGTGAATACATATCAGGCCGTTAAGCCTAATATAATACCTAGAAAAAAAGTAATTATTAAGTAAATTAATTTAGAAAATCTATTTAGATAACTTATTATATCTATTTAAAGACCAACAAATCAAAACTAACATTCACTTTCATTGGAATAAATGTGGATGTCTTAGCTTACCAATAATAAATCATTCCGAGGTCGCTGTCGGGATACTACTCGATTATAGGTTTGTTCCAACCACTCTTCAAACTGGTTTGGAACTGTCCGACGCATGCGCATTTGAAAAAAAGCGCATGCGAGCCCAAACTCAAACTCTGACTGACTCCGACTGTTAATCGGCTGTTCCAACCACGCTCTGATTGAATCACGGTTTGGAACCAGTCAGAGCAGTCAGCGATCGGCGGCAGGGACTAGTAGTTTGGGATTGAATTTGGGTGAACAGAAACGTAACCTTCCGCTCCGCTTCATTGTTTTTGTTTTGATTTCGCTACCCTTTAAAGACACACATGCACAGTGGCGCACCCAGGGGGGGGGGGGGGGCACGGGGGGCACGTGCCCCCCCCAAAGCCAAAGACCTGAAATTTAAGTATGCAATTCCGCTGCACATTTTAAAGTAATAGTGCTGTGATAGTAAAAAAAAATCAATAAATAAGTAATTATATACCTAGTTTTGCCCGACATATATATTTTTTTTGGTGATTAGAAAGACGTGCCCCCCCCCCCCCAAAGCCAAAGACCTAACATTAAAGTATGCAATTCCGCATTAATTAATTTAGAAACAGGTTCAATTATGCTGCAGATACCCAGGAAATGAATGATGCAGATACCCGATCTAAGGCAAGGAAGACTATTTTTTGTATTTATTGACTGGACTGTTAGATACCCTACTATTTTTATTTTTAACCTAATACTCTCAGCTAATTTCTGTTGAACTCAAAACATTTGGCGTACTTTCTTTTTTTGTTAATTCACGTAACTAAAATATTTTTAAAATGTCCCAATTTATTTTTCTGGCTACTAAAATGAAACATTAATCTATTATACAATGTACAACTTTTAATAATAAAATATTATTCGTATATAATTTTTTTTAAATAAAATACCCCGGTCTTCATGTCCCGTTCATGAAAATCTTAAATTTATTTGTATATAAAATAACATTTTAGATGCTCTTAGAATAGTCTAAAAAGACGTTTTGAAGTAACGTAAACTATAAAAATTTTCCCGGGGGAGGACCCCCGGACCCCCCTAAAGGAGGGCCCAGCCCCCTTCAAAATTAGCTGGATCCACCCTTGATATAAAGTAATTTAAGAACAAAGAAAACCAGACTGGTCAATTGTCTGTGATTATGCTAAGCCCACATTACATCCCCCCCCTTATTTTTTTTTAATCTGTGCCCCTCCCAAAAATAAATCCTGGGTGCGCCACTGCACATGCACACCAGTGGCGTATCCAGGGGGGGGGGGGGGGGGCACAGGGGGCACGTGCCCCCCCCCCCCCCCCCAGACGGACCCAGACCCAAAAGAGTAAACAAAAAAAAAAAAATAAAAATACACTATATATTTTTTTTTATACATATTTTTACATTCACCTCATATTCAATTTCACCTCAGAAATGCATAAAAGCGCTGTTTTGAGAGATCATATTTTCAAAATTTTCCGGACCCCCCACCATAGATCCCCCCTCCCATTAATTAACTGCAGACGACGCCCATGACTTACAATAAGATAATGTAGGCGGCCTAAATAAGGCCCTGATTTAAGCGACTGGCACTTATCTTCATCAACTAATGCCTCATCCATATCTTTAATATTAATAAGTTCAGGTATTTTTGATAGCACAGGAACGCAAAATCACATAAACGATCAACTCAAAAAGTTGTTCTGATAACAGTGCTAAAACCTACCACATTGAATTGCGACCAAACTAAAACCTACCGCAGCAAACAGTTTGGCTCGAGAAAGGAGCGTTCCAACAAAAACGAAATCACAAATCAATTCCCAACGGTCAATGATCGCGCATGCGCATTACGTCAATCACGGACTAATCCAAAACTGATTCGGAACTGGTGGTTGGAACAAACCTTGAATAAATGATTATTCAGCTAAATAGCTATTAAAAGATAAAGAGGTATTTAGTCTATAAAGTTTAGACGAAGGAACATCACATTACTGTATGAAGAGGTGATAATATCACTTAGTCTGAACTAAATAACTATAACTATTAAGATAAGGAAATATTAACACATTAAAGTTATTTTCAGTGGATAACCAAGTAAATGAGCGGGGTTAATTTTACACAAAAGCTTTTGCTTTTCTATTCTTTTAAGGTTCATAAAATCCTTTTTTGTTTTGTTTTCCCACCGTCTAGACCAGACTTGACTACTGAGATCTCTTTCTTCTCCACTTAACCATGTAGAAGTTCGGTTTTGCATTAATTAATTAAATTAATAAAGACAGCTACACTGATTATTAAGTAAAAATAGAACTTGAAATATATTGTTAACAAAAATACAACGAGAGAAAGGGTCAACAAGGAAGATTACTGATATCATTATATTAGTTGTAAAATTTCCTTGATAATTTTAATTTCGTTTTAATTTAAGAAAATTTCTAGTGTATCAAAGGTTTTCAAAAGATTCTTCTTCCTCAAAAAAACCTTAAAAGTCAATGTTGGAGTAGGGGGGGGGGGGGGGGGGGGCACTTGACCTCTGTGAACCTCTTAACTCTTCTTAACCGTTTCCTGATGTTGGTTGGCTGTATTTTCGCCCCAACTATTTTAAGTCCCAAACTATAAATTTTCCCTTTGAGTGGGAAAAACATATTATCCTCCATCGTGGTTCGATACTAACCTTCCCCCTCCAGTTGTCCCTCCTCTAACTTCTCTTCATTAAAAAAGTACGCACAACTCCTTCTAACTTCTCTTCATTAGAAATGTATGTATAACTCCCTCTAACTTCTCTTCATTAGAAATGTATGCATAACTCCCTCTAACTTCTCTTCATTAGAAATGTATGCATAACTCCCTCTAACTTCACTTCATTAGAAATGTATGCATAACTCCCTCTAACTTCTCTTCATTAGAAATGTATGCATAACACCTCTAACTTCTCTTCTTTAGAAATGTAGGTACACATACCTCCTCTAATTTCACTTCTTCAGAAATGTATGCATAACTCTTCTAATTTCTCTTCTTTAGAAATGTTCGCATAACTTCTCTTCTTTGGAATTGCATGCATTACTCCTCTAATTTTTCTTATCATTATATTAGTTCTAAAATTTCCTTGATAATTTTAATTTCGTTTTAATTCTAGTGTATCAAAGGTTTTCAAAAGATTCTTCTTCCTCAAAAAAACCTTAAAAGTCAATGTTGGAGTAGAGGGGGCCACTTGACCTCTGTAAACCTCTTAACTCTTCTTAACCGTTTCCTGATGTATGTTGGCTGTATTTTCGCCCCAACTATTTTAAGTCCCAAACTATAAATTTTCCCTTTGAGTGGGAAAAACATATTATCCTCCATCGTGGTTCGATACTAACCTTCCCTCTCCAATTGTCCCTCCTCTAACTTCACTTCATTAAAAAAGTACGCAGAACTCCCTCTAACTTCTCTTCATTAGAAATGTATGTATAACTCCCTCTAACTTCTCTTCATTAGAAATGTATGTATAACTCCCTCTAACTTCTCTTCATTAGAAATGTATGCATAACTCCCTCTAACTTCACTTCATTAGAAATGTATGCATAACTCCCTCTAACCCACCGTCTAGACCAGACTTGACTACTGAGATCTCTTTCTTCTCCACTTAACCATGTAGAAGTTCGGTTTTGCATTAATTAATTAAATTAATAAAGACAGCTACACTGATTATTAAGTAAAAATAGAACTTGAAATATATTGTTAACAAAAATACAACGAGAGAAAGGGTCAACAAGGAAGATTACTGATATCATTATATTAGTTGTAAAATTTCCTTGATAATTTTAATTTCGTTTTAATTTAAGAAAATTTCTAGTGTATCAAAGGTTTTCAAAAGATTCTTCTTCCTCAAAAAAACCTTAAAAGTCAATGTTGGAGTAGGGGGGGGGGGGGGGGGGGCACTTGACCTCTGTGAACCTCTTAACTCTTCTTAACCGTTTCCTGATGTTGGTTGGCTGTATTTTCGCCCCAACTATTTTAAGTCCCAAACTATAAATTTTCCCTTTGAGTGGGAAAAACATATTATCCTCCATCGTGGTTCGATACTAACCTTCCCCCTCCAGTTGTCCCTCCTCTAACTTCTCTTCATTAAAAAAGTACGCACAACTCCTTCTAACTTCTCTTCATTAGAAATGTATGTATAACTCCCTCTAACTTCTCTTCATTAGAAATGTATGCATAACTCCCTCTAACTTCTCTTCATTAGAAATGTATGCATAACTCCCTCTAACTTCTCTTCATTAGAAATGTATGCATAACTTTCTCTAACTTCTCTTCATTAAAAATGTACGCATAACTCCCTCTAACTTCTCTTCATTAGAAATGTACGCATAACTCCCTCTAACTTCTCTTTATTAGAAATGTATGCATAACACCTCTAACTTCTCTTCTTTAGAAATGTAGGTACACATACCTCCTCTAATTTCACTTCTTCAGAAATGTATGCATAACTCTTCTAATTTCTCTTCTTTAGAAATGTTCGCATAACTTCTCTTCTTTGGAATTGCATGTATTACTCCTCTAATTTTTCTTCTTTAGAAATTTTCACATTCCTCCTCTAACTTCTCTTCTTTATAGAAATGTACGCATAACTCCCTCAAACCTCTTCATTAGAACTTTTCACATACCTCCATGTAACTTCTCTTCTTTAGAAATGTACGCATAACTCCCTCTAACCTCTTCATTAGAAATTTATTGCGTATATCATTCACTGCCGTTCCACGCACCTTGACTTCGGTCCTGGAAAACCATAGATCATTTGACGCTGCATATATTTTATTATTTTTTATCATATATTTTATCACGTTTCACTCCCACTTCAAACTTGCCTCCGCTCGCTCTATCAAAGTTATAACCAAAGAATTGTTTATTTTTGTAATCAGCTCGACGTACCCTTTCATATGATACCCCTCACGGTGTCGAAAAAAAAAAAAAAAAATGTTAACCCTTAAGTTTTTTTACCCTAATTTTTTTGAAAAATATTTTTTTAAGTAGCTATATTTTTAAAATATGTGGGTAGATACAAGACACATACATGCCAAATTTCGAAGTGATCGGACGAATGGTGTAGCCGTGTGAGTAGGCGACCGGACTGACGGACAGACACACGCAGGAAAATATAAGGGTCCTTGGTTTTGCCTACGGACCCTAATATAACGTTTACAAAACAAAAAGTAATGATAGAGTTGGGAGCACTTTGCAGGCGACGCAGGGCAGGGCAGCACAGTAATTTTCAACCGCAGATACATACAAAACCGCGCGAAATGAGACGCCAGATCCGCACTAACGTCGAGTAGGCCACGTGTGGTGCAATACTGCCCTGCCCTGTTCTGCGTCTCAATTCGTGCAGTTTCGTATATATCTGCTGTTGAAAAAAACTGTTCTGCGTCTCAATTCGTGTGGTTTCAATATATCTGCGGCTGAAAGAAACGTTCTGCTCTGCCCCGCGTTACCTGAGTCAATGTGCGCCCGGGTTAAAGGTTGAGATCTATTATGCTTTTGAGGTTACTTGTAGTCTCTAGAATCTTTATTTTTCGCTAATTCGGATTCCAGCTTCTATGCTTATAGTCATGGTGAAAATTCTTTTAGATTCTGGTTTATTTACCTCATACCATAATGTCGTATGACAAGAAGGAGTAAACTAAACTATGATATTACATTTATTAGTCAGTAAAGAAAAAAATATTACCTTATATTTCTATAAATAAAAAAAGAAAGCGCTCTTTAATTATCTTAATATGGAATTAGTGTGTTCCCTAAAATTTAAATTGTTGTTAATAAATACTGCTAGGAATTTAAAGACATCAAAATTGGCATGTGTGGTAGAATCGAACTAATGACGAGGATAAGCTTCAACGAGGATTGTTCAAGAGTACAATATTCTCAAGTGATTTTTATATAAAAAACAAGCTTTTAAAAAAGGGCAAAGGTTTCGTGACTATCTATGTTTTTGGGTTGACTTTATTTCATCTATTCTCTAGAGATATGGTAGAAATAAATGGATTAATAAAAGGAAAGAAGAGGAAGTGAAGCGCCGTTGTGTTTTATCTGTTATTTATACATGGTACGAGGGGTTTTATATTAAGGGAAGGTTGTTGAGTCTCCAACTAGATGATGTAACAGTAGAGATTAGGGTTGAGTGCCGTCTAGACGGGTCGTACAGCACGAGTCGTCTAGACGGGTCGGATTGCACGAGGCATCCCACTTGTTGGCTCCTCAGGATCGATCCAGCGTGCTGTGCTCTCCGCTGGAACTTCTCTTTCCAGAAATCTTCCCATCCAATCCTTCATCTCGTATTCTATTCAACACATATAGATCGATTCAATTAAAAGTGAACAAACGTTAAACAAGTAACAATTACCAGTTTATCTGTCAATTAAGTCATAGAAAAATTAACTTTTCCTACAGTTGACCGATAAATTGGTTGTTATCGCACTCAAAATAGTACGCAAAACTGCAGATTCCTGCACTTACAACTTTACCGCACTCATTTTACTTTACCGCACTCCAGTGTTTCAACTTACGAACATAATTAAGTTAAATCTAAACAAAGATTAAATAATCCAAATTATAATAATAATAATAAAATGACAACTCTTGGACGGATAACGCTGTCCAACGAACTTAGCCTGAGCATTAGTAAAAGGAACATATACACCAAGTTTCAACTAAATCGGTTAATTTTTACTCAAGTTATCGTCAGACACGTAAACATTACTGATAGACAGACAGACAGGATGCATAGTTTGTTGAATGTAAAAAGCTCGCTTAGGCTGTCTTCAATTAAAGTAGAACGAATATCTGACCAAACTGGAAACTTGGTTGAAAAAAAAGACATGCAAGTAATTCTTTTTTCCTACAGTTGACCGATAAAGTGGTTGTTATCGCATTCAAAATAGTACGCAAAACTGCAGATTCCTGCACTTACTACTTTACCGCACTCCAGTGTTCCAACTTACGAACATAAATAACTTAAATCTAAACAAAGATTTAATAATCTACATTATAATAATAACAATGACAACTAATGATTATTTTTTAACAAACTACATGATTTAAACACTATATATCAAATATAAAAAAATTAAAGATAGACAATCTAAAAAAAAAAGAATCAAATGTGATGAGTAAGTGTTATGATAAAAAATAATAACAGCGCTTGGTCAGGTTTGCTGAATCAGGCAATAAAAGGCAACACTGGCTATAAACAGAACAGCTGGTTTAGTTGATATTGTAAACCCTTTTAAATGTCGATGAACACTATTATTTTATATTTTATTTACAGATTAAAAACTAACTGTAGGAAATGGGCAACTCGAGCTTAAAGTGTCTTTGCTGCACTCAAGAAACCTTTCCTTTTTTCTGTCGAGTGCAGCCAAGTGCCACTTTGCGCACTAGTTGCACAAATAACTATTATAGGTACTCTTTATGTGTGCAGGGTGTTATAAGTCCAGATGTTGAAATTCAACAAGCGTATTCTACCTAATGCCCACAAAACTGCAAAGGGCAAATGTTTATTACAGAACTGTTTCCCCCTCTCTCTCTGTCAGTTTTTTTCATCAGTAAATTCTCTCTGTCTCTTTTTCCGTCAATAAACTAATGAATTTTTCAGTTTGATTTTAACAGCATAAATAACGAAATCTCCTGCTAATATAAACAGTTATTCTATCAACTACCATCTACACCAGGGGTCTCCAAACTACGGCCAGTAAGACATTTTCATCCGGCATTCCACGCCACAAAAGAAAGTAACAAATGAACGTAAACAATTCAAATTTATAAGTTCTCCATAATTAAATGAGTAGAGTAAAAGTGCGGATACTGTAACCATAAAATGAGCACACGGATTCTGTAACATGGATTCTATAACAAATACAAACGATGTCGTGGATTCTGTAACTGAAAAGGATTATATGGTTTCTGTAACATGATTCTATAACCGCCTCTAACCTCCTCTAAAAAACGATGTTGCTGATTCCATTTCAAACATCAAAGAAGGTAGTTTTATAGACGATTTTTAGCCAAAATGGATAGAATTGCTTATCCGGATATTGCCAACCATTGTAAAATCAGATGGCTGATTTTTGCTTACTTCATTCGGCCCACTATATAGACCATCCTATGCAGATCCGGCCCTTTAACCAAAATGACTGGGGAGGACCCCCGATTTACAATAATGTTTTTACACCCTCTTCATTCTAGAAAGCTATGTGGAAGATTTTTTTCTCTTGCCTCTACTAAAGATTTGTGTTTAATTTATTATTAGATAATGGATATTTGATAAAAGATTTGGATTATATCCTTATCGTAAACATGTATAAGGTTTGGGTTTAATGTTCTTATAGCAAGATATTCCTTAACTCATCTGCCCACATATTTAAATGAAATCGTTGCATTTTTTTTTCTTTCTACAGAATATGTTGCCAAATAAAATAATTAGTTTCTCTACTAACATATTATTGAAGCGAGCGTAAGCGAGCTTCTTACATTCAACGAAATATGCATCTTGTCTGTCTGTCTGTCTGTCTGTCTGTCTGTCTGTCTGTCTGTGTGTAACGTTTACGTGTCCGACGATAACTTGAGTAAAAGTTGGCCGATTTAGTTGAAATTTGGTATACATGTTCCTCTTACTAATACTCAGGCTAAGTTCGTTGGACAGCGTGATCCGCCTAAGAGTTCGCGCGCAATGCTCGCGTAAACGAGAGGTTCAAAAATTAAATTGGAATTTCAGGACGGGAAAAGATTCTATCATCATCTATTCGATGAGACAAACATTTTTTTTAAATAACATTTCTTAGTAAAACCAACAGCGACACCGCTATCAATTAATAAAGATCGCTAAAACTATTAAAGCGGACCTAAACGTTTATAATAGAGAAAACAACCTTTTTACCGATATCTTACGTTCTAACGTAACGATTTTAATAAAACTTCATATACACCATCTAATGCACAATTGAAACAAGCATGCAAAATTTCAATTTGATACATGCAGTAGTTTTTTTGTAGCAGAGAAATACAATTTATAATAATTGAAAAAGAGATGTGTGGTTAGAGGAATAGTAAGAATACGGGGTGGTTCCCTTACTACTAGCCGCTGTACTACTACCAGACCCACTATCTATCAACTCATCATGATTCATGATTATCTATTTTTTCAATATTCAATACATATTTATTACCATACGCTCGCTTCAATGATAGAGCCACGCGATGCCTAGTGTATAATCTTAATCTTATAACATTCAGAAGCCATTTTCTCAAAAGTATCCACCTGCTGCACTTATTTGTTGTCCATATGGAAAAAGGATAATTGGAGGCTTAACAGCCATATATAAGGCTTAAGCGCAACAGTAGATGGCTTAGGCCTGCCAAAGGTAGGTGGGGGGGGGGGAGGGGGGGGGGGGGGGTTAAGCTATTACAGCTATAAATATGTAATGGATGAGGTTAGTTTGTCGCTTCATCAGCTTTATAAATCGTATAATTGATATTAACATAAGCTATTTAATATACATATATAATGGATCCACTTCAGGGTAATATAATAATAATTTTCAAGCAGTTATGGTGGCGACGTTTCGACCTATCCGGTCATTATTTATTTATTTATTGGAACGAAGTTACTTATGGCACGTTCTGGAGCCCGGGAGTGAATCCGAAAAAACGACCAAAATCACCGTCACAAAATAACCGTCACAAAATCACCGTCACGAAATCTACAGATGATGATAACTTGAGTAAAAGCTCACCGAGTTAGATGACATTTTATTACACATGTTCATTTTACCAATGCACAGGCTGAGTTCGTCGGAAAGCGTTATCCGCCCAGGCGTTCAAGCGCAACGCTCGCGTAAACATAAGCTTTAAAAGACGGGAGAAAGTGTTATTAATGAAGCCTGTTACTTGACTTGTTTTGATTATTTTTGTTGTATATGTCAAAAATGTCACTTTGTTTTGTAAATAAATAAAATATAATCATGTAAAATTTCACCCTGATACAAGCAGAAGCTGTAGAGTAGGGAAGAGATATATTTTATAATATTTTAAATTAATTGGCCGGGTAGGTAGAAAACAGTCCTATTTCAATCCAAACTCCTTTAACAAACATACTCTTTCACTATAAACTCATCATGATAAACTTTTTTCTTATATTCAATATATATTTATAGTAAGACGCTTGCTTTAATTATACAAATAATGATTTTCTTTTAATTTTGCCTTAACTCTGCCAGGTACAAACAGTTCGTTACTCTTAATTTTGTCTCTTTTCTAACTCCGCCATGTATAAGTAGTTAGCAATGTGATTTTATAATTTATATTTAATGAAAAAAGTAAGGAACCTCGTTCCTACCACGGTGCCCCGCGACACCATACGTATTTTTTTAATTTCAATTGCACTTTTGACGATGTGTGTATAATGACACTGACAGTACATTTTATAGATCAGCCGAAACTTGAGCGTTTTGTACTATGTCTTTACAAACGGGCATTCTATACACAGGGCCCGGCTATTTTACAATACGCCCACTATAAACACCCTGACCGTAACATATATAAACAATATGCCATTCTCAAATTTCTTATTGTTTTCTCTTCAATAACGATTTTTGACAGTATTATAGGATATTATATACGAGGGTAGGTCAATAAGTAATTTCCGTTCCCGCCAAGTGCGGCCTCCGCTAAGTCGCATGCGGTTTATTTTACAGCAAAAGACGTTCCACCGATTGAAATTCATAGACAGCTTTTCGAAGTTTATAGAGAGGGATGTATGGACATAAAAAATGAATTCGACAGGGCAGGACAAATATTCATGATGAAGAGCGAAGTCGGAGACCAACAACATCCGTCACAGATGAGATGGTGGCAAAAGTTGATAAATTGGTGCGACAAGTTTGTTGTTTACTCGTGAACTTTGTTTATTACTTTCTAACATTATTAAAGGTTCCATACAGACCATTTTGAATGACATATTGATGTTCCATAAGGTTTGTGCATGGTGGGTTTCATGGTAGGCATATTGACAAAAGGTGTGTCGCTACTGCATGACAACGCCCATTCTCATGTGGCAAACTCCACAAAGAATCTTCTGATCAGTTTGTTTGAGACATAGTGGCTCATCCACCTTACAGTCTAGACTTGGCACCTAGTGATTACCATCTTTTCACCTCCCTTAAAGAACACTTGGATGGCCAACGGTTTGATAATGATGATGAAGTCAAGGAAGAGGTGGAAAGCAGGCTTAGTGACCTGGCGGGAGATTTCTTCGACACCTGGTATTAAAAAGTTGCCTGAAAGACTCAAAAAGTGCTTGGATCGGGAGGGCGATTTTGTTGAGAAATAGTTGATAGTTGTCCTACAAAATAAAATGATTTTGGTACTTTTTTACCCCCCCTATATCCCTCTGTGTTAATAGTTATTTAGACCAAGGAACATATAAAGAGTAGCATATTATATTCCTTAGTCTAAATTACTATTAAGACGAAGGGATATTTATTCCAATGTACCTTGGGACAAAGGAATATCACACTTGTGTATATAATTGTTATCATATCCCTTAGTCTAATCAACTATTAAGATAAAGGAATATTAAATATAAAACTGCCCCAGGAGTCTCAATGTCTTGGGGAGACAAACACACAAACCTTTGAGACTTTTGTAGGGCAGACTATTGTTTAGAACCAAGGGGGGTGCTAAAGTAAAAAAGTGACATGATTTTTATTTATAATACATGTTTTTTCGATTTTTTTAGAACTGTGGGGACCTTACTTATTGACTAACCCTCGTATTTACCTTTAGTTATACATAGACCATTTAAAAATTAATAAAAGAATTAAAAATCGATTCGTTTTAGCGAACGAATCAATTAGCAGCGGTATGCTGTAAAGGAACGAGTTTGCCCATCTCTAAGTCTAATTATATGGATGTTTGTTGCAGAGAAGATGCCAGGAGACAGGAGGCTGGTGCTGGGAGGAACTTACTGTTTCCTCTGGTTCATGTCCATATACTGTGGATTCCTCATACTCTGCTGTCCCTGTCTCATACTTCTCTTTATACATCAAAAGACCTACAGGTTCGCTATGGACACCATCTTCGCAATATGGGAACTATATCCAGTCGTAAGTCTTTCTAACCATTCATAGCTAGTAACAACCCTAATCCAACTAAAGATCGACCAAAAAAAAAAAAAAAAAAAATGGAAATCTGTGACTAGGATTGTTGTTTTCATGTCATGTATAGTCAGTTTTTAATAAATTAGAGCACTATGTTGTAAATATGAATCAGAAGCTCAGATCAAGGAAGGGGTAGAGGTAGAGGAAACAATCTCTAGGATCTGGGTCTCAAAAAGTGGTTCATTATGCTACCCCCTACACTAAATCTCCCAAGCGGCGGTTTTATGAAACAATATCGATATCTCGATATAAACTCGAAATTTATCTGATATCAGCTGATAAGAATAAGTGATATTTCCTTACGATAGTTAATATTTTTATGTTTAATACAGTTTTCTTTATAAATATGGACTTTAATGTTTGTTGTTAACCTTGTTAATTATCTAAAAGCAGTAACGTCGTTAATAAACGTGTAACAGTTCCTAGATAACCAATAGCAATCTCCTTTGAGTGGTACTGTATGGTACTGTAACATTTGCAACGCCCCTACAGGAGGGAAATTAACTATCTTCTCTTCATTTCCTTAGGGTAGCAGTGTGTCTTTGTCAATACATATATTGTTTTATGAGTAGCTTACTTCTACATTATTTTACACTTGGTTTACCATTACGATTAAAACACATTGTAAAATAAATATATAAAATATACACCTAAAGCTCAAATATTTGAATACCCAACTGTAATTAGACATTGATTTGGTTAGCTATGCTTATCAATAAAAAGTTGGTAACAGACTTTTACATTTAGTAACTCTCATTGTTTCTTTACATTTAGTACCTCTCCTTCTTGTTTTACATTTAGTAACTCTCATTGTTTCTTTACATTTAGTACCTCTCCTTCTTGTTTTACATTTAGTAACTCTCATTGTTTCTTTACATTTAGTACCTCTCCTTCTTGTTTTACATTTAGTAACTCTCATTGTTGTTTTACATTTAGTAACTCTCATTGTTTCTTTACATTTAGTACCTCTCCTTCTTGTTTTACATTTAGTAACTCTCATTGTTTCTTTACATTTAGTACCTCTCCTTCTTGTTTTACATTTAGTAACTCTCATTGTTGTTTTACATTTAGCTCCTCTCATTGTTGTTTTACATTTAGCTCCTCTCATTGTTTCTTTACATTTAGTACCTCTCCTTCTTGTTTTACATTTAGTAACTCTCATTGTTGTTTTACATTTAGCTCCTCTCATTGTTGTTTTACATTTAGCTCCTCTCATTGTTGTTTTACATTTAGCTCCTCTCATTGTTGTTTTACATTTGGCTCCTCTCATTGTTTCTTTACATTTAGTACCTCTCCTTCTTGTTTTACATTTAGTAACTCCCATTGTTTCTTTACATTTAGTAACTCTCCTTCTTGTTTTACATTTAGTAACTCTCATTGTTGTTTTACATTTAGCTCCTCTCATTGTTGTTTTACATTTAGTAACTCTCATTGTTGTTTTACATTTAGCTCCTCTCATTGTTGTTTTACATTTAGTAACTCTCATTGTTTCTTTACATTTAGTACCTCTCCTTCTTGTTTTACATTTAGTAACTCCCATTGTTTCTTTACATTTAGTACCTCTCCTTCTTGTTTTACATTTAGTAACTCCCATTGTTTCTTTACATTTAGTACCTCTCCTTCTTGTTTTACATTTAGTAACTCTCATTGTTGTTTTACATTTAGCTCCTCTCATTGTTGTTTTACATTTAGCTCCTCTCATTGTTGTTTTACATTTAGCTCCTCTCCTTCTTGTTTTATATTTAGTAACTCATCGTTGTTTTACATTTAGGTCCTCTCATTGTTGTTTTACATATAGTACCTCTCATTGCTATCTACGTTAGGTAGAGCAAAAGTTATGAGGGAAAATTATAAAAATAATCTAAGATTCACTTTAACTTTTTAAAGTCGTATATAAATAAATATGAAGTTACTGTTTTAGGGTTTGATGGAAGTTATGTTTGGAGTTGAAACTATAATCCTGGGAGACAGGATTCGACCATGGGAGCGATCTGTACTCGTCATGAATCACAGGTGAGTCACTTAATCAAATCATGGGTTTCAATTAAGAAATATTCCTCTTTCATTTATTCTGTATTCACTTTCAATTATATTTCCATTGAATGAATGCATTTAACTACCATTAAATAATTGCATTGCATTGCCATAGAATAATTGTAGTGCCAATGAATGAATGCATTGCTTCCTCGCTTCCTACCAAACAAAATTTAATACCCCCCCCCCCCCGCATTATTTAATTTTAATTTTTATAAATTAAACTTGAAAAAGTCTTACAATAATTGTTTTGGGAAAACTTAAGAGAAACATTTCAGTATTCCAGGGGGGGAGGGGTCAAGCACCCCTGTTTGACCCCCCCCCCCCCCCATATGGGCGCCCATGTGCACTTGCATCGATTGATTTTATTTTATTTTCCCCCGGTGTGGCCTAACCCGAATTTATTAACTAAGACTTATTAATTAATAATTGAGATTTATTAGTTAAGAAAAATTATTATTTAATATAAGACTATTTAAGTTAAATTCTTGGAACATCATTATCAGAGACGGGAAAAAGTCATAAACGTCATAGTCATATGATTTTGTCATAAAATAGCCATTTTACGAATAAACGTCATAAAATGAGGTTTTCTTGGGATAAACGTCATAGAATGGCCTTTTTTGTCAAATGTTTAGCAAAAAGTTTATTTTTTTTGTTAAAGCAAATTTTTATATCGAACACTCGTGGTCCGGTTCCAGGTAAAAGTGCAGTTCAAACAAAAAACCCTTACACCAGCTTAGTGAAAGGCCTGGGCTCTTAATTCCCTGATCACTTTCGGACTTAACTAATGCGCTTATGCATACCTGCAACTAGAGAGGCACCGACGGTCATCCCTAATTCCAAACTAGGGCTCCTGATCGGCTCCTTCTTAAGAACAAATCTTCCAATTAGAATCCAGGAAGGTCAAGATAAATTCTCCTCGGAAGGTCTCTGATTCTCCAATCAGCCAATAGTAAACCCATTGGGTTGGGCAGTTTCCTGATTAGCTGTTCCAGAACTTAAGATTTTGTATATATTCATGGTAAGGGATTAGAATGTTTAATTGCTCATTTGATATCTTTCTCGTGTTACTTGTTTTTTTTTTAATTGATCTATTACTTGGGTTTCGTTGGTAAAACCAAAAAAGGAAACCCTTATAGTTTCGTTCATGTGTCTGTCTATCTGTCAGTCGGTACAGTTCCAATAACTTTTGAATCAAAAGAGATACAAACATGAAATTCCAATATTAAAGATCGTTTTGACGCACACACAGGAAAAATATTGCGAACTCAAAATAATCAGCTGTTCAAATTCAAAATGGCGGATAACTCACGTCACGCGATTTTTTTTTATTTTTTTTTTATTTTTTTATTTTTGAGTGGGGTATCAAATAAAAGGTATTGAAGAGTAGATACAAAACTATGTAACACTTGTGGAAAGCGTTTAATTTTCAACGCCATTTTGTCAAAAAACATCAAAATTGTGCGTGTACCCCCCTCCCCCCTTAAAACTATATTTCCGCTGTTTTTCTAAAAATATGAAAAATATGAAAAATATGCAAAATGTGCTTTCTGCTGGGCCATAGAAAAATAAGATTAGCAATTCTATATGAATTGCTAATCTTATCTTATCTTATCTGGGAATCCAAAAAGGGCGGCTAATTCCTGTCACGGGGGATTTTTTTTTTTTTAAATTTTGAGTGAGGTATATAATGAAAGGTATTGAGGAGTAAATTACAAAAATATATGACACGTGTGGAAAGTGTTTAATTTTTCATGCCATTTTGTTAAAAAAACATAAAAATTTAAATCATGGATGGGAACACGCCCAAGGCCATAGCTGCCCGATTAAAGGGGCAAAGAAGTTCGGAAATTGCCTGAAGGGCGAAAAGCAAATGAATGTGTCATGCATGAAATTTGCTCCCAGCTCATCTGCCGACGTCGAATGGTCTTTTTCCAAGTTTAAAATTCTACTGACGGACAAAAGAGCCAATTTAACGCTGGATAATATAGAACAACATATGATTATTTTTTACAACGTTGAAGCATTCTGCTAATTATTATTATTTATTATATATTGTAAATTTAATTCTGTGTTTATGAAATATGAAATCTTTCTTTTGAACTGTTACCCTCCAAAATAACGCTAAATTTTCGCTAAAAAAGGCTCATTTTTCACATTGAAAATAAACGTCATACTTTTTGCTAAAACGTCATAAAACAACCGATTTTCTAAAATAGAGGTCATAAAACAGGATAATAAAAGTCATAAAAGTCATAGAATAAAGGTCATGAAATGGAAAAATAAAAGTCATAAACGTCCCGTCTCTGATCATTATAATTCCTTGTGTATATTTTCAGGACGAGATTAGACTGGAACTTCTTATGGGCGGCGATGCACTATGCTGCCAGTACACCGGCACACAGGCTCAAATTCGTACTTAAAGCTCCAATAAGACACTGCCCGGGACCAGGTAAATCACAAATAGAACAATCATTTTACATTTTAAATTTGTATGTTAAAATAATTTTTGTGTTCATATGAAATCAATCTTTTTTGCGGATTTTTTGACCAGGCGATATTTCTTACCTAATGTCACTCTTGAAAAGAACTTACTAGCGTTCCATGTATATACGGCTTGAAGTGACGCTGATAGATTTTTTTTTAAATCCGACCTCTCCAGCGCCTTCTAGGGCCAAAAGTTTATTTTTTTGATAGTGTACCCTGTTATCACGAGTACTTTTTTATGGAAAGACCAAATCGAATAATAAGTATCCTATCTTGTAGAGGACTCTTTGGAGATGGTACCCTACTGTAAACTTTTTTTTGATTCGAAACCCTCCAAGTGAAGTTTAGTAATAAATTTAGTAAGTTAGTTAATTTAGTAAAATTAATTTGATACGCTATTACAAATGAGTTATTACAGATAAGTTATTATATCTATTTAAAGATCTACAAATCAAAACAAACATTCATTTTTATTGGAATAATTGTGGTTGGCTTAGCTTGGCAATAACAAATGATTTCAAGGTGAGTCGACAGAACACTAGTCGATTATATAAAGGATATTGGGTAATAGAGTTATTAATGTGTTGTTTATAGGTTGGGTGATGCAGATGGCTGGATTCTTCTACATCTACAGAGACTGGTCTAAGGATAAGAGACTTCTTTCAAGGATGGTCGATTACTACAAAGATATCGACCATACTTACCAGGTAAACCACCTCCTAGTTACCATTTACCACATTACACATTATAACAAGATATATTTTTTTATATGGTTACACTTGATTAATTATATATATATAATATAATATATAACTTTTTCTTAAATAACACTGGACCAAGTAGTAATGTACTCGTATGAGAGAAAATTTAGTAGATGTATGTTTTTTTATACCATGAGTAATCTCACACTGTTGCAGGTGCTGCTGTTTCCAGAGGGTACGGACCTGACTCCTTGGAGCCTGACTAGATCTAATTCGTACGCAGATAAGAACAACCTGCCTTACTATACCAGAGTATTGCATCCCAGGACCACAGGCTTCTCCTTTCTAGTAGAGAAGATGCGCACTAGTGGGTACCAAATTATTCATAATTATCAATTCTGGCAACACTGTATGTCTGTAATTTAAAAAAAAAAAAAAAAACTTTAAAAAATCTGAACTAGGTATTTTTGATCAATATAATCTCAACTACCAATATAATCTAAATTCCAAATTACAAGGAGGTGATAAATTGTTTCTTTGTTGAGGACAAAATTGTGGGGAAAAGTATTGACTTTAGTGAAAATGTGACATCGTTGTAAAACTAGTCATAATCAAGATGTCCGATCATATTCATATGAATTAGTTGCAATGTGTAGTTGTATGATTGGGATGTGTTTAGGTAATCAGTTGGATGCGGTGTACGATCTGACCGTGGGTTATATGAGCTCTATTCCTCAGACCGAGCTGGATCTCATCCGAGGAATCTTCCCTAAAAAGATTCACTTTTACATCAAAAGGTAAATTGCATTACTCTAATTAATGATTATAATTCCTTACACTAATTCTATATTATAATTATTTTAGTATATGAGTAATAGGTGGTTGAAGAGGTGTAATAATGGACTAGTCAAATTAAAAACAAAATAATTGTGTTATTATTTTGATAAATGGTTAGAGTTGTTTAATTTTGAAATCCATAATTAAGTTGCATTAATTAATTTTAAATGTGTAAAAAAGGAATTGCTATAATATGTTTAATAATTGTATTTGCAGATTAATGAACCATGACAGAAGATGACCTTTAACTGGGTCGAATCGTCTTAAATGTAATATTAATTACATCCATTATTACAGCTCTCCAGCCATCTATTACTTTTATACGACATTTACAAGGGTGTATCACATTAAATTAGAATACAAATTAAATTTATTATCCTAATTCATTGCTCTAATTGTAAATCTATACCGTGTCTGACATTTCTTTTTTTGTTCGATTTTAAACTTATTTGGGTCCGTCGCGGAAAAAAGGAGGGCCTATACATTCCTGCGCTCGTCTGTCTGTAACGAGGACCCCTATATATTCCTGCGCTTGTCTGTCTGTCTGTAACGAGGACTCCTATATATTCCAGCGCTTTTCTGTTTGTCTGTAACGAGGACCCTTATACATTCCTGCGCTTGTCTGTCTGTAACGAGGACCCTTATACATTCCTGCACTTGTCTGTCTGTCTGTAACGAAGACCCCTATATATTCCTGCGCTTGTCTGTCTGTCTGTAACGAAGACCCCTATATATTCCTGCGCTTGTCTGTCCGAAACGCACCTGATCTTCGAAAGTAACAAACATAAAAAAAATACGTGTGGTATCGCGGGACACCCGTTAGGAACGAAGTTCCTTACGCTTTTCATTAAATATATATTTCTCCCGTAATTAATGATAATTATAATTCGATTTAAAGTAAAATTTAATCTTTCCGTAGTATGAATACTACCTAAATCTTAAAAAAATATATTTTAATTTAAATCAAATTATAATTATTATTAACAAAGGGAGACAGACTGAGAAAAATAGACTCCAGCGCCGAGACAAAAAAAAAAAAAAAATGAAATAAATATATACTATAAAATCACACTGCTAAATATGCGATACTAACTACTTATACATGGCGGAGTTAGAATTAAAACCAACTAACTATTTGTTCTAAGTGGAGTAAAACAAAATTAAAAGAAAAGCATTTTTTTTTACCATTAAAGCGAGCGTCTTGCATAAAATATGTATTGAATAATGAGAAAATGGTTAATCATGACAAGTTAATAGTTAAAGTGCGTGGCTGTAGTATAGAGCCGAGTGTTGAAGGAACTGTATGTGTTCCCTGACTTCCCCGGTTTGACTCAATTTAAAGTAAAATATTATAAAATATATCACTTCACTACACAAAAAAATGTCTCTTTGTATCAGGTTGAAATTTTACATGCCTGTTTCAGTTGTACTTTAGACGATGGGTATAAAGTTTTAGAACGTAAGGTATCGGTAAAAACGTTGTTTTCTCTATTTTAAAGGTTTAGGTCCGCTTTAATGTTTTTAACGATCTTTAACACTTCATAGCACCGTCGGTGTTGGTTTTACTAAAAATATTTATTTTCAAAAGTTGATTGTCTTGTTGAATAGATGAAGTTTTTTTTGTACTGTCCTAAAATTCCAATTTTACAATTTTTAGTTCATGTTTACACGAGCATTGCGCGCGAACACTTGGGCGGATAACCTTGTCCAACGAACTCGTTCTGGGCATTGGTAAAATGAACATGTGTACCAAATTGCAAATAAATCGGTCACCTTTTACTCAAGTTATCGTCAACGGTAAATATCGTGACGGTTGGTTTTGTGACGGTCTTTTATTCGGATTCACTACCGGGCTACAGACGCTGTAACGTGCCACGTGCCTTAAGGAACTTCGTTCCAAAATGTGGAACTTAGCGGTTATGTTATTTGTAATAACTAATAACCAAAACAAAGGAAAATTATAGGGTAGCTCCAAAAACTAGGGGTTGACTTTTTTTTATATCGGAAATGCATCATGCGGGGTGCTAAATAAAAGAGGAAGGCGTCCTGCTAAATAAATAAGGACGGTGTCCTGCTAAATAAAATAGGAAGGCGTCCTGCTAAATAAATAAGGACGATGTCCTGCTAAATAAAAGAGGAAGGCGTCCTGCTAAATAAAATAGGAAGGCGTCCTGCTAAATAAATAAGGACGGTGTCCTCCTAAATAAAATAGGAAGGCGTCCTGCTAAATAAATAAGGACGGTGTCCTGCTAAATAAAAGAGGAAGGCGTCCTGCTAAGTAAAAGAGGAAAGATATTTGGTTTCGTTTTCGTACCAATTTATATTTGCACCTTGTGTATTTAAAAATTTTCGTTTTTTGTGTCCACCACCCCTCTATTTTTTTAACAAATCAACAAAAACAAGTTGTATTTAATCTTTGCCAGAAACAAACAAAAATGTTTTTTAGGAATTTTTTATGCGTCACATATTCTGTGGATCATTTTAATTATATATATTTATTACTTTTAAATTGTAAAAAAATATGTAATGTTTTAGCGCATGCAAGAACTTGAGGTCTGATGATGCCCGTAAGGGGTGAAATACAACCTTTTTTAATTAACCAATTGTTAATTTGACTCACCTGTATGGTCAAAAAATCCAACATTATCAAAGGTGCAAACTTGTAAGAATTTTTCTTTAACTTAATCCTAATATTAAATTTATTTGACAGGTATGGCTGCGACGAATTACCAAACACTGAGGACGGACTTAAAATTTGGTTGAACGAGATCTGGAATACAAAAGAGAACCTTCTGAGTCAATTCTACAGCGAGGGAAACTTCGGGCCTTGCTTACCTGCTGGTAATTATTAATTATTATATTAGAATTTATAGAATGAAATTGAGCATAGTGCGAGAATCAGTAAAAATTCCTCAATTTTTCACGAATGATTGTGAACCAGTAACCCTTAATCAAATGCCAATTCCTTAATCCAGTTCCGTTCGCTACCTGGGGCTTTACTTAGATCGTCGTTCGACATGGGCACATCACATCAAACATAAACGTCAAACATGCAATACACGCTATAAAGTTTTACACAGACTCTTACACAATACATCTAAACTCAACATGCAAAACAAAGTACTCATAGACAACACCATAATAAAACCTACATGGACATATGGCATAGAACTCTGGGGTTGCACCAAACCTTCCAATTCCTTTATCGCATCCAATCTCTCCAATCCAAGATCCTAAGAAAAATAGCTGACGCCACTTTGTCCATGAACTAGCCATTTCCCTATACAAATCCTTCCACGACTCCCTTTCTGACCATTCCAATCCACTAGTCCACAGTCTGTTTTCCCGGTCCATTCCTGATAACCCTTCTAGGCCCCTGAAAAGGCAGTGGGCACGTCTCTCTTAGACAGCTAAATATATTTATTTTAATTCCATGTATTAAATTTATTTATTGTTTCATTATATTAAACATAAAAAAAATCTGTTTCAATTTAGTAAGCGCTATCACGAGATAGTTCCTTGCAGCATGTCATCTCAACATAGATATACAAGACCAAAAATATTCCTTTTTGCCTAAAACGGATTTCTGTCTAGGACTTTTTTTTGGGAACTTTATTTCTTCAGAACGATCTTAATAATGCTTCCATTAGCTTCGGTAAGCTCGGAAGCAAAAAGTTTGTGCAGAAGTGAAAGAGGCGCAGAAGGTTGAAATTACTATTGGGTCACAATGGGCAAATGCACCTTCAAAATAGGATATGTGGTTTTTAAGATAAGGTAGTACTTAAAAATTTTGAACAACAGAGCTGCAGACAGCCACAAGACTAAAATTATAACTGACAGACAGACAGGGGACAAAAATGTTCCTTGGTGTCTGAAACGGTGATGAAAACGAGGATCAAGGTTCTTATATTCTTATCAAAATTAGGAAGAAGTGCTAATTCTTTCATCGTCCATTTTCGATGTATACTATGGAAGATATAAATGTAACAGGCAATTTACAAATATCACTGTGGATGAATTTTCTAAGATGTACATCCAAAGTGGAAGTATGAAACCAAAATAAGAAAAAACGAGATTCGAATAGTGTCATATGAATTATTAAATACCTGCATTGCGTAAAATCTGTTTAATTCATACATTTTTAATCAGTGGAAAGAATTTTTGAGGAGCCTGCGTCTCTGGGGGTCTTGCAGCTCCACATCTCTCTGTAATGCACAATCCATAATACATGAGTTTATCTTTTATTCTTATATGTTTTTGAATAACATATAAAATATTAAGTTGGATTCATAACCGGAAACATGTACTAATTTCATTGCAGTCGTTCTATAGATCTTGCAGTGTCAGCTATAGTAACAAAATATATATAAAGATTGTAGCGCCCAGGGATAAATTCGGTTTTCGTCCCATCTCTGTCGACTCAATCCCGACTATTGAAAAAACAAATCGGTCCGAGACAACTCAGATAAACTTTCTCATAATATGAGTTCAAAATTACTTTGCCCAGTGTTTTCCATTTATTAGTTTTCGAGTTTACGAAAGTACATTAAATTACTATTGAGTATTATAATTGCATAAAAATATCTTCTCCTCGGCGGGGAATCAAACCCAGCCTCTCTCCGTTCGCGTTTAAGCTATTTTCTCAGGAGCTAAATTTCTCACAGAAAAACGGCTTATATCGTTAGATTCGCATCTAAATGGACCCTATTTCACATTCAACAAAATACGCAGTATATATATAATATGAAAAGTATGGCAATAACTTGAGTAAAAGGTGACCTATTTTGGTGAAATTTGGTACACATTTTCATTTTACCTATGCCCAAGACTTCGTTGGACAACGTTATCCGCTTAAGCGTTCGCGTGGAAAGCTCGCGTGAACATTTAGAATTTGAATTCTAGGAGGGGCAAAAAATACTGACATCATCTATGATGGATGAGACAACATTTTTTATTTTTTTTTCAAATAAAATTTCTCAGTAATACCAGCAGCGACACAGCTATAATGTGTTAAATATCGTTAAAACGATTAGAGTGGACCAAAAAGTTTTAAATGGAGTAACCAATGTCTTCCCCAGTATCTTACGTTCTTAAGTATTGATTTTAATAAAACTTCACTCAAATCATGTAATTTACTATTGAAACATGCATGTAAAATTTCAACCTGATACAAGCAGACGTTTTTGTGCAGTGAAGTGATGTATTTATAATTATACTCGTAGTTTAAAAGTTTAAAAGCTACAGCGGGTGGTTAAGATTGTTATAGGCATGTAGTTATATGGGTTTATCAAGGAAGGTGAGCTTTTCACCAAGTACCCCTACTTTACATCGCATTATACTCTTTTTACAATTAGTATCATCTTTTGACAGCGCGGGAAAATCGAAAAAATGTGGAGGGGAGCCAATGAAAGCACTGGATTTTGAATTCGACAAGGTCAGGCCAACTAAGCAAATTATAATGACACTGGCCCCACCCCTCCCATAGACCTAGTGGCTTTATTTTTTTCATCATAATAGGTTGGACAATCTGAGTGTCAAAAGTCAATACTAATTGTAAAATGTGTATACACTCTTCCACTTATTTTTAACAATGACATTCATTATGATTAATAAATTCCTTAATACTCAATATCTATTGCAATGAGCTCGTTTCAATGATTAATTACATTGAATTATTTTACATTTACATTAATTTTATTTTATGACATTTTTTTCTAACAGTATTAAAGTGACTCTGTGTGCAGGTCCGTGGCCGCGACCTATCTCGAACTCTCTGTACCTTGCAGTAGTGGGCTGGACAGGACTAGTTGTGTGCACGTTCCTCCTCCTAGCTACTAGTCACTACTTCAGGATGTACGTCCTCTGTACCAACCTCCTGTTCGTCCTCCTCAGTCTCTCCACAGACGGACTTCAGCACCTCGAGATCTACTGGTTCAGAGTCAAGAAGTATATCCTGCCGCATAGTAAGAAAACAGACTAAGCACCATCCTTTAATGACCATTCTTCTACCATGAAATGTTTACCAAATATAAAAATAGCCGAGTTTAAAATTTATATTAAGTTGCAATTTATGGCCAAACTATTTTATAAATTTAAATGGTATTATTATATAAAATAGGAGAAAGACACACTAAAAATGCAGCCACGAGCTGGGATCTTGTTTTTTTGGGTCTAGAGCTGGCTACACATGTTGTGATTGACCTAAAAGGTATACTGAACTGGTAACGTGGTAACCCGGAGCGTTTGTGCTATCACAACTGTGAAGGTTTAGGTCATAACTTGATAGTACATGCTCTCCTATACTTGTAGACAAACTTTTTGGGGGGCCCCTCGCCAAATTAAAATTTATGAGCAATTAAAAAAAAGCTCGTGGGCAGGTAGTTTGCTTTATAGGGAGCCCCCGTCGGCATGGTACATAGGATATGGGGGCCCCTTTCACCGGGGCTCCACAGCAATGCGGGCCCATAGTTACGCCACTGGTACAGGTTTATCTATCACCAATGAAACTGGTTTCATGAACGATACATAATATATACTTATTTTAGTTAGTTTTATGATAAATATTTAAATTTTCTCACACAGTGGTTTTGAGTACATTGTAATAATTATGATTAATGTTAATAATTTGTCCTCTTGAACTGTTTACTTCCACGTCTTCTTTTATAGTTTTTTCTACAAATAGAATAATTATAGTTAAAAAAATATAAGAAGAATCAAAATTAAAATAAAGAAAAATAAACTGCCAATTAGTGTGGCACATAGCTTAATGATGATCCGGGAACCATCTCAGCATCTTACCAGATCGCTGCTCTCGCTCAAAAAGCAATCCTGTCACCTTTTGACAGGATTTCTTACTGGACACTGCATGCTAAATCGACATCTACATCTGCTTGGCCTAGCAGAAAGCCCAGTGTGCAGGCTGTGCGAGGAAGAGGATGAAACACCTTCTCATCTTATTAGCAGCTGTCCTGCATTAACACGCTTGAGGTGGAGAATCTTTGGCTCAGCCATCCTGCCAATTGAAGAACTAAGGTTACTTCCCCTAAACAAGGTGCTCACTTTCTGTGGGTCTGTCAGCTTGCTTAGAGGATAGGGTACTATAGGATGGACTATTAAACCGGGTTTGCACCTTGGATCCACTCATGAGGTCTTATTGCTTCGGACTTTTTTTTTTTATAAAAAAAAGTCCCCCGGAAAAAAAAAAAAAAAAAAAAAAAAAAAAAAAAAAAAAGTGGCACATAGCTTCCTCGCATCCTATCATGTACTATAACAATTATTGTTATATTACTTTATTGTTATATTGTTTATTTTGTAAAGACTATTAATAGTTTTAGCGATCTTTAACACTTCATAGCGGTGTCTCTGTTGGTTTTACTAAAAAATTGTATTTGTAAAAAATGTTTGTCTCAATGAATAGATGAAGTTAGTTTTTTTCCCCGACCTAAAATTCCAATTTTAAATTTAAAGTTCACGTTTACGCGAGCGTTGCTTGTGAACGCTTGGACGGATAACTTTGTCCAACGAACTCGTCCTGGGCATTGGTAAAATGAACATGTCTACCAAATTTCATCAAAATTGGTCGACATTTACTCAAGTTATCGTCGCACGTTTCATAATTCGCGAACACACAGACCGACAGACAGACAGACAGACAGACAGACAGACAGACAGACAGACACGAGACCAAAAATGTTCCCTGATGTCTGAAACGGATTTCTGTCTTGGAGTTTTTGAAATCGGAGGCATAAAAGTTTTTCGTTCTCAAAAGTGAACACAATGCTTCCGTTACCTTCGGTAAGCTCGGAAGCAAAATATAAGAATTATAGTTAGGTCTAACTTTCATGCAACTATTTTTTAGGAATTCATGAAACCTAGTTTCTTGCAACCTATGAAACTAGAGTTTCATGCAACCTATGAATCTAAAGTTTTATGAAATCTTCCTGCACACTTGATGAACGCAGGTTGTATGAAACTATTGATAAACGTTTCGTGAAACTGGTTTCATTAAACCAAGTTTGCAGTTTGCTAAAACTGAGTTTCAGTTAGGGACAATCTGTCTTACTCCCCTTGTTCAAACTTAATACAATATACCTATTAACTATTAACTTATTAATTAATTAATTAATAAAAATATGAAATTTAACTAAATCGTAGTTGGATCCCCGGCTGAAAGGTGTATTTTAGTGTGTTTTTCTCTCTTTTTTTTAATAATAATTTTTATATTTTAAGTTTAAATGTATTTAAACTCGGTAAATTGAGTTATTATTTTTTTAAAGAAAACATGACCTTAAAATATAAAAAAAAGTCGCTTAATATATGTATATTGAAATGATAGTTACCCCTTAGAGATCTTTATAAAATTTAAAGCTATAATTATTATAGAGAAGTCGTGTCTAATAAAATGTAAAGCTATAATTACTACAAAGAAGACGTGTCTTTAAATGTAAAGCTATAATTACTACAGAGAAGACGAGTCTATTAAAATGTAAAGCTATAATTACTACAAAGAAGATATGTCTAAAAAAATGTAAAGCTATAATTACTATACACAGAAGACGTGTCTAATAAAATGTAAAGCTATAATTACTACAAAGAAGATATGTCTAAAAAAATGTAAAGCTATAATTACTATACACAGAAGAGGTGTCTAATAAAATATAAAGCTATAATTACTATACACAGAAGACGTGTCTAATAAAATGTAAAGCTATAATTACTATACAAAGAAGACGTGTCTAATAAAATGTAAAGCTATAATTACTACAGAAAAGACGTGTCTAATAAATGTAAAGCTATAATTACTTCAGACACATTTGAATGAAAGTTTTAATTTTGATTTTCTCACGCTTCTATCAGTTTAATTTTAATTTTAAATTTTCTTATTTTTAAATAGAAGGTGTACATTTTTTATTCAATTTTAAAGCTGAAATTTATGCTGAAGTTATGTCGTATTTCTGATGGCAATGGAAGTTAATTTAATACATACGAAAATAATTTTCGTTTCTATTTTTAAATTTGTTTAATATTACGTAAAGAAACATCAACTGCAATTGTAATAAACATTTTTAAAAGGTGTATTTTTTTTTTTTTTTTTTTTTTTTTTTTTTTTTTTTAAAAAAGGAAAAAGTTTTGTGATTTATAATTAATTTAATGTTGAAACAACGTGACGGGCTTTATGAATCTGAACTGCGGGCAGGTTATTATTCTTCGTAGAATTTAACAATTTAGAACCATTCTTGTAAAGCAATAAATATTAACTTTTCTCCCCTACCAATGTAAATTAAAATAATTTTATTTTTTAATAAAACAATATTGTTAAGGAAAAATAAAAGCACTATTTAAGTAAATTAGAATGTAGTTTACATTACTCTAGGGTTTCCTTACAGGCCTATGTAAACTTTACTTTATTCTGTATTACAAAAAAGAAAATAGATAAATAAATTGTTTTGTATAGTAAATTAATAATATTTAAAACTAATTATAGTACTAAATTAACTAAATTAAATTATTTTAAAATTGTAATATTACTATAGATTATTGTACTTAAATATATACGAAGGGTGTTGTGAAAAAATAAACAATGTGTACTTAAAATATACGAAGGGTGTTGTGAAAAAATAAACAATGTGTACTTAAAATATACGAAGGGTGTTTTGACAAAATAAACAATGTGTACTTAAATTTGGCTTAAAAACTTGATTTATTTTACACCGTTTAGACGCAGACAATATTTAGATTGTTAATTACTCTTTAAGTCTTTTAATAACCAGACATTTTACCTCCCAATTTTTGAAAAAGAAAACGGTTTAATGTTACAATTATTTCGTAACAAGCGGCCTCTCATTAACAATCAAATTTTAGTTTTAATTATTCTTACTTTGTCCTCATATACACCCTTCACGATTAAATTTAATTGTTTAATTAATTAATTATTATTGATACGTTGTAAAATTGTTTATTTATTGTATTATAACTTTGATACATTGAGAGACAGTCCAATAATCAAAGTTATAGTGAAGAATTCTTTTAAATATATATTATTTTTTTTTGACTACGTATTTCCTTTAGCCTTTGGCTAAATAGATTGTTTGGTTTTTATAATATAAATATTTTGATATTTAACTAAATTTAAACAAACCAATTTAAAAAAAAAATAATAATAAAATTAAATTAAATTAAATTGGATAATATAATCAAATATAGATAATTTTTAAAAGTAAAAATAAATAGTGATAACACGATGAAATTAATTAAATAATTGTTATTTGCAAAATTACTAAATTTAATGGCAATACCAGAAAAACAAAAAGGAATCAAAACAGCAGCGCATACGTCTGAATCGTTGCTTTTTTGCCGTTATTATTTCATTGATAGTATAGACCTAAAAAACAAATAATTTCATGATTGTTTCTCTTGTACATAATAAAAAACATAAAAAATACGGTCCATTAAAATCGATAAAATTATATTTAGATAATTAAAACATGCTGGCATAAATGATCTAGATAATAAATATGGCTTTCAACTGTCAACGCTTTTTTTTATATTAAAATAATATTAATTAATTAATTTAAAACTACGTCAATTGTGAATTTTTAAAAAAAGTAAAATTTAAGTTTAAAAAATAAGATAAATAATATTATTTATATAATATTTATTTATTTTGTGTATATAAACATTCTAGCGTATTTAATAACAAGGTACCAACATAATCAAACAAATAATATCCTTAAATACTCTTAAATAAATAAAATAAACAACATTAAATAAAGCAAACAAAAGTTTTTTTTTAAATATGTCAATGCTCTGTTTAAAAGATTTTAGTTAACCCTCGGTCATTCCTACTAATGAGCGACAGGTGTGTTCAATATTTATGGCTAATTAAAATATTATATATATACATATAGTAACAATTATTTATAAAAGAAAATGAATGCATTTCACTTCTTTTTAACGTGCTATTCGTCCGAGACCACTATTTTTCCGCTTCAGATCTTTCCACCAGCTTTCCACTTATCCTAAATCAGTCATTTCAAGCCATTCCTGTAAACACCCACTGTCGCACTAGCACTAGCCGATATAAAAACTAAACAAAACCTGTCACACCAGCTTGACTTAAAAACTATAAAGCTTCGTCCAGACTGCCGCACCGAACATAGGAAACGAGCCGAGCATTCGTCTCTGCGCATGCCCAGTCTAAAGTGCGCTTGCGCATTACAGACTAGGCATGCGCAGAGACTAATGCTTGGCTCGTTTCCTCTGTTCGGTTCGGCAATCTGGACGAGGCTTAAACCAAACAAAACAAACCTGTCATACTAGCTGACTTAAAAACTATAAACCAAACAAAACAAACCTGTCACACTAGCTGACTTAAAAACTATAAAACAAACCTGTCACACAAGCTGACTTAAAAACTATAAACCAAACAAAACAAACCTGTCACACTAGCTGACTTAAAAACTATAAAACAAACCTGTCACACAAGCTGACTTAAAAACTATAAAACAAACCTGTCACACAAGCTGACTTAAATACTAAACAAAACCTATGACACCTGCTTGATTTAAAACTAAACAATACCTAACACACCAGCTCACATAATAACTAAACAAAACATGTAACAAATCAATCAATAAATTAATCGCAGCATCAAGAGGCAATCGTATTATTGAGAGTCACGTTTATGTGTAAAAACCAAGAAATCGTAGCATAGAGTGTCAGAGCTTTTTAATTATAACAATAGTTTTCCTATTTCAAAATTTTAAGTCTATCACAACCCGACTTATGTATGTAAATGTTTAGAGGACAAACATATAGTTATAAAATATTGTATGTATTCATTTAAATGTAATTTAGATTTTATATTAAATTTAAGATAAGGGGAACGTGGGGTAGTGCAAATATATATGCAAATATTGTACTATACAAATATAACAAGTATGTATACAAGTATTATATTAAACAAATAATTTGACAGGGTTTGAGTGTAGCCGAACCCACCTGAGAACAAATTTTAACACTAAAATATTACCTAGTGATGGTTGGAATCCCATAAATAAATATTTTATTTATTTTTGTTTTTTTATTTTCTACTGATGGTCACATAATATAGATCTAAAGTAGCCTACTGTAACTTAGGTTGTACTTGTTGGGATTTAAATAAATGGCAAAATAAATGGCAAAATAAATTACTGTTTACCTTATGGAGAAAATATAGTATTATGTTTTACAATAATTTTATTACTTTATAAAAACGGTATTGTGTTTTACAATTTTATTACTTTATAGAAACGGTATTGTGTTTTACAATTGTATTACTTTGTAAAAACAATATTGTGTTTTACAATTGTATTACTTTGTAAAAACATTATTGTGTTTAACAATTGTATTACTTTGTGAAAACAGTATTGTGTTTAACACATGTATTACTTTGTGAAAACAGTATTGTGTTTTACAATTGTATTACTTTGTGGAAACAGTGTTGTGTTTAACAATTGTATTACTTTGTGAAAACAGTATTGTGTTTTACAATTGTATTACTTTGTGAAAACAATATTGTGTTTTACAATTGTATTACTTTGTAAAAACATTATTGTGTTTAACAATTGTATTACTTTGTGAAAACAGTATTGTGTTTAACACATGTATTACTTTGTGAAAACAGTATTGTGTTTTACAATTGTATTACTTTGTGGAAACAGTGTTGTGTTTAACAATTGTATTACTTTGTGAAAACAGTATTGTGTTTTACAATTGTATTACTTTGTGAAAACAATATTGTGTTTTACAATTGTATTACTTTGTAAAAACATTATTGTGTTTAACAATTGTATTACTTTGTGAAAACAGTATTGTGTTTAACACATGTATTACTTTGTGAAAACAGTATTGTGTTTTACAATTGTATTACTTTGTGGAAACAGTGTTGTGATTAACAATTGTATTACTTTGTGAAAACAGTATTGTGTTTTACAATTGTATTACTTTGTGAAAACAGTATTGTGTTTTACAATTGTATTACTTTGTGAAAACATTATTGTGTTTAACAATTGTATTACTTTGTGAAAACAGTATTGTGTTTAACACATGTATTACTTTGTGAAAACAGTATTGTGTTTAACAATTGTATTACTTTGTGGAAACAGTGTTGTGTTTAACAATTGTATTACTTTGTGAAAACAGTATTGTGTTTTACAATTGTATTACTTTGTGAAAACAGTATTGTGTTTTACAATTGTATTACTTTGTGAAAACATTATTGTGTTTAACAATTGTATTACTTTGTGAAAACAGTATTGTGTTTAACACATGTATTACTTTGTGAAAACAGTATTGTGTTTAACACATGTATTACTTTGTGAAAACAGTATTGTGTTTTACAATTGTATTACTTTGTGGAAACAGTGTTGTGATTAACAATTGTATTACTTTGTGAAAACAGTATTGTGTTTTACAATTGTATTACTTTGTGAAAACAGTATTGTGTTTTACAATTGTATTACTTTGTGAAAACATTATTGTGTTTAACAATTGTATTACTTTGTGAAAACAGTATTGTGTTTAACACATGTATTACTTTGTGAAAACAGTATTGTGTTTAACAATTGTATTACTTTGTGGAAACAGTGTTGTGTTTAACAATTGTATTACTTTGTGAAAACAGTATTGTGTTTTACAATTGTATTACTTTGTGAAAACAGTATTGTGTTTTACAATTGTATTACTTTGTGAAAACATTATTGTGTTTAACAATTGTATTACTTTGTGAAAACAGTATTGTGTTTAACACATGTATTACTTTTTTTTTTTTTTTTTTTTTTTTTTTTTTTTTTCCGGGGGACTTTTTTTTATAAAAAAAAAAAGTCCGAAGCAATAAGACCTCATGAGTGGATCCAAGGTGCAAACCCGGTTTAATAGTCCATCCTATAGTACCCTATCCTCTAAGCAAGCTAACAGACCCACAGAAAGTGAGCACCTTGTTTAGGGGAAGTAACCTTAGTTCTTCAATTGGCAGGATGGCTGAGCCAAAGATTCTCCACCTCAAGCGTGTTAATGCAGGACAGCTGCTAATAAGATGAGAAGGTGTTTCGTCCTCTTCCTCGCACAGCCTGCACACTGGGCTTTCTGCTAGGCCAAGCAGATGTAGATGTCGATTTAGCATGCAGTGTCCAGTAAGAAATCCTGTCAAAAGGTGACAGGATTGCTTTTTGAGCGAGAGCAGCGATCTGGTAAGATGCTGAGATGGTTCCCGGATCATCATTTTTGATTGTCGCATACCTGAAGCAGTGTTCCATATTCTGTTCATATCTAGCCTCATGAATGTCCTTATGGAATGTTTCACTCCACAACGTGGCACGCCTACAACTGGTTCTGGTGTAATTGGGGTCGAATTGGAACCCGTTTTAGCTAACTGGTCAGCAATCTCATTCCCCTCAATGCCACAATGTCCAGGAACCCATATCAGTTGTACCTTGTTAAGTTGTCCAAGAGTGTTAAGATGGCTTTTGCACTCAGCAACCAGCTTAGATGTATACCTTGGTGCAACCAGTGCTTTGATCGCTGCCTGGCTGTCAGAGTAGATTCTGATTTGTCTGTTAAGCATATTTTTATTCAGGATAATTTGAGAACAGGCCAAAATTGCATATATCTCTGCCTGAAATACAGTGGCATATTTGCCTAAGCTCACACTAAGCTCATATCGGGGTTCTGCACAGAAAACCCCAGCCCCTGATAATTCTTCGATTCGGGACCCGTCGGTGAACCACATGTCTGTTCCTGGTGGCACTTGAGGATCATCTCCAGGTTCCCAGTCTTGTCTTGAAGGAAGCAGATACTCCCAGCTAATGTCAAAATCCCACTGTGGTATCATAGAGTCCTGTAACATCACTACTTCCGGGCAGATTTCTGTGATACAATTCCATATTGCACTGTGGCCTATACTGTCATATCCCATCCATAAACCAGCACAGTGCAGGCGATATGAAGCTAACATAGCTTCGTACTTCAGGTACATCTCTAAAGGTGGTAAGCATAGCATAGCCTCAAGTGCCAGGGTTGGTGTAGTTTTCATTGCTCCTAGTATACCAACACAAGCCGTTCTTTGAAGGTGCTGAAGTGATTTCTTTGCAGTTCCTAAGGATATCCTTGGCCACCAGACGACACATGCATAGGAAAGAATTGGTCTCACCATGGCAGTAAAGATCCAATGCAGTACTTTAGGTTGTAATCCCCAGGTGGGACCAATGGCCTTCCGGCATACCCAAAAGGCCGCCATTGCCTTATTCAGTTTTGCTTCAAGATGAAGTTTCCAGGTCAGTTTTTTGTCCAAAATTACACCTAGATATTTTACTGAGTCTGCGAGGTTAAGCTTCTTACCACTTAGCATCAGTTCTTTACTTCCATCCAATTTTCTTTTTTTTGTAAATAGTGTCACCACTGTTTTTTCAGGATTAACTCCGAGGCCGTGATTATAACACCATTTTTCAACAGAATGAAGAGCTCTTTGTGCAAGCTCAAATACTGTGGTAGTGAACTTGCCCTGAACCAGAACTGCTACATCATCTGCATAAGCTTGAATGTAAATCCCATCTTTCAGAATGAGCTTTATGAGACTATCCACTACAAGGCACCAAAGTAACGGTGACAGAACTCCACCTTGTGGACAGCCTCTCCTTATAGCCACTTTTATGCTGTGTCCATTTCTCTCAACTTTAGCTAGTCTAAGAGATAGCATTGATCTGATCCATGCCACTATAACTGGGTGAACACCATGGTCAGAAGCAGCTTGGCTGATGGATTCAACAGAAACACAATTAAAAGCCCCTTCAATGTCCATGAAGAGTCCCAGCATCAGCTGTTGCTTATTGAGGGCTCTTTCGATTTTGCAAACTAAATGGTGAAGTGCTGCCTCACAAGATTTTCCTGCTTGATATGCATACTGCTGCTTGCTTAATGGAATGGTCATGTTGTCCCTAATCCATCTATCCACCAGCCTTTCCAAGGTCTTTAATAAGAACGAAGTAAGACTGATGGGTCTGTAAGATTTAGGAAGAGTAAAATCGGGTTTACCCTGCTTTGGTATAAAAACAATGCGCACCTCCCTCCAGGAGCTAGGGATAGTTCCTTGAGAAAGGAAGGTTCGGTAGATCTTAGCTAAATCGTCAATAATCAGATCCAGGCCTTGTTGGAGCATTATTGGCATAATCCCATCACAGCCAGGGGATTTAAATGCGGCAAAGCTTTTCACTGCAAATTCCACCTTATTGTTTGTAATGATAGTATCTGCTAAGGCTTGAGCTCCTTCCACAGGTAAAGCCATAGGAAAATCAGATATTTCAATGTCCTCACTTATATCGGAGCCTGGCATATGTGTATTTACCAGATATTTAAGGGCCTCCTCCTCTGAAGAAGTAAATGTGCCTCCATTAAGCAGTAAGGGACCACTACACATATCGGTCGGTGCTTTGGAGAGAATCCGGTGAAATCTTGCCGCTGGAGCTATTCCCCCAATATCTGCACAGTAGGCTCGCCAAGCATCCCTCTTAGCTTTTTTAATTTGTGCCTTGTATTTTCTACGGACGGACTTATATTCCTCCCAAAGCTTTGGCAAATTATTTCTTTTAGCTTTGTTCAAGATTCTGTTAACCTGTCTTCTAAGAGATTCTACTTTATGAGTCCACCAAGGTGTTGAGAACCTTTGGGAACGGACTTGTAATGGACAACTAGTTTCATGCGCTGTACTTATGGCTGTTGTAAGTGCTTGTACGTAGTCTTCGGTTTCTTTAAGTCCGTTGGGACAGTGTCCTACTTTGTCAAGTTCTTCTTTGAGCACCTTTCGATATATGACCCAGTCAGTGGTTCTAATGTTCCTGAATCGAATCTCTTGTGGAGGGGGAACTTTTATCATAAATAGGATGTGCCTATGGTCTGATAGAGATTCATCCTGAATAACATGCCAATCCTTAACACATGTTAGTAAATCTTCTGTGCAGAAAGATATGTCGATCACTTCTTTTCTTCTTGCTGTGAAATAAGTAGGGACAGCCCCGTTATTAAGGACAAAAAGCTGTGTGCTAGATAAAAATTCAAGTAAGGCTGCACCTCTAGGGTTAGTGTCACTGCTACCCCATATTAAATTATGCGCATTAGCATCAGCACCTACTAGAAGGGAAAGCTTATTTTCTGTGCAGAAGCGGACTAGATCCACAAAGCAAGATGGAGGGGGCAGATCCATAGAGTCGTAGGGCAAATAAAGTGAACAAACTATAATGTCTCGCTTCCCATGCCCCAGCAGATTCCCTTTAAGCTTTACTGCCACCATATCCCTTCGGCAAAACTCCGGTATAAGGGTCGCATTAATGTTCCTAGTTATAATACAGGCACGCGGAACCTCACTATCTGTAGAATAGAAAATAGTACCCCCCGAAATTCCCAAACCACGTATAAGTCCCTTATTTACATACGGTTCTTGAATTAGGCCAACATTTGCACTTACATCTAGAAATTTCTTACAAAAAAACTGTGCTAGCAGCACCCCCGTGCTGAATGTTGGCCTGTAAAAACTTAATTCTATTATTAAACCTAACACTCATTATGGGGAGAAAAACGTTTCGGGCTCAATATCCTCCTCTCCTACTATTATTCCTTTAACCCCCTCTTTTGTTTTCTTCCTTTCCATGTAAGAAGAGTCCGAGTCGTCTGATTCCTCACGTGGTCGAATTCTTGAAGTGATGTCTTCTGCTGCTGGAGCTGAACTGGCAGTGGGAAGATCTTCTCGGTGATTCATACTCCTGGCTCTATTTGCTGCATTAACACATGTATTACTTTGTGAAAACAGTATTGTGTTTAACAATTGTATTACTTTGTGGAAACAGTGTTGTGTTTAACAATTGTATTACTTTGTGAAAACAGTATTGTGTTTTACAATTGTATTACTTTGTGAAAACAGTATTGTGTTTTACAATTGTATTACTTTGTGAAAACATTATTGTGTTTAACAATTGTATTACTTTGTGAAAACAGTATTGTGTTTAACACATGTATTACTTTGTGAAAACAGTATTGTGTTTAACAATTGTATTACTTTGTGAAAACAGTATTGTGTTTAACACATGTATTACTTTGTGAAAACAGTATTGTGTTTTACAATTGTATTACTTTGTGAAAACAGTGTTGTGTTTAACACATGTATTACTTTGTGAAAACAGTATTGTGTTTAACACATGTATTACTTTGTGAAAACAGTATTGTGTTTAACACATGTATTACTTTGTGAAAACAGTATTGTGTTTTACAATTGTATTACTTTGTGAAAACAGTGTTGTGTTTAACACATGTATTACTTTGTGAAAACAGTGTTGTGTTTAACACATGTATTACTTTGTGAAAACAGTATTGTGTTTAACACATGTATTACTTTGTGAAAACAGTGTTGTGTTTAACAATTGTATTACTTTGTGAAAACAGTATTGTGTTTTACAATTGTATTACTTTGTGAAAACAGTATTGTGTATTACAATTGTATTACTTTGTGAAAACAGTGTTGTGTTTAACAATTGTATTACTTTGTGAAAACAGTGTTGTGTTTAACAATTGTATTACTTTGTGAAAACAGTATTGTGTTTAACAATTGTATTACTTTGTGAAAACAGTATTGTGTTTTAAAATTGTATTACTTTGTGAAAACCGTATATTATGTATTACTTTGTGAAAACAGTATTGTGTTTTACAATTGTATTACTATGTGAAAACAGTAGGTACTGTTCTATACTGATTTTCTTTAATGTGCCACAATATTCCTATTTATGATCAAATACTCAATTAATTATTATTTTACAGTGTTACATAGTTTTAATTTTATTTTTATGAACCAAATTAATTATAGAGTTACTTTCACTTGACTGTATTTTACAGTACTGTACACATTACTATATTGTACAGTTTCATTCGGTAGTTATTACTTTGTTACCATATATTTTGATGGTTAGTGAAGACTAAAGACTTTGTTGTGCCGATTTAGAAGTAATGCGCAGTAATTAAAACATCAACTAATTTGCCAAAAAATTTAAAATTAAAATGAAATAAAAACATCTTAATTCAGAGAGTTCTCTAAATTAAATTACCAAAACACCGACTTTTATTTTGTTAATTAAATTTCCCTTATTACACTCTTTTATTTGTTTATCTCCAAATCTATTAACTTTAATTTGACCCACATCCCGACTACGTAGAAACCTTAAGATTTCCCTTATTAAACTCTTTTATTTAACTTGATTTTATTTGTTTACCTCCAAATCTATTAACTTTGATTTGACCCACATCCCGACTATGTAGAAACCTTAAGATTTCCCTTATTAAACTCTTTTATTTAACTTGATTTTATTTGTTTATCTCCAAATCTATTAACTTTAATTTGACCCACATCCCGACTACGTAGAAACCTTAAGATTTCCCTTAATAAACTCTTTTATTTAACTTGATTTTATTTGTTTATCTCCAAATCTATTAACTTTAATTTGAACCACATACCGATTACGTAGAAACCTTAAGATTTCCCTTATTACATTCTTTTATTTAACTTGATTTTATTTGTTTATCTCCAAATCTATTAACTTTAATTTGACCCACATTCCGACTACGTAGAAACCTTAAGATTTCCCTTATTACACTCTTTTATTAACTTTGATTTGACCCACATACCGACTACGTAGAAACCTTAAGATTTCCCTTATTAAACTCTTTTATTTAACTTGATTTTATTTGTTTATCTCCAAATCTATTAACTTTAATTTGAACCACATACCGATTACGTAGAAACCTTAAGATTTCCCTTATTACATTCTTTTATTTAACTTGATTTTATTTGTTTATCTCCAAATCTATTAACTTTAATTTGACCCACATTCCGACTACGTAGAAACCTTAAGATTTCCCTTATTACACTCTTTTATTAACTTTGATTTGACCCACATACCGACTACGTAGAAACCTTAAGATTTCCCTTATTACACTCTTTTATTTAACTTGATTTTATTTGTTTATCTCCAAATCTATTAACTTTGATTTGACCCACATCCCGACTACGTAGAAACCTTAAGATATCCCTTATTACACTCTTTTATTTAACTTGATTTTATTTGTTTATCTCCAAATCTATTAACTTTGATTTGACCCACATCCCGACTACGTAGAAACCTTAAGATTTCACAGATTTATTTATTTTCCATTCGATAATACAATAATAATTTCTTTTACAACATCGACTGCACTAGCCATTGAATCAACAAATTCCACATCAACTGATCCCCTGCCGAGAAGTTATTTTATTACAAGCTTATATTTAACTTGCAATGTTTGTATGTATGTATGTATGTTCGGGACAAATCTAGCAACTGAATTTTAAAGCCGTTATCCTCAATCAATTGAATTGAAATTTTCCCTACACTTTTAGTTTGGATGAAAATGGATATCTAGCTAAGTGACGTCATTCTAAATCCAATATGGTGAAAAGCCCAAGATGTCGGACTTGTTATTATTTAAGCATGCCCATGATATGGGTATCAAATAAAAGGATTTGCTGATAAGAATACGAATAAAAGCTTGTTTTTAATTTTAATTTTTTTTTACTATTAATTTTTTTATGATAAATTTTATAAAATGTTCAATAATAATTTAAAATAATAAATGGAAAACACTGGGCTAAGTAATTATTAACTCGTATATGAAAAAGTTTGACTGAGTTGTTTCGGATCTATTTTTTACTTTTGAACTTCTATTCACTGTGATTAAAAATTTTGTTCTGACTTAAAGCAGGTTTAAAATCAGCTAAGTTAGCTGGGTGACTTAGTATACGTAAGTTAACTTGCTCCAGTTAATTTGAGCCAGTCAAGTTTGTGTAAAGAATGCATGCATGTTCATTACCCCATGAAAAAGGCTATTTTACGCTTAACATGTAAAATTAATTATTTATATATAATATTACATATAGACAATTAAAAATAAAATGTAGTAAATAATAATCGCAGTATATTTAAAGTAATATTTTAACTATGTATATTTAATATTATTATAAATATAAATAATTTTAAAAAAACTGTTTATTTTGAATTGATCAATTCTTTCAAAGAATTAGCGTAACACATTAGTTTTCTGCATATTGTAATTCGAATTGTATTTTAATATTAAAATGTATTCGACTCTAAATTTAGAAAGTGATTTGTGCCAAGGCTTGAGTCGTAGCCCCACACCTTCCTTGTATTTTTTAAAAAAACATATATTTTTACTCTGAATTTTTATGATTTATAATATATTGTAGATTTTTTAGCCACGGCTAATTTTAATAAGTAATAAGTAGCAGTTTCAGATTTAATCGTAATTGTAGAATTATTATCCTTCTGATGAACTGTCATAAAATATATAAATATATATTATATAGTGGCAAATTTCCACTTACGAAAATTGGTATACTTATAAATAATTTTCCTTAAATATAATGAATAACGTAATGTTTATTAATTTTCATTAATAAACATTTTAAATAAAAGTGGTACTTAAAATATCTTTAAATAAAATTATCTTTCTTAAAAATAAAAAAACAGTTTTTAAATAAAAAAAATGGAAAAATTACTGATCTATGTTAGCGAAGTTATATTTTACGTACAGTGAATTTAATTTAAACTTTTAAAAACATTTTTAGGTAAAAATAAATAATTAGATAAGTAGACTGATATTACTGTTTAATTTATAATATTGTTTTTATATCTTTATTTTCAGCTAATTTAACTCGTTAGATTTAGTTAAAAATAATTTAATTAACAAAATATAACAAAACTATTTTACAAAATAGAAATTATTAATACGATTTGAAAAATTCTCGAAATTCGTAAGTCGAAGTTGGTCAGAATTTAGTTGGAATTTCAAGAAAAAATTTCCTGCTAATTCCAAGTAATTTTTATTACGTTTTTAATTTTTTTTTTTTTTTAAATTAAAAAACACGTAATTATAACTTAAATTTATATTAGATATAAATTAAACTTAAATTTCCCGTCTTTATAGTAATTATGTAATAATAAAAAAAAAATAGAATATCGAAACCGCTTAAAATATTTCTAATGTGGCTTAAAGACGTTTCTTACATAGGAAAATTTTTTTTTTTTTTTTTAGATAAATCGTAATATAATAAATCGATTAGGAAACAAATGTATTTGATATCACTGCTGGCAGTGATCTATATATTTTTTATTATAATTAATTATAAATTAAATTTAAATATAATATTTGTATTCTGACAAATAAATTAATTAAAAAAACTTGAATATTATTAACGGGTAATATTTATCTTTTGTAAAAAAGAAATGTTGGCCCCAAGCCTAAAATACAAATAATTAGAATTGTGTACAATATCATCGTGACAAATATCAGATTAGTAAAATTTGTAAATTACGTATTGTAATATTTATAAAAATAAAATTAGCATAATTCTTTCAATTTCTTTCTTTTCTCTCTTAATTATTTATTGTTTAACATTTTTTATTTTCTTCTAATTTTCTCTTTTTTTGTGTTAAATTATTTATCGCTCTCTTTTTCTCTAAAATTTATTTCTTACACTTTCTTTCTTTCGTTTTTTAGTATTTTAAATTATTAGATATTTATTTTTTATATTTGTTTCTTCAGAATTTTTGTTTTTCCGACATAGATTCTTATTTCGCAACCTTATTAACAAAAAAGAAATGTTACTTTACATTAAATTAATTATTTTGTGGTTGTTTTAAATATTTGGTTGTTAATTTTATTATTAAATAATTATTATTAATAATTTAATGTGATAAACTATTATAAATTCTGAATATAATTACTAGATGGCTGCATGGGTGTCAAAAAAAAAAAAAAAAAAATGAATTCTTAAAATGATACGTTTCAATTTTATTTAAAGTCATCTTCAGCCACACCATTTTTTTCTTTTTTGCAATTCAATATTCATTCTTTGGTCAAATAAATAAATAAATTTTGTCTCTGTAAAAGAGAGACAAATGGTTTGAATTAATAAAGAATTTGAAATCGACAATTTTTTTTTAAACAATATTATTAATCAATTAATAAAATAAGACGACTACAACAGCCTTAAGGGGGGTGACACACTTCGCCACCCAGGTAGCGCCACCTGGGTGGCGCTACCCGTTCGTCTATGAGAATAGACGGAACCTGTCACACGAGGTGGCGCCACCTGCCGGGTGGCACTATACGTTCGACCGTCCGACGGTCTAGCCGCCACCCTCAGCTGGCGCCACCCGGTCATCCCAATGTTTTCAATTGAGCCTGTCACACGTCGCCACCCAAGTCACGCCACTCAGCCCCTATTCCTTCAATCAAATATAGGGGAAATAAAATCTGGGGCTGACTGCATCCCTCATATAAGTGGGTGGCGCAAGTCAGGTGGCGGGAGCAAGTGGCATCAACCAGGTGGCGCTTCCCAGGTGGCGAAGTGTGTCACCCCCCTAAGACTGTTATAGTCACTTTTTATAGCATCTTTTTAGCAATCTAGAACTTATATTCAGTAATATGATTTTTTTATGATACAATGTTCAATATAATATTAATTATTTAGTATTCTTTGTTCGTTTAGGTTGTTTTTATTACAATTATTTATGTTTTACAAGTGAGTTTAAGTAATATACTGGCCATAATTACATTTTGTAAATGAACAAATTTTTCGGTATGAAAAGAAGTAAATAAAAATATGTAATAATGCTGTTTATAATAATAATTTAAACTTTAAAAAACACCGTGATACAAACATATTCATTTCATCCGATTTTAAAACAATTATTTAACCAAAGCTTTGTAGATGAAATAAATATTTTTTATTTTTTAAATTGTAACCATTTTGTGATAAATAAATAAAAATGATTTTATATCCTAATATTATTATATATTTTTTAAATATATATGTAATAGAAAAAAAATGTGTTGTCCTTCTAAAAAAAAACTAACGTAGAGATAAAAAATATAATAACATTAAATAAAATAATAAAAATTAATTAATTATTTATTTGTAACATTATTAAAAAATATTAAGAACTCATAATTAATATGATTGATTATTTTAAATATTTTATTTAGTTCTTCTTTTTCTTCTTAATATGAAACCTGCATTTATTTTTGGGAGAAACATAATAATTTATTTATTTTTTATTAATAATAATTTATCCTCTTTACTCGGCGGGATAAATAATATCCTTAATTAGCTGAGATATCCTTAATTTCTTGAAATATCCTTAATTACTTGAAACATCCTTAATTACTGAAAATATCCTTAATTACTTGAAATATCTTTATTTACTTGAAATATCCTTAATTACTTGAAATATCTTTATTTACTTGAAATATCCTTAATTACTTGAAATATCCTTAATTAATTGAAATATCTTTATTTACTTGACATATCCTTAATTACTTGAAATATCTTTAATTACTTGAAATATCCTTTATTAATTGAAATATCTTTAATTTCTTGAAATATCTTTATTTACTTGAATTATATTATTCTCTTTACTCTGCGGGATTTACTTGAAATATCCTTAATTACTTGAAATATCCTTAATTACTTGAAATATCCTTAATTACTTGAAATATCCTTAATTACTTGAAATATCTTTAATTACTTGAAATATCTTTATTTACTTGAAATATCCTTTATTACTTGAAATATCCTTAATTACTTGAAGTATCTTTATTTACTTGAAATATCTTTATTTACTTGAAATATCCTTAATTACTGAAAATATCCTTTATTACTTGAAATATCCTTAATTACTTGAATTATCCTTAATTACTTGAAAGGAACTTCTTTAGATTGTTATCCCCTTATAAGAAACAGAAAGAAATAACAATCTAAAGAAGGTTTACAGAATGTTCTTCTTTAGACTGTTACTCCCCTTATAAGAAACAGAAGGGAGTAACAATCTAAAGAAGGGCTAAGGAATGTTCTTTAGACTGTTACTCCCCTTATAAAAAAAATAAGGGAGTAACAATCTAAAGAAGGGTTAAGGAATGTTCTTTAGACTGTTACTCCTCTTATAAGAAACAGAATTGTGATATTCCGTCGTTCCAAAGTACATTGGACTAAACATCTCTTTGTCTTAATAGTTATTTAGACAAAGGTATGTATAAATAATTATATAAATTTTTATTCTAAAAAAAAACAAAAAAAAAAAAACATAGGGGTAAGAATCTAAAGAAGCACCAATTGAACCTTATTATTTTTGTTTTTATGTTACCAACTATACCTTTTGCATTAATTTATTGTATTTTTTTTTTCTTGGATATTCTAAATTTAATTATTAATTTATTTGTTTAACATATAAAATTTCAAAAATAAAAATAAAACAAAACAAACATGAAGTTTGCCGAAAATATTATTGTGGCTTATTGAAAAACGGGTTAATAAATTTTTTCTAAAATAAAATAAGTACATAAAACATAAATAAGTAAATAAAACAAAAACAGAAGAATAAGTTAAATTAAATAAATATAATATTGTGACATAAACAAGGTTGATTTAATAAAATATCTATTGGTAAGATTAATTTATTTAAGAAAAAATAAACATATAAATAGATAATTATTTGGTGATTCATGAAAATTTTTAAATTGTAATATTTTATATTTTTTAAAAATGAAATAAATTTAAAAAAAAATGTTTACACCTATTTTTGTTTATATCTTCTGTATAACTGTAATAAATATATTTATAATTCTTCTTCATAAACATTTTGCGTCCTTACTTTATATTCTATAATTAGCTTAATCCCCCTCTCCATACTAAACTTGGACCCTAAATTACATCCAACGATTATTCCATATCATAGGTGGTAAATGTAGCGAATCATGGAAAAGCTGGAGAATTTTATTTACAGTGTACAAGAAAGATCACCCAAGGGGAAATGTTTTTATTTTTTTATTTTATTTTGGGGTTTTCAAAAAAAAGTCAGTTTTTATACTCATGCTTGTTCTTATAACTCTAAAAATGGTAATATTTTTTTTAATTTTGTGTACAGAGTGTTTCAGCTTTTTTAAAACTTACAAAAAAAAAAAATAAATAAATAAAAAAATGAAAGAGCAAACTACCCTTATTTTTGATGGCATCAAAAAATATTTTTTTATAAAAATGGCTCAGAATTGCAAAAAAAATACGTGTAAATATCTATTTGTATAATTAAAAAAAGATTTGTAAGCAATCAATTCCAGTGAGAATGATTATACTAAACTGTGAGAAAGAGAAGGTGAGGAGGTGTCCCCGAGGGAAGGGGGTTACTTGAGAGTTCAATAGTTAGTGCATGCTTAGACAAGGAAGGCTATAGTTATTCTTTCCTTGACTTCTGCGCATGCTTACGACGCTCGGGGAATCAGGACAAAATGTTTTCCCTCACTACATCAGCTGCGATAGCTAAACTTTCTTACGCAACTGTCTCTGCGCTCTCCTCTCTCTCCTACTTTCCCAAGAAAATTGGTTTCTTAGGTTTTAGTCTTTAGGCTGTTGAAATAGATAGGTCCTTTTAGTATTAAGGTTAAATATATTTAAATAAATTAGAAACAGACTTAAATATTGGTAGAATCATGGGCGTAGCCAGGGTTGCCTTTAGGGGGGGGCTAATTTTTTGGATATATATATATATATATGTGCCTAAACTACAACCTAAATTTGAAAAATAAGCGTTCAAAAACAGTATTTTTACTACGTTTTTATTTCGATTTCTAACTAACTTCCCGAGTAGCTAGACATTTGAAACTTTTAGCATAGCTCAGAACACGATGACAATGCATTATTTTAATACTTTTAGCCATCTTTCAGCAGAATTTTATTGGTTTTCAGCAAATTTTGCTGTACGGAAAGTTAGTTCGGAAAAAATCCACAAAGTTATTTTATTTGTTTTGCCATGTCCCATATTTACGTAATCTTCATTTTGACGGGTCTCAAATTTGTGATAGATAAACATTGAATGACTGCAAAACAGGAAATATCGATTATATTATTTATTGATTATATTATTTATATTATTTCAAATATATCGATGGCACGCTTTAGATTTGGTGTTGCGGAGATCCGTTGTACAAAGATTTGTCCTTTTATAGGTTTAAGATCAGCTATCTAGATGGTTGTCATTCATGTGAAGTAAATAAATTCGGAACTATTTTTTTTTTTTTTCACTAACATTATATATTATATAACAATAACAATTATATTACACATCAACATTACATACGATTCAATAGAAAATTTAAAAACGTAGTTTATAAAAAGTTCTTTTTATCTTGAAATTTTAACAGTTTTAGACATAAGCCCACACTCTTAGTGCAAATCTTAGTGCCGATTATTTTTTTTTATTTATCAGAGAGAGAGAGGTCCCGGAACGCCGTTCCGCCTCAAATCGAGCCCTGTATATATACACATATATGTGTGTGTGTGTGGTGTGGTGTATGTAAAACCAAAAAAGTGTTTTCCTTAAAATTGCCAAGAGTCTGACAGTTCCATTATTAATATTTTCAAAAGGATTTATTTTAATTAAAAAAAAAAAAAACTCAATAGAACTATTAATTATAGGGAAAAAATTGTTTATTTGAAATAGATTTTTTTAAGGAAAACTTGCTGTTTAAATTTATAAATCTACTCTTAATGTAAAATAGTTCACATTAAGATTGGACAGAGAGTATTTGAAGCGACGTTAGCGTTTCCAATGAGATATTGTCTCAACTACTACATCTCTAATTTTAAGTTTTAAATAAATAGTAATTAATCATTTTTTAAGAATCAAATATGCAGAACCATACTCATACTGAGTTTTATGCAAAACCATAACCAAATAAAAATAGTAGGGTATTTAATAGTCCAGTCAATAAATACAAAAAATAGTCTTCCTTGCGAAAGGTCGGGTATCTGCAATTTTTAAAATCTTATTCTACAATTGAACCAGTTTCCAAATTAATTAATATTAATTATTCAATAATTAAAAACTATTCTAATGACTGCTACGAACTATTTTAATTAAATTTAATTAATATATTAAAGTAAAACTGTAGATTAAAATAAGAACCCTTAAAACAAGAAAATATTTAATTAAAAACTTGATCTAAAAATTTTATATTGTAACCTTTTATTCAAAATAAACAATGGATAATAATAGTCGGGAAGAAATTCGTCCCCACTAAAAAGTTCTGACCATGCACAGTCGTAATTTTATGTAGATTTTTTTTCCAAGTTCTATAGACTATAGACTATAGACGACATATTTTTACCCAGGAGATATATGTAACTTAGTGCTCCATCCCTATTTTAGATCCTTGACCTAAACTGATTAAGGACTACTTACTTCAATTCTTCTTCTTCTTATTTTTTAACGCAAAAAAAAAAATATATATATATGTCGGGCAAAACTAGGTTTATAATTACTTATTTTTTTATTTTTTTTGACTTGCTTGCACAAAAAAAAAAAAAAAAAAGGAATATTTACTTATTTATACGTATATTTACTTATTTACTTACTTACGTATATTTACTTATTTATTTACTTATATATACTTATTTATTACGTATATTTACTTATTATACGAATATTTACTTATTTAAAGTAATACTTACTTATTTGCATACTTAAATTTTAGGACTATGGCTTTGGGGTCTTTTTAAACGCCAAAAAAAAATATGTCGGGCAAAACTAGGTATATAATTACTTATTTCTTTTTTTTTTTGACTTGCTTGCACAAAAAAAAAAAAAAAAAAAGGAATATTTACTTATTTATTAAGTAATACTTACTTATTTGCATACTTAAATTTTAGGACTATGGCTTTGGGGTCTTTTTAAACGCCAAAACAAAATATGTCGGGCAAAACTAGGTATATAATTACTTATAATATTTATTTATTTTTTTGACTATCACAACACTATTACTTGAACATGTGCTGCATAATTGCATACTTAAATTTCAGGTCTTTGGCTTTGGAGGGGGGGGGGGGGGACGTGTTTTTAACGCCAAATAAGAAAACAATGTCGGGCAAAACTAGGTATATAATTACTTATTATATTTATTTTTTTTTTTGTTTACTATCACAACGCTATTACTTTAAAATCTGCTGTGAAACTGCAATTGCTTAAATTTCAGGTCTTTAGCTTTGGGGGAGGCCCGGGCCCCCTGTGCCCCCCCCCCCCCCCCCCTCCTCCCTCTGGGTACGCCACTGGCTGAGAGAAGGAAAACATAATTATTGTCCAGCTTCTTTTCTTATCATAGGCATCTTTTTTATCAAAGCAATGCTAACCAAACCAGTGCAGCCACGCCACAGCTGTAGTAACTTGACAACTAAAACGAGATTTACATTTTTTTACCTGAAGACCCCCTAGCCATAAAATTAATTTGTATAATAATAATAATAATATATATATATATATATATATTATTATTACTATTATTATACAGCATTATTTTTACTTTTTATTTATTTATTTTTTATTTTAACCTGTATATGTATAATAATCGTATTTTTTTTTGAGAGTTGAGCCGGCAAGGGGGGGGCCATGGCCCCCCCCCCTGCCCCCCCCCTGGCTACACCCATGGGTAGAATAATGAAAAAGTTTGAATTAGGTAGAACCCGAATTGAGGGTAATCATATGAAAAGGTCAGTAATAATTAAATTGCAATAGAATTAATTTTTCTCTTAATTTGTATTTAGTCTTTAATATGAGCATCCCAAATTCGAGAAAATATCAAGGTTTTGATAAGAGAATGATAATTAGATTATAATGGCTATTTGGCCGAAAACAATTTGAGAAGTAAACATTCATTTTGTGGAAAGGCTTTCCGTTTTCCATTATTCCATTAACATCAACTTCACTTGCGCTCTTATTGTTATTCTTCACTTAACTATTGGCCTTAATACTGAAACTTATGCCAATAAAGAACTTAACAAAAAAAGACTGTCATTTAGTGTGGCACATAGCTTCCTCGCACCCTATCGCGAACTTTATTGATTACATGCTTTTACAAGTCATTATTGTCTAATTTATTAAATTGTTTCCCACTTTTTGTAATATGCCCTAAAATGCTTTGATTTTTTAAAAGAATTTAAGTATCAATTAAGCACAAGTGAAAGATCACAGACGGAAATTAATCTGAGGCTATCTGAGGTCTACTTTCAACAAAACATCTAAATTTAATAAAAATCAGATGAGTACTTTTGAAGATGTTGGTGTAAATAATTGTATGTTTGTGAGTGTGTTGATGTGTTGAAGAGAAGCAAATTGGCGCAGAAGGCTGAAACTTATATGGGATCAATAATGAGCTAATTATGACCTACTATACAAATATCATTAACATGGGAAGTGTAGTTTTTAAGATAGGTTGGTTCGCAAAAATAAAGCGACAGACAGACAGACACGGAACCAAAAATGTTCCCTATGTTCTTAAACGGTTTTTTGTTCTTTAGAACGATTAGCGATTAGCATCCGTTACCTTCGATAAGCTCGGAAGAAAAACTTCAAAAATTATAAATAAAGCATCAACAACAAACAATCCAATCATTTTTATTTAAACGTGTATTTTTGTAAATAATAAAAATTATAATTCAACATTTATACATAAATAGTATACATTCATTTATATGAAATATTTCGATGCAATTTTGCTATCTCATTTTATAATAAAAATAAAATTTAAAAAAATGATATTTAAGTACTTATATCTTAAGTACATTAAAAGTAAAAAGTATAATAAATTAAATTGACACAAACAAATAAAAATTACACTAAAAAAGCACCAAATAATTTTACTTGTAAAAAAAATATATATATTACAGATTTTCTAATAATAATTATTGCATTAACAAAACAAAAAAACATTATTTCATGTTATCTTCCAGCGTTGTTATAGTTTGTTGTCGGATATTATATATGTTAATTATATAATAATTAATTATTTAATTATTGGTTTTAATTAATGAATACAGATGTTAGTAATCTTCAACTTCTCTTATGTTTTCACAACCTTCCTCAAATGCAGCCTGAAAAAAAGCATAAAAAATAAATGATAAGATATCAAAATTAGTCGCTTCTATATCGAGATTATTTTCACACTAACTAATTTTGACTAACACACTAACTCAGAGAGATTAAAACTCAAGAAAATATATGCTTAGTGTAAACAATTGCCAAAATAGTTAATGTTTCGTACAGACAGACAGAGACAGGCCGAAATCCCTTTGGTTAGGACTCATAATTGAACTAACGTAAACTATTGTGGTTTATACGTTTGACGTAAAACTGATCAATTTCGTTCTAAAATTCTATTATAATAGACATGTAAATTATGAAATATGTATATTTCTTTCCTCTTTAGTTTAAGCTGAAAACGTGAAGTTAGATAGAGAGTGAATATCTATAAATGAATTAACGTTATAATCATATGAAGAATATAATAATTCATTTTAGATCGTCATACTGATAGTATAAAATACAACGTATGTAAATAAAGTAATGAGACTGATTTTTATTTTTTTTTTTAATTAAATTGAAATTGCAATTGAATAGCGCTAGAGACAACGTTTCTTCCAGTTTTCAGATGAGTGGTGGAACGCAGATACTGAAATCGCATTCATCTGGTCGGTTACAGACTATTTGATGTTCCAACATAGTCTATTTTATGTCCAATATTCCAAAATGGTGTCCTTAAAATGGTGGCTCTTTAATATTAGGAGAATGAAAAAAGTCACAAGGACTCGAGTCTGGTGAAGATGCGGAGACTGAGGAGCCACAGGGGTGTTTTTACTCGACATCATCTTGTTGGTCATCTCAAAAGACACCACTTTGGGACAGTGGAGAACATTAAATTGACCTTAACCAAGCAGATGAAGGCGATTCCAGTATCTACGATCCATCACTATGAAAAGATTAGAAAAACGTCTCCAGCGCTGTGTAGCTTCCCAGAGCAACTATTGAAGGAGAATTATTGAGGAGGACTCTATTTTGATCGAGTCAACTTGTAATTAAATTATCTGCGAAAGAAAGATTAAATTAAACAAAATCACAAATCTCAGTATAGTAGTTAGTTTTGCGCTGAATCTAGCATAACGTCTACAAGTTTCGCTTCCACTACTCGAAGTAACTTCTGATATTCTTTAAGGCATCTTTTATGTAAAAAAGTTCTCTTTAGCATTCAGGTTTTAGGCAGCATGCGTTTAAATAGAAGCAACCCCAAAGTGAAAATTCCATGTTTAGTTCATGATCGCTTCAATTCGTTATGTTCATTCTTTACATTCAACATCGCCATGCTCAAAACCCAGAAAATTCTTCTAGTAATGGAAGCAAAAGTCGTACTTCACTTTCTTGATGACTTAATCTTTACCAAACGTTAACTGATAAGGATTCTTAACTAGTTTTACCAACGATTGAATAGTTTTAGATGTATTTTAGAATTCCAGGCCACGGGCGACACTAGAGTCTGGCTTACTGTATTTTTAAAAAAAAAAAAAAAAATACAGCGGGGCTTTTACGGCCCGAAGACATAGACCCCGATATATACCTTGGAACAATCTCCTTTTCACCCATGACATGAACAATTAATAGTTTTTATATCATTTAATGTTTTCGATGATTTAATGATTTTACATAACCCCAGAGAAAATTGTCTAACGGTGTTGCATCAATCCAATTCTGAATTGATACCAGACAACCAAACCTTCTACACATGAATGAATTGTTGGTCGGGAAACCATGTCTTCCCAACTCTGGATTCGTTTGACTGATTTATTTTTATCATTCCACCAAGAGAGTGACGACCATGGTTTCCAGACCAAAACCTGGGGGCGCTAAATCTTTTGATCAGATTCCCATCTGTTTAACAATGCTGGGTCATTGCTTGCCGGTTTACTAGATTGTCATTCACTATCCCACAGTGTTTCCTCAGGTTTCTCGTGGTTATTTCCTAAATACATTCAATAATTAATATAATAATTAATGGTTTAAAACTGACCTCGCCCAGTTCTAGACAGTCGAACCATTCTTGCAAAGTGATCTTGTGGTCATCATTGGCGTCACAGGAATCGAGGAAGGGTCTGATACAATGCTCCATGGCCATCAAGGGTGCTCTGATAGGGAACAGCTCATGCGTACTCACCGACCTGCCAAATGAGATGTAACAAAGTTAAAACAGCTTCAACAAGAAGGGACATACACACGAGAAAATCAGTGTTTCGAAGGAAGTAACGACTTGGAATTAGTTTCTATGTCTTGTTCAATACCAATGTATTGGTCATGGATGTCAAATCCTCACAAAACATCGATAACCAGTGATATTGTCATTCTGTACTAAGGTTTAGAATGCTTGACTCTCATTTATCATCCTACCGTTTTCCATGGCCCAGTTTTGCAGAAGAACTAATATAATGTAGTGCTATTACCTGTCGTGTCCGGCGTCTAAGTCACACCACTTCCACACAGCGGCAGCGTTCCACCTTCTCGTGTAGTTAGCCTCGGCCTTCCTCTCCATCTTAGTGTAGTAAGGACTGAGTTCCTCCCGATCAGCCATATCCTGCATCACGTGGAACAGCCAGTCTCTCATACGACGGGGAAAGTCTTGCATTTCACCTTCAGCGCATTCCTGTACAAGTTAATCAAAATTTATTAGCTATACTAGGAACAAAATCCTAATGGAAGGGGGCCCTGGTACCTCGTATACGAGAGTAGTTAGCTTTAGTAGAGACAAGCAGCAACGGACATAGTCACAACTGGGATGTGTGACCACAGATCTGGGTTCAATTCCTAGACCAGGCTCCTAACGCCCGGAGTCCATACTGGGTGAACTCCATATAAATAGCTAGCCATGTGAAGTGGCGTAGTGACAGCTGATGGAGCGACACACTAACCTTGTCTCATTCATTACTTATTATTATAGTTTAAGCCCATTGATAAGTCAGGACAGGGTTAGTTAGAATCAAAATTTGACCAAAGTATAAAAGCTGTTACACTCCTGTTTCCTCCTTCCCAACAGTGTAGATGAATTTTTAAATTGTTTAATCATTGCTAAAGTGCAAGAACTATTTACAGCACTGACATTGTTTACTCAAGTCTAAGTAATAATATCCCTGCCAATCGTATAAAGATTTTAAGAAATTTACGGTACCTCAAAAGCTAGTTCAGCTAAAATTTACCTTGATTTCTGTGCACGGTCCGAAGTAATTAATGTGGTGATGAGCCAATTTTTCGTTCCTGCACCTGGGATTATTTTCCTCACACCAGCATCTCATCTGATTAAGTTCGCAGTCACTGTCCCAAGTATCGTTCAAGTTGCTGCAAACCTGAGAAATAAAACAATAAGTAAAACTACTTCGTCATCCCTCTCACAGAGAGCTAACCAAAAATGTTTTAATTTAGACTCGGTACCTTTCTTCTCGGATCTATTTCTTTAGGACATTCGGTGATACAGATGCAGATGGGGTCACCATCTTCGGTCAATTTGCAAGTTTGACCTGCGCTGCAGCGACGCTTCTTGCATGGATCTGCAACATGTAATTGAAATTAAGCTCATGAATATAATTGGTTTCTCAAGCTTTTGACGCTAAGCTAAAGAATGAGTTTGGTCCTTTACCATCACAGTTAAATCCCGTAAAAAGAAAATGAGTGTTTATCAAAGTCTTAAGCTAGAGGATACGATTGGTCTTTAGTCCTTTGTTCTTAAGTTTTAAAAAGAAGATTGATTCCTTATCCTTTACCCTTAATGCTGAAGATGGTTCACTAACCTTTCCACTAACCAGTAACCAGTTCGTTCTAGCGAGCGAGCAGTACTGAGAAGCTCTCACAGTATGGACCATTTCACTATATATTTATCAAAACTAGTATTTCTTTTTTAATGTAATAGCCACCATGTATTATGTCAGTTTCGGAGGGAATCAGATAAATATATCCTGATTCCCTCCAATATTGACACTTATGCTGGATATAGTTTGGCAAATCAGCATGAAAAGATACAGAGCTGGACAGCGTATAGAAATTGTAAAAATTTAAATTGTCGTTTTGGTTATAATAATTTGCCACCAAGATCATCAGACCTAACACCGTTAGACTATTTTCTCTGGGGTTATGTAAAATCATTTAATCATCGCAACCATTACCAAACCATAAACCATAACCAAATGATATTAAAACTAAAATTATTCATGTCATGGGTGAAATTAGCATCAATTTGTGTAAAAAAAAGCGGCTAATAATTGGTGGTCCGAAACTGATTGTTATTTTGTGACCCTATACATTAGTAACTTCATGTAAACTTACAAGTTATATTGAAAATGCAGCTTTTAAATCTAGAGTACGCTTAAAAAATAATTGTTTGTACATTTTTTGTAAAACATTTATTTTAAATATTTAATGTGTGTGGGATATTAAGACTAATGTTATAATATCCTAGGTCCTGGAGAGTATTTTTCTCCAATGTGTGAAAGTGACATCAGGAAATAGGTGTTGTTAAATAACCAAACAACGTCAACACACAAAATGATTGTAATTGAAACAATTATTGAGAAGTGTCAGCTGTTCTTAATTATGTTGTTATTTAGAACAGCCGTTGTTTGAATTGTTTAAAAAGTTATTTGGTTATCGAACTAAACCTTTTTTCATGATAATGGTATAATGATTATATTTGGTAAGTACCGAAATATTTAGGTATTTCGAAGTTTCCTTGATTCAAGTCATCTGAAGTTTCTATCTCATTGAGTTGAAGATCCAAGTCGTTCTCGATGTAAGCAGAGGTTTCTGGTACTGGAAGTTCTCTCTGACGAGATCCTGGGCGTCTTAGTTTCTTCTGATCAACAAAATCATGGAAAAAAATGTATTATATAAACATTCTTACTAAGACATAGGTACCAAACATGGGGGTTAGGAGTAGCCGTGGCCCTGAAGACTCTACTAGTTCACTATTGACCGTATAGCTTTAAAGGTGCATGGGTATGTCAAGCTGCCGAACTTCATAAATTCGAACAAGTAGTTCATCCTTCCACTTCTACTATGCATGTAAGGCCTGACATTAAAGTGTTATCAGTGGCGCACCCACAGAAAGAGGGGGGGGGGGGAGGAGGCTGAAGGGACTGGAGCCCCCTTAAGATTTAAGAAAATACTATTTACTTACGAAATATTTGTTAAGAAAACGATGCAATTGTATTTTTTTAATACTTACTGCACACATAAAAAAGTTACGATAAACGCTATAAGCTTCGTAAATCCTTGTGCTTAATAGACTCAATAAGGAAATTTTATTATACATTTTTATGATTCTTCTACTGAATACGATAATTAAGCATAAGAATTGCCCGACGAAAGCTAGAAATATAGCACAAGCTTAGACTTTTAATTTATTTTAGATTTAATAACAATTGAAAATTACCTTTATTTATTTACATACCTAATTCTACATTTCATTTATTTATTAATTTTGGGTTTTGAACATATAATTTTTAAGCTAAATAGAGTTTATCAATTTACAATAAAAGTAAAAAATACTGATTCATATTTTACATCTTTGGAAACGACTACGCATAGTAAGTACTAAGTACTAAGAATCAGTTTAGTAATTATGGTCTGGTTGTCAGCTAGAATTTCAGGTAAGTTTGGTGTGTTTCTCAGTTGCTTTAGTTGTTGGCAGTCAGTCACAAGATGTGTTACAGTCAATTTATCGTCATATAGTTCTACATCTTGGTCTTACCTTTTCTCTAGTTAAACAAGTAGTCTGTCAGTCTAGCATGTCCTATTCTCAGTCTACAGAGAACCGTCTCTATCTGTCTGTTAATCTTATATGAAGAGTCAAAGTTTTTCTATTGGAGGTATTCAATTCAACGCGTCTTCCAGCTCAGGAAGGTACCTCCGTGGCGCGTTTAAATAATATCAATTGAGATTATACGATTTAAAATGTGATCTTTGATTGATGCAAATGCAAATGGCATGGTTGGCCCTTATAAGAGGGTTTTGCCAGAGACACAAGGTAAAGAGCGGTGGAGAGTCAGAAGGATGTGCTTGGATTTTAGCATGGCATGGGACCACAGTGGATCCAAAAGCGTTCAATGGGAATACGTTTTAGTATTTCGTCAGTAATGTCAATCCAAATTCGTAGATTTCTCCTTAACTTTGGTTTTAACGTAGTTGCTGAAGTGTTGTCTGTGGTCAGTCTGTCAGTTATTGCTTACTTGGCCAATATATCTGCGGTCTTCCAGCAATCCTATCCATACATTTTATGTTTGCCGAATGATCCACAGCCTCACAAATTCTTTAATATTTTTTTTTCTTTTATTATTAAATTAATTATTAACGTTTAAAAAGTTATTTTATTACCTTTGCTTCAGTAGAAGTAAGAAGAGCTGCTAGGCCGAGGAAGAGAAAGAAAGCTACGTGATGCTTCATCTCGTACAAGCACCACTACACACTTAAACAACCACCTTCTACTCTGAAATCATTAAACAATAAATACCATTTATAACTTTCGCTTCAAGCAAATGAAAAGTGGGCAACAGAGAAAGAATAATTTAGTAAACCTGCTTTCTTGTTAAACAAGTTTGATACTTGGCAACTTACTGCCGATTCCAAATTATAATAAGTAGTCTTTCAATTTGTAAAAGTAGTTCATTTTAACACTGAGATTTAGAGTAACTTAACTCCTAATAAATTTAGCGCATCGAGTAAACTAACTCCCAACAAAACCACTAATGTAAAAAAAAATTTCAAGATAAAAAGACTTTTTATATATACTACGTTTTTAAATTTTCTGTTGAATCGTATGTAATGTTAATAATATAATTGTTATTGTTATATAATATATAATGTTAATGAAAAAAAAAAAAAAAAAATAGTTCCAAATTTATTTACTTCACATAAATGACAACCATCTAGAGAGCTGATCTAAAACCTATAAAAGGACAAATCTTTGTACAACGGATCTCCCAAACACCAAATCTAAACCGTGCCATCGATATATTTAAAATAATATAAATAATATAATCGATAAATAATATATAATCGATATATTTCCTGTTTTGCTGTCATTCAATGTTTATCTCTATTTATAAAAATCACAAATTTGAAACCCGTCAAAATGAAGATTGTAAATATGGGGCATGGCAAAACAAATAAAATTACTTGCGGATTTTTTCCGAACTAACTTTCCATACGGCAAAATTTGCTGAGCTGAAAACCAATTAAATTCTGCTGAAAGATGGCTAAAAGTATTAAAATAATGCATTGTCATCGTGTTCTGAGCTATGCTAAAAGTTTCAAATGTCTAGCTATTCGGGAAGTTAGTTAAAAATCGATTGCCAGATTTGTACTGGACAAACAAACAAACAAACAAGAAAGCAAGCTAATAAACACGTAGTAAAAATAAGCCAAGAATCGCGTAAAAAGTTGCGAGATCTTAGGTTTAGCCCAGTTTCCCCCTGTAAGTTCTACTAGATCTAATTTATCCAGTACAAGTAAATAATGATGTTTGTCTGTCCTCTACCTCTAATCCCTCGAAAACTCAAACATTTTCTTTAACATGTAAATTTAACAACATTTTCTGACATGAAAATTACGTATAGCACAAAGAGGTTAAACAGTTTGATATTATTAAATATATATTTATCCTATTTAATTAAGATGTTAATTTTAGAGATTTTTTTATTAAATAAAATGTTATGCAGTGCCGTATACAACTTTGTAACCTCGTGCTGCGTAAATGCCAAGTCAGTAAATGTTTTTGGAGTTTACATCTGTTTAATAGATTTAGCGTTCTCTATCACTGCATAGCGGCGTCGCTGTTGGCTTTAAAATCTTGTAGCTCGCTTACGCTCGTTTCAATTAAATAAGATACATCGTGTAAATAACTATGATATGAAATCTAGTATAGAAGCAACTTTTGTTTATCGGATTTTTAAGCAACTAACTTCTTATTTTTTCCCACAAATGACGAATTAATAATTTATCATTTTTAGTTCATTTTACGCTTACTTTGACGAAAGTATTTATAATTTAGACTAGTAATCTTCAACTTCTCTTATGTTTTCACAACCTTCATCAAAGGCAGCCTGCAAAATAGCAGAAAAAAATTTATAAGACATCATTTTATAATTTAGACTGTTATTTTTAGTTCGTCAACGTAAACAAATAGACTGCCAATTGGTGTGGCACATAGCTTCCTTGCATGCTATCACGTACTTTATTGATTTTATGCTTTTACTAACCATTATTGTCTAAATTGTTTAATGGTTTTCCCCGTTTTTTAATCTGTCAAAATGGTTTTGATTTTTTACATAAATTAAAGTATCAGTTTAGCAAAAGTTAAAAAGCGTAGACAGTTCAAATTAATCTGGGGCTATTTGCAGGTTACTTTCGATAAAATATAAAAGTTTCATACCAGTCAGAAGTACTTTTGAAGCTACAGGTGTAAATAAATGTATGTTTGTGTGCATGTGGAAAAAAGTAATGAGCGCAGAAGGTTGAAACTTATATGGGACCAACAATGGGTTAATTATGATCTACCATACAAATTTCATTAAAATCGGACATGTAGTTTTTAGGATATGTTGGTTCGCAAAAATTGAGTGACAGACAGACACGGAACCAAAAATGTTCCCTGATGTCTGATACCGATTTCTGTCTTGGAATTTTTGAAATCGAAAACGAAAAATATTTTGGTTCTTCAGAACGATCACATAGCTTCCGTTACCTTCGGTAAGCTCTGAGGCGAAACTCTTCATGTATACCTAATGTCGTACAAAAGAATTTCACACTTAAGAAAAACTAATATTGTTTGGTACCGCAAGAATTATTATAAAAATTCAACAATGTACTCAGGGGCGGCGGGCGGGCGCTGGCTTGAGGGGGGCGCAAAATTGGAGAAGAAAAAAATAGGTAGTATTTAAAAAAGAAAGAAAGTGAAAAAATAATGTTAATAATGTTATAAAATAAATAAATAATAATAATAATATTAACAAAATAAATAAATAATAATAATTAAAGAGTATTACAAAAAAATATATTTCATAAAATATATTGTTAATGAAAGTAAATTATAAAAAAAAAATCGGTCTGAGACAACTGAGACAAACTTTCTCATATACGAGTTCATAATTATTTAGCCCAGTGTTTTCCATTTATTAGTTTTCGTATGTACATTAAATTATTATTGAAAATTTCATCAAAATATATCATAAAAAATAACATCTCCTGGGCGGGGAATCGAACCCGGGCTCTCTCCGTCCCCGTTTTAAGCTTTTTTCTCAGGGAACTAGATTTTTCCCGGGAAAACGGCTTATATCTTTAGATTCGTATTTTAATGGGCTACATTTTAGAATTTTTTAATCAAAATCGTCGGAACCGTTTTCGAAAAATAGTTTTTTCAGAGTATTTGGGGGGTAGCACCCCCAAATTTGAGCTAAAATTCGTTTCTCGATTTCGCTCGGGGTATGATTTTTCTGAACATGTATGACAAATTTCGTCAAAATCGGCCCAGTAGTTTAGGCTCCAGGCGTCTGCACAGACAGACAGACATTTTTTAAAAACCACTTTTTTGGACTCAGGTGACCTCAAAACGTGTAAATCCATAAACATCTCAAAATCGAATTGTCGTGTCATCACAATACTTTCTCTTTATATGAGAAAGTAAAAATCGTTCTAAGAAACACTTCAAATAAAAAACTTTAAAGGAACTTGATCCAACATATTTGAACATGAATTGAATCTTTCAAATACGTATATATGAAATTTACGCATTTTTCCCATATAAGGGTAGTTTTCACCCCCAAATAGCAAAAAGCACACATCGAGACAATATAACTTTTGAAGTGGGGGGTCAGATGAGCTTGTATGCAAATTTTCAGGACAATCCATTCAATCCGAAAAAATTTGGAGCTTTTACCTTATTTTCGCCTTCATTGACTGGACTAAAGGGCGCTTATTAAGTAAGGGGCGCATTTTTTATCTTGCGGGCGGGCGCTATCAGAGCTAGCTACGCCACTGAATGTACTTTATCACAATTTTTTAGCAAAACCAACTTGTAGGTAAATAATTATTTTATATTTATTAATAAATAATTATTGAATTTTGTTGTTACTTATGGATAATCAAATTTATTATTTAGTCCGTTTATTTCTTAAAAAAATCTTCATTAAAAAAATGTCTATGTTTTATCTTAACAAAAAAATAACGACACTTTACAAGAATTGAACTTACTTGTTACCGAGAAATAAAGATATATATATATATATATATATATATATATATATATATATATATATATATATATATATATATATATATATATAAACTGTTAAAAGAAAAGTGTGTTTTATCTGACTGTATACTATTTAGTTTGTATTTATATGGAAACAACTGGTTGCAGTTAAACTCTGTGACCTTAACAGATAATAAAGCCGAGGCTGCATCCCATCTCCAGTCATTCAAACTAATTATTTAGCCCAGTTCTCAAAATGCTACTTCGACACAATTCAATTTCATTTTCGTCTACTCATCAAATCTTGAATCTTAAAACGTTTGTACAATAAACGTTTCTTTCAAAGCTATTTAAAAATATATTCTATTCTGTTTTTATTTATTTATTTATTTTATATGCTTCCGAGCTTATTCAAGTTAACTGGAGCATCTTTCTGAAAAACAAAATTGGTTTATATCTCTGAACTCAACAATTCATAGACAGAAATCCGTTTTAGGCATCAACGAATATATTGGGTGTCTAAATATCTAGCTAGTAGTCTTCAAACTTACTTAGCGTACAATAATACTGAAGATGATAAATATAAAATATCAAAACGCGTTTGTTACAAATAATATAAAATTTTAGTGTCAATATTGTTGTGTTACTTTTAGGTTTCTGTACGAAGTACGAAAAGAAACCTTATATAACTGCTCTGTCTGTTGGCGTCGGTCCGTTGGCATGTTTTAATTCATAAACTACTATAGCTAGGAACATGAAATTTGGCACACAGGTGCATCTCGGCATTTGTGTTCACTTTTTGAAGTTATAACACTTAATATTTCCAAGATGGCGGGCGACTAAACAAAAGTTTTTAGTCACCATGACATGATATATACATCAATTTAAAGGTCTTGAAGTGTAGAAAAAGAATATGCGACTATTAAATTTTACACTAAATATTTTCAAGATGGTGGCTAATATGGCGGGCGACTACATTGAAATTTCCTACGCTGCTAACAATACGACATGGCTCAAAACTAGATGCTATTTTTTCCAACTTGTGGTGTAAATACCACATTGAGTATTTACACTTCCATGACAAGTGTTCACGAACCATTGTGAGCTCACATTTAAGTCTGGGCAAAGGGGCCTAACTCCTCGCCCAGGTCCCAGGTTTACGGACCTAGCGAGGTCTAGGACCATTGGGGGCAATTCCCAATGTCCGCTCAACTATAATGAATGATATTTTTGAAATGATTTGATATTTTTTACAGTTCAATATATTTTGTAAATCCCGCAAAATTGTAACTCAAATGGGTGAAAACACAGGCAAAAGAAGTTGATACTGCATAATGTCGGCTTTTATTCGATGTTAATCTTACTTTACGACACGGAAACAGTCTTTAATCAATATTCATGAAATTGCGAAAAGTAATACCCAAGATACGAGACATTATGTGTCGCCGATAAGTAACATTACTACGATAAAATTTATTGAAACTTTTTAGTATAAAATGTTGCAATTTTACATAAAGAAAACGATCGTACGATAATCGCCTCACGTACTTACGTGAAGCTCGCCTTACTTGTTTAGTAACCTCTAGTCATTATTAGAGTTCGGATCTATATGCACTTAAAAACCTTAATATATGCATTTGAAAATTGCAAAATATGCACATAAAATATGCACATAAAATATGCAACTTTTCCCAAAAATATGCACTCAAATATGCACTTATCCCAAATATATGCACTCAAATATGCACTTATTCCTAATATATAAAGTCCAATAGGCAGCTATATAATATATTGAATAGTGCTATGTAAGGTGCATTTCGAGGGTTTAAAATACCCAAAAACCTGGTATATGAAGATTAGGCTGGGAAATACACAAGAATAACCACCAACAATAGAGTTATTGACTATATTTTTAAAGTAATTAAAATTTACAATTAATTTTTTATAAATTATTTAAATTTACGAAAAATAACGAAAATTTGTCTGAACAACTAAGACTCTCTAAATTTGTAATCTTAAAATTTCGTCTGCGGTCGGAAAGAACCATTTTGAAATGTGAAAACGTTCTCTCAACGTCGCACGACACTACTGGAACATATTTTAGGGCAGCGACGTCAGCTGGGGTCAGATTTTCTATTTCGTCTCTACACTACACCGCCCCTTCCAGGATTCAGGTGACATTCTCCACAGTGGTCCAACCCGGATTACGGTGGATAACAGCGTCAATTTTTTGTCGAAGTCTTTCCCCAATCGGACCCGGCAACCCTTACTCCTTTCCTTACGTTCCTCGAGGAGAGCTACAGCTGTCGTCAGCTCTAAACCGGGAGTCACCAGTTTCTCAATTATGTTGGAAAGACCCCGAAATGAGCTTTAATAAATTCCAATCTCTGACTGACTTGGCGGTTGTTAAGGGCACTCTTTGCTTTTGGGTTGGCCAAATTTGCCGACTTTTCGAAGCCCTCGAAGAAGGCTCTAGAAGGAGGCCCTAGAAGGAAGGACTCTAATGCACGTGTTGTGCATTCATTTGGGTATCGAAGCCATTTTAATCCGATAATAAGGGCAGCACTCTATGAATCGTCAGCGGTAGCTTTGTCTGGGATTAAGTCGAAAAACAAGAAAACAAGCCCTCTTTGGGTACCAACCAGTAGGGACTGGTAAACCCCCTGGCCTAGCAGAAGCTTATATAAAACAGGGGGTTTACGTGCACCGTTAGACAGTGAATGTCTTCTAATCCTTAAAAGGTTTTGGTACCTAGATAATATATGTTTGAATAGAAAAATCATTTAAAATATGCACTTTAGTGGAAATTTCTCTCAAAAAAGAGAATATTTATGCGAAAATATGCAATAATATGCACTTATGCCGGAAATATGCAATTATATGCAATAATGCCCGAAATATGCAAAATATGCATTTTTAAATTTGAATTTAAAGTGGCCTAGTGCCTTCCAAACGTCATAATTCGTAAAGAAAAATCAATTGGGGCAATAAAAAAAAGATATGCAAAATCCGAACTCTAGTCATTATATTAGATTATATATCGAGAATATTTTTATTTATTTTTACTGAATTCATCTCAATTCTGATTTAAGAAGAGGTTTGCTTTAAGTTTTGTTTTAATTCTGCACAGGAAATATTTAAAATAGAATAAAATGAGTCAAAAATAAAGAAAAAGGTTTAAAGCCGAAGTATATAGACTATGAGTCAGGATGTTGCAGTGCATGAATTTTATTATGTTTAAATAAAGACTTACTTTATAGCAGTGTATATTTGAACGAGCGCAGTGAGTTCTTCATTACAGAGACTTGGGATTTGAAAAGTTTGTGTGTTTGTTTGTTTGTGTGTTTGTTTGTTTGTTTGTCTAACGATAACTGGAGTAAAAATTGATAAATTTCAACGAAATTTGGCACATATATGCATCTCAGCATTTGTGAGAAGTGTATAGTTTTTGGAAATTCCTCACTCAATATTTTCAAGATGGCGCCCAATATGGCGGACGACAAAAAAATAAAGTTTTAGTCAGCATAATGTGTTATACATCGTTTTAAAGATCTTTAAGAGGAGGAAAAGAATATGTAACTAATAAATTTTCACATTTAATATTTTCAAGATGGCGGCCAATATGGCGGATGACTATAAAAAAAAGTTTTAGCCAGCATAATGTGTTATACATAGTTTTAAAGGTCTTAAAGAGATGAAAAAGAATATGTAACTAATAAAATTTCTCAGTTCATATTTTCAAGATGGCGGCCAATATGGCGGACGACTAAAATAAAAAGTTATATCCAGCATAATGTGTTATACATCGTTTTAAAGGCCTTTAAGAGGAGGATAAGAATATGTAACTAATAAAATTTTACACTTAATATTCACAAGATGGCGGTCAATATGGCGGAAGACTAAACAAACAGTTTTTAGTCAGTATGACATGTTATACATCAATTTAAAGCTCTTGAAGTCTAGAAATGGAATATCCAACTATTCAAATTTCACACATAATATTTTTAAAATGGCGGCCAATATAAAGAAAACAAAAAAAGTTTTACATATCTGCATAACATGTTATAATTCGTTTAAAGGAATTTTAAAGGCTACAGATTATGTACTAATACTGTATAAAAAGGCGAGCACAGCGAGCTGGCATTCATTTTATTATATAATTTATTATGTACAAATACTTTTACAACAGGTGAGCGTAGTAAGCCTGCAATAATTTTATTAAATAAAATATTTACTACAAATGCTGTATAAACAGGCGAGCCTGCAATAATATTATTAAATAAAGATTATGCAGAAATGCTTTTATAACAGGCGAGCGCAGCGAGCCTGCAATAATATTATTAAATAAAGATTATGCAGAAATGCTTTTATAACAGGCGAGCGTAGCGAGCCTGCATTAATATTATTAAATAAAGATTATGCAGAAATGCTTTTATAACAGGCGAGCGTAGCGAGCCTGCATTAATATTATTAAATAAAGATTATGCAGAAATGCTTTTATAACAGGCGAGCGCAGCGAGCCTGCAATAATATTATTAAATAAAGATTATGCAGAAATGCTTTTATAACAGGCGAGCGCAGCGAGCCTGCATTAATATTATTAAATAAAGATTATGCAGAAATGCTTTTATAACAGGCGAGCGCAGCGAGCCTGCAATAATATTATTAAATAAAGATTATGCAGAAATGCTTTTATAACAGGCGAGCGCAGCGAGCCTGCAATAATATTATTAAATAAAGATTATGCAGAAATGCTTTTATAACAGGCGAGCGCAGCGAGCCTGCAATAATATTATTAAATAAAGATTATGCAGAAATGCTTTTATAACAGGCGAGCGCAGCGAGCCTGCATTAATATTATTAAATAAAGATTATGTAGAAATGCTGTATTAATATTACTTTTATAACAGGCGAGCGTAGTGAGCCTGCAATCATTTTATTAAATAAAATATTTACTACAAATGTATGCTGTATGATCAGGCGAGCGCAGCGAGCCTGCAATAATATTATTAAATAAAGATTATGTAGAAATACTGTATAAACAGGCGAGCGTAGCGAGCCTGCATTAATATTACTTTTATAACAGGCGAGCGCAGCGAGCCTGCAACAATATTATTATATAAAGATTATGTAGAAATACTGTATAAACAGGCGAGCGTAGCGAGCCTGCATTAATATTACATTTATAACAGGCGAGCGTAGTGAGCCTGCAATCATTTTATTAAATAAAATATTTACTACAAATGCATGACTTTATTAAATATGGATTATGTATGGATGAATGGAAAACATTTTAGCTCCTGAGAACTTGCGAATTTATACGAAATTTAATTCGGCTCACATCATCTTGGTCCTATAATATGACGATTAAAGAGGAAGATTGTAGTCAGAATGATATACCATACATTGTTTTAAAAGGCTTTATGAGTAGCAACGTTATCAACAAATGTGACCGAGATGAGGGTGTTAAAAAGTAAGCTTATTCTTATTGCTGTTTTTCGTAAAATGATTTTAAACCTGTTTTGAGGTTGAATAAGAATATGTTAGGTTTTCACCGAAAAATTATCCTGGTAGCAATATTGAGAACATAGTATGGGTGATGTACTCATAAGACCTCAATCTATGCGAGTTCTTTATGCACCGCATCACTAGTACTAGGACGTCTAGAGAGTAGAACAGCCGCCGCAGAAGTTAGAATTATTTATATTTATGTTTGCATTTCGTGGTTTATGATTTTAACAGTGCTCCTTAGGTCTTAACTAATCTAGACTCAAACTTAACAAAGTAAAAAAATCTAATATTAAATACTTTGAACTCCAAGTCTTAATATAGACTTAGAAAGGATTCAAACTCCCCCTCTGCACCAATTAATCTATTTACAGAACCAGTAACTCTCTGTAAAGTAAACATAACTAACAACCTTAACAGACATCAAGAACTTCTCTAGAAATAAATAATCAGTGTTACCAGTCAACTCTAATATAAAAAATAATATTACAATCTTAAATTTCCTTTTTGTCATTATAATACCTTTATTAAAGACGTTAATTAACGGCTACATTAGAAGCAAAATTAAACATTTAGAGTTCATCTTAGATTTAACGATTTATTTGTGATTAAATTAACGCCTGGATTAGGAAGTAAATTTAACATTGCGAGTATAGCATTGATCTAACGATTTATTCGCCATTAAATCAACGGCTAGATTAGGAGCAAAATTAATCATTAAGAATTTAGAGTTCAGCAATAATTTAACGATTTATTAAATCCGTTGTTAAATCCACCTTTAACAGATATTTGTGTGGTAGATTCAATAACGTTGAACAAGTTGAAATTATATGTATATATATATATATATATATATATATATATATATACTATTATTGAGGTAGCTACTAGCTACACAGCCTAAAGTTTGATTAAGACGTTAGTGATTAGCTACATTAATATAGATAGCAGCGCACAATCTTGCTATAGCTTCGATATTGTAACCTCAAAATCACGCAACTATAACCCCTTTATTAATTTTTAATTGAATTTTCAAAAGAATATCGCGAGCGCTGTGATCGAACGAAGAGTTAAATCGCGATTGTGGGTTCACTAATTTCTATAATAGAAACATGCGTATCAAAACTATTTTATGTATGAAGAGTCGTTAAAATTAAGGAAATTAATTTAGATAATATCTATTCAGGTAAGTTATTAAATCTATTTAAAGACCAACAATCAAAACAAACATTAATTTTTATTGGAATAAATGTGGTTGCCTTAGTTTAGCCATAACAAATATTTTTGAGGTGCGTCGTCGTCGCCGTTAGAACACTACTCGATTATATAAATATTGTAGTCCCCTTTTCGTAAAGTGTGTATATAATTATTTAATTTTTACGGTCTACAGGGGTTAAAAAAGTTAGTTTATATATACGGTAATATTTCTTCCCTGAGTTTGGGACATTTTAAAACCTTTCAATAGGTCTTACCTGTACAACAGAACATTTTTACAGGATTGAATCTCTAAAATCATCTAAATTGAGTCATAATAAAGTTGTCAAGTTTACACCTAGTCATTGACTGCGTATCAAAGTGCATGTGTAGATTCGTATCAAGGTTCAAGGTTAAATATCGAAGTAACACAAATACAAGTGTTTTGCCACAACTTGACGTTTTGACCCTAGTGTTGGAGTTGGAGACATGATCAGGAAAGTATATTATGTCGAATAAAATAAATAACGAGGGGAACTGAAGAGTTGGGGCAAACTGCGGTATTCAAACCTTAACTACTCTTTGATGGATCAGAAGGTTTCATTCAGGTAGCTGTATTGGTTATGTTTATGTTTTTAGCTATTATGAAGTTTGTTCTACCGACCGAGAAAAACTTCTTTATTAAAAATAAAGTAAACAACGATTTTACCGATATCTTACGTTTTAACGTAACTATTTTAATAAAACTTTTTACACATCGTCTAAAGTACAATTGAAACAGGCATGTAAAATTTCAACCTGATACAAGCAGACGTTATTGAGTAGGGAAGAGATATATTTTATAATATTTTAAATTACTAGGCCGGGTAGGTAGAAAACATTCCTATTTCCAACCAACTACAAACATACTCTTTAACTATAAACTCATCATGATTAACTTTTTTCTCACTATGCAATACATATTTATTGTAAGACTCTTGCTTTTATGATACAAATAATGCTTTTCTTTTAATTTTGCCTTAACTCCGCTAGGTACAAACAGTTAGTTACTTTTAATTTTGTCTCTTTTCTAACTCCGCCATGTATAAGTAGTTAGCAACGTATACCAACTTAGCAGTGTGATTTTATAATTTATATTTAATAAAAAATGTTAGGAACTTCGTTCCTAGCGACCGGGTATCCCAGACACCACACGTATTTTTTCCTCCCTGGTGATTCAGTTTGATTGCTTCGTCTAAGGAATTTATGCATTTATGTTTTTACAATGTTATTATTTACTTTGTTATTTTAATTTATTATATTTAATACGTCGCGTCAGAGAGGTTACGTAAAAGTGACAAAGGTTGCTGTGACGTCATGCGCCCTCCACAATTTTTCGTCAGGTTATCTTTTCTGGCTCATAACAAACCATTGTTAGCTAGAGTTCTGTGAGCATTTTATAGTTTTTTCCTCTTTTCATTCTATTAAAAGCTTTTTTAACCGTTTTTAACCTTATCATATATTAGTAACATCATTAATAAGCCAACAAATGTATACATTATAGGTGATAAAACAAACAATTCTCACAAATAACTCAAATAAGATGTAAAATAACTTACTTACAGATGTGCTCTTTTTACTCTATTAAAAGCTTTTTTAACTGTTTTTAACCTTATCATATATCAGTAACATCATTAATAAGCCAATAAATGTATACATTTTAGATGATAAAACAAATAATTCTCACAAATAACTCAAAGAAGAAGTAAAATAACTTACTCACAGATGTGCTCTTTTTACTCTATTAAAAGCTTTTTTAACTGTTTTTAACCTTATCATGTATCAGTAACATCATTAATAAGCCAATAAATGTATACATTATAGATGATAAAACAAATAATTGATTAAAAAATAATAATAAAATAAAATAGCACTGATAAACCCCCACCTATATCCAATGTTATGAGCCAGCTAACCTAACTTCACACACTTTTTACGTAAGTGACGTCACACTTCCCCGGCGTATTGAAGTGAAACTTCTTTGGCGGCGGTAGAGTGATTTTTTTCAAATAGGGACCATCGTGTAACGAAGTTTGCGATTCGAGTCTCGTCCAAGATTCTTTTTCCAACATTTTTACAGATTAATTGTAATGAAATTAGTGTGACGGAAGTAATGAAACGGAATTTGTGTTTCGAGACTAATCCTGGTGAATGATTTATCTGTAAAAAATCTTTCATTCAGGCGAGATGTGAACCACTAACTTCCGGATCATGAAGCCTTCGTGCTAACCACTGCCCCAATTACATTGCCAATTAGAGATAACACAAAATTGGTATATAAGCGTAATATTTAATATTAGATGGATTATATGTAATTAGAATATTTATTATAATTATGGTTCATGGCAACGGGCTTAATTGTATACTTACAAGAAAAATGTAAAAACTAATTAAATTCATTTAAATAAGTTATTATATCTATTTAAAGACCTCAAATCAAAACAAATATTTATTTTTATTGGAATAAATGTAGTTGCCTTATCGTAGTTCTTGTTGGAATAAATGTGGTTGCCTTACAGTAGCAATAACAAATAATTTCGAGGTGCGTCGGCGTCAGTTCTTAACCGGGGGGCCGCGGCCCCCCAGGGGGCCTCGAAAGGTATTTAGGGTACTATCTGTATATTATATTTGGAGATTTTAAGGGCTCCGTGGTGACCAAAAGGTTAAGAAACACTAGTATAAATGACAAATGACAATATATACACAGATATAAACATTGCTTTAATTATTTTTTCATATAGTGACATCGTGTAACGAAGTTTTATTTTTATTGGAATAAATGTGGTTGCTTTAGCGTAGCAATATTTTTTTTCAATTAAATTTCGCATAACCATTTCTTAATCCTGAAATAATAAATTCGTCATAAAATGAAAGAGAGCAATGCATTCTAGAACTTAAGTTTCACTTCTAATGCTTGAGAGCCTCACACATATTTTTATTTTATGGTTTATTGATTTAAATCTCGATTCATTAAATGCTCAAGATTTGAGATTTATTTTTAAAATAAATCCAACGATGATAAAATCTATTTTAATAGGAAATATTTGATATTAATATTAATGGTCTATAATTATTAATGCGGGTATAAGAGTAGATGAACTCTTGTTATCATTGTGGCAACTAGAACGTTCCAACGTTCCAAACCATTATTTATCTGTTTCACTTGTAATATCTTCTGTCTTATAGACCAACATCAGAAAAGGTCGTTTCAAACATTATAATATTTTAAATTTATTGAATAATTTTTAGAATTCTAGCTTCTTTGCTTGAAAAATAAATAATTTATGGATATACGGATGTTGGATTTTTACATGAAGCTGCAGTGTAGCCAGTGACTCCGCTATTTTTTAATTAAAGATCTACTATTTATTCAACTTATTTAACAGAATTAACAAATTATTTTATTATCAAAACGTTTATTTATTAAATATTACTTATTGAACTATAATATATAATGTTATATGATAGAAATAATAGTAAAATCTGTTATTGCCAACATTATAGCAATAACAATTTTGCTGCCTAGTCAGCAAAATGTTTCCTCATTTAACCGCCTAGGCAGTAAAATCACATTTCTCGGCCCGAAATCAGTTCAATAATGGCCTCATTTTGCTGCCGCAAGTAGATATATACTTTTTACCTTCTTAAAAAATATTTTATATGCCATAAAGGACATTTAATCCTAAATTACTTAAAAATATGTCAAACGAAACTGAATAAAATATATTCCGCACAAAACCGACAATTAACATTTAATTAATATTACAAATACCTTGTTCGTAATTTTACAAATAAAACCAAAATTATAACAATGAGGGAGGTTACACTTCAAGTTCAAGTTTTTATGATGCAATTAATTTGATTACTTTATACAATCAAAAGCGGCATAACTTTTATATTTTTTTACTTTTGATATTTTCTTAAAATATTGCTGTATTTATTTCTTCGAAAATAGACAGATCCGCTGCTGTAACTATATAGAGCAGAGTTTTCAAAAACTAATTTTGCCCAAAAAGGATGATATGTTACCAGGATAAATAAAATAGTAAAGCACAAGAAGTCTGTCGTAAAAGGTATTGTAAACATGAAATTATTAATCGGCAGAAGAAATGCATTATAAACGAGAAAAATTAAAAAAAAATCGGTCCGAGTCAACTCAGGCAAACTTTCTCATATAAATTTCATAATTACTTAGCCCAGTGTTTTCCATTTATTAGTTTACGTATGTACATTTAATTATTATTGAACATTTCATCACGATTTCGCGTTTGGGTAAGATTTTTCTGAATTTGTATGCCAAATTTCGTCAAAATTGGGCCATTCTGACGTCTGTATAGACGTCAGACGCTCCAGACGTCAGGCAGACATTTTTTAAAAACCACTTTTTTGGACTCAGGGACCTCAAAACGTGTAAATCCATGAAAATCTCGAAATCGAATTTTCGCGCCATCACAATACTTTCTCTTTATATGAGAAAGTAAAAAAAACAATAAAACTTTTCTACGGCCAGTTAATCAGACCAAATTGCTATTCTTATTTTTTCTACGGCTCAGTAGGCCGCACACATTTTTTATATTTTTTTAATATTTTTATTAAAAGCTGAAATATTTGGTTTCTTTTAGGGAGGAGGAGACAAAATGTTTTTATTCAAAATTTTGAATTTCAACCGAAACAGAGTGACAGACAGACACAGGAACATAAAAACTATAAGGGTTTCTCATTTTTTTTAAATGAAACCCTATAAAAAGCAGTCATACATAAATTAATAAATAATACGAATCAATAATCATATCCTTTATATTATATAGACAGGATATAATTCATAGAGAATGAAATAGACTCACACAATCACACATTTTATTGAAGTGTATGTAAGAAGGAACTATAGTGATAGGATACACACACATATACAGGACGCTGTTATCAGACAAGTTTTGCACATTTATAACTATGATAAACTAGCCATAAAATTAGACAAAAGGATATGACTATATGTGCAATATAGTATATAGCCTGGTTGTCTCAGTGTTGGCTCACACGGACACGTAGTGATGCAACACCTACACACTTCCACTTCTACAACTTCCTCTCAGTGTAGATAAACCAACCACACCAACCACCAACCGTTATTTATCAACATATAATAAATAAATATTTGTTATTTTTTTTAGTAAATAAAACTAAAAACCAAAATTGATTGCATTATAGTCCACAGGCCACCATAAGAAGTGAGTCGCTGATTGATAAAGTTTTCTTACCTTATGGAATCGCTTATTTATGCCTTGTCCACCGATGAATTGGGTATATGGCAACTGGGCGCTGGGCCATTTCTTTTTTGTTGACATGCCAAACTTGCCCTTCTGCGGGAACATTGAAAAGAGATAGATAAAGTTTTGATTTTCATAGGATCGTTTAATTAAATTACTTAAAAAACAGTGGTACAAGTGGCCACCGATAAGAGTGGGCCGTTTGGGGTGGCCACCGCCCCAAACATATCGCTCTGCGGGGACTTTGAAAAGAAAACGGCCCACTCGTATCGGTGGCCACCTTTACCACTGTTTTTGTAATAATTTAATTAAACGATCCTGTGAAAATCAAAGCCTTATCTATCTCTTTTCAATGTTCCAGCAGAAGGGCAAGATTGGCATGTCAACAAAAAAGAAATGGCCCAGCGCCCAATTGCCATATACCCAATTCATCGGTGGACACGGCATAAATAAGCGATTCCATAAGGTAAGAAAACTTTATCAATCAGGGACTCACTTCTTATGGTGGCCTGGGGACTATTACTTCAGCTCAAGGAAAAAATAATCTAGTCAAATAATTAAATTGAAGTAAATTCCACAGTGAAAATAATTAATTTACTACTTTGAATTGATTGATTAATTAAGCTTTAGGATAATTTATTATTTTGCTTCCGAGCTTACCGAAGGTACCGGAAGCTATGTGATTTGTGTTCTGAAGAACGAAAATATTTTATGTCTTCGATTTCAAACATTCCATAAGACATAAATCTGTTTCAGACATCAGGGAAAATGTTTGGTTCCGTGTCTGTCTGTCGGTCTGTCGCACAATTTTTGTGAACCAACATATCTTTAAAACTATTCGTCCGATTTTAATGAAATTTGGATGATATTTCATGTTTAGCCTATTGTTGGTCCCATAACAAGTTTCAATCTTCTGCGCTCATTTGTTTCTCTTCTACATATGCACTAACATACATATATTTACACCTATATATTTCACTTCAAAAGTATTTATCTGGCTTGCACAAGCATAAAATTAATAAAGTACGTGATAGGATACGAGGAAGCTATGAGCCACACCAATTGGCAGTCTATTTTTTTAACCCACTTGCCGACTGCCGATTAAAAATTGAATAAACAAATTGAAAGTACTCAAAAATCTACTTCAATGCAGTTTATTAAAAAAATGTATTAGTTTTTTTTTAATTTCTTTCTTTGTTTGCAGCTATATGATGTATACATGGAATATATTACGATATAAAACTACAAGCAAATTTGGTTAGTTTTGTAAAAAAAAAAAGTATGATCAAATCATGAAGTTATATGATTTTCAAAGCGTGTTTTTCGGGTTCATAGCTAAAAACGTGTATCCTAATACATTCCTTCGCTTGTCTGTCTGTCTGCAACGAGGACCCTTATACATTCCTGCGCTTGTCTGTCTGTCTGTAATGAGGACACTTATACATTCCTTCGCTTGTCTGTCTGTCTGCAACGAAGACCCTAATACATTCCTGCGCTTCTCTGTCTGTCTGTAACGAGGACACTTATACATTCCTGCGCTTGTCTGTCTGTCTGTAATGAGGACACTTATACATTCCTTCGCTTGTCTGTCTGTCTGCAACGAGGACCCTAATACATTCCTGCGCTTCTCTGTCTGTCTGTAACGAGGACACTTATACATTCCTGCGCTTGTCTGTCTGTCTGTAATGAGGACACTTATACATTCCTTCGCTTGTCTGTCTGTCTGTAATGAGGACACTTATACATTCCTGCGCTTGTCTGACTGTCTGTAATGAGGACAATTATACATTCCTGCGCTTGTCTGTTTGTAACATACCTCATCTCCGAAAGCGACAAATAAAAATGGAAAAATTGCAGTTATGTTATATGAAATAACCCAATCATAGGATAATTATAGGGGAAAAGGAGTAAAAAAAAGTTCCCGGTTCACATTTGGGACGGCGTCGTGTGTGGTCAGAAATTTTAATTTGTTTTGAGACCCTTAATTGTTGCCTATATTTATTTGGCTGTGGACAGCATATTATAATTATATCTAATAAATATCTTAGCAAACTGTATTGTTTCCTATTTGTAAAAATATTAATGTAAGTAGATAATATTTTTGTTCAAATAGAATTGAGAATTTAAATCAAATTATAATTTATAATTTTGAATATTTTCGGTATAGTGTCTGATCTGTCGCCCAATATTTGAGAATATCAGCATATCAAAAACTACTCGTCCAATTTTAATGAAATTTGTATGGTAGGTCATAATTAGCACATAGTTGGTCAGACCTAAGTTTCAACTTTCTGCTCCTGTTTCTTTCTCTTCCACAAGCGCACAAACATACATCTATTTTTTACACCTATATCTTTAAAGGACTCACCTGATTTATATGAAATTTAGATGGTTTGTCGAAAGGATAATTTCAACCGTCTGCGTTCTTTACATTTTGCTAAATTAATACTTTAATTCTTGTATAAAATCAAAACAATTTTTACAGATTAAATATAAAGGGGGAAACAATTAAATTAATTAGACAGAATAATGACTTGTAAATGCATAAAATTAATAAAGTATGTGATAGGATGCGAGGAAACTATAATATGTGCCACATTAATTGGCAGTCTATTTTTTTTACTAATTAAATTTTTTGTGAGTATACTGGACAAGTTTTATATCAATATTTTATTTTAAAAAAAGCACTCTTTGGAAATTTTCTTATAACAATTTCGGTAATTGATGTTTTACATAAAAGTTAAAAATAAAAATAAATAAATGTTAATAATTAAGCCCACAAATATAAAGCTGAAATTAATTTCTCGCTTTTGCGTCGGGGTACGATTTTTCTAAGCACGTATGCCAAAATTCATCGAAATCGGCCAAGAAGTTTAGGCTCTCCGCGTCTACACAGAGATAAAAGACTTTAGATATACATTATTAAAAAACCACTTTTTTGGACAAAGAGGTCCTTAAAAAAATACTTTTTCTACATATACGAATATACATCCTATTTGAGAGAGTAAATTTTATACCTTACAGAAAAATCAAGTTAAATAAAAATTAATATAATGGTTTTATTACTGAATAAATAAATAAAACACATCTAAGGATTAATCGGTTTATTGTCTGGCCGCAAGAATATCTAAATACCATAAATACTCCGTCAAAACTACTTATGAATTACTCAATGCTAGTCAAGCAAACCTGACGAAATTATTTTATAGACTGCGCTGTAAATTTTTCGCTCCCAACAAGAATATTTGGTTCAATTCTCAGTATTTAAAGAAAAAACTTTTTTTCAGAAGTATGTTAATGTTCGTTCAAATAATAAATCTGAAACTACCAAAAAATCAATTGTAGATGTGATGAAAAAATGGATCCAGAGTGAAGAAATGACATTAATGATATTCTTGTGGTCTGACAATAAACTGGTTAATTCTTAGATGTGTTTATTTATTTATTCAGTTGTAAAAACCATGATATTTATCTAATTACCACAAAAATCTCAGTTAAAACAACACATAAATGACAAAATTAAAATTAGTCTTGAGTCTTGACTGAATGCATCCAGATGAGTGTTGTTTTATTCCTACGACATAAGTTTTTTTCAAACTTATTGCTATGTGTAAAGATAAGTTCTAATAAGTATATGAGTACATACCAAGTTCTAAGTTGAAATGACAGCAGTTAAGTTGTAGTCTCGTTCTTGAAGAAGGTATTGTTATTGTTTGCGTTACACCAAGCAAGCTAAGAGAGATACTGCAGGTTCTAGAACATATTCAGCTCCCTACCACCTCCTCAAACTGACTGAGAGTCATGTGTAGGCTACACTAGAACCCCTACAGACTCCTACTCCATCACTATCTGATGTGAAGACGTCACTTCCTTGCCTCCTATATACTCCGGACCCGAAGCACTGCCTCGCAGAGTAAACAAAACAAAGCTCTGAGTCTTTACCTGAGTAGGGAGGGTGTACCGCAGGGCTTCTACATACACTTCTATATCCTCTTCTCTTCATTCTATACACCAGGTCCTTCCAACGAAACTGCATTTTTACAACAAAAAACTGTCAACTAAGTAACAACAAAGCTTACAAAAGCATTTTTTTCAAAAACCTCTTAAAAATTTGTCTTTATTATTAGTATAAAAGAAGGAGTAATTTTCTTTCGACTCATAATATAATCTTTTAACAATGAAATCGGTATGTGTGAGAGATTAAAGCTAAAACGATTGTTCAAACATTATCAGTTATTTGGCAGCAACGACTTCAGAAAATATGAGACTTATTTTCCAAATGGTCCATCTATAAATCTGTAACTCGAAGGTATATACGAGTAATTGTTTCAAATTGGAGCAATAATAGGAGATCTTCTAGAAGAAGATTTACAAAGATGAATCTGTTTATTATTATTTAGTTATCTAAGAAGATAAATATGTACTGTTATTATTTAATAAGTTTAGAATGTGTAATGTTATTTGTTTGTTTTGTTACCACAGCAAACGCCGATTAGTTTTGTTTAAAATTGTATCTAATTTCTATTTATTTCATTCATCTAATTTCCAGCCTTTCTGAATTTATTTTTCTGGTACTAAGAAGAGATTTGGGCAGAAAGAGGAAAGAATTTTTGTTTCATTTTTTATATTTATTTTTATTTTTCTGTTATAACACAATTATACTTAACAATAAATGGATAATTATTATTATTATTATAGGTAGGAGAGCTAATTTTCTTTTTAATACATAGGCAAATTTAGCAAATTTTCTTCAAAATATACTTTTTTTACTTTCTTATATAAGTAGGACATATAAAGAGAAAGTATTATAATAACTCGTTTGTAGCAACTCTTTATTTCTTATCCAATAAAAGCACAACTGTTTCGTATACTCAAAGTTTAGGACTAATGAAAAAACCTACAACTCAGTTCATTTAAAACAACATTTCCAAATTGATTTATATAAATAAAAGACCGTTAAAACATTTAAATACAACTAAAAAATAAGCTTCATGAATAGATATGACACGACAAGTGCCTGTTTAATTCCAGAAATAAATTGAAATTATAAAAAAAACAATCTGAGACAACTCAAACTAACTTTCTCATACAATCTTAGTCCCTGGTCCCAGAAACTTTTTGTTTTACATTTTCAACAAAAACAGATCTATTTTCATCAACATCTGGGAAATTAGATTTCTTCCGGGAAAATATCTTATATCGTTAGATTCGTATTTAAATGGACTACATTGTAGAATTTTTTAAATCAAAATCGTCGAAACCGTTTTGTAGAAAGCATTTTTTTCTTCTTTTTTTTCAAAGATCTTGGGGATTTACCCCCAAATTTAAAGCTAAAATTCATATCTCTATTCGCCTTGGGGTATACTCGTATGTATGTTTTGGCAGCACCCTAAAAATTAGAGCTAAAATTTGTTTCTCGATTTGGCCTCTGGGTATGATTTTTCTGAACATGTAAGCTAAATTTCATCAAAATCGTCTCTACGCGTCTGCACAGACGAATGACGACATACAGGCAGACACGGAAATTTTATAAAAATCACCTTTGTGACTCAGGGGACCTTAACGTGAAAAAATAAACTAATTTAGAAGGACCTTTGTAAGTTAAATCTGTATATATATACCCATCATTCCCTTTAATTTTTTTTCCATCTACAGAAAAGTCTGATTACACATATTAATGTGATTTTCAGCAGCATCTTCCTCTTGAAACATTCCACCTCACTGTCCACAAAGGTCCAAGTTTCACAAAAAATAAACATAGAAAAAGAACAAGAGACAAAACACGTTTTAAACTTTGTCGTACTAACTTGTTTTTCATTACTAAGATAATGCAGAACCTCGGATGACCGGGAACCGGATAATCGAGACTGCACTGTAGTTATTTATAACTTGTTTATTAGTCAGTTATTAGTTATTGTTAGATTTGAAAGTTGTTTTTTGAATAAATATATATTAAGAAAAAATCAGTGGCACACCTAGGATGTTTTTCTGGGGGGGGGGGGGGGGGGGGTAATGACCGGGAGGGGAGAGAGAGAAAGTAAAGTACAAAAAATAGACTGCCAATTAGGGTGGCACATAGCTTCCTCGCATCCTATCATGTACTTTATTGTTATATTAACAAAATTAATGTTATATTACTTTATTGTTATATTGTTTATTGTGTAAAAACTATTAATAGTTTTAGCGATCTTTAACACTTCATAGCGGTGTCGCTGTTGGTTTTACTAAAAAATTGTATTTGAAAAAAAATGATTGTTTCATTCAATAGATGATGTTAGATTGTTTTCCCGACCTAAAATTCCAATTTTAAATTTGAAGTTAACATTTACGCGAACGTTGCTCGTATTCGCTTGGACAGATAACGTTGTTCAACGAACTCGTCCTGGGCATTGGTAAAATGAACATGTCTACCAAATTTACTCAAGTCGGTCAAAATCGGTCGACATTTACTCAAGTTATTGTCACACGTCACACGTTTCATAATTCGCGGACACACAGACCGACAGACAGACAGATAGACACGAGACCAAAAATGTTCCCTGATGTCAGAAACGGATTTCTGTCTTGGCATTTTTAAAATCGGAGACATAAAAGTTTTTCGTTCTCAAAAGTGAACACAATGCTTCCGTTACCTTCGGTAAGCTCGGAAGCAAAAAAATAACTTTCCTAATGTGTTTTATGAGCAGTAAGCATTAAATAACACTCGTAAATCGTTTTCCTTTAGAGTATTTTGTGTAAGTAAATAGTATTTTCTTTCTGTCTGTTTATTTCCTTGGAGGATCTGACACTATTCATTGTAGCAGGATGTGTAGACGCTAACTCAACTTCAAAATCCTCTGAACAGTTAACTAACAATGATTACTTCTAAAACATGCTTTATTTCAATTAAATTTATAGAATTGTTTATTACAACATCATTATGTAATTAAATAACATGGGACATCATGGCAGAAGGCCATGCAAAATATAAATGTCGATTAGAGTAACAATAATCATAATAAATAGAAATTTGCTTAAGAAATACAGACGGAGATTTTAATATGAATCTGTCAAAGGAGGCGAATCAAGATTAGAAATAGAAATGATGATTTCATCTTTATCTAAAGACTAAGTACTGTCGGGGGAGATGACTGCAGAATAAATATACAATATGGAAATATAATATAAATATATTATATTAGTATGTGTGGAGATGACGACACATGAGGGGGTTTCAATAAGAGAGATAAGAACTAGCTGATAAGCAACTAGTGACCCCCGGTCTCCACTCCACTAACCATGACGACCTATTCATTGTAGCAGGATGTGTAGACGCTAACTCAACTTCATAATCCTCTGAACAGTTAACTAATTCAACCGAGGATGTAAACATAAACAATCTGATCGATAAACATCGGTTCTTAAACAACTTAGACAAACTTCTTTGAGTATCTTCACGCGTTGGAGGGAGAACTAGCAACAATCCTTCAAGGTGTGCATTTAGTGAAATTCGTCTTAGACCAGAAGAGTTCCATGACTGAGGCATGTGGACAGAACGGAGAGTGAGCGTTAGAACATGCATCAAAGATTGCTTAATGCGGAGAAATGGCAAGGAGAAGATGGCTACATAAGGTGAAGAGAAAACTATGGACGATGGAAGAAGAAAGCAAGCAACAGGGGAGAACGGAGATAAGTCGTGCGGGATAGGGCCCATGTCAGGCTTAAGGCTTTCGCGGTTGAAGCCACAATGAAGTAAGCTCTTCTTATGGTGATCTGTACTTTTCCGGACTCAGTGGGCGTAGATTCTGAAGTATGGAATCCAAAGATAGTAATGTTTCGAAAATCGTAGGATTGTAAAATTCCGAAGATAGTAGTACCATAGTAAAATACTGAAGATACTTCAGACAGTTGCATACTTCTAATCAGTGGCTCACTCAAGAGGGGGTGAAGCCCCCCCCCCCCCCCCCCCCCCTTCAGCTCTTGAATTGTGCATCCTTTAATCAATTTACAAATATTGAAAATACGGAGGAATCTAAAATGATAAATTATATTATGTCCAACTGGACTTCCTATTTACACCGAACTATTCAGAAATTAATTATTAATATTTATAATAAAACAGTTGGAGTTACTAAAAACATAAAATGATATTAGTTTGTTGTCGTTGGAGTATTGGGTCAAGAACTCTCTATAAATTTCGAGGAGAGTTATCATCTAATAGAAGGAAGTAGATAACAATCTGAAATAGATTTTAATTTATTTATCTTACGGAATAATTATGATAATAATGCAAATATTATCAGTAAACTCACATCATTTAGAATTTTATAATTATTGGTTTTAATTTAATTTAAAATTTAACTAAATATAGATATAAGATGGTCATAATAAAAACAGTAAGTAAAATTCTTAGACAGGCTACACCTACATTGTACTTCGTTCCGTATTTCCCCCGATCCGATGTCGGGCGACCATCGGACGACATCGGGAGGACAACAAACAATATAATTTAGGCGACTTCATTGGAGAGGGAAGCTCGATTCGACGATAACTCCATCGGGAGATGGAACGGCCAATCAAAAATGTTTGTTCCAAAATCAGATGGTACACAATGACGGGGGAAATTAACAGAGAGTTGTTAATTGATCTGTAATAGATATATTGTGTAAGGATGTTCAATGATAGAAATAGTACATTACGCGTTGAGTGCGGAAAATAGCATTTTGCATGCGAGTGTGGAGTTTGCACCCGAGCGGCAGCGAGGGTAGTAAAACCACATGAGCAATGCAAAATTCCGTTTTCGCACGAGTTACGTACCGTACTTTATCTACGATTGTTAGATTTAAATAATAAATACAGAAAAAAATAAACTTGCTGCATGTAAGTTCGTATCTCTCTCTTGATAAAGATGGCATTAATTCTTGAGTTGTATTTTTTGCCGGATTAATTATTTCTGGAGGAGTATTATTCTCCACATTTTCGTCAGTCACTTGATTCACTCATTGTTTTTCACTAAAAACTCGATAAAAACAGTTACTTTAATAAAAGAACAGCAAATTAGTTTTGTTAAATGTAAACAAACTCGCTAATCATGCGTAAAGCTGAAGAATTCCTCTTCTTTACAGCGCTAGCGTGGTAAAGAAAAGGAATTCTTCAGAACTATGAGATGCGCATGCGCAATGAATACAAGTACGTAAATAATAACTTTCTACCCATCTAAACAGAGATATAATGTTTATATATTTCGTATCAATCGTAGATAAAAACAATTTTCAATTCAACAGTATGTAGTATGTAGGTATATAATTATTATGTAACTCAAATATCAAATAATCGGTTCAAGACAACTCAGAAAAACTTTCTCATATTCCAGTTCATAATTACTTAGCCCAGTGTATTCACATTATTAGTTTTCATATGTACATTAAATGATTACTAAATATTAAATATTTCATCAAAATTTATCATAAAAATAACTTCTCCTCGGCAGGGTATCGAACCCGGGCTCTCTCCGTCCGTGTTTTAAGCAATTTTCTCAGGAACTAGATTTTTCCCGGGAAAACAGCTTATATCGTTAGATTTGTAATTACATGGACTACATTTTAGAATTTTTTAATCAAAATCATCAGCACCGTTTACGAGAAATAATTTTTTTTCAGTGTTCTTGGAGGGTTGCGCCTCCAAATTTGGAGCTAAAATTCATTTCCCGATTTTGCCTCGGGGTATGATTTTTCTGAACATATATGCCAAATTTCGTCAAAATTAGCCCAGTGCTTTAGGCTCCAGGCGTCTGCACAGACGACAGAAAGACATTTTTAAAAACCACTTTTTTGGACTCAGGGGACCTCAAAACGTGTAAATCCATCAAAATCTCTAATTCTAATTTTCGCGCCATCACAATACTTTCTCTTTATATGAGAAAGTAAAAAGGCACACAGCAAGACTCCCTTCAACTCACTACCACAACAACTCCTATAAGAAAATAGTTAATCATGATTATTGATAGTTAAAGAGGATGAGTGTAGTAAAGAGCCGTGCAATGTGTAATGGAGGGAGAAGAGTGCGTTCCTACTATTCTACTAACTTTCTCGCCCCCGACATCTCCTTTTAAACTATTATAAAATATATGACTTCAATACGCAAAAACTTCAGCTTATATCAAGTTGAAATTTTATATGATTGTTTCAATTGTATACTTTAGACGATGTATACGAAGTTTTATTAAAATCTTTACGTTACGTCCTCTTTCCCGTCCTAAAATTTCAATTTTTAATTTGAAGCTGGCGTTTACATGAGCCTTACACATTAATTCTTGGATGGTCTACGGTCAACACTGGCCAACGAACTTAGTCTAAAATAGTTGTAGAAGCCCATCCAACAAACGGATCAAAGAAATGAAGAGTTTGACTTCAAAATGCTATACAAATCACTAAAAATAAAGTAATAAAACAAATTGATCAATTTTGATTTTTGTTGTGTACTTGCTAATGTTTGTTGACAAAGTCAGATATGAATTCGGAGAAGAATATCGGTCGGTCCTGGTAGATTCTATATCCGGCACCCCCGGCGTAAGCAACCGTGGACTTAGGGAAGAGTGACATGAGTGCTCTCAGATGGTATTTCGGCAGAGAATCCGACGCGTCTCCACAGATAAACAGAGCCGACAGTGATGAACTCGAACCAGGGCGGAGTTCGGGGATAGGACAAGCGACTTCCATGTTCTTCAGCAGTGAATCTAAATTAAAATGCCACGAGATCTGACCTGATTCTTTGACCTGGAGATTCGATAGGAACAGCTTTCTCAAAATGGGACTTCGTATCTTATAAAGCAGTTTCTCTTCTAAGTCTTTCCTCGCCGCCTCTAAAGAAACGTTTTGTTTGATAGGTATGGTTTTAAGTATATTGAGCTTAGTAGCTAGTCGCCAATATCCCGGAGGTGTTCCGAAAGGCGAAGCTTCCGAGACGATGATACTCCTGGCGATCTGCGGCTTCTCCAGGGCCAACTGTACTGCGGATCTACCGCCGAAACCGTGTCCTAGAACCTGCGTTGAAAATAAAGGAGGAATCCGTAATCAAAACTTACTTAATTCCTCCTTTGTGAGTAGGTATGGGGCTCCTTGATACCATCCCCACTCTTGAACCTCTAGGCCCCGCCTTACATCACAGAGGAGGTGTGGGGAAGGGGTCAGGAGGGGAGGGATGGTCTCAAAGGGCCCATACCTACTTTTGTGAAACACGTTGTATATAATATACAATGTGTTTAATACAGTTCATAATTTTGATTTTGATGAAACCAAAATTCTGGGCTATGAAAATAATACAAAAAAGAAGAATATTAGAGGCTTTTCATGTCTTCAAAAACTTAGACAATACGGTAAATCATTAAACTGATTCAGCAAAAATTCTAATTCAGTTTTTAAAAGATTCAAAAACCATCATTAAAAATAAATATAATTTAACTATATAAGGATTGTAACAATAAGCATCAATTAATAAAAAAAAAAAATTAAGTATTGATCATTATAACAGAATAAATATTAGCATCAACAACTCTGAAACTTAATAGTTTGATTCACATATAATTTAATAACAGCTACATATATATGGTTTAATTCTTCATTTATTTCACACCGTATCATCCATCTTCCCAATTAACTACCATAATTTCTCCTTTGAACCAAATTATAATTAGTACGATATTATGTCGACAATACTGTTTCAACAAATTTGAAATTAAAGACTTATTATTAATTGTGCACGAGCTAAAAATTATATTACATAATTTATCTTAGGCCTGATGAAAATATACAGAAGAATTTTTAAAATAAACAGCTTCTCAGTTAAATAATAAGTGCCATACTATCGAGTATTTGATTAACATTTTAATAAGTATTAGGATATGAAGCGTTAGTGGAGGTCATCATTAAATGAAGAAAGAAAAAGTCACTCCACGTGAAATAAGTTTATTTTCAAAGCAGCTTTCAACCACTAAAGGGTCATCATCAGTGCCGCAGAAGCGAAGAACGTTACTTATACAAATAAGAAAACATGGGAGAAAGGTGAGTCATGTTAAACCAGCGACTGGTACAAGACAGAGAGAGTACAAAACAGAAGAGTCTTGTACCAGTCGCTGGTTTAACATGACTCACGTTTCTCCCATGTTTTCTTATTTGTATAAGTAACGTTCTTCGCTTCTGCGGCACTGATGATGACCCTTTAGTGGTTGAAAGCTGCTTTGAAAATAAACTTATTTCACGTGGAGTGACTTTTTCTTTCTTCATTTTAATAAGTGTTTCCATAAAAATCATGGGGAAAATGGAGCCAAAATTAGCATAAAAAGTGATTTCCAGACATGTAATTTTCAAAACGTTTAATAATGCACATGTAATTTTCAAAAATTTAAGACCCTCGATGGCCCTGATTTGGGAAACACTAGCGTAAGGGATGTTATCAATTTTCACCTTTTTACAGAAGTGTGATGCTTCTTTGGACTAAATATCATTTTACCTTAATAGTTATTCAGACAAGAACTTTGGGACCAAAGAGTACCATCTAAATGAGTGCCATCCGATTTAAATTGTAAAACGCACCAAATCTTCAGTTAGTTAGTTATTATTTTGATTATATAGCGCAGAGCAAGGAAGGGGTAGAGGGAGCAATGCGATTTAAAAAGTGGTTCATTATGCTCCCCCCATATACTAACACTTTCTAGCGAGCTCAATTTGAACTAAAGTGATCACGTGGTCACTGGTCCTTGTCTTATTGGTCTATTCCTTGTCTTTCTGTCCCTATAGACGGTTGTCAACAAATCCTTATCAGTATCAGTAGCATTTATTTGATACCCCACTCAAAGAAGATTGCTATTGGTTATCTAGGAACTGTTACACGTTTATTAACGACGTTACTGCCTTTGGACAATTAATATCTAAGGTTAACAACAAACATTACAGTACAGATGTATGAAGAAAACTGTATTAAAAATATTAAATGTCGTAAGAAAATATCACTTATTCTTATCAGCTGATATCAGAATATTTCGAGTTTTTATCGAGATATCGATATTGTTTAACCAAACTGCCGCTTGAAAGTGTTAGTATATGGGGGGAGCATAATAAACCACTTTTTGAGACCCAGATTCTATAGTATTGTTCCCTCTACCCCTTCCTTGCTCTGAGTTATATCGAATGAATTTTAAGAAAGACAATAAATATTTACATGTGCATTCTGAGCTCCTACAGCCTGAAGCAAATGTTGGACGTCAGCGACAACGTGTCGATGAGAAAACTCAGCTGTCCAAGGGCTGTCACCGTGATTCCTCAGATCAGCGGCGATCACATCAGCCTTAGTAGCCTCCGAAATCTTCCTCGCCACGACGTCCCACTGAGTTCTCCTCGAGAACAGGCCGTGGAGTAAAATCAGTGGCGATTTGTTCGGTGCCTTCTCACCGTAAACAGTATACGCCATTAGAATCGGACTCACCGCAACTTTTTCACCCTGCGCCAACATTCTCTTGTTGAGACTTAAGAATTTTGTAACATATTCCAAAAAATATAAGGTGACATCAAATAATTTTCTTTTTTCCTTTTCAAGCACTTTTAACTTTACAAGAACAGTATGATCATACTAATTCATAAACAAATTTTGAAAAAAAATGTATACTAATAATTTTTGCGACCATTTCAGTTAAATCCCTTGATAACAATTCGATAATAAACAATTAATTAATGATATTTTAAAAAAATAATTTCTCTAAAATTAAATAAATAAAACTTCTCTAAACAAAATATCTAAATATTTACAACATTAAATGTCAGAAAAAGTCTAATAATAACCTATATAATATCATCATAGCAATTATTAATTATATTTATATCAATATTAAATTAACATTTTTGTATTGTTATTGCACGCTTTTTATTAGCTTCACTTTTCTGTAAGGGACATTTCTTGAAACCTAAATTTGAAGCATTTCCCGACTGTAGATATTCTGTAAGGCCTTACCTCAGGGCAAACACAAGATATTTATTTTAACTCTAAATTTAAAGTAAGGCCTCTTAAATAACCATGAAAATATTATATCCCTCAAAATTGTTTTAGACTATTTAACTTTTACTAAAAAAAGGAGAAAAAAAAAACAAAACATAAATATAAGCTATATTATATATACCAATAAAACAAAGTATATTTGTTGCTCTCTTTGGGCAAATTTAGTTTCCAAAATATTGTGGTACGAATACATCGCTCCTATGGAAAGGGCACTTGTTATAATAATAAATATTTAGAAGAGAACGTTGAACGTTATTTTAGGTATCGCAAAACGTTTCTTTTTTATTTTTTCAAAACGATTTTTTTTTACAAGCTCGGATCACGATCATTTTGTCAAAATGTAGACATGGAGCTTATTTTGTCGAGATTTAAGTATGTAGACAAAGAGAATTTTTTATCTATACTTAGAAGAAACAGAAAACTTTCTATCTATATTTAGAAATTTGGACAAAATTAACTTTTTAACTACATTTAGAAGCGTTAACCAAGAGAACTCTACTTTAGAAGAGTAGACACTGTATTTTGAAATCTATTTTTAGAAATTTAGCTAAAGAGAACTCATTGTCTGTATTTAGAAGTGGAGACACAGGAAATTGTTTGTCTATATTTAGACGTGCAGACAAAGAGAACTTTGTGTCAATATTTAGAAGTGTAGAAAAAAAAGAACTTTTTGTCAATATTTAGAAGTGTAGACAAAGAGAACATTTTGTCTTTATTTAGAAGTCCCGGCAAAGAGAGCATTTACCTATATTTAGAAGTGCAGAAACAGAGAAATTTTTATCTATATTTAGAAATTTAGCCAAAGAGAACTTATTGTTTGTATTTATAAGTATCGAAAAACAGAACCTTTTGTCTTTATTTAGAAGTGCAAACAAAGAGAACTTTTTGTCTATATCTAGAAGCGTCGGAAAAGAAAACTTTTTGTCTATATTTAGAAGTATCGAAAAGAGAACATTTTGTCTTCATTTAGAAATGCAGACAAAGAGAATTTTTTTCTATATTTAGAAGTGTAGGCAAAGAGGAACTTTTGGCAATATTTACAAGAGTCGACAAAGAGAACTTTTTGTCTATACTTAGAAATATGTATATAATATATAAACAAGAAGAAAGTGAAGATGCTTGCAACACCTTACAGTATGTGCTATGAAGTAGGTTTGTCTAGTTTAAAACCTAAGTCTAGAGGACGTTGAGGCTGAGGCTATCTATTTTAGGTTTTTTTGAAGGGACGAGAAAGGGTTTAATGTGTCTAATAATACAGTGCGCACGCGTCTAGCACACCCCTCCAATCCTTTCTTTACTATTGTAAACAGAAGGGTTAAAAAACTAGTCACCCTTAGCTCTAGGGGTGAGGTCTTTGTAAAAAAGGGTTGGAACCTCTAGCTCACCCCACAGAGTTGGGTCACCCTGGGGTGCTGCATCCTGTAGAAATCACGCTCTTCTGTTTGCTGCAGTGCAGCTGCTCTGGCCCCACCTAGAGTGAAAGGCTTACACTTTTTTTATTACGTTAAAAAAAAAAAAAAATAATAATAAAAAAAAAAAAAAATCCCAGAACATTATTGCACCTTGGAACGATAATAACAACCAATATCACCCTTCTGTTTAGTTTTTCGTTTAAGTAGTATTATATATAAAAGAGAAAGTATTGCTATACCACAAAAAATTGTTTTTTTTTGTTGAGATTTTGATGGATTTACACGTTTTGGGGTCCCAAGGGTCCAAAAAGTGAGTTTTAAAAGATGTCTGTCTTCTGCAGTCTGTGTAGAAGCGTGGAGCATAAAATACTGGTCTGATTTCGTCTAAATTCGGATAACATGTTCAGAAATCCTACCCCGAAGGGAAATGAATTTTAGTTCCAAATATGGGAGCGCTACTCCCAAATCCCTTAAGGATAAAAAAATTCTAGAAAGCTGTTCCCACAATTTTGATTAAAAAAAATCTACAATGTTCGACCAAACGAAAAAAATAGCAGAAAGAAGAAGAATAGTAGTAAAATAAACGAGAAAATAGCTATAAACGCGGATAGTGAGAGACCGGGTTCGAGCCCCTGCCAGAGAGGCAGGGCCGGATTTACGCACAGGCGACGCCGACGTAGGCGGCCGCCTAGGGGCCCGCACCACAAACCAAGTGTAAGGTGTAACGTATTTAAGCATACACGTATTTTTATTGATATAAACCTAAATGCTTATTGTTGATAATACTATTTTAAAACTAAACAAAGAAAAAATTTCGGTACTAAATTGGAAAGTTTTGATATTTGGCATTGTTGTTCATTGATTTTAATATAGTACGGAGTGCGGAAAGTAGCATTTTGCATGCGAGTGTGGAGTTTGCACCCGAGCGACAGTGAGGGTGGTAAAACCACACGAGCAATGCAAAATGCCGTTTTCGCACGAGTTGCGTACCGTTTTTTATCTACGATTGTTAGATTTAAATAATAAATACAGAAAAAAATAAACTTGCTGTATGTAAATTCGTATCTCTCTCTTGATAAAGATGGCATTAATTCATTAGTTGTATTTTTTGCCGAATTAATTATTTCTGGAGGAGTATTATTCTCCACATTTTCGTCAAAGTCACTTGATTCACTCATTGTTTTTCACTAAAAACTCTATATAAACAGTTACTTTAATAAAAGAACAGCAAATTTGTTTTGTTAAATGTAAACAAACTCACTAATCGTGCGTAAAGCTGAAGAATTCCTCTTCTTTACCGCACTAGCGTGGTAAAGAAGAGGAATTATTCAGAACTATGAGACGCGCATGCGCAATGAATACAAGTACGTAAAGAATTACTTTCTACGCATCTAAACAAAGATATAATGTTTATATTTCGTATCAATCGTAGATAAAAAAATAAACATATCAATAGTCCTAAACGTTCTTAGGAGAGCTATGGCCGTCATCATAGAAAATAGGTCAAATTTTTATGTTTTACTCAAATATCTAGAAAAAAATACGTTTAACTAAAATTTTATACCTAGCACTTAACATCTCCATATTATATGAGTACACAAAAAAAAACGTAATAGACTACATTTTAGAATATTTTAATCAGAACCGTCGAAACACAGTTTCTGAGGAATAATTTATTTACTCTTTTTAAAGAGTTTTTGAAGTGGCGCTGGCGCCCCCAAATTTAGAGGAAAAAAATTATTTCTCGATTTCACATAGAAAAATGATTATTCACAAACATGTCTGACAATTATCATCAAAATCGGTCCAGTAGATTAGGTTACACGTCGTAAGTATAGAGTGCAGAAAGACAGATATACATTTTAAAACCCACTTTTTTAGGCTCTTGGGACCATTAATGGGGGGCTGAAAATTAGACAGTTAATGGGGGGGATGTATATTTATAAAATAAAAATTTAACACAATTCAAGGGGCTCTGAGTGGGTGCGCCACTGAACCAAATCTGTTAATCCTTCACAACCAAATTTAAATGCTCTCACAATACTTTCTCTTTGTAGACTACGTATGTATGAAAAAGTAAAAATTAAATGAGAGAAAAGCAAAGATAAGTAATAATAGAGTGATTAATTGACGCGACGTTTAAGAACAATACACTTGCTTCAGCACAATACATTTGCTTCATCAAATAATTCTATACTTCATTTCATTTTAAGTAGCTGCTTCCTTAAGGTAAGTTTTCCAAGACGCGACTCCAGCGATAGACGCTGAGCGATAGTCGCCCAGCGATAGTCGCTGGCACAAAATTATAATAGGTGTTTTCCTACACGCGTCTCCAGCGGCTATTGCAACATATCAGTAGGTAAGTAGCAGTAGACGCGAACACGGTAGTTTCTAATTTAATTATGAGTTTTAAGAAAAAACTAATTACATATTTACTATTGGAAGAAGAAGATGATGATATTATTGCCGAGGAAATTATGAGTTCTTCTCGAAAAGGAGCACATAATCATTTTTTAAACAAGAAACGAGGAGGGTTGTTTCGTGCAACTGATTAAAAATCATTTGGAGCAGACGATCGGTTTTTAAAACCGATGTTTTAAAAACTGTATAGTAAAAACTACTTTTATAACTATGAAAATATTATATAAACTGTTGTTATAAAATTAACAAGAACTATTGGTTATTTATTATTAAACTTACCTGATCTTTCTACACACTCTGCAACCTCTTACCAAATATTGTGCTTAGCTCGTGTATCTCGGTACATCGAATGCTGTAAATCGAAAATAGCTCCATGTTTCCGCACTGATTCCATGAGATTTTCATCTTCCTCAGAGGAAAAATACAGCTTATTGGAAGACGACATGTTCAATGTTCACTAAAATAATAAATCACCACAAAAGCAGAAGCGGCACTGTTTTTTCTTTCGCGACAAGATTGTCTTTATCCGCCCTTTTTAAAACTATGGAGAGAGTCCCTTTATTTATATTTCTCCCATTTGAAGAAAACGGCGGGCAAAAAACAGCGGGAGCCAATGAAATTTTTTGATTTTTAGCGCGAGTAGTTACAAACCTTCTTCTCCCACTTCTGTAAAGCGGGCATTTCTCTCATTTGAAGAAACCGGCGGGAAATAAAGGGCGGGGACCAATGAAATCGAGGGTGTTTTAGCGCGAGTAATTTTGTCCTTTCCATACAGATATTCTGTTTCTACAAGCAAGCAAGCCAGAATACGCATTGTTCTAAACGGCGAGAAACAATTCTCACTTCTCGTGGTTTTCTTTAAATTTATAATTCTGCTGGATTCATATCGAATAAAGGCAAGTGAAATATCTATTTAAATGAAACAATAAATATTCTGTTTTTTTTTTTTTTTTTTTGGTTCCATTTGAGTAATTTAATAATTAATATATTTATATTATATATATTTATTTTACATAATATATTATTAATTAAATTTAATTATGATATTATATTATATCAATTAAATTAAATTATATAATGATATAGTATCTATAATACAAATTTATTCAAGTAATTTTTAACTTTGAATTGGTTCGTTTATTTTATTTTATCCTCCCAGTTTGACCGCCACAGCCTGGTTTTTCTAGCACTGCATTGCTAGGATCGCTAGCGACTGCGAGTATGACTGCTCCTGGAGCAGACGGCTGCAATCGCTCAGCGATCGACGCTAGCGTCTCTAGCGACTATCATTAGAGTCGCTTGCCTAGGAAAACAGTTACATACGTAAACTTATAAGAGGAGTCCTCAGCGACTATCGCTGGAGTCGCGTCTCGGAAAACGTACCTTTAGTAGGGTGCTCTTCTACCTCAAAATCCCGAGCAGTTTTCTATCCTCTTCTATATACTGGCATAGTTTGGGGACATAAAAGGAATTTTCCTCATTGAGTCAGGGTAGATGTGATGTCCATTTATACTTTGATTTTACTCCTTCAGCGTCTTCTACCTGACTTCTAGAACTCTTCGAAGTGGACGCTCACTGCTCAGCCTAAGTACATGTCTGAATAATTTCACATCTAACCCGTAAGTAGTACAACTGATCCAAAAGACATCCCTGGGATTTCCTATTGTCCAGATTTTATCCTGTCCATGATCGTTGGCCCATGGGTTCTCCTGTGGTTATCACGTTTTGGATGCCTCATTGAGACATCCTATGGATATCCTTAACGGGATGTAACACATAACTTAAAGTTTCTAGTACTTAAAATTCCATCTTAGAATTCGCACTTACATAGGGGTCCAACATTAAAATGTCTATTGCAACTGTCGAAGCTGATTCACTACAAAATTTACATTTTAAGCATACAGAATATGTCCCAAAACTGTCCATAGCATATCCTACTGGATATGCTATGGACATTTGGTAAAGAAGAACAAGAGTTATGTGCAAACCACAGAAAGAGCTTCATGGCATGGATTCTTCATGCAGGGAGCATGGTAAGGTGAGAAACTCCACCATAACTCTTGGCTCACCATACCAATAGGCTTGGAATGCCAATCTCATATAATGTGGACTGGGAAGAACTTTGCAGAACACAACTTTGACCCTAGGATATCCACAGGACCAGTCACTTGGTCCATTCGACATCCTGTGGAGGGTAGAATTTTTGCTTGTGGATGTCATGCGGCGACCCGATTTCCACCCTTCTAATATCCATGGGATTTCCATAGCATATCCAGTAAGATATGCTAGGTAAGCAGAAGAGCCGATGCTCCGAGATAAATTCTTCTTCCTAAACATGATTTGGTGCAAATTCTTCTTTCTAGCTCTAATTCTTCCAAAGCTTCTTCTAACAACATATCCATACATTTTGATAAACATTTTTTAATAGCACTGTTACGATCTGTATTCATTGTGAGATTTTTAAAACTGAAATCGCATTAAACTCATTGTGATGAGCATACTCTACTGAGGCAACTATCCCAAACTCGAGTAAACAACTTTAGGTACACTCTACCAAAAAACAGCACGCTAACCTAAAAGTTAGCTAGTATACTCAACTGTTTACTCTACCAATGTAAACAAGGCTTTAAGCATTGCTGGTTAATGCCCTCTTAATTTTGACTAGAAAGGTTGGTAGAAAGTAACAACAATATTACCACCACAATTTTATATTAAAACTCACAAACGCGTTTCGACGTATAATATCATCTTCAGTGTGCGTGTTAACTTAGTAAGAGTGGATTCTGTACTAAGCTAACTATTTTACAAACTTTTATGACAAACTAACAGTACAAGGTATGGGTTACAACACAGTAAGGTATTGGTTTTATAAGGATTTTTAAAATAATTTCTGGAAGTTTTTTTAAAAGGTATATTTTAGTTATAGTAATACAATAGAACCTCAATAAGAAGTGTCTCAAGGGGATTAGGGAAACAGTCTTGTTATCGAGGTGCTCTTTTTGTTGAGGGTCGTGTTATCAAGGTTATTTTGGCTATCAGTCTTGTTATCGAGGTTAATGGAAGTTTTTTCAAGTCTAGACTTGTTCAAGGTCGACCCATTCCTGTATAGAGTCGCATTATTGAGGTTGACTTATCAAAACAACTTGTTATAGAGGTTCTGAGCTACGTTGTGAATTGGAAAAAAAAATCCGTGTTATTGAGGTTGTTTGGATAATAATAGTCGCGTTGTAGAGGTTAATTTAACATTATGTGTTATGGCAATCTCAAGGGGATTTGAAAATTGCACTTGTGATTGAGGTTGTCGTGTTATTAAGGGTCGGGTAAGCGAGGTTCAACTGTATAAGGAATTATTGTTTATAATTAGTTGTTTATATTTAATTAGTTGAAAAACAAAAAATGTTATACCTGACCCATAAAACCATACCTTTACTGGATTACACCTTGGATCTCAACTCCATATCCCTTACCTTGTTCCTTCCGTAATCCTTCTACCCACACAGCCCTAGACTACCCTCACCTTGTACTGTTAGTTTGTCATAAAAGTTTTTAAAATAGTTAGCTTAGTACAGAATTCACCCTTACTAAGTTAACACGCACACTTAAGATGATATTTATTTATTATAATTTATAGAGTCCTCTACAGTAATTTGATTTACCACAAGAGAGGCACTCTACATAACGACATGATAAATTGATGAGCAAATAGATTAACAAAAGATTAACAATAGAAACATAAAATAACAAGAATTTAAAAAGGTTACAGTTAAATATAAGTAAGATATGTGATAAATAAAATTAGACAGTTAAAATGGTAGCATAAAAAAATGGTAACAATTAAAAGTGGTAACGATTTAAAAATGACAATAATTAAAAATAAGTTAAACATCCCACAATCGCTCAGAGAATAACAAAAGGGATGTGACGGAGGCGGAAAAGGGTGTCAACATTAAGAGAGGAAATGGGAAGATTATTGACAGAGGATACACAACGGACAAGAGGACTAAGGTTAGATAGTTGACGGATGTAGAGGAATCTGCCTGTTCGATGGTCTGGAGGTAAGACAATAATATCTGATAGCGCTTTATCACAGTAGGCTTATTTGATAGGCATTTAACAAGAAATAATACTTCAAAGGCAGAATATGTTGATATAATATGTTGAAACGCATTTGTGAGTTTTAATATAAAATTGTGGTGACAATATTGTTGTGTTACTTTCTACCAACCTCTCTACTCAAAATTAAGAGGACTTTAAATCAGCAATGATTGAAGCCTTGTTTACATTGGTAGAGTAAACAGTTGAGTATACTAGAGGTATCACAAAATCTCAGTCAAAACAACTAATTATTTAAAGTCCTTTTTTCTAAATCTTCTTTCTGGCGTAAATATACTATATTCTGGAATCAAGTATCAAACAATTTCATAACATACTATAAATTAGGTACTTCTTTAGATTGTTACTCCCCTGTTGTATGTTGTTAAAGCCACAGTTTATTTTATTTATTTATAAGTATATATTATTTATTTATATTATATTTTTTTATGTGTTTCGGGGCACAGCTGTGTGTCCCCCTTTGTGAGCTAATCTTTGATTAGAACCTTCATATATCTAACAAATCTTTGTTTAATAATTTTATATATTTAATTTATATTGGCCAACCTGGCCAGAACAGTCCACATCCTTTTTGCCAGTCACATGTAATGGAAGTGAGTATGTGGAAGTGATATTATATCTGCCCGGATAAATTATTCTTTCATCTCAGTTAAAACCCTTCCTCGTATGTCTGCCCGGACACTAATATACCGATCAGTTCACCAAGCAGTGGCTTGGTGACATATTGACATATTATATTCGTCTCCAGAGCCAGCAGTATCTGTACGCCCGAGCCAGTTTGCTGACAAATGCAGACTCAAACTCTACACCTCACCATACACACCAGGTCAATATTACATGGTTATCTTTATTATTATTCTAACTGTTAATAAACCCCCTTTTATAATCCAAGGTACTTGGGCTTTCTTTGTGTTCTTTTATTATTATTTTTATAATTATTATTATTTTTTACCTTTACTGGGCACTATCTTTTTTCCATTTTCATTTGAATTGGAGTATTTTCGTGGTCAGTTTAGATCCGAAGCCCCCAACTCTACATTATTTAAAGTCCTTTTTTCTAAATCTTCTTTCTGGCCTAAACATATTATATTCTGGAATCAAGTATCAAAACATTTCATTTCTTTAGATTGTTACTCCCCTATGTTGTTTTAGAATATAAATGACTTTGACTAAATAACTATTAAGAAAAAGGAATGTTTAGTCCAATGTACTTTGGGACAAAGGAATATCCCACTTGTGTTTTGATATGGGGAATGGGGAGTAACAATCTAAAGAAGAACATTCCGTACACCTTCTTTAGACCTCTTTTTCCGTACACCTTCTTTAGACCTCTTTTTCCGTACACCTTCTTTACACCTTTGTTTTTTTATAAGGGGAGTAACAATCTAAAGAAGTGCACCTTCTTTACACCTCTGTTTTTTTATAAAGGGAGTAACAATCTAAAGAAGTGCACCTTCTTTACACCTCTGTTTTTTTATAAGGGGAGTAACAATCTAAAGAAGTACACCTTCTTTACACCTGTTTTTTATAAGGGGAGTAACAATCTAAAGAAGTGCACCTTCTTTACACCTCTGTTTTTTTATAAGGGGAGTAACAATCTAAAGTGCCATAAATTAAATTGAACCAGTTTAATAAATTAGGTTCCATGTTTCTGGGCAGACCATAGAAGATAAATAATGTATTCTTATAATAATTATGAAATTAAATAGAAAAAATTAAAAAAAAAGTAATATAAAAGGTTCTTTTAACAATAAGAACACAATAAAAATAAAATGTATTAAAAAATACAAACATACATTAAAAAAATAAGTATATGCAATAATAAATATTATAGTACAAATCATAATTATAATATTTTAAATCCTTTTGTATTGTTCACTTTCATTTTTTTATAAGGGGTACCAACCCTTTCATATAAAAGGGGTAGAAGTCAGTAGGGGAAGGTACAGAGTTCAAGAGATAGGGGATGGAGTTAGGAGGGAAAGGGTACAAGGTTCAAGCGAAAGGGGTGAAAAGTTCTTTTTAAGGGGTTGGAGGTACCATTTTTTTTTTGTTCAAAAAGAATTTGCCCCCCTCCACATTTTCACCCTTTCTAAAAAAAAAATATAACCCTTTACCATCTGTTACATAGGGCAGTTTAAATAAAGGGGTTGAGAAAGAAAGAAAAGAATATAAAAAAAACCCTAATATACATACAATTGATATATGTATATGCAACCCTTTAAAAAAGGACCTGGGGGGTGGATTTAGTAAAGTTGGTAGCCATATTGGGAGGAGCCTATGCAAACCTCCCCCCCCCCTGATTCTAAGTCCAAAGCAAGTTCAGAAGCTTGTGAGATCTCACCGCAGTAAGCAGTGCTTAGTTTGGATAAAGTGTCTTACTTACGTGCTAGAGTTTCCGTGTATTGTGATTGGTCGGATGTATCGGTGTGTTCTCTACTTGCTCGTCTATCATTGGTCGGTCTGAGAGAGAACCTCAGTACTGTCCCAACTTCCAACGGGGCAGCATCTAACAGTTCTTTTATTTTATTTTAAAATAAAGTATTATTTCCATTTATTTATTTATTTAATATTATAATAATTAATTTATTCTGGAGATTGGTAAATCTGTCTTTACTAATTCCAATTTTAATTTATTTAAAAAATATTTCCATTTATTTATTACTTGATGCTTGATTTGAATGTTACAATATACTATTTTAAACTTTATTATATAACTATATTTTAATACATAAAAATAAAATTTCATTTTAATTATATATAATTTAAAGTTGCTATATTTATTTTCATTCTAGAGATTAAATTTATCTAGCTATTTTTATTCCAATTTTAATTTTATTATTTAAATAATTGCTTGGTTTATTTATTTATTTTGATTTTATAATGAATACATTAATGATATGTGTATTGTATCATAACATTTTTCCATTTATCATTAAAAGAACAATTAAATAGTAATGTATTTTAAAAGATAATAAATTTGGTCCATAAACATTGATATTTTTTTTTTAAAGTCATTAATATAGTGGTTATATTTAATTTAAAAAATCATAATTATATCATGGTATTAATAAATTTTATTTTATAAAAAGCAAAATTATTTATAAAAAGTTAAAAAAAATTGATTCACCAAACTATAATACAATATTAAAGGGAAAATTACCTAATCCATCAACCACTAATAATAATAAAAAACAAATAATCAAAAATAATTAAAATTATTAATTAAAAAGAAATATCTTTTAATAATATATAAGTATAATTAGTTACAAAAAATGGGTAGTAAATAGTTTAAGGTCATGTTTTTTTTTACTTAATAAAATAAAATTTAAATAATTTTATAACAAATAAAAGCTAAATTTTATTATAATTAAATGATGCTCATAAAATCAAATTTTAATTAATATACCAGTTATTTCTTATTTTTAATAATACAATTTTAATTAATTTTAACATCATACAGTAACGGTATTTTTGTTTTTATTTTATGAAAGTATAACGGCTTGATTCTAAAACTTAAAATTGAATAAGTTTTAAATGCTGTTTATTAGCTCAATTCATGTGATGTCTTTTGGTTTGTAAAATAAAACAATTGTACATATAATATGTAAATAATTAAATGGAAATAAAATTTTATATGCACACAAATTTACACAACAAATAATATGTGGTCTGTGATTAAAACATTAATAAAAAGTGGATTGTGAGATATAATTTATTTTAATTTAAATCTGAATAATGCATAAATTAAAATCAGATCAAGTTATAAATTATAGAATTCAAAGTGGTGGCTTACAATATGGAAATAAATCAAATTCAATTGGATATACACTGATAGCAAGCAGAGAAAAAAGGTAAGACATAATAATATAAAATATTATTTAGTATTTATTTTAAAAGTAAAATCTCTATTTTTTTATATTTTTTTTTGCCAATTTGTAATTAAAATTAATAAAATTGAATTAACAAAATTAATTAGGATGTATGTAGTAAAAAAAAACAAAAACATTGTAGATTAAATATTAGGATGTTGAATTAAAACTCCATATTAGCTACCTACTATTTAATATTAGGATTTTGCAATAAAAAAACAAAACATAATAGTTAATATTTAATATTAGGATGTTTTTAAAAAAAACTCCATATAATAACTAATATTTAATATTAGGATGTAATACAAAAAAAGTCAAAAAGAATTAGGAAGAACCTGAACTTGAGGTGTTCATAATAAAAGGTCAGTAATAATAAATTGCAATTGAATTAAGTTTTCTCTTAATTTGTATTTAGTCTTTAATATGAGCCCCAACCATATTATTTCCGATCCTGCCCTCATCAAAAAATGAATGAACCCCTAAACATAAAATGAAAATATAAAATCATTCAAATTTGGAGGCTTTAAACTCCAGAACGTAGAGTACCATCTCCAAAGTGTCCTCTACAAGATAGGATACTTTTTATTCAGTTTGGTCTTCACGTAATAAAAAAGTACTCGTGATAACAAGGTACAATATCAAAAATACCTTTTTTTTTTTTTTACTAGAGGTTGCTGGAGAGGTCAGGTCATAAGAACTCCATAATAGCTAATATTTTTAATACTACACCATGCTTCTGTTGCTTGTGGTTCGTTTAAGGGTAAATTAAATAAATTCACAACTGCTCAATATTAGTCATGGCTATATTTCGCCCCCCTCCGGAGCATATTCATGCCTAGAACATGTTTTAGGCATGAATATGCCCCGGAGGAGGCGAAATATAGCCATGACTAATATTGAGCAGTTGTGAATTTATTTAATTTACCCTTAAACGACCCACAAGCAACAGAGGATTTTTTTTTTCGTTTATTATTCAGCCACAACTATAAAAATTAATTATATCAAGCAGCTTGTCTCGCTTAAAGTAATTACAGCACAGTTACAACTCAGATTCGGAGACCCCACCCATTGGTGGTACTCCAATAATTTTGATTACAAAGTATTAGTTTCTAAGATGGTCACGGGGCCATTTTCTCTTTAGGCGTCGCCTCGGATTACCAGGAATATCAGGAGAGGATAGGTTCTGGACGAGAGGATTAGGATGGTGGATGAGCTTGGCGTGGAAGGACTTGTAACGAGAGGATGCTAGGATATGGACATAGGGAACATTTAGGTCGTTATGTATTATACGGTTGGCCACGTAGGAGGGAGCATTACATATTTTTCGTAGAATTATGGATTGCATGGATTGGATCTTGTAAGAATTCGATGGTTTGGTCGATCCCCACAGTTCAAGTCCGTATGTCCAAATAGGTTTTATAATTTGATTATAGACAGTTAGTTTGTTCGTTCGACCAGTTCTCAATAGATAGAAGATGTTCTTGCAGAATATCAGAGGCATGGTTAGGATCTGGATTTACAGAAAGGACTGCTTTGTCATAGGCAAAAGAGGAAATGGATGTGGAAGGATGTTCTGGAATGTCAGCTGTATAAATAGAATATAAGATGGGCCCCAGAATGCTGCCTTGAGGTACACCTGCTAGAATATTAAAAGAATCGGAGTGAGAGGCACCTTGTCGAACTACAAAATGCCTGTCATTAAGATAGGAGCAAAGGATGAGGTAATAGGTTGGGGGTAGGATTTCCTTGAGTTTCCACAGAAGTCCCTGGTGCCAAACTCGATCGAAAGCCTGACTTTCATCCAGAAAGGCTGCCGAGACATACTGCTTATTCTCAAGGGCGGTTGAGATGCCGTCTACAACACGGTGACATTGTTGAATAGTGGAGTGTTCTGCTCGAACCCCAAATTGGTGATTAGGAAGAATATTTTTGGATTCAAGGATAGGATAAATTCTGCGAAGGATAAGTTTTTCTAAGATTTTACTAAGAACTGGTAAAAGACTAATAGGTCTATAGGAGGAAGGTAAATGGTGAGGTTTAGAAGGTTTCGGAATCATAATTATCAAGGAGTTTTTCCATTGGTAAGGGAAATAAGTAGTTTTAAGGACTGCATTGAAAATATAGGTAAGGAATAGAGTAGCTTTTTTGGAAGGTGGAAAGCAACAGAGGATAAATAATAAAAGGGACAAATAGACCAAATTTATAACATATTTGTTAATATTTAACCCTGAGAGTAACACGTTGGGTCTCCGGAGCCCGTGAGCTGCTTCAACCCCCCCTTCTATTCGTCCATTTTAATTTTTCAAGGTCAACAACTCTAGTATTCCTCAAAAATTTTGTCCTGAAAAAAATGTCACTCAATTCAAACCTACACGCCTTTTGCAACGGCAACAGGCTTAAATGTAAGGTTTTGTAGGCCCCTCGAGCCGAATGTTACTTACCTGTAAAATATATTTTTTTATTTAATTAATATGTTTATTATTCCCTAACATTGTATTTTTGCATTGAATACTTGTATATTAAGTGAAGTAACCTAGCCCCTGCGTCATCTATTTTATAGGTCTTGGAAGTCTAGGGTGTTTAAAAGGCGCTAAACTACGTGTTACTGTCAGGGTTAATGGAGAATGAACTGAAGATGAACAATTAGTGTTGGATTCCAGTCAGTATTAAATATTAGTACACACTTAAATAAAAACACACTGGTGGTTTAATTTAAAATAATCTATATCAGTAATTTTACATAGCCAAATTTTACACGGCTGATAATTTTACATAGGCTAATTTTACACGGCTGATAATTTTACATAGGCTGAGTAAAAGAAACAGGTGTAATAAGTACAAAAGATAGTACAGGTGGGATTTTGTAGAGGTATTATAATTAGACTAGACGTTAGGGAGCACAAAAAAAAGTCGCCGAAGACAGTCACTCGGAAGTACTCGGGAATCATCGGGTACGCTCCACAGCCTACCTCAACCCCCTTACGCTTACTCCTATAGAACTTTAAACACGCACTCTTTCTTAACTCTTCCCTTTACTTATACATATAATGTTTAACGAGATCATAGATTAAAAGAATGCTAATTACGTGGAACTACTAATCCTCTTTAATTATTATAAACCAAAATAAAGACATCTTAAATAAAATAATTAATCTTTTACAAAATTGATAATAATTAGGTCGCTTTTATTAGATATTTTAATGCATATTCCATTTTATGCATTACATTATTATTAATATATATTTCATACTGCCAATTATTAATATAATGTTTATTAATATGATAAATAATAAACTGAATATCTTACATATTTATCATATTATTTATTATTTAAATATTTAATTAAAAAAAATAGTTATGTTGCAAAAATCAAACCAACCTTCTTAAATTAAAATAATACTCAGATTATGTTCTAGATTTTATAATATTCTACGTAAATATATTAACATAATAATTTTTTTAATTTAAATCGATTAGTAAGAAATGGTTATTATGACCACCGGTGGATCATGTTATGATATTATAATATTTATTAAGAATATTAAAAGAAAAGGGTTTTTATTAATATCTAATAATAATGTTATATGTTATGTTTATATTTTAAACTGCTGGGAATTCTTAGAATACGTGGTGTCACACCAAAGAAGAACCTCTCTCCTAATCAGTTCTACATTATACTTTCTTGTAAAAAAAAAAAATAGATTGACTTCTTGGAGGGGGTTCTTATAGCATTTTTATCTAAAATATTTTAGTTGCGTCTCGTAAAGAGAAGATAGGGTTGAATGCACTGCACAGTATAGACACTAGTGGTGGGCGGGGCTAGACCCGATCGTACTCGACTGCTTTTTTGTGGTCCCTAACGTCTAGTTTATAATTAGTGACCTGGGAGCTACGGTGACTGGGAGGTACATTATACATGTTCCTATTTACATATGTTAATTCTGTTTGACGGATTCTTTTCCCAGGTGTTTAATAAATAATCAAAAACTTATAGTTTTCATATATTTTTTTATTATTCAGAGACGTTTCGACCCTTCTCTAAGGTCATTTTCAATCCTTTTAATTTTCTAAAAATGAAAAACATTAACAATAATTAGTTAAACTCCTTTATCTTTTCATAAATTTTATACACAAGAACTGTTGTTCGTGAATAACAAGACTTTGAATATTTCTTTTACATTCCTAACTTTCATGAAAACACTTTATTTGTAATACAATTAATTAATATAAATTTTATACGTACGCTTCAAAAATACATTATGATGATGTACATGTTATTCCTCAAAGAAAGAGTTTGTCAAAAATAATATAATCTAATATTTAACTTAACACCCACTTAGACTTAGTAATCAGTCACACATATTAAAAAAAAAAACATTAAAATAAATATATACAACTTCAACAATTCATTTTACTACTTAGCAAGTTTTAATAGAGAGTACAAATTAATTAAATTACTTCGGGTTCTTATTAAAAATATTACAGATTTTTCATCGAGAACGTTTGAGTGCATTTAGTGGCTTAATTATTATTAAGATGTTACAATTTTCTTTATATTATTCTAAAAACCTGTGTGTATTACAATTGTGTTAAAACAATCGATAAAAATTTAAACCATAAAACAGACTCAGGCCATTTAAACAAAAACTACAATAATATATTCAAAAAATTTAAAGATTAGATTATATAATAAAATTAATAACGAACAATCAAATTAAAAATAAACGTTTATAAGTAAAATAATAAAAAAAAAAAAAAAAAATAATACCATTGAATATTATGAGTTCACGTAAGTCTCTCCCAGGCAGCGCCACTGAGCACATAGTATATAAAGTTCACGTTGTCTCTCCCAGGCAGCGCCACTTATCTCATACCCAAATTTTTAATTTTTGTATAATAATAAATGATCATTTAATTATAATTTCTACTTCGTAAAAATAAATAATAAAATACAGAATACACACAATTGTAATACACACAGGTTTTTAGAATAATATAAAGAAAATTGTAACATCTTAATAATAATTAAGCCACTAAATGCACTCAAACGTTCTCGATGAAAAATCTGTAATATTTTTAATAAGAACCCGAAGTAATTTAATTAATTTGTACTCTCTATTAAAACTTGCTAAGTAGTAAAATGAATTGTTGAAGTTGTATATATTTATTTTAATGTTTTTTTTTTTAATATGTGTGACTGATTACTAAGTCTAAGTGGGTGTTAAGTTAAATATTAGATTATATTATTTTTGACAAACTCTTTCTTTGAGGAATAACATGTACATCATCATAATGTATTTTTGAAGCGTACGTATAAAATTTATATTAATTAATTGTATTACAAATAAAGTGTTTTCATGAAAGTTAGGAATGTAAAAGAAATATTCAAAGTCTTGTTATTCACGAACAACAGTTCTTGTGTATAAAATTTATGAAAAGATAAAGGAGTTTAACTAATTATTGTTAATGTTTTTCATTTTTAGAAAATTAAAAGGATTGAAAATGACCTTAGAGAAGGGTCGATACGTCTCTGAATAATAAAAAAATATATGAAAACTATAAGTTTTTGATTATTTATTAAACACCTGGGAAAAGAATCCGTCAAACAGAATTAACATATGATAATAATTAAAGAAGGTGTTAAGTATAATAACGTCATTTGAACATGTTCCTATTTGTTCAGTCTATGTAAAAACGTCATTGCAAATAAATTACTGTTTTTAAACAATTATAAATTATTTTAAATTAAACCACTACTATGTACATTATGTTTGATTACCACAAAATATCGGCCAATACAACCAATTCTTTTTATCTTTGATTTGTTTTCTGCTCATAAACTGGTCCAATTTTGTTTGAATTTCATTGACTTATTAAGTAGCTAAACTCTCATAGTCCAGGAGATAGCGTGAAAAAAAGTGTCTGACTAACATCAAGCTAGAAATTTGTGTATAATTCAATCTTTTAGCGCCTTTTAAGAATATGTGGTCGGCTAAGTTCGTCTGCGGGACATACCTGGGCAATAGGCATTTGAAAAAAACAAACCGGTGGAGAGTCACCCAGTGGATGTCTCACCCATTATGGTGGTCAATGTGATTTTCATGATCCTGAGTACAGAATTAGTTAGTAGACCAAAATTCAAGTTGATGTTAGTTTGTCCGTGGACAGGTGACAACGTTGATTTTTAGTAATATTTGAATAACTAACCAATCAAGTGTGAAAATAACATCAACTTGATTTTCGGTCTACTAACTAATTCTGTAATCAGGATCATGAAAATCACATTGCCCACCATAATTAGTGAGACATGACCACTCTCCACGGGTTTGTTTTTTTCAAACGCCTATTGCCAAGCTATGTCCCGCAGACGAACTTAGCCGACCACATATTCTTAAAAGGCGCTAAAAGATTGACTTGTATACAAAATTCTAGCTTGATGTTATTCAGACACTTTTTTGCACGCTATCTCCTGGACTATCAGTAGAAGAAACTAATTTTTGGAGTAAAATGATAAAATTGTTATGTATCACCGGATTTATTTTATTATTTGTTACTGTGTTAAGACTAAGTATCTGGTGGCTTCTATTGTAAAGCAACCAAATATACCAACTGTCTTGTAAAAGGAATAGTGTAGTGGACAGTGGAACAGCAAGTCACAAGAAGGATGAAAGAATGATAGAAGTAAACAGGAAATGAAATGTTCCATACTACCTTTAAGTGTAATAAACATTATCTAAATGCAGAGAAGTTGACAAGAATCAGACGATTCAATAAAATTTAAAAAAAAATCAATTTTAATTTAAAATTGATCGAAATATCGCTTAAGGGAGTGTATATTATATGTTATTTTTCTTTAACCCATGAGTGCGCACGGTCTAATACAGACACGAGGAGGCGCAGACCCCTGATAGGACTTAATCTGGTTTTTTATGCCCACACAACAGGTAAAATAAATATAAACTTGAACTCATTTTAGCAAAATATTATAAAACATCTAAATTGGTTTTATTGTTTTTTTAATTTATGAAATACCGTAGTTTATAAGCACAAAATTAATCAGTCTCAATTATAATTTTCAAATTTTTAATTCTTTCTGTATATTTTTATTATTTTATTTTTAATTTCAGGTACCATATTAATTTATTTTGTATTATATGTATAAATTTCACTAAAATTAGCATAATAGTGGCACGGGTCCCCTGTGAGGACAACATGGTCACAGAATTAAAGTATTATCATGTACACTGTCAAACAGTGACTAATTCTCTTATTAAAAGCAAGAAATGTAGGTAGAAAAATCCCCATCTTCCAATCGCACCCACATCTATCTCAATTTCACAGTTATATCTCAAATTTAGGCCTCACAGGACCGCGTGTTCCCGAGGGTTAAGACCAAACAGTAATTAAATTCAACAATACAACGCACCAACTAATCTACTTACCAGCTGTCTTGGTTTTGGGAAAGTTAATGTTGTAATTTAGTAAATTACAATTTTTATTCTTAAAAGTCTGTCGCTGAATGCATAATGGATGGAAGTCCATTTTTGAGGTTTTATAGTAGTTTTAATCAGACGTTGACGACCCTACTTGTGAAGATTATCATAAACAATTATCGCTCATAGACTGATATATACTAATTCAAAAAAGGCTTCTGTTATTATCAAATACTCCAAGTTTACCACCCCAATTCTATGAATGCATCTCATTAGACCTAAAAATGACAATTTTATTTAATTTTAACTATCCACAAATAAGCAGGGTAGTTCAATGTTAAAATTAAGTCACAAAATAATTCTCGTGAATAGGCATAGTCAAAAGGTAATCACTTGATAGTTAAGGTCTGTGTATTTTATTTAATATAAGTGAATGCATTTAGTGGTAATACAAACGTTATTTAAGAAATAGATGTGGTATAGAAGAGGAAAAAGCAAAGGATCTTTCCCAGCAGTATTTATAATAGTGTTATGTTTAGAGTGAAGTAAAAATAGACTGGCAATTAGGGTGGCACATAGCTTCCTCGCATCCTAGTACTTTATTGTTATATTAACATTAACATTATTGCTATATTTCTTTATTGTTATATTGTTTATTGTGTTAAACCTATTAATAGTTTTAGCGATCTTTAACACTTCATAGAGGTGTTGCTGTTTGTTTTACTAAAAAATTGTATTTCGAAAAAAATGTTGTGTTGTGTGTCTCATTGAATAGATGAAGTTAGATTTTTTTCCCGACCTAAAATTCCAATTTTAAATTTGAAGTTCACGTTTACGCGAGCATTGCGTGTGAACACTTGGACGGATAACATTGTCCAACGAACTCGTCCTGGCATTGTTAAAATGGACATGTCTACCAAATTTCATCAAAATCGGTCAACATTTACTCAAGTTATCACCACATAGATACACATGGATTCGCGGACACACAGACTGACAGACACGAGATCAAAAATGTTCCTTGATGTCTAAAACGAATTTCTGTCTTGGAATTTTTAAAATCGGAGACAAAAATTTTTTCGTTCTCAAAAGTGAACACAATGCTTCCGTTACCTTCGGTAAGCTCGGAAGCAAAATGGGAAAGCGTAAAAAAAAAATGGAGTTGGAAGCCAGTGAGAGCACAGGATTTTAAAATCCTGAGTTTACTTTTGAGGGAGATGACTAAACAAAGGCTTACAAAAAAATCAACTATTTTAAATTAAATGTTCTATATTGTCTCCTTACAGGTAAAAGTCACTAACTATAAAATGTTAAATTTTATGAATTGTTTTAAACATGATTGAGAAATTAATATAAGTTTTCTTTTTGTGTAACTATGCAGGAGTCCTTCCCATCACTTACTTACTTTTACCTTTATATAAAATTGACCATATCAGGGCTGCAAACTGGTTGTAAAGTCAAATTTACTGACTAATTATGTGAAAATACTGACTAAATACCTACTACAATTACTGACATCAATCTTCATTTAAAAAAATAAAATAATGACAAACCAAATAATTAATGAATTATTATATAAAATTGGCCACCCTTCTCCCCACTGAGCAGCAGTAAAATTGAAATTTGATCGTTAAATGATAAAGAAACGCAATAATAAAAAGCCATTATTGTCTAATTTGTTTAATTGTTTCCCCCAGTTTTTTAATCTGGCAAAATTGTATGGATTTTATACATAAATTAAAGTACCAATTTAGCAAAAGTTAAAGAGTGCAGACGGTTTAAATTAATCTGTGGCTACTTTCGATAAACTATAAAAGTTTCATTCAAGAAATCAGGTAAGTACTTTTGAAGTTATGGATGTAAACAAATGAGGGCAGAAGGTTGATACTTATATGGGACCAGCAATGAGCTAATTATTGACCTACCATCTGAATTTCATTTAAATTGGACCAGTAGTTTTTAAGATATGTTGGTTCGCAAAAATTGAGCGACAGACAGACACGGAACCAAAAATGTTCGGATTTCTGTCTTGGCATTTTTGAAATCGGAGACCTACAAATTTTTCGTTCTTCAGAACGATCACGTAGCTTCTGTTACCTGTGGTAAGCTCGGAAGCAAAAATATTATATAAATGTTATTTAATTTTCTTAAAAGTATGGCAAAGTTTATGTTTTTTTTGTATTTTAAACCAAAAGAAAAAACAGATTATGATTTTACTACTACATATAAATTAAATCATCCTGAAGAAGCCATAAATATAGCATTTTGAAGAAGAAAATTTTTAAAAGCTAAAAGGGAAAGATAAAATATATTTTTTATTATATAAAAAAATATGAATTTAAGTAAAATTATAATTACTATTCACAAGGGGAGACAGACAGAGAAAAATAGACTTCAGAGCTGGAACTCGAACCACGAACCTCCCCATATTTAACGTAAATATTAATTTAAAATTTAAACGTTCCTTAGTATGAATACTACCAAAAACTTAAAAAAATATTTATTTTTTAAAAAAAAAGGATTCATAACTAAATAACATATTATGAAATCAATATTCTGAGCTGAAACCTTGTTTTTCAAAGCAGTAAAATTTTGAATTGAGGAACATCGTTCCTAAACGATGTTTGTAAACATGTGTCATTGCTAGTGTAAGCATGGTTTTAACAATTCTTCGGGAAATACTATTTTTAATTTGCTGTCCTTCCTAGTTAAATCAAGTTTTCTAGAGATTATTTTTTCATTGACATTGAATCTCATTGTTTCGGGGCTTTTTAATCTAATTTACTGAGGGCCCCTCTCAATGTCCATCCAGCATTGTTTAAACAATTAGGAAGCTGATTAAAAGATTTAGTTTCATCTGGTTTTGGCCTGGAAAACCATGGTCAACACTGGTTTGATAAGAATCAATCAAACGAGTCCAGAGTTGTGAAGACATGGTTTACCAACCAATACTTCACTCATGTGTGGAGGGTTTAGTTGTCTGGTATCAATCCAGTATTGGATCGATACTAGGCTACCCGGATTATTTCAAAGGATTCAATTCGAGGTCTATGTCTACATCTAAGCTGGTTGCTGAGTGCCATAGATATCTCAACATTCTTGATCAACTTAACAAGGTACAACTTATATGGGTTCCAGGACATTGTGATTACTGACCAGTTAGCCAAAACAGGTTCCAACTGGACACTCTGAGGAGTGAAATATTCCATAAGGATTTCCATGAAGTTAGATATCAACAGAAAATGGAACGGTGCTTCAGGTAAGTGAAAATCTAAAATGATGATCCGGGAACCATCTCAGCATCTTACCAGATTGCTGCTCTCAGTGCTCTCGCTCAAAAGACAATCCTGCCATCTTTTGACAGGCATTCTAACTGGACGCTGTAGACTAAATCTACATCTACATCTGCTTGGCCTAGCAGAAAGCCACTATACCCACCAAAGATTTCTATTGACCTCAACTTAAACTGTGCCCCACACCATCCCTCACTTGATACAGATATCTATGAAAGAATTGACTGCTCTAAGTAATACAAAAAGACAAGGCCCCAGGTACAGGTAGATAATATCCCTTATGAATTTTTAACCAACTTCCCCCAACCTGTTTAATCTGTATTTACTCTCTCTATACAATAAAATATTTGAATTCAGCAATACTCCTAAAGCTTGGTCAGAAATAACCCTAAAATTCTCCCATAAAAAAGGAAATAAAAATACTTTTTAAATTACAATGGCATTGCCTTAATTAACCCTCGGGTGCGTGCGGTCTAATACAGACACGAGGAGGCGTTTTATTTCAAAGCTTTCGCTCAGGGAACCTGAGCTTGCTCAGTAATAAGAACAATGATTATATAGAATCAAAATGATAGATTTTAAATTATATGAATACAATAAATTTAGGGAAATTAGCAATGGAAGTCTTACCAAATAATGTTTGTAAAAATTTAGATTCGTTTTTAGCTATTATTAAATTTTTTTGTAAAGAATTTTTAATTTTTTTTATAATTGACATAATCAAAAATTTTGAATTATCTGTTTTTATTTGTATTAGATATAATATTTGTGTAAATGCTACTTAATTAATTGGTGTCCTGTTTTAAATTTATGTAATTTGTATTTGATTTTATGTATAACATTTCCAGTGTAAGTCGTTTTTGGTGGTGTTTTTCAGTTGTAAAATATTATATTTATCTGTGTCAAATTCGTGTTTAGTGTTGCGTGGATGTTCTGATATAGCTGTTTGTTTGAGATGTCTTTGATATGTTGATGAAATCTGTTTTTAAATTATTGTGAAGTTTAATTTAATTTTTTTAAAATTTAAATAGTAATTTAAATTTATATTTTTAATAGTTAAATATTTAATTAGTTTTATTTTTTTAATTTATAAAATACCGTTGTTTAGTCTCATGTTTATAAGCACAAAATTAGTCAGTCTCAATTATATTTTTTAAATTTTTCTGTATATTTTTATTATTTTATTTTTAAATTCAGGTACCATATTAATTTATTTTGTATGATATGCATAAATTTCCCTAAAATTAGCGTACCTAATACTAAAATTTAAGTGAAAGTGGCGCGGGTCCCCTGTAAGGACAATATGGGCACAGAATTGAAGTATAATCACGTACGATGTCAAACAGTGACTGGTTCTCTTGATAAACGCAAGAAATGTAGAAAGAAAAATTCTCATCTTAAATCACATCTATCTCGATTTCACAGTTATATCTCAAATTTAGGCCTCCAAGGATCTCACCTTCCCGAGGGTTAACACAATAGAAAAAATATTTGCATCAGCACTGTTACCTCAAATATCTCACTGATGATGAACCCTCCATGCATAATTGACAGGGAGCTAAATACATTTTTTAACCTTTAAAGGCGAAAGAGAAGAAATATGTTTAACATAATATTTTCATTACATAAAGAAATCAATGTTTATAAATGTATTTGCTTCTGGTAGAAAGCTGTTAAGATAAAAATATGTTAAGAAAAATAGTGGAAAGATTATCAAAACAAAAGTTTTGTGTTCAAAAACACAATACACTTTTAGAAAAATGTTCCTAAACATATCTGCTGGTTATTGGATGTGGACAATAAACAATGATTCCCACTTTCCACTAACTAGTAATTTTTTTAGAACATTGCTGCTGGAAAATTTTTGTCACCAGAGTAAATTTTCCTAAATAAATATTTAGAAAAAATTGTTTCATAAACACTGTTGCAATAAAATGCTTCTGTTGCCAGAGTAAACAAAACTTTATAAACACTAGCCAGGGGAAGAGTTATCTCAAAGGAAGAGTTATCATGTTAGAAAAACTTGAAAATGAAATAAACATAGGAAATGGGACTGGAACGGCCATACACTTAAAAAATAGGTATTCATATTTTACAATTTTGGTAGTATTCATACTACGGAAAGAGTAAATTTTAATTTAAATCAAATTATAATTATTATTAACTACGGGAAACAGACAGAGAAAAATACACTCCAGCGCCGGGATTTGAATCACGGGCCTCTATGCTGGAAATATAGAGGCCCGTGGTTCAAATCCCGGCGCTGGAGTGTATTTTTCTCAGTCTGTTTCCCGTAGTTAATAATAATTATAATTTGATTTAAATTAAAAAATAGGTCGGAGACAACTCAGATAAACTTTCTCATACAGGAGTTCATAATTACTTAGCCCAGTGATTTCCATTTATTAGTTTTCGAAGGTACATTTAATTATTATGAACATTTTCTCAAAATGTATCATAAAAATTACTTCTTCTCATCTCCTTGGCAGGGAATTGAACCCAACCTCTCTCTGTCTGCATTTAAAGCTTTTGTCTAAGGCAGGGGTGCCCAACCTACGGCCCGCGGGCCGGGTCCGGCCCGCAAGACGATTTTATGTGGCCCGAGATGAACACTTAAAGTCGTTATTAATGATTGGTACAACCATGTTTGAGCCTAAGTGGAAAGACTTTTTAAGTACAAGTGCAAAGCAGTTTCAACCAGCTCACTGAAGCTAAGTTACATACAAACTTGATATTTTGATTAATATCTTTGTAAAATGAAATACTAAATTTTTTGTAATTCATACTGTTATTGTTGTATTGTTATACGTCGTGTGGTTAATTACAATCATTTTAATACATATTTGAGTGTTTTATTTTCTGCAAAGTAAAACTAGGCTAGTAACAGAAAAAAACTTTATTAACATGGTGTTTCAGCTAAAACCAAAACGGAAAATTAACCTTCTAGGAAGCATAAAAACGTGTTTTATGAGGGTAAAAATTCTAAAATTTTCTGGGGGAGGACCCCCCCCCCTCCCCCGGTACACCACCGGCCCCCGGCCCGCCTTGCCTTCCCTTTAAATGTTGACAATGTGGCCCCTGATTAAAAAAGGTTGGGCACCCCTGGTCTAAGGAACTAGATTTCCCCGGGAAAATGGCATATATCGTTAGATTTGTACTTAAATGGACTACATTTTAGAATTTTTTAATCAAAATAGTCAGAACTGTTTTCTGAAATAATTTTTTGTTACAATTTTTTTTTTTTTTTAGAGTTTTTGGGGGTAGCTCCCCCAAATTTTAAGCTAAAATTAATTTCTCGATTTTGCCTCGGGGTGTGATTTTTCTGAACATGTAGACCAAACTTCGTCATAATCGGCCCAGTAGTTTAGGCTCCAGACTTCTGCACAGAGAGACATTTTTTAAAAACCACTTTTTTGGACTCAGGCGACTTCAAAATGTATAAATCCATCAAAATCTATAAATAGAATTTTAGCACCATCACAATACTTTCTCTTTACACGAGAAAATAAAAACAACTTGAAAATGGAAACTTGCAAGATGAGAAACACTCTAAGAATGACCATACAGGTAGAACGACAATTACAAGAAACCTTCAGAGAAATCAAGTTATACAAGAGCATGGACTACAGTGACTTATAAAAACCATCACAAACATCCGAAGAATAAGGAATGTCATTTATAGCAGAGTTGTTATCACTTAACTTGTTATCACTCACTAGCATCATAAAGTCATTAACTCAGAACTAATTGTAGCATTAAGAGATTATTTCTATTACATTCAGCTACCTAAAACATTTGATTGTAAAATTGTAAATAATGTTTTGAACTGAGTGAAGGATGGCAATGAGCCACAATCATATTTCTTTAGGCCCTCCCCTGGATTCCAAATAAAATATTGTTATCGTTGCATCAAAATATGAAAAACGAGACCCAACATTTATTTTTAAAACACCCAAAGCTTCAACTGTAAAATCGAATAATAGTTTGCTGATTGAATATTGGAATGTATTAGAATGAGAAACATTTTTTGATCAACCGAGATAGAAACAAAATATGAGTGTACAAATCAGGCAAAAATGGTTTCTTCTTGTAATCTTTTTTAAGGTCATTCCTCTGTTTAGTTAAATTTGCAGGAAATTATAACTTTTCAGAACCACTCATTGTTCCATATCTCAGCCAGAGGACGATTCATTATTTATTTATTTATTATTTTTTAACGAGCCCCAAGACGGCAAAACCACTGGTTGGGCGCTCGGTACAAATACAATAAATTATGGATTACAAAAAAAGTAACAAAAGTAATATTAACAATAAAGCTTCATAAAATATCAATAATACAAACAATAATAATAACAAATAAACAATAAATAATAAATGCTATATAATAAAGAAAACAGTAACAATACACAAAAATAAATTAAAAACTTAATTAAATAGTTGACATATTTGAACATTTAGCTATATTAGTTTAATACCAGCTTCTCCAAGATAAGACGAAGACTATTATGGGTTAATAAAATTATATTCAAAAAATTTTTGATTATAGCTCGAAAATCAAAAAATTGCTTTAAACATTTTCCTCAGCTAAGCCAGCGTACATCAGTATATAATTGTAAGTCATTTTCTCCAACCTCTTTAATAAATTCACGGATTCAATTAAAGGAGCATACTTAGTGCGGCTCCCCACTTTAATGCTTAAACTTTGCAAATCCAAATATCGATGTTTGGAATCTGTTTCCACTGCGGTCATGAGAGAGAGGACACTGAACCTACCTTCTTCATTTGCTCAAAGTGGGATGAAGAAGGAAAGCGGCTGATAGGTAAAATAGGATTCACCACTCCGGACAACATCATCGACAAAATTTTAGAAAATCCAGAAAACTGGAAAAATAAGTAGGCACCAGCATGAAGTAATGTGCAAAAAGTTCCGTGCTGGGTTTCTGCCTTGAAAGAGGGTTTGTGGCTTTAGTGGGTCCCAGCCAGCTAGACTGAACTCCACACTGTTCGGGAGTGCGCACTCTCACTCGTCTGGTAGCAGATTACCACAGTTCCCCTCGAGAGAAAAAAAACATTGATGTCAACCTACGAAATTCTAACTGGTGCACTATGACCCCCCACAAAAGTGGCTCCATTGGCTTTTCTACCCATTCGCCTGCCGCAATTAAGCGGGAAGCAGTGCACTATGTTTATCCATAATATAAACGAACAGAGAGGTGCCCACCCCCACACCCTGTGCCATAGATATTTCACTCACTGGCTAATCCCAAAATGAAAATTTGCATGCGATTCATAACTAAAGGTTGTTGGTTTGATGAGCTAGCTAGGTGTTGGCACTTGGGACTTAGTGGAAGAGCCAGTGTGGCCCTTAGGCTAAAAAGGTTGGAGACTGCTGCTCTAGACCAGTGGTTCTTAACCGGGGGGCCGCGACCCCCCAGGGGGCCTCGAAAGGTAGTTAGGTACTAGGTATATTATATTTGGAGATTTTAAGGGGGCCGTGGTTACCAAAAGGTTAAGAACCACTGCTCTAGACTATTATTTCTGTGATCAGTAGACCAAAAATAAAAATACATTGAATAATAATAAAAAGTCTTAAAAGAACTTTCAGGCCAAATTAAAAAAAATTCTTTAAAATTTTGTTTAAAATTAAAAAAAAACTGTAGGTGTATACATATATCAATTTAATGATTTCAAGGGCTCCAATATAAGTTTAGTCGCGACTGCATAACAAACAAATTTACAGACTCATAGACAAAATGCTAAACGGTTGAGTCTGGAGTTGAAAAAAAGACCTTGCTCCACTTGGTTAAAACCTAAAAATTAAAACTAATGAAACCCTTAAACTAATGAGTGACTTCCCTCTTTGGGTGGTTTATAATTATTTTTAGCTTCTCAGCTATTAACTTCCTTATTGATGTATTGAAAATTAATTGATAACTTAATTTAATTTAAATCAAGTTATAATTATTATTAACTACGGGAAACAGACAAAGAAAAATACACTCCAGCGCCGGGATTTGAACCACGGGCCTCTATATTCAACCACGGTTCTCTATATTCAAATCCCGTAGTTAATAATAATTATAACTTGATTTAAATTAAAATTAATCTTTCTTTAGTATGAATACTACCAAAATCTTAAAAAATATGAATTTCTAATTGATTGTACTAGGTACAGGTACTAATTGGGTACTTTATAATTATAAGCGTTATTTCTCGGTCTAGTTCTATGTCATTAATGTTGACTTCTAAGACTTATGTGGAAAATTGAAAGCTTAAATTCGGGACAAGGTATCATTAACGTCAGAGAAACTCATTCTCCTGCGTAGCTTAGTTGGTAGAGCGCTATACTGGAAATATAGAGGCCCGTGGTTCAAATCCCGGCGCTGGAGTATATTTTTCTCTGTCTGTTTCCCGTAGTTATTAATAATTATAACTTGATTTAAATTAAAATTAATCTTTCTGTAGTATGAATACTACCAAAATCTTAAAAAATATGAACTTAATTTAAATAAAAACAGGTCACTGTCTACATGAGATTATGAAATACTACCCCCCACAATGCTGGGAACATCAGCTAGTATATTATAATAAAATGAATATGAAGAGAAAAATTAAAAGATAACATGCAGAAGAGAATATTTAAATTTCACATAAACTAGATTATGATTTATGTGAGCTTGGTTTTCTGACTTAACAAATACAACAACTTAACAAAAACTTAACTAATGTATAAGAACAAATTTGATGACGCTGGGAGTACCACAACATTTTCCGTCTATTTAAGGTCTTGGAGAAAGGTAAATAACCATTTTTCTAGATGAAGATAAAATATTCTAACAAACAGCACACAAAACTACGGGTCGTAAAAGAAACAATTTCAAATAGAGAGAAAATGCCAAACTGGAATGCAAGGAGAAAAATATTCATTATTATGGATAAAGAACGACTACACCCGAGATGGAAAAAAAAGAATTGCACCTAAGGAGAATTGGATCAGACAAATGTGTAATGGTCTTACCATTATAGTTTTTATCTTCTAAACAATTGTGAAGCTTACTTAGAATAAAAGTTATGCAGATACAAATTAATTCAATAGGAATACATACACTGATGAAGCATATGTCAATGCCAGTCTCGACACTGATAAAGCATATGTTGGTGCAAGTCTTGACACTGATGAAGCATATGTTGGTGCAAGTCTTGACAATGATGAGTGAACTGTACTTTGCTGTGATGAGGTAGTTTGTAATTATTTTGTGTAAAAAACACTTACAGCACCCCAGAAACTGAGATGGAAAGAATAATTGAACCCAAGAAGAATTAGAACAGATAGATTTGTAATGGTCTCAGTTATAAATAAATTGAATAGGAATACATACACTGATAAAACTTATGTTGGTGCAAGTCTTGTCACAGATGACAGAACAGCGCTGTGATGGTGTAGTTTGACCAAGTCGAGAGTAGGACTTAGATTCAGAGGAGAGAGCCAAACACACTTCTTCCTGTGAATCTAGTTCCTTAATCTCGGTCATGGTTTCAGCAAATCTCCAAACAAAACTTGTGTCTAGATGCGTCCATAAATCTTCATTGATTCATAGCCATCCTTCTCCCAGACCATCCATACTCCTTTCATCGTAAACCTGAAAAATGTTATTTATTTATTTACAAGCTGTATTTAAGTTATGTAATACTTCTAAAAATACACTGAATACCACATACTACAATGATTTTCAAGGGATCCCAGGCACATGCAACAGTTATTGTCACCTTCTATTATAGCTTATAACATTTAAAAAGATTTATAAAGACCAAAAATACTTGCTAAAACAATTTGACATCGTAACTGATATTGTTATAAACTATATTTACTGTAATTCACAAATAATTTAAACACAGTTATTATTTAAAATTATTAATACTGTCAGACAAAATTGATAGTCCAGGACAATAAAGGAATTTCGTTAATATAAACGTCGTTTTTCGGAATATAATTTTTCTTTATGAGAAAAATAAGTGGACCTGCAAGAGGAAAGATTTTTATCCCAAACTATTTTCACCCACTGCAGAACTGGCTCATTTATGTCTTCATCATTACCTCTAGATCTTTGTTAAAAATATCTCCAATTGTTTAGCATAGTTTAGATAGTGAATCCTGGTTTTTCAAAATTGTAGACATTGTATTCAGAGTAATTTCATATTTTTACCCAGGGGGACTTTATTTTTCCGCTTACGAAGCAGTAAGACTTCGTAAGCGGATCCAAGGTGCAAACCCGGTTTAATAACCTATCTTAGAGTACTCTATGCTCTAAGCAAGCTAACAGACCCACAGAAAGTGAGCACCTTGTTTAGGGGAAGTAACCATAGTTCTTCAATAGACAGGATGGCAAAGCCAAAGATTCTCCACCTCAGGCATGTTAATGCAGGACAGCTGCTGCAATTTCATATTTACAGGATAATTCTTTATTATTCATTTCTTTATGTACGTCTTTTAATAAATTTTTTTTTTTCTGAAAGTGATAATAATTTTCTTTTTGACATTTGTATGATGAATAAATTATACTGTAAAAAAGGCAAGAGCTTTACAAACGCCAAAACTAATTCTAAACTGAAATGACTAAGATATATTTCTCTACACTGTGCAAAGATGAGTGATTTTTAGATATAATATAATGGAGGTAGAATTTGCAAAATTATTAGAGTGCTAGTGCAAGAAACTCGTAAAAATGGTTCTAACAAAATAAAGGAATACAAGAACACCCTTAATATTAATTTACAGAAAGTTTGTCAGATGAATCTTGATTCATATTTCCATAAAATTTGTTGGTTGTAGAGAAATTATTTTCGTTCTAATAAAAACACTTTTATATGGAAAATTTATGGGGACACAAAATAGTAAATTACGCGTCGAGTGCGGAAAGTAGTATTTTGCATGCGAGTGTGGAGTTTGCACCCGAGCAATAGCGAGGGTAGTAAAACCACACGAGCAATGCAAAATGCCGTTTTCACACGAGTTGCGTACCGTACTTTATCTACGATAGTTAGATTTAAATAATAAATACAGAAAAAAATAAACTTGCTGTATGTAAGTTCGTATCTCTCTCTTGATAAAGATGGCATTAATTCATTAGTTGTATTTTTTGCCAAATTAATTATTTCTGGAGGATTATTATTCTCCACATTTTCGTCAAAGTCACTTGATTCATTCATTGTTTTTCACTAAAAACTCGAAATTAACAGTTACTTTAGTAAAAGAACAGCAAATTAGTTTTGTTAAATGTAAACAAACTTGCTAATCGTGCGTAAAGCTGAAGAATTCCTCTTCTTTACCGCACTAGTGTGGTAAAGAAGAGGAATTATTCAGAACTATGAGACGCGCATGCGCAATGAATACAAGTACGTAAAGAATCACTTTCTACGCATCTAAACAAAGATAAAATGTTTATATTTCGTATCAATCGTAGATAAAAATTGTTATGTAGTGATTTTAGTTGAACAGAAGTTTGTCATAAGGTCGGACTATATTTCCTTTCTAATCTCCATACTGATTAACCACAAGGATACATTTAAAATAAATACATTTATCTCGGACTATATATCCTCTTCTTATCTCCATAATAATTATCCACAAGGATACATTTATCTCGGACCATATATCCTCTTCTTATCTCCATAATGATTATCCACAAGGATAAATTTATCTCGGACTATATATCCTCTTCTAATCTCCATAATGATTAACCACAAGGATACATTTAAAAGAAATACATTTATCTCGGACTATATATCCTCTTCTAATCTCCATAATGATTAACCACAAGGATACATTTAAAAGAAATACATTTATCTCGGACTATATATCCTCTTCTAATCTCCATAATGATTATCCACAAGGATACATTTAAAAGAAATACATTTATCTCGGACTATATATCCTCTTCTTATCCCATAATGATGATCCACAAGGATACATTTAAAAGAAATACATTTATCTCGGACTATATATCCTCTTCTAATCTCCATAATGATTAACCACAAGGATACATTTAAAAGAAATACATTTATATCGGACTATATATATCCTCTTCTAATCTCCATAATGATTAACCACAAGGATACATTTAAAAGAAATACATTTATATCGGACTATATATATCCTCTTCTAATCTCCATAATGATTAACCACAAGGATACATTTAAAAGAAATACATTTATATCGGACTATATATATCCTCTTCTAATCTCCATAATGATTAACCACAAGTATGCATTTAAAAGAAATACATTTATCTAAACAAAAGACACAGATAGACACAAGATAACAGAAATGAGACTGACCTAACAAAATTGTTAATAAGCCATATTAGTATAGATTGTAATTGCTTACTGACAACATAGTTAACGGTTTAGAAAAATGTAACATAAATCACAAACATAGGAGTTACTGGTAGCTAATCGCCATCATCAGTCATCTGGAAACTAGAGCTTACAGATGCCTGACTCCAGTAGAGGGTTCATTTACTCTGCATGGTGATTCACATCGGAGCAACTGAAGTGAAGGCCACACTCGTTGGAGAGAAGAAAGCTTTCAAGCAAATCAGGACCTGAATTGGAACCCACAGATGTCTCGACTTGGGCAGCCATGAGAAACCCTGGAAAAGTAACTCAGATAAGAAGACAAGTAGTTAGCAGTGTCTGGAACCAGATTAAAGAGGTTGTCCAGGACAGGGAATCATGGAGGAATCTTGTTGCAGCCTAATTTTCCACTAAAGGAATTTACACGACTTAAGTCAGACACTTTAGTGAAGTAAATGTATTTATTTAAAACAATAAACTAAATATATATTTAAAAAAAAAAAAAATAATGACGAGGATGAATTTGTTTACTAGTAGGTTTACGAGAAAACCCCATAAAAAACTTGCTTTTTCGTAAACCAATAAATTATATTAATACATCTATTTTACTTCTGAGCTTACTGAAGATAAAGGAAGATATGAGATCGTTCTGGAGAACGAAAATTATTTATGTCTCTGATTTCAGACATCAGGGAACATTTTTGGTTCTGTATCAGTCTGTCGCTCAATATTTGCGAACCAACATATCTTAAAAACTACACGTTTGAATTTAATGAAATTTGGATGGTAGGTCATAATTAGCCTATTGCTGGCCCCATATAAGGTTCGATCTTCTGTGCCAATTTGTTTCTTTCCCACATGGGCACAAAAATACATTTATTTTTATCTATATCTTCAAAAGTACTCATAATATGATGTTTTTGAAATTTGGATGGTTTGTCGAAAGACCCCTCCTTGGGTTGAAAATGACGCAAGGAGGGGTCGAAATTTTGTAAAAGTGAGCTTTTTTATTCCTTAATAGACCAAACTACTCCACAATTGAATACTACAAGCAACAATTTCTATTTAGTAACTTTACTTGTTTATCTTCATTGTGAATTAACACTATAAAATCTTAATCAATACTATTAACTACTGCATTCTTACAAAAAAATCTACAATTGTTCTTATACTATTAAGAGAGCATTTCCACCACCATTTGAAGTAAAGGAGTTGTGCTGTTAGGCCTCCTTTATTAGAATTAATAGTTATTTATGCACCTAGGGAGTAAAGTAAGTCATTATTCCCTGAGAGAACAAGTCGATTTTTGAGGCGAAGCCAAAATAAGCCCCTAAATTCTTAGGCGAAACCAAGGGAATAACGCTAATTAGCTCCCGAGGCACAGCTGAAGGAGATAATTATCGCGAGGGGAATTATAGCACTTTACTCCCGAGGTACATAAAATATCTCCAGTAGGAAGAAAATACATAAACATGCATACGTTATATTGATAATAAATAAATCGGCTTTACTAATACATAAAAACTGAATACATACATTGAAATATACATTTAACAATGAACAACACACATGTTAGTAAAAGTTTAAGGTACAAATTTTACAATTATTTGTTTTTCTAACAAATCTAAATATTTGTTTATATATTTGTTATAAACAAATTATAAATACATCTATAAATTTGTTTATCTAAGCAAATCTATCAGATTTGCTTTCACTTCATTTGCTTCACTTCATTTGCTTCAGCCATATATCGGGTGGCGTATTTTGAAACAGTTCTTAACATAATTGACAAACGCATCTTTATCCATTGCACAGTTTTCATTCTTTATTTTAATAAATAACAATAATTGTTATCACTTTTAATAGCAGATATAAGAGATTTAATATTAACATCAAATAAGAATTGCAATTAAACTCAAATAGAAGGTTATTTAGATGCAGGTTTAAACAATGATAAGAGCAAATTACAAAAAAGCAGTGTCGTTAACATGAAATTTCAACAACTTCACTGCATTGATGAGCCATTCATTCTCTACTATTTATAAAATAATTAAGTTGGCAATCCTTCTTTTTCTCCCTACTTTTTGAGTTCAGGGAAGAAAAGACTTACTTTAGTCCCTCTACTACTACTAACTAATCCAAAATCATAACTTCTTCTCCCTACTGGAGATAAACAAATTTAATTTACCGAAACATCTTCAATTGTATTTTGAAAAGAAAATATGAAAACCAGAGGACTAGAAGTGTTGAGAAACAGCTCACGAAAATCAACGGTTATGGACACCTTCCCGGGGCCTGCTCTTAGACGTCCGTTTTAGGGGCTTTTTCGGGGCGTGTATCTTTTTTCCTATTCACTTTAAAAAAAAACAAACCATTTTCTCCCTTTTCGTGAGACCTACAAAAAAGGTCCTTTGCGTCGGACCGCTGCGGTCGACCGTATTCTAGTTATGCGGAAAAAACGGTTTTTTTCCCCCTAGAAAACCGTGGACACCAGGAAGGTGTCCATAACCAAATCAACATTAATATCTCAATAATTAGTGATAAAGAAAAATTTGGCAAACTAATTCAGTATTATAAAGGATTTACAGTACTTATCCAGATTATAAAATTGTCTCCCTCCAAGTTTTCTTTTTACTATTAAAAATGCAAAAAAGATATAACATATTAGACATACAAGTTTTTACTTCTTTTAAGTTGAAAAAGACATCAACAACCTACACTATGGTAGCTGAACATAATTTTGGTAATTTTACTAAACAATTCCCAACAGCTCTTACAACTGATGACCAACAAACAAAGTTGATGTCAGTCTGTATTGAATATTATAATCAGCTTTAGAGTTTCAATCAACAGTCTTTAGGAACTAGTGTTAAATTTTACTTTCTTGTTTCTTAGTGCTGCATTTCACCTTCCTTTGTGACATCTTCAGGCTAAAAGAATGAATTCCATGCCTTACACACCAAATTTAAAATGTGTATGACAGTTTATTCTGCTGTGTGCTTACACACATTGTCACTTAATTTATTCAATACTAGCTGGATGCCGATGCAGCGCAACAAATTGTGTTAATTTTAATGCATTTTTTTTAAATTTTATTTTATTGTTTATTAACTACCGTCAAGAAACATTTTAGTTATTTTAATAAGCAAGAATATCTAGTTGCTCCAGTTTCCTGCATCCATCCCCCCCCCCCCTCCTTTTGGCTAATATAATTTACAAAAATCCCTTATTACTATTTGACTCAGACTGCAGTAGAACAGTTTTAAAAGTTTTACCTCTTCATATACAGGGTGGCCACGATAAACTGGCTCACCCTGTTATCTCTTTTATTTTTGAAGTTAGAGAAAAAATGTAAATGGTAACTCACCTTGGATTTTCACGTAGTTTTATAATATGATTTCCAAAAATATTTTTATCTTATAGTTTAGGCGGTATCTCTCTCAACTTTGTAATTTTAAATGGTAACCTATATTTTTTATATTTTTTTCTTAAAATAGATTGCTTTAGAAGAAAAACGAACCTTGAACCAACAAAATCAGTTGAGAATTGACAGAGATATTCAGTTTTCAATGTAACAATAATGCTATCTAAGTATGTAAAATACTGTAATAAAAAAAAAACTCAAATTAAACGAAATGATCTTAATTCTGTTTATTTCACTTATTTAGGTTAGTTGAATGCATTTACTGATCAAAAGTCAAACCTTTTTTCCATTCCATTCCGAAACTTTAGAGAAAAGGAAGATTGTCAACACACTGATCAAAAGAGGTCATACTAACGATGTTCCTGAATATAATGAAATAAAGGTTTTACTTTTGATTAGTAAATGCATTCATCAAACCTAAATAAGTGAAAAACAAAGTGAAATAAACTGAATTAAGATATTTAATTTTTTTCTTTTTTTAGATTTAGTATTTTACATACTTAGATAGCATTTTTGTTACATTGAAAACTGAATATCTCTGTCAATTCTTAACCGATTTAGTTGGTTCAAGGCTCATTTTTCTTCTAAAGCAATCTACTTTAAGAAAAAAATATAAAAAATATAGGTTACCATTTAAAATTACAAAGTTGAGAGAGATACCGCCGAAACTATAAGATAAAAATATTTTTGGAAATCATATTATAAAACTACGTGAAAATCCAAGGTGAGTTACCATTTACATTTTTTCTCTATCTTCAAAAATAAAAGAGATAACTGGGTGAGCCAGTTTATAGTGGCCACCCTGTATTAATTTAGATTTGAACGTTACATAGTAAATGAATAAAATGACAGTTTATCTAAGAGAAAATAAAGTTTTACATGAGAGTTTCTGCACTGACAACACGGGAAAACTCTCTTAAGAATATAAAATTTGGTGCCTTTAAGACTAGCCAACAATAAATTAACAACAGAGTAAATTTTAAACACACAGACCACTGATGAAGTGTATGCTGGCGCAACTTTTGACACTGATGACAAGAATGTGTTATGATTTGTAGTTTCATTGTAAAAATAAGAAAAATTAAAAGATAGTACTAAGAGGAATATTTAACCGTCACAAAAATGTTTAACTTTGACAGGATTTTAATTTTTGTGAGCTCGGGTATTTGATCATAACAAATATAAAAATTGGTAAGGCGTGAAGTCTCACGTAAAAAGGGTTTCGTTGGTATTGTGAACACAAAATTAGAAGGGGGGAGGGGAGAGAAACGTTTTTTTGACAAAATGGCGCCGAAAATTAAACACTATCCATAAGTGGTATATATATTTGTAATCTACTCTTCAATACCTTTCATTTGATACCCCACTCAAAATTATAAAAAAATATTTTTTCTCGAGTGACATGAATTATCCGCCATCTTGGATTTCCAGTAGCTCAGATCAAATTGCTAATCTTATTTTTTCTATGGCCCAGCAGACCACACATTTTGCATATTTTTCTATATTTTTAGTAACAGCGGAAATACGATTTTAGGGGGGGGGGGGACACGAAAAATTTCGAGGTTTTTTGACAAAATGGCGCCGAAAATTAAACACTATCCATAAGTGGTATATATATTTGTAATCTACTCTTCAATACCTTTCATTTGACACCCCACTCAAAATTATAAAAAAATATTTTTTTTTTAAGTGACATGAATTATCCGCCATCTTGAATTTCCAGTAAATCAGATCAAACTGCTAATCTTATTTTTTCTATGGCCCAGCAGACCACACATTTTGCATATTTTCCTATATTTTTAGTAATAGCGGAAATACGATTTTAGGGGGGGGGACACGCAAAATTTCGAGGTTTTTTGACAAAATGGCGCTGAAAATTAACCACTATCCCTAAGTGGTATATATATTTCTATTCTACTCTTCAATACCTTTCATTTGATACCCCACTCAAAATTTAAAAAAAATATATTTTTTTCGCGACGTGAATTATCCGCCATTTTGAATTTGAACAGCTGATAATATTGAGTTCGCTATATTTTTCCTGTGTGCGCGTCAAAACGATCTTTTATACTGGAAAGTTTCACGTTTTTATCTTTTTTGGTTCAAAAGTTATTGGAACCGTACAGAGTGACAGACGGACACAGGAACGAAACTATAAGGGTTTCTTTTTTTTGGTTTTACCAACGAAACCCTAAAAACCGGAAGGATTAACTAATGTATAAATATAGCCTAGATAACTTGGGGGTTCCACAACATTTTCTACCTAATTAAGTGTTTTATGTCTTGAGAGAAAGGTTAAAAACCTCTGGTCTAAATAAAAACCATCCAACAACACCCACAAACAACAGCATTAACAATTTTGATTTCTTGAAAAAACTTATGTCAGATATTGAACAATAGAGTTGTGTAAAAATCACCTAAGCACACTAGCAACTGAGATGGAAAAAATAATTGGACCCAAGGAGAATTGGAGTAGATAGATTTGTAATAGTCTTAGTTATAAAGATATAAAACAAAATTGAATAGGAATACATACACTGATGAAGTATATGTTGGTCCAAGTCTTGACACTGATGAAGGATATGTTGGTGCAAGTGTTGACACTGATGACCAGGCTGTGCTGTGATGATGTAGTTTGACCAAGTCGAGAGTAGGACTTAGATTCAAAGGAGAGAGCCAAACACACTTCTTCCTGTGAATCTAGTTCCTTAATCTCATACTCAGATCTCGGCAAGCTGTTCTAATCTTGTCTGCTTCACATGGGTAAGTCCATCCAGTTTACACAGCATAAGTAAAACATCTCTGTAACAATACACTTTCATTTAGTACAAGAAAGATTTAAAAAAAATAAAGGGCACTGCTTTTAGTTTGAAGATTCAAAATACATCATATAAGAAATTTATAACAGAGTTATAGCACTTAATGACATACAATATTTAACATCATCAAAAAATATCAAGGTGTTATTTGTTTTTTTAATTTAAATGTCCTAAATAATCTAAAAACTGACACTTCCTGAGTGTTCTCAACTGGCATTCTGTTAGTAAGTGTGACACTCCCTGTATTGCACAGATATGAGGAGTATCTAACTAACATCTGATAATAAATAAATAAATTCTTTATTACATTGCCAATTTCCATTGGATATAACAAGTCAGAAATGAGTAATATAATAATGTAATTAGTACTACCATAATGTAATTAATTAATTTTAAATTAATACAAATAACATTTTAACAACAACAATAGTAATTAATAATATTAATAGTCAGCAAATAAATATATATTGCCAAATCTCTAATACGCAGGCTAAATTTTGAGCAAAAATTTGAGGAAAATTAAATATTCGCGTATAATACCTAACTTTTCTGTCAAATATTAGAGGAAAAAATTGTGGATTGTACTCACCCAGTTAAAATAAATTAAATAATTGTGCGCATTGTACATGTAATTTCAAATGTTTATAAGCCAGGCTAAACCTAATTTGAAGTGCAACACTTGGCATAGCTAATTACTGTAAATAGGGTTTCGAGGTCGTCCTAGAAACCCTTATGCTTTTGGTAGTTCGTCTGTCACATCTTGGAGTATATCTCCCGACTTTTTTGCCCGAAAAAAGGAAAAATATTGTGAACCTAAACACTCAACATTTCTTTGACCTGTGAGCACTTGCGAACTGATTGCAATATTTTATATTTTTTTTGTAATTTTAGAGTGGAGTATCATATTAAAGGTATTGAAATTTCGACCTCAAATATATATATTGAGTTTCCAAAATAGTGGCCATTTTTCCCCTGAAATAATTAAAACAAACGCAAAAAACTGTCCCCCCCCCCAACTACCCCATTAGGAGAGGTCCTAAAAATAAGCAAAAATACATCCCTGTGGCCCAATGATATTTCCAAAAGTAAATATAAAATAGTAAAATTTTAGGTGGCCGTAACTATGGAGACCCACAATTTGGATCACTAATATATATCGCGTTCCGAAATGGTGGCTATTTCACCCCCAGATTTTATCTATTTTAGTTTTAAAAAACCTAATTTAATAAATATAGAAAAAAAGAAGGGTGTATACATTTTTATCACCGAAGAAACCCTTTTAGTATCTTGCTGGCAAGTACTTGACAGGATTCTTTTTAATTGATGCACACTATTTTGGATTAATTTTCGAATGCATAATTTGTTGATAATCTTTAGCCTCTAATAGTCTGTTACAATGAAATTTTACTGTAATCAAATATAGACAAATAGAGAAATACAGTGAGGTAATTTGCCGTTATTTTTTTGAAGTTTCAAGTGAGAATTCATCAAGAGAACGCCAGCACGCTGAAGCTGAAGTGTAGTTGATTCCAAGTCCAGAATAGGAACTAGACTCATAGGAGAGAGAATTATACATGAGAGCAACGTCTTCCTGTGAATCTCGTTCCTTATTCTGACACTCGGCCTTTAATATCCTCATTCTTCGACTTGGCTCTGCTCACAACCGAACTAGCTACATTTCTATGATAAGAGTAAAACTACACTGGAAAACTATCTTCACTAACAGAGGCATTGGTAGCTAGGGTTGGTAACACACAGGGACAAAGTTGGTGTTTGTGCCCCCTCTACAATGTTGTGAATTGCACCAACACCGAAAAAAAGGCCACCGAATTCAATTTGGCTCCTACATGATGCTGCACTCGGAGACAGTTTAGTCCCCTTGTACCCCCAGCTATACCACTCTTCACTTGATCATTTTTGTCATTCTTCACTTATGTTTATACTGAAAATAAGAAAACAAAATAAAAGAAAACATTTATTCAAAAGACATTGGCAGAATTAACTCCACATCCAAGAGAACAACAAAAAGTTGAACTTAAGGTAAATCCTAAAGTGGTGAGGGTAGTTACAATTACTTTAGAAAACCAATACTGAGGACTAAGCAACTACACGTAACAAACAGTAAATCAGTTTGCATTGACTGAATTTGGATGCATACAAAATGACAGCAACTGAGATTGTAAATCCAGACAATTGAAAAAGTGTTTGAAATTTCTGGATTCCTACACTCCGATTCACAAAGGATTTCATTCAGTAACAGAATGTACTTTAAAAGGTTGCTACATTTTGCAAATAAAGGGGGAAAATTAACTGAATACCCAATTATTCAGATCAAATTATAGGGAAAAATATCAAAAAATGTATAGAGTTGTTCAGCATTGTTGCTTCAAACTTTGCATTATTTATTTTTTTTTTTCTCTGCAATTTTCAGTACAGTTCTGTATTTTATGATGGTCGTATTTAATTTAATAAATAAAGTGTTTTTCTATAAATTACAATTTTTAATAAAATTGAAATTGTTCCTTGTAGTATTCAATTGAGGAGTAGTAGGGTTAATTAAGGAATTTAAAAGCTCACTTTAGTAATATTTTGACCCCTCCTAAAGCTGATTGACTATAAGTTATATTACATTATACTGGTTATATTCATGAAATATTTTATTTGAATCTTTCTCATCACTTCTTTTTAAATCAGGTAATGGTAATTTCACTTATTATATATGTACTTCTTAGTATACTTAACTTTCTATAAATATATTTCAAACATTTCTTTTTTTCCCTTCTGTTATCATTACAAACTTTTGTACTTGACTTTTTTTTTTTCAATTTTTCATAATTCCTGGACTATATCCAATTATCTTACTTTCTAATTATACTTAATAATTATAAATTGGAGTTCTACTGTTTATTATTTACTATTCTATATTATATATTATAATGAAACATTAGTGTCCTAAGGCAAGTCCTTTCTCAAAAAACTAGATAGATCCAAGGATCCATGTCTATCTTGTAATTAGTTATTTCCTTATTCATTTCCTTTTCTTCCAAAATTTCACCCTCCTAGAATTCTAAATAAATGTAAAATAGGCTACTCCAGGTTTGTTCAAAGGATCTACTTCGTAATAAATGTCTATGGGCCATCAAAGCCCCCAATTTAAAAATAAAAAAATACACTTTTAATTGATAATTTATAATCACACAGTATGTATTTGAAATCTAAGAAGAAAAAAAATCTTTGGGAAAATAGTTTATATTGTTAAAGTGAGATAAAAGTAATATTTGTGAAACTCACCTTCCAAGTAAAGTGATTCTTAAAATATTTCGGATAACGTTTCATCACGATGCATAAAATGTTGTGCATCATCGTATAATAAGCCAGGCTGCACCTTTAAACGTTCATTAGTGATGTGACACTTACTTCATCAGTTCCAACTAGAAAAAAAAAATACATACTTTTACATTGCCTAAAATGTACAGTTCAAATAAATTATATGGGTCATTAATAATATTAACATTAACTAGATAAAATCTGACATCAACTCTTACAACCTTTGATATATTCGCACTTCTTTTGACAGTGTCAAAAAGATATTTCATTTTTGACAGTGCAGGAAAATATAAATAACTAGGGACAAAAAAAAGCTTCAGATTTTTATATTTGATTTTTTTTTTTTGCCAACAAGGCAAAAATACTCTTATCTCAGGGCTAGTAAAAAAGAACCGCAATAAGGCCTGGTTGCCAGGTTCCAACAAATGGTCAATCCTACTTGTCAATAACTATTATTAGAACTTACTACTACTACGATAAAAAAGTGTTAGGTATACCTAATTTCACGAAACATCTCAGCTACAATTCTTATCAAAATTTGAAGACACTTGCACATGGTGTGAGGCATCTCCTCTGCCTATAGCCATGGCATCTTCGATAGCTTTTAAGTTCCTTGTTGCTCTTTCCAAAACAAGGGATGTAAATTAGATTAGCAGATGCACACCTGCTCTCAGGATGTCCTTGACATGAATCTGCTGTTAACTAACCTTTAACATATAAAGAAACCATTAATTTCAATGGAATATTAAATTGGTACTTCTTTAGATTGTTACTCCCCTGTTTTTTTTAGAATATTAATGACTGACTAAATAACTATCAAAACAAAAGGATGTTTAATCAAATGTACTTTGGGACAAAGGAATATCACACTTCTGATTTTATGAGGGGAGTAACAGTCTAAAGAAGTGTCATTAAAGTATTTATCAAATATTAAACACATTTATTCTCAAAAGTGTTACTTTTTTTCTAGTTTTATCTTGTATGTCTGAAGTGAAACGTTGGCTTGAGTATTCAGTAAAGTAAAGACTGACCATGCTAAGGAGTAACATACAAGAAATTATTTAAACAGGACTATGTCCCAAGTCATAGTTGCAATCAAGACAGCAACTGTCTACATATTTACTTGACTGATTATAATTTATAAAATATCAAATAAATTAAAAAGATAACACATGTTTAAAGTTCTATGATCATTAGTGACAAAAAAATATAATATCCTAGTAATATATTTTATGGGATACATATTCATTCTTGACTATTTTTTTGTAACAAACTTAGAACAACACTAAAGCACGGTTTACACACTCAAGCTATTTGCACAAACTGGCATGTACAAGCTAGTTTGTGCAAGTAAATCGTTGCGTGTAGACACAGGCATGAAGTTTGCACAAGCCAAACTCAATGTCTATTTCATTCAAGCCATTTGCACAAACTGGCTTGCGCAAACCAGTTTGTGCAAATGGCTTGAGTGTGTAAACCGTGCTTTAGTGTTGACAAAAAAATATAATATCCTAGTAATATATTTTATGGGATACATATTCATTCTTGACTATTTTTTTGTAACAAACTTAGAACAACACTAAAGCACGGTTTACACACTCAAGCCATTTGCACAAACTGGTTTGCGCAAGCCAGTTTGTGCAAATGGCTTGAATGAAATAGACATTGAGTTTGGCTTGTGCAAACTTCATGCCTGTGTCTACACGCAACGATTTACTTGCACAAACTAGCTTGTACATGCCAGTTTGTGCAAATAGCTTGAGCGTGTAAACGGGCCTTTATAAGCCAGGAAACAGAGACATGCTGCATACCTAGAACTGAAATATCACATAATACAGTCTGTAGGACACATTTAAAAACCAAACATTACGTATATTTTGGCTAAAGTGATAACTAAGCAAATTTTGTACTTTGTTTTGGACCTGTACCAGGTCTATTTGCAGCAGGGTTGTTTATCTTTAGAAAATGAGCGGAGCACCGCAAAGCGGTGCAGAGGGGGCTGTTGAAAATTCTGGGGCAAGAAATTAATATTGTACTTCGATTCTGTTAACAGCACCATACAGATCACTTTTATCTATTAAAAAAAACAAAAAAAAAACTATGGAATGTACCGAGATGGTACAACCAGAATCGTTTTTATACTGTAAAAAGGAACAGTTTAAAAAATTGCAAGTAAATCAGAAAATTAGAAATTGATGGGCCAAATAGTGCAGATTTAACCAAAATTTATAAGGATGAGTAACAAAATCGACTAACTAGCAATAGAGAATAGGGCAGTTCAAAAACATCTCACAGCTACCTACAACTTCTAGATAAGTATTGATAAGACTTGAGTCTCTGAGGGTAGGACACAGCTGAGCCAATAAGCCGGACAGGCCTGTCTTAAATCATCTTAGAATCCACTACCCTATGCCATATATAGTCCTGTCACCAGCCGTATTCGCTTTTAATTTTGGGAATCAACATTGATTTTCTTGAAATTTAGGATTTAGGTAGTATTTATAACCTTCTTCAAAATCTACCCTGTGCCGAAGCGGGCTTTTACCCTAGGGGTGAAAGCCACCCCTTCTAGGGGTTGAAACATTTTTTAATTAAAATAAACTAGAAGAACGATAGATTGACCTATTCTAAGCAACTTTTGTTCTATAAAGTTTTTTTTTTTAAAGTTGATACTTTCTGAGTTATTAAGGATTGAAACTGTGCATTTTTCATTGAAAAAACTCATGTTTTTCAACCGTTTTTCACGAATAATTTAAAGAGTTTTCATTTTATCAAAAAAATAATTCAGAGCAAAAATGTAGCTAATAAAAAACAAAGAGATTAGTTTTTTAAAGACTTCTGTAAACCCAATACAAACTGAGTTATTGCTCGTTGAAGGACAGTTATCTTTCGAGAAACCTGAAATTGAATACCTCTAACCTTAAAACTTGAAAATGGTTACTTTTTTGGGGAAAACGTAAGAGACCTTTTTTTACAGTAAACAAAAAACCCTTTCAAATGAGCTCTAATAACATTTTTTTTTTTATAAGAATTGATTGACTGGTAAATCTGCACTATTTGGCCCACTAACTTCTAATTGTCCGATTTACTTGCAATTTTTTTTAAAAACCGTTCCTTTTTACATATTAAAAACGATTCCGGTTGTACCATCTCGGTAGATTTAATAGTTTTTTGTAAAAAAAAAAAATACGTAAAAGTGTCACTTTCTTAGGGAAATGAGGAAGGTTATGGCGAAAAGTACAAATCTTAACCTAAACTAACCATAACCTTCCCTTATTTTTCATAAGAAGTGACATTTTACGTATTTTTTTGGCTAAGTTAAAGTGATAATTTAGCGAATTTTGTACTTCGATTTGGACATCTACCCGGTCTATGCACAGCAGGGTTGTTTTTATTCAGAAAATCAGCGGAACACCGCGAAGCGGCCGTTAAAAATACTTCGTTTCTGTAAACAGCACTGAACACTTCACTTTTACGTATTTTTTTACAAAAAAAACTATTGAAGTTACCGAGATGGTACAACCGGAATCGTTTTTAATATGTAAAAAGGAACAGTTTAAAAAAAATTGCAAGTAAATCGGACAATTAGAAGTTAGTGAGCCAAATAGTGCAGATTTACCGATTGACTTATAACAAAAATAAAGTAACTTCTACTGAAGCAACCGTTTTGAACGTTTCAAAACCAAAAACCCCATGGAAACGGCAAATTAAATTTTTTTGTATTGAAACTATGTTGAAAAAAGTAGCATGGAAACAGGTATTAAATTTTAAACAGATTTGAGCATAGAAGAGGTAGAGTCTAACTGAAAAACACTGACTATCAGAGTAGTACACTCGGCTATTGAATCATAACCATTGCCTGTTCCGTATATAAAGGCTTGTAATGTCTTAGAGCCTTTATATGAGGATACCAGCCATCTTGTTCACTAGGGAGCTAGGTACTAACCCGTTAACTGTGAAAGAGTATACAATCCTTCATAGAGTGAAAATAAACCATTGGTATAAATAAAAGAACAACTCAGGACTATACTATAGAACATAGATCTCTTTCTAATAAGCCAACCTTTCAAGTGATGTTCCTTTGTCCAAAAGTTATTTTGATAAAGAAATATTACTTCTCCAGTGTAGAGATATGATAATAATCAAAGTACAAAATTGATTTTTTGCCATAGAATTTTTAACAGCCACTCCGCAGTGCTCCGCTCATTTTCTGAAGAAAAACAACCCTGCTGCATATAGAACAGGTAGAGGTTCAAATCGAAGTACAAAATTTGATGGCACCGTACATAGTCCAGGAGATAGCGTGCAAAAAAGTGTCTGACTAACATCAAGCTTGAATTTTGTGTACAAGTTAACTTTTAGCGACTTTTAAGAATATGTAGTCAGCTAGATTCGTCCGCAGGACTTAGCTTGGCAATAGGCATTTCAAAAAAACAAAATGGTGGAGAGCGGCCATGTCCTGCCAATTATGGTGGACAGTATGATTTTTATGATCCTGAGTACAGAATTAGTTAGTAGACCAAAAATCAAGTTGATGTTATTTTCACACTTGATAGGTTAGGTATTCAAATATGACTAAAAATCAACGTGGTCACCTGTCAAGGGACAAACTAACATCAACTTGATTTTCAGTCTACTAACTAATTCTGTAATCAGGATCATAAAAATCACATTGACCACCATAATGGGTGAGACATGGCCGCTCTCCACCGGTTTGTTTTTTTCAAATGCCTATTGCCAAGCTATGTCCCACAGATGATCTTAGCTGACCACATATTCTTAAAAGGCGCTAAAAGATTGACTTGTATACAAAATTCTAGCTTGATGTTAGTCAAACACTTTTTTCCACGCTATCTCCTGGTCTAATAGTTCACTTTAGCCAAGGCAAGGACCCCATTTTCTATAGTTATGACAAACTTATAAAAGTAAACTCGTGGACAGAGAGAGCAAAGGACAGAACATATCAGCACAAGAGAAACAAATAAAGATAAGCATTACAAAGAACAAGCTCGTTATAATGTGAGTTAACTGAAACATCATAGATTTGAAGTAATATAAATATGGAATGATATAGCTCGGAATAAAAGACTACATGTTATTGAGCCATGCTTTCCAACATTTTGCGACTGTTTGATTCTAAATTCTCGATACAATTTAACAAATATTAATCCGTACAAACCGATTAAGAAGCTAAACCGAAACAAATTCCGTATAAAGGTAACCAAGTAATTGTTCGACCTTACTCTTTAAAACGATATCACAGATTTAGATATTATTACTTCGAATTTAGTCGACATGCAAAATGTATACAGTACTTACACGATTAGGAGGTAAATGCAAGGCCGATTATACGAATTGAACGCTGGACCACTCCTTTTATCTGAGTAACACGTAATGTCCAAAAATACTCCACACGGTATAAATTCGTACTCGGGGTTTTGTAGAAAACGTCAAACGTCTCGAAAAAAAATTAATAATAAAGACCGTATCGACACGTCGAAGTAAAGAAAAAAATCTACAGAATCACATATAAAAAAGTGGTTGGGATATATTAAGCTGTTGCTTCGGTCGTTTTTTAAAAGCACGCCGAGATAAGATAAAGACCGACGCAACGGATCTACTTCGAACCGGTCAGACTAAATTAAACTAAACACACAGAAAACTCCCACAAAGCCGTAAAAACAAACTTCTTACCTCAAATCGATGAAATACAGCCGGATTTCTAATATTTGAAAGGAATTCCAAGAAAGAAAAAAACTCGTAACATGTGCCAGCACCAGCGTTGGAATCCGGGCGGCAAATGAAAAATGTGATAATCAGTCTGACCAACCTACTACTTGTTACAGTGGATTCCATATTTTGTTCTAAACTAAGATTTATATAAACGTTCGTTCTACCAGTTATTTTATTTTTATACGAAAAATTTGCTTTCTAGTGAAACAATATTTATGTAATGCTAGCTGGATACCCGTGCTCCGCTTTGGAGTGTATTATTATTTATAATAACCACTTTTTATTTTAATAAACAGTTTTAAAAATTAACCTGCCAGAGGAATTTTCCTTCATATAATCCCCCCCCCCTTCTCTACATCCCTGACGGCTCCGAGGCATAACCAAATTTTTACAGCAATAAACAACTTAAAACATCGGTGCGACAGTGTGACAGTGGATTAAATATCAGCCAAATAAATATACATAGATATAATATATTTTTTTTTAATAGGGATAGAAGCACGTTGGGCTATGTGCATTGAGATGGGGGGGGGGGGGGGGGTGATTATATTGAAAAATATGTCCTTGTTAGTATTTTTATCTGTTAAAATGGATTTTTGAATATAAAAAAACTCATATAATAGTAAAATACACCGGTTTCGATTACAGAACCATCGTCATGCAGTCATCGTGTGTCTGTGTAGTCATCTTGTGCGACTGTGTAGTTGTCGTACTTCTGTGAAGTCATCTTGTGACTGTGTAGTCGTCATCTTGTGACTGTGTAGTCATCTTGTGACTGTGTAGTCATCTTGTGACTGTGTAATCGCCGTGTGTCTGTGTAGTCATCTTGTGACTGTGTAGTTGTCGTACTTCTGTGAAGTCATCTTGTGACTGTGTAGTCATCATCTTGTGACTGTGTAGTCATCTTGTGAATGTGTAATCGCCGTGTGTCTGTGTATTCATCTTGTGAGTGTGTAGACATCTGGTGACTGTGTATTCATCGTTTGTCTTTGTAATCATCTTGTGTCTGTGTAATCGCCGTGTGTGTGTTTAATCATCTTTGACTGTGTAGACATCTTGTGACTGTGTAGTCATCGTTTGTCTATGTAATCATCTTGTGTATGTGTAGTCATCTTGTGACTGTCACTGTGTAGTTATCGTATGTCTGTAAAGTCATCTTGTGACTGTGTAGTCGTCGTGTGTCTGTGTAATTATCTTGTGACCTTGTGACTAAGTAGTCATCTTGTGACTGTGTAGTTGTCGTATGTCTGTGAAGTCATCTTGTGACTGTGCAGTCATCGTGTGACTGTGTAGTCATCGTGTATCTATGTAGTCATCTTGTGCTTGTGACTGTGTAGTCGCAAACTGTCTGTATATTATTTGTGGTTAATGACAATGCACCTACTTTACTACAACAATTGAACTATAGTAATAGTGATATTTTTAAAATATTATTTTATAAATCTAATTATTTTCTCTGAGGTATACTTTTGTTTTGGTTGTCAATGTTAATGTATTGTGTGTATGAACATGAACAAGTGTAAAATGATATTTTCCTTGCTAAATTAATGTTGTTTTTTCATATTTTCGTTAGATATGTTATATAACTGAAGTTGATGCTTAGTTTATTAATGGATCTAAGTTAGTTGAGGGAAGCGAAGTTGTAAGTCTAAAGCAAGGGGGAGGGGGGAGTAATGAGGCGCAACCTCAGGGTTGAAGTCTACTGGTGAGGTGATTGATAGCTCTGATAAAGTTTAATACATTTGATACTTTGATACAGCGGGATCTCACCTTCCTCCGTCATCTCAGAGCCACCAACCCTAATGCTTTCCTAATACTCCTAACTCCTAACCGCGCCGTATATAACAACTTTCTGATGGATTTCAGGATGAGTGCAGTTAGCACTCGTTAGTACTTCCATTGTCAGGACTGACTTAGTCACACAATGCTTCGCACGTGTCTACACACAAATTGATATATAATAACTTAGAACAGTAGTCTCGCACAATATAACGTTAACAAAATCAATCTTCAATCAAACTCTTAACCCAGCCATCCACACTCCAAAAATTAAATTCACTTTAAAAAATCCAACAGATTTTAAACTTGGCGCACTTATTTGTATATATCTGAGTGATAAATATACCAAAAGTCCTGATATGAATCCGAGGCGAGCTCTACCGGCAATGACCGATAACATGGTGACTTTTTTCGACATTTTGTTAATGATTCGAAATCTATTACTTGGAGCTAAATCAATAAATTGAAGATGTTTTCGCAGATCAGGCTAAAGGAAAATTTCCACGTAACGTTCTGCGATGTCAACTTGACGGTTTTGTCATTTTTTTCGTAACAGAACGGTTGATCATTTTGATAGTGATATTCGTTTTGGGGATAGTTAAGACGGCTCTCGGCCCGATTACGGTCTCATTAGACGGCTCTCAGTCCGATTAGACGGCTTTCGGCTTCGGCCCAATTAGACGGCTTTCGACCCGAATTTTTGATTAGGAAGCACTGATCCAAAATCCCCTATACACGATCAAGATGTTTGCGCAAACATTCCCATTCACGGTCAAAATGTTTGCAAAATGTCAAACATTTTGACCGTGAATGGGAATGTTTGACTAATTGCGCAAAAATTTTGAAGCAGATCGGTCGTGTCCGAAATTTTTTGCGGAAACAGAGTGGTTTGAACGTCCATAGCCTTGTTTGTAGACAGTGTTTGAATATTTTTAAGGTAATCCTGTTCGAATCCCGTCTAGAATGGAGATTATTTATTCTTTACTTTCTCATATACGCATCAGTATATATTATTGTAAAGAGAAAGTATAGTAATAACCCGGAAATTCGATTGAACCGATTACGATTCAATTTGGAATACCTACATGTTCAGAAAAATTATATTATCCCAAAGAAAAATCGAGAAATTAACTTTAGCTCTGGAGCACCTTAGGGGCCACCATGAAAAAACCTAAAAAAAAAAAAAATATATTGAAAACGGTTCAGATAATTTTGATTCTAAACATTTTTTAAATGAAGTCCATTCCAAGATTTTGATGAAAATAAATCCGATTTTGGTGAAATCAAAAACTAATCACCTGTTGAAAATTTTTTAAATATGTTTAAAAGTAACTTAATTAAATGGGATATGATGGATTTAAATGCAGATACTTTTTTTTAACTAGCCCTATTAACCGGCCGCCTTGGGACCGAATCCATGGTCGATTACAAAATAGCCAGTTAAATTATTTCATTTTATTATTTTTGTAACAAGCAAACTAATTTTATAACATTTATATTTACAATTTAATGTCCCCACAGCCAGAGCTGGATTAACATATTTAGTGGCCAGGGGCCCAAGAAAAATTGACGCCCCCCCCCTCATATTTCATACAAGAGGGGGGTAAAATGGGAAAAACACGTTTTTATGCTATTTTTGACCCTAAATTGTCAAAATTTGACCCCTAAATGGACTCCGAAAATTCTGGCCAACGAACTCAGCCTTTCTTTTGGTATTATTGAAATTTGAAAATTTGTTTGGATTTTTTAGAAATTTGTTTATTGTAATTTCTTACATCTTGCTTTTAAACATTAGGAGTAGGAAAGTCATCTATGACATTTTTAAATGCAAGTCATAGTCCAGTTATTTTAGTCATAAATATAGCTTCTATTCCAAAAAATTCGCAACTTCAATTTTTTTTTTGATCACTTCATTTTGTCGTTCTGAAAAGCACGACTTTTTACGTATTTTTGTAAATATCTCGCTTCCTCTAGCTAGGAGACTAATTGTCGATCACATCAAAATTGAAGATTATAAAATTTCACTCATGAAAAATTTGATTATTTTTTACGTAGAACGAACTTTTAGGATAATAAAGTGCTCCAAAGTTTCCGCACAAGACGTAAAAAAATAATTTTATTACATAGATAATTGTCAATTACGTTGGCGGAGCTGAAGGGTTTGCTTGGAGATAATGCTCCTACCGATGCGACTATACAAGCAAAATTGATTGAAAAGTATGGCAAGAATATTGTTATTACGATTCAGTGTTAACATCAGCGATACTCTTATAATTCTTCTCTTATAATTGCTTCACCAGCTTCAGCTATTCGTGGACATTCTTCTTCTGGATTTCAGTTTTTTATTTTCGTACCAAGCGTTAGAAATAATAGTCGCATGAGTATCGAGGAAGCTAATCATTGTCATTTTTTTTGTTTCGTTATAATAATATAATATGTAATATTGTTGCCATACTTTCCAACTAATTTTGCTTCTATTGCCGCATCCGTAGGAGCATCATCTTCAAATAAAACAGACAAAATCTATGCAATATATATAATATATATATATTATATATATTTTTTTACGCCTTGTGCGGAAACTTTGGAGCACTTTATTATCCTAAAGGTTCGTTCTACGTAAAAAATAAACATCATGTTTCATGTGTGAAATTTTATAATCTTCAATTTTGATCTGATCGTCAATTGGTCTCCGAGCTATGGAAGCGAGATATTTACATAAATACGTAAAAGTCTTGCAAAAACAAACACTACTTAAGTTATGATAAAGTAGATTTTTGCTAAATCGTTCGTTGTACTTAAAAAATGAGAGATAGCTTTTCTGTGGGAAATTTAATTATCTATTTTTTTAATAATCACCTTAATTTGTCTCCGAGCCTTAGGTAGCGAGATATTCATAAAAATACGTAAAAAGTGGTGCGGCGACGGATACTAGATATTCATAGATAGGTATTCTTCGCCCTATATTCCGTAAACCGTCCATTGTACGTAAACAAATTAATGAGATTTTGTGGAAAATTTTGTTACCTTTAATTTTGATAGCCACCTTGATTGGTGTCGGAGCCATAGGAAGTGAGATATTAGCAAAATACCGAATTTGTTGACCTTTGCCCTTGAATATCTATTGAAGCGACCCAAGATCTCGTTGCCGATTTTCAATGTCTTTCAGAATGTCAAAATGAAGTGATCAAAAAAAATATTAAAGCTCCGAATTTCTTGGAACAGAAAACCTAAAATGACTGTACTATCAAGAAATCAAAAGAAAAGTGTGTTTAATAATAATTATTTAATGTTTATAATTATATTTTATATTATAAACTGCTGACTGCTGGGAATTCTTTAAATTGTTTAAAAACATAGTTTTATGTCCGTTTTTACCTTTAAAGATTACGTTTATAAAAATAGAGTAAAGTTGGCCTAAACTGTAGTTCTAACTGCTGTACGTACGTGAATAACTAGCGGCGATGAGTTATAATTCACTCTCCGCGGCTCTATGCCCAAAAACTAAAATCAACTTAAACACTAATAAATAAAAACTTATGCCTACTGACCTGCACTTGCGCTCAGTACATACTCAACTGTCTAATTAGTATATAAAATTTCAATTAGTAAATAAATAAATATTATACTTTATGTTCACAAGAGTCATATTGTAGTGTCCAAAATAAAAAAAAAATAGGTTTTATGATTTTTGTTTTGTTTTTCTTTCTGCCGCCTTTTGCCACTTTCGAAAATTTGCCGCCAGGGGCCCGGGCCCCAATGGCCCCTGCGTAAATCCAGCCCTGCCCACAGCAATGTGACAACTGTACAAATAACTGCTATAGACAAGATCTTCATTTAGAAATTCCTCGGAAAAGTGAAAATTGTTTTGCACCGTTTATTTATAATATTGAGTAAAAACTAATAAATAAATTAATTAACTAATATAATATTATTATAATTATCATTTTTTTCCCCGCCTGCAGCTCATGGAGAGAGAAATATTCAGAGGGAAAGTTTTAATTGGTTCCCGCTATTTATTTCCCGCCAGTTTCTCCTACTGGGAGAAATGCCCGCTCTCCAGAAGTGGAAAGGGAGGGCTGTAACTATTCGCGCTAGAAATCAGGACTTTTCATTGGTTCCCGCTCTTTATTTCCCGCCGATTTCTTCTAATTGTTCATATATCGAATCATCGGTGATGCATTTATTATCTGTGCTTCATTCTCGACCTGTGTTCCGTTTTCCGTTTATAATGTGTAGATTATTATCATGGCCATAACAAATGTTAAATATAGAGAATTCTGCGGCGTGAATTCATCGCCGTTTATCGTGAATTGTCTGAACTGGGCACAAGCAGCTTCCGAGTCGGACATTTTGTTCCAAGAATTTCACAAAATAAATTGAAGTTTTCATAATCCCGAAACGTCTATATTTATATCAATGTTTGACGTGTTTGGCCTCTGTTTGTGCAAAACGTTTGATCGTGTATGGGGGCGTTTATATTTTCCAAAACTACTGACATTTAATAAGGTAAAATTATATTTTTATGATAACTATTTATTAAATTGTGTATAATTTCATATTATTATTAAAGGATTTTTTAATAGGTTTCTCAAAATGCTTTAATTCATTTAAGTTAATTTTTTAGTTTATTTGAATTAATGTTTTAGTTTATTTAGGGTAATGTTAGAGTTGAGTTGTGAGTTTTAGATGTTATAATGAAGTCTTTCAGCGTGAAAAATTATTTCTACAACATAGTTTTATTTTTTATGCTATGTAGCTTAATTTATATAAACAATTATTTCAAAAGTTTCATGTTATTTGTCAAAATCAATGGGAAAAAGTTCATTTAAGTTAATGTTTTAGTTTGTTTAAATAAATGTTTTACCCATTTTATATATATATATATAATATAAATATATGTTGTCCCCTTATTTTTGAATATTTATAATCTCTTTTGTGTCCAAAGGGGTAAAAAATAAAAAAACTTCTTTATAAGGTAATATTTCGTCCCTTAATTTCGGAAGTCACTGACTCTTGAGTCATTGACTAGGTGTCAATCAGGCAACCCCGTATGACTCACCTTTTAATTTTTTCTGACGAATTAACTTTATAATGATTTAATTCTACTTATACTACTTTCAAGGTTTGAAGATGTTCCGAAATTAAGGGACGAAATATCACCTTATAAACAAGTTTTTTTATTTTTTACCCCTTTGGACACAAAAGAGATTATAAATGTTTTAGTTTATTTAGGGCAATGATACAGTTATGTTGTGAGTTTTAGATGTTATAATGAAGTCCTTCAGTGTGAAAAATTATTTCATTTCTTAGCTTAAAATATATGTACAATTATTTCAAAAGTTTCATGTTATTTGTCAAAATGGCGTAGAAAATTGAACAATTTTCTCAAGTTTTATATATTTTTGTAATCTCTTCAATAACTTGGAGTTGATACCCCACTCAAAATTTCAAAAAAAATGTTTTCTTTCGTGTTTTGTTCATGAATTATTATTCACCATATTGGATTTCTAGTTAATCAGAACAAATTGCTATTCTTATTTTTTCTGTGGCCCAGCAGACCACACATTTTTCAATTTTTTAGTAACAGCAGAAAATTAAACAATTTCCACGAGTATTATTAGTGGAAGGGGTTCTTGGTTCGATCCCTCGAGGGGTCACAATGTTTTTTATCGGTAATATTGAAATATTACTTCAACATTTTAGGAATAAACGCTATCCACTGGAGTATACGAGAAGCAATGCACTTGTATAATGTCGCAAAAATCTGCGCTTGGCCGTAAAGCTAAAGAACTTTTGTTTCGACCAATACGCCGCGCCGGGGAAGTGTGACGTCACTTACGTAAAAAAGTGTGTGTTGTTAGGTTAGCTGGCTCATAACATTGGATATAGGTGGGGTTTATCAGTGCTATTTTATTTTATTATTATTTTTTAATCAATTATTTGTTTTATCATCTATAATGTATACATTTATTGGCTTATTAATGATGTTACTGATACATGATAAGGTTAAAAACAGTTAAAAAAGCTTTTAATAGAGTAAAAAGAGCACATCTGTGAGTAAGTTATTTTACATCATCTTTGAGTTATTTGTGAGAATTATTTGTTTTATCATCTAAAATGTATACATTTATTGGCTTATTAATTATGTTACTGATATATGATAAGGTTAAAAAAGCTTTTAATAGAGTAAAAAGAGCACATCTGTAAGTAAGTTATTTTACATCTTATTTGAGTTATTTGTGAGAATATATTTGTTTTATCATCTATAATGTATACATTTGTTGGCTTATTAATGATGTTACTAATATATGATAAGGTTAAAAACGGTTAAAAAAGCTTTTAATAGAATAAAAAGAGGAAAAAACTATAAAATGCTTACAGAACTCTAGTAAACAATGGTTTGTTATGAGCCAGAAAAGATAACCTGACGAAAAATCGTGGAGGGCGCATAGCAACCTTTGCCACTTTTACGTAACCTCTCTGACGCGACGTATACTGAACAAACGTATAAATTAAATACCTATATATTGTTATAAATAGAAGTTTAAAAAGAGTTGCAAAGTAAAGAGATCGGACATTATAAGGAAGAGTATTTGCAATTATACAGAAAGAGTAGTGTTGGTGAGGCAAGGCAGTGATTGCCTCACTAGGGGGGCAAACACGGCCTTGCCTCACTAGGGGGGCAAAGACACAAACTCCTCACATCCCCAGGGGCATCCAACCTAAATTACACTTTCTACTCTTCAACTAGACCTGCCACACACACTAACCAATAATAGACAACACTCACAGTTCGGTATTCCTTTCTCCGGAGCCCTTCCCACCAAATCGTATTTTTTTAACCAAGAGTGTTCTTTTTTTGTTTGTTTGTTTTTTTTCTTGATGAGCTTTCTTTTCGGGGTTTTTTGAAGGAAGAGGTTTTTTTTTAGAGGAGAGGAAGAAGAGAGGAAGAAAAGAGGAAGAAGAGAGGATTAATCGAAATGAAGGAATTTGGTAGAATAGAAGGAAGCCTTAGGAAAAAAATCCAATATACTAACACTAGAATACTAACAAACAGACAGACAGACAGACAGAGAGACAGACAGACAGACAAGATGCATATTTCGTTGAATGTAAGAAGCTCGCTTACGCTCGCTTCAATTAAATTTTTTATAAGCTTATTTTAATGTCTTGCTTTTACCTCTGTGAGAATTAATTGAAGCGAGCTTCTTACATTCAACAAAATATGCATCCTGTCTGTCTGTCTGCCTGTCTGTGTATCTGTTTGTCTGTTGTCTGTCAGTAACGTTTACATGTCCGACGATAACTTGAGTAAAAGTTGACCGATTTAGTTGAAATTTGGTATTCATGGTGCTTTTACTAATGATCAGGTTAAGTTCGTTGGACAGCGTTATCCGTCTAAGAGTTCACGCTCAACGCTCGCGTAAACGTGAGCTTCAAATATAAAATTGGAATTTTAGAACGGAAAAAGATTCTACTATCACCTATTTGATGGGAGAAATATTTTTTACATAATACATTTTTTTAGTAAAGCCAACAGCGAACAGCTATACCACTATGAAGTGATAAAGATCGTTAAAACTATTAAAGCGGACCTAAACGTTTAAATAGAGAATACAACGTTTTTAGCGATAAATTACGTTCTAACGTAACGATTTTAATAAAACTTTATATGCATCGTGTAAGGTACATTGAAATTGGCGATTCAAATTTCAAGTTTATAGAATTAGTTGGTAGTTATTGAGTAGGGAAGAGATACATTTTATTACAATCTTAAAATCTGTTATACATTTTTTACAAAATTTTCAACATTATGATAATTTAATTTTTTATAATTCTATATAATTATTAAAATTCATACCTTTTTACAAATGTTTTATTTAATCCAGGTATTACATCACTTCATAATTCTAGTTAACATTTTTGATAAATTTCTACTTAATTCATTAATATTTAAGCTAAAGTTCTCGTAAGAATCTTTGTCTAAAAAGCTAATATAATCAAACTGATAAGAGTGATAAGAATATAATCATACATTTAAATATGTATACTAAGCTTCCTAATCAGTGGCGCATCCAGGGGGGGCACGGGGGGCACGTGCCCCCCCCCCCCCCCCAAAGCCAATGGCCTGAAATTTAAGTATGCAATTCCGCAGCACATTTTAAAGAAATAGTGCTGTTATAGTAAAAAAAATCAGTAAATAAGTAATTATATTCGTAGTTTTTCCCGACATATTTTTTTTTTGTGTCTAAAAAGACGTGCCCCCCCCCCCCCCCCCCCCCCCCCCCCCCCCAATGTCCAAGAACTAACATTAAAGTATGCAATTCCGCAGCCTATTTTTGCTAACCTAGTTTTGCCTGACATATTGTTTTTTTTTTGGCGTTTAAAAAGACGTTTAAAAAAAATAGTTAGTTGTAGTCATTTTAATAGTTTTTAATTATCGAATAATTAATATTAATTAATTTAGAAACGGGTTCAATTGTAGAATAAGATTTTAAAAATAATTGCCCCAAAGAGATACCCAAAGATACCCAAGAGATACCCAATCTAAGGCAAGGAAGACTATATTTTGTATTTATTGACTGGACTGTTAGATACCCAACTATTTTTATTTTTAACCAATACTATCAGCTAATTTCTGTTGAACTGAAAATATTTGGCGTACTTATTTTTTTTTGTTAATTCACGTAACTAAAATATTTTTAAAATATACCAATTTATTTTTCTGACTACTAAAATAAAACATATATCTATTATATAACGTACAACTTTTAATAATAAAATATTATTCGTATATATTTTTTTTAAAATAAAATACTCCGGTCTTCATGTCCGTTTTCAAGTAACGTAAATTATAAAAACTTTCCTGGGGGAGGACCCCCGGACCCCCCAAAAAGAGAGCCCAGCCCCCCTTAAAAATTGGCTAGATCCGCCCTTGATAAGTAATTTCGGAACAAAGAAAACTCGACTTATTAATAGTCTGTGATTATGCTAAACCCACATTACACCCCCCCCCCCCCCCCCCTTTTTTTTTTTAATCTGTGCCCCTCCCAAAAAAAAATCCTGGGTGCGCTACTGTTCCTAATACATTGATGTTATACTTATTATCTAACTTCTATTATTTGAAGGAAATTTATATTATATCAATCTTATATAAGTATTTAATAATTTTAAATTATTAGTAGTAAAAAAAACCTGCCAAATTTAATATCCAGTTTATTATTTTATACATATTATATTTATTATTATTAGTTAAATTATAACAATGAATTACAAAACAGACTCCAAAGATTTTAACAAATATTACATGTTAATTTTAGATAATATAAGACCGACTTTTCAAACCATCAAAAACAATATTCCTGGTCAAAATACCTAAAATACTCTTTTAGAAATATAAATTTACACAAATGATAACAAGAAAATAATTTAACTATTGAAAAATGATTATTATTAACTATTAGAAATGATCATTTATTTACTTAGCATCGCCATCGCGCGACTTTATCATTGAAGTGAGCGCAGTTCAGTAAATATTGAATATATTGAGAAAATAGTAAATCATGAGTGAAGTTGAGGGTAGTGGAGTGGGGGTGCCTTCCTGCATTACCATATCTTAGCTACATCCTCTATCTAACCTAGACGGCTCTACCTCAATTCAACTAGTTGATCGGTAACGTGTACGTGTGTTTACGTGTAATGTTATACGTGTGTGTTAAGTAAAAGCAGATTGATTTAGTTGAAATTTGGTAAACATGTTCCTTTTACCAATGCTTAGGCTAAGTTTGTAGGGCATCGTTATTCGTGTCCAACACAAGCATCAAATTTAAAATTGAAATTTTAGGATAAGAATAGATTCTATCTTCACCTACTTGATAAGACGAAATTTTATTTAAATACAGTTACGGAAACATGACGGATAACGCTGTCCAACCAACTTAGCCTGAGTATATTGGTCTAAGAAACATGCATACCAAATTTCAACTAAATCGGTCAAGTTTTACTCAAGTTACTGTTGGACACTTAAACGTTACACGTACGTTTGACAGACAGACAGAAAGACAGACAGACAGACAGTCAGAAAGCAAAGATGCATCATTTGTTGAATGTAAGAAGCTCGCTTCAATTATTTATTTTTCAATTAGAAGTTTGATTATCACTGAGACAAATTATATTGCTATCAGTCCTTCTCTCTTTCTTCTTCAAAAATAAAATAATTTCTTATAAAAGATAAAAAAAATAGTGTGGTATCCCAGGCTCGATCCTTGGCTGGAAAAAAACATGATAACTAGGAATAAGAAAATGTTGGGTTTATAGATTTTACTTTTCAATTGTGGTAACCAGTTGATCGTCTACGTTTTAATATTAAGGTAGCTGCTTCAATCAAATAAGCTATGTGATTTAGTTAAGACAAGGTGCACGCCGAGTAAAGGTGAAAATAAAGTTTCATGAAAACTGGTTGCGTGAAAAGAATGTTTCATGAAAACTGGTTGCGTGAAAAGAATGTTACATGAAAACTGGTTGCGTGAAAATAAAGTTTCATGAAAACTGGTTGCGTGAAAATAAAACTTTCATGAAAACGGGTTGCGTGAAAATAAAGTTTCATGGAAACTGGTTGCGTGAAAATAAAGTTTCAAGAAAACTGGTTGCGTGAAAATAAAGTTTCATGGAATCTGGTTGCGTGACAATAAAGTTTTATGCAACTAATTGACCAAAACATCAGTGGGCTGAATACTTCGGTTTATTGAAACTTTAGTTTCATAGGTTGCAAGAAACTAAGTTTCATGAAACTTTAACTTCAAAGGTTGCAATAATCTGTATCACGTTCTTCATATAACAACAATTGTTATTAATTAACAACAGCTTTATAAATGTAATCCGTTTGAAATGATTTTCCTTTGGTTAATTTTATTTAGCCATGGACAGGATATATACATATATATATGCACAGGATGTGCACATTGTATATGTACAGGATATACACAAATATGTATAGGATATACACATATATGTATAGGATATAAGGGAAGGTGGGCAAAGTGGCCATGCTAAGGTTTGCTGATTTTTTAAGCGAACTTATAATCGGCCTAGAGCTTTAAAACTTTGTGATTGTATACTTCAACCATCCTCTCATATCATGTATTTTTTTCATTTAATTTAAAATTATTTAAAGAAACCAAATTGATTAATTTTCAAATAGTATCCAAATGGCCACTTTGCCCGGCACAAAGGGGGCAAAGTGGCCACAACAATATGTTCGTAATATGCAGTTATTTAACTTCATCCACAGTAAATATCTATAAAAATAATAAATTAGCATACTTTAGGTGTGTAGAAAAAAACAAACAAAAAAACATAAATAAAAAAACAAAAAAAACAAATAGTAGCTATGGGGCAAAGTTACCATACCTGGCCACTTTGCCCCGTTTGACGCCATGATACATAAGTTGTCATAACTCATTAACCAGACGGAACTATGTGACCTTTTAAACATGGTTTTGTATAGACAAGTTATCACTACATTTTAACACTTTTTTTTAAATCATAAATTTTATTACTATAATAATAATAAATAATATAAATAAACAGCATACATCAGAGAGGTGTGAAAGTAGAAAACGGTTAATAACTTCACAAAAAACACGTGGTTAAAAGTTTAAACGATGTTTGAAGACTGATATAGTTGTCTATGAAAGGTTGCTGTAATCTCCGATTAACAGCAGCACTTTACAACCATAAAACTGAGGATAGCCACTTTACCCCCCCCCCCCCCTGGCCACTTTGCCCCGCCTTCCTCTACATATATATGTACAGGATATACTTATAATATAAAATATATATAGGATATACACATATATGTACAGGATATAATATATATGTACAGTACATATTTGTATTTACTGAGTAAGTACATTCTTATCCACTATTTCCACACAAACTTATTCTTAATACTCAGTCCTTAAGAATTCATCTAAAAAAGAAACAAAGAAACTAAAGAATTCTCTTCTTCTGGGAAAGAGGAAAGAAAAGCTTTTTCCTTTAAAAAAATAAAGAAGGAAAGTAAAATAGAGGATAGAGGGGGGGGGGCTTTTAGTTTTTTACTCAGGGTTGGTATTGTTGGACGGGAAGGGGGGGGGGGGGGGGGGGAGTGTAATATCTGGTGCACGAAGCTCGGGGGAGGGTGTCCAATAGACAAGACGAGGCCCCCCTTTCTATCGGAATCTGATTGGTCGGATTTAGGACCGAGAGAATCGTAGGGGGGTAGACTAGAATTTCCCAATTACTTATCCCTTAAACTTTATTTGACTCTACCAGGGGGGGGGGGGGGGGGGGGAGGGGAATAGAGCTCTTAGATGCCCAAACTTGGAACACCCTCCTTCGCAATCCTAAGCCCGGTTAAATATTGAATCTACTCTGATGACTCCCCCCCCTCTCGCTACGGTTCTTTTTGGTTTCAACTGTATATTTGCCTGTGTGTGTGATGGAGGGGGGGGGGGGGAAGGGCTATCTAAACATTTCATATAATTGTCTTCTCCTCATGAAGGAGGTTCTCTAGTTTCTTGGGCCCTTCTAACTTGGAAGGAGGATGGCTGTAGGGTTTTTTTTAAAGGTATCGTTTATTTGCTCTTTTCCCGCCAAATCGTTATTTTTTGTCGTTCTTTCAAGTTGGTTTCTTGCTCCCTCCTCTCAGTCACTTTGTTAAAAAAAAGTATCCAATATAAAGTTTTTTTTTTTTTTTTCGTTTTTAAGAGAAGAAAAGTTTTTTAGAACTGATCCCAATTTTAGTTGTCTTTTTTTGTCAATGAACAATGTTTTGGTTTTCCAATGTTCTACTAAGAATAAAATGGTCTCTATGACTAACTACTAACTAACTAACTCCGGGGTGCAACAGTCAGTGGAGGGCCTGGGTCAGCCAAAGAGCATATACAACTATATATATAATGGATTACACAGGGTTAGTGTTTGGCTCCGTCAGTTATATAAACATTACAATTGGCATACACAACCAGTTAAGTCACCACTTCACATAAGAACCTATACAATTTATTATATAGTAATGTCAGCTGAATACTGAACGGTCAGATCTGTGGTCACCTATCCAAGTTATGGCCACACTCGATACTATTAACTTAATTCAAATGAACCCAGATCTGTGGTCATCCATTTGTCCAGGGAATAGCGTGCAAAATTGTCTGACTAACATCAATCTAAAATTTTGTGTACAAGTTTATCTTAAGGAGCCATTTAAGGATATGTGGTCGGATAGTTCATCCGCGGAACATAGATAGGCAAAAAGCAGTTGAATAAAACAAACTGGTGGTGAGCGACCATGCCCTGTCCATTATGGTGGACAATGTGATGTTCATGATCCTGGGTACGAAATTAGTTAGTAGACCGAATATCAAGTTGATGTTAGTTCGTCACTTGATAGGTGACAAGTCACAACTTTAATTTGGAGCATTATTTCAATAACTAACCTCTCAAGCGACAAACTAACATCGACTTGATTTTCGGTCTACTGACTAATTGTGTACTCAGGATCATGAAAATCACATTGTCTGGCGGGACATGGCTGCTCTCCACCAGTTTGCTTTCTTCAAATGTCCTTTACTAAATGCCATATACTCTCTAAGGCACTAAAAGATTAACTTGTAAACAAAATTTTAGCTAGATGTTAGTCAGACTTTTTTTGCACGCTATCTCCTGTACTACGTCCAAGTGATGGCCACACTCGATGCTATTAACTTCATTGAATTGAACCCAGATCTGTGGTCTCCCATCCAAGTTATTACCACACTCAATGCAAGTAACTTCATTGAATTGAATGCAGATCTGTGGTCACCCATCCAAGTTGTGACCACCTCGATGCTATTAACTTCATTGAATTGAACCCAGATCTGTGGTCTCCCATCCAAGTTATTACCACACTCAATGCAAGTAACTTCATTGAATTGAATGCAGATCTGTGGTAACCCATTCAAGTTGTGACCACGCTCGATGCTGCTTTCTTTCTGAGCTACCACTACCTAGGCCTCTTTAATACTATTACAAACTATAGTTTTACTATTTAACAAATAAACCTTTTATAAATTGGTATTTAACAAATGAAATTTTTGCGCCATAGCAGTACGTTACTCTCTCTATTCTACATCCATCATACAAGAGAAGGTACAACAATTATTATTATTATGTCAGACATTGGAATTGTGGAATGAAACTGTTTTCCCGTGTGGTAAGAAATTGTCTCCCCTCAAGGAAATAAACTGTCTCCTCATGTAGAAAGACACTGTCTCCTTACGTGGAAAGGCACTGTCTCCTCACGTGGAAAGACAATGTCTCCTCACGTGGAATGACACTGTCTCCTTACGTGGAATGTTAGTTACTATTATGTAAAAATAATAACTGTTATCCCCTTGGCCCTTGATCTAACCTTTCACAACATTGACATCTGTTTTAAATAATAAATATATTCATTCACAAAACTAGAAAGTAGTTTCTTATTTTATTCTATACATGTATTATATTTAATGCAAGTAAGTTCAACAAAAATATTTCAAAATTAAAATAGAGCTCAAACTAAATTTAAAAAAATCGATCCGAGACAACTCAGACAAACAAACAAATACATAATGTACAAGTTCATAATTACTTAGCCCAGTGATTTCCATTAATTAATTTTTAGGGTTTTGTAGATTCTTCTCAAAACCCTTATGCCGAGGGTGATGTGTCCGTCTGTCCGTCGCTCTTTGGTTCATAGGGCCCGAACCGTTTAAGCTAAAGAGCTGAAATTTGAAATACTGGTGTAACTTTTTGACCCAACCACAGGAAAAATATACAGAAGTTCAAAATTAAATATGCGCAAAAATTTATATTTTTTTAAATTTTCAAGTGGGGTATCAATTGAAAGCTGCTGAAGAGTAGGACGCAAATATATATAAGCTTTTGTAAATTTTTCATTCCTTATTGGGTAAAAAAATCAAAATATACCCAAAAAAAAATTCCCCCCCCCCAACCACTATACTTCGGCTGGTCCTAAAATTTCGAAATAATTCATGCTAATGCCATATTGTGGGGCGATGAAAATTCCGGGAGTTCATCCCAAATTTTAAAAAATTGACAATTTTGGGCGCGAAAATTTGAAGTGCGCCAAAAATTTTATTTTTTTAAAATTTTGAGTTGGGTATCTTATGAAAGCTGGTGAAGAGTAGGATTCAAATATATATTTGCTTTTTTAAATGTTTCATTCTTTATTTATTTTATAAGTCAAAATATACCCCCAAAAATTTCCCCCCTCCCCAACCACTCAACAACGGGTGGTCCTAAAATTTCGAAATAATTCATGGTTATACCTTATGGTGAAGCGATGGAAATGGGCTGAAAAAATGAATTTTTCTTGTCGTTATTACCGATGACAAACATTGTGCCCCCACAGGGGATCGAACCCGGACCCTTGAGATCGAAGAATAAAATCATAATTACATAACGGGCATGCTTAATCTTCTACAAAACCCTAAAAAGTACTTGGACGCAAGTACTTCCCTGTGATTTTCAAGTTTTCGTAGGATCACAATATGTTTTCGTTATATGAGGAAGTAAAAATTCACAGAAAATTAGGACAGGAGGATTTCACCGCAACATCGGGCAAGCTAAACTTCTCCGAACTAATGAGGCGCGGAAACGAAAATGTTAAAAAGATCAGTTAAGAAATCTGGCTTGTTATTATATAACTATTTTATGGAAAATCGACATTGTTTTGACTGATTACCGTATTTGTGCTTACGGTAATGAATTAACTGCCGAACTCGTACCTGACTAAGGATTTATGTATGGTTAAGGTAAAAGTTAATAAACAGGTCAAGTGTGTTCTAGTCAGCACACAGCGAGGGTCCGTAGGCAACACTGTATAGTTAAGTAGTATACCCTATTGATGGTGTTTTTTAAAATGCTAAAAAGCTTACTTTGAACTATCCTATGGGTCTGATATTCTCAAAACACATAAACAAACTTCCGATAAAGTAATTTTTGCCACTAAACGGAACTACAACTATATAAATACATCGAAAAGACCATAATTATAATAAATAGGTCAAGTGAGGGTCCGTAGGCCACACTAATAGTGTTTAACTGTAAAGTGTATAAACAGTGTTTTTTTAAACTGCTAAAAAAAGTAAAGATACCACTTTTTGGAAATTTCGAGAACAAAAAAATTATTTTATTTTTTATTGAAAGTAAGCTACTTTGAACTATTCTGAGGGTCTGATATTCTCAAAACACACTCTGATAAAGTATTTTTTTGCCACTGAACCGGACTACAACCATATAAATACATCGAAAAGACCATAATTATAAAAAGACGTATTTTGTCAATAAAAAATAAAATAATTTTTTTTTTCTCGAAATTTCCAAAAAGTGGTATCTTTACTTTTGGTCGAAGAATGTTCAGGAATTTTTTCAGATTTTTTGCACTTCACATAAGCGAGATAGAGGGGGGGGGGGGGGGGGCACGTTTCAAACCCACTTCAAACTTGCCTACGCTCGCCCTATCAAAGTTATATCCAAAGAATTATATATTTTTGTAATCAGCTCGACGTACCCTTTCATATGATACCCCTCACGGTGTCGAAAAAAATAAAAACATTTTAACCCTTACGTTTTTTTTACCCTATTTTTTTTGAAAAATATTTTTTTTAAGTTGCTATATTTTTAAAATATGTGGGTAGGTACAAGACATATAGGTACATGCCAAATTTCAAAGTATCCGGACGAAAGGTGTAGCCGTGAGAGCAGGTGACCGGACGGACGGACAGACACACTCAGGAAAATATAAGGGTCCTTGGTTTTGCCTACGGACCCTAAAATGATCAGTTAAGAATGGCTTGTTGCTTGTTATTATACAACTATTTTATGGAAAATTGACATTAGCTTTTTGACTGATTACCGTCTTTGTGCTTAATGAATTAACTACCGTACTCGTACCTGAATAAGGATTAACGTATGTTTACGACAATTCCTGTTTAGTTGGTAACCCTGTAACTTATTCGGGAGCCTGCTTGAATTCTTTTATTGGAGAAAGCATTCATTGAGTTGTTTGAAGTTGTTTAAAAGTGCCAACATTTATTCTATGATCATCTTAAGTGCAGTGGACTCGACAGCAAATATTAAAATATCAAAGGGAATTTGAGATGAGATGTGATTTAGAGGAGGCCCATGATAGTTTCTCTCCCTCGACTCTAGCATTGGGTATTGGGTTTAGATTATTAATATTTTATTCTAATGCGTGGCCATTTTACTGCGTGGGATCTTACCCTCGTCCAAAGGGAGGAAGGGGCAGCATTAAGTTGAGAGCAGCTAGCCGTGTATAGTTAATACCGTAGAGTTGTTTTTATTATTCCTAGGATAGTAGTTAGATTCTAAAGCCATAGAATACCCTGAGGATGCTGTGACTCACAGAACACCCTCTACATTATAGACTTTGGCTACGTCCCTCTCGCACATCTTACCCTCCCCCTATTTCCCTTGCTAATATTAAAATAGGGAAACTAAAGAGGACTAGGCAAAGGGAGAGAACCCAAATCTAAATAATCAGGATTTGTAAAGAAAAGTTATGTTGGGGCATGACCCCGGCACAATAGTGCACATGACTAATTCTATATATTATGCACAATTCTCCCCTTCCTTTAGAACTCTACAGAGCTGCTATTCTTATATTCTTTCCCAAACTAAGTAAAACCATGCCACGTTAAAATCGTAACAATTAGCCCCTTCACGAAATTATCGTTTAGTTTTATTTTATTATTTTTGCTTCCGAGCAAGCTTGCCGAAGGTAACGGAAGCTATGGGATCATTCTGAAGAACGAACATATTTTAGGGGTCCGATTTGAAAAATTCCAAGACAAAAATCCGTTTCAGCATCAGGGAACATATATTTGGATCCGTGTCTGTCTGTCGGTTTGTCGCTCAATTTTTTGCGAACCAACATATTTATTGTCTTAAAAATTACACGTCCGATGTTATTGAAATTCGGATGGTAGGTCATAATTAGCCCATTGTTGGTCCCATATAAGTTTCTGCGTCCATTTTTTTTCTCTTCCACAGGCGCTCAAACATAAATTTACCTAAATATTCAAAAGTATTTATATGAAATTTTGATGGTTCGTCATAGGTAGCCTGCACATAGCCAGATTAGTTTCAACCGTTTGCGCTTTTTAAGTTTTGCTAAATTGATACTTTAATACATGTGTAAGAAATATCAATACGATTTTGACAGATTTAAAAAACAGGGGAATAATGAAATAAATTGGGTAATAATAGGTTTTAAAAGCATAAGCCATTAAATTTTATAAAATAGGACGCGAGGAAGCTATGTGCACACTAATTGGCAGAGTATTATACATAAAAGTATCAATTTTGCAAAAGTTAAAGAGCGCAGACGTTTTAAATTAATCTGGGGTTATCTGGGGGTTACTATCGAGAAACTAAAAAAGTTTCATACAAATGAAAGATAAGTATTTTTGAAGCTGTAGGTGTAAATAAATGTATGATTGTGAGCATGTGGAAGACAAAAACAAATGAGCATAGAAGGTTAAAACTATTGGTTTACTCATCAAGGTTGAAACTCATTCTTGGTTGGGACCAACAATGTGTTTATCATATTCTTTTCTCAATTTTTAATGAAATTTGGATGGTAAGTCATAATCAGCCCATTATTGGTCCCATATAAGTTTCAACTTTCTGTGAAAATTCGTTAAAATTATTTTGCACATGCACACAATAAATATACATTCATTTTCATCTACTCGCATATCTTCAAAAGTTCTCATATTATGATGTTTTTGAAATTTGGATAGTTTGTCGAATATTGCTCGCAGATAGCCCTAGATTAATTTGCGCTCTTTAAATATTGCTAAATTTATACTTCTATTCATGAAAAAAAATAATCTATTTTAATAGCCACAGACCGACAGGCAGACACGGAATCGAAAATGTTCTTTGATGTCTGAAACGGATTTCTGTCTCGGAATTTTAGAAATCGGAGATATAAAATATTTTTGTTCTTCAGAACGATCACATAGCTTCCGTTACCTTCGGTAAGCTCGGAAGCAATATTATAGGCTCATATATATTATATAAAATAAATAAATGATTTAATTTTAATTTTTGTTTTGTTATTAGGACAAGGAGGGAAACAAACAACTGGAAGGAGAAGAGAGATGAAGGATGAAAAGGCGCTATGTTTTGATAAATACCAAGCCAGATATTAACTCCACAATTCTACAAATATAAACAAAACAAAGGTAAATATATTAATTTAATACAATAGTTGTATAACATTAAATAAGTAAGCGAGATGGGTTATAGGAAAGTAGGAGGCTAGAGTTGCTTTTCTCTACAATTTTGTTGTTTTTAAATGTTAATAAGTTGTTTTGTAAATCCACAAAAATGTTTCCTGTTCTACGACGGTTGTTCATAATATGTTACATCACTAGTTAGTTATTTAGTTATTGAATGATATTGAAATGCGATTAAAAATGGCTAAATTTAAATTGAGTCGAAGGAACGGAAGATATATGGTTGTAGAAGGAAGTGGTGAATGTCAGAGAGGTAGAGAAGGGAGGGGGTAAAGCAAGGAGTGGGGTAAGTTAAGGTAAAGGAAGGAGCAAGGCAGTGAAATTGGTCTCAGTTCTTCTCTCTAATATAAATGGCTGTGTGGAGGGGGAGGGTAAACTCCTCCTCATTTCGGCACAAAACCAGGAGGAGGGGGGAAGGGATCTCTTTGGCAACTTTATTGATCTCTTACCAAGGAAGGGGGGGGGGGGGGTCCACAATGCTACACTGCTCCCTAGCAAGGACCTGCCTCGGAGAGGGTGGGTAATTAAATATAATGGAATATTTGCTTTGGCTCGAAGAGGGGAAGGACCTCCCCCCCCCATACAGTGTGAGAGGGGTGGGGGGAGGACACATTAGAAGGAGGGAAAGCATTGCTTCATATCCTTCTTTTCTTGGTTTCCTTTTCTTTTCCACGTTAGTTGATGGTTTTTATTCTTAGGCTTTTCCATATCCTGGCTCCTTCATTCAGACATACAACTAATTTTAACACTTTACACACTCACAAATAAACACTTATTTTCTTCAAACACACTCCCAACAACTTGCTATTCATCAATCAAATAAATATCTGTAATCGATTCTCAACTATTTAAAGAAATATCTGTAATCGATTCTCAACCATTTATAGAAATATTTGTAATCGATTCTCAACCATTTAAAGAAATATCTGTAATCGATTCTCAACCATTTAGAGAAATATTTGTAATCGATTCTCAACCAGTTAAAGAAATATCTGTAATCGATTCTCAACCATTTAAAAGAAATATCTGTAATCGATTCTCAACCATTTAAAGAAATATCTATAATCAATATTCATCCATTTAAAGAAATATCCGTAATCGATTCTAAACCATTTAAAGAAATATCTGTAATCGATTCTCAATCATTTATAGAAATATCTGTAATCGATTTCGGCCCATTTAAAGATATGCCTTTAATTGATTCTCAACAATTTAAAGAAATGTCTATAGTTGATTTTGAACCATTAAAAGAAATATCTTTAATCAATTCTTAACCATTTAAAGAAATATCCGCAATTGATTCTCAACAATTTAAAGAAATATGTATAATCGATTTTCAAACATTTAAAGAAATATCAGCAATCGATTCTCAACCATTTAAAAAAATATATCTAATCAATTCTCAACCATTAAAAAAAATATCTGTAATCGATTCTCAACCATTTAAGGCCGCGAAGCTTCGGCAAAAAGACCCCAAATTACAGAGAAATAATTATTACTATAATTGCAATTATTCAAAAATATTACAAATATTCACTTAAACTTTTAATAATAATAATAATATTATTATTATTAAAAGTCTGGGAATTTTTTAAGTGATTTCCTCCAAAAAAATACACCTTATCAAAGTAGTGATATCAACATTGTTGCCAAGTCTTTAAAGATCTTTAGGTGTAAGTTTATCCACGAAAAATTATAGCCACAGGTAAAACAAATATGGTATATTATATAAAAAGCAAAATGCAAATTTTTCTACTCGAGTTCTTAATGCGCCACATCACCAGTAAGCTAACATCTCAATTAATATATCTGTTTCTTCATCAGTTATGTTTCCAGCCCACCTCGAAATCTTTGGAAAATTCAGATGCTCATCTGTCCATCGATGACTAGATAAGTGGACCGCGGTAGGGCGCCTGTTGTACAGCTTGGATGATCCAAAATTATTATATACCAAGAGTCCGGTTCCTGTTTGTCCAAACCTTTAGTGTAGAAAGGATTGAAAATGTTGTTAAATATAGGTACAGTTTAATTATTTTATTGTTTTATTTGTATTTGCAAGTATATTTGAGTTGAGTTAAATAATTAGAGTTTGAAAGCAAATAGAGTTTTGGTTGATGGGAGGGTTCAAGTGCTCTCACTAAGTTTCCACCGGATTCCGACAAACTTTCTCAATTACCACTCTATCGCTTCAGTCTCTCTCTATAGATAAACACCGTGCATTATATATCTTCTATTAATCTGTCCACTCCACTCTCATTTCATCCCTTAAATATTTCATCTTCTTATATACCATCCATCTTCTCATTTATTTGTCTTTTGTTATTTTAAGGAACGACGTTTTCGTAAAGTTTTCGTGAGGTTCGTCCTCTAGTGTTTTTTTAAAAACTGCAAACTAATTTTAGTTTTATGGAAGATATATACAAATCAAATAAAGTAAATACAATCGTCGAAATAATACATTTTTAAATCAAAATCAAACATACATTATTATTTTATAAATCTAAAACTTTACGAGAGACGACGTCACAAATTTTGTGAATCCAGAAGTTTCTAACCTATTACAGGTATCATTACTGGGATCCTTCCAGGGATCATTACTGGGATCACTAGGAATCGTTCCAGGGATTACTACTGAGATTATTCCAGGGATTTTTCTCAAAAAAGTTGCTCGCACTATTACAGTAGGTTGTAACTAACTCGAATCATGCGAGCATCTTCCTTGAGAATAATCCCTGATCCCTGTAATAGATTTGAAACCAAGATCCACAAAATCTGTATACTGGTTCACATTAAATCGAGAGACGGCTTGGCCGTGTGGATAAAATTACTTATATTCATTTTGAGTTGTACGAAATCGGTTCATTTTTGAGCCAGAGAGGCTGTGATGTTGTCTATCCAGGCTGTCCTCTTTCTCCCTCTGGGCATTTTTCCCTCACACCTGGCTTCAAGGACTCTTCGGGGAAGTCTGTTAGTACTCATCCTATTCACGCGTCCAAACCATCGTCGGGTTCCTCCGTCCAGACGTCTACTAGTTTCTGAAGCATTTCTTCTGACTCTCCTACCAGAACAAGGTCATCAGCAAAAGCCATCGCCGATAGAGTAACTGCTTTCAGCATCCAGTAACCAGGATGGTAACCTCTGGTTCTAGCTTTACAAGACTTAATCACATCATCCATTAGAGTGATGAATAGGAGTGGGCTCAGGATATCTCCCTGTCTAACTCCGATGTTCGTAGAAAATTCTTTGGAGCTTGAATTACATATACGTACATTTTGTCAATTCCGGTAGAAGCTTTTGATGCTTTTGACTAAGTTCCTTGATATAACCCTGCTCTCAAGGGCTGCCCAAAGCGAAGTCCATGGTACACTATCGAATGCCTTCTGCAGATTAATCAAGCAAGGTTGGACTTGCTTGACAAACTCAATTGTCTTTTCAGCCAGTTGCCGTACTGTAAAGCTGAGATCCTGTGTGCTTCTATTAGGGCGAAAGCCACATTGGATTTCATCCAGGTGAGGTTCCACTTCAGCTCTTAGTCGCTCCTCCAAGATTCGACTATAAACCTTCCCTGGTACGCTCAGGAGTGAAATTCCTCGATGGTTACCACATTCTCTATGGTCTCCTTTCTTGAATATGGGAACAATAATTGCTGTTTCCCAGTCCTTGAGAATTATCTTTATTCGCCAAGCGTTGCTAACTACTTTATAAAAGAGTTTCTCTCCTTCTCGGTCAATCATTCTCTCCTCTTCTTCGTTGTACCAAATCGGAAATGACTCATAGCCGAGTGGATAGAGTGTCAGACTGTCACACATCTTCAATCTCGCATGGATAACATAAGGTTTCTGGTACTTAAATTCAATCTTAGAATTCACATAGGGGTCTGTAACTGTTGTAGGTGATAATACATATTGACTATTGTCACAACTCATCATCATTTTAAAATTTTACATTTTCTGCATCCAGGATACGTCCCGAATCTGTCCCTAGCATACCCTACTGGATATGCTATGGAAGTCCCATGGACGTTAGAAGGGTGGACATCGGGTCAACCATAAGACCATCCAATAGCAAAAACTCTATCTTCCACAGGATATGCCAATGGAACAAGTGACTGGTCCTGTAGTCCTGTGGATATCCTAGGGAAAAAGTCGTCCTACTTAGGCTATTAATGAATCAAGGATGGCACGAGGTAGTTGGTTCGATTTCTCACCGTGATCCTCTGATTAATTTGGTGCACTAATGATCACATCCATACTCGCTTCGGCGGTACAATGTATAGAGGTATTATGTGTGAAGTGACTGGAACTTTCTACCATGGGGCTAGTAAAATTGGCATAAAATATGGCCTATTTGACTAGGTTAAAATATTGCTAGATTTGAACAAGTGGTTCGTCCTACCCGTCTAGTACTAGTTCTAGATCTTTACTACTAATACTAGTACCCATTAAATTCATGTTTAGATTTTAACATTTTTTAAAACAAAGAGAAGTTTTCCACATATTATTTCCAAACAAAAGTTACCAAGTCTAAGGGTGGTAAAGAAAACTTGTAAAGAAAAAACGGCTTTTCTTGTCTTATCTGGAAGTAGTTGAGATTCAGGAGCAGAAGACAGGACTCGAAGGAAACAGTGAAGAAACTCAGGGACGACGTTTCATTTATTATTCTTACTCCCCTCTTCACTTTCAAGGATGGACTTTACGCTGAAGGGCGAGAAAAAAAGTCCCTGTGAAGGACTTAGTACTTCGAGCTTTATCTTGCTTTGCCACCCTCCACAGTCATCGCTATCCAGCAATCATCGCGAAGGACACCCTACCCACGACCTACAGCTCCACAGCCTACCAAACATTTTTTCCCCCCTATCCGAAAAAAAAAAAATCCGAAAAGGGGAAGTCCGACGCCGCCCTCCTCGAAGAACCCGGACAGAATGACTAATGACCGGACCTGGAACCACCCCCACGAAGGCGGTCATCTCCCTCGGGCAGCGTTACGAACTATTAAACTTCAATGTACCCAAAATTCCACTTCCCTTCCTGCTCGTAGACCGGAGTCGCTACGTTTCGCCTCGTCGCTACAGCCTCCCCTTTCTATTTATTCATATTTTTTTTTCCATTTCTTAACCCCAAGTAAAACCCCTATTCTGCCACAACAAAGAAGAAAAACATTTTATACATATATTCACATATATACATATATAAATTTCTTAAACATCATTCTCCTTTTATTTCCATGACATTCAAAAAATTTATTTTTCGCATTCACCCCTCTCTCGACTTTTTTATTTTTTGGCTATTCTCTGTATAAAAGAAAGTTGATAGTTGAGTACGGTCCATTAGTCTTCCAAGTCAATAACCTATTCAAGTTTTTTCCATGGGGGGGGGGGGGGGGGGGGAGGTTAGGGGCACAAGTTGAGTAAAAAAGAAAGAATGTCCCGCTATTTTTATACAGAGAATGATAAAAGGGCGGGAATAAAGGGAAAAAATTGAGGGAGCTTTGCAAAGTTGTAAACAAGTGATTTGGATACTCAATATGAAAGAAAAAATTGAAAATAAAATAATTTATATTTATTGATAGTTTTCTTTTCTTTTTTTTTTTTTTGCCATTGTACGATTATGTCAGGGCTATATTATCTACTATTTTAATGAAATTAACATAGCCTTTATAATCGAGGCTTGCTCAGTATATGTAATTAAGTCTTAGAGAATATGAATTAAAATAATAAATTGCTTAGGAACGGAATAACTTTTTTAAATGGTCCGCATCACTCATACTAGCTAAACTTTACTACCTACACAATCGCTTCGTGATTTACATTTATTTAGTTGGTATGATTTAGTTTTCTTGATTAAATTTATTTCTATTGGTTGAAATTAAAATTATCCTACTCGGACGGGAATTGAACACCAAACCAGGGCAGTAACTACAATCTTGGGGGCCCTGGGGCAAGATTATTCTGGGGGCCCTTCGTAGTGTCGAAGGGATACTCCCCCCCCCCCCCCAGAAATAGGGAGGTTCGGGAGTTCTCCCCCGGAAATTTTTTGAAAAATAACCCCCCAAAACTTGTTTAAATGCATTCTAGAGGTCACATTTACCCACATCGCTATAGTATTTTATTTTGCATATGACCCAAAATCGAAAATGTCTAATTTAGCCTCTATAGCTAAATCCTCACCTACCTCCTGGTTAATTTGTTAGGCTACTACATACATACATATTATACCTTATACGAGCTCTTCGTAACAGTTTAAGGAAAAAACTCTGATAAAGGTGAACAATATATTGAGTAAGCGTCAGAGTTTTTTGTCAGTTCACCGTGTCATAGTCCTCAAAAAACTTACTGGTGAACTGCGTTTGTCCAGGGGCCCTTGGTGCGTAAAAATATTGAATCTTTTTCTGTCAATGTCTTGGGGCCCCCTAGTTTCAAGAGTCGTTTAATAATAGTCCTTAATTATTCTTTCCTGAAACTAATTTTTTTGATAAACAGCTTTTAAAATTCACATTATTTCGTTTTGCCCATTGAAATTCCAATAGGGCCGTAGGATCGGGGGCCCCCGAGGACGGGGGCCCCGGGGCACTGCCCCGGTTGCCCCGGTGGTAGTTACGGCCCTGCACCAAACACCCAATCATGTGATACTTACTGTTTTTAATATTTTCTTAAAAATCAGATTTTTTACTTAAACATACGTTGATCTTGCATATATGTATATGTTTAGCGTACGTAAATTGGATTAAAATTGGCAAAGTTACGATAAAATTAATGAGTAAAAAGTTTTTTGTCGGTTTTGAAACTATCACTGGCTCCACATTTACTTTTAAGATCGAAAGTGGTATCGATAAATTTCAATAAGAACTTTTGGCAGTTCACAAGCTGATAAATGGAAATGTAACCTAACATACACTTCAAAGCAAATATTACAAAATAAACAACTCTATGTACGAACTAATCGGTTTATGAGTGACTCTGTGTACGAACAAATATCCTGTCAAACAATCTAAAGAAGGTGTATAGTATAGGTAAAATAGACCCAAAATGCACTAAATAAATGACAAAATTTGTACATTCATGAAACTTTGCTCATACCTTCATATCGGCAGAAGAAATATAAATCTGCAGAGTCCGTCAAAATTTAGGGGGTGGAACACCCCCCTAGGGGGGCGGGAAGGGTGGATTTTTTGCTTTTTACCTCATATCTCGAAAAGTATTGACATTAAGTGAATTATGGTTATTTACTAATTTGTTCTTCATTAAATTTCCAATAAAAATAGTCCTTTAACATTTTTTTTTTTACCTCCAGCCGTTTTCGAGTTACAAGCGCTCAAAATTAGGTAATATAAATTAAAGTAGGATTAGGGGGAAAAAAATTAAAAGTTCATTTGTAATGGAAATTTATTGAAAAACAAATTTGTATATAATCATAATTGGCCTAATGTCAATACTTTTGACATTAGGGGGTGTTCCACCCCCTAAATTTTGACGGACTCTGCAGATTTTCATTTCCACTGCCAATAAGAAGGTATGAGCAAAGTTTCATGAGTGTACAAATTTTGTCATTTTTAAAACCCAATTTTTCCTGTAGTAGTACAGAATGATCATTTTTAGACTGTTACTCCCCATATAAAAACAGAAGTGTGATATTCCTTTGTCCCAAAGTACATTGGACTAAACATCCCTTAGTCTTAATGGTTGTTTAGATAGTCATTTATATTCTAAAAAAACATAGGGGAGTAACAATCTAAAGAAGTACCTAATGATGTACGAAACCCTAAAAAGTACTTGGTTACAAGTACTTCCCTGTGATTTTATCTTTCCATATTCATGATAGATTTTAATGGAATTGACTATTAATATTCCTTGATAATTTCTTCAATAAAATTGGTGAATGTGTTAAAAATCAGAGCATATCTGTACAAAGGAATGAAGCGTGAAGGTGACAGAAAAGGTAAATGAGGGAACTTTGTCCTTATACAATGACAAAAGAGTGACCACTTCTTCGATGAAAGGAAGACGACTCCAGACTCCAGAAGAGTTCAGGAGTTTAGTGGTCATATAGATGACAACAAAAAAACCTTTCAACCAATATAATAGATCTTTATAATATACAACTGAAACTTTTATTTTTATTTCAAAACTAACTTCTGACCAAACGAAATGAAGAAAAGAAAAAATTTCCAAGTTAGAATTAAAAAAAAATTGTCTAAAAAGATAAATTTTACGACGATGAGGGTGTTGGAGAAGTTGCTGAAGCAACGTGGGCGTTATTGTGGTAATTGGACGGGGTCGGTTATTTCAATGGGTCCTGAAACGCGTCCATTGTGCTGTTAGAAGATTTGCAGTCTATTGTCTGTTGTCGCGTGGCACGAGGGTTAACCCATAGCACCCCATGGCCCCATCTCGTTGGTAACAATACATTCCTCTCTGCGCCATGAATAAATCCAAACCTTTTTTTCGTAATAGTTCGTAAGATCATTTCAACTATTTCTCATCGATTAGAAGTGTTTAGCTTCTTCTTCTTTTCGATCGATTATTTTCAATAAAAATAATTTAATGAAAGAAGGTGAAAAGAATTCACTTGACGGACAGTGCTTTACGACGAGTAATGAAATTTATATTATTTAACAGTTAAAATTAATGAAAGAACAAGTAGAATTAATTTTGAAATTCATGGGCATGCGCAGTGGATAAAAGCCGCTCCAACCCGACTTGTAAGTGTTGTTCCAAACCGTTCCAACCCACGCAGGGATCGTATGCGAACTGTTTACTGTACCGTCTAAACGATCCTCTGACAATACCAAGTACTGGTTTTTATGACATGCGCAGTTATGACAATCGTCACACATGTCAACAGGAAGGTTCCCTAACTAAACCCGTTCCAACCTGACTTGATTTTATAACAGTACAATGTTAGCGCATGCGTATAAAACCTGTCCTAAACGAATCCCGAACGATCCACGGGACATTACAAAGGACGGCACAAATAGGGGGGTTGGAACAAACCTATTGTTTGTTATTTAATAACTTTTCGTGTTTACCTTTATGGATAAATATCATAAAATCAATAACTTTACTTGTTCTTTATGAATAAATATCATAAAATCTCAATCCATACTGCTTATTTGATTTAATTGCTATTGGGTAATTGCTGTTTTGCGATATTTTGACCCTTCCTTGGATCATTTTTAAGCAGAATGGCAGAAGATTACATTACATTGAAATTACGTGAAATTCTGAAATAAATGTGAAATATTTGAATCGTCGGATTCTCGATAAATTCCCTTATTTTTACTTATAAATAAGTTACTTCTATTCGCTGCCTGAAATTCATCTTGGATACATACCTACAATCGTTCAATTATATAAATAGTAAGCAGAATAATTGGTTCCTTGTATTAGCGAATTTTCAAAGAAAATTACGCTATTGCAATGGCTTCAAAATTTTTGTAATGCGAATTTTTGAAAAATTTTTCCATGGAAATCCGTTTTAGACCATTCTAAATCGATTCCTAAAATTTAACACTTTTTTTTATGTATGTATGTATATATGTATGCAGTGCTCGATTTCTAGAAATGGAGGTGCCGGAACTACAGCCTACCCTCTCTCTTCCCCCCCCCCCCCCTCCCTATAGAAGGGGGGTCCGGGGGTCCTCCCCCGGGAAAATTTTGAAAAATAAACGTTCAAAAACAGCGTTTTAGACATAAACCCACACAGCAATAAGGTGGGTTTCGTGTAAGAAAACATATAATTTTAAGTAGTATTTTTTATAAACAATTTCTTGATTAGTATAACACGTGTTGTTAAAATACTCTCAATAAATAAATAGGTACTTAGGTTTATACGAATAATTAAATCAACAAAATATTTCCTGTCTCACTCGCCCCGGGCGAGTTTCGGCACAGTGTCTCTGCACAGTACTTATTTAATACGATCCCTGCCATTAAAAAAACGTTGTTAATAAATTGCTAGTCTAGGGTAATACTATGGTGTCAGTTTAATACATGATGTCCTTAATCAAATTTGTAGTCACTCACTGACAAACAAAATTTTAACTTAGGATTTTAAAAAATCTTAGTGCCGATAATTTTATTTTTTATTTATCAGAGAGAGAGGTCCCGGAACGCCGTTCCGCCGCGTTCCGCCTCAAATCGAGCCCTGTATGTATGTATATATGTATGTATATATGTATGTATATATGTGTCACTCCAGACGATATCTCCCCTTAGGATGCACTTAAACATTTCAAACAAATTTTAAAATGTCAATAATATCAAAAGAAAGGATGAGTTCGTTGGCCAGAATTTTTGGAGTTCATTTAGGGGTCAAATTTTTACAATTTAGGGTCAAAAATAGCATAAAAACGTGTTTTTTCCATTTTACCCCCCTTTTATATGAAAACATGATAAAAGTGTACATAACAACAATTACTGTACTCTTAAAGAGCTTTCCAACGACATGCATCTTGAAGGGTAAATACTATTTTGACTTTTGTACCCCGTACCCCTGTGTACCAATTTTTTTTCACCCATCCAAATTCTAAACCAAAATTTGTCTACATTATCATAAGCCAATAATATGCAGATTTATTTGAAAATTCGCTCATTAAGTCATGGTGCATGACTGGACTTTGTTTAATTTGATTTGTTGGGTCTGGAAGAAATATTATACTCTCCCTTTAGCGATATACTTTGACCCTCCTTGGGTCATTCTCGAGCTGACTAACTAGAAATATCGCAAAAGGGAGCGGATATATATTTTCATTTTTCTTATGACCCCAACAGCAATTAAATTAGACAATCCAAGGAACCAATTAACTTATCTTACAATTTATTTGTTTTGCTGGGTAGCATACTATTAACTGCTTTGAAATATAATACATTACATTAAATAAATATAAAAATTATATTAGATACATTACATCACTAATCACTGAAATTTTATAATGATCGTAATTCTATACCAATTTAATTAGGATAATGCACTCACGCACAGATATAAAAATGATTTGTTTCCCGTATTATTGATAAAAAAATAAAATAAACTTAATACGCACAATTTAATAACACACCCACGATTCTTGGAACATAAATAATTGTTTGACAGAAGATGACTAGGTCTAAGCGGCAACCATTGCTGTAGTAAGGATATTAGTGTACAAATAATTTTGTATGTGTGTGTGAGTTCTTCTTAGTCGACGCAGTTTAATTGCAGCATCACTTCATATTTTAAGATGGTGTGATGATACAAAGATACTTTGTGGAAACATGACTTAAGTAGAATATGAAACTATATAATATACAAATGAAAGTTTTTTAACCAGGCTTGAACATGACAGGCAAGATCGAAACGTTGTCAAATAAGTGTTCAAATTCTTTACCTGTAATAGGATCTGCATATATATAGTTATTTTTACTTTATCAAAATCAAATGCAATCGGCATCAAAAGGCATCTAGTTCTAAGGTTTAATTCATTATATCAATTTATTTGGAATCGAAATATCATCTTGCTTATTTATATTATATATATTATATTATTTATCCATTGTATATAACCGTATATAAGTTTATTGAACTTATATACAGTAAATAAAAAAAAAAAATAATAAATTACTTAAGTAATATTCAAGATGAGAGGAAATTTCCACGGTGCTATTGTCACTGTTGAGCAGATCTGATCAAATTGACTCGTTCATGCTTAAATTGTTTCTTAAAATTGCTTGAGTTAAAGGGAGCACTTCTTAAGTTTTATTTCGGTCCCAAACGCCTACACATTTGGAAAAAAAAGCATTAGGTCCTATTTACGGACCATTGTATAATTTCGGACGCAAAACCAATTCATTGGAACCAGTTTGGAAGAGGGAGACGAGCCAGGTGAAACCATGCAAGCCACCCCCGCACGTACAATAGTTGAGCTCTCAAATTGACCGTACAGAAAAACAACTATAGCGGTCATTATAGTGACCATCTGCCGCTCTTATATCATCCCCTTCACTCTCCTACTGACCATCATCACTACTGGACCACGTTCCACAATCTCCTTCCTTCGATTCATGGCCCTTTCACAAAATACCAGACATGAGTCTAGTGATTTATATCTTTCTTCTGTCATTATTACATTTAGATCTGCTTTACTTCTAACATCTAGATTTACAGTTCGTTGTGGATGTAAATTAGATCATTTGGTATGACTGTGAAAGAGTTTATTATTACTTATTAATACATCCTTTCCACAGCGATCAACTTCAAGTATAAATGTCTTAATTTATAAATACATATAAAATTAAAGTTTTGTCTGTACATTGAGCAGAATTGAAAAATGTTTGGATAATTGCTTCCGAGCTTACCGAAGGTAACGAAAGCTATGTGATCGTTCTAAAGAACGAAAATATTTTGTCTCCGATTTCAAAACTCCCAAGACAGAAGTCCGTTTCAGACATCAGGGAACATTTTTGGTTCTATGTCTATCTGCCGGTCTGCCGCTCAATTTTTGCGAACCAACATATCTTAAAAACTGCACATGCGATTTTAGTGAAATTTCGATGGTAGGTCACAATTCGCCCATTATTGGTCCCATATATGTTTAAACTTTCCGCGTCCATTTGCTTCTCTTCTACATTTGCACAAACATACATTTATTTACACCTATAGCTTCAAAAGTACTCATCGTATTTTTTTATGAAATTTTGATAGTTCGTCGAAAGTAGCCCGCAGATCCCAAAATTAATTTCAACCCACCTGCGCTCTTTAACTTTTGCTAAATTCATACTTTAATTCAGGTTAAAAATCAAAACATTTTGACATATTAAACAAACTGTGGAATCAATTAAATAAATTAGACAATAATGGCTTGCAAAAGCAACAAATCAATAAAGTGTACGTACTAGGATGCGAGGAAGCTTTGTGCCACACTTATTGGCAGTCCATTTTCCATTTAGTTTTATTTTCGAAAATCAAGAACTTTGTTCGAAAAACAAAACTTTGGACTTATGCATGTTTTTCGGAGCCCGTCGTAGATCCGACTTTATAGGCGGAAAACTGCCATGTTGGAGAATATTTCAACGAAAAGTATTAGGAATACCTGGGTTTTTATCCATTCAAAAATGACATACTTTGAACATGTTCATGGCAACCGCGGTTGTAGATTTGATTGTCTGTTATCTACTACCATTACCTGTTAACCTTCATTATCTAATATTATATAAAGCCTCAATCTTTTAATTTTTGACAACAAACTTGTAATGTCGATCTTTCATGACCTTACGACAATAACTTTTAGCTGCTATTTATGATTGATTAGACAAATGGTTTGTTTTTGGGTTGAGTTGGGTTTGCGAGTGATTAAATGCGTGTAAAGCTTGTTCAATATGTTTCCAGGGTAAGTTTCTTTTAAAGTGTTGTATACAACATGCAGTTGGATCTTATAGAAAAGCAATCGATCTCCTGCCGACATTATTATATGTTTGAAACATCCTTAACAAAGGAAATGGGAGCCGATCGCTTTGCACCGTAAACAATAGCAGGCTGTAGAGAAAATGAGCCCCCCCCCCCCCCCCCCGTAGCACCCTATTTGTAAAGGAGCGCCCTGTGAGGAGGAGTAACGAGGGAGATCTACACTGCGAGGGGGCTTAATGAATTTTACCAGGGGTAGGTGGACCCCCCGCAGAGTGAAGTGGAGGGAGTGGTTACCTAGGTTACTAAAATATGAGATGTGGCACGCGAGCTGGCCCATACCCCACACACAACTTCTACCAAGCAACAATAATACTTTGTAAGTTGGACTTGGTAAGTCCGAGTGTGTTTACACTTCACTCCTATACCACTTAGAACCAACCAGAACTGCTTTTACAAATATTACTAAAACATCCCAACCGTATTTCTACTGCTACACAAACATACTTGAAATTCAATATGGATGCATACCATGAATTATTATTATGTACCACGTTCTAGCTCGACGATAAGAACAAAAGACGCAGAGAAACAAATGAAAATAATATTATAAATAGAAACAAATCGGTCCGAGACATCTCAGACAAACTTTCTCATATACGAGTTCATACTAAGCCCAGTGTTTTCCATTCATTGGTTTTCATATAGGTACATTTAATAATTATTATTTAAAATTTTATCAAAATGTATAATAAAATAACTTCTCTACGGAGGGGAATCGAACCTCTCCGAATTCTCCGTCCGTATTTAAAACTACTTTATCAGGATCTAGATTTTTCCCGGGAAAATGGCTTGGCGTTAGATTTTTATTTAAATGGACTACATTTTAGAATTTTTTAATCAAAATCGTCGGAACTGTTTACGAGAAATATATTTTCCCCCTTTTTTGAGAGTTTATTTCTGTTATCGCTGCGGGGTATGATTTTTCTGAACATGCGTATGCCAAATTTCGTAGTAATCGGCCCAGTGGTTTAGGCTCCAGGCGTCTGCACAGACAGACATTGTTTAAAAAACTACTTTTTTGGATTCAGGGGACCTCAAAACATGTAAATCCATCAAAATCTCAAAATCGAATTTTCGCGAAGAATCACAGAAATGTGACAACTTTAATAAACGTGGAAAAAAATTAATGTGTTTGACAATGACAGATTGTATCATTAAAGTATACAAAATAGGGTGTAAGAAAGCTTTGTGCCACACTCGGCAGACTATGTTTTTTAGTGCCAATCTACTATAATGTAAGCCGGGTACTAGACCGAGGTCTTCCCCAGGTACTAGACCGATTTGCATTTCGTCTGAAAATTTTTGTTACGCGCTTACGGCTAAACGCTTTATTAGATTTTCTTCAAATTTGGCATAGATGTTCTTTAAAATCATAAAAAACAATGTATGAGTTTTATATTTAATGAATTTAATTTTTAAATTTTTAAAAAAATAAAACAAAAAAGGTTTTTTCTAATTTATTTTTTGTTTATCTTGAAATTTGGCATGAATGTTACTTCAAGTTGGGAAAATAAATATACTATATAGTTGTTTCTAATAAAAAAAAATTGTTATTAATTTAAAAAAAAAATTTATTTAGACTTTTTTCAAAAAAAAAGTTTTTATTTTTTCTTGAAATTTGGAATAAATGATCCTTTAAGACATTAAAATCGATGTATATAGTTTATTTGTTTAAAAAATGTTTAGAATTACCATAAAAATAACCTTCTCTGCAGGGAATCGAACCCGGCCTCTCACTGTCCGCGTTTAAAATTATTTTCTCAGAAGCTAGATTTTTCCCGGGAAAATTACTTATACCGTTAGATTCGTATTTAAATGGGCTACATTTAAAAAAAATTAATTAAAAATCGTCGGAATAGTTTTCGAGAAATAATGTTTTTTCAGAGTTTTGAGGGGGAGTGTCCCAAATGTATAGCTTAAATTAATTTATCGATTTCACCTCGGGTTATCATTTATCCTTTAAGTAATTGAAATCGATTTTTATGGTTTATTTTCGAATTAAATTTTTGGAAATACCATTAAAATAACTTCGCCCCAGTGGGGAATCGAACTCCACCTCTCACTGTCCGCGTTTAAAATTATGTTCACAAAAACTTGATTTTTCTCGTAAAATCGACTTATACCTTTAGATTCGTATTTAAATGGATCCTCTGTCCGCGTTTAATTTTTTTTCTCTAATTTTCGCGAGGTCTACTGTTCACAGAACTACTAGTTATGTAAGTTATTTGTCTTTGTCTCATCCTTTCTGGGATTCGAACTCACAACTGGAGTTAAGCCATGGTTTCAGGGTCACGTGAGCTAACCATTTGGCTACACCGGCCCACCTTGACTTTAAATTGTTAAAGTTAAAAGCAGAATATAGACTTGTGAAAAGCTTTGAAATGTCTTTGAAGAGACATTTACGAGAGCGATATGAAGTAATATTTGGAGGGGTGGATCTAGACTGAGACATCAGTAATCTGATATAGATGTTTGATGAGACCATCACATAACTAACAGAGAAACACTAAATAGAACTCATCGTGTATACAAACAAAACACACATGTAAACATAGCCGTGTGTGTAAGCCAGGCAATTCCACTAATGTACCCTTAGCCCCCCCCCCTCACACACACCAGTACCAATATGTCTCCTTATCTACACCCTCTCAAGTTTCCCCCTTATCACTAGATAAAGTTCTTCTTCAGATACTTGCTCAACTCTGCTCATATTAACCATTTCCTTTTTTTAATTAAATTATTTTAGTAGTCTATTAGTCATCAGGAACGAAAATAAATTTGATGAAACAAAAAGAATATTCTTTCTTCTTTACCAAGATAATCACAATAAAGCCTCGGAAGCAAATTTACTTTGATTCTAGTGCTTGTACCGTAGTCAAAACAAGGATCATTATATTTTCTTACGTTTGTCTGTCCGCCGTCAGTAAATTAAATAAATTTTAGGTAATAAATAGGATTATAGGTAATAGGATTCATAGGATGTTAATCCTATGAAATCCTAAAAAAGATTGCTGAAAAAGCTAGAAATCTTCGAAGAAAACTGTAAATATAAACTGATATATAAGTATTTTTTTAAAAACGAAATAGGAAGAAGGTATATTGAGAATACAAGATGTGATGGAGAGGTTATATTGGTTCGTTCAAATATTCAACGCTTGAGATGCAGCGAGTAGGTTACAGCACGTGGTTAGAAGGGAGCCCTTTCCCGAAATCCATCACTTATTCCATAACTTTCAATCGCTTTTGGCTTTATAATATCGGTAAAGGCTTTTTTTTATTCCTTTATTTATCTTGGTTCCTTTCCCCCTCTACTTCTTATACATTTGTAATATAAACATCACTGTAATATTCTTAAGATCCTTCTTACACTGTGAAGGAAGAAAACTTCCAAAGGCTTTCCCTCTCTTTTTCCCCCTGAAAAATAACATCGATATAAAAACAATTTCCTTTTTTTCCCACTCCTTCCCCCCTCTTAGAAAAGAGAAAAGAAACAAATATAAATAAAATGGAATAACAGAGACGAACCAGGGAAGAAAGAAAGAACGATGTTTCAAAAACGGAAGGAAGGTAAAATAGCCTTAAAGGTTATAAATATTACAAGAGGTTATGTTTCCCCCTTTTCTCTTCGGTACTTGTGTGGAAGTTTGTGCAAAGGTGGTTAAACAGAGAGAAGGTTATATTTTTGAAAGTTTGATGAGTAGACCGGGTTCTAAGTCAGTCAGTTTTTTTTTGAGCGGGAAGATTCCTTCTCTGTGGAGTACAGGATTCTCTGTGAACTACAGGATTTAGAGAGTAAGAGGGCACTTCTCGGGGGGTCTGAGCCTAGCCGTCTCCCCACCCGAAAACATTTCCTTTAGACCTCATAAATTTTGATTATTCACACCGTGTTTTTTTTCCTCCTCTCTTCTCCTGGTGTTTCTCAACTGAAAGGGGGGGGGGGGGGGGGGGGGGTGACGGCAGGGCCATATTTCTTGTCGCTTGACTGTGGAGGGGGGAATGGAGATAGTTGAGTTTTTTTTCATGCAGTTTCGCAGGGAAACACTCAGTAAGATGAAACCTAGAAATTCTAAGGGGAGGGGGGGGGGATACTACAGAATATCCCTTACCATTTATTTATTATTTATTTTATTATTCCTCGTCCCCCCCCCCTCCGTATCTTATTCAATTTTGTCAGCTGTATAATAAAAACGTTTACATTGACTACACTGAAAATTGAGGGGGATCAGTAGCCTAGAGGTTTAAGGTTTTCCTACTTAAAACGGAAGTCGAAGCAGAAACATACCTTTAGCTTTATATGAATTTGATTCTTAGAAAGATCAAATAAGTCATTGAATATAAAAATAAATAATTTAATAATCTATATATTATATAAAAGTCAAAGTGAATATCTATGTTGTTTATACGGGCCCTTTCATTTTTAGGGCTTCGTCTAGGTCATCCTCGAATTCCTTATGCCGTGGGTGAAGTGTATGTCGTACTTTGATTCATATCTTCCGAATTGTGTACGCTTTGACCAGACAAGGTCACAAATAGGTATATTATTCGCGTGCCCAGTGCACAGAAATTTATTAAGTAAGCTTGATTTCTTTTTTTTTGTTTCTTAAATTTTCGAGTGGGGTATGAAATGAAAGGTACTGAAGAGTATTTTGTATTATTGCGAATAATACAAAATTTTAGAGCCAAAAAGTCTCCCCCAACCACCTTATAACGGCTAGTCCTAAAATTTTCTCAAAACTCTGAAAAAAACGTGACAAAAAATTCTCGAAAACGTTTTCCGACGATTTTGATTAAAAAATTTTAAAATGTAGTCCATTTAAATATATATACGAAACTAACGATATAAGCCGTTTTTCCGGGAAATATTTGAAACGATACGGAGAGGGGCCGGGTTCGATTCCCCACCGAGGAGAAGCTGTTATTATGATAAATTTTTGATGAAATGTTCAATAATCAAAATTATTAAATGTACCTATCCTGGAAAACTCGAAAACTAATAAATGGAAAACACAAGGCTAAGTAATTATGAACTCGTATATATAAAAAAAAGTTTGTCTGAGTTGTCTCGGACTGATTTTTTCTCTATATAATTTTGTTCATGAAAAAGTTAAAATTAGACAAAAGACACTATCAATGTGCTCCCACGTCAAAAAAATCCATGAACAGACAATTCTGAAGTCTTAAATCTTTTATTTTTGTAATAACAATGTTTACTTTTAAAGTCTATACCAAACAAAGAAATGACTGCTTTTTAGCGAGATTTTGTTGCACTTACTCTTAGTGAATAACTCAATGAGTTTATTGTCGAAAATCCAGGATAGATCATGTTCAATGCTGATCATTGATTGGGCTAACTCTTGTCATACAAACCAGCGTCATTTAAATATTATCTCTCATTGAGTATTGCTTACTTTTATTCGCTAGAGAAGATAGATAAAACCAACTAGTGAGCGAGACCAGGTGAATCCAACTCCCAGACTCACTGGATCCCAGACTCTTTATATATCTAAGGAAAATATTCGGGCGCACAACTTTATGCCGAAATCGTCAGAGAAAACACTCAAGAGTTTTATTGTAGTTAATCTTCAACTGGGAACGTTGATATTTTATTGGTTCTAAAGGAAGATTTAGGGTGCCCAAATTATCTAGGAGACAAAGTTAAGACTTTATTCCCTCCCCCTTCCTTCTTCTTCAGGAGGAGAGGAAGAGAGGGGGGGCTTTCTTATCCTGAGTTAGTCAGGGGGAGGGGTCTCATCAAATGTCCAATTAACTAGGGACTGGGCTGTGTAAGTGTGCGTGTGTAGGACGCTTTACTAAGTCCGCAGGGGTAAGGTTTAAGTTAGGCTAAGCACGTCACTGCGGGGGGGGGGGGGGACTAAGTCCCCCCATGCATTATACATTTTTGTCAGCTTCGCTTCTCGGGGTCTCTGTAAGAAGAAGACTTTGGGCTTTCTTTATTCACTTTCCTTCTTTTACTTCAGGCTTTTCTAACTTCCTATTAAAAAGAAACGGGAGAACAAAAAAGCTTCTTAAAAAAAAGAATTCCTTTCGCTGTAACAAAACTTTAATAAAAAAGTAAATTCAAATACATTAAATAAATTTAGAAAAAGGTCGGTATATAATCGATCGTTCTTTGATCTAATACCTGTTCGTTCTTGAATATATTTCAATAATATTACAAAAAATATCATCAGTTAATGTCAACAGAATAATTCAGACGAAAAGTCTCTCCACAAAATGAAACTTTAATTTCTTAAGCCAGCTTTAGAATTTTATTTTCCTAATTAATAAATTTATTCATTTATTTCCCTTTATTTATTAATATTATTCGTATGTTCTTTATTTATTGTATTTCAATTGATTTAATTATGTATTCTTTTATTTTTACTTTATTCTTTACTTCATTGTTTAGGGCACTTCTATAAATTGTTACTCCCCTGTATTTTTTGTTTAAAATATAAATGACTTTGACTAAAAAACTATTAAGATAAAGGGATGTTTACTCCAATGTACTTTGGGACAAAGGAATATCACACTTCTGTTTTTATAAGGGAAGTAACAGTCTAAAAATGAACATTCTGTACACCTTCTTTAAATTTTTACTCCCCTCTGTTATTTTTATAAGTGGAATAACAATCTAAAGAAGTGCCTTGTTTATTTATAAGTTTTTATTTATGGAAGTTGAGAGCCAATGTACCACTTCTTTATTATATCATTTATAATATATTTTTATTTTTATTTATTTATATTTTGTTATATTAATTTATATTTTTATTTATTTATATTTTTATTTATTTAAAGTTTTAATTATTTATAAATTTTTATTAATTTATATATTTTTATGTATTTATATTTTTATTTATTTAAAGTTTTAATTATTTATAAATTTTTATTTATTTATATATTTTTATGTATTTATATTTTTATTTATTTATATATTTTTATTAATTTAATTATTTTATATCTTTTTAACTATTATATAAATACTCTATTAAATATAATTTAGAGTAGAGTGATAATAATTATTATCTCATAGTGAATTATTTATTTGCGTAGAAGTAGATTTGTAGTAAAGTTTGGAGTAGTAGTACTAGTATCTATTTAGTTAAAGCGATAATATAAAAATGTATTTTTCTGTTTGATCTTTTTTTTCCTATGGAGGTCCTTAGTTATTTATAAATATTACATAGAATATCCTTAACGTTTAAATCCAAGAACTTATTTATAGGTATCGTTTCTTTGATGAAAAGGATCAAAGAGAAAATAAAATGGAGGGAAAGAAGAGAAATAGCGATGGAGTAAGGGTTTATAGATAAAAATCGAAGTTCCTCGAATGTTAGTACAGCTTTTAGATGTAAACCATTTTAGAATCGATCTTTAAGGCTCTGATAATTCGATTCTCCGTTCTGTAGAAGGACATTTTCAACCCTACGATGCCTTTTTACGAAGTTTATTTCTAAAACTTGAAAGACGACTTAAAAAAAATAAAAAAGGTCCTTCTTGAGTTCCTTTATGTAGGCGTTGCGCTTACAACCCCCTAGAACGTCCTTTTACAAATGCCGATCTCGTCTCCGGTATCCCTTCCCCTTTTTAATAGCTCTTGTGCGGAAAAGCCTGAAGAGAATAAGGTTTAAAGGGGAAAAAATCCTTTTTCTCGAATCCTTAAAAAAACAGGAAATAAAACAGAGGGGAGAAGGGAAAGCTAAGGATCAAAGGATATGAATTCTCTTTTCCCTCGTTACCAGGAAGCGATGAAAACCAACCGTCTCAGCGAATAAACCCTACTTTGTATTCACTTCCATCATTTATGTATTAAAGAAATGCTGCTTTTGTTTCATAATTGGAAAAAAAGACCAGTCTTGCACCATGACTTAATGAGCGAATTTTCAAAGAAATCTACGTATTATTGACTTATGATAATATAGGAAAATTGGAAAATGATAATAAATGGAAGAAACACATTTTTTATGCTATTTTTGACCCTAAACTGTCCAAAAATGTTGGCGAACGAACTCATACTTTCTTTTGATATTATTGACATTTTAAAATTTGTTTGGATATTTCAAGTGCATCCTAGGGTGAAATATCGTCTGGAGAGACACATACATACATAAAAATCGTGTTAAATTTCAGGAATCGATTAGGAATGGTCAAAAACGGATTTCCATGGAGAAAATTTTCAAAAATTCGCATTACAAACATTTTAAAGCTATTACAATATCTTAATTTTCTTCGAAATTTCGCTAAAAAAAAAAAAAAAAAAAAATTGAAATTTCATGTGTGAAAACTGTTGAGAAAAATGTCATAAGTCAAATATAATCAGTTATTAGGGATTAGAAAAATATTATTGGAACGAAGTTCCTTATGCAGTTGGTACTGTCTGGAGCCCGGGAGTGAATCTGAAGAAAACCACCGTCACAAAGCCAACCGACTCAAAGCCGACCGATGACGATAACATGAGTAAAAGATGATCGATTTAGTTGAAATTTGGTACACATGTTTATTTTACCAATGCCTAGGACGAGTTCGTTGGCCAATGTTATTGGCTCAAGCGTTCACGTGCAAAGCTCATAAACGAAGCTTCGGACGGGAAACAATTTTAACTTCATAATATGAATATATTATATTCAATGAGACAAACAACTTTTATAATATATATTTTTATTTCTTATTTATTTATTTTTTTTTTTTTTTAGACAAACCAACAACCGACATCGCTATGAAATGTTAAACATCATTAAATTTAAATTCAAATCAAATTATAATTATTATTAACTACGGGAAACAGACAGTGAAAAATACACTCCAGCGCCGGGATTTGAACCACGGGCCTCTATATTTCCAGTATAGCGCTCTACCAACTAAGCTACGCAGGAGAATGATTTTTCACTACCGTAATCGATAACTAGTCCCGAATCCAAGCTTTCAATATTCATATACATTTAGACAGTCAATATTTATGACATTAGAACTAAACCAAGAATTAACGCTTATAATTATAAAGTACTCAATTAGTACCTGTACCTTGCACAATCAATTCGAAATTCAATTTTTAAGTTTTTGGTAGTTTTTGGTAGTTAGTATAGTAATAATAATTATAATTTGATTTGAATTGAAGTTTAGCTTTCCGTAGTATGAAAACTACCAAAAACTTAAAAATTGAATCATTAAATTTATTAAAGTGGACCTAAACGTTTAAAATAGAGAAAACAACGTTTTTACCTATATCATACGTTAACCTAAGAATTTTAATTTAAATCAAATTATAATTATTATTAACAAAGGGAGACAGACAGAGCAAAAAACACTCCAGCTCCAGGACTAAAACCACGGGCCTCTATATAGAGCGCTATACTGGAAATATAGAGGCCCGTGTTCAAGTCCCGGCGCTGGAGTCAATTTTTCTCTGTCTGTCTCCCTTTGTTAATAATAATTATAATTTGATTTAAATTAAAATTTAAACTTTCCGTAGTATGAATACTACCTACCTAAAAACTTAAAAATGAAAAAAAAAAAAAATAAATAAATAAATAACAATTTTAATAAAACTTCATACATATCGCGTAATGTACAATTGAAACAGGCAAGTAAAATTTCAACCTGATACAAGCAGAAGTTTTTGTGTAGTGAAGTGATATATTTTATAATATTTCAAATTTAGTATGCCGTATACTACAACCATCTTCTTTAACTATCATCTCATCATGATTTAACTTTTTTCTCAATATTCAATACATATTTATTGCAATCTCGTTTCAATAATAAATAAAATGCTTTTCTTTTAATTTGGTTCTAACTAAGAATATGTGGTTGGCTAAGATCGTCTGAGGGACATGACCTATCAAGGGACACAATAAGAACAACTTGATTTCTGGTGTACCAACTTTGTACTCAGGGCCATGAGCGGGACAAGGCCGCTCTCCGCCGTTTTTCGAATGTTTATTACCAAGCTATGTCCCACAGACCATCTTTAGCCGACCTTCTATATTCTTTAAAGGCCCCAAAATATTAACTTAAATACAACATTTTAGCTTGACGTTAGTCAGACATAATTATTTATCCGATATTTTGTTAATTGGCGACAACTTGTCATATTTTAATATTTATTTCCGCACTCTTCCTAGAAAAGGGAACGATACAATATAATGGTTAATTTATTTTATCTACGATTGATAAGAAATATAAACATTACATCTTTGTTTAGATGCGTAGAAAGTGATTATTTACGTACTTGCATTCATTGCGCATGCGCGTCTCATAGAACTGAACAATTCCTCTTCTTTACCACACAGTGTGCGGTAAAGAAAAGGAATTCTTCAGCTTTACGCACGATTAGCAAGTTTGTTTACATTTAACAAAACTAATTTGCAGTTCTTTTATTAAAATAACTGTTTATATCGAGTTTTTAGTGAAAAACAATAAGTGAATCAAGTGACTTTGACGAAAATGTGGAGAATAATACTCCTCCAGAAATAATTAATTCGGCAAAAAATACAACTCAAGAATTAATCCCATCTTTATCAAGAGAGAGAGATACGAACTTACATACAGCAAGTTTATTTTTTTCTGTATTTATAATTTAAATCTAACAATCGTAGATAAAGTACGGTACGCAACTCGTGCGAAAACGGCATTTTGCATTGCTCGTGTGGTTTTACAACCCTCGCTGTCGCTCGGGTGCAAACTCCACACTCGCATGCAAAATGCTACTTTCCGCACTCGACGCGTTATGTACTATAAATTACCAACGAAACCCTAAATATATCATTTTAACTATAAATTAAATTATACGTGTCTTAGAATTATTCGCACCCAAACAAAAACAATACGTTTTATCTTCAATAATGTTCTTGACTGTTCAAGTGGAAATAGTTCCAGTGAAATTTGGTAGATTTTCCTAATATTTAGTTTACAAATTACTTTTAGTAGTATACTCGGACTAAGATTATTAATATTCATGAATTCAATGGAGATTTGATTAATTAGATTATTTCTTTTATCACTGGTATGTTTAGGCCGTAGTAATTCTGTTTCAGTAGTAATCTTCAGCAGGACTTTTAAAAGGCCTTTCATTGTTTTCACTCACTTCGTTCATATTATTTTTTGAAAAACTAGGGTCTCTGCCCCTTGCTCGCTTCGCTTGTCGAAATGCGGCCGCTGCCTTGAACCTTCACACAATTTGACAATTTGACATATTTGTTTGTTTACAAAACTTATTTAATAAAGCCGAGTTTACACGATCCAAGTTGACTTGGACCAAATCAGTTTTGACGCTACTTGGATCGTGTGAACAGGTTATCAAAGTCAACTTGGGCATCCAAGTTGAGTTGGACGTTATTTGATCTAAGTAGACTTGGATGGCGTCAACCATATGATTATGACAAGAAAGCTGGCAAAAATGATAAAGCTTTCATTTCTTTCAAATTTTTGTTTTTATTCCTTTGCTTCTTAATGATCTTTTTGACAAGTTCCCCTTCTTAGACCAAGTATATACTTGGATCGTGTAATCACTGCATCAAAAATTCATTTTTACTTTGACCAAGTGGATTTGATCAAAGTTACTTGGTCCAAGTCAACTTGGATCGTGTAGATGTGCCTTAAAGCCTGGTTTACACGATCCAAGTATACTCGGTCCAAGTCACTTTGATCAAATCCACTTGGTCCAAGTGTTTGTGGAATTTTGAAGTAAGGTTTACACGATCAAAGTATACTTGGTCCAAGTAGTGGAACTTATATACTATAAAGTAGAGGTTAAGATAGATTGTGTGAAATGTTTTTCCTCTAAAACTTAGAGGGTTGAATTGTACACTTATTAAGTTTTACAACAGTGGTGATACATCACCTTCTGGTTAACAAAACCCAGCTCAACCTCACATCTGTCATATTTTGACAGCTCATTCTCATAATTTGCCAAGTGGGCGCCATTTTGTTTTTATCAAAGTCTACTTTGATGGAACCCATCCAACTCAACTTGGATGTCCAAGTTGACTTTGATACACTGTTTACACGATCCAAGTAGTGTCAAAGTAGAGTCAAAACTTACTTGGTCCAAGTATACTTGGATCGTGTTAACCCGGCTTTATGTTTAAGGAATGCTGGCCGGTTTTGGCCCGTTCCAGTAGCCTCGCCACTCCCGGTATGCAAGAGACTATGGAATTTTATAACGTTCTCTCTATTTTAGTCCGAAATATATTTTTTTCTTTTCCCATTATTTTTATATTTTCAGAAGGTACAAGATTCATTGTGATGTAACTAATGTGAAAATGGGAGAGGTCGCTTATCTCTTTATAGCTTTGGATTAAAGATTTTTTATAAAAACCCACCCATTTATATTTTTCCCCCGACTTTCGTCATAAAAGAAAATCATCTAAATAGGAATAGGAAGATGACGTTGATTTGAGAGAACGGAGCCTAAAATGACCAGGTTTCGGGTAAATAACCCTCCGCACTGTCACTGACATTTTAGATTATCGCAGTTAGAAAAGTAAAAATAGCGGAAAATTACTTTTTGTGGGGTTGAGTTCCAGAGCGGTTTTCTACGCTAAAAAAAAAAACCTTTAGAGAAAGGGCCAGGGAAATGGCTTGAAGGGGAGATTTCGAAAAACATTTTCCTCCCTTTTTGATATTATTGAGATGTTCCATGAAAAAAACAGCCCTTAGGGAAACTAGAAGCAAGGGAGAGAAGTTAATTTCAGTTTGTTGGGTTTTGGAAATGGGTTTATGGTCTGAGTGCCCTTCGGGAGAGATAAGACTCCGGTTTATACCGTAAGGGTGCGCCCTACACTCCACCTCACCCGTCTTCGAGGTTAAAAGGTTATGAAATTGTCGAATTCAAAAGGTGGCGCCCTCTTGAAGTATGATGGGGTGCTTGGAGAAACGAGAATTTTTTTTAAACGGATAAAAGAGGGAGGGGCAACAAGTGGGGATTATAAAAACGATTTGCCTTAAAGAAGAAAATGGAGAAAATAAACTTTGGGGTTAGAATTCTGATGTAGGGTGAACTAACAAACTTAAAATATCAAACCACCCCTTCTTATTTCTAAAATAAACAAATTAACAACACTGGTAAAAGGTTTCATTACAAGTTTTACGCTCTCCTATGGATATTCAGTAAGTACAAACGTTAAAATCTTATATCATTATGCCATTCGGTCTGCCGGTCGTCTTACGAACTAACATAACTTAAAAATACTTGTGTCTAATGAATTTTTTATAGGAAGTCATAAATAGTCTATTGTTGGTAATGGAAGGTATATGATCATTCGGAAGAACGAACATTTTTTGTATCTCTCAACTTAAAAAATTAAAAAACATAAATCCGTTTTAGACATCAGGGAACATTTTCGATCCCATGTCTGTCTGTCCACAATTGTTGCGAACCAACGTATCTTAAAAACTATTTTCTGATTAATGAAATTTTGCAGGTAGATCATAATAAGTCTAATGTAGGTGCTACATGAGTTTCAACCTTCTGCCCCAATTGATTTAATCAATTTAATTAGTTTAATTCATTTTTATCACAACGCATATCTTTAAAAGTACTCATTTGATTAAGAAAATTGGATGATTTATAGAATTTAGCCGACAAATAGTCTCACTTAATTTCAATCGTTTTTGCTCATTACATTCTGCTAAATTTATTTAAAATTAATTTTAAAAAAGGATCTTAGGGAAATTAAATAAATTATACAATAATTGGTTGTAAAAGCATAACATCATTAAAGTAATCTATATAGGACGCGAGAAAGCTGAGAGCCGCACTTATATAGACAGAATATTTTTAAATAAATTCATAGATTCAATTATATGTAACGATCGCTAATCCTCTCTGAGGAATATCTCTAACTAAATAAATGTTGATCTCTAAAACTTACTGTGGTAAAAATGCTGTGTTTGTTTCTAAGTTGTTTTGCTGGATCGGTATGGAGAAGTGTAATATTCTAGCTGTTATGGTATTTGTGTTGTTGGTCCCAATGGAATATTTTTCTCCCCATGTAAAGCTCGAGGATTCGTATATTCCTGAATTCAAGCTTTCAGGACCAAGGGGTCCCCCATGAACAGAATCATTCAGAATAAATACTCCCCTCTCCCTCATCTCTATCCGATTTTCAAGCAAACACATCTTGTTTTTTTTTTTCTTCCTTGGAAAGTGGTTTCCATCTACGAAAAAAAGAAAACTTGCTGGTACCAGGGGGAGAAGTAAATCTGAAACTTTTCTCGTTTTTCCTTCTTTACTATTCTTCACCACTCCCTCGTTCAGATACCGCAGCAAACTGCACTTGACTCGTAATTTCAGCTCAAAATAATATCGAGGTATCATGAAGTTCTGATGATGAAGGTACTTCGACATTTGGATCCCAGTCTTAGGGGCATTTTCATGGGAACACTTTTAATATTGGCCACGGTGAAATCCGTTTCAGGAACATCAGGGAACATTATTAGTTCCGTGTCTGTTTGTCGATCAATTTTTGCGAACCAACATATCTTAACTACTTCTCGTACGATTTCGATAAAATTCGGATGTTAGGTTCTAAGTAGCTCATTGTTGGTCCCATATAAGTTTCAACTTTCTGCGCTCATTTGTTTCTATTCCACATGCGCACAAATATACAATTATTGACAACTACTTCTTCGAAACTACTCATCAGATTTTCATAAAATTTGGATGGATTGTCGAAAGTATCCCGCAGATAGCCCAGATTAATTTTAACCATCTGCGCTCATAATCAAAACAATTTTGACGGATATAAAAAAAGGGGGAGAAGGATTAAATACAATTTATAATAGTAGGATGTAATAGCAAAACATCATTAAAGTAAACGAAACAGGACGCGAGGAAGCTATGTGCCACACTAATTGGCTGACTATTTATCATTAAAAGGATAGTTTGAGAATGAGACAAGATGAGCCCGCTCACTAGATCCCAAGGTTCTATAATGTCAATCGGATGGAAAGAATCAACCCCAACAAATTCTCTCCAAATTGTAATTGGGGCTGACAAAAACTCCCCCTTTTTGTGCTAAAAGAGAGCTAATTCGGAGGGGACTAACAGCGTGTCGGACCATTCAGGTGACTTCACCATATAAACCTTCTACATTTCACTCGGCTAATTGCTAAGCGAATTTCTTCTTCTAACGGCCTCTTCTAGGACTGTTTAAGCCTCTTTTCCCTTGGATTCGCTGAGGAAAAAGATCAAAAGGATCCGGACGATATAGGGAACCAATCGGGAACAGAAGAACAAAACTTATTCCATTAGTGAACAATCTACTCTTTGACTAGAAGAGACACAAGCGACATTAAACCAGGAAAACCTCTACAAGAATAGTATCACAAACAAAAGAAATACTACTTTTAGTTTTATCTTTTTTCCTTTCCAGTTTCCTACTGCTGATCTTTAAAAAGAATTGCTGATAGCTGATAGAGAGAACTCCTTATCACTTAGGAAACAACCTCTTCACTCTATTGTGAACCGAATTAATAAAAGACGGTTATTTGGAATTGAAACATTAGTTTTACTTGACTTTGATGTTGTTCTCTATCTTATAATATCTAATTAGGAAATGGTTTGGACTTGGAACACTGTGAGAGAATGAAGCACGCAATTACACAATAGATCCTATATATACATTATACATCTAAACAAAGACTAAAAACATTACTGTAGAAAGAAGAAATACAGGTTCGAAAATACACTTCGCCACAAGGCATTCGATACGCCCTTCACTCGCTTTCCTTAATAAACCAACAAATTCAGCAATAATGAAAAAAGTCTCAACCCAAACTAACTTTATTGATTCTTCTTTAAGTTGATGGATGGTTAAGGTGATGATATAAACAATTAGTTTTTTTCTCATTATGAGACGTTTCGACCCTTTTAGGTTTCTGTAAGAAGTACGAAAAGAAACCTTATATAACGGCTCTGTCTGTCTGTCCGTTGGCATGTTTCAATTCATAAACTACTATAGCTAGGAACGTGAAATTCGGACCTCAGGTGCATCTCGGAATTTGAGACAACTGTACACTTTTAGGAGTTTTCATACTTAATATTTTCAAGATGGCGGTCGACTAAAAAAAAGTTTATAGGTCACCATAATATGTTATACATCAATTTAAAGGGCTCGAAATGTAGATAAAGAATATGCAACTATTCAAATTTCACACTTAATATTTTCAAGATGGCGGTCAATATGGCGGGCGACTAAAAAAAAGTTTTTTAGTCACCATGACATGTTATACATTAATTTAATGTTCTCGAAATGTAGAAAAAGAATATGCAACTATTACACGTAATCATTTTAACTTAATCGCACAGAAACCGGTCATTATCACCTTTCGTACTTACGTGAAGCGCGCCTAGCTTGTTTAAGGTCATTTTCAATCATGTTAATTTTGTTGTTAATAATGATGTCACTGAGGTAAAATTAAATTATTTTTTCTATCTCTATGAGAGAGTGTCATACATTTTTATAAAACAGTTAACTATTAACAGCAACGAGTATCTCTCGGTTGGCACAATCAAAGACAACACTCCTGTCCACCCACGTTCTGGCGCTGATTGTCGAGACAAGAACTAAATTGACAAGTGCTAACTTTAAAAATTGTAATATTTTAATGAGCAGATTAAGTTCTGCAAGCTTAGTATGAAATAAATCCCTTAACCCTATCGCTCCTCAGTTCGTGCCACAGATAAATCCCTGAAATTGTTTTCTCCAATGTGTGGTAGTGACTTCACAAAAAATTTAACTTGCTGTTTTGTTTAACTGCATTTGTTAAAGGATAATAGTAGCAAAACTATTGAAGTTAAGCTGAACTCGGATAAGTGAGAATTGTGAGGAGTAATAATGTTTATAAAAACTTTTGTATTTTTGTATTTTTTCCACTTGGATTTCTTTTTTTCGTTGCGCAAAACTGTTAGATGAAGGGGAGTGTTTTGTAAGGATAGCGAAGATCCACAGAGGGGAGTTTGGTTATCAGTGAAGAACCAGGTCTCTGTCCAGGATCATGAGGGTAGTACCGGAATCTCAAGGGCTACTGTCCTGAGGGGTTGCAGAATAATTAGTGGAAGGGGAATGCTAGATAGGGTCTTTGGAAGGACACGTCAGATAAAGCATGGTCCGAAAAAGGGTCCTCTAAGGATCTCCCCTCCGGGGCTAGACAATCCTGAATCCTACATACTTCTACAGGACCAAAAGACTTTCCCCTTATCTCCTGTCCACCATTCCCTCCACACACACACATAGCAACTTCACTACCAGCAACTCCAATAATAAGTAATAATAATTACTTGCTCTCCCCTCTCATCGCAGAGTTGCTCTAGGGCTAAGTTAACCGTTCTAACATGAAAGTCCCCAAGATTTTTTTTCCTTTTAGGAACCCTAAACTAAAAAAAAATATATCCCTACAATAATATTTAACTTATCTGTCGACATTTCTGCATCAAATTAGATTTTTCATAAAAACAAGTTGTAGACTGAACCTTCTCTTTCGATGTTTTGTTTTGATTATCGCAGTTAACTAATAATAAAAAATAAAACATTGACACACATTAATGAAATGTGAGGAAATATTAAAATTATATTCTTTGTTCCGTCAGAAAAATTGTGAGTCTGTTATACATTATGGCAGTTTGTACAGTAACTTCACGACGATGTAAAATGTAAATTTTTACAAAGTGAAAATCCTAACTGAATATTAATAACTAACCTGAAGAATAATAAAACCTAACCTATAGACTTTTAACGCCAAAAGACATCTGTCATCTCAAAAAATTGCAGTGCATACCAAACTCTTACGGATGCGACAAAAACTACATTGGGCAAACCGGAAGATTGATCTTAACCCACCTTTAATTAAGAATACGTAAGAGCAGTGAAAAACAACTTTTAACAGATCAGCAATAGCTCACTCTTCTGACGGAACCGATCATCTCATTAAGATTGAGGATATTCGTGTATTCGCATCTGTCAAGAGGTATCGAAGCAGGGGGGTAGGGGAGGCTATTGAGAAGCAACCTGAGAACTATAATAGTGAGGATGGATTCACCCTTTCTTGGACCTGAAAACCTCTGGTCAGCACCTGCGCCAGGCAGATAGAAAGAGATGGCGCCACAGTCACCGACTTGATGCATTACCCACCCGACCAAGGAACACCAACAAAGGCAGCACCTGCCTGATTGCACCATTCCGACAAAGGATTATCCCGAGTAAAGGAACCACCGGGAAATCCAGGTATGATCTACGGCCTAGAAAACCTAGACAAGGAACTCCAACAAAGGCAGTTGCCTGATTGCATCATCCCGACAAATGATTATCTCGAGTAAAGGAACCACCGGGAAATCCAGGTATGATCTACGGCCTAGAAAACCAGTATAAATACTTCGTTCTTCTCTCTATAACTTGTGTTTGCTTCGAGTCAATATCAATAAGATGCACCCCAGTCCTGAAGATGCTTCCAGTAGTGGAAGCGAAACGTCGGACCTCTTCGTGACGCGGATTTCACCGGAAAACCAAATGATTGATTACGAGTCAACCCACAGAAGCCTACGCACCAAGTTATAAGAAACTACTAACCCTCAAGATTAATTTGATAACCACTATTGGTAATAGATGTTATTTTGAATGCTGTTACCTGATGATAGTATATTGAAGAATTCTTGTCTATCTTAACAATTATAGTTGGTATCATCTGTTACTGAAATCTTACACTAGCCATGGTATGGAGCAGAGTGGTTGCAGGACTCCATTACAGTTGGTACCCCTCCTCGTCTGTAAGAGGGAAGGGTTGATGGCTGAATATTCAAATAAAGAGCCTCACCCTAGCCCTTTTCATTTCCCTATCAATGAGGCATGCGCACTTGAACATGTCTCGTTGCTAAGTAACATTTTTTTAAAACCTCTTCATCTCTTTCTATTGGTGGATTCATACAGTACAGGTTATACAGTAAGGAGGTTATATTAGTGTGTTTGTATTAACTGTATATGCTGATGAGGAATATGGCCGACCTTACTATCCTGTTATATACATAACGAGCCGTTAACCCCGTAGCAACGGGGTTAATTATTTTATATTGAGAAAAAAAAATTAAGTAAATTAATTTACATATCTATTTAGATAAGTTATAATATCTATTTGTAGACCAACAAATCAAAACAAACATTTATTTTTATTGGAATAAATGTGGATGTCTTAACTTAGTAATAACAAATCATTTCAAGGCGAGTCGTCGCCGTCGGGACACCACTCGATTATTTAAATGATATTTTGTAGCTAAAATTAGTTTCCTAGATCAGTTTGCTGTAAAAGAATGTCACTAGCTAGTCTTCGAAGAACCACACTGGCTACTGTATGAAGAACCACGCTAACTAGTGCTCGAGAAACCATACTACCTACTACTGTTCGAAGAACCACACTAGCTACTGTTTGAAGAACCACAATAGCTACTGTTAGAAGAACCACACTAACTAATGCTCGAAAAACCACACTTGCTACTGTTCGAAGAACCATATTACTGGTTACTGTTTGAAGAACCACACTAACTACTGCTCAAGAAACCATACTGGCTACTGTTCGAAGAACTATAATGGCTGATGTTTGAAGAACCACACTAACTACTGCTCGAAAAACTATACTAGCTACTGTTATTTATGACATTCCCTCCAAATTCCATCAAAATTAGACAAGTAGTGTTTAAGATAATATGGCGATACGCAAAAATATTAAGCAACAGAGAGGCATAAGATCAAAAATGTTTCTATTTTACTACGTTTTTATTAGCTTGCTTTCTTGTTTGTTTGTTTGTCCAGTACAAATATTGCAATCGATTTTTAACTAACGTCCCGAGTAGCTAAACATTTGAAACTTTTAGAATAGCTCAGAACACGATGACAATGCATTATTTTAATACTTTTAGCCATCTTTCAGCAGCATTTAATTAGTTTTCAGCAAATTTTGCTGTATGGAAAGTTAGTTCGGAAAAAATCCGCAAGTTATTTTATTTGTTTTGACATATCCCATAGTATTTACAATCTTCATTTTGACGGGTTTCAAATTTGTGATTTTTTATTTAGAGTTAACCATTGAATGACAGCGAAAATTAAACAAAGAAATAAATTAATTGACGTGTGACACCCAGGTTAGTTTACACTTGTATCCTAGGTATAGCTTTAATTTTTCTGCACCTGTACTTCTTTACTTGTACACATTTTTCTTCTCTTACTGTCCCTACACAGGGGCATATATAGATTCGGTGTTGGCGAGATCCGTTGTTCAAAGATTTTTCCTTTTAAAAGTTTAAGATCAGCTCTCTAGATGGTTGTCATTATGTGAAGTAAATAAATTCGGAACTATGTTTTTTTTCTCTGACATTATACATAACAATGACAATTATATTATCAACATTACATATGATTCAACAGAAAATTTTAAAACGTACTATATAAAAAGTTTTTTTTATCTTGTAATTATTTGACTTAAAAAGGCAAAATAATTGTCGTTGATAAGAATGATTACAATGGTTCCGTTATCTCTGATGAGATCGGAATTACTTTACCTGATTAAGTTGTACGATAGTTTGGTAGAAAACATGTTATTTTACTCTAAATATTATATTTACCATGTTAAGAATAAAGTACGTAAGTTTTGGAAGGAGAAGCTGTGAGGCTGTAGTGAGGCAAGTGCTGAGGTAAGATGGTGGGGGAAGGTTGAGTGTAGTGGTGATGAGGTGCCGTATATTTAGCCAAACTGTTGATATTGATCCAAGGATGGGGGTTTGGGGTGCCCCAGAGAGCTGGTTCCTCTTCATCCACATCTAACATTAATGCTTTCTTCCAACTGAGGCTTTACTTTGCCTGCCTCACTCCTCACAGTGAGGCTTCCTTATACTTTGCCTCATTGCTTTGCTTTACTTTATTCTTGCTCTAGTCTCTACACACATCACTTCCTCACAACACGTACCTTACTACAACCACAAACACTTTTACTTTTTGTACTTTAGTTATGTGATGTTCAATCAAATTACAAACAAGTAAAAACCAAACTCTAAATGTTATTTCTTAAATCGGTAGCTAACATAGGTAACATAGGTAACACAGGTAACACAGGTAACACAGGTAACACAGGTAACATTGGTAACATTGGTAACATAGAATGAAACAAACACTACACACTACAAAAAGCATTACGAACTCCATTTAATCTGTATGTAGTTTCTAACTTTTACTTATATTAACTCAATATTGTTAGTTTGTCAAATTATAGTTTTTTCCTAATTTTTAAAAATGTTTAATTAATTGTGTAAATATTTAATAATTACAGTCAACGGCTGGCCCAAGTTTGTTTTTTTAGGGTTTCGTAGATACTTCTCGAAACCCTTATGCCGAGGGTGATCTGTCCGTCTGTATGTCGCTCTTTGGTTCATTTAATTTAATCTAAAGATTTAGATCTAAATGGAGTTTAAGTGGAAATAAATAGAATAAATTAGTAAAATTAAATTAAAAAAGTCTGGCAATTAATGTGGCACATAGCTTCCTCATATCCTGTCACATACTTTATTGATGTTATGCTTCAACAACTTATTATTGTCTAATTTATTTCATTGTTTCCACTTTTTACGTGATCATATGCAATATGTGCACTATCTGATTTTACTTCACTGTAGGATTTTTGTACTGGCGATATTTCTGATTTAATGTAACTCTTGAAATACACTATCTAGCCTGTCATGTAGGGTTTGAAATTATGCAGATAGGTTTATTTTATTTTTATTATTTATTTTTTTATTTTTGGATCTGACTCTTTTTTTATTGTTTCCCCTGTTATAAGAAGTACTTTACGTGAAGACCTAACCGAATAAAAAGAATCCTAACTTGTAGAGGAAACTTTGAAGATGATTCCCTACTCTGAACTTTTTTCGATCCAAACCCCTCCAAGTGAAGTTATATGCTTCCAAAGTTGAATGATTTCCATTTTTATTTTTTTTTTATTATTTTTTTTTTTTATTGCAATTTAATTTTTACTGACCTTTTCAAATGAACACCCCGAATTCATATGAAGAGATTTCCTAATTAAGATTTTATTAAATCTATTAAAATAACGTGAGGTCAAATATAAAATTGGAATTTCAGAACGGGAAAAGATTTTATCTATGATTGATACGAAATATAAACATTATATCTCTGTTTAGATGCATAGAAAGTGATTCTTTTCGAAGCTGTATTCATTGCGCATGCGTGTTCATAATTCTTCTTTTTTCCCCGCAATAGTGCGGAAAAAAAAGAGGAATTCTTCACCTTAACGCACGATTAGCGAGTTTGTTTACATTTAACAAAACTAATTTGCTGTTTGTTTAATTAAAGTAACTGTTTATATCGAGTTTTTAGTGAAAAAATAAGTGATTATGACAAAAATGAGGAGAGTAATACGCCTCACAAATAATTAATACGGCACAAAATACAACTAATGAGGTAATGTCATCTTTATCGAAAGAGAAATACGAACTTACAAACAGGAAGTTTATTACTTTTTTTCTGTATTTCTTATTAAAATCCACAATCGTAGATAAAGTACGGTACACAACTTGTGCGAAAACTGCATTTTGCTTTGCTCGTGTGGTTTTACTACCCTCGCTGTCGCTCGGGTGCAAAATGCTACTTTCCGCACTAGATGTACACTATTATCGTAATGTACACTATTATCATTATCTATTCGATGAAACGAAAATTTTTTTCAAATACATTTTTTTAAATCAATAGTGACACCGCTATAAAGTGATAAAGATCGTTAAAATTATTTAAGCTAACCTATAAACGTTTAAAATAGAAAAAAAACAACCTTTTTACCGATATCCTAGATTCTACGTAACGATTTTAGTAAAAGTTTATATACATCCTCTAAACTCTAAAGTACAATTTGAACAGGCATGTAAAATTTTAACTTGATACTAACAGTAGTTATTGAGTAGTGAAGTGATACATTTTATAATACTGGAAATGAAGATGGTCGGAACATGTAAGTAAAGGAATATGTAGAAAGGACACCCTTCTCCCTCATTACACGGCCCTCTATTACAACAATTGTCTTTAACTATCAACTCAACATGATTAAATATTTTCTCAATATCCAATATGTATGTTAATACGCTCGTTTCAATGATAGAGCCACGCGATGCCTGATGCCTGGTATATGCAGGAATAGGAATTAATCTGGGGCTACCTATGGGCTTCTTTCGATAGATCATTCAAATTCCTCTCTTCTTGAGTCCTTTAACCCTAGAACGCTAACCATATTTTTTAACCTCTTAAGACTAACCTTGAGTCATATTGACTCCCAAATCTATTATACCCAGTTTTATTAAAATATAAAAGCCTAATATGTACAATATTTTTTTAACATGTTTTAGTGCTAGTTGAAGGGACACTTGGGTGCTTTGTTTCCCATAAAAAAACAATTTTTTCCTTTTAATTCCGGTTTTTCAATCTGGACTACATTTTTTTTACATTCCATTATTACATTACATTACATATATACATACATTAGATTACATATCCGGTATTGTTATCTACCGGAGTGGTTTTATTTACTTTTTTTTGTGTAACTTTATTCTTTCCTTTCCTTTGGTTTTTCTATTTCGTAAATTGTTTCAATTAATTTATCATTTTCCTCATCATCGCTGATGGGATCAAAAAAGGCATTTTCTATTTTCAAATCAGGGTCCAAATCACAAACGTCACCATTATTGTCGAATACGCTCTTTTTCATAATCGGTATCTGAATCGGTCATTTCCTTCATCAAGCGATACATGTCGTTTAGATCATTGTATTTTTTCTCCATTATTTGACTTTATTCATATTCTATTAACTTTATATAATTTAGACATATAACGACAAAAAAAATATAACAATTTATACTTATAAATGAATAAATTACAATTATATTACCTTTAATTTGAAATAATTATTGAATTAAAAGTTATATAATATTTAATTTATAAGATTTAAAATGCCAAAATAAACAATAACACGACATACTATTCTAAAAAATACTATTCTGCGTCAAAATGACCTACAAAAAATTTACGTTTAAGACTAAACAGGAGTCAAAATGACTCCGTGACTGCAGAAAAACAAACGATATGTCCTCTTTAGAATCTGAATGTGAAACTGATAGAAGTGTAGAAGGGTCATTCAAGGGTGGGAGATAGCATAGCTAAGATGTGGGAGTTCTGTGTTTTACAGACAAAGTGCATTCGTAGTTGAAAAAAAAATGGGAGTCATTTTGACTCCAGGTTAGCTTTCTAGGGTTAAAGATATAAGTGTAAATAAATGTTTGATTGTTCTTTGTGCGCATGTGGAAGAGAAACAAATTAGAGGAAAAGGTTTTTAAAACTTTTTTCATAAAATTCGGCGTATTTTACCATCAATTCAAACAATCGATCCATTTAATAATAATAATTTTAAAAACGTAGTAAGTTAGTTTTCAATGTTGCTAAATTTAGAAAAAAAAGTATAACAATAAAACAGAATAATATAGAAAAAGTTGAGTGTAACATCATTTATAAGGAAAGTGTGTATTTCGTAATAAAGACTTTTCCTTTCTATATAACATATATATATATATATATATATATTTGTGTGTGTGTTGTTAAGAAATGAAATGCGTGACAAATAATAATGTTGGCAATTTCAGGTAGTTGCTGAAGGCAGAGAGATGTGAGGAGATGCTGCTGTAGCAATATTCTAGTGCAAAATCAACTCCGGCCTCCTTCAATACTTACCATCAACTCGAAAGTATTTATTATTAAACAATAAAAATAAAAATATAGTCTGCCAATTAGTGTAGCACATAGCTTCCTCGTATCTTATCACGTACTTTATTAATGTTATCCTCTTACGGCCTATTATTGTATAATTTATTTAATTGTTTCCTCCTTTATTTTTAAATCTGTCAAAATTGTTTGGTTTTTTTTTTACACAAAAGAAGTATCAATTTAGAAATATTTGATGTGCCGGATATGGTTGAAATTAATCTGGGACTATCTACTTTCGACAAATCATCCAAATTTATTAAAAACCAGATGATTACTTTTGAATATAAAGGATAAAAACAAATTTTTGCACATGAGAAAACAATGGGAAAAGAAAGTTATAAGTTAAAGACAACTTACATGGGACCAAATAAGTGAATTATGACCTGCCTTCTAAATTTCATTAAAATTGGAGGAGTAGTTTTTAATATATAGTACCTCGCAAAAATTGAATGACAGATAGACCGATAGACAAACACACCAAAAGTGTTCCATGATGCCAGAAATGCCCCCTTTATACCTGGAATAATTTTGGTAAAGTCAATAGTTTTTTAAAAAAAATATATATTAAATATCAACTCACGTACGTACTGGAAATGTTAGGAACCAGGGAGTTTTTAAGGGTGGTGGATTCACTCAGGATAGCTAATAACCTTCAAAATGGTTGAATTAACAAATTCAAATACAATAATAGTAATATATAAATTTACAAACTCAGATATTATATGAACCAAATTATTTCGAATCGTTTCCATTACGCGATTTTGAAACCCATAATGCAAACAAAAATAAATTTGCTTTTTTAATTCCAGCACATAATAACCATTTGAAACATAAGCTATCCCAAACACTTTTACAATCGATTATAATATTAAGGGTAACTATATACCAGTATTGCCAGCCAACGGCCTTTGTAGTATCCGATCCATCCTTTAGAATAATTGCAGCCAATGGAACAGGAATTCGGACTCATGGTGAACATTGTGTTATGGTCGACCTTGGACTGACATTAAAGGAAATCAATTAAAAGATGGTACAGACAAACACCTGAACTCCAGTGGCAATATCCAACGAGAAAGCAGTTGTGATAAGAGCTATGCATGAAGAAACTATATATTATCAATTACTACAAACATCTTTTTCTCAAATCATGTAAGATTTCCTTCTCGCCGAAATTAAACATTCAACAACTCACCTTACACTGGTGGACCTGATGTAATTATACGGTACTAATCACTACAGTTCAACCAGTTTATGCAAAGGCTCGTTGACTTTGTCCGAAGAAACTTACAGACGCTAAAAGACGAATTTGAGTCCAGGATCGCTCAAGCATAATTGGGCTACAGCATTACATAATGGTGCCTAAAAAGAACAATACCTGGCGTCCTTGTGGTGATTATAGGACACTTAATGCAGTCACAGTTCCAGATAAATACCCATTGCCTCATATTCACGACTTAACTCAATGTTTAGATGGTAAGAAAATATTTATGTCATTAGATCTGACTAAGGCTTATTACCAAATTCCAGATGAAGCTAATGATATTCCAAAAACAGCAATCGGACTTTTTGAGTTTACCGAATGCCTTTTGGCATTTGCAACGCTGGTCAGACGTTTCAACAGTTCATAAACAATGTTTTACGATGTTTAGATTTTGTATGGAAACACAGATGAAGTTCTTTTTACCTTTTCTGAAGAGGAAGAACATCTCATCCATGTTAGACGAGTTTTACAACGACTCTCGGAATACAGCATCGCTTTAAATGCATCAAAATGTACCTTTTTTTCCTTGGACATGAGATATCATGTTAGTCGGTCTTTTGCCACAAAGAAACGGTTTTCGATACTTACTCACTTGCATAGATCGATGCATGAAATTGGCTGAAGCAATAACAAACGCATTCTTTGGTAACTATTAAGATCATCTTCCAAAAACCAACCATATTTAAATAAAAGAGATGTTCCTACGGGAGAAATACATAGAAGGAATTAAAGCAGCCGTGTATCTTAGCACTGAAAAGGAGACTGCGGATATTCTTACGAAGCCTCGGTCAAAGGAGCCTTCCATCTTTTTAAGAATTCAATTAGGAGTCATAGATTTAATGTAATTAATCCTCAGGAAGAGTCTCTTTTGTTATTTAAATTAATGTTTCTGCTAGCAAAATTGAAGAGAGATGTTTGTTAATGTATATTTAGTTTTATTTTGTTCTTGGCAACACTGTTTAAATAAGAGGAAGGTGTTTTTATACTTCTACGATGATAATAAAAGGAATAAACATTTCCAAAACTATTTTTTTAATAAACGAATGATAAATTACTATTTCATTGTTTTAGGGGGAGTTCTCCACACATGTCTTCTGCTCCTATGTAGACTCTACTAGAACTTCATGTTCTTCAGCTCGTCATGACGTTTGGTCGAAACTGACCTCATGATATTCAAAACGGATCAAGTATCGACGATAAAACTACTAATACTAATCAGGTGAGCAAACTCATTCAGTTCAACTCATGATCATGATTAATTTTGACAAACGAGCAGCAAGATTTATACTAATGACGGCTTTTTGACAAAATTGAAGTATATAAAGATAAAGAAGTAAGATGCTATTGTTTTATAGATGAGTGGTTGATTTAATTCATTAAGGAGGAGTAAAGGGGGAATAATTTCAAGATAAAAATAACTTTTTATATACTACGTTTATAAATTTTCTGTTGAATCGTATGTAATGTTAATAATATAATTGTTATTGTTATATAATATATAATGTTAGTGAAAAAAAAAATTGTTCCAAATTTATTTACTTCACACAAATGACAACCATCCAGAGAGCTGATCTTAAACCTATAAAAAAATAAATCTTTGTACAACGGATCTCCCCAACACCAAATCTAAAGCATGCCATCGATATATTTGAAATAATATAATCGATAAATAATATAATCGATATTTCCTGTTAGCTATGCTAAAAGTTTCAAATGTCTAGCTATTCGGGAAGTTAGTTAGAAATCGATTGCCAGATTTGTACCGGACAAACAAACAAAAATGCAAGCTAATAAAAACGTAGTAAAAAATTGGTCTGAGACAACTCAGACAAACTTTCTCTTATACGTGTTCATAATTACATAGTATATTTAATTATTATTGAACATCAAAATTTATCATAAAAATAACATCTCCTGGGCAGGGAATCGAACCCTGGCTCTCTCCATCCGCGTTTTAAGCTGTTTTCTCAGGAACTAGATTTTACCCGGCTTACATCGTTAGATTCGTATTTAAATGGACTACATTTTACGTCGGAACCGTTTTCAAAAAAAAAAATTTTCACGTTTTTTCAGAGTTTTTGGGGGGCAGCGCCCCTAAATTTGAAGCTAAAATTCATTTCTCGATTTTGCCTCGGGGTATGATTGTTCTGAACATGTATGTCAAGTTTCGTCAAAATCGCTCCAGTAGTTTAGGCTCCATGCGTCAGCACAGACGACCGACAGTCCGACATTTTTTACAAACAACCTTTTTTTTTTTTTACAAACCACTTTTTAACCCTGTTTTTTTTACAAAACAGGGGACCACAAAACGTGTAAATCCATCAACATCTCAAAATTGTATTTTCACCCCATCACAATACTTTCTCATTAGAAGTAAGTAACAAAGGAAGAAGAATAGAAGTAACAAAGGAAATAAAGAAAGGCTCTCCATTAAAAAAGTGAATTTATTGTAAAAAGCCTGCTTTCAACTTATCTTCAATGGCTAAGTCCGAGGCTTAAATCAGGTTTAAGATTGTTCTTCAATCTATGGTCAAACTAATTCCTCTGCTCATCTATCAAATTGTGTCTATGGTTTATTTTGATGTTTGTAAATCTTAAACTACAAATATTAATTGTAAAGAAAACCCATGACTGTAGAATTCTGAGTTGGAGGAAACTTCTCTTTTTTTATATTATTATTAATGTTGGAACGGACTTTGGAATAGCAAGTAGTATGATGATAGGATGGAAACTTGTGTTGACATGGGGTAAGTACGGAGGACTTAAACATGATACAAAGCTAGGATAAGTCCTGCTTCATTATTATTCCACAGTGTGCTTTGTGGCAGGAGAGGGGGATGGGAAATCCTGTCATGTCCACACGAGGGAGAAGATATACCCAGGTGTCCTGTTCTCGTCCGGAACACGGTCTCCAAGTGTCCGCTTTAACTTGAATCTCCCTTGGAAAAATACTTTCCCTCCGGTTTCCCTCGGCGAAGATTGATTATCTTTTTCCGGTAGGGGCAACAGCCCTCGGACGAGGTCTGGCCGGCCGTCTACTTCACCTCGCAGCAGCGCCTCCCGCACCGTAAATCAAACGATTACTCGAGCAAATCCCACACTAAGACACGGACACGCAGTCCTAGTAAGAAGACGGAAAAACACCGAGACACAGACGTGGAGGCATTGATTTATGCTAACCCACAAACTCCCCCTGTTTCGGACTTCTCCGCTATCTAATCACACCACCCTTATTCAGTTGCCGAGGCAACCATAAAAATAATATTTACCACATTCGGACTTATCCGATTATAGTAATGATCAGTATATTGCCAGTTTACAATAGCGAACTTTTAATACGAATTCCTTAAAATGGTTTCATTCAAATTCACTATAGTTTGCATTTATTAGTGTAATGTCCACTCTAAGAGGTTAGAGAGATACACAAAAGTCTCTTGCCTATTAATAGGAACTGTGTGTTTGTTTATTTTACAACAACAATGAGAGGTTTCTTATCTTAACACTGTTACAGCTAACGATCATGAACCTCATTTGGTTTAAAAAGGTATTATATAAGTATCAAATAGGTAAAACATTTCATTCTTGTTGTTTCCAAGTATTTATTACGGTTTATTTTACGCACATACATCATTAGTTTATAACAAAAGTGAGGGTTCGACCACGTTAATCACCTACTAATTATCATCAGCAGTGTGAAACATGTCTCAGCTCCTTGGTATTCCAGTCATTTCTAATCAGCAGCAGTGTGAAACATGTCAGCTCCTTGGTATTCCAGTCATTTCTAATCAGCAGCAGTGTGAAACATGTCTCAGCTCCTTTGTATTCCAGTCATTTCTAATCAGCAGCAGTGTGAAACATGTCAGCTCCTTGGTATTTCAATCATTTCTAATCATCAGCAGAGTGATACATGTCTCAGCTCAGCACCTTGGTATTCCAATCATTACTAATCATCAGCAGTGTGAATCATGTCTCAGCACCTTGATGTTCCATTCATTACTAATTATATCTGAGGTATGAAACGTGTCTCAGCACCTTGGTATCCCAACCATCACTAGGAATGCTGGTATTTTGACTACGATTTCATGCTAACCTTTCCCCAAACTACTCAATTAATTTTTCAGGCGAAATGTTGGTTATATTATAACATTCGCGTCGGTAAGTATTTGAAATAAAAAATTCAAAAATAAGGATATTCAAATAATAAAACTCAAATAACAACAAAAGATCAACAATGGCAAATGTTCACAAAAAACATTTTATGTACGATTGTTACGAAATATAAACATTTTATCACGGTTTAGATGCGTAGAAAGTGATTCTTTACATACTTATATTCATTGCGCATGCGCGTCTCATAATTCTGAAGAATTCCTCGTAGGTCGGAAAAAAGAGGAAATCTTCACCTTTACGCACGATTAGCGAGTTTGTATACATTTAACAAAACTAATTTGCTGTTTGTTTAATAAAAGTAACAGTTTAAATCGAGTTTTTTGTGAAAATCAATGAGTGATTTAAGTGATACTGACGAATATGAGGAGAATAACACGCCTCCCGAAATAATTAATTCAGCACAAAATACAACTAATGAATTAATTTCATCTTTATCAAAAGAGAAATACGAACTTCCTTACAGGAAGTTTATTTTTTTCTGTATTTATTATTTAAATCTAACAATCGTAGATAAAGTACGGTACAAAACTCGTGCGAAAACTGCATTTTGCTTTGCTCTTGTGGTTTTACTACCCTCGCTATCGCTAGGGTGCAAACTCCACAGTCGCATGCAAAATGCTACTTTCCGCACTACACGCGTAATGTACTATTACGATTTATAAATTCATGTTTAAGTAGCTTCAGAATTAATTAAAGATTCATTGGCATAACTATGTTATGGATTATGTCATTACTTACTTTTACTATCGATTATTAAAGTTTATTTTCTAGGTTACCATTAATTTATGCATTTATGTGAAAGCGGAAATAGGATAAAATCATTTTTATAATTATTTTAATGATTTATAATATTGATTGTAAATAATAATTTATAATTTATAGTTTAATTTATAAGGTGATTTGTAGATTGTTATTTTTTGATTGGCAATTGTTAAAATTTATTTTGTTTATTGTATTCCAGAGTAAATTATATATTAGCTTTTGACAAAACCATAGAGTAGACTCAATGTAAGAATGTAAAACAAGTCAGTGATTTAATCTGGGTTTAGATAAGTTTAAAAAAGAAATTATTACCTTGGTTTTGTCAGTCAGTTGATTGAGCCCTACTGACTCACATCAGATTGTATAACCTGATTTTTAGACTTTTTACCAATTTATTGGTGAAGAATTTTTTAAAAATGTATCATTGACTTCAAAACAAGGTATTAATTTCTATTTTAATTTAATTTAATTTATTTAATTCTTTTAATTTAAAAACTAGTAAAAAGTTTATATATAAAAATGACTTTTAAAGATAAGACCACACATAAAATAATTTTAATTAATTGTTAATTTCATCATAAGATATTTTTAAGTTTTTGATTGAATTTTTAATTAATTAATTTTAATTAATTGTTAATTATATGTTATATGTAATTGATATTTGTTATAAAAAAATGACTATAGCTAATAATTAAATAAAATTTTTGCAGGTTTGAAGATATCCCAATTAAGGGATGAAATATCACCTTTTTTATGTATAAAAAAGTGTTTTTATAACCCCTGCAGACCCAAGTTAAAATACAGCATTATTAAATATAAAGGGGACAGCAAAAGTAAAAATGGACTATTACGAGTATGTAGGAGGAGTACAGAAGATAAAGATCTTAGGGATATTTTTTTATCAGTCAACTGACTGGACTGGCCATCTAAATACTCGTAAAGGGCAATGATAAGTATTAACTAATAACAAATTGAGTATAACGAGAATCATTCAAAAACAAAAATCTATATTTTGCATGCAATTATGTTTCGGCAAAATATATTTGCTTATTCAATGTATAAAACAAGACTGTTTAAACAAGATACAACGAAGAAATATACCTTTCCTATTGTATTCACTGTGGAAATGCAAATAGTTAAGCTGATAAGATTTAGTTCACTTTGGAGAATAGCTAGCAAGACTTGTTTTTAAATGTACTCCCCTATTACCCTGATTGAGTTTTATTTGGTGCTAAATCTACGATTTTAAACTTTTAATTACCGATATAAATTAAAGCATTTCCAACCTGTTTACTTTCTCACATAAAGAGAAAGTATTGTGATAGTGCGTTTTAAGGTCCCCTGAGTCCAAAATAATGTCTGTTTCGCGTTCGTCGTCTCTATACAAATGCGCCTAAACTACTGGGCCGATTTTGACGAAATTTTGCATACAGAAAGAAAAATCATACCCCGAGCGAATTCGAGAGATTAATTTTAGCTCGAAAAATCTATTTTAAGATATTCCGATTTCAAGAGTCCCTTGAGTGCAAAAAGTGGTTTTTAAAATATGTTTGTCGTCTGTTGTCTGTCATCTGTCTGTGCAGTGCAGACGCCTGCGGAGCCTAAACGGCTTGGCCGATTTTGACGAAATTTGTCATATATGTCCAGAAAAATCATACCCCTAGGAAAAATCGAGAAATTAATTTTAGCTCCAAATGTGCGGGTGTTAGCCCCTAAAAACTCTGAAAAAAGTTGAAAAAAATGTATATCTGAAAACGGTTCCGACGAATTAAATTAAAAAATTCTAAAATGTAAAATGTAGTCCATTTTCATATGAATGAAATCATATTATAAGCTGTTTCCCGAGAGAGGCCGGGTTCGATTCTCCACCGAAGAGAAGTTATTTTTATGATAAACTAGCTGGGTACCCGTGCTTCGCTACGGAGTGTTATTATAATTAGATAAGTTTATAAACAACCATAATGAAACATATAAATTATTTTACTATGCAAGAATATCTAGATTCTATCTCTCCCACCTATTTCTATACCCCCTCCTCTCCTCTTTGATAAGCTAATTACAAATATCCTAAATTCGCCCCCCCCTAAATTAAAATATGACTAAACTGTACATAAAAACTATTACTGTACTCTTAAAGAGCTTTTGCATCATGAAGGGTATTCATTACATTGACCCCGTATTCATTACTTGTACAATACCTCTGTGTACCAAACTTAAATTTCGAAAATTCATGTAGGCTGTAATTTTCCCCTTGCTTTGAAGGACAAGTGGGCAAATTTTTATTGACATCGAACTAAAACTGTAGATTTGTATAAAGAACATACTCACACATACGTTGATTTTTATATATATAACTATAAATTTCCATTTTACCCCCTCCTAAATAAAATTGTACATAACAACAATTACTTTTCTCTTAAAGTGCTTTTCAACGATATGCATCATATGAAGGGAATCCATTACTTTGACACTTTTACACCGTACCCCTTTGTACCAAAATTTAAATTACGAAAATTCATGTAGGCAGTGACCTCCCCCTTGCTTTGAAGGGAAAGTGAGTAAATATTCATCAAATTGGGATAAAACTGTAGATTTGTATAAAAGACATACCCTCATACAGACACTCTTCTTTTTATATAAGATATACCTATATTTTTCCATTTTACCCCCTCCTAAATGAAAACACATATGACAAAACTGTACATAACAACAATTAATGTAATCTTAAAGAGCTTTTCAACGATATCCATCATAAAGGGTATTCAGTCCTTTGACCCCGTATTCATTATTGTACCCTGTTTCCTGTGTACCAAAATTTAAATTTCGAAAATTCATGTAGACACTGATTTTTTCTTCCTTTGAAGGTCAAGTGTGCATTTTTTGATCGAGATCGGACTAAAACTAAGGATTTGTATTAAGAACATACACACATACGTTGACTTTTAGATATATTTTTCCGTTTACCCCCTAAATGCACGTAAAAACAATTATTGTACTCTTAAAGAGCTTTTCAACACTATGCATCATGAAGGGATTTCAACTTTGACATTTGTACCCCGTACCCCTGTGTACCAAAACTTAAATTTCGAACATTCATGTAGACAGAGATCTTCCCCTTGCTTTGAAGGTCAAGTGTGCAAATTTTCATCGAGATCGGACTAAAACTGTAGATTTGTATAAAGAACAAATAAGATATAGCTATATTTTTCTATTTTACCCCCCTCCAAGGCAGTGACCTTCACCTTGTTTGGAAGAAAAAGAGTGTAAATATTCAACAAATTGGGATAAAACTGTAGATTTGTATAAAAGACATTCTCTTATATAGATACTCTTCTTTCTATATATAGATATAGTTATATTTTCCATTTTACCCCCCTCCTAAATGAAAATATGAAAAAACTGTACATAACAACAATTACTGTACCCTTAAAGAGCTTTTCAACGATATGCATCTCGAAGGGTATTCATTATTTTGATCCCGTGTTCATTACATGTACCCCGTACCCCTGTGTACCAAAATTAAAATTTCGAAAATTCATGTAGACCTTGATTTTCCCCTTGCTTTGAAGGTCAAGTGTGCAAATTTTCATCGAGATCGGACTAAAACTGTAGATTTGTATAAAGAACAAATAAGATATAGCTATAATTTTCTATTTTACCCCCCTCCTAAATGAAAATATGACAAAAGTGTACATAACAACAATTACTGTACCCTTAAAGAGCTTTTCAACGATATGCATCATGAAGGGTATTCATTACTTTGACCCCGTATTTATTAATTGTACCCCGTACCCCTGTGTACCAAAATTGAAATTTTTAAAATTCATGTAGATCTTGATTGTTTCCTTGCTTTGAAGGTCAAGTGTGCAAATTTTCATCGAGATCGGACTAAAACTGTAGATTTGTAACAAGAACAAACACACACACACACACATACGTTGACTTTTATATATATAGATTAAATGTACCTACGAAACTCGAAAATTAATAAATGGAAAACACTGGGCTTAGTAATTATGAGCTCGTTTATGAGAAAGTTTGTCTGAGTTGTCTAGGACCGAATTTTCCCTATAATTACACAAATAATTTTATTTTATAGTTGTTCTACGGCAGGAAATTCTGAGAACTATGGCTAATAAAGTAAAGATCAAACTTACTGATAATACTCTACCTACTCTGTACTGGATGACTTGGTTACTTATATCAAGTCCGCCGGACTTACTTTATATTTATAAAGTATAACTTTATATTTATATATTAACTTATATATACTTACTTTAAATTTATATATTAATAAATATATTTGCATCATGAGGTCACTTTTAGTATCACATTGGATTCATCAACACCTTCCCAGTTCCATACCTAAAAGTCTGTTGGTAACTTATAGCTTTTTTTTAGTAGCCACTAATAGGCTTTAAAAGTGAACATAACCATAACACTAAATTATTTGTTTATAGTGACTAATAGGTATATGCCTTAGAATGACGATATTACAATATTATCACATGACGGTGATTTCATCCAAAGAGCGTCGTGGTTGTTGCTTATCTTGATGATTCGCAAAGCTCTCGACATTTGCATCTTCAGTAGAATATGTCACTATGTAAAGCAACCAATTAATCGAAAATTCAGGACAAACAACTACCAACGGTTGTGCGTCGCCGGAAAGTCTAAATTATACATGACTAAAAAACATGTTTGACGCTATACATGTACATTTACAGAACATTTCCATTTACATAAAAATGTAAACACGTACAGTGTCTCATACTTGTGATTTTATTATTTTTTTTTATGAATTTTTGTAATTAGATTTAGTTACCATTGAAAGTTCACTAACGCTTCTCAAGCTCAAACGGTTAAAATTTCATAGCGATGTTGTTATTTCTGTATAAAAATACTCTGCCAATTTGTGTGTCACATAGCTTCCTCACATCCTATTTCGTATACTTTAATGTTTTTATGCTTTTACAACCTATTTTTGTCAAATTTATTTAATTTTCCCCCTTTTATAAAATGTGTCAAAATTGTTTGATCTTTTACATAAATTGGAGTGTCAATTTAGCAAAAGGTAAAGAGTGCAGACTGTTGAAACTTATATGGAACCAACAATGGGCTTATTATGACCTACCATCCGAATTTCATTAAAATTAGACGTGTAGTTTTAAGATATCTTGGTTCGCAAAAATTTAGTGACAGACCGACTGACAGACACTGAACCAAAAATGTTCCCTGATGTGGGTACCGGATTTCGGTCTTGGAATTTTTGAAATCGGAGGCATAAAAATATTTTCGGTCTTCGGAACGATCACATAGCTTCCGTTACCTTTACTGTAAGCTCGGAAGTACAATACCGGACTTTAATGCAAATTATTGAAACTGTAAAATGATTTGAATCGTTTATTTGCAGCTTCCTCATCTGATAGAGTATGTTTGGTTCCAACTCTACTTTTACTTTCTAACCTTTTAGAGAGTTTTTATCTCGTAAACTTGGAAATGAAACATTTTAAAAGAATATAGAAACCAAAACGAAAGAGAAAGATACGCTGATAAAAATAATGAAACTACTAGATTAAAACACATTTCAACTCGGAGTTAAATGATTTTAAGAACAATATAATTGGTATAATTTGCGATCCGAGAATAAAACAATCTTAAGAGACGTTTAGAAAAGATGAACATTCTTCTTTTTATTGTGGCAAAAAAATCTTCTCTGACGGGTGCGGGTAGGAGGAAGTAAGAAGATGAAATAAAGAAAAAAATACAAGAGGAATCGTGTGGAGAAGAAAGGGAGAAAAGTATTAGCATGTAACTTTGCCAAGTCGGAGGCGTCTACCATTCGGAAGGGGGACCAGGGGGTGGAGCCTGGGTTTGGGGGAGGAACACCGGAGTATTGATCTGGAGCTCCGAAGAGTACACCCTGGAAACGGGCTAGGACGGAGACACGGGCTTAGACGAGGGGGCAGAACACACTCCCTTACTATGCCGGACGAAAACCTACGTAAAGCGACCGAGAAGAACTGCCTTCCCACATGCCTCCGAAATGAGGCTCCGAGAAGGGAAGAAGTCTCAAAAAAAAGAAAGAGAAAGTAGCGTCAATATATGCAACTACTTTACAAAAAAAAAAGGAGGAAGTCTCACGAAGATAGGGAATAAGCGAGAAGAGAAAGGATGTCTGGAGTGAGTAGGACGACAGTCGACTCTTTATTCTTGATAAGTTTGGTGTGAGGCGTGGAGAAAGATTTCCCTTGTCTTTTTGCCGTTCTGCCCGAGGCTTGAACGTGAGATCGCATTTGCGAAATGTCTCCTTTTAAAGCTGGTGAGCGAGTTGCGGTCCAGTGTAAATGGCCCCGGTCAAGAGGAAAAAGAACTCCTTCATGGCCGTTTCCTAACCCCCCCTCCCCCTCCCCCGTTACTTTTCCTTTCTTATCATGACGCCTTCTCTCTCCTTCTTTATGGCGACTTGAGGATAAATTACATGGCATTTGTTAATAAGACAAATGACGTCCTTAGTGCGGATTATGATGGCCGATTAGCTTACTTCACCGGGTTTTTAATTCGAATGAAATATTTGATTTCGTTTAGATTTAGATTTAGTAGAGTTAGAACGAAAGTAAGAGTTAATATATCTCGGTTATTGCCTCTTCGCTATCAGACCCTTTTATTTCCACATTCTATTATTTCTATTACCGCCGCCAAAAGCTATATAGTCGTCACAGCTTCTGTGCTTCTCCAGTAAAGTTCGCTTCTTAAAAGGGTTTTAATTCAGACTTTTCATTCGCTACTCTATATCGCGAAATAAAGTTACACAATTTTTTATTTCTAAATTATAATATATTAATGTACTTTGTGTTAACATAATAACATTGAGGTTTTTCGAGTAAAATTGCCAATTTAGCTCTTCGAACTTTATTTATTTCATCAGTTAAACTACTCAAAATTAGTCTACTACTCAGAAAGTCCCAACTTAAAACTTCTTGCATTTCGACTTTTTGTCATCAGCTTTACTTTGAATCAGATAAAATCACAGGGTTTGCTTATGATTAAGTTTAAGTTTGATTTTTTAAAAAGAACAAACATGATATTATGGGGCTCAATCAATTTTCAGAGCTTGATTGTTTAATCAACATAGGACCACGCTAAAGCTCTTCGTTATCATAATAATTGATTAATATTTCGAAGACGAATCCATTTGAAAAATGAAAGTCTCTAAGTTAGGCAGTGAGAAATTGGTGGAAGAAAGCGACGAAAATCGGTAAAGGGGTGAAAGGAGGAAGGGTGAAGAGAAAATAAAAACAAATATGGCGTCAGTTAGTGTGGGGGAGCCATCATCTTCAACCCCTTGGCCTTGGCAATCTAACTTGCATTTTAGGGGATGATGGGGGTGAGTCTCCTCAGTTAGGGGAGAGATTACGAAGCCAACCCTTCTGAATTAGTAATCTAAAGCCGGGAGCTGCGTGGAAAGTGCAAACCTGTGTACTCCAACCTCAGTGCTTTACCAGCCATACTCCTGCTTTTACTCGTTAAAATTATTATGATTTGGCTGAAAATAAATGGAAATGCTTTTCTAAGGCAAAGCACGAATACTGGAGCTTAAGCTAAACACACAACAATATTAATGACTGCTCATTGTCGTACCTAGAGACTCATCGACTGATTCATCGCTTATTTTCGTTTAATTATAAATCATTGACTGATTCATCGCTTATTTTCGTTTAATTATAAATCATCGACTGATTCATCGCTTATTTTCGTTTAATTATAAATCATCGACTGATTCATCGCTTATTTTCGTTTAATTATAAATCATCGACTGATTCATCGCTTATTTTCGTTTAATTATAAATCATCGACTGATTCATCGCTTATTTTCGTTTAATTATAAATCATCGACTGATTCATCGCTTATTTTCGTTTAATTATAAATCATCGACTGATTCATCGCTTATTTTCACTCAATTATAAATCATTGACTAATTCATTGCTTATATTCACCTGCAAATAAAACTATTTTTTAGAGAGCTTATAATACCAAATATGATCTCATAAATTATATTGATTATTGCTTATCAACATTTACTGAAGTATAGAAAAAAATACATAGGTACCAGTCACTTTACACATCTGTAAAATCACATTTAATCTTGGAATTAAGATTACCTACACAACATACTACTACTGACAACATACTACAGACGGCAGGTAACAGTATGCGTACTACAGACAACATACTACAGACGGCAGGTAACAGTATGCGTACTACAGACAACATACTATAGATGGCAGGCAACAGTAGACGTACTACAGACAACATACTACAGACGGCAGGCAACAGTAGACGTACTATATACAGACGACATGCAACATGCAACAGACGGCAAACATTTTCTTATCAAATGTACTTGCACATCCACTTAATAATAGAAACCAACTATCTTTAGTACTTACTATTGGTGTTAAATAAACCAAATGAAAAAGTCAAAGAGGTTTTTTTTTAAAAAAAAACGATCGCTTAGCAACGAAGCTTCTCTTGAAGTATGAAGTCTTCCACAAAGGAATATAAAGGGTGAGCAGGAAAATCCTTATTTGAATATACCGCCATCAACCCTTCTTTTAAACAAAATGGGGTCTCAACTGTAATGGGTTCTTTATACGCTTCCTATGCATATTAATTTCTTGTGCGTTATATTGTTACCCTTTATGCCTATTAATTCCTTGTGTTATATTGTTATTATTAATACATATTTGTTTGGTTTTTTAATAGTTTTATTTAGTTCTATCTATACCTTGGAATGTTTTTGCAAACTGAACATCGACACCAGCAAACCTAAGGTGTGTTTATCTCTTTCCACTACTTCTACTTATTTATTTATTTTTTAACTGATTTTAAACAATAAAGTTGACATTGATTATATTTTACATTCTAGGGTATCTCAAAAGTAAGTTAAACTAGTTTTTTTTTTTTTTTAATTTAAAAAAATCAAAACATTAAAAAAAGAAAATATTTCAAAAGGTACATTCAGTAGCTATTTTTTTTTTTTTTTTTTTTTTTTTTTTTTACATAATTGCCATGAACATCAATAACATTTTGATACCGTGTTAACAGTGTTTTTAATGCAGTGTCACAAGCACTCGCCCACCAAACTGACTAACCATCTTTCAACTTATTGTTTGAATTCATATTCATTCGCGAAACTATTGTCTCCGAGATATTTCTTCAGATCCGGGAAAGATGAAAGTCTCTCCGGGCAAGGTCAAGGGAATAGGATAGGTGACCAAAAACATCCCATTAAAACTGTTCAAGCAGGACCCCAGTCTTGCCAGCAGCGGGTGACCAGAATTGTCGTAAAACAAAACAACTGGTTTTCTTAACTCCCCCCCTCCTCCTATTGTTTTGAATTGCTCATCCGAGTTTTCCTATCCTCTCACACTAGTGTGATCATGTAGAGTACCTATGGTTGCAGGCTCGCAAGTGCCCACGGGACGATGGAAGGATCATAGGAATATTTCAGTGCTGCTATTAAACTTTGACAAATGTTCCCTACAAGTCCACCGTGCGGATTTTAAACAATTGTGACACATATTTTTGAGACACTCTATATACCTTGAAGACGAAAATAAACTTTTCCGAAACTTCGTCAAGTTTTACTTTTGACTGGTGCTCGCTATTCTCCATTCAATTCCCTGTCCATATGCACATAATTATATGTTGTTATTGTTGCAAGGTTTATTTAAATTTATATTTTCATTTGGTTTGAATCCAAAATGACCAACATCTTCGTTAGTTATGGAAATTGTAATTTAGTTAAAAAAGAAACAAGATAAATGTTTAAAAAAAAAATGAGATAATTTGGAAGGCGTTTTTAGTAATATTTTAAGTGGATAGTTGGAAGCTGTAGCTGGACCAAGGGATGAAAGTGAAAGAGTTCTAGCGTCATTACACCGTGAGTAATGTCCGGTAGATTAATGCCATGGTCTAAGTGTGGCAATGTATGGGGTGCGAACATGGGCACCGTGCCCATACTCGGTCTCATCCATTTCTCTTCTACTTATCTACCAGAGGTCTCCGTGTAAAGTACCCACTAACATTATATATTGGACTTTGACTAACACTTACACACCCATAGCTTGGCACTAGTCGACACACCAACACTTATTTAACTTTGTAGACATACACATTAACACACTCGCATAAATAATCTTCTACTTATGAGTTTAAATGAAGAATTATGTTCCTAATGACAATTATTGGTGCAATTCTTATCTTTATAGAAGATATAGTAATGTACAACAGATTTGGTAATTTAACAAAATTATCTGTTTCAGATATAAACACTTTTTACACAGTAAAAATCCTGCTTATCCGGATCAGCTAGGAACCGATGTAGCTCACTCCTGATTATCCGAGTCAGCTAAGAACCGATGTAGCTCACTCCTGATTATTATCCTGATCAGCTAGGAACCGATGTAGCTCACTCCTGATTATTCAAATGAGCTAGGAACCGATGTAGCTCACTCCTTCTTATTCGAATGAGCTAGGAACCGATGTAGCTCACTCCTGATTATTATCCTGATCAGCTAAGAACCGATGTAGCTCACTCCTGATTATTATCCTGATCAGCTAGGAACCGATGTAGCTCACTCCTGCTTATTCAAATGAGCTAGGAACCGATGTAGCTCACTCCTGCTTATTCGAATGAGCTAGGAACCGATGTAGCTCACTCCTGCTTATTCGAATGAGCTAGGAACCGATGTAGCTCACTCCTGCTTATTCGAATGAGCTAGGAACCGATGTAGCTCACTCCTGCTTATTCGAATGAGCTAGGAACCGATGTTGTAGCTCACTCCTTCTTATTCGAATGAGCTAGGAACCGATGGAGCTCACTCCTGATTATCCGGATCTGCTCGAAAGCGATGTAGCTCACTAAACATATCAAAATCAGTGAATTTTTCTCAATATATATGAGACATTAAGGAATATTTTGGTTCCGTGTCTGTCTGTCGGTCAGTCGGTCTGTCTGTCTGTCACTCAATTTTTGCGAACCAAAATATTATAAAAACTACTTGTTCGATTTTTATTAAATTAGGAAGGTAGGTCATAATTAGCCCATTGTTGGTCCCATATAAGTATTACCCTTTTTTTTGTTCTGTATTTGTTTCTCTTACACAAACATACATTTATTTACACCTATATCTTCAAAGTATTATATCTGATTTGTATGAAACATTCATAGTTTATCGAAAGTATCCCGCAGATAGCACCAGATTAATTTCAACCGTCTGCGCTCTTTAACTTTTGCTAAATTGATACTTAAGTTCAAGTAAAAAAAAAAAAACAATTTTTACAGATTAAAAAACCGAGGGAAACAATTAAACAAATTAGACAATAATGGCTTGTAAAAGCATAAAATCAAAAAAGTACGTGATAGGATGTGAGGAAGCTATGTGCCACACCAATTGGCAGTCAATTTGTAAGTTGTACCAAATATCAAGAGGACCAACTAAGCGAGAGAGGAAGGAAGTTGTTTGCGTAAGTCGAGCTGAACTTGGAGTTCTCATCTGTCTTTGTTGTGAATTTAAGTCAAAGTTTCCTTGTCAAGTTTACCCAACTGTAAAGCAAAGTTTCAAATAGCGAATCTGTTTGCATCAAGTTCACTAAGTCCAAACATAGCAGAGAACGATTCGACATTCATTCACTCACAATATTGCTCGACGACATTGTTTTTATTGTTCTCTATACGTAACATTTTATTTCTGTGCAGACACAACTAAACTACTGGTCCGATTTTGACGAAATTTAATATACATGTTCAACTACGGGAAACAGACAGAGAAAAATAGACTCCAGTGCGGGGAGTCTATTTTTCTCTGTCTGTTTCCCGTAGTTAATAATAGTTTTATAATTTGATTTAAATTAAAATTTAATCGTTCCGTAGTATGAATACTACCAAAATCGTAAAATATAAATATACATGTTCAGAAAAATCATACCACGAGGCCAAATTGAGAAATGAATTTTCGTTCCAAATTTAGGAGTGCTACTCCCCAAAAACTCTGATAAAACGTAAAAAAAAATTATTTCTCGAAAACGGTTCCGACGATTTTGATTAAAACAATTCAAAAATGTTGTCCATTTAAATACTAATCTAACGGTATTAGACGTTTTCCCGGGAAAAATCTAGCTCCAGAGAAAATACTTTGATTGGTTCGATTCCCCGCCGAGGAGAAGTTATGTTTATGGTAAATTTGGATAAAATGTTCAACAATAATGAAATGTACCTAGGAAAACATGAAAACTAATTCATGGAAAACTCTGGGCTAAGTACAATTATGAAATTGTAACGTGAGAAAGTTTGTCTGAGTTGTCTCGGACCGATTTGTTTTTGTTCTTTTCATTTGGTGAATATTTTTTTTTTATCCGGACTACCCTACACAACATTAGTTTGGATAATCGATGCTGATCTGTATTAATTTTGTTGTAGGTTCGTGTTAATTATACAACGATCAAAGATGCTTCCAGTTCTTGGAGCTAAAAATGCTGTGACGAAAAAAAAAGAAGAATTGAATTGAAAAGACTGCAGCAGTGGAAGCCACTAGATGAATTATAATATGTAAGTTTCTGTCTGAATTTTTGTTTAGAGTAAGTGGTATATTTGGAAGGCCTAGTATGGGACGGTGTGATGTATTGATTGGTTTTCCAAATGAAGGGGACGAGGGTATTGTAGGGGGTGCTAAACCGTCGGAGGGATGCAGCTGAGGGTTGCCTCGTGCTACGATATTCAACTCAAACCATCCTCCAGTAGATGAAGGGAACGCAGCAACTGAAGAATCAAACACAGCTATAGACCTGCCTCTAAAGTCTTTAGTACTAACAGCTGTCCTCTATAACCCTTCACACGACATTGTAACTATATCTCTACACTTTCAAATATCCACCCCCACTCACCACCTTACACATAGTCTTCAACTATCTATAGTCATTTCAATCATATAGATGTTACAACACTTCAAATCCAATCTATCAACTCATTCACAACAAAATTTAACAACCATAATTATTCTACTCTGTGGCGATTCGTTAAATAGTTATGCCACTATTTCTCTTAAATTAATTAATTAATTCATTAATATTAAGAGTTGAACTACAAATGATAAAAACACCCGTACAAATTTTTAAGCTAAATTATGGTTAAATAATATTATATTTAAATAATAAGAACATGCACTAAAAAGGAAAAAATCAGTCCGAGACAACTCAGACAAACTTTTTCATAAACGAGTCCCTAATTACTTAGCCCAGTGTTTTCTGTTTATTTGTTTTCGTAGGTACATTTTTAATTATTATTGAACATTTCATCACAATTTATCATAAAAATAACTTTCCTATAATTTAAATCAAATTATCATTATTATTTACTACGGGAAACAGACAATGAAAAATACACTCCAGCTCCGGGATTTGAACCATAGTCTCGAATTCAAACTTTCAATATTCATACACATTTAGACAGTCAATATTTATGACATTAGAACTAAACCGAGAATTAACGCTTATAATTATAAAGTACTCAATTAGTACCTGTACCTTGTACAATCAATTCGAAATTCAATTTTTAAGTTTTTGGTAGTTTTCATACTACGGAAAGTTTACATTTTAATTTAACTCAAATTATAATTATTATTAACTACGGGAAACAGACAGTGAAAACTACACTCCAGGCCCGGATTTGAACCACGGGTCTCCTGTATGTATACAGGAGACCCGTGGTTGAAATCCCGGCGCTGGAGTGTATTTTTCACTGTCTGTTTCCCGTGGTTAATAATAATTATAATTTGATTTAAGTTATTTTTTCAGGAATTAGATTTTTCCCGGGAAAACGGCTTATATCGTTAGATTCGTATTTAAATGGACGTCTGCGGGACAAAACAAATCGGTGGAGAGCGGCCATGTCCCGCCCTTATGGTGGAAAATATGATTTTAATAGGTGACCTCTTTGATTTGGAGTAACATTTCAATAACTAACCTATTATGTGACAAACTACTGTTCCGCAGATGAACTTAGCCGACTTTATAGTCTTAAAAGGCACCAAATGATTTACTTATATACATAATTCTAGCTTGATGTTAGTCAGACACTTTTTTGCACTCTCTCCTGGACTATAATGGCATAAGCCGTTTTTAAAGAATAGAAAAAAGCTCTTCTGTTATTGCTAAAATGGGGACTTACCTTATATTAAACTCTGAAGTACATATTAATTTTGTAGCTAATATATAACTTCTTAAAATTGCCTTTTATTTTAATAAATAATAGGCAATTTCTTTTAGGTGTATGACTGGGCTGGAGGATATCAAAAAAGAGATATATTATCTTCTGTGATTCACTCCTGAGGTAATATTTCTCTAATGATTAGTATTTTAGTGTCTTGTTTATACAGTGGAAGGAATACTCCAGTATTAATTTTGAAACCATATAACTATATAATCTATTAACTACTTACATTATATAGATTCAATACAGAGAACAGCTACAGTTATAATATACTATAGCTTATTATTACATATTTTATGTATTTAGTTGAAATACTTAAATTGAAAGTCTTCATTTATTTCGAATACCTGGTATGCGTTATAAAAAATAATACATTATAAAATATTTATGAAACTAAAAATTAATAAATGAAAAGGAAGATAAAAAATAACAGAATACGCATAGAAGAAGAGGGTTATAAAAAAATGAAAATCCATATAAAAGAGAAGAAAACCATGTGGCGGTAAAACAACTAAACTCTCATCAGTTTCCCACCCTGTGAAAGGGGGGGGGGGGGAAGAAAATTCATAGCGTGTATTGTGGGGGGAGGCAACATGGCCGCCCTACTAGAGGGAGGGGAAATGTCTTTATCATATAGGAGGTACCACAGCGCCCCACATGAATATATACAATTTTTCCTTGGGGCATTATTTTCTTTTTATATTTTTTCTTTTTGGTTTTTTTTTCAAGCCCTAGGTCGGAAGACCCTCCTCGCTAAGGTTCTAGGACATTTTTATTACATTCTGAGTCTTCTGCCTTTAGTATCCTCAGGAGCTTTAACAGGAGGGGAGGGGGTGGGATTTCTTTTTTTTCGAGGGGGGTAAGTCTTGTGTTTTCATTCCTTATTTTTTTTCTCCCCGTCTTTTTTCTTTTCTTCCTCTTCCCCTCCTCCATTTTTTTCCTCCTTTTCCAGGACGTGGAAGATGGGTCAGAGGTCATCATCATACATCGTCCTGGCATTCCCCCTCCTTCTCAAGAATAAGGAAGAAAAAAAAAACTTGATATGCTTGGGGTTGGCTGCGAGGGAGGCGTGTTGTTTCTACTCGTACAGGAAAATATTCCACATGATTTCCAAGGCTTATCACAATACTGAGCTTTCCCTTGTAATAATGATAACAAAAAAGAAAGGAAATCTTTCCCAGGAGTAATCATGATTGGAAATGGAAAGGCATCAACTCTCCCCTCGCTGCTTGCCTAATCATTGCACTTTTGACAAAGGGAATAAAACAAGTGAATAAATATAACGCACGAGGGGTGTCCCTTTTTCGGCTTAAAAGCAGAAATAACAAATGTCATTTTTCTTACATCTTTTCTTCTGAATCTATTGCAAATCTTTTACTTTCATTAAATATTTTGTTTCTAGTCAGCTAAAAAATATTTCTTTATCAGAAATGTATATATTTTAGTAGGTTCCATAAGGTGGAGGTAGATCTATAATTCAGTTACATATAATAAAAAGTTTATTTCATTCTTAGAAAAATATATAAACCAATCCTTGTTAAATATATACTAAGTTTTCATGAGTTTTCAAAACAGTTTTGAAAACTGTTTTGGTTTCAAACCGAAAGTGTTTCCATGAGGAGTTTTCAAAACAGTTTTCACTACAATTTTAAAAACAGTAAACTCCCAGACTAGTTATAGCTAAGTCAGGTTATCATATTTCCGTTTATCCTACCTACTGTACATGTCTCAATTCTGTTTTAAATTCAATACCCGTTTCCATGCTATTTTTTTAAAACAGTTTCAATACAAAACCAAAAGTATGCTGTTGTGACCTTGAACTCAAAACGGTTTTGAAAACTCATAGAAAAGTAGTAATTGATTGATTGAAATCAACTTAAAGGCCTTAAAGGCCTTCACTTAAAGGCTTAAGTATTAAGTAAAGGACTTAAAGGCCTTCACTATAATTCTATATTTAATAGAAACAATGCAATTATCGATAGTGAATCAAAGTTGTGATGTATTGCATAATCAACTCGCGTAGCGCAGCAAACATTTTTTGGCATACAAAATTACATGCTACCTATAGAAAGAGCTTTAACATTAATGTAAAATGCCGTAAAAACATAATCTTTTTTTTAACACTCTCATTTTGGCCATATTTGTTCTCAAAATGGCGGCAGAAATTAAAATTTTGTAATAATTGTAACATATTCTTTTCCTGCTAGCCTTACCATTATTGACGAAAACCCTTTTTTTAAATCCTACATACTGCATACCGTATTTGGCATTATTGAAAAAATGTAAGTGAGACACTTCCAAAAACTCGTCACAAATGCAGAGACACACCTGTGCACTGAATTTCGTTCAAATTAGTCAACACATAAATAAAATTCTCTGAAGTAATAGCCTCATTTACATTTGTTCGGTAAAGAATATCGAGAATCCATCAAAAATTAAAAATCTAAGATGTGGTTTTACCGAAGTTTCGGAAACATTATACTTTCCTTGTTGAAATGTGTTCTTACCGTTGCGCTTACCTTTTACTTCATTGCTTTCAGATCCTATTATTTTTAACCTACAATTATTTAAAAAAAAATAAAAATATTGAAATAAAATTGGGAACATTTTTATTTTTCAGGTATAATCGTTCAAGTGCAGCATTTTACTTCCACTACTGCATGCATCTATCTAAGTGTGTTGAGCATACTGGCAACAATTCGGAGCTGCAACGAATTGTACTGACTACTGGAAAGACAACCAGCGTACTTATGTGGCGTAAATACTTCCTTGAACGAAAGTTATCTGTGTTTCCTGCTGGCTGACTCTATTTTAAACGCAAATGATCTGGGTGGTCTAGAGCCCTTTGAGGGTATTTCATTTATACAAATATTTGCTTCTTTGAGACGATTTAGAGCTTAGGGTATTACCAGTGGCGCACCCAGGAGGGGGGGGGGGGTTCACGGGGGCACGTGCCACCCCCCCCCCCCCCTCCCAAAGCAAAGACCTAAAATTTAAGTATGCAATTCCGCAGCACATGTTAAAGTAATAGTGTTAAGAGATAGTCAAAAAATAAAAAATATAGAAGTAAAGTTATCAATCCGTTTAGGTCAAGGATATATAAAATAGGGATGGAGCACTAAGTACATATATAACTCCTGGGTAAAAATGTGTCGTCTATAGAACTTGGGGAAAAATCTACATAAAATTACGACTGCGCATGCTCAGAACTTTTTAGTTGGACGAATCTCTTCCCGACTGTTATCCATTGTTTATTTTGAATGAAAGGTTAAAATATAACATTTTTAAATTAAATATTATCTTGTTTTAAGGGTTTTTATTTTAATTTGCAGTTTTACTTTAATAAATTAATTAAAAAAGTCAGTAGTAGTCATTAGAATAGTTTTTAATTATCGAATAATTAATATTAATTAATTTGGAATTTGGTTCTATTGTAGAATAAGATTTTAAAAATTGCAGATACCCGACCTTTTGCAAGGAAGACTATTTTTTGTACTTGTGACTGGACTGTTAGATACCCTGCTATTTTTATTTTTAACCTTATACTATCAGCTAATTCCTGTTGAACTCAAAACATTTGGCGTACTTATTTTTTTGTTAATTCACGTAACTAAAATATTTTTAAAATGTACCAATTTATTTTTTGTGGCTACTAAAATAAAACATTAATCTATTATATAATGTACAACTTTTAATAATAAAATATTATTCAAATATTATTTTGTTTAAATAAAATACCCAGGTCTTCATGTCCCGTTCATAAAAAACAAATTTATTTGTATAAAATAACATTTCAGATGCTCTTGGAATAGGCTAAAAAGACGTTTACAAGTCCGGGGGAGGACCCCCGGACCCCCTAAAAGAGAGTCCAGCCCCCTTCATAATTGGCTGGATCCACCCTTGATATGAAGTAATTTAAGAACAAAGAAAACCAGACTGCTTAATTGTCTGTGTTTATGCTAAGCCCACAAAAAATCCTGGGTGCGCCACTGGCTATTACTGAATGTAGAAGTCAAGCAATTTTGATCAGTATATTTTCAAACTATCTGCAATACTAGTTAATTAAAATATACCAGTTAAGACTATAATATACTTTGTTTTATCTTATCACTGATAATGAATTACTTTTTAGCAGGGACGGATGAGGAGGTAGCGTCTATTGCTGTCTCAAACGTTGCTTACATATTTTTTGAAGTGAAAATTGTGATTATGTCTCACTAGTGCCGCACTAATGCAATACCATATTGACATGAGAAAGTTTTGTTCGATTTGTCGGACCCTCAGAGTAAGGAAGGAGTAGAGGGGACAATACTATAGAATCGGGGTCTCAAAAAGTGGTTCATTATGCGACACCCATACACTAAACCTCCCAAGCGGCAGTTTGGTGAAACAGTATCGATATCTCGATAAAAACTCGAAATTTATCAGATGTCAGCTAATAAGGATAAGAATAATGTGATATTTTCTTACGACATTTAATATTTTAGTACAGTTTTCTTTATAAAAATACATATGTACTTTAATGTTTGTTGTTAACCGTATTAATTATCTAATGGCAGTTACGTTGTTAATAACATGTAATAGTTCCTAGACTAGATAACTAAAAGGCATCTTATATAAAACAAAATCGTCTTCTAAAGCTATCACATCAGAATTTTCTCTTACATATTTGATATTTTGACATATTTGACATTTCGATAATAAAATAATCAAACAAAGCACAAGATTAGGTTAAAGGTTTTGTTGACAAGCGTCCGTGGGCACGTAAGGACAAGGAATAGACCAATAAGACAAGGACCAGTGACCACGTGATCGTGCTGTTGTCACTTTAGTTCGGATTGAGCTCGCTTGAGAGGTTTAGTATATGGGTGTCGCATAATGAACCACTTTTCAAATCGCATTGCTCCCTCTAACCCTTCCTTACTCTGAGGTCGGACCAATGTTTCTTTTATATGATTGGCTTGACAGCGCTTAGGGAAATTTCCCGTCGTCCCGGTGCCCCCATCCTAACTACTTCCTAAAACTACTTCCAAATACTACTTCCTAAAACGTTTTTAGGTATTATTTTTGTCGGTATGATCTAATCAGGCTGTATTGTTAGTCAAATCCTTCTATGATTTCCAAGTATTTTCTTGCCGGAAAATCAAAAATTTGTAACGAGGTAACCTGTAAAAGCCTAAATCAAGTTCAAATGAAAGAGAATTATAACTTTGACACTTGTCTTCTATCACTAAATGTCTTGTATCTCTCTAACTCCTTTAGAATAATTAAATGCTTTTTCTTTCATTATTATCTATATTTATAGTCCAGGAAATAGCGTGCAAAAAAGTGTCTGTCTAACATCAAGTTGGAATTTTCTGTACAAGTAAATCTTTTAGTGCCTTCTCAAAATTATATGGGCTAAGTTCGTCTGCGGGACATAACTTGGCTATAGGCATATGAAAAAACCAAACCGGCGAAGAGCGGCCATATCCCGCCCATTTTGGTGGACAATATGATTTTCGTGATCCTGTGTACAAGATTAGTTAGTAGACCAAAATTCAAGTTGACTTTACTTTGTCACTTGATAGGTGACCACTTTGATTTGGAGAATTATATAAATTAAGTGACAAAGTAAAACCAACTTACGCTACCTCCTAAACTATTACGATTATGATAACTGTCACAAATCAAAACATAAACAATAATACAAAATGAATCGTCACAGTTACACTAAATACAGATTAGCAGAGTAAATCCTTTTGTTAACCAACACGTGTCTATTAAGGGATTCTCGTGGTAAGAGATAACAAACAGGTTGTCACTTGTATATGTCCGGTTTTATACACATTAAGTGTACGGATCTGTTAGGGATGCAAGGCTAGGGGAGCTTCCTGGATGCATTCGATTTGGAATTATATCATTTTTTGAGGGAGGAAAGCCGTGTTTATAAAAATATAAGAGTATAGAAATTGAAGTGCATGCGAAGAGGTGCATGAAATGGACGATGCAATCTTCTTATTTCTGGGGTCATGCATGAGGTCCTGTCATCTCTCGAGGGAGAGGGATCGAGGCAGGATTTTTTTATCCTGCATTAAAACGAACCCTTATGCACGTGTGGCAAAAGGTTAAGACCCTATTCTTGGCTACGTCCCAAAGGGACTGTCAACTTTAAAAAAATCCTCGATACCAGGAAAAGGGCAGAGGTTGTCAAAGTGTATGAAAAGTTTATTCCAGCCATATTGAAAAGTGGGAAAGATCCTTTTAAAAAGGATTTTCCCTAAAACCCTCCCCTTTAGTAAAAAGACCCTTCCCTTCTCTTGATTCGTTTCACCTTAAAAAAAAAACATTTTTATAAAAAGGGAAAAGAAAAACGGTTGGCCACACTGGTTTCCCTCCCCTTGGAAAAATCAACCCTCCCTTTTAAAAGTACCTTTTCAAGTGATTAAATTTGCCTGGAGGGGGTAACTTAAAGAGGAAAAAAGCTTCGAGAACAAGGACCCTATTTTTTAAGGACACCCTTCTTCGAGAAGGAAAAAGAAGGTTATTCTCTAAAAGATTTCCTAAATGCAGTTCTTTCCCTTTTTACTTTAAGGACAACGACATTACATTCTCAAGAACTGAAGAAGGAGGAGGGGAAGGTCCTTGGAAACCTTAGGGTGAAAAAAGGACGAAGAAAAGATGTCCTGGAGCAAAGAAAAGATCCTTTTTAAGGTATCTTTGAAAAAAGGCAGTATAAGGGATTCTCCTTACTCCTTTTACCGTTGTATTCCCTGTTATTCCTCTAGGCCTTCTTCAACTTCTTTCTTTTTATTCGGGTTCTATTTGATCAATCTTTATGTTCGGTGTTTTCTTTTCTTGTTTTGTTTTACTTAATGACATTTTCTGATATTTTTGTTTCTTTTTGCTTTTTTTTTGCTTCGATCTATCCATAATGATGGCTAAAATATCAAGAATAAAATAATGGATTGAGCAGGAAGAAAAACATATTTAAAACAATATTTTTTTTTTTACAAGCAAGTAAGTTTATTTTTCGTACATGTTTGATGATTTGATATTAGAGCTTGTCTGCATCATAAAACAGACACATCAAAACATTATCAGAAGAAAATAAATGTTCTTAGTTTTTTATGGTTTAAAAAAAAAATTGGTTTTAAGTATCAAACTTAACTGAGTGCACAATGCCACTGTTTCATTATTGTCATGAAGATGCTTTCACTAGTGAATGTCAAACTTGTTTTTGCCTTATACAAATCTGCAGTTTTATTCCTAGCATGATGACATTTTGCACACGACCTTCAAACGAGAGGAAGTTTATACAGTCTACATGAGATTTCGACAACCCCCCATCTACCGACTTTATGTGCAGCAATTGGTTCAAAGTTAGCGGTAGAATAATCAAAAAACGCATTGCACGAGCAATAATTTTGATAGATCTACTAGAAATTTATTTTTAAGAAATCTAAAAGTTTGTTCTTATGACTTTCTGTCCCATCTCCTTCGTTTATCCCATAGATAGAGCTAGATATTTTGATTTTGTGTACATTTTTTCTATATTTTCTTTAGTTGATCCCATATAATTATATTGGTTTTTCTTTTTCTTGTAGATGCAGTCTTTATAGGGATGAAACATGTTTTTTTTTTATTAATTAGTATAATCGAATATTCGGGTGTATCGCCCATACCTGGGCATCTTCAGGCCTTGGATTGATTTTCCAGATTTATATTATTGCATTTTATTATTTAAAAATTTAGTTTTAAATGGAAACTTAAATCACTATTGGAGTAACTGTCACAGATATCATTCTCATTCTATTGTAACTCGTTAACAATTTTTTAAAACATTTATCATCCCTAAAGACTATCTACAAGAAAAATAAAATGTCTATTTAACCTATAAGTGACGAAGATACGAAAAGAAGTCATTGGACCAAAATTGCAGATATTTCCAATTTCCAAAGGCCTGCTCTATAAAGAAGAGTGTCTATGGGAGTATACAAATGTACTTATACTAATATCTTTTACAAAAATTATCAGTTTTAACCAAGCTTACTTCCCCATCACCATTGTTTATTTCATTAAACCTTTGGCTCTAATTCCTACATTGACTCATTCTATCTCATATTTATTGCTCAGTTGCTCTGAAGATGACCCTTATTAATAACTAAAACCCTGCTTTATTCGAATAATTAGTTTTAATTAGAGAGACAGACATCTATCTCCATTCCTAATCAACTGAATCTGCTGCTCACACATACAAAACTCGTTGAATAACCATACAATGTCTTCACACAAAATGAATCTAATTTAAACAATTTTCCGGTTTCAGCAGTTCTAATGCAGCCTTTTTCAGATAATCTGGTGGCTACAGAATGACTTTGAGGGCTCTTGTACTTCCAGAATCGTTCTATAACCATAAGATTATCTATCTGAAGAAAGGAGCCAGGGTAACCGAGCGTCTTAAGGCTCTCGCTCAGTTATCACTAAGTCGAGGTAACTCGAGATCGTGGGTTCGATCCCGTGCCATGATACTCTAAATGCATCAATAAATCGCGGACGGTGCAGGGCGAGGGACACCCTTAAAGGGGGGACTCTTCCCCCACTCTTTGATATGGGTCCGATCCGTGTCATGATGATATAATTTGTATCTATGATTCGAGGACGGAGCAGGGTGAGGAACACCCTTTATGGGGACCTTTCCCCGCACGCTTTGACGCACGCTTATATAGCTTACTAATGACCACACCATACTCGCTTCGGCGGTACAATGTACAAATGTATGATGTGTGAAGTAGCTGGAAGTCTCCACCACGGGGTGTAAAATGGGCCTAAGTGATGACCTAATTGCAAGGTTCGAACAAGTGGTTCGTCCTACCTGTTCTAGTAGGAAGTACTAGACTACTACTACTTATCTATCTGAAGACCTAATGCAGCCTTTTTCAGATAATCTGGTAGCCATAAAATAACTTTGAGGGCTCTTGTACTTCCAAAATCGTTCTATAACCATCAAATTATCTGAATAACGCTGCATTAGAACAGCCGAAACAGGTCAATAGTTTCGATTACAATCATTTTGTGTGAAAACGTTGTTTGGTTATTCAATTACAGCTCTTTCACAATGAGTCGCTGTCACACATTGGTAAAAAACACAGTTGAAAACCGAAAGAACTGTTAGTTAAACCCTGAATAACTGTTTGTTAAATCCTGAACAACTGTTAACTGTTAGTAAAACCCTGAAAAACTATAAGTTATAATCCCAAAAGATTTTTTAGAACTAGTTAAAGGTAATTGTTTAAGTGTGTGGTGTGTCTAATGAGATGAGCCGGCAGAGCACTCAGGTTGTTCACTGAATCGCCTCTACCTTTAGCAGGGGCTCAGCTAAAATAATTTCAGTAATTCCTTCAAGACTCTGTCAAGCAGATACTTAGCTAAAATACTTTCAGTAATTCCTTCAAAATGGTTTTCTATGCATTTTTTTTTTTAAAAAGTTTCAATACAAAACCAAAAATTTGCTGTTGTGACTTTGAACACAAAACGTTTTAAAATCACCGTTTCCATGGGATTTTGAATATCATAACCGTTTTCAAACTCATGGAAACGTAGTAAATGAAAACCTGATTGAAATTGTGGTTTATTTATCCAAATTTATAATGCCTGGTTATCATAGTTGTAAAATTGCTATCGAATCGAAAATGGCCTGCTTCATCTAATAAAAATGTTTCTATTTTATTAATACTATGTAATCACTAGCTCGTTATTGATTGCATTGAATCATTCGTAAAGGTTGTCGTAGGTGGTTGTTTATCATCCATCATTATTAATAATATGATTTGTTTAATAATATATATTTAATGTGTTTGTTATGATCCTGTTAGTTTGTCACTTAATAGGTAATCATTTTAATTTTAATAACTAACCTGTCAAGTGACATACTAACATAAACTTGTTAGTTGCTTCTAACTAATTTTGTACTCAGTATCATGAAAATCACACTGTTCACCATAAAGGGCCAGAGATGGCTGCACCCAACCGTTTTTTGTTTTTTTTCAAATGCCTATTGCCAATTTATGTCCCGCAGACAAACTTAGCCGACCACATATTTATAAAAGGCACTAGATGACTAACTTATACACAAAATTCTAGCTTGATGTTAGTTAGAAACTTTTTTGCACGCTATCTTCTGGACTATTTAGAAAGTAAATAAATTTGACAATAATAAGTTGGTTGTTTGGTAATTATTAATGAGTTGGTAAAAGCATAATGTCATTTTTGTACAAAAAATGACGTGAGGACTTTATGTGCAACACTAATTTACAGATTATTTCTATCTCTCACATAATATTTGCTAGAGGATGTGTAACTAAAATGATCTAGAATACGTGATGTCAGCATAATCTATAGTTATATTTAAGATATTTTTGTTGCTTTTAGGGAGAGTTGCTGGTGTGGAAAGTTGCTGGTCTGGAGAGTTGCTACTGTGGAGAGTTACTGGAGTGGAGAATTGCTAGTGTGGAGAGTTGTTCCTGAGAAAAGTTGCTGTTGCCTGTGGGGAGAGTTGCTTGCATGGCCAGGCTGTTTGCAGTATCGCTCCCCAAGGACTTGTAAAACTGTGAAAGTTGAAGTGCCCCCCAGCTGAATGATGGGTGAAGCTACTGAATATTCCGAGTGTAGTCCGCTGGCGCCAGTAGCTGGACTCATCCATCACTGTACTCTACTGTCTGTCTGTCACTCCCAGTCCAGTGGTTAATCCCTCCCCAGGGAGTGAGGCAAGTCTACCATCAATCTACCCCCCCGTTCTGCCCTCTCCCTTTCACACAATTATTCCTCTCTTATACCACTGCCGTTTTAGATATTTCCTTCAACTTAGGATATAGTCTTCATATGATAAATCGTGTTTTGTTTCAACCAATAAGAGATCATCTTAGATCCGCTCTCAAGAATTGAAAAGCTGGTTATAAATTAATCTATATAAACACGCTATAATATTATAAGTGTTTGTAAAATAATATTTGTTATTTTCTAGGAAAAAAAACAGACTTTAACTCTTTATAAAATATTATATTTAATGATTTGCAATTTTAATTTGTTACTTCTTTAGATTGTTACCCCCCTATGATTTGTTTTAGAATACAAATGACTTTTGACTAAGTCCAATGTACTTTTTGACAATGGAATATCACACTTTTGTCTTTATAAGGAGAGTATTAGTATTAAGAAAAACATTCTGTACATTTTCTTTAGATTGTTACTTCCCTCTGTTTACTTTATAAGGGGAGTAACAATCTAAAGAAGTGCCTTTAATTTAATTTTATTCGCTATAAAAACATTGGGTACAATTCCACGATGCAAATTTTGTTTCCGAACAAAATTTGGCCCCATGTCGGTTAACCTGTCCAATTTTAATGAATTTTAGATTTAGATGATAAGTTATTATAATAATTAGCCCACTGTTTGGTCCCATATTGATTTCAACCTTCTGCGCCCATTGTTTTCTCCTGCGCATGCGTCCAAACTTAATTCTATGAACACATTATTATTATCGTTAAAAATGCTCATTAGATTTTAATGAAATTTGCATGGTTTATTGAAAGTAACCCATAGATAGTTCAATATTAATTTCAACTACCAATTTATTCGATTCCCACTGATGGGAATCGAAACCATTCTAAACAACCACATTTTCAATCCCAAGTTAAGATCACATTTTTTTTACATTCATAACAATATTCGTCTTATAATAGGACACAATGAAGCTATGTGCCACACTATTAGACAGACTATTTTAAAACATATTGCTTATTGATATCGCTCTATTATAATTAGAAGCTATTATTTTATCAATTGAAGTAATTGTAGTTTATTCATTGTTATGATACGTTTAACATTAAATTACATTATTCTCAAAATTACGAATGGGTTCATTTTAAATATTCAGCGACGGTTTTGAGCACTAACACAATGAAGTAAACTCAGTGTAATTTGGTACCTTGGTACTTAGAAATTAGTTGGTACATAAATTACTAGAGCCCACGTAATTGTTCTTTTAAATATTTTGGCTTTAACAAAAGAATAAATTACCTTCTTCTTCTAGCCACTAAAAGAAATAAAACAACCCACAAAAATCAGACTTTTATTTATAGAAAGGAAGAATCTCGACTCTAAAAGCACAAGCGATAGAAGTTGTAGTGAGGGTCGAAAAATTCTTTAGAACAAATCCCCCCCCCCCCTCATTCTAAGGTAAGGGAAATTAAAAGTCTCAAGGAAGGAGAGAAGAGTCGTATAGAGTAAAGAATTCCAGGGGGGGCCGGTTTTTAATTAAATATTGGCTCCCATCTACCTGGGATTTAGGGAGAAGTTTTCTAAAGGGGGCAATTCTAACCCATCCAGAATTCAGTTGGAAGCTTGGTAAGGGGGGATCACATGAAATCGATGGGAAGAGTTTAAGAGAGGGGGGGTTAGCATCGAGGCCCCGTTATATTGGTAAGGCCCCCCCTTGAAAACGTTTATATGTGTGTATTCTGTTGTCTGGGTCTTTTTCTAGTTGGAAATATGGAGGAGATGTAAGGTAGAGGTTGTAGTTTAAGGTGGGCCATGTGACGTCACCAAGTAGCGTCACACTGGAAGCACTGTCACCCCCCACTCCTCACTCTAAACTCCTTATTCGCCGGGTTTTATTGCTTCACTACGACTAGGAAACACTTGACGGTAATACGACACACTACGACTGTCTCAGGACCATTCTAACAGATCTAACTAGCTGTAATCTTACTGATTTCTTTCTCTTCACTTGGCTTCCTCCTACTTGACTGGATTTATTTTAAATGGGAAACTCGTTTCCTTTTCGTTTTACTCGAGCATTTAAAGAATAATGTCTTGAAAAGTATAAAAGTTAAAACTAAATCAATTTACTTTGTTATTTATCGTTTAAAAAATATCTATTATTTCAAAATTTCTTTCAATTTACTTTATTTAAAAAGCTAGTTCAAAATTATTACATTGATATAATTAAAGTTAGATATCTTCTAAGTTTCTCACGAGTTTAGCCCAATAATAATAAGAATAAGAATTTAGTATCAGGCAAATTAATGTAATGTAGTTATATAAGTGTATTCTTATGATTTGGTGGTTATAGGTGGTTATTGGTGGTTAGAGGTGGTTAGATGTCGTAAGAGGTGGTTAGAGGTTGTTAGAGGTTGTTAGAGGTGGTTATAGGTGGTTAGAGGTGGTTAGAGGTTGTTTGAGACGTTTAGAGGTGGTTAGATGTCATAAGAGGTGGTTGGAGGTGGTTAGAGGTGGTTAGAGGTTGTTAGAGGTGGTTATATATGGTTAGAGGTTGTTTGAGAAGGTTAGAGGTGGTTAGATGTCGTAAGAGGTGGTTAGAGGTTGTTAGAGGTGGTTATAGATGGTTATAGGTTGTTTGAGAAGGTTAGAGGTGGTTAGATGTCGTAAGAGGTGGTTGGAGGTGGTTAGAGGTTGTTCGTGGAGTTAAATAAATCTATATCTATCCATCGTCGTGTTAGTGTCTGAAATAACTAACGCTGTCAGATCTGCAGTTAGCGTAGTCTCTGCTCACTTCAAACTGAAGCTCTAATACTAAACTTCTTGTAATGGTTCTTGTCTCAGAGATCTATATTATTTTAAATGTATCCATATAAATACAGTGTGTCGCTGGAAGGAGTTGCCTATACATGTAAATTCCAAAAAATTAAATTTCTAAGACAACTTACTACTCATAAAATATTTTGCTTGTTTTTAAATGTAGATTTGAAGTATTACTTTTTTTTTCAAAATGTACTCTGTACCCAATAATTAGTATTTTATAAAATCGTACAAGAGAAATCCGGACTACATTTCGACTACTGAAGGAAACATTATTTTTTATCATTTCTTTTAGATACTATTACAAATGTCTTTTTCGCATAAAAATGTCGAAAATCTCATTGAATGAATTGAAAGTTGTGGTATTGCTTTGATAAAAAAATAAAAGGAAATCATATTCTTTAACTTTTATTTATTTATTTATTAAATAGAAGAATTATCGTTTTCAAACATTTTTTTATCTTAAGTGATTTCGACCTTAATAGCTTTCATGTTGTTTTTATCAAATTAAGTAATACCACAACTTTTAATGCACTCAACGAGACCTTTTAGTCGACCTCTCATTCATTAGAATCAGAAAAATGAAGTTTTATCATTGACGGGGGGGGGGGGGGGGGGGGATGTTTGAAATTCGATTTTTGACGTATATATGTGAAATATAAATTTGGAACATGATATCTAAAGAAAAAAAGTATAAAGAATACTTTTTTCTTGAATAGTCGAAATTTTGGGCCGGTTTCCTTTTGTATGATTTTGGAAAATTGTATTTTTTTGGTACAGGGTACATTTTGAACAAAAATTAATATTATAAATATTATATTTAAACACAAGCAGAAGATTTATGAAAAGTGACTTTTCTTCGAAAATTGTATTTTCTTTTTTAAATTTACACTTATAGGCAACTCCATTCGTGGACATATTGTATATTGCTATAAAACATATTTCAATAAATTTTATTTGTGTTACAGTTTATATCATCATTATGAAACTAGAAGACATGAATTCAGAAACTTGAAATATCACACACATCACTATTCTGCTGTTCTTGAGAACAACAGAGAAGTCACTCCTCACAGCTCTACTGCTCCTGAAAATAAAACAAGTAGAAACTGATCACCATCCTACTGCTGATGAGAAAAACAAAGCAATAGCTGCTCAATATTTCGCTGTTCCTGAGAACAACTAGGAAGTAGCTGATCATTATTCTGCTGTTCTTGAGAGCTACTGAATTAATGTTTTTCGAATAACCTAGGATCCTCTAAATATGCATAATTGAAATATGCTATTAGTAAATTATGTAAGTGGTAAAACTTTAAGGAGTAATATTAAATTTAAAATTTAGCACGATTCAATAGATCTTATCTTGCCCCCAAAAAATACATTAGTTTCTTATTATAGATAATATTTCTTATAAATACGTTTTTATGTTTCTACCTGCATTATTTATACAGTGCTTTTGTTACCAACAGCAAAATGAGTCCAAAAAGGTGTTATATTTGCGCTGAAAAACTAATAAATACGCCACTAAATGTAAATAAAAGTATGTTTTCTTCTCTTGTAATACATAAATAAATGCATGTCGTTGGAAAGCTCTTTAAGAGTACAGTTATTGTTGTTATGTAACTTCATATTTTCGTCATATTTTCATTTATGAGGGGTCACTATTGGTAAAATAGAAAAAAAAAAATAATAATAAATAAATATGGTAAGTTAAAATGCACGCTCAGCTCATATTGCAAGTATTGCATACCTAGTAGGTAATGTTCTAATTTGCACCTGAGAATTTATCTTGGATTTATCAGTTAAAACAGTTCTGTCAATCGTTATAATTGTAACTCTATCAGACTTTAACAGCGTTATCATTATTTGGGTGATTGTGCTGTTATTTTTTAAACTATGCAATCAGTCTAATATATATTCTCTAAATCACTTAGTTAGTTATCATCAATTCAGTGAAAGTGATTGAAAAAGTTATTTATCATTAATTGGTGGTAATTTTAACTATAAAAAGAGTCAATTTATGCTTTTTGAATTCTAATAGATATAATATTTTACGGGTTTATTGACATTAAATTGAATCAAATCGTAGACAACCTTGAAATTAACATAAAAATTAATGAGCAAACATTAACACAATTAACGTTTATATATGTATTTTCCTTTTATTATTTTTTTAAAATTGCGTTCGTTTCTTTATGGAACTTCTTTTGGTTAATGAACATAAATTCAAAGTGCGTACAATAATTATATTCTCTTAGAATAATAAGAACCTTTAATAAAAGAACAAATTAAGTAATAAAATATCAAAGAAATTAAAAAAAAAAAAAAAAAAAAAATTACATATGTACTTATATCGTTTTAAAGAGAAACCATTTACATAAAGTAATATTACATTACAAATTAGTTTTGAATAAGAAATCCAAGTAAAAACCATGTTAATTTCTGAGCGGTTTTATATATCCTCTGATTAAACAATCGTTGTTTTTAATTAGTAGGCTTCATTCATTAGCGTCGAAATGCAAAGGGGATATTGTATGCGTAGGCAGCAATGCGTGCTAAATAGCTCACATTCCGTTTAATATTCACCACCAATTTGTCCGGTTAAACGGGCCTTTATAATCTGATAGACTTCTTTTTGAATAATATTATTAAAACTGCCAATTCAGTTTTTGTATTGTTTTAAAGTTTTTTTTCTCTAAATTAGTTTCCGTAGCCTCGAGTAGAAGCAGTTGTTCTTCTATCAATGACGAGGAAAATTATTAGGATATGTTAAAAGAAAACCTATAATTATTACAAATGAACCTTAAAAACGAGTACTCACTTAGAAATTATGTAAAATAAAATCTTTATTATTTCTTAGAAAAAAAAAATCTGGCTTACTTATGTAATTAAAAATAATAATTCAACTCCCACGTGAAAGGGAAACAATTCTATAGCCCCCTGCACACGGGGACAATTGTGGCGTCCAGCACTGGCCGCCATTGTAGTGTACGGACAGTACGCTATCACACGAGGACAGGTTTGGCTTCCAATACTGGCAGCCATTGCCAGTGTGTTTTTAGCGTCTGTAAGTGCAACATCGTCTAGAAAATGGAGGTGGTTGATGAAGAATATGAGGAAGCTGTTGATGAGGTTGTAAGTGAAGTAGTTGGAGAAGTTACATATTTTAAGTGCAGAACTGAAAGAAATTTTGAACAAGAATAGGTCGTGTTGGGTTAAGGACTGGATGGGTCATTTTATCACGGGTAACAATCACAGACACTTCTTAACACTACTAAAATCAAACAAACAATAAAATAGTTCTTTCCTCTTCGGAGTATGACGCTCTTGTGGCTGCCAGTAACTAAATGCAACGTCTACTAATGGCTTCCATTAGGTCACGTGACCCGGCTACTGGACCACAAGCGGCCACTAAAGACAAATATGTTTGACTTTTGTGGCGGCTAGTATTTTGCAGGAGTTAGGGGACGTTGCAGCAAGAGTGACCCCATCACGAGTGCTAGTTGACGCCACTATTGTCCCTGTGTCCAGCCTGGTTATAATGACACAGAAGAATACTTGTTTTCTCCATTTCATCGAAAAACATTGAATCAACATATCGACATTTTAATGTTTTTCCATGAAGTGTAGGAAATCAGTATACATTTGTCTAATTGATATATAGATGGATCTGGTGTGAAATTTTGAAACATTAATCCATTTTGATTCCCATTTGATCCGCTAGGAGCTCTGATATCATTTTATATAAAATTTAGAACTTTTATCGGCGAAATACATTACTAAAATGAATACAAGTGAACACCAATCAACTTCCTATTATATTCTAACTTCCTTGCACATATTTAGGGGCGTCAAATTGTGCATGTCTTTAATTGAAACTTCAGCGCGCCTGTTGTCAAAATATTGTACTATTAATGAAATCGCAATTTCCTGGCACGTTATTTAAACCGGTCATATTATTTATGTTTTTTTTTTTTTTTGCGAAACGTAAATTTCTTCAGTACCCCAATGCCAAATCATATCTGTGATTAAAAGAAGCCTATTATATTTATTCTGAAACTTTCAGATAACGAATATCACGGCTATATTATTATCTTACATTGCCTACTATCAAATAAATTAGCAACAACTCCAAATAGTGACAAATGTTATATTTATTAGCATAATGTCCACTATCTGGAAGTTTTTCCCGGCATCTAATCATTTGCGATTAATGATATATTCTCAGGAAATAGATTTTATCTACTCACGCCAGCAAAATTAGGCATTGTTGTACTGTTTTCAATCTGCAAAATGTCATTTTTCTTGATTCTTTTGTTACAAGTCAAAGAAACACGCAGTAAAATAACAAAGTGTCAGCAAAAGTTCAAAGTGTCAGCAAACCAACAAACAGGCTGCCAAATTTTAGGAAAAAGTTACTACATCTCAGGTTATGAACTCTCCCACATTGTTCATTTTGTATATTTAAGCGCAATATTCTGCTAAATATTTATACGGTTCTTGAAAATACCTTTAACAATTATAATAATAAAACTAATATTATTATTTTACAGTGATTATTTTTTAAAAAAAATCGCTAAAAATTGAGATAAAAAACAGCTGTTAGTAAAAAAAGTGGCAACATTGATTGTTTTGTTTTAACTTTCGAGTCATTACACTTACTCAAACTTTCGAGTCATCAATTCGATTGTTACAACTTTCATTGGTTTAAATCTTTTATCGATCAAAAAAAGATAATTTAATAGTTTTCTGTTATTATTTTGATAAATTTTTTAATTAGGTTTTTGAAGTTTTAATAAAAATATGGATGATAATGTTGTGCAAGACGTTGAAGACTTGTTTGATAACACGGCACCCGAAATTGCAAATATTGCAACATCATACAAGGAAAGTTTATTGCCCTCTAAATCAGGTACTAAAATCTTTGGTGTAATTTTTCTGCCGTTAGTAGATACAATATTGTATGTAACAATGCAGCAAGGGAAACATTCCTGACTCGTTTAAAGATTACCTGCCGAGGTTACACCTCGGCAGTTCCAGTCCTCGGCAGTTTCCACTTATATAGTTAAATTCGTATATAAGTGGACTATATTACAAAATTGTCAAATAAACATCGTCGAAAAAGTAGAAGAGTAATAATAAAAGTAGAGAAATAATATTTAATTTAAATTATTTTTGCTTCTGAGCTTACCGAAGATAACGGAAGCTATGTGATCGTTCTGAAGAATGAAAGTAGTTTTATGTCTCCGATTTCAAAAATTCCAAGACAGGAATCAGTTTCAGACATATATGGGAACATGTTTGTCTGTCGGTCTGTGGCTCAATTTTCTCAACATATTTTAAAAACCACTCGTTCGATTAATGAAATTTGGATTGTAGCTAATAATTGTTTCTCTTCCACAAGCTCACAAACATACATTAAATTACAACTACATCTTCAAAAGAACTCATCATTTTATGAAATTTGGATGGTTTGTCCAAACTAGCTTTGCAGATAGCCTCAAATTAATTTATCCGTCTGGGCTCTTTAAATGTCCCTGAAGCTATAATAAAAACAATTTTGACACATTCAAAAAAACAGGGGGAAATTAAATAAATTTGCAATAATAGGTTGTGAAAGCATTAAAATCGTTAATGTATACAATGGAAGAAGATTGGCTCAATGGACCCAATTACTTGGTATATTTCTCCTAGTTACCCACCTTCAGGCTCAAATTATAACTCCCTGGTTAAAGAGAAAAATGGGTTTATTGGTCCCTTACTTCTATGTTAAACTGATTCCAACTTCATCGAGTGCTCAAGAAATTTTGAATAAATATTTTTCCTTCCCATTTTCACTTATGGTTTAAACTTGTGACATCCTACATGATTGATGCACTGTAAGGCTATCTAATTATCATTATATCATAATTTCTTTTATATTCTTTTAGAGAGTTTGATAAGGAAATTATTCATATCGCAAGGATTAGAGCATTGGGACCTGTGAGGTCGTTGTATGGATAATATGTTGGCTACAAAGAAAGGAGGTTTGTCAACTTTTTTAAGAGGCTAATTTATTGGAATGATTGTATTTGTAGGTGTAACTTGTGTACAGAATTTAAACCGTCGTCTATGATTCTTATAGGTTGAGTAAATTTTAGGGTTTTGGGTACGAGTGGTGGACAGCATTTTCTCCAAATGCACGGCATTATTTCTTCGTATTTTCCTTTTGAATAGAAAACTGGTTGAATTTGTCATTTGATATAATTTTAATTTGTTTGGTTTCTGGGTCGGTACAGACTGAGGTAGAAGTGGAGGAGGTTTAGTAAATAGCCGCTTGGGGCATGGTAAGCATGAAGCTCAGTGGCCGAGTCGAGTGGCGACTCCACAGCGAACTCTTGTCATGTTTGTGTTGATTTGTTTTGATTCAGATGCCCGGACGGTTCTAAAGTACAAAGAAAACACCGCCACTGAAAGATCAAAGCGTTCCGATACCGACCCGGCTCTCGCCACTTTGAGATTCAGCTCCGTACTCCTTAGTATTTATATATTGAAAAGTTTTTCTCTCTCGGTATTGCCGTCTTCCGACCCGACCATGCATTTCCAACAGAAAATTTCGCTTAGATAATCCGCTCAGGTTCTTACTTACCCTCGTCATATTTTCCCACTTAATTACGCATTCGTTGTCTTGGAATACAAGTCGCTTACAACAGAAACATTGTATGACTTAAAATAAATAAAAAAATATCAATCCGACGAGAGACGAATCTGAAAACCATTTTATGGATATATTTTTGTCGTTCCAAATCGTAGGCATGCGCGGAAAAAGTCTAATGAATCTACATCTTTCCGGAGGAAACCTTGTCTAAGATTTTTACAAAATCTCTGATGTGCTCTGATCTAGATATTTTTGTTTTAGATGTTGCAATAAAAACAAAAACAATAAATATCAACCTGATAGATTAGGAAATGCACTAAAAGAACACTGACATATAACAGAAAGATTAGGAAATTCACTCATAGAACACTGAATGATATCTAATAGATCAGGGGAAACTCGATAGAACCTGATAGATTCGGAAATGCACTAAAAGAACACTGAGGGATAAAAGAAAGATTAGGAAATTCACTAATAGAACACTGACAGATTACTGAGATAGATTAGGAAATTCACTAATAGAACACTGACAGATTACTGAGATAGATTAGGAAATTCACTAATAGAACACTGACAGATTACTGAGATAGATTTGGAAATTCACTAATAGAACACTGACAGATTACTGAGATAGATTTGGAAATTCACTAATAGAACACTAACAGGTAAATAGAACACTGAAAGATACCTGATATAGATTAGAAAATTCATTAAAAAAACACTTACAAATACCTGATATAGATTAAGAAATGCACTGAAATTGATCACACTAACCTATCTGCTGTATGAGTGACAACCTTTGTAATTGAATGGAATACTAATGGCGGCGCTACTAGTCACTAATCAGTCAGTAACGCGTTATTATCAAGTATAATCAAATCAGCTGACGGTTACACAACCTGTTATTCCGTAAATGACTTTTTCATATCCCTATATTGCAAAGCTATGTCCCGCAGACGATATTAGCCGACCACATATTCTAAAAAGGCACTAAAAGATTAACTTGTACACAAAATTATAGCTTGATGTTAGTCAGACACTTTTATATGAACGCTATTTCCTGGACAAAAATCAGACGAAATCAGAAGTGCCACGTTTTCCTGAGGTCTCAGTGGCTATAGATACCGACGTTTCGCTTCCAGTCCTGGAAGCATATTCAGAGCCATAAAAATTGAAAACATCACGTCTACAATCTAAACCCTGATCTGACAATCTATACACTAAAACATGGTCATCTTCATAAATACCTATTACTGTTATATTCATAAATGCGTCGTAATAATACAGCTAATTTTTTACTTTCTCATATAAAGAGAAAGTATTCTGATGGCGCGCAAATTCGAGTTTGAGATTTTGATGGATTTACACGTTTTGACGTCCCCTGTGTCCAAAAAAGTGTTGTTTTCTTTAAATGTCTGTCTGTAGTCTGACGCCTAGAGCCTATAATATTGGACCGATTTTGACGCAATTTGGCTAACATGCATGTTCAGAAAAAGCATACCCCGAGGCGAAATCGAGAAATGAAATTGTACCTTCAAATTGGGGGGTGAAACCTCCCAAAATCTCTGAAATAAACTTGAAAATAATTACAAGATAAAAAGAACTTTTTATGTACTATGTCTTTAAATTTTCTGTCATAAATCATAAATTTGAAACCCGTCAAAATGAAGATCGTAAATATGAGATATGTCAATACAAGTAAAATAACTTTTTTTCTTAACTAACTTTCTATACAGCAAAATTTGCTGAAAACGAATTAAATTCTGCTGAAAGATGGCTAAAAGTATTAAAATATTGCATTGTCTTCGTGTTCTGAGTTATTCTAAAAGTTTCAAATGTTCAGCGCTAGTGGTCTTACACCTCTAGAATACTGGAGTTGAATACCCCTGATTTACTTATTCTTTTTAGCTGTCATTCAATGTTTACCTCTTAATATAAAATCACAAATTTGAAACCCGTCATAATGAAGATCGTAAAAATATGGGATACGTCAAAACAAATAAAATAACTTGCAGATTTTTTCCGAAGTAACTTTCCTTACAGCAAAATTTGCTGAAAACGAATTAAATTCTGCTGAAAGATGGGTATAAGTATTAAAATAATGCTTTGTCATCGTGTTCTGAGCTATTCTAAAAGTTTCAAGTGCCTAGCTATTCGGGAAGTTAGTGAAAAATATATTACAAGATTTGTACTGGACAAAAAAAAAAACAAAAAAAAAAAAACAAGAAAGCAAGCTAATAAAAACGTAGTAATAAATTATTTCTTGAAAACGGTTTCAACTATTTTGATTAAAAATTCTATGAAAATTCTAAATGTAGTCCATTTAAATACGAATCTAACGACTAACGATAAAATCCGTTTACCCGGGAAAAATCTAGTTCCTGAGAAAAAAGCTTTAAACGCGGACGGAGAGAGGCCGGGTTCGATTCCCCGCCGAGGAGAAGTTATTTTTATGATAAATTTTGATAAAATTTTCAATATTAATTAAATGTACTAAAGAAAACTAATACATGGAAAACACTGGGCATAATAATTGTAAATGTGTATGAGAAAGTTTGTCTGATTTTCTCGTACCGATTTTTTAAATCTAATTATTTGTTTACGTGCGTTGCTAGCCTTTTCATTAGGTCGAGCACCGCAGGTACCTTTCCTCCTGATATAATGGATGTTTTAATCTGACATTCTCCATTGTTGTGTCAATGCCTTGGCTTCTATATTTATTTTGTTTCTGGCATTGTGGCTTACGTGTCTTTATTGATATTTATATATACTCCGTACCTTTAAATCTATCGAAATCTTTGTATCAAGTAAATTTATGCAATAAAGATAATAAGATAATTTCTCTATGCGTAAATACACTACTTTTATTAAATTAAAAAAAAAAAAAATCGGTCCGAGACAACTCAGACAAACTTTCTCATATATGAGTTCATAATTACTTAGCCCAGTGTTTCCATTTATTAGTTTTCAAATGTACATTTAAATATTATTGAACATTTCATCAAAATTTATCATAAAAATAACTTCTCCTGGGCGGGGAATCGAACCCGGGCTCTCTCCATCCGCGTTTTAAGCTAATTTCTCAGGAACTAGATTTTTCCCGGGAATACGGCTTATATCGTTGGATTCGTATTCAAATGGACTACATTTTAGAATTTTTTAATCAAAATCGTCGGAACCGTTTTCGAGAAATAATTGTTTTTCAGGTTTTTTCAGAGTTTTTGGGGGGTAGCGCCCCCAAAATTAGAGCTAAAATTCATTTCTCGATTTCGCCTCGGGGTATGATTTTTCTGAACATGTATGCCAAATTTCGTCAAAATCGGCCCAGTAGTTTAGGCTCCAGGCGTCTGCACAGACGACAGACGACAGACGACAGACGACAGAAAGACGACAGACAGACAGACATTTTTTAAAAACCACTTTTTTGGACTCAGGGGACCTCAAAACGTGTAAATCCATCAAAATCTCAAAATCGAATTTTCGCGCCATCACAATACTTTCTCTTTATATGAGAAAGTAAAAACGGACATAGGTTGTCTCAGAACTTTTTCTCACCAAACTAAACCATATTAATGAGAACCAACTAAACAGCTGATAAAATAAATAATATTATATTATTCCAAAAGTAAAAAAAAACATTTAAAAAAAAAAAAATAATAATCTAGCTAAAAACAACCAAAATTATCATAAAAACACCCAAAACGGATAATTTTGTCCAAATAATGAATTTAAAGAAAAATACTTTTCAAAAATTCCTTGGGAGAAGAAAAGTAGTAAACTTAAATTATTTATAATAATTTAAATGAGAAACTAATGGTATTGGATCAACTTACAAAATATTAGAGTCGATATAGAACGCTTTCATCTTTATAACCACTTAATTAACTATATAATATAGTTATAATTAAATTAAACACTCAAAAATTAATAATAAGATAAAATTAAAAATAAATGTATATTAAACGTTTCAAAATTTCAAAAGATGCCGTCTTCAAAAACATAAACTGGAATTTTATCCAAAAAATTCAACCTTCTCTACTATAAATTAAAAACTAAAACAATAATAATGATATATAATTATTTTATACGCCTAATTATGCATATAATAAAATGGATTTTCACTTGAAATAAATACTATTATAATCATATTAATTTATACTAATTACGACATTATATAATTCTTTATAAAATAATTAAAGTCTATCTCACATTCTGGATTAGATATCAGAAAGATAAAAATCATTTTCTTTTGAATAATTATTATATTTCTTTAAAAAAATAATTTCAATAATTATAATATATACATATATATATATATATATATATATATATATATATATATATATATATATATATATATATATATATATATATATATATATATATATATATATAACAAAAATATGAAAAACCGATCCCTGGGTCATAAAACATTTTTGTTGGGGATCGGTTTTTCATATTTTTGTTAAATATTCGCGGTCGTGTGTTTTTATTTTTGTATATATATATATATATATATATATATATATATATATATATATATATATATATATATATATATATATATATCCTACAGAGAAAAACCTATGAATCTACATCAAATTTCTAACCAAAAATGTCAAGTAACCATGGGTCCTACGGACCTTCGTTTTCGAGATATATCGATATATCGATTTTTTTATTTAGGTCATGTTTTTAGCCATAAACTACGTTATAAATAAAAATCTAAATAAGATAGAGAGATGCAGTTTGCAGCAACGTTAACAGCATTCAATTTTCTTTAATAAATCACTTCCTTTAGTACTTAATAAGTTTATAAACTTAGTGATAATGCAAGAAAAACATTACAATTGATCATAAAATTATATCAAATGTTTATAAAAATTTGGCCTTCCATAACTTCTATATTTTTATACCTATCGTAGAGTTTAAAATGTTTAAAAAACTGCGCAATTTTATAAGCTTTAATTCGATATAGCATTGTCTATAGTTTACGTAAGTTTTCATAGATAAATAGTAGAAAAAATATTATGAATTCAACTTATTAAGTAACAGCTCTATGAATTTTCTGCAATTTCAAAATTAAAATTTGATTGTTTTCTTTTCATATGCTGGCGCGGTAGTGTCTGAAGAATAGCAGGGGGTCTGCTCGTGAGTATGCCAGGCAGTTCCAAACAGACGACATCTTTCCTATTACATTTTTCAAGTTATCGAAAGAAGATGCTGAACAACAGGCACTGTTGATTGGTTACTGATCCTAGGACTAGTATCAGAAGGGCTTCGGCTGTATTGGGAATTCCAGGGATGTAGATTTTTAGAATTTTGAAAAAGAAAAATAAATTAGCTCTTCCCTAGCATACAAAATTGTTCTGTATAAAATACTTTTTACTAGGTCCCCCATCACCCATCCATTGGATCCAACTGCAGGTACATGCTGATTTTTAAATCAAGTGATAAGTCCTCAATTAATCCAATAAATTAACTTTCTAAAAAGTTAATAAATATTTCACCATTAAGGCGTCCAACTAAGACGTAAGAAAATTAGGTCCAACTATTCGGAGACCAATAATACCAGCTCCATTTACAGAAAACAGGGGCTGAAAATGTTGCGGCCTCGGTACAAGCAGATTTGCAATAAACCATGTATGAGTGTTGTGAAAATTAATAGCACCAGCTCTTGTAAGAAGGGACTCGTCTATCCACAAAATAAAATGTGACACAGTTATTTGTAATATCCAATCCCAATACCCCCGCAGCACCCTCGCATTAAAGTCAGCTATGGTCAGCTCCTAGACGGGAGTGTCATGGAAGGCACAGTTGAATTCTTTTCAAAATTCTAAAAATCTACATCCCTGGAATTCCCAATACAGCCGAAGCCCTTCTGATACTAGTCCTAGGATCAGTAACCAATCAACAGTGCCTGTTGTTCAGCATCTTCTTTCGATAACTTGAAAAATGTAATAGGAAAGATGTCGTCTGTTTGGAACTGCCTGGCATACTCACGAGCAGACCCCCTGCTATTCTTCAGACACTACCGCGCCAGCATATGAAAAGAAAACAATCAAATTTTAATTTTGAAATTGCAGAAAATTCATAGAGCTGTTACTTAATAAGTTGAATTCATAATATTTTTTCTACTATTTATCTATGAAAACTTACGTAAACTATAGACAATGCTATATCGAATTAAAGCTTATAAAATTGCGCAGTTTTTTAAACATTTTAAACTCTACGATAGGTATAAAAATATAGAAGTTATGGAAGGCCAAATTTTTATAAACATTTGATATAATTTCCAATTGTAATGTTTTTCTTGCATTATCACTAAGTTTATAAACTTATTAAGTACTAAAGGAAGTGATTTATTAAAGAAAATTGAATGCTGTTAACGTTGCTGCAAACTGCATCTCTCTATCTTATTTAGATTTTTATTTATAACGTAGTTTATGGCTAAAAACATGACCTAAATAAAAAAATCGATATATCGATATATCTTGAAAACGAAGGTCCGTAGGACCCATGGTTACTTGACATTTTTGGTTAGAAATTTGATGTAGATTCATAGGTTTTTCTCTGTAGGTACTTATGCGGAACACCCTGTATATAGCTAGTCAGTCAAGTTAGTTAGGGAAGTTTCAATTGTTAATACCAATTTGTTAACAGTCATTTTGCACAGTACATTAATTATATTTTTGTAAATTTGTAATATTAAAACTATGTTTATAGCTTAAGAATGATCCAAGGAGAGATCGAAATATCGCAAAAATGTGAGGTGTTTAATTTCCATAAAATACCTAACTATTCAAGAATTTAAATCTACAGGGAACAATGTACTATTTAATTTGCTTTAAATTAGAATGTATCTAACAACATTTTTCTTTTCATAATTTTTAAATAAAATAATTGTATTGAATAACAATAGGTACAATTTACATCTACTTGTATGTATTTATGATTCTTTACGTTCATTAAAGTGTACTAAGGTTTTAATTTCTTTTTCTTTGTTAATGTCGGTCGGTTCGTATAATATTCTTTTAAAGGTGTTTTATTATAAATATAGGTTTGCTTTTTTTAATTTTAATAATGGTTATTAAATGGGATGATTTACGCTTCTTTCAGAATGATTATAATCACATGCCGCTTATATTATAATGAATCCGACGTTATCTTTATTTTAAATTGGGTATTATATATGTAACGATATATGCAATAATTATTGATTTGATAATTACGATTCCAGTTAGAGATATTAAAAGTTCCATTACATGTAAATTTTTGACACATGTTTGTCAAAAAATAATGGGCAACATTAAAATTATTTATACGAAAATGGTAAAGTTTTTTGTGTACATGTATACCGTATAACTCTGCAGCAAATAAATTTCTGCAAACAAATAACCGCTATTAAATTTCCATTAAAATTCCTATTAAATATCATTAACACTTATTATTTTTATGTTATTACTATATTGATGTTATTGTTTTGGTTATAGAATAATTTATTCACACATTATATATAGTTAGATTATTGATAAGTTAAGGTTTATAACAACTATATTTATTCATATCTAATCTCAAAGAGAGAAAAAACAAAAACCAATGATAATAATAATAAAATAAAACCGACTCAATTGGATGTACAAGGTCTGTATAAGCCTTCAACAAACCACGGTGTAAGCCGAGTTGCCGAAAAGAAAAAGGGGAAAAAATAAAATTTTAATTTAATTTAAAGTGTGAAGAATGTATTTATTATGTATAAAATGTATATATATATCTGTTTGTATGGCAATTAATGGTAATCTAATCTACTACATTGAGTGTCACGCGAGTTACACTACAAACCGTAACTGGCGTGACTGTAACTCGTAAGACATTTAAATAGTTTGAATATTAAAATTGACTAACTTAAGTTTACTTTCAGAAAAGCAGACAAAAGTACGTCTACTAACCCACTATAATCCTTCACAGTATTGTCACAAAATAACTCAAAAAAATCTTTCTCTTGTTCGTAATTCACGGGCAACAAAACGTGGATTTGAATTTCTTTTGAAAATTTGTAGAAAATAGGAAAATTGCCAACCTCACAAATCATGTGCATTCTATGGTACTGATAATATACTACTTCTTACAGGGGCCAATGCTAGTTATCACTATTTAATTTCCCGTTTCCATTTCCAGTTTTCTAAAGTAAACATTTATTTGAAAATGACCCTCACGGGATCAAAAATGTTCTCTGATGTCTGAAACGGATTTCTGTTTTAGAATATAAGAATTCGGAGGCATAAAATAATTGAAGCGAGCGTAAGCGATCTTCTTACATTCAACAAACTATGCATCTTGTCTGTCTGTCTGTCAGTAACATTTACGCGTGTGAGGATAACATGAGTAAAAGTTGACCGATTTAGTTGAAATTTGATATACATGGTCCTCTTACTAATATTCAGACTAAGTTCGTTGGACAGAGTGATCCGTCCAAGAGTTCGCGCGCAACGCTCGCGTAAACAAGAGGTTCAAAATTTAAATTGGAATTTCAGGACGGGAAAAGATTCTATCATCATCTATTCGATGAGACAAACATTTTTTTTAATTAACATTTTTTAGTAAAACCAACAGCGACACCGCTATGAATTAATAAAGATAGCCAAAACTATTAAAGCGGACCTAAAGGTTTATATTAGAGAAAACAACCTTTTTACCGATATCTTACGTTCTAACGTAACGATTTTAATAAAATTTCATGTACACCATCTAATGCACAATTGAAACAGGCATACAAAATTTCAATTTGATACATGCAGTAGTTTTTTTGTAGCAAAGAGATACATTTTATAATAATTGAGAAGATGTGTGGTTAGAGGAATAGTAAGAATGCGGGGTGGTTCCCTTACTACTAGCTGCTGTACTACTATCATACCCATTATCTATCAACTCATTATGATTCATGATTATCTATTTTTTCAATATTCAATACATATTTATTACTCTACGCCCGCTTCAATGATAGAGCAACGCGATGCCTAGTTTTATTCTTTAGAACGATCACTCAGCTTCCGTTACCTTCGGTAAACTGGGAAACGAAAGTCAATATGTTCACTGGGGAGGACGACGTCAATTAAATTTCAAATTAAATGCTTCTTTCTTTGGACCACATCAAAAGCACCCTCTTATACCTGCTATGGGAATGATTAAGTAAAAAGCGATCTATATCTCTGGTTCTATTCACGTGGAGTTTGATTTGGTCAAGTGATTTCTACTGGAGACTTTCCACTGATTTTGAAAACAATTTTTAAGATAGAACAGTTGTTAGATCTCATGGTTCTAACCTTGGCCAATCCACTGTCATTCCAACCAAAAGGAATTCAATAAACAATATTATTACTTTCTGATTTTCAGATAATGACGCCTCCAGTGGAAGACGAAGAGAGACTGGGTTTCCATCCTGCGGTCCGGTGGCGGAACGCTTATCGCTTGTTAAGACGATTCGCGCCAGATACCTCGCCACCCTGGTCAGTGGCAGCCCGGCTGTCAAGCGGACGGATCTAGACGCAGGACGTTATACCTTCGCCACTTTAGACACGGTCAGCGGTCTACTCGTACAACGGCAAACGACGACCTCTCTCACGACTCCCAGTACCGCCAGATACATCTTACTTCTCAGTGGCGAATGCAATACTTCGTACATTACAACCATTTATAATTTCCTCGTCTACAAACCCATTTATAAATATATAAATGTTAACTTTGTGTTATAATCTACTTCGAACAAGATATATTTTACTGAAAATTAAAGGTATTTTAGTAAACCTCGTCTATTATTGTGTTTACGAAAAATGAAGTCATTTCGTTTGAGCGTCTGAGTAACACCAGTAATCAAGAAAATATAAATATGTATGATGAAATTATTTTAACATAAAAATTTTGTTTCTTGAACGAAGCTTGCGAGCAAAAATTATTCAGGGAAGATTTCCTTACCTGGCTAAAAAGTTAGCCACCACTAATAATTATACTTTTAGGTTACACTATGGTAAGAAGTACCACAGAAAAAAAATCCTTGAATTATGCTGGGGGCAAGTGTCTAAGGAAAGAGAACCTCTCCTTCTTTCTCATCCCCGTGATAATGTGCTGGGGGCAAGTGTCCAAGGAAAGAGAACCTCTCCTTCTCTCTCATTCCCTGATAATGTGCTGGGGGCAAGTGTCCAAGGAAAGAGAACCTCTCCCTCATTTTGCATAATCACTTTTATTGGGGCACAGGTTAAGGAATCGATTAGATTTATTACGTCCCGACGTAAGACAAAATTTGGATTTAGCTGTGACGAAGCAAAAACTTATAATGTGCAAACCCCTGATAATGTGCTGGGGGCAAGTGTCCAAGGAAAGAGAACCTCTCCCTCATTTTGCATAATCACTTTTATAATATCCAACACAAAGTCAAAGTTAAACAGATAATATATTTATAACAATCATAGCCACCGTAACAATAAACTACATTCTAAATTAAACTCAAACTGACAATACGTCAAACTCTATATGTAAACATAAGGTGACAATTTAAATAACATTTTGACATCCTACATCTCCCCCCCCCCCCCCCTACAGAAAGCTTCCTAATCTTTTCCGTAGTTGGCTCTAAGTTGATCTGCATGCATCCTCCGTTCCTTCCCCCCTACACTAACTATATATGATAACTCCCCCGTTCTTTTTAATATTTTCCCTCTGGTATATGGATATATATCCCTTCCCATCTTTCCCTAATGCCCAAACCGAACCACCTTCCTCAAACTCTCTATGCTTTCCTTTTCTATCATGATAAAGTTTTTGCTTCGTCACAGCTAAATCCAAATTTTGTCTTACGTCAGGACGTAATAAATCTAATCGATTCCTTAACCTGTGCCCCAATAAAAGTTCTGCAGGTGCCCTTCCTGTTGATTTACTCGGTGTGTTCCGATATGATAATAGAAATTCTTGTAACCTTTGTTCCGTTAGTTTACTTGTTCCTCTGGCAGCTTTCATCCTTTCCTTGAATGTTCGAACCACTCGCTCTGCTTGCCCATTAGACTTAGGGTGGTAAGGTGTAGTACATATATGCTTTATCCCGTTGTCCATGCACCATTCATTAAAGTCATACGAAGTAAACTGAGGGCCATTATCAGAAATTAAGCTTTTGGGTAAACCAAACCTCGCAAACGTTTCTCTGAGCAGTTGGATAGTCTTTGCGGTAGAGGTGCTACTTGTTGGCAATACCTCTATCCATTTAGAATAAGCATCCACAACAACTAGCCATGATTTTCCTTCAAAAGGCCCGGCATAATCAATATGAACTCTTGACCATGGTTCTGCGGGGATGGTCCATGAGAACAGTGGTACCTCACATTCCCTTTGTCTTACCGCTTGACAAGAAGCGCAACTAAGCACATATCGTTCTATTTCCATTCCTAACCCTGGCCACCAAACGTAAAATTTTGCGTTCTCTTTCATACCACATATTCCTGGGTGGCCTTCATGTAATAACACAAAGTCAAAGTTAAACAGATAATATATTTATAACAATCATAGCCACCGTAACAATAAACTACATTCTAAATTAAACTCAAACTGACAATACGTCAAACTCTATATGTAAACATAAGGTGACAATTTAAATAACATTTTGACATCCTACATCTTTTAATATACATCTATATAGGCATTGTATTACAAAAGATAAATGTATCTAATTGTTAAATTCATAACAGGTTTGAACATGTCCCAATATAAAGGATGAAATATATTATCCTTTTAACCATTCATTAATATGAGTCTTTGTTTACCCCTGAAGACACCAACATTTAAATAATTATTAGATTATAATCTTGATGCTACGAAATAAATATTGAATTTGGTATCACCTATATTAATCTCCTATTGTTAAATTTATATTATTTTACTTTTGCTCATACACACAGTATATAAAGTATATAGCAGTGGCGTAACTATGGGCCCGCATTGCGGGGGGGGCCCCCAAATCCAGAAATAACTGGAATTACTATCCTTGTACCAACGTCGAGGGGGGCCCCAATCCTGAACGCAAGAGGTTTTTTTTTGGCGGGGGCCCCGAAAAATTTCTTGCGGGGGGGCCCCCAATGGTCTAGCTACGCCACTGAGTGTAAGAAAGTATATTGTGATGTCACGAAAACTTTATTTAGATGGATTTACAAGTTTTGAGCCCCTTAGTCGAAAAAGGAGATTTTAAAATTGTTTGTGAGTCGTCTATTTGTCTGTAGTCTGTGCAGATGCGTGGAGCCTAAACTACTCGATCAATTTCATACGGGTTCAGAAAAAACATACCCCGAGGTGTAATCGATATATGAGTATTTGCGGGTGCACAACCCCCAAAAAACGTTAAAACAAAATTTCCTCAAAAATAATTTCGCCGAATATGACTATATAAGTAGTTTTTCCGGGAAAACTCTAGTTTCCGTAATATTAATGATAATAAGTCGGCACTTCATTAGACTGTTGTTTGATATTCCTTTGTCCCAAAGTTAATTGGACTAAACCTCCCTTTGACTCAATAGCTATTTATTCAAAGGCATTTATATTCTAAAAAAATATAGGGGAGTAACAATCTAAAGAATTACCAATAAATCTGATTTCGTTAAATATCGAAAACGAAGTAAAAAAAAAAATCCCTTCAAGTACACGTCAGCAAGCTACTAAAAGGGTTACTTTGGTCATAAAATTTCCTACATTTTATTTTTCTTTCGTAAATATTATGTATAAAAAGTTGCACTTTGGAGGAACAAGGAGTGCATATTATTATCTTTTTGCACCATAGTTACGGCCACTTAAAATATCAAAAATTAAAATTTTGTATACGACATCCCAGTAATATCTTTAGCCCAAAGAGAAGTATATTTATGCATTGCATCCTCATTTTTAGAGCCTTCATTTTTTTTGGGTAGTAGGGGAGGGGGGCATTTTTTTGCGTTTTGTTTTAACTATGTCGGGGGTTAAATATCTGCCATTTTTTAAACGCGATTACATATTAGTAATCTACATTTCAATACCTTTACTATGAACCCCAACTTAAAAATTCCAGAAAATAAATAATGTTGCGACGAGCTCGCAGATCGAAGACATTTCTGGGTTGTGAAGTTCGCAATATGGTTTCTGTTATTGGGCAAAAAAGGTTTAACATCTCTACCAAATTTCAAATCTTTATCTACAAAATAGGTCAGGTGGTGTGATGTTTGATGGGACGGACAGACGGACGAACTACCAAAAGCATAAGGGTTTCTAGGACGACCTCGAAACCCTTACAATCACTTATTGATTATTTGTAAATAGTTTTAATTATAAATTTATTCAAATAGATATAATTAGAATATAAATTCAGAGTTACTTTATACATGAAAAAGATTTGTTCGTTTCTCGTACCGATTTTTAATTTGATATTTTACAGTCTACTCATTAGACAGGAGAAAAGGCTACTGGCTTTTACATTTAAAGGTCAAAAATAATTTCATTATAATACATAGAAAAAAACATTTTGTTAATTCTGTATTAAGATGCAAAGGCCGGCTACCTTTATTCGGGGGCCCGCTGGCTGTGGACGCACCAATTAGTAGAGAAAAACGGCGGGTTCCTGCGCCACTGAACCCACCGCTTCGCCACCACCGCGCCTTAATCACCATTTGAAACATCTTCATTGTTTCACTTTAATCATTCATATTAAAAACATTAAAAATAACAACACAAAATCATCTTTTTTTTGTTATACATTCATTTCTTATTTTTTTCAAATGAAAAAAGCTAAAAAAAAAAAATTAGTCGGAACAGAAAGCTAGTAAAGATATTCGTAAAAAAACGACCCAATTAATATTAATTGTGTGTTGGTCGTAGAATAATTAATAACTATACAATCTTAATTAGTATAATTCCTACGGTATATTGTCCGTGAGGTGTGAGTGTGTGTGAACTAATTCATTTCAAGGATATTAATATCTATTAAAAACAACCAAAAAGAAAATATAATAATTTAATCTTGTAAGGGAAATAAGATAACATTATTTCGGTTATAAAATTATAATAATTAGTTTATTTAAAAAAAAAAAAGATTTGATTTAATTAAATTAATTTATTGTTAATAACAGTTTAAAAACATACTTTAAATTGTTATTTTACGATGAGATCTTAACAAATTAAAGAAAAATATGTTAAATTATTTTGTAGAAAATGAAATATTTATAATAATAATAATTTCATTCAAAAATAGTTTTACATAAAATAAATTTTACAATTAATACCTACATATTTTTTTTTAACTTATTATTTATTTATTTAATAGCCACAAAATGGTATTTGCTTGAGCGTGGCTCAAACAGTTATTTTACAAGGGATATTATGTTAGATGGAAATATATCTGTCGGATGAAGAATATTCCGTTAAATTTCCGGAATATTGGGTATATTATTTAAACATTGAGTGTGAGAGCACGCTCGTCTCTGATAAAGCCCTATATCTGATCTTCTTGATTTGGTATAGGTCCAGAGTTGGGTGGGCATCGTCGGGCCCCTGATGAGTCGGACGCGACGAAACGATGCAGGACATGGCATAATGCCGAGCCAACATCTTTGTGACGTTTAGTCTAATGATGGAACAGTTCCTATGTGTCACGCTTGCGTGGCACATCCCTTGGTGTATCTCACTAACACAAATTGTGAACCTAATTGCAGTGTGCAAAAACACGGTATTCTATTGCTGATTTATTTAAACACTAGGCATCGCGTGGCTCTATCATTGAAGCGAGCGTATTGCAATGAAATACTGAATATTGAAATTTATTAATCATGATGAATGTCATAGTTGAAGATAACTGGAAGAGGGTAGTGTAGGGAAGAGTGGGGGTACTCGGTACAAAGCTTTACTTCCTAAACAAACCTATACGACTATAACAATCTTCACCACCCGCGGTAGCTTTTAAACAATTATCATAAATGTATCTCGTCGCTACGCAAATAATTTTGCTTGTATCAAGTTGAAATTTTGCATACCTGTTTCAATTGTGCATTAGATGGTGTATATGAAGTTTTATTAAAATCGATACGTTAGAACGTAAGATATCGGTAAAAAGGTTGTTTTCTCTATTATAAACGTTTAGGTCCGCTTAAATAGTTTTAGCGATCTTTATTAAGTCATAGCGGTGTCGCTGTTGGTTTTAGTAAAAAATGTTATTTGCAAATAATGTTCGTCTCATCGAAAAGATGATGATAGAATCTTTTCCCGTCCTGAAATTCCAATTTAATTTTTGTATCCCTCGTTTACGCGAGCGTTGCGCGCGAACTCTTGGACGGATCACGCTGTCCAACGAACTTAGCCTGAGTATTAGTAAGAGGAACATGTATACCAAATTTCAACAAAATCGGTCAACTTTTACTCAAGTTATCGTCACACGCGTGAACGTTACTGACAGACAGACAGACAGACAGACAGACAGACACGGAACATATTTCGTTGAATGTAGGAAGCTCGCTACGCTCGCTTCAATTATACGCATAAATGGATTTAAGGATGTCAAGGTCAGTATTATACCTTGAAAAATTCGAAGTTTTCCATTTACAAACGTTTAGGAATTTTCTTGTTAAAGGATTAAAACAAGAATCATTCTTTTCATATTTATACCTTCTTAAAAACTTTTTCATTTATTCATTGAAAAAGTAAATAATTTTTTTCTGAAATATTGCTACATCTAAATCCTTAATCTTTAGTGTCCGTAAGAAAAACTTTAGACCCTTATTGCAGAGTTATTCTGTCATTTACACACATGTCTCTCCGAAAATTCACAGCACATATAGTCTGCCAATTAGTGTGGCACATGGCTTCATCGCACCCTAACACGTACTCTATTGATGCTATGCTTTTACAATCTATTAATGTCTAATTTATTCAACTGTTTCCCCCTTTTTTGCATCTGAGCTTAACGCAGGTAACGGAAGCTATGTGATCGTTTTGAAAGAATAAAAATGTGTTATGTCTCCAATTTAGAAAACTGTTTTAGGCGACAGAAAACAATTTTGGTCCAGTGTCTGTCTGTGTCGCTCAATTTTTGCGCACCAACACATCTTAAAAACTGTAGTTTTCAGATTTAAATCAAATTTGGATGGTAGGTCATAATTAGTCCATTGTTAGTCTCATGCAATTTCAACCTTCTGCGTCCATTTTGTTTCTTCCATTAGCGCACAGCGCACAAACATACATGTATTTATACCTATATCTTCAAATGCACTTGCAAATTTTCAATTGCATATATTTTACATATTTTGTGGAACGTGGGTTCATTGCAGTCTCAGAAAAGAACCCAACTGCAAAATAGCTGGTCGCGTTGATTTAAAAATACTGCTGGAAAAACTAGAACCAAGGATTGTTCAATAATAGCAGCTCACTCAGGTTCAGCCTTTTAATTAGGATTTTATTGAATGTTTTTCGTAATTTTTATTTTCATATTATCCATCGTTGTATTAATTTGCTGTGATTTTAATAAATACTTTTATAATTTGCAGCTTTAAGGCGTTCTATTTCAACATGTTTCTTTAGGACATAGGAAGAAAATCAAATCATATATCTTTCTATTAACTTTTAAAAAAATGAAGATTTCCAGGGAGCGCGAGCGGCTGTGTTTTTTGAAGTGATACTTCTTCTAGTAGATTAAATTGGCTGGGATGAAACAAAATTGCATGATACGAACTTTGCCGACTTAAGTCGGATGTTGATTTAACTATAAGAAATCTTTCACTTAGACGAGTCTTAATCCAACGACCTCTGATTCAGCAGGCATGTTATGTGCTAACCTTGCACAACAGAGGTAGATGATTTTTTAATACACAGAAATGGTAAATAAGCGTAATATTAGTTGTATTCATGTTGTTGTTGTTGTTTTTTTTTTGTTTTTTACTTTTCCTCACTACTAATAGTAGGAAAAGTATTGTTTTCACCAAAAAATTGTTTTTCGAGATTTCAACGGAATTATCCGTTTTAGGTGTTTCTAAGACCTCCTGAGTGGTTTTCAGCATGACGTATGTATGTGTGTATGTGTGTTATCATCGTAGCGCCCAAGGTATTTAACCTTTTACCCGCCGCAACCGGAAGTAGCGATTTTGTAATTATTTTCTTTGTGATTTCTTCTTCCTAATTTTTTAGTTTAGAAGGGAAAACAAAAAAAAAATCAAATTTTAAATTTGGTCACCATTTTTTAGGATGTTCCAATATTGGAACAATGGCAGGTTCTGACTATACTTTGATAACAAATTCATTCTTATTCTTTGGTATGTATATTATACTGTAATTGTTTTATACAGTAATAATTTATTACAAGACAAATAATTAAGTAATTAATTAGGGATAAATTAATTAATTACATAATTAATTAAATAATTAATTAATGAATTCGATAACTAAATAGTTGGGAATAGATAAATAAATTTCTGTAATATAGGTGAATTGGCTTTTCTAACATGTCAAACGTGTTATAACATTGATGGTTTTAGAAGAAAGAGTGATAAGCATTATTTTGTATCAATAACGCAAGGAAGATATCAATGCAGTAAAAATACAACTTCAATGAATACAAAAGAAGGTTGCATTTATTGTGCTTTCCAACTTATCATGGTTTATAAATTTGTTTCTGCGTATTATTGTAAGTTAAACTATGTATTATAATTTCCATTATTGATGTTTGAATAATTATGTAAAGTCAACATTTTTTTACAAATAACCAATACACTAAAAAGACTTTAAAATTGATTTATTTACAGCTACCAGTAATTAATTCTAAATTTATTACAACGGAGATCCATGATAAGTTGAAAAGACAATAAATGCAACCTTCTATCGCATTCATTACATTGAAGTTGATTTTTACTGCATTGGATGCATCTTCCTTACTTTATTGATAAAAAATAATGCTTATCACTCTTTCTTCTAGAAAGAGGTATGGAGATTTTCGTACCAGTTTCCTCTCCTAGTTTACGTTGAAAAATTTTAAAAGAGACATGGTTACTTGACATCTAAACGTCAATCAAATAATCAATGTTCAAATTGATATCTCTATTCAGCTTTCTGTGCAAAAGCCATGCTGCTACTACAGCCATATTTAGATCATTAGAAAATAAATTCTACCACAATTTTTTTGATCTAAGTATCTTGTAGCCGATAAGAACCGAGCATTGTCTCCAAAACGACAACTCCTCCCATTCCTTTATTATAGTGTGCAAAGACATTGGGCAGAAGGACGTCTCCTTTCTTTTGTTTTTCTTGTGAATATATTTTTGCATATCCTATAGGAACGTGAGATAGGTGGATTGAGAACATGGTTACAACGGAATTGTCGTTCCATCTAAAACTGTGGGTGATAAAAGACAAAGTCATACGGGTCTCTTTAGTAGAGTTTACGTAAAAAGTCACAAAAACCTCTAAAACCTTAAAAATTATTATTCGATTTTTTGCGCCTCTCCCCCCCCCCCCCCCCCCCCCCCTAAGGGAGGTAAACGGGTGAAATATGCATAGGACGTACCTCTTGTCGGGGTGGTAATAGCCCGCGAAATGAAAAAAATTAAAAGAAAATTAAATTCCAGAGGGCGCCCAAAGGATGCCCAATTTGAAAAACAAGGCTAATAAATTCCCCCCCCCTCTTATTTACCCCCCTCCTAACGATAAGAGTACTCAGGACAGTTAACTTGCCCATGAATTTTCATCCTTCCAGAGTATATAAGGTGTAATTGAAAGTATAGTCAGAACCCGCCAATGTTCCAATATTGGAACAGCGAACATTCATTGTACGTAGAAAACGGCCCATTCATTATTTTTTTAAGAAGGAGGTATTTTTGTGTTTCACTAACATTCATTTACCTAAAAAAAAATTGGTGACTGCCTAACAATAAATATAGTGAAGATATAAGTAAGTTTCTGCCTAAAGGTCATAACACCCGAAATTTCAACTTTTCATAAAAATAAAAAAGTATGTACCAATAATTTTATGTGAACAAAAAAAATATAAAATACCAAAAAACGTGTTAAAAAAGAGGAAAAAAATAATAATCATCAAAAACTGAAGTAAAAGTTGTCAAAAAAAAATGTTAAAGTTGTGTTCCAAAAATGGAACAATGGCAGGTAAAAGGTTAACCTAGAGAGTTGAAACTTGGCAGAAAAATCAGTCCTAACCTGTAGTTGTGCCACCCTGCAAATCAACTTTTTCCGCCATCTTGAACCCAGTTTGCTGAGTCAGTAAAAATTTACAAAAATCGTAATAAATCTAAAATGGTCCTGATCGAATTGAAATTAGGCTCGAATATACCTCTCTGTATGACAAACAAGCCCACTAAATTTCATTTTGATTTTGGCCGCCATTTTGAAGTTATAAATTTTTGAATTTTTAAACTTTGACGGTTAATAATACTGAAAGTATAAATAGGTTTTTGATATAATACCTAGCATATCGTTGGAACCGGAAAAAAAGGAACAAATATAAAAATAACTGATGAAATTCCATTAATTAGTTTAAAAGTTATACCTAAGCGAATATAATTATTTATTAGTGCGATAATTTTGATGACGTCAAAGTTTGTTTATATCTGTCAAAATACCGCCAAAATATAGGTATTAAAAATAAGGTTTTTTTTGAAGAATGATAATAAATCAGTTAGTTCAGAACGGTCACCCATCCAAGTACTGACCACGTCCAATGCTGCTTCCTCGTGTTACGAAGCAGCAGGAGAGGCCACTTTAGTGGCCTCTGAAGTGAGGAAAAGTTCCGAGGTACCCCGTACCCGATTTTTTTTTCATTATTCGCTAAAATGTTATGAAAATATTTTATTTTTCAATTTAACTCCTCATAACCATTTTTTATCCTGAAATAATAAAATCGTCAACAAATATAAAGAGAGCAATGCATAAAATAAAATGTTTTTAGAACTTAAGTTTCACTTCAAATGCGTGAGAGTCAGATACATTTTTTATTCTGAAAAGGTGGTGATAGGCCAAATAAGTTTGGGAACCACTGATCTAGATTTTAGACTCTGAATGCACAAGCCTATGTGAGATTACTAGTCCAAGTTAAGATGTAGAATATAAAGATTACACCTGGGTCTCATACGATTAAAGTGTGAATAACACAGTAATATGATTATAATAGAAAGAATAGGAATAGGTCAGGTAGAGACCCCTGCGTAACGCCTTCCCATCCTTATAGACTTGTCTAGGGGCTTGGTAACATCTCCACCTCGCTATCTGCTCCACTGAATCTCATTTACACAAAAGAGAATATTTACGACAAAAAAATGGAATTGAACTGTGACAGAAACAGAATCTCTGTTCAACAATACATCTTCACTCACTCATAATAATATCATTTCCAACTCAATAGATAATGTAATTTTATATTAGATATGTTCTTCTACAAAAAAAAGTAATGCGTACAAAGCTACCGTGGAGTGTTGTATGAACCACCCGCACACTTGCCGTCGACAAACTTCCAAAAGATCTTCACTTGTCCGTCCAGTTTTTTATTTTATTCTACTGCCTCGTTCCTATTCAAGACGATATTTTCAATATGATGGCGTGACGAAACAGATAGCATAACTTAATAATATATTTCTTATTCCTTTCGAGAATTCCCTTCGATTTGTTCTTTCTCGAGATTTTTGTAATTGCACGAGATTTTTATACTTGCACGAAATTTTTATACTTGCACGAGATTTTTGTACCTGCACCAGATTGTTGTACTTGTACCAGATTTTTTGTACTTGCACGCCATTTTTATACTTGCCCCACATTTTTCTACTTGTATACCAGATTTATGTTCTTGCACCAGATTTTTATACTTGCATGAGTCACTTAAATATTAGTACTTAATGTGATTGAGGGATAAGGTGTTTCTTTTGCTAGCGTTATCCAACAAAGTTCGTCGATATCAATTTCTTTCCAGTGTTGTTTTTATCATATGCATTTTCTTATCTATAGGATTTTCTTATCCGATTTGCAGTGTTTTTCCCTTCCATTTAAATATGAATGTAACGATATAAACCGTTTTCCCGGGAAAAATCTAGTTCCTGAGAAAATAGCTTTAAACGAATGGTAGAAGAGAGGCCGGGTTTGATTCCCCGCCAAGGAAAAATTATTTGTATGATACATTTTGATAAAATGTTCAATAATAATTAACTGTACCTAGGAAAACTCGAAAACTAATAAATGGAAAACACTACTCGGACCGATTTTATTTCAATTCTGATCAATGTACTGACAAAACTTTAATTTTATATACAGAGATATTATAGTCCAGGAGATAGCATGCAAAAAAGTGTCTGACTAACATCAAGCTAGAATTTTGTGTATAAGTAAATCTTTTGGTTCCTTTTAAGAATATGTGGTCGGCTAAGTTCGTCTGCGGGACATAGCTTGGCAATAGGCATTTGAAAAAACAAACCGGTGGAGAGCGGCCATGCCCCGCCCTTCTTGGTGGTCAATGCTACTTTTATGATCCTGAGTACTAACTTAGTTTGTAGACCAAAAATCAAGTTTATGATGATGGAAGTTTGTCACTTAATAGGTGACCTTTTGGATTTGGAGTAATATTTGACTAATTAACCTATGAAGTGACGAACTATATCATTAACTTGATTTTTGGTGTACTAACTAATTTCGTACTCAGGATCATGAAAAGGACCTAACCTCAGGATCATTAAAGGCACCTAAAGGTTTACTTATTCACAAAATTCTTGCTTGATGGAGGGGAGAGCTTGATGGGAACTATATGATACTGTTTAGAATTCATGAAAGAGGTGTAGTTCAATAACCAAACAACTTCTTCACACAAAGTGTTTATGTACAAGTGACTTGTACTCGTGAAGTCAATCCAGTAAAAGTGTCTGACTAACATCAAGCTAGAATTTTGTGTATAAGTAAATCTTTTGGTTCCTTTTAAGAATATGTGGTCGGCTAAGTTCGTCTGCGGGACATAGCTTGGCAATAGGCATTTGAAAAAACAAACCGGTGGAGAGCGGCCATGCCCCGCCCTTCTTGGTGGTCAATGCTACTTTTATGATCCTGAGTACTAACTTAGTTAGTAGACCAAAAATCAAGTTTATGATGATGGAAGTTTGTCACTTAATAGGTGACCTCTTGGATTTGGAGTAATATTTGACTAATTAACCTATTAAGTGACGAACTATATCATTAACTTGATTTTTGGTGTACTAACTAATTTCGTACTCAGGATCATGAAAAGGACCTAACCTCAGGATCATTAAAGGCACCTAAAGGTTTACTTATTCACAAAATTCTTGCTTGATGGAGGGGAGAGCTTGATAGGAACTATATGATACTGTTTAGAATTCATGAAAGAGGTGTAGTTCAATAACCAAACAACGTCTTCACACAAAGTGTTGTACAAGTGACTTGTACTCGTGAAGTCAATCCAGTAACCTCAAGATTATCTGAAGAAGGCTGCTTTAGAACACCCGAAACCGGTCAATTGTCCCAATTACAATTTTTGTGTGAAGACGTTGTTTGGTTATTGAACTACACCTCTTTCATGATGAGTCGCGACCACACATTGGAGATAAACACAGTCGAAGATCTGTTTAGAATTGTTATAATTAAAATGTAAATGTAGCATCGATGAATTAAACTCGTGTTATACATTTTATTAATTATTTGCCTGGATGTATTTGGTTTACATGACATTTAAGTCCAAGGATATTGTTGTTAGTTAGGACGAAGAAGGCTTTAAGGTAAAATAAAATCCTAAGATATATTAAAATACTAAGCAATATATTATCTTAAGGTTGTTTTCCCTTTATCTTTTGGAAAGCAACCCGGGGAAATCCTCGGGGGTGGAGGCGGCAGGGGGCAGAGCTTCATAAATTGCGAACGAGGTAAAGTTGGCGGCCCGGCGGCACCGCAGATAACGGATTCACCCGGCAAACCCGAATATTTATGGATTGTCGGGTTTACCTAGACGGCACAGCGTTACCTTACTCTACCGGGGGCAGAACAGAGGTAAGGTTGAAATTTATAACGCTATCCGGTTTGGCACAGGTCCTTATCTGACTGACCCCCCCCCCCCCCCCCTAATCTAAGATATTAAATTATTTCTACAAAAACAATATTTTCAGTTTTACAAGTAATAAAATTTTCATGATAGGCTAACTTATTGAATTATGATACTAACTTCATATGTATATATATTTGTGTATGTGTGTAGAAGGTTAATTGCCGAATTGAATTTATTCGATGTTGACGGGAATGTTTGTTTACTTCGATGTTGAGAATTATTAAGAAAATGGCCTCTGAGTTGAATCATGGTCGCACTTGTATTTAAGATTGGTGATATACGTAAATTCCCTCAAAAAAGTGTAACAATACTAGGGAATTGAAAGTGCGTTTATTTGGACGCGTTTCGATTCCTAGTAGAGTCAAAATTCATTTAATTCAATATTTAATGTATGTAGTCGGTAGCAATTTGTATCGGATTATTTATGAGCTACTTTCAAATAACCATCAAAATTTCTTCACAATTATAATTTTAAAAATTCAGGAATCAATACAAAATACCTCACGTCATATTTCGTATACTTTAATGATTTCATGCTTTTACAACCTTCTTTTGTCTAATATATTTAATTGTTTCCCCTCATTTTTTAATATTTCAAAATTCTTTTGATTATTTACATGAATTAAAGTGTCAATTTAGCAAAATTTAAAAAGTGCAGACGGTTGAAATTAATCTGGTGCTATCTGCAGTCTACTTTTGACCAACCGTTTAAATTTCATAAAAATCAGATGAGTACTTTTGAATATATAGGTGTAAATATATGTATGTTCGTGTGCATGTTGAAGAGAAACAAATGAGCGCAGAAGGTTGAAATTATATGGCACCAACAGTGAGCTAATTAAGACCTTAAACATACAAATTTAATTAAAATCGGACATGTAGTTTTAAAGATATGTTGGTTCTCAAAAATTGAATGACAGACAGACACGGAACCAAATAGGTTTTCTCATGTATGAAACGGATGTCTGTCTTGGGATTTTTAAAATCGGAGACATAAACATTTTTCTCATAGCTTCCGTTTCCTTCGGTAAGCTCATATAGCTCCCGTTACTTTGAAGTGAAATATCGAGATTGTATAAAGACGTATATGAAGCAGATCTGTAATGGGTGAAAATGGTACGGGATAAAAATCTTCCCCTTTCAGGAATACTCATTTATATCTCTAAATAAAAAAAATAAATAAATCAAATCTATATAAAGAAATTTCTGTATAGCGATTTTTTTTCTGGAACCATCAATTTCATATAATATGGAGTTGGACCTGTATTAATTTTTCATTAAGATAATTCAGATTCTCATTCAGATGCGTTTTCGGAGAAAATAAGAGATCTAAATATTTTTCTAAAGACCTGTTACCAAAAGATCTCTTATTTTTCCTATCCTTAAGGCTAGGGCAAGCCTAGGACTACATCTATAATAATGACTAGAGAGGACAATTTTATACAAAATTGTGGTGACAGAATTGTTTTGCTTTCTACCAATATTTCTAGTCATAATTATAAAGTGGTACCAAAAAATCTCAGTCAAAACAACCAATTATTTACATTTGTAATATTGATAGGTGAAACTGAGTCAAGTGTGTCATCAGATCAAATTTTTATGGAGCATAATGGTCTTTTGATAACTATGTTAATATTGAATCATATTGAAATGGGATCGGGTACTAATGATGGTACGAGGTTAAACTAAAGGGGATCATTAAAGACTCGAGTTGTTAGAGGTACAAAGTTATTCGGATTCCAAGATACAGGATCGTGATGTCGAGATAAAGTCAAAGTTTTTAAAAAGGATTTCTCTGTGAATAATAATGATGAAGAGGAGTGTCGCTGGGAAGACCAGGGCCGTGGTCTGCTGGCAAGTCGCGGGTCTGCTTCCTAGTCCGAGGCGGCTCCACTGTACTAATTAGACCCAAGAGCACGATTTCTTGTTCTATATAGGCGGTTCCCATTACATCGTCCGCCACTAGGCCGGTGATTTACTGCTTGGGACCACCCTCGACTCTCCGGCCCGCGACGAGCCGCCGTCTCGCAGCATAGCGAGCTCATCTAGCCTAACCCTCTTTATCATCTACATCCTTCATTTGCAGTTTCTTTATTTCGAATAAGACCAAAAGATTTATTAATGATTTCTCAATCCTAAAACTTGCAAGCTTTAAACTAAGAAAGTAATGGGAAGTTCATCTAATTCTTTAACGCATGTTGAGTAAATAATTTCTACTGTACAGTAAGCGAGTAAAATTTAGCACGCGCTTCTTATCATTATATTATCTCATTACTGGACATTTCTTAATTTGCTTTCTCTTAATTTTTTTTTTCAGTATACACATTTCTGCATAGGTTCAGAGCCGAAGAGGTTTCGACATCTGGTAAAATGTTGTTCTTTTGTGTAATATGTTTAGCGAAAGTTATCAGTACATGAACTAATTGTTTCAGCTAAAATTTTGTTCTATTCTAATAAAACTCAAAAAGAAATGTCCGAGATACCAAACTAGAAGCTAGTCCATTCTTTTTTACAAAAATTAAATAAAAATATTGTTCGAAGATTTTTAGTATTAATTCTTGATTGGCAAAACACTTATGTATTGAGGGTTTAGAATGTGTATTTCAAGTGTGCTATCTCCTTATTCCTTTTTCGTCATCAAATCCAAAAATTTTATTTTTTTTTTTTTATATAAAGAGAAAGTATTTTGATGGCACGAAAATTCGAGTTTGACATTTTGATGGATTTAAACGTTTGGAGGTTCCCTGGGTCCAAATTAGTGGTTTTTGAAAAATGTCTATCTGTCGTCTGTGCCGACTCATGGAGCCTAAACTACTGGACCGATTTTGACGACATTTGGCATTCATGTTCAAATAAATCATACCCCGAGGCCAAATCGAGAAATGAATTTTAGCTTCAAATTAGACGGAACTTACCCCCCAAAAAACTGGAAAAAAAAACTTGAAAAAAATTATTTTTCAAATACGATTCCGACGATTTTGATTAAAAAAATCTTAAATGTAGTTTGTTTAATTGCGAATCTAACGATATAAGCCATTTTCCCGAGAAAAATCTAGTTCCTGAGAGAAAATCTAGTTACTTCGGAGCGTCATGACGATAAAAACTCTTTTAGAGGCCTTTGCGTCTTTATGTCAAAATGTTATAAAACTAAATCAAAAAGCAGTCAAAAACTCTTCTGGGAATGCCTCAATGAGCTTAATTTGGACAATAATGAATGTTTTGGTAGATGTTTTCGATATTCTAAATGAAGACTAAGATTGAATGCTGGATCTCTAATCAGATTTATGTTTGTGGTTATTTTATTGGGAGCAACCATATTTTAGGTTTTTACTTCGTATTGTTTTTAAATTTGTGTTTCACACATCACACGGTGTTGTGTTAATAAAATATTTCTTTGTTTAAATTTTAATCCTATAAATCTTGACTTTCGTTTTCGTTCTGAAGTAACTTTTATTAGACTTTATCATATTGTATTTCCATTTGAACAATTTTATTGTGTTTTCTCGTTCAAATAATTTCCTAGTATGTACATTATCATATACATATCCGATATTATTATAAAGTGGAATATAAGTTATTACTTATACATACTCAATTTTCCCCTTAGTAATAAGCACCCGTTTAAGAATATATTTATGTACTACTCGACTTACGTATTTGGTACTTATTTAGATTGTTACTCCCCTAGGATTTTTTAGAACATAAATGACTGACGATTTAGACAAAGGAATGTTTAATCCAATGTACTTTGGGGCAAAGGAAACACTTCTGTTTTTATAAGGGGAGTAACAGTCAAAAGAAGAACATTCCATACACCTTCTTTAGCTTGTTACTCCCCTCTGGTTTCTTTTTTATAAGGGGAGTAACAATCTAAAGAAGTTCCACGTATAATTTGACTTATAGTATACTTCGTGGCCCCACTTATTACATGAGGCCGGGGTATTACTGTACTGATTTTCTCCTATTTCTATAGTTTTTCATGGAAACCCAAGCATGATCCCTATGCTTGCGCTAGGGTTTTAAATCACTGATTATATACATGGAATTAGAACAATCATTGTTTTATTTTGTTGTATTTTTATAGTTAAAGAACTAAGTGTATACGAGGATTTGACAGGAAGTAGACATGTTTCAAAAACTATTATTATTATTATGTTGTTTGAGATGCGACCTGCTCCAGCGAGAGATAGAGGAGGCAATCAAATCGGTATTCGCGACGAATCTGACAACAAAATACAAACTAACCACGTACTCACAACTCTACAATTGTATAGCAAAGCATAGTGCAGTCACATACAAACCAAACTACATGCCTTTGCATAGTCACCGACCATCTAGACGATCTGATTCCTCTATACAGATCTATAACAGAGCGTGACAACCAAACTAGACCTCATTACAACCAGCAGAGAATAGAGACAAACCTGATCCTGTTAGAGACATCGGACGTGTCTCAATTCTACACTCTCTATTCATACCCTGTCTCTTCAATTATTCCATTTTTTTAATCAAATTAAATCTCATCATTTGATTCATCACACTCTGAACGCATTCCAACTCATCATTCTACTTAACTAGATCAAACCTTCATCATTCCTACCTCTTTTTTTACTTTCTTATATACCTACTATGATTATAGAAAGAAAGTATTGTTACGGTTCGAAAATTCCATTTTGAGATTTTAATTCATTTCTATACTTCTTTTATTCTGTCGTTTTTTAAGACGCGTAGAGCCTAACCAAACGGGCTGATTTCGGTAATCATTTCAAGATAAAAAGAACTTTTTATATACTACGTTTTTAAATTTTCTGTTGAATCGTATGTAATGTTGATAATACAATTGTTATTGTTATATAATATATAATATTAGTGAAAAAAAAAATAGTTCCGACTTTATTTACTTCACATAAATGACAACCATACAGAGAGCTGATCTTAAACCTATAATAGGATAAATCTTTGTACAACGGATCTCCCCAACACCAAATCTAAATCATGCCATCGATGTATTTGAAATAATATAAATAATATAATCGATATTTCCTGTTTTGCTGTCATTCAATGTTTATCTATCACAAATTTGAGACCCGTCAAAATGAAGATTGCGTAAATATTGGCTATGGCAAAACAAATAAAATAAATTGCGGATTTTTTCCGAACTAACTTTCCGCACAGTAAAATTTGCTGAAAACTAATTAAATTCTGCTGAAAGATGGCTAAAAGTATTAAAATAATGCATTGTCATCGTGTTCTGAGCTATGCTAAAAGTTTCAAATGTTTAGCTATTCGGGAAGTTAGTTAGAAATCGATTGCCAGATTTGCACCGGACAAACAAACAAACAAGAATGCAAGCTAATAAAAACGTAGTAAAATTTGGCAGAATCGTTCAGAAAGATCATACCCCAAAGCGAAATCGATAAATCAATGAATTAATATTTATTTATTTTTGAAGCAAAACTTCTTTAGCAGCGGTAGAGAAAATAGAGTTGGATGAAACGAAATTGCATGTAGCGAAGTTAGTGATTCGAGACTCGTCTATGTGATAGATTTTTTATAGGTAAATCAACTGCCTGCTGAAGTCGGTAGTTGATTTACCTGTAAAAAATCTTTCACTTAGACGAGTCTCGATCCACCGACTTCTGATTCAGCAGGCAAAAGTGCTAACCATTGCACAAAGGAGGTAGATGATTTTTCAATACATAGAATTGGTAAATAAGCATAATACTAGCAGTTATCATGTTATTTCTTTATTATTCACTAAAATGTTATAAAAAAAAAAATTCAATTAAATTCCTCATAACCATTTCTTAATCCTTAAATAATAGAATCGTCAACAAAAGCAAAGTGTGCTATTAATAAAATCATTTTTTTCTAGAATTTAAGTTTCACTTCTAATGCGTGAGAGTCCCACACATATTTTGTTTTCTAGAGAGTCCTCTTTGATTTTAGCTCTATTTTTTTGGGGGGGGGGGGGGGGCGTTGCCCCTCATAAACTCAGAAAATATAATTATTTCTCGAAAGCAGTTCTGACGATTGTAACCTAGAATGGAAGCGATACTTTTCCACTAGTTATTAGAAGCGTTAAGTAATTTTTACTTGACTTGAGATACCAATGTAGCCGGAAGTATTTTGTTCACTTTTGGGAGGTGAATATTTTGCCCTTCAAAATAAAAATTTCCACTCACGTTTTAGATATTCCTTAACAAATTTAGTTTCGTTTATGTCTGTCGGTTTGTGGGTCCACCTTGCCACATGCATAATATACAAATATTTTATTTTATTTTGAAAAATTTGCAGGGATTACGCAGGTTATGTTCCCTACATGGTCCCGTATGAATGTCACTGCTCAAATAAAAATCCTTCAAACAGCTTTTTTATTGGATAGGGGGGAAATTTGACTTATAGATGCAACAAAAATTCAATTTTTAAATAGGTTTATACAATATATATTTTGTAATCTACACATCAGTAGCTTTTATCTAATAGCCAACACAAAATGAATTTTGAGTGGGACTTCTTTGGGGAGACATTTTGGCTCTAAAAACGCAATATTGGCGTTAAAAAGCACAATACTCATAAAATGTTGTATATATGCTTGTAATCTACTCTTTAGGAGCTTTTATTTGATACCCCACTCGAAAAGCGTTAACGATTTGGAGCATATGAACCAAAGTACTACGGACGGACAGACACTTCACCCCTCCGCACAAGGGTTTCAAGAATAATCAACGAAACCCTAAAAATGAGTAGAGTATAGTTATCCGTTCACTTATAAAAAGAAATATCAATAATAAAGGAACTATATTATAAAGATATTATTTGACTAAAATTGACATTATAAAATATTGGTCATAAAATAATTAAATGTACGTAATAGATGGTTGAAAGGTGAAATAATAGACGTAATTAATATTACATAATATGAGACGTTTCGACCCTGTTAAAGGTCATCTTCTGTAACTTTATTATTATATAATTATAATTTTTATGATAATTTCTGTACTTCTATTATTACACCTTTCAGCCATCTATTACATACATATACAACAATTTAATTAATTATTTACATCAAATTATAATTATTAACAACTACGGGAAACAACCAGAGAAAAATACACTCCAGCGCTGGAGTGTATTTTTCTCTGGTTGTTTCCCGTAGTTGTTAATTATTATAATTTGATTTAAATTAAAATGTAATCTGTCCGTAGTATGAATACTACCAAAATCGTAAAATATGAATTTTTAATTATTTACATAAAGTGGTAACCATAAAGAAGGAAAAGACTAATGTAAGTTCGTTTACAAAGTTTTACATTATTACAAAGCATATATAAACAGTCTTTTCTTTCACATCAAAAAGGTACTTACTTGCTTCATATAATATATGTATATAAATGATTTATAACTTAATAACTATATATTCTTATAATATATGAATATAGTTATTATTAAGTAATAATTATATTAATTATTACATGATTCACTACTGACCAAGACATCTGCAATAAAGCATACTTCAGCGCAGGTGCGCTAGTGGCGCTATATCTGCTCGCTTTCCGCTGAAAACAAGTACTAAAAATAATATTAAATCATATCTATTTAAATTAAATTATTTTTTAACATATTTCTAAAAAGTTTATAAATAGTAAGGTTAATATAAATAAGGTTAAGGTGGTTTACTTTTTGTTTTCGATTTCCAACAAAATAATATTTATTTTCATCAATATCTCGGCAACTAATTTCTTCGCGAGAAAATGGCTTATACGGTTCAATTAAATTCACATTTAAATCAAATTATAATTATTATTTATTACGGGAAACAGACAGTGAAAAATACATTCCCGCGCCGGGATTTGAACCACGGGTCTCCTGTATTTCTAGTACAGTCACAGTGGTGTAACTATGGGCCCGCGCGGGCCCGCATTGCGGGGGGGCCCCCAGCGCTAGGGGGCCCCCAAATCCAGAAATAACTGGATTTACTATCCTTTTACCAACGTCGAGGGGGCCCCCAATCCTGAACGCAAGAGGTTTTTTTTTTTTTTTTTTTGGCGAGGAGGGGCCCCCAAAAAGTTCTCGCGGGGGGGCCCCCAATGGTCTAGCTACGCCACTGAGTACAGATGCTCTGGTCAACTAAGCTACGCAGGAGAATGATCTTTAACTGCCGTAATCGATAACTAGTCCCGAATCCAAGCTTTCAATATTCATATACATTTAGACAGTCAATATTTATGACATTAGAACTAAACCAAGAATTAACGCTTATAATTATAAAGTACTCAATTAGTACCTGTACCTTGTACAATCAATTCGAAATTCAATGTAATACAGGAGACCCGTGGTTCAAATCCCGGCGAGGGAATTTATTTTTCACTGTCTGTTTCCCGTAATAAATATTAATTATAATTCGATTTAAATTAAAATTAAACTTTCCGTAGTATGAAAACTACCAAAAACTTAAAATTGGATTTTAAATTCGCATTTAAATTGACTTCATTTTAGAACTTTTTAATCAGAAACCACTCTATTAGAATCAGGGGACCTCAAAAGGTGAAAATCCATCAACTATTATTATCACGCCATCACAATAATTATTTATCTTTAAATATAATATAATATAAATATATTAAATATTATGTGTGTTGTGTGTACTATACGTATTTGAGAACGTAAATAATCAAAGATGGTGGTATTAACAAGATACTTTTACAGTGTGTGAAAATGAATGGTTGGTTTTATTTGTGTGTGGGCTATTTGATAAGGGTGGTTTGTAGTAGTAGTGGTAAGTAGGAGTATTATTGTAAATACAGAGAGATCTGAGGGTGTAGTTGAAGGTAAGCAAGCCAGAGGTTTGGTTTAGTTACACCTCTCTCTCAACAGATAGTGCCACCGGTATACTTTATTAACTAACTTAGAAATCGTATAGAGCTCGTAATTCTGCTAACGTTTTCAGAAATTTCTAACGAAACGTCAAAAACTTTGAGTGCAAATTCATTTTATCTCAAAGTCGAGTTAATTTAGTGTGGAGTTTATAATTATTTTGCTTCCGAGCGACCGAAGGTGACGGAAGCTACGTAATTGTTCTGAAGAACGAAAATATTTTATGTCTGCGAATTCAAAAAATCCAAGACAGAAATCTGTTTCGGATATCAGGGAACATTTTCGGTTCCGTGTACGTCTATCGGTCAGTCAGTCTGCCTGTTGTTCAATTTTTGTGAACTAACGTATCTTAAATGCTATACTCGTCCGATTTTAACAAAAATTGTATGGTAGGTCATAATTAGCCCATTGTTGGTCCCATATAAGTTTCAACCTTATGCGCACATTTCCTTCTCTTCCACATGCGTACAAACATACATTTATTTACACATATATCTTCAAAAGTACTCTTCTGATTTTTATGATATTTGGATGGTTTGTCGAAAGCCGACCATAGATAGCCCTAGATTAATTTCAACCGTCTGAGTTCTTTAACTTTTGCTTAATTGATACTTTAATTCATGTAAAAAATCAAAACAATTTCGATATATTAAAAAAAACGGGGGAAACAATTATATCAACTGGACAATAATATAGCTTGCAAATGCATAAAATCAATCAAATACGTGATAGGATCCGAAGAAGCTATGTGCCACACTAATTGACATTCTATTTTATTTACTGACAGAGAAAGTTTCGTTCAGTAATAGTAAATGATAACCTAATGAATATCGACTAGGAAGTAGAATTTGAGGAGCACGCATCAGTCTAAAGTCAAAATAAATTTTTGAATTCACGGACGTTTCACAACAATTAATTTGTTTTTTCAAGGTATAATGGTAGAAGTATCAAAAATCACAAATAATTTATAGGTACATAGAGCAACTTTTGAAAAAGCTTGTAATTTGGCTTCATTTTTAGGGAACAAAATTTAGTATATTCAGCCAGATATGTAGTGGAACACAATTTAACATAATCAGCCAGATATACAGTGGAACAAAATTTAACATAATCAGCCAGATATACAGTGGAACACAATTTAACATAATCAGCCAGATATGTAGTGGAACACAATCTAACATAATCAGCCAGATATGTAGTGGAACAAAATTTAACTTAATCAGCCAGATATACAGTGGAACACAATTTAACATAATCAGCCAGATATGTAGTGGAACTCAATTTAACATAATCAGCCAGATATACAGTGGAACACAATTCAACATAATCAGCCAAATATGTACTGGAACAAAATATAACCTAATCAGCCAGATTAGCCTGTTGTTGGTATCATATAAGTTTCAACCTTCTGCACCCATTTGTTTCTCTTCCTTATGCGCACAAACGTAAGTTTATTTACACCTATTTCTTCAAAAGTATACTCATCTGATTTTTATGACATTTTGATGGTTTGTCGAAAATAACCTGCAAATAGCCCCAGATTACTTTGAACCGTCAGCACTCATTAACTTTTGCTTATTTGATACTTTAATGTAAGTACAAAATCAATACAATTTTGACAGTTTAAAAAAACGGGTTAAACAATTAAACAAATTAGACAATAATGGCTTGTTAAAGTATAAATTCAATGAAGTAAGTGATAGGATGCGAGGAAGCTATGTGCCACACCAATTGGCAGTCTATTTTTGTCTCGCAATTAGTCAAGATTAACAATAATTTTATATTTTAAATCTTCAACTCCATTAGTTTCCGTTAATTGTTTTCAACAGACTAACTGATGTCGAACGATAAACAGCTTCCTCCTTAAAAAACTCTTTCCAGGTGCAACAAAGTAGTTCTTGTTCAATAGCCCTTAAACAAATAGAGTTTTCCATGTAAAAAACAGCCCTAGCAATGCATGAGCCCTTTACGGTAGTTAAGAGCAGGTGGAAGAACTTAGTAGGCGCCACTTCCCCAGCACACTCTACCAGGAAAGTACCAGGAAGTGAAGTACTCTATCAGCACACCACGTGATCAACCAAAAATGTGCTTCGACCTTACACCAGTAATTACCAACACACTTTCATCTTCGAGCACACTTCATATTATTTCACTTTTTTTTTTTTATCATATTACATTAAAAAAAACTTTTTAAAAATAGCGTTTTTTTGAGGTACCATCTTCCCTTATGTCTTTTTTTTTAATATATCTCATATATCTATTTTTTTTAAGTTCATCTGTAAGGGTTTGGTTGTAATCTTAAAGGTGGTATTCATCCACCCACGAACCACGTGCCTCTTACATTAAATATACCGCATCATATTAAAAAAAAAGTAATATAATAATAGTAATCATTCGACAGCGTAATATTGTGAAAGGGTATTCTTTTTGTGCTAAGCGAACAACCCGCACAATTTTTTTTTTACGCAAAAAACATAATAGTTTATAGAGATGACAGATTATTTCACGCATATGTTCATCCCTTATATACTCGTGCACAACACAGACAAAAAAAAATGTGTGCATTAAATAAATTGTTAATAGAAAAAAAAATCAAGGAAGTAGTGAAAGTTAGCAAAGGATTTTTTTTTTCATAAGGATAATTGTCAAAAAAAAATAAAAAATAAGGGTTGAATAGATTCTTTTAAAAAAATCGAAAGGGATGAAAAATAAAAAAAAAACTGGTTGAAAGAACACATGGCAGATTCACTATTTTTTGGCGCACCTGCGTGAAGAAAGAAGATATCTATTAATTGTATGTTTTTTTGAGAAGTTGATAGTGGCAGATGGATTTTTATTCTATTTTTTCTATTAAATATTGAAACTGTTTAAATTGATAATATTAAAGGAGAAAATAAAAATTAATAATTTGTTTAAAGTTTAAATAATAATTGTTTGAATCGAAACATTTATGTAAATTTAATTATTAAGTGTAAAAATGCAATTTTCGACATTATTACACGAAAAAAAAAAAAAAAAAATCGAATAGATAGTACAGTAAATCTGTAAATTTGTGCGGAAAAAATTCAAGGCCGATTTTTTTTTTTGCGTGAATCGCTTGGGACACATGAGAAAAGCTTAACTCCAACTTTTTGGGAACATCCGGACGGCAGAAGTACGGAGTACGGGATACGAAAGTCAAAATAGCATATACCCTTAATGATGCATGTCGTTGGAAAGGATGCATGGCGTTGGAGTACAGTTATTGTTGTTAAAAACACTTTTGTCATATTTTCATTTAAGATGGGGGTAAAGTGTACCCCGGTACTATTTGTACCCAAAGTACTAAATTTACACAAATGATTTCATAATCATGTTTCTGACGTCAAATAAAGCACACATTTTCATTCATATCGGATAAAAAATAGTAATATTTTTAATTTTTTACTAAAACTATTTTTCCCTGGTTTTCCATTTTATCCGTCTCATAAATTACTGTACTCTTAAAGAGCTCTCCAACGAGATACATCATTAAGGGGATATACTATTTTGACTTTTGTACCCCGTATACCCCGTACTTCCGCCTTCCGGACGTTCCCGCAAAGTTGGAGTTAAGCTTTTTTCATGTGCCCCGAGCGATTCACGCGAAAAAAAGTAGTCTTGAATTTAGAGATGTACTGTACTATTATAAATATTATGTACTATTACTACTATTTATAATTTGTTTTCATGTTTTTCCATTTTATCCCCTCTCAAATAAAAATATGACAAAAGTGTTAATATCAACAATTACTGTACTCTTAAAGATATTCCAACGATATTTATCATGAAGGGTTTATACTACCCCGTACCCCCTACTTCCGCCGTCCGGATGTTCCCTAAAAGTTAGAGTTAAGCTTTATTCATGTGCCCCAAGCGATTCGCGCAAAAAAGAATCAGCCTAGAATTTTTCCGCAAACAGCCTTTTATCACGACATATTGATGTAATAAAAACCTAAATATAATGATAAAGAATATTTTCTTCTTAAAAAGTCACTATATATATATATATATATATATATATATATATATATATATATATAATTGATTTAAATATTTGATTGTAAAAAGTATAATTATTCTCTGGACAAGACATTAACATATTTTTAAAGGGTAATAATTAGTATAAATGTTAACATGTAAACATTTTGTGATTAGATTATATATATATATATATATATATATATATATATATATATATATATATATATATATATATATATATTGTGTGGTACTAATTAGCGGGAGACTTATCTAGAGTTGAGCCAGTACTGAGGATGAAGTAATGTGGCACTAATTAACAGATTATAATAATTATGTTTACATAAGTGAGGTTGAATCCCAGGATTACATCATGTAAAACTAAATCACTTTGCTCTACCTCGTATATCAAACATTTCAACAAAACATTTGTGCGTAGTCGTCGTACAAACTCAACTCCACTAAAATAATAAAGGTTATTATTTAGCTCTTCTCAGTGCTTCCGAGCTTACTGAAGGTAACGGAAACTATGTGATCGTTCTAAAGAACCGAAAGTTTTTGTCTCGGATTTCAAAAAAAACTTCTGATATCAGGAAACATTTTTAGTTCGATGCTCAATTTTTGTGAACGAAAATATCTTAAAAACGAATCGTTGTCGAAATTTGGATGGTAGGTTGTAATTAGTCAATTGTTGATACTATAAAGGTTCAACCTGCAGCGCCGATTTGTTTCTCTTCCACATGCATATTGCATATATACAGGGTGGGCCAAAAATAGTTATTTATGCACCTAGGGAGTAAAGTAAGCCATTATTCCCTGAGCGAAAAAGTTGGTTCTTGAGGCGAAGCCGAAGGAACCATGGTCCCTAAATCCTGAGGCGAAGCCGAGGGAATTAGAGTCTTTAATTCCCGAGGCTCAGCCGAGGGAGATAATTATCGCGAGGGGAATAATGGCACTTTACTCACGAGGTACATACAATATTTTATCTCCAGTAGGAAGAAAACACACATTTTCGTCCATTGCACAGTTTTTATTTATTATTTTAATAAATAACAATGATTATTAGCACTTTCAATAGCAGATATAAGAGATTCAATATTAAAAACAAATAAGAATTGGAATTAAACTCAAATAGAAGGTTATTTAGATGCAGGTTATAAACAATGATAAACATGGTCAAAAAAGCGCAGTGCCGCCAACCTGATTTTAACAACTTCATTACATTAGCCATTCATTTTTCTAATATTTATACCCTATTTTACTTTTCGCCCTACTTTTACTTTTTCTCCCTACTCTTTGAGTTCAGGGATGAAAAGACCTGTTTTAGTCCCTCTAAACTAATTCAAAATCATAACTTTTTCTCCCTACTGGAGATAAAAACTTTTTTGGACACTTATAGCTTAGCTTCTGTAATAGATAGAGATATGGGGGAAAACTAAATTCTTCTACTTTAAATTTCATATCTACAACTTTAAAAACTATTGGGAGCAAGCCATGCAATGATGATTTGAAATAGGGTCTTAAAAAAAATCGTTGTCCACCCGGACAACGATTACTACCCAGTAATCGTTGTTTGGTATTATAGTTTTGATAGAATAAATGTCCATATGGTGGTGGGGGGGGGGGGGGGGGGGTTCTTTGTAGGTAAGTGCTAGGAGTCCCTCAGTGTTATAACAAACATTGAAGATATGTTAAGCACAATGTTGAAACACAATGCCTGAAATTGAAGATCAAATGCTAAATTACACGTTTATTCAAGATAGTGCCCCGTCCAATCGCTCCTTGCAAACAATTCAATACTTGCAAGAGAATTGCCCAGACTTCAGGCAACTTTGTGCTTAACACATCTTCAATGTTTGTTATATTATAACACTGAGGGACTCCTACCACTTACCTACAAAGACCCCCCCCCCCCTCCTCCTCTTCCATATGGTAATTTATTCTATCAAAACTGTAAGACCAAACAACGATTACTATCCAGAAAACGACTTTATTTCAAACAGTCATAGCATGGCTTTCACCCAGTAGTTTTTAAAGTTATAGATATTAAATTAAAAGTAGAAAAATGTAGTTTTCAGACCCCACAAACCCCATATCTCTATCTATCACAGATGCTGAGCTATAAATGTTCAAAAAAGTGCGGTTGTTTTTGGCCCACTCTGTACATAAATACTCCCACTCTGTACATATTCGTGTAGGTAATCAATAATAATCACTTTATTACTGCATAAACTGGGTTAAGTATTAGGTATATATATATATATATATATATATATATATATATATATATATATATATATATATATATATATATATATATATTGTAATACTTGGCAGTAACGTTAAACATTAAAATAATAACTGGATCGTAATAAGGTTTCTTAAACAAAGGAAATATATCGTAAGAAAGATCTTACGATATCATATATGAGATTTAATAAAAAGAAAAAGTTATTTTTAATATTTTAATAAGAGAAATAATTTTTACTTCACAGTTGTAACAATAATAATAAATCTAATATTCATAAACCGAATTAGAGTATAACTTACTTTTAATATAAATACCACCTTTAGACCAAACATTATTTAAGTCTTACGTCAAATTTAAGGAAAGTGCCGTCATAGTTTTCCTTTTATTATTGTTGTACATTATCTAAATAATGAACTTAACAAATTTATAAACCAGCCACCATCCTTTATCTCATCTTGAAATGATTTTTTATTGCCAAGCAAAGGCAGCCACATTTATTCAAATTAAAAATAATTTCAAGATAAAAGGAACTTTTTATATACTACGTTTTTAATTTTTCTGTTGAATCGTATGTAATGTTGATAATATAACTGTTATTGTTATATAATATATAATGATATAGTGAAAAAAAAAAAAAAATAGTTCCCAATTTATTTACTTCACATAAATGACAACAATCAAGAGAGCTGATCTTAAACCTATAAAAGGACAAATCTTTGTATAACGGATCTCCCCAACCCCAAATCTAAACCGTGCCATCGATATATTTGAAATAATATAAATAATATAATCGATATATTTCCTGTATTGCTGTCATTCGATGTTTATCTCTTATGTATAAAAATCAAAAATTTGAAACCCGTCAAAATGAAGATTGCGTAAATATGGGATATGGCAAAAGAAATAAAATAACTTGTGGATTTTTTCCGAACTAACTTTCCGTACAGCAAAATTTGCTGAAAACCAATTAAATTCTGCTGAAATATGGCTAAAAGTATTAAAATAATGAATTGTCATCGTGTTCTGAGCTATGCTAAAAGTTTCAAATGTCTATTCGGGAAGTTAGATAGAAATCGATTGCCAGATTTGTACCGGACAAACAAACAAACAAACAAAACAAACAAGAAAGCAAGCTAATAAAAACGTAGTAATAATAAAAGTTTTGTTTTGATCTGTTGGTCTTTATATAGATATAATAAGTTGTATATAATAACTTAACTAAATTAATTAACATATTGTTCTACTTTTTTATAAATACAAAATTAAGCCCACATTGGCACGCTTCGCGTGCCTTATTCGTCTAGAAGTTGGCGCTAGGTGTAAAAAATAATTAAAACAATATAAGTAATATATCTTTTTTATTAAATAATTTTGTATTTTAGTGCAATTAGTTTATATTATTTTTTATTGCTTATTTTTAAACATTTTATCTCAATTACATATATGACCTGCTTTTTTTTATATAAAATATATTTTTCATTATAAATGAATTTAACCATAAGTTTTTATATTTCCTACATATTTACTTGGCACTAACTATGTGGATAATGTATTTTGTTTAACAGTGAATTTTTTTTTTATTTGTAATATTATTGCATCAGAAATGAAATCTTAACTCATAAAACTGTTGTTGGTAAAAGTTTTGTATGTCTTAGTTTGTTAGTTCACCGCTAGAATGCGTTTGAAGTTTAGTTTCTAAATGAAGTTCCTTAGGGCATGGCACAAACAATATTTTAATGCTTTTAGTAATTTTTCAGCAGAATTTAATTAGTTTTCAGCAAATTTGCTTCATGGAATGTCTGTTCGGAAAAAATCCGCAAGTTATTTTATTTATTTTGTCATATCCCAAATATTTACAATCCTTCATTTTGACAGATTTCAAATTTAAGATTTTTTAGTAAGAGGTAAACAGTGAATGACAGCGAAAAAGAATAAGTAAACCAATTAAACAAAGAAGATAAATAATTGAATATGAAGATAAATTAATTGAATTAAAAAACGTAGTATATATAAAGTTCTTTTTATCTTGTAATTTTATACATATATCCAGTGCCTGTCTCACTCGCCTCGAAGGAGTTTCGGCACAGCGTCTCTGCACAGTACTTATTTTAATACGATCCCTGCCATTAAAAAAAACCTTTGTTAATAAATTGCGAGCTAGTCTAGGGTAATAATATGGTGTCAGTTTCTGACACCATAGTCACTCACTGTCAAACAAAATTTTAACAAAGGATTTTAAAAAAATCTTAGTCCCGATAATTTTATTTTTTATTTATCAGAGAGAGAGGTCCCGGAACGCCGTTCCGCCGCGTTCCGCCTCAAATCGAGCCCTGCATATATCTATATTTGATTCATTTATATTTTTATTTTTCTATACACTTTATTCTTTTATTGCCGCGCCGTATCAAAAACTGTCAAAATGTGTCAAAATTAAACAAAACAATGCACCCCCCCACAAAGACAAACCCAAGCCTTTCTCAAAGTCTTCTCTCATTGGTTGGTCATATTATGTCAAATTAAACACCAGAAAACTGATGTAGAAAGCTTGTCGCCAAGAGTAACGGCTACAATTAGACTAACTCAACCAACAATTCACGGAACTAAAAACAAAATCAAAACAAATCAAATGCGCAGCAGTCTATCGAATAAAAAATCCTTACTCTGCTGAGCAGCAGCAGTGGTTTATTCATTCATCGAATATTATCAAACTTGGTATTGTTGTAAAGGTCTCGATAAGAGCAGTAAAAAATTATTAATTAGTTTTCCATTTAAATTATAATCTAAAAAACCAATTCGGAAAAACAGATAAATTAACGGTTTTTTATGCTTTACACCCCTTAAAATGTAAAATTTTGAAAAAGTGTACATAACAACAATGAAAGTACTTTTCAAGCACTGTAAAATTATATATAATATGATATATTTCGAGCATTTCGATCATTGTACCCATGTACCTCATATAGGTACCAACATTATATTAAAACAAATTAAATTCACTGAATGGTATAAAGCTTACTAAATAAAATCATTACTAATAACACATTGTTTCACAACATAAAATCTCAAGTTAAAATAACACATTAGGTACCGTATGTACCAAAAGTACACATGTGTACAAATATGTTCAAGTATTAATTTTTTTCCGAGTTCCTAATATTAAATAAGGCATGTATACAAATTTTAAATCAAATCGAATCAATATTTCTCATATTTTTAATTTTTTATTAATTTCCCTATTTTTGGGCCCAGATTTTGAGCCGGAAAATTTGGGCAAAAAAAGTTGTCGACAACCCCATACAAACTATACGTTTTTTTAAAGCCCCCGTCGAGTAGATTACGAATATGCCGTCAGTTTACCATTTAGCACTTTTAAAGCCCAAAAAATGGCCAATCGAAAACCCCAAAAATTGCCAAATATGAACTTTGAGTGGCTTTTTCTCGGAAACTAAGAGTCTTGGAAAAAAAAGTCCAAGAGCACTTTCGTCTTGTATTTTTCATTTTTATAAGCGTGACAAATTTCATGAAGATAGTACAAACTTTATTTTTTACCAAAAAATCGTCAAGCCACACCCCTGTGATTTTTTTACCCGAAAAAGTCAAAATGAAGATAACAAAATAAATGAGGTATATTCGTAAACGTCTCGAAAAGGAGAGTAAAAAATAATAACAATGTTTTAAATTTCAACCAAAACCTAAGGAACCATTGTCAAAAAACAACTATATAAGGACTTTTTTCAATTTTACCCCCCTAAAAAGTAAAAATATCACAAAACACTACATAACTACATTAAAAGGAGTTTTTCAACGATATACATGAAAGTAGGTTTTGTGTTTAAAAGCATATTTGTACCCGTGTACCCATAGGTACCAAAAATATATTTAAAAATCAAACCATGTATAAGATCATTATTTAGGCTAATGAATTCTAATAAATGTAAAAATAAAATTTAAAAAAATTATTTCACCTTCTTAACCTGAACCAAAAGTACAAATCGGTACAAATGTACCTGTACAAAAAAATTTAAAAATAAATAAATACCACAACATTAAAGTATTAATCAAGGCCTTTAAAACGATATACGACACATAAAAATATACACGTGTTTTAAAAATCCAATATGGCGGCTATATATCGAAATCAAAACACCTGAACTTTTCTATTTATGGTACACTCTACCTATGTACCAAATTTCAAATCTCTAGGTCAATGAGAAGTAGGAGAATTACTGATGAAAAAATCCAAGATGGCGGCTATAATTCAATATGGCGGACACATATCGAAATCAAAATGGCCGCACTTTCCTATTTATGGTACACTCTATCTATGTACCAAATTTCAAATCTCTAGGTCAATGGGAAGTAGGAGAATTTTTGATGATCAGTCACTGTCACTCTTAGTTTTATATATATAGATAATGTTAGTGGGGAAAAAATACATAGTTCCGAATTTATTTACTTTACATAATAATGACAACCATCTAGAGAGCTGATCTTAAACCTATAAATTGTTAAATCTTTGTACAACGGATCTCACCAACACCGAATCTAAACCGTGCCATTGATATGCCCCTGTGTAGGGACTAAGAGAAGAAAAATGTCTACAATTAAAGTACAGATGCAGAAAAATTAAACCTATACCTAGGACCTAGGATACAAGTGTAAACTAACCTGGGTGTCACACGTCAATTAATTTATTTCTTTGTTTACTTTTTACGGGGTTCACAAATTTGAAACCAGTCAAAATGAAGATTGTAAATACTAAGGGATATGTCAAAAAAATAAAATAACTTGCGGATTTTTTCCGAACTAACTCTCCATACAGCAAAATTTGATGAAAACTAATTAAATTCTGCCGAAAGATGGCTAAAAGTATTAAAATAATGCATTGTCATCGTGTTCTGAGCTATTCTAAAAGTTTCAAATGTTTAGCTACTCGGGAAGTTAGTTAAAAATCGATTGCAAGATTTGTACTGGACAAACAAACAAACAAACAAGAAAGCAAGCTAATAAAAACGTAGTAATAAGGAAGTTGAAATATATGTATCATTTGATTTGATTATATTTACAGGCAATATATTATGTTGTGATACTGAACTCTTAACAGAAACAAATATTGATTCTAGATTCTAGCTATGTTTAATATTTATTTAATTACAACTAAAGTTATTATTTGCTTACCAAATATAAAACTTATTCGTCATATTTATGTATTTCAAGCAAAAATATAATAAATAGCACCAATATTACAACTCTATATTTATTGGATATCTATAAAGATTACATATCTTTACCTATCTAACATCTGTCATACGTATGATCCTGCAAATTTCAAAAAGGAAGAAAAACCTTCATCTTGTTCCAAAATAAAAGTAACATCCTGCCACCCAGCATTATCATTATCCTTTTTTCCTTTAGTAAGAAGTGGCAAAAGGACCAAGGACCTGCAACATATCCTTATACTCGTACCTTATGTAGGTTTAAGGATTCCGACTCATCTTTCTTGCTAAATTACACGCTCCTAAAACCACTTTTCCTTTCCATTCCTCCATTTCTCTCTCTCTCTCTCTATATATATATATATATATATATATATATATATATATATATATATATATATATATATATATATATATATATATATATATATATATATATATATATATATATATATATATATATATATATATATATATATATATACATATACTAACACATTGCAATGTTATTTCTTTTTAGTCAATACTCATACACGTTTTTTTTTCTTCTTACCTAGAGGTCAAAGCGTTAAGACAGATGTTTCATATAGGTTCATTTTTTTTAGGTTTTAAACTTTTTTCAAAAAAAAAAAAAAAAAATTAATGAACGAAAAACTTTTGTGGGGGAGGGAAGGCAACCTAATAATCAGTCATTTGTATTTCTGCGAAGGTTCCTCAAGTTTTGGGTAAGAATAACAATTGCTGAAGGTGAGTTAAAAAGCAACAAAAAAAACCCTTAAAAATGATCCTACAATAAAATGCAATAAAAAATACTGGTGTTATTAGTCTATAATTATTTGACTTACATTTTACATGAAATTGGTTTTTAAAAAGGTTTGAACAATTTTTTTGAATGACAGTAATTATAAGGTTAAGGAGTAAATACGAACTTAAATTAACGAATATTTAGGTTTCAATGTTTTTTGTTTTTTTTTGCGTGTTTCAAACGTCATTATTTTTTTAAAGTGGAATTGTAGGAATTTAGAAATACAAGAAAACAATAAAAAAAATTAGGGTAGATTATGGAACCAAAATTGTTATCCAACTATATGGTTTTATATGGTATTTTTAAGTAAATTATAAGTTTTTTTTGCTTCAGAGATTACCAGTTTGCTAGTTCACTTATGATTTCTTATAGTTCCTTGTGAGCTTGTTTACTAGTTTATCTGTTTCTTGTTACCTTGTTTACTTGTTACAGTGTATATTTTGGTTTGTTGGCTTGTTTACTAGTTTACTTGTTACTTTATTATATTGTAGGTTGGTTGGCTTGTTTATTAGTTTACTTGTTTCTTTATATTGTGATTGTTGGCTTGTTTACTAGTTTAATTGTTACTTTATTATATTGTTGGTGTGTTGGCTTGTTTACTAGTTTACTTATTACTTTATTATATTGTTGGTGTGTTGGCTTGTTTACTAGTTTACTTGTTACTTTATTATATTGTTGGTGTGTTGGCTTGTTTACTAGTTTACTTATTACTCTATTGTATTGTTGGTTTGTTGGCATGTTTACTAGTTTACTTGTTACTTTTTGGTATTGTTGGTTTGTTGGCTTGTTTACTAGTTTATTAGTTGACTGGTTAGCCTCTTTTTAGCTTGTTTACTCGATATGTTTCCCTCCCATTGCAGGGAAATATATCTGAGGGCTCTGGGATTTGAACCCAGACTAGAGAGGTCAGTATTCGGACCTTGGTTCTGGGTATCACAACACTTTCCAGAACGTATATCGATTTTATTTATATTTTTGGTTAATTTTTTTTTTTTGGAGGAAAGGCAATATTAACAAAAAAAATATTTATTTTGAGCTGCTTCATCTCTTTTTATTTTTGCTGCAGACCTTACTGTGAAGGAACCGGAAGAATTGTCATCGTAAAGAACAAAATATTCAATGGTCTAAATTCCATTATTTCTTCTAGCCAACTTGACAGCTATTTCGTCGGCTATTACACCTGAACGATCTTCAACCTATGCATATATAATAGAATGACCTCAGCCAGAAATTTTATAATATGTGTGTATTCTTTCTACAATCAGATAATTCTGGAAAGGTCTGCGCGATGTATATTGTGTAGTGTGTAGTGCATTAATAACGCTTTCACACCCCCTAAGGATTATGTGTTTTTCATTTGTATCGTATCTTTCGCAGACGTATTGTAGTGCCGGCACTTCTTTAGATTATTACTCCCCTTATAAAGAAAACAGATTGGATTAACAATCTAAAGAAGGTGCGCGGAATGTTCTTCTTTATAGACTGTTACTGCCCTTACATAAAAACAGAGGGGAGTAACAATTCAAAGAAGGTGTACGGAATGTTCTTCTTTAGATTATTACTCCCCTTACAAAAATAGACTGCCAATTGGTGTGGCACATAGCTTCCTCGCATGCTATCACGTACTTTTTGATTTTGTGCTTTTAAAAGCCATTATTGTCTAATTTGTTTAATGTCCCCCCTGTTTTTTTAATCTGTTAAAATTGTTTTGATTTTTTACTTGAATTAAAGTATTAAGTAAGCAAAAGTTAAATAGCGCAGACGGTTCAAAGTAATCTGGGGCTATCTGCGGGCTACTTTCGATAAACTATAAAAGTTTCATACAAATCACAAATCAGATAAGTACTTTTGAAGCTATAGGTGTAAATTAATGTATGTTTGTGAGCATGTGGAAGAGAAACAAATGGGCGTAGAAAGTTGAAACTAATATGGGACCAACAATGGGCTGGCTACTCATGACCAACCACCCAAATTTCATTAAAATTGGACCTGTAGTTTTTAAGATCCGTTAGTTCGCAAAACTTGAACGACAGACCGACAGACAGACACGGAACCAAAAATTATCTTGCAATTTTTGAAATCGGAGACCTTTCGTTCTTCAGAACGATCACATAGCTTCCGTTACCTTCGGTAAGCACGCGAAGCAAAACAGAGGGGAGTAACAATCCAAAGAAGATGTACAGAATGTTTTTCTTTACACTGTTACTCCCCTTACAAAAAAAACAGAGGAAGGTTACAATCCAAAGAAGGTGTACGGAATGTTCTTCTTTAGACTGTTACTACCCTTATATAAAAATAGAGGGGAGTAACAATGTAAAGAAGGTGTACGGAATGTTCTTCTTTAGACTATTAGTGCCCTTATAAAAAAACAGAGGGGAGTAACAATCCGAAGAAGGTGTACGGATTGTTCTTCTTTTGACTGTTACTCACCTTATAAAAACAGAATTGTAATATTTCTTTGTCCATAAGTATATTGGACTAAACATCCCTTTGCCTCACTCGCTATTTAGTCAAAGTCATTTACATTCTAAAAAAAAACCATAGGGGAGTAATAATCTAAAGAAGTACCGTAGTGCCTTTATTATCACTGTCATTTCAGCAGAATAAATCGAGGTAAAAGAACCAATCCCCAAGTTTCAGATATAGGGAAAAATGATCTTGTTTCTGCTTTCTTTGAGGGATCTTGAATATCATTTGTGGTTTTTAAAAAAGAACTTTTAAGAATTGTACGTTATTAATAATTCAAACTTCTCTTGATATGCCCAATGCATTTTAAAACTATTATAGTTTAAATTGCAAATAATTTCCAAAGGACTGGATAAGAAATATAAATGTAATATAATTACATTTAAATTTATCTCCAGAACACACTTAAAATATGTTTCTTAGAAATAAATAGAATCCTCAATTAATTACAAATTATCTAACTGTTGCGCTTCAATTTTTTTTAATCTAGCGTTAAAAATAACCGACTTCAATTATAACGAAGTGAGATTAGTCTTTTATCTCAACCTTTTATTAATATTTATTCAATTATTATCTATAAAATGTTGTTATACATTAAATAAATTTAAAAAAAAAAAATAAGTAAGGTAACCCAAGATCATCTTCAAAGTACAATGCTAGGTATAAAAATTGACCAAATTATATTAATTAAAAAAAAAAAATTGTTTTTTGTTTAATATGCGCTTCTTAAATTGTTGCCATTTAGATGAATTACATCGAAATTAATTATAACATTTAATTTGTACCTTTATAAGAAAATAGATGTATAAGTCTGACTTGAATACAAAAAGAAAAATAAATACATAGTTCCTCTGATATAAATGTATAATTATTGAATATTGTTATCATTTACAATTACGTAAACAAATTATGTTGTTTTTCTTTCAATTGGTTTTAATTTAAAAATTTTATATAATATATATTTAATAGCTTTAAAATGACGAAAAGATAACAAACAATATTAAAAATAATATATGGTTCTTTGTTCCGGTTGGAGCTATAAATTCACTTCTATCATTATCAAATTCACCATCTCTAAAATATATATATATATATATAGGCTATTTAATGAGCATGAGCATTAATAGTAGGGTATAAAATATGCAAAAATATTATAAAATATAAACTACAAAATAGCTGTATATCTGTATGTTGGGTATTGTAATTTTCAAGTTAATAAGTTATGTCCGTCTGTCTGTGATTATTATTCTAGAAACAGTCTATAATTCCATTATGATTTAATACCTGTTATAATTAGTCTACATTTCATTATATATAATACACAAACACTCATGTAAATATTATGTACTCACAAATATGTATGTATGTATATATATATATATAACAAAAGTTCTAGGAATAAAAGAAGATTGATTGCTAGGTGTAGGTGTAACCTACGTTATAATATAATAAAAACATATAATTTTTTTTCGAATAACTTTCTTAATTTGATTTATAGATAAACTAGATTTATAATTTACATTCTGAATCGGAAAATACTTAGAAATAGTGTTATTATTATTATTATTAATTTATTTATTTTGGCTTCCGAGCTTACTACAGGTAACGGCAACTGTGTGATCGTTCTGAAGAACGAAAATATTTTATTTTAATTTATTTTGTTATAATTATAATTCTAACTAAAATATTTTTTATTAATTTGTTACTTTTCCTTACTGGTACTTCTTTAGATTGTTACTATAAATGACTTAATAAACTATTAAGACAAAGGGATGTTTAGTCCAATGTACTTTGTGACAAAGGAAACACTTCTGTTTTTATAAGGGGAGTAACAGTCTAAGGAAGAACATTCCTTACACCTTCTTTAGATTGTTACTCACCTCTGTTTTCTTTTATAAGAGGAGTAACAATTTAAAGATGTGCCTCCATACCTATGGTAGGAAAAGTATTGTTTAATTAGTAAAGTATTGATTAGTAAAGTTTAATTAGTAAGTATTGTAATAATTAGCCCATTGTTGGTCCCTTATAAGTTTCAACCTTCTGCGCTCATTTGTTTCTCTTCCACATGCGCACAAACATACATTTATTTAGACCTATAGCTTCAAAAGTACTTATCTGATTTGTATGAAACTTTTGTAGTTCATCGAAAGTAACCCGCAGATAGCCCAAGATTACTTTGAACCGTCTGCACTCTTTAACTTTTGCTTATTTGATATTTTAAGTCAAGTAAAGAATCAAAACAATTTTGACAGATTAAAAAAATGGGGAAACAATTAAACAAATTAGACAATAATGGCTTGTTAAAGTAAAATCAATAAGTAGGTGATAGGATGCGAGGAAGCTATGTGCCACATCAATTGGCAGTCTATTTTAATCTGTCAAAATTGTTATAATTTATTACATGAATTAAAGTATGAATTTAGCAAAAGATAAAGAGAGCTGACGGTTCTGATTAATATGTGGCTATCTGGGGGTTCCTTTCAATAAACCATAAAAGTTTCATGCAAATCAGATGTGGACTTTTGAAGCTATAGAAGTAAATTAATGTATGTTTGTGAGCATGTGAAAGAAAAAAATTTGAGCGCAGAAGGTTGAAACTTATATGGGGCCAACAATGAGCTAATTATGATTATGTTGGTTCGCAAAAATTGAGTGACAGACCGACAGACCGACGGACAGACACGGAGCCAAAAATGTTTCCTGATGTCTTAAATAGATTTCTGTCTTGGAATTTTTGAAATCGGAGACATAAAATATTTTCGTTCTTCAGAACGATCACATAGCTTCCGTTACCTTCGGTAAGCTCAGAAGCAATAAATAAAATGGAAATATAAAAATGAAAACATTGATATATTTCGTGAGTTGAAATGTCAGAGACATGTTTGACACTTATGTGCTACATGAGTAGATGAGGAAAGTGGCTGAATCTCTCGTCCCTTAATATCCTAATCATGTTTTGATCGACACGTAAATACAACACTTAAAAACAAATAAAAAAAAAATCCTATTATAAATTTCAAAATGAAAAATCAAAAGGTAAAATAAGCGGAAGAATAATGAGAGAGGAGTCGCAGCGTAGTGTGTAATTATGCAACTTGTTAAGCCCTTGCATACTTGCAAGTACTTGCAATGCAACTATGCAAAGTAATTAATGCATATTAATTATAAATAGACGTGTATTCATTTATTATAATGACCCATTATCTAATATTATAATTCACTTTACTTTTATAAGACTTGTAACTAACTAATTTATGTATTTCTTATTGCTTAATTAACCAACCCGATAATTTAAATTGATCATAATTCCACGCATGTTTGTAATATAAAAATTATAATAATATTTATATTAAAAATATAAGTGTGAATTTATAATTATATTGTTCTTTATATAGGAACAAGAGATGTATTTTTCTTATATGGATTCCTATCTTACGGATGTATTTTAATTTTAATAGTTCTTATATTTTCAGTCCATTCTCTGAGAATGTAAATACAATTTTCTTGGAAAGCGAATTGTACGGTTTGAAGGGTTAATACAAACAACTATTTTTATTTTTATTGAATTTAACGAATGTATTCTTCACAGATTTAAAAATAATAATTATGAGTACAATAGTCTGTACAATTCTCAATTTCGCTTTGGAGTTTCTAGTCCAGCAGATAGCGTGCAAAAAAGTGTCTAACACCAAGTTAGAATTTTCTGTATAAGTTGATCTTTTGGTGCCTTTTAAGAATATGTGGTCGGCTAAGTTCGTCTGGGGGACATAGCTTGTGACATTACACATTCGAAAAAAACAAACTGGCGGAGGGCAGCCGCATATCTCGCCAATTATGATGGACAATGTGATTTTCATGATCCTGATGAGTACAAAATAACTAATTTGGTGTAGAATGCAGTTGTCTGCTTGCAATATTGAGCTGAGCGTGTATTTTAATCTTAAATTTTATTCATGCGTTAAAATTCATATTACATTAATTTGTTTTCATCACGCCATGATCAAATTTATCAAAAATTTGCTTTACTGATGTTGACGGGAGATGTAACTCCACTTTTTAAGAATCTGCATTTGATAGATTATTTTGGCTCAATAACTAATTAAATAATTAAAATAATATCATTCAATGTTTTTTATTAGCGAAATAATGCAATAAGCAGTATATATTAAACAGCTGATAGTCAACAATAAACATTTTTATTTTTATAAACAGCTGAAATCCGATCGAAAATAGTAATATCTTTCTAATTTTTAATTAAAAAAATATTTGTTTCCTGTTTTTCTATTTTACCCCCCTCTTAAATAAAAATATGAACATAACAACAATAACTGTACTTTTAAAGAGCTTTCCAACGACCTGCATCATGAAGGGCATATACTATTTTAACATTTTTACCCCGTACCCCGTACCTCTGTGTACCAATGTGGACTATTTCAAATTTATACCTTCCTGTAGTTGGTCACTATGACCATGCCGAATTTTGTGCGGATCGGTTCAGCTGTTCAGGAGGAGTATGCGTCCAACCAAATGCAAAGTGTAGTATAAGAGCTTTGCTCAGCTCAATAAGTTAGGAAATCAAGCTGAAGTTAATTAGTCACTTGATAGGTGATCACTTTGATTTGGAGTAATATTTGAATAACTAACCTATCTAGTGACAAACTAACACTAACTTGATTTTCGGTCTACTAACTTAATTTGTACTCAGGATCATGAAAATCACATTGTCCACCATTTTCCAGCAAAGTGGGCATATTTTCTTTTAGTACTAGATATTAGGAAGGCGCTTTCTTGGTCATTTTAGAGGTAAAATGGCCACCATTTTGAATACTCGATATATATTTGTAGTTTACTTTCTAATGCCTTTAAAATAATACCCACTTGGTCCAGAACTCCCGGAAATATCATTGGTCTACAAAGATGTATATTTTAATAAAAATATACATTTACAAAGATGTAATTTTTAGGACCAGTCCTTATATCCTTATGGGTTAGTGGAGAGGATACTTTTTTTAGGTACTACTTTGGTTATTTTGGGGGTAAAATGGACGCTATTTTTTATTTTTTTTATTTTTTTTTTTTTTTTGGAAAACTCGATATATATATATAGGGTGGGCCAAAAAAACCGCACTTTTTAATCACTTATTGCTCAGCTTCTGTAAAAGATAGAGACATGGGGTTTATGGGGTCTGAAAACTATACATTCTTATTTTAGGTATCATTAGTGCTTAACACATTTTCAATGTTTGTTATAGTTATAACACTGAGGGACTCCTCCCACTTACCTACAAGAACCCCCCCTTCTGTCCCTTATGGTAATTAACGATTGCCACCCGGACAACGACTTTTTTTAAGACCCTATTTCAAACCGTCATTCCATGGCTTTCACCCAATAGTGTTTTAAGTTATAGATATGAAATTTTAAAGTAGAACAATTACAGAAGCTGAGCTATAGGTAAGCGTTAAAAAAAGTGCGTTTTTTTTGGCCCACCTTGTACATATTTGTGATATACTTTTGAATGAATGCCTTTAAAATTATCCACAACATTTTATATTTTGCGATCAGTTCACCGTTCCTCGCTAATCGCACAAATATTGAGTTGTGAAGTTGACATAATTTTTTTCTGTTTTTGCGGTTAAAACATTTGTACTTGTATAACAAATTTCAAATTTCCAGCTACAATAGGTCAGGAGATAAGATCCAAGATGTGATGGACTGACGGAGGAACTTCCAAAAGCATAAAGGGTTTCTAGGATGACCTTGTAATCCTAAAAAGGGACAAATAGAAACAAATACTACAAAATAAATTTGTTTCAGTTAATTAAAGTACGGATTAATGTACACCCGGCCAGAAAAAAATCATGTCCGCGCAAATATTTTACACTGTTACCGTCATCACCACATAACATCTACAAAAGAAAATATGAAGCTTATAGATGTAATAAATCTCATAGCCCTAGATTTAATATCTTTTATTACAATTGCTAAAGTCGGGGTTATTGAGAAGAGATTTGATTCCCGGCAATTATTTTATTTTTCTTATTTTTAATGTAGGAAAATAAAATAATAATAATAATAATTGCTAGTTTTTTACCGAGTTGTTAAATTTGTTAAAGTCTCGTCAAATTGATATAAGTATACCTCTGTACCACCCACATATTAAAACAGATAATATTTCTTTTAACGGATAAGTTTTTTTTAAAAAAATCTCAATTTTTTTTCAATCCGAACAGATCGACAACAAAGCTACTACACGTTTCTAAATTGATTTAAAATAAATAAAAAATTATCCTTTAAATTTTATAGCAAATCAAAATGATTTTTCTTTTTCACCCGCCGGTGTCGGAGTTTCATTTTCAGAAGGGATAAATCTATTTCTTAAGACGTTAAAAAACCCCCCGCGTAGTCTCGGTGAAGTAAAAACAATTACACGAAGACGTCCTTTTAATTGTTCGGTGTAAAAGAAAAAGTTTTTACTTTTCTTTTCGACAGGGAAATATTATCGGTACGAGAAGGACGTTTATTTTATCTGTGGCGACGGAGATGATCTCGGTACCTCGGTGGTATTGTTTCGCGGCGCTACCTCTATTACACGGCAAGCTATTAATTACGGCGCCGGCTCGCCCCCACACACAACCGATTTCAAACTCATTACTCGTTCAAAATAATTATAATTATTATTATTTTTTTCTGCCATGTACATCGGATGAAAGGGCCGAGTCTGCAACACTAGAGGGCTTCTGTAATTATAACTACGTAATACTTCTTTTGTAAAATAACGATTTGTCTTAGATTTTTTTCTTATTCACTTTTCTTTTCAATTTTAGAATTGTAGGCAGTTTCAATTTTAAGGTGCAAAGAAAAGGATAATAACTTTACTTTCCCTGTATTTAAATGGATACATTTTAGATTATTTTTTAGTCGGAACCGTTAACGAAAAATAATTATTGCCTTTTTTTTAGGGGTTACCAAATTTAGAGCTGAAATTAATTTCTCGATATAGCCTCATCGAAATGGGCCCAAATATCATCAAAAAGAACTAAAATTCCATCGAAATGGACCCAAATGTATTCGAAATGGGCCCAAAAGTCATCTAAATGGGCCCAAATGTCATCTAAATGGGCCCAAAAGTCATCTAAATGGGCCCAAATGTCATCTAAATGGGCCCAAATGTCATCTAAATGGGCCCAAATATCATCAAAAAGAACTAAAATTCCATCGAAATGGACCCAAATGTATTCGAAATGGGCCCAAAAGTCATCTAAATGGGCCCAAATGTCATCTAAATGGGCCCAAATGTCATCTAAATGGGCCCAAATGTCATCTAAATGGGCCCAAATGTCATCTAAATGGGCCCAAATGTCATCTAAATGGGCCCAAATGTCATCTAAATGGGTCCAGTAGTCATCTATCCTCCATGCAGACGCGTAGGGCCTTAACACGCGTCACCATGCAGGATTTTTCCGGACTCCAAACTCTGGAAAACCAAATCACAAAATTGAATTTTCCTGCCACCACTATACTTTCTTTATTATCTATTTATCTATATATGTATATATATATATATATATATATATATATATATATATATATATATATATATATATATATATATATATATATATATAAAACCACTCATTAGATTATCGCAGTATCTATAGATCTGTCAACTATAATCAAATATATCTATAATCTATCGAACTACTCATCCCTGAAATGAAGTTCTATAGATCTTCGAAGGTTGTGCATCCTGAAGTTTCACCCCTAATATAGGGTGTTCCAAAAGTAGCGCCGATTTTTAAACTGCAATAAAAAACTCAATTTCCGCTCAATTTGAAACCTTTTTATTGAAAATCGTGGTACATGAACTCTCCGATTTAAGTGTGAAAAATGACTTCGGGCATACATGTCCACCCACACTTGCCCTACCCTGAATCAACCGATTCAACAATGATCAAAATTTTGATCGCTCGCCGGCAGGTCTCCGGATCGATGGTGGCAATGACTCTCCTGATTTCCTGCTTCAAATGGTCAATCGTCTGAGGTTTGTTTGCGTAAACCTTTGACTTTATGACCCCCACAAGAAAAAAATCGAGTGGGGTCAAGTCGCAGGACCGTGCTGTGAAAAGTTTTCAACACCAAAATTCGGTTTTCAGTAGAGAGTTGATCCATGGTTACAAAATCGCATAAACAACACAATCTAAGCAACGAACGGGTCAGTAACACAAATCGGAATGATAATAGATATCAAAAATGATAAAACCATGGCTACCAACCTTCGTGGAAACCATAGTGAAAACTTTAAATTCGGCGCTACTTTTGAAACACCCTATACTTATTGTGAACTTTCACATTGTCAACACTAACTGACACCATAAACACCCCTGAAGAAGCTTCTATAGTATTAGGAGCATAACGTCGTGACACACACCGTACCACACAGTGGTCACCACCGTGTCTCTTTATAATTCCAACAGTGGAAGTCTACGAACTTTGATAGGTGAAAAAGTATACCTATACCTCTATTTAGTATCTACTAGAATTACCTGTTTCTGCAGGGGTTTTTTGAAATTATTAAAAGCAAAAAAAATCAAAATTTGTCATTCAACTGTCAAAGAAAGAAACTAGTTAATGTTAAATGTAAACCTGTTACAACCACTTTACTTGGTATTTAACAATGAAGTCAGTTTTTAGTAGAACTTTCTTAGTTTGTTACGTGGACTTCCAATACACTGAGTGAGATTTACGTTAGTTTTTAAGAGCTGTGGTCCCCTATAATTTTTTATCTTTTTTATTGGTGGGTCGTGAAGGGGTGATTAAAAATTACTTCATTTTAGTTGTATTTTAGTAAATTGGCTATATTTCATCCCTTAAGGGACATCTTCAGGCCTGTTACAATGTTTAGTGGTAGAGTCAGTAATAAAAACATTTTAAATAATTTTTTTTTACTATATAAAACTAAAATAAAAACTCTAGAGTTACTTAGTTTAACTCTAGAGTTAGTTAGTTTTTAGCACGTTTTTATTTTAGTTTTACCAAATTTTAATAGTTTAAAGTTAAATGTTTGCAGTGGATAGTTTATTTATGATTATATTATGACAAATTTTTATATTTTATAAAAAAAATGTAGTTAAACTGTTTTTATTACTGACTCTACCCCTTAACATTGTTACAGGCCTGAAGATGTCCCTTAAGGGATGAAATATAGCCAATTTACTAAAATACTACTAAAATGAAGTATTTTTAATCACCCCCTTCTCGACCCACCAAAAATAGAACATTACGCGTCGAGTGCGGAAAGTGGCATTTTGCATGCGAGTGTGGAGTTTGCACCCGAGCGATAGCGAGGGTAGTTAAACCACACGAGCAATGCAAAATGCCGTTTTCGCACGAGTTGCGTACCGTACTTTATCTACGATTGTTAGATTTAAATAATAAATACAGAAAAAAATAAACTTGCTGTATGCAAGTTCTCGTATCTCTCTCTTAATTAAGATGGCATTAATTCTTGAGTTGTATTTTTTGCCGAATTGATTATTTCTAAAGGACTATTATTCTCCACATTTTCGTCAAAGTTCCTTGATTCATTCATTGTTTTTCACTAAAAACTCGATTTTAACTGTTACTTTAATAGAAGAAAAGTAAATTAGATTTGTTAAATGAAACGAACTAGCTAATCGTGCGTAAAGCTGAAGAATTCCTCTTCTTTACCGCCCTAGGTTGGTAAAGAAGAGGAATTCTTCAGAACTATGAGACGCGCATGCGCAATGAATACAAGTACGTAAAGAATCACTTTCTACGCATCTAAACAGAGATATAATGTTTATATTTCGTATCAATCGTAGATAAAAAGATTTACGTTAGTATAATTTATAATTCTAGTAATAGCTATGAAATTTTCCAGTTCTATTAATTAGTTATTTGCACCCAGGACCCAGGTCTATTGTTTTAACTTATAATTGATATTTACTTTCGTATACTTCTTCGGTATGTGACAAGGAGGAGTTGGGACGACGAGCGTCTCGAAGTGTCGATATTCCGCTCACAATAAAGCGGGGGGGGGGGGGGGGGGGGTCGTGATTAAGTTGACACGTGCAACTGATGTTGCAATGCTAGATATTATTATTAGAAAAAAAAGAATGGCTTCATAAATCCATTTAACTATAAAATTATTAAAAAATCACGGAAAATAAAATGTTGTATAACAAAGAGGTTTAGATAAAATAAAAGTGGACTTGTTATATAAAGTGGTTGATGGAACCAGCGCCATCTTTATAATCATCTTTAAACTTAAAAAACTAATATAAGGTAAGGCGCGCAACTACAGGATCTTATTTAGGAAATCACGCTCAGAAGAGAAACAGCAGGGAAAATTCAACAGATTCCTGACTTTAGATTAAATAATAGGGGTTTTAGTAGATCAATAAGAAACAAGACGGCGACTTTAACAGGATCCCTATCTGCTTTAAACAAAACATAATTAGTAATTTAAAAAAAAAAAAAAATATATATATATATATATATATTTATATATATAAAGGATTTTTTGATTAAATAAACGATAAAAGGAAGGAGAACACAAATGTAGTATAAGGAGGAGTTCACGAAAAATAATACGGTTCACGAACTGGTGAACGGTTCGAGATCCGTATCTGCCTACTAAGGGGCGACTAATATACCCTCCTGTATTAGCACACCTTTCTCTAGCCGACCGAAAAATGTAACTTTGATACTCTCCGTCTAAAACTGTGGTGCCAAAAATTGGTGCGCGGATCTGTATCATGAGATTTCGACTGCATTCCTGAAAATACCTATTTCAAAGTATAGTTAATAGTATTGATTGAAATTTTTATGGTACATATTCATAATGCAGATAAACAGAAAAAGGTTGTTAAATTTAAACAATATTAGTAATTCAATTGTTATGAACCATAAATAAAATAAAAATCGGTTTCGACTACATAGTTATCGTCACTGACTGATTACTACTTTTAATATTTCAATGTAGACTTTTAAACCTCAGACGATTTTTTGAAGCATCCCGACATGATTAAAGCATTTTCCGTAGTTTCTTTCCTTTATTCGAATATAAATATTTTCTACAATTCAGTTTAGGTATAATGTGTGAGCCAGTGGAGTTGATATCAGTAGTATGAAATGCTTTAGAAAGGTGACAACCTTAAATTACGATTGAAAAACCATATAAAATCGTATACTGTTTTATCAGATTAAATACGTGTGGTGTCGCGGGATACCCGGTAGGAACGAATTTCGTTACATTTTTCATTAAATATAAATTATAAAATCACACTGCTAAGTACGTATACCTTGCTAACTACTTATACATGGCGGAGTTAGAAAAGAGACAAAATTAAAAGTAACGAACTGTTAGTACCTAGCAAGAGTTAAGGAAAAATTAAAAGAAATTCATTATTTGTATAATTAAAGCAAGCGTCTTACTATAAATATATATTAAATATAAGACAAAAGTTGATCATAATGAGTTTATAGTGAAAGAGTATGTTTGTTAAAGAAGTTTGGATTGAAATTAGACTGTTTTCTACCTACCCGGCCAATTAATTTAAAATATTATAAAATATATCTCTTCCCTACTCTACAGCTTCTGCTTGTATCAGGGTGAAATTTTACATGATTATATTTTATTTATTTACAAAACAAAGTGACATTTATAACAAAAATAATCAAAACAAGTCAAGTAAAAGGCTTCCTTAATAACACTTTTTCCCGTCCTTTGAAGCTTACGTTTACGCGAGCGTTGCGCGTGAACGCTTGGGCGGATAACGTTTTCCGACGAACTCAGCCTGGGCATTGGTAAAATGAACATGTGTACCAAATTTCATCAAACTCGGTGATCTTTTACTCAAGTTATCGTCATCTATAGATTTCGTGACGGATTTAGCGTGACGGTGATTTTGTGACGGTGATTTTGGTCGTTTTTTTTTGGATTCACTCCCGGGCTCCAGAACGTGCCATAAAGAACTTCGTTCCAAAAAAAAAAAACAAATAGCAGGAAGTGAGGAAGCTATTGTGCCGCACTGATTGGTAGATTTATTCTTCTTTTTTTAAATTTGATATTAATCTCGGTGGAACAAACTTTCTGTTTATACAGCACTATGAACTCGTATTCGGACATAAATATTATATTCATTTGCCCGAAAAAAATAATAGTTGAGCTATAAGTTATAAATAATAAAATCTAGGCAATTTCCAGTTTAAAGCAGATTAGATGTGGGCTGTTACCTGAATTTAACGCTTCGACTAAAGCCTATAATTGCTTGTTGTTTCGGCTTATTTCAAACCATTAACTTGCTACACTTTCAATTCTAACAATGTCTTTCACTAACCACATAAATTATCACTAAAAAAAAATAAAAAAAACTTATAATTACACATCTTCTTTACAAAAAAATAAATTGTATAACAGTAATAAAAATACCAGTGAAACAAACATACATAGGTATTATGTAAATTCAATTGAGCATTATATAAAAAAAAACACACATAACTTATATATCATTTTTAATGTTGTATATAAATTAGTTATGATGGAATTTTAGTACATAAAATATACATAAAAATTAGGTGTGATCTACTTATAAAGATATTAATTTTAATTTAACCCTTTATGAATTATACATTATCCAAACTATAATCTTTAATTTTAGGTACAATTAACATTACGGGTCTTAATTCTTATATACATATATATATATATATATATATATATATATATATATATATATATATATATATATATATATATATATATATATACATATACACATATATATATATATATATATATATATATATATATATATATATATATATATATATATATATATATATATATATATATATAGAGAGAGAGAGAGAGAGAGAGAGAGAGAGAGCAAGAGAGAGGAATTTAGAGATATACAATGTGTGAGGATGGGCGAAGTTAATAAATCACTAAGATATCTAAGCCAAATTCGCTGCGTTTTACCACACCCCCCCCCCCCCCCCCCCCTACGAGAAAATGGGCGTATAATCTGTTCTTGATTTTCCTGTTTGCTCTATTTTCAATTGTAAATGATTATAAGACTTAATGATATTAAAAAAAAATAATAAGAAGAATGTAATTAGAATTTGGAAATATAATTGTTATAACAACAATTATATACTTATAATTGTCACTTATTATTTTGTCTTGTCCATTCCTATATTAGAAAGTTAAGATCTGTTTAAACACAGTTTATGCCTTGGTTATGAATATAATTTTAATTATACATTTAACTGAGTTTATTTTAATTTTTTATAATTTTGCATATACGTAGCATATAGTCTGGCACTATATGCCTTTCTTGTTTCGGCAAATTTCAAATGCGACCTCTTTTGGACTCTCCGGACACTAAAGACTTTTTGATCGGGCGATAGTTTAATGGGTTGATTAGTTACTATAAAGACTAAATTAAGCAATTAAGGGGGCCGATTAAATTGGATAATCTACGAACCAACAGCCGATTAAATAGTTTAGTTAGTCTGGTGTGCATGGATGAACCCAATTTGACTAAATAATGAGACGATAAAACATCAGTAGTGTGAGTCTTAGGACAGAATAGATTTGCGTAGACGGGCGCGCATTTAGGGTAATCTATGGTCTAAGAGTATATAGGTATATTGAAATGTAGGCGGTGTTTATAAAGAACCTACCCCTTTACACAGAGCTACTTAGCATGCGCCTTTTTAACAGAGAAGGGTTGGCTTTTTAAAGACTTCCCATTGGCTGTTTTACTCTTTTCACCCCCTTAGTTTCACGGTGCATATTCAAATCAACCCCCTTACGAGGGGAGGTGTTACCAAGGATACACCCCTCAGGCTGTTGAATATTCTAATGCGCAAGGAGGCGGCACTGATATCCTGGGGGTGGTACCTTATACCTTCATTTTAAAACGCCTCGGTTTCTCTCCATTATATATTCATATCTTGGCCTTCTTTCTTCAACCATACACACTTCGTTCAAGTCCCTACTTCAAGAGAAACGAAGTACCCAAATCATCAAAATGTTGTTTGATGATTTGATGGAGTTTAAAGAGATCAAAATTCAGTTAATCACTTTTAATAATTGTCAAAATATAAAACAGAACAGTAGCTATGTTTAGTCCAGACCGGACTTGACCATTATAATTCTTTCGTTAATAATGACTAATTCCGTCAGCACGCACGAGGTAACATGGAGCAGTAAAAGTCATGTTGGCGATATTGGCGAAAATAACTGGGGAGGGTGGCAATTTTAGACAGTCAACTCGTGCCTTCCAAAGAATACCTACTAAATATAAGATAATAATTGTTTTACCATTAAAAAAAGTTAAAAATGGTAAAAGTTTTACCATTTCAAAAGTTTATAATATGTACTTATACATAGAATGTTATTTATCATTTTAAAGCTCTTTCAGGTAGATTAGGAATAAATAAGTTTTACCCTGAAAAATTGTTTCTGGTAGCCATATTGATAGGAAATATGGCCGGTATAAGAGCACAATTCTACTCGATTTCTTTATTGCGGTAAATCAATAGTTCATAATAATTTTTGTTTTGACCAATCTTGCATCTAAATTTTAATACTTTTCATATGAAAAATATACATCTTTGAGATATCGGCGGTAAACCTCAAGCATGTTATCGAGTTGACACACTATAGGTAATTAATTCAGCCTCAACCCAAGGTGACACCATAAACACCCCTTCTATATGTGCTTCTTAGAGAATAAACATAGGATGCTTTTTGGGAGCGAAACATTATTACTCATCGAGACAAGGTCACACGTTCTATTTTAGAGTATATTCTAACTCTGAGTATGTTCTATCTCTGAGTATATGTTCTATCTCTGAGTATGTTCTATCTCTGAGTATATGTTCTATCTCTGAGTATGTTCTATCTCTGAGTATTTTCTAACGGTGAGTATGTTCTAATCCTGAGTCTGTTCCATCTCTGAGTATGATCTATCTCTGAGTATTTCCTAACGGCGGCGGGTATGTTCCAATCCTGAGTTTGTTCTATCTCTGAGTATGTTCTTACTTAAAGTATGTTCTAACTCTGGGTCTGTTCCACAAATCAAGATGCAAATAATTAAATTTTGATTTCTTATTCCTTGGGCATCACAATTGTTACTGGAATCATATTATAATACACTGTAATGAATAATGTTTTGATGAAGTATGATGTATAAGAAAAAATAATATAAAATAAAACGGAATCAAAGGAATGTATGATTCTGGAATGAACTGAAAGTGTTTTCTGTCGAAACGAATTTATTTTCGGCCGGACCTTAATTATGACTATTGCGAGATTTCCTTTACCTGTGTGGAGGAGAAGTCCCATTACCCTTAGAAAAAATCTTTTTATAAATATGACATAGCGGCATTAAGACCCGAATTACCCGCGGCATTATGACGGCGGGACACGGTAGCGGGGGCCGTGGATAGCGGGGGGGGGGGGGCTCTCTGTACCACGGCCGCCGTGATTAATATGATTGAGAGACGTGCCCGTGTGTGTAAATTATTCTTATATTCCCATGGCGAGAGTTCCGATTCTACCTTTATAAAAGAGGCGATAGTTAGGCCGTCCCGTTCCGACTCCGACAAAATAGAAGATGCTGGGCAAGCATTAAAGGTCATTATTAGAGAGCTACTGTGTAAAGCTCAGAGTCGCGGCGAATATCTGGCCTTTTGTCCGACGGGGAGGGAGCAAAGTGTGAGTGTGTAACGTGTGTATCTAGCAGTCACACACGGGCCCGACATCATTAGGCGTAAAGTTCCCTTGCTTTATACATTCGGGAGTGTTCGGGGGCCGACATTATGATACTAATGATGGGACTCTGGATGCTTTCTTAACAACCACCGCATGCTTGGAAACCTCGGCAGGGGCAATAATAAAATTCAGCTTAATATTCAATTAATAATAAGGGAGCATTAACCCCCATTTGAAAAGCAAGTCGGAGAAACTGAAGGGAAGCCGCTGATGACAGCGGTGTAGGATGGAAATCATGCATCATCTCTCCGGTCCATTATCTCTCACGCTCCCGCACCAAATCTCAACCCAAATCCTTTAATGCATTCACTTCAATCTTATCTTTATCATTATAATCTTCAATTAAGTATCTTTCTCATATCTCTTATCTCCTTTCAAAACTATAACATCGTTGATCCGACCCAGATTTGTAAATTATACTCATTCTTCAATGCTATTAATAAAGAGTAACGGAGAAAGACTCAAAGATGCATAATCAGACCAAGAATCGAACCAAGGAACCCTCAATTAACGATCAAAGCTCAAACCACTAAGCTACAATGGACCAACGAATTTCATTCGTCTCTGACATATAATTCTAATCTCTAGCCAGTAGCCAGATAATTTATCTGGTTGGCTGAAAATGCTAAGCCAAACTAAAACGATGAATTTCATTCAGACAGCTTCGTGCCTGTAAAGTCGGATCTGACGCGACACATAAAACATATAATATAAAAACACAGAAAGAAAGGAAAAATGTTCCAATACTTAAAGTAAAGTTTAGCTTCCGAGGTTATTGAAGATAACGGAAGCTATGTGATCGTTCCAAAGAACATTTTTTTTATGTCTCAGATTTCAAAAAGTCCAGGCCATCAGGAATTCGTTTTATGTGTCTGCCTGTCGGTTTGTGTGTCATTCAATTTTTGCGAACCAACATAATATCTTATAAACTACTCGTTCGATTTTAATGAAATTTAGATGGTAGGTAATAATTAGTCCATTGTTGGCCCCATATACGTTTAAACATTCTGCGCACAAACATGTATTTATTTACCCTTATATTTTTTTTTAAAAAAAAATCTAATTTTTAAGAAATTTGGCCAAGCTAAGTCAAACTTAGCCCACTGATGGCCCCATATCCCCGTTGCGCTCTTTAAATTTTTCAAAATTTACACTATTATCCATATAAAAAATGTCAGTTAACATTTTTGACAGGTTTAAAAAATAAGCAGGGAAAATATTAATATCATATGATGATATTATATTTGCAAAAGCATAACATAATTTAACATATTTAAGGAAGCTATGTGGCACACTAATTGACAGAATATTTTTGGAAGCTTTTAAAAAATGTTTCAAATCAATGAAAAGTTAAAACGTTTTTATATTATAGTAAGTAGAGATTATATATTATATTAATATTATATTTCTTTTCAGTTCAAAGATGCCAACATTTGATGAATAATTATGAATAATGTCATATTAAAAATGATTAATTAATTGTAAATATTAAAAAAACAAGTTTAATTTGCTTGGCTTTAATACTGTTTGTTTGTTTTATTTATTTGTGCCGACTAGCGAAAAGGAAGTAGAAATATTGCAAGCATTCAAAGCCTGTCGAGTTCAACTCTCTACTATTCAACCCCGAATGCAATTAACAACTATTATGTATGAGTTTTGGAATTTATAAATATTTTCTCCGACTCTTAAGACGGGGAGAGAGAAAAAAAAAATTCCGATTCAAATGGAATTTAAAAGAAGGGCGCGTCACTCGGCTCGATAAACTGCCACAATATAAACTGAAAAAAAAAAAAAACCAGATAATGAAAAACAAACGACTTTGTACTCAGCAAACAGCAATTTTAATAAATAATTATTATTATATATTTTTCCCCCTTAAATGTTGTTATAAAGTGGACACTTAGGATATTTATCTTGGACCATCTTCTTCTTCTGTTTACATCTTAAGAACCTGAGGAACGCTAAGTTCTCTTTCCCTTGAAAATTCACACACATGTTCACCTAATACTTATAAAAAAAAATCATCATTTATCTATGTAAATAAATGTTGATGAAAACGAAATTAGAAATAAGGGGGGTAAATAGAATTAAGGAAGTTTGTTTTTAAAAATATTAATAATTCGATTATTATTAAAAAATAAATTCGATTATTATTATAGTCAGGGTGCCCATAGGCAAAAAAGTCAATTATACATACTCTTTCCAAACCTACAAGGTGAATTTCTACAAGGAAACATAAAATTCTGATGTTTGAAATTATACAATAATACTAAATGGATTCCCGTGCGAGGAGTGTGTTATTTAATGTATATTTTAAATTTACTGGATTATAAACAACTGTCAAGAAACGTAATAGTACATTACTCGTCTAGTGCGGAAAGTAGCATTTAGCATGCGAGTGTGGAGTTTGCACCCGAGCGACAGCGAGGGTAGTAAAACCACACTAGTATAAATTATGAACGCGCAAGCGCAATGAATACAGCTATGAAAAGAATCACTTTCTATGTATCTAAACAAAGATATAATGTTAATATTTCGTATCAATCGTAGATAAAAGTTATTTAAACATAAAGTTGAATTTAAAAACATTTTCTGACTTGGCAAATCGCAGCACAAAGAGGCTAAAATTAGATGCAGTGTCTTATACAATTTTGTATCCTCGTGCAGTGATATTCAAATTAATAATTAAAATTGATTACTTAATTTGTTGTAGTCTAATAAATTTGTGCAGCATATTTGCAAAGTCAATCTTTTGGAACGAAGTTCCTTATGGCACGTTCTGGAGCCCGGGAGTGAATCCGAAAAAAACGACAAAAATCACCGTCACAAAATCACCGTCACGCTAAAATCCGTCACGAAATCTACAGATGACGATAACTTGGGTAAAAGATCACCGAGTTAGATGAAATTTGGTACACATGTTCATTTTACCAATGCCCAGGCTGAGTTCGTCGGAAAACGTTATCCGCCCAAGCGTTCACGAGCAACGCTCGCGTAAACGTAAGCTTCAAAATACGGGAAAAAGTGTTATTAAGGAAGCCTGTTACTTGACTTGTTTTGATTATTTTTGTTATATATGTAAATAATGTCACTTAGTTTTGTAAATAAATAAAATATAAGCATGTAAAATTTCACCCTGATACAAGCAGAAGCTGTAGAGTAGGGAAGAGATATATTTTATAATATTTTAAATTAATTGGCCGGGTAGGTAGAAAACAGTCCTATTTTAATCCAAACTCCTTTAACAAACATACTCTTTCACTATAAACTTATCATGATCAACTTTTTTCTTGAATTCAATATATATTTATAGCAAGACGATTGCTTTAATTATACAAATTATGATTTTCTTTTAATTTTGCCTTAACTCTGCCAGGTACAAACAGTTCGTTACTTTTAGTTTTGTCTCTTTTCTAACTCCGCCATGTATAAGTAGTTGGCAATGTATTCGTACTTAGCAGTGTGATTTTATCATTTATATTTAATGAAAAATGTAAGGAACTTCGTTCCTACCGGGTGTCCCACGACACCACTCGTATTTTTCTTTTTAATTTAACGTGTAGAGTAATTTGGAAAAGAAAACGTTTGAGTTTTGAGCATGGACAAAAAATAGAGAGGCAGGACAGTCACAGCATTTACTTGTGCTGGATAAATCAGACTTAGTGCATAGTAGTAGAACTTACTTGTTGAGAGATCTCACAACTTTTTACGCGAGACTTGGCTTACTTTTACATAATATGTGTTTTTGTTGATACTTTATATACACACAATAATAACAGCGTTATTTATAGTTTATTATTACTTCCATGAAAATGGAAGTATGGTGATGAAGTAGCTTAAATTCTCAAAATTGCAATTGAATTAAGTTTTTTCTTAATTTGTATTTTAGTCATTGATAAGAGCACCCCCAAAAATGTCCAATCCTCTCCTCATCAAAAAATGAATGAACCCCTAAACATAAAGAAATTAAATTGGAAATAACTCAACTTTAGAGGCTTATAACTCCACTTGGAGGGGTTTGGATCGAAAAAGTTCACAGAAGAGTATCTTCTCCAAAGTGTCTTCTATACAAGATGGACAACTTTTCATTCGGTTTGTTCTTCACGTAAAAAAGTACTCATGATAACATGATATATGTACTATCAAAAACACCTTTTTCGTTTCTAGAGGGCACTGGAGAGGTCGTATCAAGTTTTACGAGATAATCTAGTTAATTTTTTTAAGAGTTTCATTAAGCCAGAAATATCGCTTGTACTAAAATCCTGTAGTCAAATATATTTATACTATATAGTGCACTTATTTTATATGATGACAATGAGAGGGTACTTCTACCATCTCATACGTCAGAGTTGAGACCAGTTAGAGATAAGCTGACTCAGCTACGACTTGTGCTTGCTTTTTAGATTATAAAATTGTTGGTAACTTTCAATTATTTGGAATTAGGACAGATATATCGTCAGTCCCTTTTTTGGTCTACAGGTCAAGGTTATTTATTTTTATTTTAAATATATACTAACAGTTTGTTCTATAATGAAGTGAAGAATTGAAGTTCAAGGGTCTGAAGATATTAATGTCGGTACGTCTCTTTGATTTTAGGGTGATCTGTGAATGCTGAAGGAACCGTAAAAGAATAAGGATGCAGGATAGCAGTGAAGATTTGTTTCTTATCATTGAACAGGAAGATATCCGTGAACTGAAAATATACCTGGAGCTGTGTTACTCTGCGGATAGGTAAGATGTAGCACGTGACTAGTAGCTGTGGCACGTGCTGATACGCTTTGATAACGCCTTCTAGTTCAGTGGCGATACTCAGCCACTCGTCCCCGGAACCGATCTGACACAAACCTCGAGCGGATACCACTCACTATTTAATCGCTTCTGATCGACCACCGAACCGGTCCTTCACAGCTCACGATAAAGAACTCGGATCTGTGGGAAAATTCAGATAAAAGAAAAAGAAGAATTCTTTATCCATTTTAATTCTAGTTCCTTTTACGAAGAGGAATCGAGAAAAAGTACGACTTCAAAGTCGAAGATGCCGCAGGGAAAAGAAAGAAATAATACAAACCACCTTTAAATATTTATAAGAGGTGTGGACACATTGTTCTCCCTAGAACACTCCGCACATCGGAAAAAACAAAATCCCGATTGAAATGCATTTCCGATATGAGAAAATATTCAAGACGTGTCTAAATTTCATAATGATATTATAATGTTAACAGGATTTTAATTTATTTTGTGTGTATGTACCAAGGTAAACTTGACCATTGGTTCAGTGAACTTAGTTCGCACATTTAAAAAAAAAAAAACATAATATGGGGCAAAACAAATAAAGGACCAAACATAAAACATAACAATATGTTTTGAATTCAATACTTTGTACTAAATGTATTAATAATTAATTTCTTAACCCGCCTCATGAAAGGACCACGTGATGCTTGATTGAAGATAAGAAATGATAACGCACACTTGAATATTATAATAAGGATTCAGCTGCTTATCGAGAGCCAGCGTGGCTGTGTGGATTATATTTTAGAATGTCTGCTCGCTTGCCATCAATGAATCAAGGGTGGTATGAGGGTCGTGGGTTCGATCCATCACCATGATGCTCTGATTTATATGGTTCACTAATGATTACATCATACTCGCTTCGGCGGTACAATGTACAGAGGTATGATGTGTGAAGTGGCTGCAACTCTGAACCACGGGGCTAGCAAAATCGGCCTAAAATATGGTAGGGTGACCAACGTCCCGCTTTACCCGGAACAGTCCTGATTTTTTTTTGTTGCAAAAATGGGACATTTTCCAAAATTTCTGGAATAATATAATGAGTTGGAGAAGAAGTAAATATGTTGTAAATGTGTTTGCTTCTCCTTTATGTGATACTTACTCATCATCATTTTGAAAAGGAAAAAAAAAAAAACACTAGATCTTCACACAAAGTATTTGTAATAAAAATTAACTGGTTTCGACTACTTAACAGCCATATTCAGATTCTAAATCAGTTGTTCACAGTATCATGGTGTTGAAGTGAATCTCAGTTATTCAATGATGACGAATATTATATTTATTGTAAGGGGTAAATCCAAATTTTTTTATAACTGTTCCTTTTTACATCACCAAAACGATTTCAGTACCATCTCGATAAATTCAATCTTTTTTTAAAAAATTAATTTCAATCACTGCTTTAATTTTAGGGAAAATTATGGAAGGTTAGGGTTATTTTTGGTAAAGGTTAGTACTTTTTAACCTAACCTTTTTTTTTTCCTACGCCGGATTCGGAGGAATCTTGTTCATTTCCTTCCTGGCAGCACAATATATTGCAGCCTTACTAGATCATTTGTCACTGCTGCTTTGTTGTCTGTAGTTTTGGAGTTAGGTTAGTTTTAACCTAACCTAACCATAACCTTCCATTATTACCCTAAAACGTGACACTTTATATTTTTTTAAGAAAACAAAAACTATTGAATTTAGTGAGGTGCTACAACCGGAATCGTTTTTATAATGTAAAAAGGAATAGTTTAAAAAAAAAAAACTAAGCATATCGGACAGTACGAAATAGTTGGGCCTGATAGTGCAAATTTTCCAATTAATGTTAAAAGAGAAAATGTTATCTAAAGAATGCATATTTTTCCATAAAATTTCCAAAATTTGGCCATACCTTTTAGTCTAGGGCTTCAATAGCACGACCACCCCCGATGCCCCGTTTTGGTCAACATTTTTTATGGTGACCAAAATAAAAAGTGCCTAATTGCTAGGTTCGAACAAGTGGATGACCTACCCGTCTAGTACTATAGTACTCGAACCATACAACTAATCAGCATATCATATGGTTGTTATAGAGAGATGAACTTGGTCAGATTGTCAAGATGAGATGCAGTGATTTACAAAAGTAGCTTATTAGTTTGCAGAAGTAGCTTATTAGTTTGGTATAGCGTGGGATTAGGCTTATTATTAACAAGTTAGATCCCGGACTATCAGATTCTACTTAAAGATATAGAAGCATCTGACTGTATCCATGGACTATCTGCATGCCAATTTTTTGCATGCAATTACTTAGTAGTTGTTTTTTCTTTGGATTTAATTTCGCACGCACCTGCCTACATCGAGTTGCTTGCTTCGTCTAATAACCTCATTAAACAAGCATTAATACTCGGGGTTCTCCTTTAACTTTAACATTGCCTGTAAAAAAACCGTTGAAAGAAAAAAGATAAAGCATCTGTACGTAGATAACAAGTTAACTCTTTACTCTGAGTTCAACCAGCTGTTGCTTCATTCCCATTACACCATAAAATATTCAACTTTTTATATATTTATATATATTATAAGCTTCTAAAACCTTAATACCGATTTTATGAATTATTCTAATTCACTTGAGAATTTAAGAAGAATAATAATCATACAATCAGGGGTGATTTCCATGTTAAGAAGATTGTAAGTTTTCACATCCTACATTTAATCTTACCGGATTAAATGAATAAGTAATTTCAAATGCATTTTGCTTCCGAGCTTACCGAAGGTAACGGAAGCTATGTGATTTTTCTGAAGAACAAACAAATTTTAGGTCTCCGATTTCAAAAATTCCAAGACAGAAATCCGTTTCAGACATCAGGGAACATTTTTGGTTCCGTGTCTGTCTTTCGGTTTGTCGTTCAATTTTTGTGAACCAACATATCCTAAAAACTAAACGTCCAATTTTAATTAAATTTGGCTGGTAGGTCATTATTAGCTCATTGATGGTCCCAAATAAGTTTCAACCTTTTACGCTAATTTATTTCTCTTCAACATGCGCAGAAATATACATTTATTTACACCTATAGCTTCAAAAGTACTTATCTGATTTGGATGAAACTTTTATAGTTTTTATAGTTTATCTAAAGTAGCCCGCAGATAGCCCCAGATTAATTTAAACCCTCTGCGCTCTTTAACTTTTGCTAAATTGATTCTTTAATTTATGTAAAAAATCCAAACAATTTTGACAGATTAAAAAAAACGGGGGAAACAATTAGACAAATTAGACAATATTGGTTTGTAAAAGTATAAAATCAATAATTACGTGATAGGATGCGAGGAAGCTATGTGCTCCATCTAATGTACCATTGAAACGTGCATATAAAATTTTAACCTTAATCATGCAGCAGTTTTGGCGTAGTGAAGTGATACATTTTCTAATATATTTTAAATGGAGTAGGCCAGGGTGTAAGGGTTAAGAAATAGTTCTGTTCCTCACAACACGGCTCTTTACTACAATCATCCTCTTTAAATATCACCTCATCATGATTAACTATTTTCTTAATGTTCAATATTTATTGTATTAAGCTCGTTTTAATGAAAGAGCCACGTGATTCATAGTAACTATCGAAGTTCTTGCTAAAAATAAAAGATAATTGAGCCCTCATCGTCACCAAAAAAAGCTAAAAACTAAATTAGTGTTAAAAATTAAAGATAAGTTACCTTATTACGCTGCAGCTGTTGAATGTCGTTTAAAACATGATTAATTTCCATGTATAAGCTAATGTTTGGAACGCAACCGCCGGCAGTTTTTTCACAAAAACATATTTCGTTAAGCGAAACAGAAACGCTAAGTAGTCTCTGACTACATCGTGTGATATCTCAACCACGACAAAGCATCTGACACAATATTTTTTACAGCATAATATAGCAATTAGCTAAACACGACTAATTAACATTATTCCCAAACATACTTCTCCTTTGTCTCATCTATTAACATTTTTTTACTAAAATTAACTTTTTCTTTAAATGTTAAACGAACTACATGAAAAAAAAAAAAAAAAATTATGGATTTTTTTTTAAGGTTAAGTTAAAAAAAAGAATTCCGTCTTTTCAATTTTTTTTTTTTTTTTTTTTTTTTGCTTTTCTTGAATTACATTAATGAGAACTAAAATAGTTGTTGATTATACAATCTAAATCGGTTTTTTCAAACATAATTTTCTAGGAATCACTCGTCCTGTTAAAATGTATCTTGTAAAAATTAGCTTTACACAGTAGGTTTATACTTTACACAGTTTGATTTGTGTTATGACTTCCTTTCTGAGTTAGTCACAAGTTAATTTGAAACTGTCTACACGGTATGATTTTCTATGTAATTAGTCATACAGAAAATCATATCGTCAATCACAAGGAATAGGAACCGTCCTATTCCTATTTTTAGGGTTTTGTAGATTCTTCTCAAAACCCTTATACCGAGGGTGATGTGTCCGTCCGTCCGTCGCTCTTTGGTTCATAGGGCCCGAACCGTTTAAGCTATAGAGCTGAAATTTGAAATACTGGTGTAACTTTTTGACCCAACCACAGGAAAAATATACAGAAGTTCAAAATTAAATATGCACATGCGCAATTCGCAAAAATGTTGTAAACTCAAAAATTTATATTTTTTTTAATTTTCGAGTGGGGTATCAAATGAAAGCTGCTGAAGAGTAGGACGCAAATATATATATCCTTTTGTAAATTTTGCATTCCTTATTGGGTAAAAAAATCAAAATATACCCAAAAAAAATTCCCCCCCCCCCCCCAACCACTATACTTCGGCTGGTCCTAAAATTTCGAAATAATTCATGCTAATGCCTTATTGTGGGGCGATGAAAATAACAGGAGTTCACCCCAAATTTTAAAAAATTGCCAATTTTGGGCGCGAAAATTTGAAGTGCGCCAAAAATTTTATTTTTTTAAAATTTTGAGTTGGGTATCAAATGAAAGCTGGTGAAAAGTAGGATTCAAATATATATTTGCTTTTTTAAATTTTTCATTAATTATTAATTTTATCAGTCAAAATATACCCCAAAAATTTCCCCCCTCCCCAACCACTATATAACGGGTGGTCCTAAAATTTCGAAATAATTTATGGTTATACCTTATGGTAAAGCGATGGAAATGGTCTAAAAAAAAGATTTTTTCTAGTCGTTATTACCGATGAAAAACATTGTGACCCCCCGGGGGATCGAACCCGGACCCTTGAGATCGATGAATAAAATCATAATTACATAACGGGCATGCTAAATCTTCTACAAAGCCTAAAAAGTACTTGGACGCAAGTACTTCCCTGTGATTTTTATTATGATTTTTCGTGTGATTTATCAAAACATGGTAGGCTACTTTTACAAAGTAACATTTATACTTTGCTTGTTTGTCTTGTTTCCAAAGTTGCTTTTGTTCCTTTTATAAAATATAAATCAAATCGATAGTAATTTAATAATAAAATTATAAGGTTATAATTACCCCATTGTTGATCCCATATAAGTTTCAACCTAATGCGCTCATTTGTTTCTTTTCCACATGCGCACAAACATACATTTATTTACACCTATAGCTTCAAAAGTATACTCATCTGATTTGTATGAAACTTTTATAGTTTATCGAAAGTAACCCGCGGATAGCCCCAAATTAATTTCATCCGTCTGAGGTCTTTGATGCTAGATTTTTTTGCAAAATTGATACTTTAAATTATGTAAAATATAAATTAAAAAATTGACAGGTAAAAAAAACGGGGGTAATAATTAAACAAATTAGACAAGAATGACTTGTAAAAGCATAAAATCAATAATGTACGTGATAGGATGTGAGGAAGCTATGTGCCACACTAATTGACAGTCTATTTTTGTAATTTGAGCTCAGTGTACAATGTTCCGGTTACAGAAGCCGCAATACTTACTTGGTTTATACAGCTCATAGAGTTCACTCCACTCCAACCAAGAGTCATCATTACATAGAATATTGTGTAAGGTCTTTTGCAGGTCAATTAGATAGACTTTTGCAGGTAAATAATAATAATATTGGGTAACAGTCCCTGATGAATTACATCAGGGACTGTTACCCAATATTATTATTATTACCGTTTATAATGCGATAAATGTTAATATAAGTGCTATTTTATACATCTTTAATTAACATAATAAGTTATTAATAATATTTTTCATTTGAAAATTATAGGTGTGTTACTTCGCCTTTTTTATTTTCAGTCGATTTTTTGACAAATTCTGGTTCTCTTTGAAGCTGAAAATAGAGAATAAATGCGCTAATTTATTTTAAAATTAATATTGAATTAATATAATTACAAAATAATAAAGAATTACAGATTAGATTAGGGAATAAGTCATTTTTTTAATGAAATCTCTTGCGTTAGACGCCGTAGATAGCCAATAGGGCTTCACTTTCCCATTCTCCAATTAAGGAAAATATAATCAATAAAATGATAATATAAAGAGTTGAATTGCCTTCTCTAACAAGTAATACACCTAGTTTCCTCTACAAAGTTCTGAATCAGCAGTGTCAGCATGTTTGACATGATATCAAGGACAGATGAGGGCTCAGGGTAGATCGGAAATTCTCCGAAGCGCCACTGAGCCGATTATAAAAAAGCAAACCAAACTTTCTCATATCAATATGCTATTTCATCAGTGAGTGGCGCCAGTGATACAATAGCACAATTTTCACTTCTTAAAAAATGTGTATATGACGTTTCAGATGGCAATAGATGAGTCATAAAAACAAAAACTCATAAACACAAGTACTACCTGTACTTGGCTGTATAATATGACGCCGGTAGTTATGTTTTTCCGTGCCGGACGCTACCTCCCCATCCGCCCCTGCATGATGTCAGACTATGTAGACAGTTTTGTAAGTTGTTCAGTACAGCTGGTTTTACCAAGAAGTTTTCCTCACAGAGCAAGTTATAAGTTCTAGTTACAATAATTAAGATATTTATTTATATGTTACCTTGTACGTGATAGTTGATCCAATCTATGTAACTTCCGATAGCTGTGTGTACTGAGAGTCCTCTACATCCAGAGCCGAAAGAAACAGCTCCTACCAGGGTGTACCTGTTGCTTTCAGGATCCACCCAGATCACTGGACCACCTGAATCACCCTTATCACACAACATTATCAATAAATTAAAGTAATACAATAAAAAATTAATTTTAAAAAATCGGTAAGAAACAAGGAAATTTCTTATAAAAACATTGTAATATTGAATTTTAGTTCCATATTTATAATTTCATAATTATTTTAAATTTTCTACCCATTAGTGTGGCACATAGATTCCTCGCGACCTATTATTGGGTGAATGAGTGTGTGTTGAAAGAGAGGATGTTTGGATTTGTTTCAATTCCGAGGGAGGCCATATTTTTATTTTTTAGTTAAATATTTCGAATTTGCGCACACGCATGAGATTAATATTGGACCATTTATCGGCTACTTTCGCTGATCCATGTAAATTGTCTAAATGGAGCGAGTACTTTTTTAGATATTGGTATTAAAAAATAATGTGCCACCGGGATCATCAGCTGAAAAGGAGATGTGAAAGAGAAAGCGAAAGGTATAGGTAGAAATATAATAAAATAATCATGCATCTGCACCCATTCCATAATCTTCCACACACAATCATTTTTTTGAACGAAGTTCCTTATGGCACGTTACAGCTTCTGGAGCGCCGGGAGTGAATCCGAAATAAAGGACCATCACAAAATCAAACGTCACAAAATCGACCGATGACGATACCTTGAGTAAACGTTGACCGATTTAGTTGAAATTTGTTACACATGTTCATTTTACCAATGCCCAGGACGAGTTCGTTCAAAGGCGTTACTTACTGGTAGAGTATAGCGAGAACTTCAGCAATGACTTGATAATTGGGAACAAGTCACCATCACAGAAATTGATTAACTCATTGGGTTTGTCTAGAACTTCAGATTTTCCTAGTAATCAACGGAGGGGGGGGGGGGGGGGGAGGGGTACATGGCCCCTATGGCCTGACTCAGGGGCCACCACTGTAGCAATGGATGATTTAAAAATAAAAAGTAGCTAAAGATAAATAAATTAGACAATTATTGGGGCTTAACAGAAAAGCATCATTAAACTAAGTACGTGATATGACGCGAGTAGGCTATGTGTTTGAGTAATTGGAAGACTATTTATTTTGCCGTTTCTTTTTATCCGAATGAAGCAACATTATTTTACTACATAGGACGGAGTTTACTAGAGGTGATCATTGGTGTGGAACATATCTCACATCCTTGGGATATGAAACAGTACTAGATGTCCTGGTTTGACCTTTAACTGCAAGTAAGTTACGAGTACATAACCCACTCGGTCACACTCCGTTCCGTCTCTCATTTCCTCTTAATATTGTTCTAAAGTAAAACTTTTCTTATTTATTATGACATGAGTACCTGGCAGGAGTCGCGACTCTTGGAAAAGGTGCAGATTTGCGACGGCTCCACAGTGTCTACATCTGTAAACTCAGAATTACACTCGTCGATAGGAACAACTCGGACGTTAGCTTTCTTGAGAGTGTAGGACGATGAGCCACGGTAAGATGTATCTCCCCAACCTGAAATAATAATCAAATTAAACACACTCTTCCTTAAAAAATAAATGATAACACCTCAAAAGAAATTAACTGACCAGGATAAATTTTGTACAATACTTCGCAGTGCTTTTGACGGGAGTTTAAATTAATTTTTGTAATGAAATTATTAAAAATATGAAAGTAAAGTATACATTTTATTTATTTATCTTGGTCTTAATAACTTTTGGTACCTTCGTGTCTTTCAGAAGAAAGACTAGAAAAGAAATTTTTTAAGTTCTGGGCTTCCAGGATTCAAAAAATATACAAAAAAAAATGTATGAGAATTATTTTAAATCTTTTGCTGTTTTCTCTTAAATAATCTATTTGTTTCTAATTTAGCTTCGACTAATACCTTCTTCAGAGTCGGAAATTATTGTTTAAGGTTTTCATGTCAGTTATTAATAAAGAGATGGAAAAAATTCAAGAAATGAAACTTCCCAACTTGGAAAACACATACTATACTGTACCAACAGTTTGAAATTGATTGAATGACATTGATTAGGACAACTTTAGTCATTTGAATTGGTAATATAAGCCGATGCCTGATATTCCTAACTTTAAATAATGACTTTTTGTATTATTGTTTTATTTAGGATATGTGATATGTACTGGAGGATTCTCTCTACGTGGAACAGTAAAGTGCATGATCAAAGAATTGATCTTTTCTCAATGATTATTGAACGCCCAGATTCTAGTTTTGAATTATATTCAGGCCTCCGAAGTGAGGAAAACTTCCGAGGTACCTCGTACCCGATTTTTTATTTCATTTTGAATGAATTATTTAAATATTTGTAAGACATTGTAATAATTTGGTACAAAAATGTAGTGAAAACCCAACTATTCTCTCACACACTACCCTACTAATCCCATAACCTTTGTTCTTCAACTAGAATATAAATATAATTCCCTGTTTACCTTCATTATATACATTTAATTACTTAACTTACCAATAATCTTGATGTATTGTCTGTCTAGTGTGAGATAGTTGTGTGGAAGACATGCTGGTCCGACGTGAGGTCCAAATATGATTCTATGTTTGAGAACGAGAAGCGACAAGTCGTGCTTCATACTCGGCTTGCCGGCGTATCTCTCGTGCTGGATCGTTCTCTCTACGTCGATTACTTGAGCCGGAGGTTTGATAGCTGTCAACACATTACCAACAACTAAATAACCCAGCCAATGTCTAACATTACAAGCCGAGATCTTTCACACCAAACAAGTGCATGAGATTTTGTCAATCACGACGTTCTAAACCAATCATTCACAAAAAAGGTGCTAATGAAGAGGTATGATTTATAAATTGATTGTACTGTACATACTAATATTTGTCTTTATTGTTAAATTTATATAACTATTATTTAATTATAATTAAACTCCCGACAACCTCAGTGATAATTATTATTCAAATTATATAATTACTGATAAATATTTGGTAGGCCAATGAAAGCTAAATATTCGGCTATGAGACCAATGAGAGCAAAATATTTGGCTATCAGGCCAATGGGAGCTAAATATTTTGCTGGGAGGCCAATGAGAGCTGAATATTCGGCTATGAGGCCAGTTAGAGCAAAATATTTGGCTGGGAGGCCAATGAGAGCTAAATATGTGGCTGGGAGGCCAATGAGAGCAAAATAATTGGCTGGGAGGCCAATGAGAGCTAAATATTTGGCTAGGAGGCCAATGAAAGCAAAATATTTGGCTGGGAGGCCAATGAGAGCAAAATATTTGACTGGGAGGCCAATGAGAGTTTTAATATTTTGACATCTAGAAGGTCACATCGCGAGCTATCATTGGCTGGTCCCTCCATTTTTTTTTTTAGTTACCCATGCTGACTACTGTAGATCTAGGTTTAGAAGGAGTTGTAGTATGCCAACCTCTCGGCTACGTCGGAGCCAATTTATCTTTATTGCTAAGCTAGAAATAAACATACTACTAAATTACATAAAACTATGCTAGTAACTTGCAGAGAAGAGCTACTGGGATGTGTATACATTAAAAAGCATGCGAGTAAATTGCACGGGGTTTGAATTTTGTCTTGCCAGTGGCGCGAGTCAAGGTGTGGAGGAACTGAAAAAGCGTGCCTTGTGCTTGTAGCTCTAACATGACTGATCATCCGGATGATAAATGCATGCTGCTTCACTGGCAAATGTACACAGCTCTTAACGATTGTGATAACGAGGAAAGAATTTCAATAAGGTGAACCTTACCATCGTAAATATTGTGGATTCCGACCTTAATAGCCATCGGTGCATTGTCAGCAAGGTTTTCATCAGTGCAATGAGCAGCGGTGATTGCGTGGTATTCCGTGATGATCGTGGCACCGCAGAAGTTGCCTCCAGTACGACGGTCGATTAGAGCCGCTGCGAATGGAAACTCGTTGCGACCTGCCTCAGCACCATTCACAATACGAGAAGACACCTGGTTACATAAAACAAATTTTTGCTTGTACATTTTCTTGTAAAATCATTTGTTGTTTTTTTTTAATGGAAGGATTCCTTCATATAAATTATGCGTTCAGACTTAAGATGGCGTCCGACTTAAGCCCACCCCTTCGGGCCAAAGCTTATGTTGATCACACCGTAAAAGAAATAGAAAATAAAAAAAATCGGATACAGGGTAGCTCAGAACTTTTCCTTACCAAATACTTCCAAAAGGTTCAGCTTATGGGTTGAGCTAATGGGTTGAGCTTATGGGCGGCAGATATTAAGTTGAAATTTGGAGAATTTAATAATCCAATTGAAAGGTAAAATTGGTGTGAATTTCAGCTCATTCTGTGAAATAGTTCCGAAATTATTTAGCGTTAAATTTGTTAAGTTCAAAAGTCGATATTTTTAAAATGGCTGCAGATGTCAAAACGAAATTCAGTGAAAATGTTTTTCTAATATAGAAGGTACAATTGATACAACTTTCAGCCAACTAGGAACATTTTTCGATTTTTTACGAAATTAATTTTTCCTGTCCCAACAAAATGGGTTAATGACGTCACAAATTTATGATTTTCCTCGCAGCACATAACTACATGTAAGAAATATTTTTTTTTACTAGGTTTCAACTCTAGTTTAAAAAATCCTACCGCGGGTTTCCGCAAGCCAAGCGAATTTCCATTGGAAATTTGTAGTTCAATGTTGTGCAGTTTAAACTTCCTTCATAACTACTACAATTGTGTGGATTGTTTTAAGTTAAGAAAATTTATAAGAAATATTTTAGTTAGATTAGGGTTTTTTATAATAATGCTTAGTTAGACATAATAGTAGTAGTTTCAAAGAGGTTTAAACTGCACAACATTGAACCACAAACTTCCAATGGAAATTCACTTGGCTTTCGGAAACCCGCGGTAGGATTATTTTAAATCTTTGGTGACTCATCAGGAGGGGTTAATGACGTCATAAAGATCCCATTTCATTAGGGGATCCTCATCTCAACAAGCTTGGTTTTTCGGTGCAAGTTTTATTTTGTTTAACAATATTTTTCCTTGATATAAGGAAAAATAAAAAGTGATAACAAAAAATTGAAGACTCAAACCTTATTTGCCCAGCCACATGGACAAGACGTTGATTTCTCTCCTTCCTCACCGCCATGTTCGCTTGAATCTACCTCCTCAGACGGAATGAATCTGTAAAAATTAAATTAAATAACACAAGTAAACAAACACAAATTATAAAAGGATATCAGCATAAGAGCAACTACGGAAATCATCTTAAAGCATTAAAATAAAGACAGATTACCAAAAACATAACATAAAAATTAAATTGAACATAACAATAAAACATACATCACAATAAAGCAATACGTTATGTAGGTGCAAATTACCTGAATTGGTTTCTTACTGGACGAGATGTCGGTTTAGGAGTTGTGGTAATCAGTTCATATCCACTTTCATCAAGGTAGATTCCCTGGAAATTACCAAAATATAAGTTCATACATATTTTACTAAATAAAAAACAAGCATTTATATATATATATATATATATATATATATATATATATATATATATATATATATATATATATATATATATATATATATATTACTTTATTGTTTTCGAGCATATCGAAAGATAGCCTAAGCTATCTGATCGTTCTGAAGAACGAATATTTTTTATGCCTTCAATTTCTTACCAACAATACAAAAAAAAAAAAAATGAATTTTATAATAATAATATCACAATATTAAATAAAAATGTTATATGTAATCAGTAATCATAGATTTCATTATAAAGAATGTTTATATATTAATAATTTTAGTCTAAGAGATAAAAATTTGTAATACATTAAGTTAATTCTATATTTTAATATTTGTCTATGTTACTGAATTTTCCTCGTTGTACAATTAAAAAAAAACGTTTTGGAACGGGTTTAGGAATATAATTTGCACCGTATTAAAAACATTCAAGAAAACCTAACAGTTAGGGAACCATCCAGTTGAAATGTGTGACGATTTGACGATTGACATAACTGCGCAGGTTTACATAAAATTTGTTTTATGTAACCAGGTGTCTTCTCGTATTGTGAATGGTGCTGAGGCAGGTCGCAACGAGTTTACAAACCAGTACTTGGTATATTCAGAGGATCGTTTGGACGGTACAGTAAACGGTTCGCAATCGATCCCTGTGTGGGTTGGAACAGTTTCGAGAACGGTACGAAGTCGAGTTGGAACAGTTTTTATCTATAGCACATGCCCATGATGATTCCGCGGACGTTATACAGCTTCATTGGAACGAACCTATTATTTAAAGTCAATAAAAACATGTTACATTAATGTAAAATCTTCTCTTTAGCTATGAAGCGAATGTTGTGGAGAAATTTTGACGATAATATATTTCTAAATTAATAATATGTAATGTAAATTTGAAGACATTTAAGGCAGATTAAAAGAACTTAGGGAAGTTAAACGTATTTGAATGTTTCTATTGTAACAAAATAACAGAATTGTTCATACATAATATGTGCGTCTAAAATACCTGAACAGTGCAGTGTACGGTTCCACCGTCTCTATTTCCGGTGGTGAATTTGATTGTAATATCATTACTCTTGGTCACCATAGTAAAAGGACCATCACACACCTGTTTTTCTTCATCACCATCTTCTACGATTACCACAGTGTCACCACACCTATCACCATTCTGCAACATGTCAATCCAAAGCCTTACATAGATACTTATTAGATTTTGCATCACCTTATCTACCCTTATATGTTCAGGCTAGATGAATTTTGCCATAAAAGCACACTAACCAGAAATTTTACACAGACCATAGTACGTGCAGTACGTTATCATACCATTGTACGTTAACAAATAGTTCAACAGCTAAGTTAGTTATAAAACTTGTGATGTCTAGACAGTTGATCACAGCGAGCTTGCAATAATTTTATTAAATAAAGATTGCCCCCGTCCCGCATCCGACCTTAAAAATAACTTTAAACGATGTTTGACAAAAAAAAAAAGATTTGATTAAAACGTTTTCTTTTGTCGTCCATCATATAAGCCACCATCTTGAGAATATTACCCCTAGAATACTAACAATTCGTAAAACTTACGACTATCGTCTATTAAGAGTGAACTATCTTGGATCTGTAAAACACAGAGTCCCCACTCTTCTGCAGTGCTTTATCTACCTTCTTCTCGTGCCTACAAGCTTCCTTAAGTTCCGCCAGAAAAATCTTAGTGTTCGCTTTACGCCCTTTTTACTTGGAGCTAATTGTAATAATTACGAAGGTTAGTGTTAAACGTAACTTTTTTTTAATGTGATTTATGAACAATAAGTTTTAAAAACTAAACTTTCATCGTTTTCTTCACGAGTAATTCGTAAGTAAATAATATTTTCTTAAGTCTGCATATTTTATTGGGTTTCATAAATTTGAATTAATGTACTTCAATTAGTCAGCACTAAATTATTATATCTTTACTACCTCGAAATTATGTGAAAATTCCATTTTTTTTTTTTTAATTTCTTTCCGCATTATATTTTATCTAGATAAAATATACATTCTATTTTCTATAGCTTCATGGTTAATACAGTTTACACCAACTTTGACGAGATTTGGAGAGTTATGCAGGAAGACTCAGCCAGTGACTTGGAGAGCGACGAGGACCACGTATAGAACTAGATGAGGTCTCAGAGGATGATGAAAATGACCATCCTGATATTGATTTCGATTTCAATCCTGTTGAAGAGGATGAGTTACACGAGAATTTTGTAGAATGTATCAGAAATGTGTACTCGAATGTTGTTTTTAAATTCTTACTTTTCATTGACACTCAAAATATACTAGTTGATTTTGTATTATTTATATATATGATACTATTTTTATAGCATAATGCTATTAATCATTAATAAATACATTATAATAAACAAATAAATTAAAATTAAACCATAAAAAAATTAAAACGTAATAAAAAAAAAGTTCTTATACAATACTCGTAAAAATTACGAAGGTTAGTGTTAAGCGCCTACAAAGTATGGTTAAGTAAAATATTTTAATAGTTACGAATTCTTTTCCTTATTCTCAAAGACCTTAAACGATGTATAACATGCCATGCTGACTAAAACTATTTTTTTAGTTGTCCGTCATATTAGCCGCCATACTGAAATTATTTAGTGTTAAATTTTAATAGTTACAAATTTCTTTTTTACACTTCAACACCTTTAAATTCATGTATAAAATATGTCATGCTGACTAAAATCGATTTTTTAGTGGTCCACCATATTGCCCGTTATATTGAAATTGTTTTGTGTGGAATTTTCAAAAACTATACCAGTTGTCACAAATTATGAGATGCACCTGTGAGCCGTATTTAATTCAATTCGATCAAGTCTTACGCCAGTTATCGTTAAGGTGGCCACAGACGTCGTTCTTTTTTGGCAGTATTAACCGTACGGGTAAAACGGTCGGTGTGTTGCTAAAATCCGTCCTTCTTGCAGGCGTTCAAAAATATCTGCTGCAGCTTGATTTTAACCGTCCGTTTTGAACGTGTCGTTCAAATCGGCTCGTGTGTGGGACGACGCAGTCAAAAAGGACTGGTTTTATGGCTACCTTCGTTGTTCGTGTTTACCCGTACAGTTTTACCCGTGCGGTTAAAACTGCCAAAAAAGAATGACGTCTGTGGCTACCTTTAGACAAACAAATAGACAAACTTTTCAATACCCCAAGTGTCTGAAATGAAGAACTCACTACTCTCGTTCAATAAGTAAGTAACATTATCTTTAATTAAATCAAGGAGTATAGAAACACACAAAAAACTTAAAAAACCTTAGGGAGTCGTATTTCTGGGCAGACAATTTTCAACGCAGCAGCTTTACCTGATTCTTCTCCGACTGCTACGTACCTCCAGCTTTGTTCAAGATGATGAGGAGCCGGGTTCGGATACCCAACTGACTTAACTTGTTGTGGTATTGACCTATAACACATATAAATAATCTTATTACTTGCAAGACAATATTACTCGTGGTAAAGTCACTTTCAGTGTCATTTGGATGGTTGTGTTTGATATCAAAATTCATTCATTTTAGCCAATTTGTAGCTTTTATTTGAAAACAAAAGCTTCGTTAGAGCTCACAAACAGATTGTCGTCGAAAGGATTAAATTTTGATGAAAAATCCTAATTGCGTCCATAATTATAGACAAGTTGGCGGGAAACTGTTTTATAGAATTAAACAACTAAAATAAAACTTTATTCAATTAAATAAGTTGATTAAAAAGAAATATTTTTAAAAAGAAGCTTTTATTCGTATTCTTCTCAGCAAACCCTTTTATTTGATACCCATATCACGGGCGTTCCTAAAAAATAACTAGTCCGCCATCTTGGGCTGTCCGCCATATTGGATTTAGAATGACATTACTTAGCTATAACCATGCATTGTCATCCAAACTAAACGTGTATGCAAAATTTCAATTCAATCGGTTGAGGATAACTGCTTTAAAATTCAGTTGCAAGATTTGAACCGAACATACATACATACAAATATTGCAAGTTAAATAAAAGATTGTAATAATTTCAAGATAAAAAGAACTTTTTATATACTACGTTTTTAAATTTTCTGTTGAATCGTATGTAATGTTGATAATATAATTGTTATTTTTATATAATATATAATGTTAGTAAAAAAAAATAGTTCCGAATTTATTTACTTCACATAAATGACAACCATCCAGAGAGCTGATCTTAAACCTATAAAAGGACAAATCTTTGTACAACGGATCTCCCCATACCAAATATAAAGCATGCCATCGATGTATTTGAAATAATATTAATAATATAATCGATATTTCCTGTTTTGCTGTCATTCAATGTTTATCTATCACAAATTTGAGACCCGTCAAAATGAAGATTGCGTAAATATTGGATATGGCAAACAAATAAAATAACTAGCGGATTTTTTCCGAACTAACTTTCCGCACAACAAAATTTGCTGAAAACTAATTAAATTCTGCTGAAAGATGGCTAAAAGTATTAAAATAATGCATTGTCATCGTGTTCTCAGCTATGCTAAAAGTTTCAAATGTCTAACTATTCGGGAAGTTAGTTAGAAATCGATTGCCAGATTTTTACCGGACAAAGAAACAAACAAACAAACAAGAATGCAAGCTAATAAAAACGTAGTAAAAAATCAAAACAATTTTGAGTTTTAAAAAAATCGGCGGGAAAATTAAATATATAAAAATAACAAAATATATAATAACTTTGACAAAAATTGGCTGTAAAAGCATAAAATCATTAAAATATACGAAATAGGACGCGAGGAAGCTATGTGCCACACTAATTGGCACAGTATTTTTATTAATACCTTAAAGAAGGATATCAATTTTCCAAAACGTTAATAAATGTATATTTTTTTATTTTTTTTCCTATTTTTGGCTGATCCCACATATTTGAAAAAGAATTTTAAGAAAATGAAAAATGCAAACATACATTTTTATTTTTTTTAAAAAATGCAAAGAATAATTTTCAATTTTAAAATAAATGAAATATTTTAAGGAAATTAATAAATGATATTACCCTATCCTGATGCCAAGAGAAAGATTCTCGTAGATCATTCCATCTGAATCTCTGGTAGCAGCCTGAGTTAAGCCAATAAACACATATAGCAGCACTGTTCCAACACACCTGGCAAACATAGTATAGCAACCATGATTTTCATCCAAATTTCAAGCTAAAAGGTACGTTTTATTTCTTAAACAAATGGACGTTTACTATTACTTTCCCTTTCCCTGTAGATTAAACTTATAACAAATCTATTTGCCTTAGGAAAGTCAAATCATATTTGTAGAACAAGTCAAAAACCTTTTTAGAACCAGTCAATAAGTATTTTTACAATGAATTGCCCGTAGAAATTAGAAACATCAAAAATATTAATTCTTATTTAAATAAATCGGTCCGATAAAACTCAAACAAACTTTTTTTTTCTTTTTTTTTCAATTATATTCAAATTTTTTTATTTTCAGAGTTTTTGGGGTAGCACCCCTAAAGTTCGAGCTTTAATTTGTTTCTCGATTTCACCAAGGGGTATGATTTTTCTGAAAATGTATGACAATTCGTCAATATCAGCTCTTTAGATTAGGCTCCAAGCGTCTGTATAAACGACAGACAGACAGACATTTTTAAAAACCGCACTCACTTCTTTAACAGAAATCACGTAGACAGAAGGTTATGAACAGATTTAAAAAATTATGTAAGGCACTAAATTGATTATTGATTTTTAATAAGTTTGTGAAATTTTAAAGTTGAGAGTACCTTGTTTAGAGTTTATATCCGGTAGGTAGCAGTTTGTTAGCCCTCTTCCTTAAACTCCGAAACAAAACTTGACACGTGATATCACTAAGATTCTCAAATCCACTTTAATTCAATACATAATATTTAATCCTAAATGTAAACAATATTACCACTGGCTAAAAAAAACTTCATTTTAAAACTCTACGAAAAAATTAAACCGTAAGAGTTAAATTTAATCATCTAACTTTACCAACTTTGAAGAGCCTGATGTAACCACTATGCCCTCTCGGACTCAACTCCATTTTTAAAAACCGCATTTTTAAAAACCGCACTCATGGACCTTGGACTCAGGGGAACTCAAAACGCGTTAATCCATTAACATCTCAAAATCAAATTTCCACACTACCACAAAAGTTTCTCTTTGTATGAGAAAGTATAAAGCTATACATAAATATTTAATCACGTAACAAGACATTAGCTGAAAAATATTAATTATTGCTTAAGAATATGCTTATATTTTAGGGTCATTTATATTTGATAATGAGTACTTTGACACACAGCGAGAAGGGATATGAATAACTATTTTACTTACCTCATTTTAGACGGTAGCACTCCAAGAAATAGACTCAACTAAAGTTGAAATCTCACAATGTACTACGACTAACTTCAAATCGTTCATCTACAACTCGTTCAAATATTGACACCCGAACAAGACAATGGTTCGTTATCCTACCATTGTACTCAATTCTAGTTGACAACATTCGTCACGTTCCTCGATCATATCAACGAAATTTGATTTAATGCTTCTTCTTGTTTGTGAAATACGGTATTAAATGATTCAATGGATAAAATTAATAATGTTTTTATTTTCTCATTTAAGGGAATGTATTGCGTGGCCCGAAAATTCGATTTTGATGGATTTACACGTTTTAAGGTCCCATTAGTCCAAAAAAGTTTTTTTTTTTTTTAAAATGTCTGTCTTTCGTCTGTGCAGGTGCGTGGAGCCTAAACTACTGGGCTGATTTTGACAATATTTTGTATACATGTTCAGAAAAATCATTTCTCGTGGGAGAATCGAGAAATTATTTTTAGCTCCAAATTTTGGGGTGCTACTCCCCAAAGTTTCTTAAAATAACGTGAAAAAAATTATTTCTCGAAAACAGTTTTGATAATTATAAAATGTATAGCCATTTAAAAATGAATCTAGCGATATAAGCCGTTGTCTTGAAAAATCTAGTTCCTGATAAAATAGCTTTAAACGTGGATGGAGATAGGCCGGGCTCGATTCCCAGCTGAGGAGGAGTTTTTTATAAGGTGAAATTTGATCAATTATTCAATAATAATTAAATATAACTACTAAACTCGAAACAACATCGTGATAATATTCATTTACATACAAACATATATTATGTAATGCATTAATCTGTGCTTAAAGATTTATTTCGTTTTGTTTCTAAAAAAAAATAATATTGAAATAAATTTTATGTAAAATGATGTATATTGTATATTATGTATATTAAAATATTTTATTTTATTTTCTAATGTTTCATCACAACACTTAGTGTACAAATAAACAGTCTTGTTTATAATTTTGTTTCGTTTATGCTTTACTTCCTCCTGTGGTACCTGTTTGCTTTTCTGGATCCCAAATTGAATGAGTCACCGTCGCATAAAAAAGAAAAGCTGGTTTCCTCAGGGTAATTTTTTAAACTTTTTAAGAAACTGAACACCCTTACAGAAAATACAACAAATTATATTATAATTAAAGGTTAATGAATAATTAGATTATTTATAATAATACAAGACAAAAAGAACTTTTTATATACTACGTTTTTAAATTTTCTGTTGAATCGTATGTAATGTTGATAATATAATTGTTATTGTTATATAATTTATAATGTTAGTGAAAAAAAAAAAATAGTTCCGAATTTATTTACTTCACATGAATGAGAACCATCTAGAGAGCTGATCTTAAACCTATAAAAGGACAAATCTTTGTACAACGAATCTCCCCAACACCAAATCTAAGCCGTGCCATCGATATATTTGAAATAATATAATCGATATATTTCCTCTTTTGCTGTCATTCAATGTTTATCTCTTATTTATAAAAATCACAAATTTAAAACCAGTCAAAATGAAGATTGCGTAAATATGGGATATGGCAAAACAAATTAAATTAACTTGTGGATTCTTTCCGAACTAACTCTCCATACTGCAAAATTTGCTGAAAACCAATTAAATTCTGCTGAAAGATGTCTAAAAGTATTAAAATAATGCATTGTCATCGTGTTCTATGCTAAGCTAAAAGTTTCAAATGTCTAGCTATTCGGGAAGTTAGTTAGAAATCGATTGCCATATTTGTACCGGAGAAACAAACAAGATAGCAAGAAATGAATTTTTTTCTCTTGCATACTCTATCATGAGAAACATTGTGTTATATATGTATATATATATATATATATATATATATATATATATATATATATATATATATATATATATATATATATATACATATATACACATATATATATACATATATACACATATATATATACATATATACATATATATATGTATATACATATATACATATATATATATATATATATATATATATATATATATATATATATATATATATATATATATATATATATATATATATATATATATATATATATATATACATATATACACATATATATATACATATATACACATATATATATACATATATACATATATATATGTATATACATATATACATATATATATATATATATATATATATATATATATATATATATATATATATATATATATATATATATATAATAAATTTAACTTTTCTTTATTAGAGTAACAATTATTAGTCATAGTAAAAAAAAGCGTTTGAATATTATTAAACATAATTTAAACAAAACAGAAATGGAATGAAAATAAATTAATATTAAAAACACTAAATTAAGTCATCTCCCACACCTCGTTTATTTCTTTTTAACTATATTTTACTATTATACTCACCAATTTATATTTATTCTAATTTTTAATTGCCCTCAACTAAAAAAAAAAAATAATAATAACAATAATAATAATAATAATAATACATATATATAAATTTGCATAAATTTAATGACGTTAATTACCTTTTGTCGGCAAGATCATATAACATATTTGTACGAATTTTTTTTATCGGCAGGTAATCAAATCATCTAAATTGGATGCTTTATTGCATTCATTTTAATATTATATATATATAGAAATAATTAATATGTAAAAATGAATTAACAGGTAAATTAATTTTATAAAATTAACTTAGTTTTTTTTTTCACTAATCATAAAGGGATTTTTATTTAAAATTAAAGCAACATGACGTAATGTTGCTCTTATATACATATTATATGTAATAGTCTTAATGTGAAACGGAAATTAATGAGAGCTGTGTCTAACTTAATGGACTCATTAACAAGTAAACAAGTACATAATGATAAATTAAGTCATTACATCAGGTTTTGACAAATTACATCATCACAGCTTACCGCTAAATTCTAGCAAAACAAAAATATGTAAATATTCTACCAACATGGAATCCAATTTTTTTTTTATAATTAACTAACACTGTTTAATAATGATAATAATTTTTTTTTTTTTTTTGTGAACATATATATGAACATGAATATATATATATATATATATATATATATATATATATATATATATATATATATATATATATATATATATATATATATGTATGTATGTATATATATAAAATATAGTGACCATACTACTTACATCTGTACATATAATTGGTAATTTCCAGGAAGTAATGTGTTTCAATTTATTTATTGCTGCCGAGCTTACCGAAGGTAACGGAAGCTATGTGATCGTTCTGAAGAACGAAAAAAATTTATGTCTCAGAGACAGAATCCCATTCAGGCACGAATGAACATGTTTGGTTCCATATCTGCCTGTCGGCTGAAGGTTAGCGAACCAACATCTGATTTTAATTAAATTTGTGTAGTAGGTCATGACTTGCCCATTGTTGGTCCCATATAAGTTTCAATCTTCTGCGCCCATTTGTTTCTCTTCAACGTGCACACAAACATACATTTATTTACGGCTATATCTTCAAAAGTACTCATCTGATTTTTATGAAATTTGGATGGTTTGTCTGAAGTAGACCGAAGATTAATTTCAACCGTCTACCCTCTTTTACTTTTGTTTAATTGATAGTTAAATTCATGTAAAAAATAAAAATAAATTGAACTATTAGAAAAAAGGGAGGAAAAAATTAAATAAATTAAACAATAATGGCTTGTAAAAGCATAATATCAATAAAGTACGTAATAAGATACAAAGAAGCTTTCCACACTAATGGGTGGTCTATTTTTTATTAACAGTAAATAATATAATTAACTGGCCTACGTAATTCTACTTAACTGTGTGGTCTACATAATTCTATCTAATGGAGTGTTCTACATCATTTCTATTCGTTTGATTGCGGTTCATTATGATTTTCTGTGGAACATCTTGAGCTGCAATTTTGATATTGTGTGAGTACAGTTTACCGTATTGATCTTGGCAGCAATTAACCAATTTTTTTTGGCTTCTCACGACCATTTCTGCTCATCACTGGCATATATCTTGAAATTTTGTTACTTAAATTTCGATTAATTATTTTTAAAAATACATATTATACATAAAGGTATAGGTTTATATAAAATATTAGCAGAATGTCTTAGAAGTTTTACAAAATTATTTTATTAACATTGCTTATAGTCAGGGTGCCCATAGGCAAAAAAGTGACTTATACATACTCTTTCCAAACCTTTTTGTATGGCTTGTTTAGGCCAAATCTGACACCGTTTTCCTCTGTGACTTTTTTTAGTTTTGGGGCGTGTTTTTTTTATTTGAACCCAAAAATTTTGACGCGTCAGACTAAAAAATCGGAAAAAGTTCTGCGTCAGACAATATTAAAATGTTGATTTATAGGGTTCAAATAATGTATCTTGAGAAAATCAGCCAGTTATAAATTAATGATATTAATTAATAATAATGGATATTAATTAATATTAACTAATATTAATTAATGATTAATAACCAAATGATTTTCTCAAGATACATTATTTGAACCCTATAAATCAACATTTTAATATTGTCTGACGCAGAACTTTTTCCGATTTTTTAGTCTGACGCGTCAAAATTTTAGGGTTCAAATAAAAAAAAAACGCCCCAAAACTAAAAAAAGTCACAGAGGAAAACGGTGTCAGACTTGGCCTAAACAAGCCATACAAAAAGGTTTTGAAAGAGTATGTATAAGTTACTTTTTTGCCTATGGGCACCCTGACTATTATGTTTAGTTTACACACTTTTAGCTAATATAATTTATTTGTAATTAATTTTCCTAAATGTAACAAAAGAACCGATTTAACATGGCATGCGGTGTACAAGAATAAGGCAGCACTGTTATAGCATGCATCAGAGAGTTTCAAAAGTTTTCTTTTTTTTTAAAAAAAAAGTTTTCCATCGTGCAGTCAAAACAATGACGCATCTTTCCTTGAAATAACCGTGAAATTATTTAATGAATAGTAATAGAAACTTAATTATTAACAAAATGTTTTTACATAGGTAGTTGCATAAACGAACCAATATAAAACAAAAAAAATATAGTCACGATAACTAAAATTTTGTTGTTTTTTTCGTAATTATATTAATACATTTAACAAGTTCATAAAAAATCAACAATAAATAAGCGTACGATGTATTGCGTGAGCATACGCTCAACAAAATCACACGCACTCTTCAAACAACAAAAAACACCAATATTTTCAACACGTTTTATCTTCACACCTCTTAATTTACATATTTATGTATTAATAATTAATTTCTATTTTTTTTTTATTTTTTTTTTTTTTTCATCTTTTTAAAAAAAGATGACCAACTAAATTATATTTTGTTTTTTTTATATTTCTTTGTTTACGGATGATGATTTATTACAATGAACGTTGAATACATTACTGGTTGCTTTATAATTTACTGGACATTAATGCTTTTTTAACTCAAAGTTACGGCTTGTATAATACTTGTATGTAAATTATTTAGACTTTTTTGTACTTAATAATTTTCAGTAAAAAAAAAAGAAAATATGCATAAACTTTTTATTTCATTTCGTTTTTTTAAGGAATTGAGTTATGCTAATATGGTGTACTTTGTATGCGTATTGCACCAACATCAATTTGAAGATATTATTAATAAACAATTGTGTGAAATGATTTTTGAAATGCAAACAAATGTGGTTTCGATTACCAGGTAACGGAGTCATGGATATAAGTCTGTTAGTGAAGTCAAGTATGTGAGTCTCTGTTCGGTGGTGGAATCATGTAACTGAGTCAGATGAAGCAGTCTAGTTCTGTTGAACATGCAAAGTAAAGTATTTTATCCACGATTGATACGAAATATAAACATTATATCTCTGTTTAGACGCGTAGAAAGTGATTATTTACGTACTTGTATTCATTGCGCATGCACGTGTCATAGTTCTGAAGAATTCCTCTTCTTTACCACGCTAGCGCGGTAAAGAAGAGGAATTCTTCAGCTTTACGTACGATTAGCGAGTTTGTTTACATTTAACAAAACTAATTTGCTATTATTTTATTAAAGTAACTGTTTATATTGAGTTCTTTGTGAAAAACAATGAGTGAATCAAGTGGCTTTGACGAATTAAATTACTTGAATTAAAGTATCAATTTTAGCCAAATTTAAAGAGCGCAGACGGTTGATACTAATCTATGGCAATCAGATGAGTACTTTATAGGTGTAAATAAATGTATGTTGGTGCGCTTGTGGAAATGAAAGAAAATGGGCGCAGAAGGTTGAAACTTATATTGGGACCAACAATGGGTTAAATATGACCCTGCCATCTAAATTTTAATAATATCAGACGAGTAGTTTTTAAGATATGTTGGTTCTCAAAAATTGAGCGACAGACCACCAGACAGACACGAAACCAAAAATGATCCCTGATGTCAGAAACGTATTTCTGTCTTGGAATTTTTGAAATCGGAGGTCAAAAGAATTGTATTTCGGGGAAAAACTTACGCATTATTAATTTACCTGAAATGAGCTTTAAAATAACATATATCATGCCATTAAAGCAAACATTTTATTTTCTCATGCCGGCCATATTTTTTTGGTTCTGTAGTCTACCTGAAAATAAGGCGTGTGACTTTAGTTTTTCGCTACTTACTTGGTAGCAACCCCAAATTATCAGAGACTGTGCACCCTCTCAGAATTCTTTTAGAAGATTCCACAGTGTCCTTTGAAATAAAATAGAATGTCTATTCATCCGATGATAAGACAAGATGGAGCTATATGTAATATGCAATCACGGTAATTTAAATTAAAAGGGAAAACCCCTTTTAAATAACCGATCAGTAGAGTCTAAAAATGATTATGCAACGCTTACCTTAATCAAATAGCTTCTGTTGACAAAGAAAACCTAACAAGACTTTAGAGGACACTTGTACGGTCTGAAGTGGTGTATGGTGTGTTGGATTCTGTCAACAGCTGATGAAAGACCACTCAGAGTATTTAAGCGCAAAGTTGCATGATGATTACGTGGACTAATATGCGATAAAGGTGAGCGGAGGATCCACACAAATGAGGTGGATCATATATCTTGAAGAGTGAAAATATTCCAAGATTTGCTAAACATCTTAGATTGGGATGGCTTGGACATGTGAAGCTTTTGGAGGTTTGCAGGATGCCGAAAAAGATTCTACATGCTTAAAGTAAGTGGGGATTGACGAAGAGGAAGATCCCGAGCTACGCTGGATCGACCAAGTTTTGGCAAGTCTAAGATTTAAATATGCTACAGCTTTGAGAATGAAGGTCAGTGGCGAAGAAAAGGAATAAGTGGAGGCAATCATGGGTCCAGCCAAAGCACACATAGAGCCGTAAACCTAAGTAAGTATGGCTTAGCGCGCACTTATCAACTTTTTCAAGCAACTATTTAATCACTAGAATTGAACACATTGGGTTTTATGAGAGTCCACGCTCTAGCAACTTATTAGTGAAGGCAATTAAAAAATTGCAACATGTTCTATTTCTTGGGTAACGCAACTATCGCCAAATAGAAGAGGGTACTTCAGATAGAGCCCCGCGCACTGGTGATTTTTTAGTCGCCCTCACGCATGCGCATGGGCAATAATACATCCCTTTTCTTATCTCGAGCTATTTAAACAGTTCTGCTGTTTTGATTGTTGTGTAAAATAGTCGCCCTAACGCATGCGCATGGGCAATAATATATCCTTTTTCTTATCTCAAGCTATTTAAACAGTTCTGTTGTTTAGATTGTCATGAAAACATATGTTTATGCAGCCATCTACCGGCAATTAATTAGTTAAGTGCGCGATACTTGGTTGCCTCCAGCAACTGACGGGCGACTAAACTATTTAATCACCGAGATTAAAAATCGCTAAGTCGCGCTAGGCATGAGCCTAAAAATAAAATTGATAGAGGAATAATAAAAATTCATTTAACACATTAATATTGTAACCACTGGTATTCGGTAGCCACAAGGATATCAATAGAAGAATCGAAAGAAAGATATATCTATAAGGATGAAGAATTAGATTTAAAGACGAAGAAAAGGAAACGGTTTCCTCAGTGGAGGAGGAAGGACCACACGGGTTGAACATGGTTAGCAACCCTCTCCTTACAAACCAACCATCCTTAATCTAACTAAAACCATGAAATCAGGATTCGTTTCTCCTTCTGCACCCACCTCCCTCCTCCTGCAGGATAATTCTTCTTCCTTCCAGGACTCGACCAGGATCCTTCCATCTCGTCCTGATCCTGCCACATAATCACAACCCCAGACATCTTCCATATCTTACCAACGATTCTCTATGCTTTTTTTTTCCATCTCAATTTTATTTTCTCGTCTTTTTTTGTTATCAACAATCCGTTGAAATTCAGAAAACAGGAAATATATATATTATATATATTTTTTTTCATAATGTCATTATCATTCCACGAGAAAGATCCATAGCAATTGAAGAATTCTATGACAGACAATCATATACCTAAGGAAAGAGAGATCTAGACTAAAGAAAATCGGTCGGAAAGGCTTAACTCTTGTCATTCATAGTTTTCCCCATTTTTCTTCTTTTTTTTTTCTTTTTCAGAAAAGGCTCGTACCTTATGAAATATTAACTTAACAGTTTTTTAAAACTCATTTTTCTTTTGGTCTAATTTACCACGAACAAAAAGAAAAACATTGAAAACAATTTTCAAGGAAATTATCAATACAGTTGAACTAAATATTATATATATATATATATGAAATATATATGAATTGCGCTCCTTATATATTTTTATTAAATAGATTTTAGTGTTATACCGTGGTGTAATGGCTGTGGAAAGGAAATGTTTTAGTTGTTAAAAGTTTGTGGCTTTCGGATGTTAGTTGATTGATACGCATTCTTTTTGTTTCTTTATAAAAGTATTACAGTTGTGATTACCTGGAACTAACTGTTAAAAAGTAATCTAGTCGAGCTTTCCATTATACATCTTTATCTAAGTCCAAGTACCAGTAAGCATGCAGTGTGTATCTTTACCTGAACCTATTCACACGGTTTTTCTCACCCTCATATCTCTGCTTCGAGAGAAAAATGCCTTTAATTTATTTTTGTAATTTTGAATAACTACGACATTATCGAGATATTTTTTTCGATTTGTTAAAAAACCTAAAGGGGGGAAACGAAAAACAAATTTTCGAGGACTCATGACGCAAAGATGAATGAATGATTACAAATATATATTTTTGTACTCAGGGCGTTCTCCTCTTTCATTTTAAAAACCCACATGATGCATTTCCGTTTTAAAAAAAAGTTCACCATCAAGTGCTTGAAGAATGATTCCTCGGGGCTTCCCTGTCATTATCTTTTTTGGGGTTATTGTATGTACCATAACTATAAAGTTTCGAATTTTTGGGCAAGTTACTTTCGGTTCGGAGATCAGGTGCATTACAGACGGATAGACAGGCAGACGGACATACAGACGTACAGACAGACAGACGGATAGACAAGCGCAGAAATGTATTGGAGTCATTGTTTTTGCCAACGGACCCTCGCTGCGCGTTTTACTTGACTTATAAAACACATTAATACATTTTAAAATTACATTTGTATTTATTGTACATAGTACTACAATGCCAAATATTTTTTAAAAAGTGCAATAATGCTACATATTTATAAAGTACAACAATGCTATGTATGTAAGACATACTCGTACAAAGTATATACAACAATGCCATATACGAGTAAAGCAACAGGTTTGATACATAATAAACAGCTTGGTTTTCCGGTGAAATCCGGATCACTAAGAAGTTGATGTTCGACGTTTCGCTTCCACTACTGGAAGCATCTTCAGGGGTGTGGTGCATCGTTATGTTTACTTGAAGTAACAACATATATACTTATAGAAGTATATCTTGTTGTTGCTTCAAACATCACGATGCACCTCATCCTTGAAGATGCTTCCAGTAGTGGAAGCGAAACGTCGGACTTCAACTTCTTCGTGACGCGGATTTCACCGGAAAACCAAGCTGCTTATTACAAGTCTACCCGCTGAAGTCTACGCATCAGGTTTGGTACAGTTAGATGAAATGGTGTGTAGTAATCTAGCCGAACTTTTCCATTATACATCTATATCTAAGCGCGCGGATATGCTCAATCCAATATAAGGTTAGTTCCAAATGCGTATTATAGGGTACATTATGCAGTTGATTAGTGCGATGCAGCATGAACTCTGTAGCGGCAGTGAGTCAAACAATGAACTCTGTAGCGGCAGTGAGTCAAACAATGAACTCTGTAGCGGCAGTGAGTCAAACAGTCGACTATTCGACGGGTTCTCTTAAAGCTGTTTCAACCTTTACAAGTTAAGTTTATTCTCACCTTTCTATTTTCACAAATAAAATAAATCAAGTTAAACATTAATTTTAAAACTTTTTAAAAAAAAGTTCGATGAGAATGCATCAAAATTTAATCAATATGTACCCCGGCGTCTTAAATGATTCTCAAGTAGGCAGTTTTTTTTTTTGTTTTCCAACTCACGTTTTTCCCTATTCTTTTACTTCGACCGGAAATGAGGATAAGGAGGAAAAAAAAGGAAAAGTAAATTTGAAAAAAAAAAAAAAAAAATCGGAATAAAATTTACGTTGATTGACGTAATATGATGATGTGATGATGTGAAGATGGGCTTTTCGAGCAAGTGCGGGGGCACGGGTAAAGTAGAAGGACGAATTTGAGTTTGAAGTTCAAAGGATCAAAAGACCGCCTTGTTGGTTTATGCAGGATCGGAGTAGACTGGAGGGATCACTTTTTTTCCTCTGGGTGAGTTGGAACTCTTCAAGACGTACTCACACCGAGATTTATGATAATGTTGCTGAGAAGTTGAAGGAAGCCGCAAGAATGCGCCACCGGTCTTTACTCCGGGCGGAGTTAATGTGCCTGCTAACCCGGCAGGTAGGTAACTCGAGGTTTTTCTTTAGATCCTCACGTCTGTCCGATCCCGACTAACCGGCGAATTAAATCTCATGAATCCTCCTCGCTATAAATACCTCGACCTTTCTCGTCTAATGCTTCTTCTAATGATAATAGCCCAGTCGAGAATCAAATGATTTTTCATTTGAATCTCTTCTATTCCATAGTAACAAAACTATTTCGAATCAACATAATTAAAATTCTAATTAAGTTAAAACTGATTAAAACTTTAAATTGAAAATCACTCGAGAATAATAGTTTAAAGTCTAGAACTTGAATAAACGAGCTTTCTTCTAACAATGAAGCATTCTGTTTAGAAAACAAAAGTACCAACTTAATACGAACTTAAAATTCCTGAGTGCTCCACTATTTATTGTCTTTTCAAATTTTCACCACTCCAATCCACCAATTCATAGTATGTTTTACCGGCTCATTCATGACAATGCTCCTACGCCTAAAGAGGCCGCGATCGTACCATCTTCTACATAACTAAATTATATTAATAATTAATAGATATTTTTATTAGCACAATTTACATAAGTAATTTTTCCTACTTTATTGCTTTCCGAGCTTGCTGAAGGTAACGGACGCAATGTGATCGTTTTGAAGAACGAAACAATTTTTTCTCTCCGATTTCAATAATTAGAATGCAATTACCATTTTCAGACATCAGGGACTTTTTTGGTTTTGTGTCTGTCTGTCGGTCTGTCGTTCAATTTTTGTGGACCAACATATCTTAACCCTTTCGTTCCAGGTGTCCTGGAACGAAAGGTACGAAAGTATACTGGACATAATTTTCAGGACAATTTTTAATCCACATTAAGTCATTTGTGTTTATTTTTAGGGTCCGTAGGCAAAACCAAGGACCCTTATATTTTCCTGCGTGTGTCTGTCCGTCCGTCCTCTCGCGTGCTCTCACGGCTACACCTTTCGTCCGATCACTTTGAAATTTGCCATGTATATGTCTTGTACCTGCCCACATATTTTAAAAATATAGCGACTTAAAAAAAATATTTTTAAAAAAAATTAGGGTAAAAAAACTTAAAGGTTAACATTTTTTTATTTTTTTTTCGACACCGTGAGGTGTATCATATGAAAGGGTACGTCGAGCTGATTACAAAAATATATAATTCTTTGGTTATAACTTTGATAGGACGAACATAGGCTAGTTTGAAGTGGGTGTGAAACGTGTCCCCCACCCCCTGCTATCTCGCTTATGTGAAGTGTAAAAAATCTGAAAAAATTCCTGAACATTCTTCGACCAAAAGTAAAGATACCACTTTTTGGAAATTTCGAAAAAAAATATTATTTTATTTTTTATTGACAAAATACGTTTTTTTATAACTATGGTCTTTTCGATGTATTTATATGGTTGTAGTCCGGTTCAGTGGCAAAAAAAAATACTTTATCAGAAGTTTGTTTATGTGTTTTGAGATTATCAGACCCATAGGATAGTTCAAAGTAAGCTTTTTAGCATTTTAAAAAACACCATCAATAGAGTACTACTTAAACAATACAGGATTGTCTACGGACCCTCGCTGTGTGCTGACTAGCACACACTTGACCTGTTTATTTATTTTTTTTTGGCCAACCTGATACCTTATTTAGTGATTTTAACTCATCAGTGAAAAAAAAAATAATTGTAACTATTAGATAAACATAATTTCGACAGTTGCTTTTCATCCCAACAACATGACGTCCAGAGGAATGTATATATATGTTTCACTTTTTTGTTTTAAATGTTCATTATTTCTTTTAGGCAGTATTTGTTTTGTAAGATAAAAGTTAAAATTTGTTAAATAATTATTTTTAATCACAAAAAAATTTCAAATTTAGCACATAATTTATCGTCAAAATTAGATGTCCAGTATACTGGACATTTGAACTTTATGGTAACATTTGGTTTTGTAGTATGTTCAAGATCAGGTAATTAATTCAGAAGGAAGTAATGAGTTAGAACTTGAAAATGAGTTTGATAAATTAGATTGTTTTATTCCAAATATTTCTTTCATTCTTATCATTAAAAATTTGATTTTTTTAAAAATTCTTTTGAAAGGTTGAAATTATTTTCACAATTCCTACAATTAAAATTATAATGTTTATTACTTCTACTTTTAGTTGTTTTATTGCAAATTAGTCTTATATTATAATTATTAACGATTTGATTTTTATAAACGCTTTATGTATTTATTTATTGAAATTTTGAACCTTAGGGTGAGTTTAAATACGGTGATTTTACTGATCATAATCATTGTAAACTGGTATATCAGCCATTTAAGCTAATGTGGAATATAACTGATCTAAGTGATCACGATCATAGTGATCACAGTGTTTGAACTGTCCACTGCAGTGAGCTTATTAATTTTACATGTACAATGTACATCTGGGACCTTACTGTTGTGTCTGAATGTCCTCTATAATGGACATTTCATATTTCAAAAACGGGTGGTCCAAAAATTTTGAAAAAAATACTAAGTCATCTAGGGGTCAATTGGAATTTACCCTCAAAGAATTATTTATAGAAAAAATCAACAGAAAATAATCGGGTGCGAAAGGGTTAGCCCCCAGATGCCCCAGATTACTTTTAACTGTCTGCACTTTTTACTGTATTATTTTTACTGTATTCGTGTTAATAATCAAAATAATTTGGACCGATTTAAAAAACGTGAGGGGGGAAGCAATTAAATAAATTTGACAAATATAGGTTGTAAAAGCATGAAATCATTTGTTCGAAGTACGCGATGATGTGCCACGCAAATGAGCAGTCTATTTTTAAGAAATATTTAGATTTATCTGATTTTTTCGTGTCTTAGTTTTTCGCAGTTATTAATTCAGCCTTGACTAATTGGTCGCTTCAATTAATAATTAATTATATTTTCTGCTTATTTGGTAATTAATTTTGCATGTAAGCTTACCTATGGTAACGGAAGCATTGTGTTCGTTACGAAGAACCAAATTTATTTTATTTGTTTATTATTAATTTAATAAAAACAAAAATTAAACAAACAAAATTAATTTATAAAAGTGTAAATTAATATTACTTTGAATAATTTAAAAAAAAAAGGAAATCATAAATTGCCAATAACGAGTCTTCTATAATTTGGTTATTTCTTTTCTTTATGTTTTTATATAAGAATAATGCAAAATATTTGTTAGGAGTTTTATTAATTTTTTTAAACGGATCGTTTAATTTTTGTTTATTCTATATTTCTGAATGAATTATTACGGACAAAAAAATAATTACCCATTACCTCTAATAGTCCGAAACTAACTTCTCAAGTGGAAAATTAATCGGAATATTTAATTTTTCCGGATGAATTCGGATAATTGGAATACATTCGAAATAAGAACGAATAAGTTAATTATCAGCTGGGTTTGGTCCGAGTTGATTCTTCTACTAATAACTATTTTAGAATAAACAATGGTTGTTATTTGTTATTGCAAATTAACATGGAATATAACGTTACTGTAGATCGTGAGACCACTAAAGTATAGAATATTTAACAATGTGGGCATGCGGTTTGTTAATTAAATTTTATGATTCCAAATATTTATTATATTTCTTTTTCCAGTTTTGTTAATTTGTTTAAAAAACATCGACGTCAGTGCAATTATAATACATTTTTGCTTCCAAGATTACAGAAAGCAACGTTCTCAATATTAAATTATTTTTATGAATCTGATTTCAAAAATTCCAAGACAGAAATCCGTTTCAGGCATCACGAAAGATTTCGGTCTCATGTCTGTCTATCCTTCGATATTATTTTCCAAAAACTATTCGTCTGAATTTAATGAAATGTTGACGGTAGGTCCTGAAAAGCCCATTATAAAAATTCCATACAATTTTCAAGAAAATGTAGAAAAACTACTAAGAATCTTTAGAGGTGTGGTGCATCTTCTTATTAACTCGAAGCGAAAACATATAAGTTCTTGTTGATACTGTACTTTGTATATATAAATGTATAAATATACTGTTGAAACTGTGTATTTTATGTATATAAATATTGTGTATCTTGTGATATAGATACTGTTGATGCTGTATATCTTGAGTGTATCTTGTTTATACAGATACTGTTGATGCTGTATATCTTGAGTGTATCTTGTTTATACAGATACTGTTGATGCTGTATATCTTGAGTGTATCTTGTTTATACAGATACTGTTGATGCTTTTCGATGTACAGTAGAACTTCGATAAGAAGTGCCTCAAGGGGATTAAGGAAACAGTCTTGTTATCGAGGTGCTCTTTTTGTTGAGGGTCGTGTTATCAAGGTTATTTTGGCTATCAGTCGTGTTGTCGAGGTTCGAGGGCGGGGTTTTCAAGTCTTGGCTTGTTCAAGGTCGACCCTTTCCTATATAGAGTCACGTTATAGAGGTCGACTTCTCAAAACGACTTGGTATAGAGGTTCTGAGTTACGTTGTGAATTAGAAAAAATCCGTGTTATTGAGGTTGTTTGGTTAATAATAGTCGCGTTATAGAGGTTAATTTAACATTATGTGTTGTGGCAATCTCAAGAGGATTTGAAAATTGCACTTGTAATTGAGGTTGTCGTGTTATTGAGGGTCGTGTAAGCGAGGTCCCTGTATTTGTTCTGGCAAAAAATACTTTATTAGAAGTTTGATTTTGTGTTTTGAGAAAATCAGACCCATAGTTAGGGTTACCATACGTCTGGATTTCGTCCGGACAGTCCGAATTTGAAGCATCTGTCCGGTTTAGTTATAAGTTGTAAGTTTCAACCTTCTGCGCTCATTTGTCTCACTTCCACATGCGCACAAACATACATTTATTTACACCTATAGCTTCAAAAGTACTTATCTGATTTGTATGAAACTTTTACTTATTGTTTATTGAAAGTAACTCGCAGATAGCCCTAGATAATTTTGAGCCGTCTTCGCTCGTTAACTTTTGCTAAATTGATACTTTAATTCATGTAAAAAATCAAAACCATTTTTAATTATTAAAAAAACGGGAGAAACAAATAAACAATTAGAAATTTATTGCTTGTGAAAGCATAAAATCATTAAAGTACTTGATAGGATGTGAGGAATCTATGCGCCACACCAATTGACAATCTGTTTTATTTAAAGATTCATTATTTGACTGATTTAATAGTAAATTTAAATAAAAAAAATAGGGTACGGGGTACCTCGGAACTTTTCCTCACATCGGAAGCCACTAAAGTGGCCTCTCCTGCTGCAAAGCAGAAGGAGGAGGAGGAAGCAGCATTGGGCGAGGTTAGTACTTGGATGGGTGACCGTTTTGAAGTAACTGATTTTTTATTATCATTTTTCAAAAAAAATGTACAGATAATTTTTATTTGTTTTATTTCATTTATCTAATTATTTGAATTTGACAGTATTTTGACAGATGTAAACAAACTTTGACGGTGAACAAAATTACGCACTAATTAATAATTATGTTCGCTTTTAACTTTTAACTAATTAATGGAATTTCATCGGGGTTTTTTATATTCGTTCCTTATTTTTTACCGGTTCCAACGATATGCTATATGTCAAAAACGTATTTATACTTTTGGTATTATTAACCTTCAAAGTTTCAAAAATCAAAAAAATGATAACTTCAAAATGGCGGCCAATATCAAAATTAAATTTAGTAGATTTGTTTTTCATACAGGGAGGCCCATTCGTGCCAAATTTCAACTCGATCGGACCACGTTTCGATTTTTAACGATTAAAATAAAACGTTAGCTCAGGAAACTGAGTTCAAGATGGCGGAAAATGTTGATTTTCCGGGCGGTACAACTAGAAGTAAGGACTGATTTTTCTGCCAAGTTTCAACTCTCTAGGTTAAATACCTTGGGCGCTACGATGATAACACTCATATAAACACATACATTCACAGGTACATACATACGCACATACAGACACCATGCTGAAAAACCACTCAGGAGGTCTTAAAAACAACCTAAACGGATAATTCAGTTGAGATCCCAACAAAAAAAAATTAGGTGAAAAAAATACTCTTTCTACCATAGGTAAAAAAAAAATCATTGTTTTTTTATTTTCTACATTAGCTTTGCTGGAAGAATCTGTATATTATATATAAATATATATACAGTTTGTTCTAGGAAAATATAAAAAGAAAAACGTATGATAATATTTTGATTAGAGAGAATTATAATATTAGCGTTCAAGTTAAATGATATTTTATTAGGTTTGTTTGCATATTATATCTAGCTGCGATCTAGAAATGCTTGCAACTTATTTTCAGCCAATATAAACCCACTGTATTTCATAACACTGTCATATTGCTATGTTAATTACAGTATCATACCCTTACATATTAATATGTATCTACAGTTTATGCAAATATTATTGTGATTTTATTTTAATAACTATGTATACATATATATATATATATATATATATATATATATATATATATATATATATATATTATAATAATAAGTAAATATAGTATCATAAAATATCTTGTATGTGCATTTTATAGTTGTTATACCCGCCTTTTTATTGTAATTTTTCATTTAATGACATAAACAAAATGCATGTAAAAATAAACCAAGGAAGTAAGTTGTTTATTTTTATATTTTTATCTCCTCGTGAAATTCTTTTCTACAAAAAAAAAAACAGTGAAATACGAATTACAAAAAGAAAATATAACACTGTATAATAATAATATACATATTAACATAAAAACAATTTTTTATTTATACGCCCTCTGACCAAACGATAAAAAAAAAAACTTTAACATTATCACTTGCTTTTTAAAAAAAAAAAAATAATAATAATAATAAATCGTTTTTATGATATAGGAAACGATTGTTCACGGATATGCAAAAATTCAACAAAACCATACGAACTGTAGCATAAAAATAGAAGATTATTATCCTTCTTTTTCTAAAAACAGTTTTGTTTCTGATATTTACATTTATTAATTATTTAATTAAAATGCACAGAAGACTCAAGTGAAACTAATTTGCGTACAGCAAACAAATAACAAACGTTGTAATAAACATAAACAAAAATAACTTATAGTTAATGTTAAAGCAAAAAAGGTACTTTATTTCCTGTTACACGCGAACTTTAGCGCAACTATACGTCAATTTAATTATCTGAGTAATTCTTCAAACTCATGTACATTTTTTAAATTAATTAATATCTTAAGTTTAGAATAGCTGTATTTATCATTTCTACAGAACAAACTATTATTTTTAATTAATAAATGTATATATTTATTTTTTAAACTATACCATCACCGTAGAAAATAATTGTATTTCGTATAACATTGTAGTTCTTTTTTTTTTTATTTATTATTAAAAATTGTTCCGCGTTTTTATATATATACATAGTTCCGTACCCGAGGGCTATATTTTAATGTTTTCGGGTTATGTTTTCATAATGTAAAACGCCCTAAAGGCATGAAATAAAATGCTAAATATTTTAATGCTTAAGAGATATATCTAACATTTTTTTTTTTTTTTTTTTGTAAATTAAAATTTTTGATATCTGGTCCGTAAAATTGAGAGAGTGGAAGCGTTAAAACAACAGAAAATTATTAGGTTTTTTAACGCCTACAAGTAAAGCAAACTAAATTATTTTTGTTATATTAATTTTCTAGACCATGTTAAATATATCTTTTGACTCAATTAAATTATAATTAATTTTCATTTTTCGTCGTAAAATAATATTATAACTTAATTCTTTGTAAAATATTTTCCTACTTTTTATGTTACTGAAAGTATCAGTAAAATTAAGATTAAAATTAACTTATTATTCCAAATTATAAATTTCTTCACCTGAAATTTGTAAAGGACATCAGGGAACTGTAGTGTTTGCCCTGCCAATACTTTGGCTAACACCTATTCTTTGAAAGCTACATGTCCCACTTCTATATAATTTGGCACATTTTTTTTTCCTTGTCTGTCTGTCTATCGCTCAATTTTTTCGAACTAACATATCTTAAAAACTACTCGTCTGATTTTAATGATATTTGTATGTTAGGTCATAATTAGCCCATTGTTGGTCCCATATAAGTTTCAACATTCTGCGCCTATTTGTTTCTCTTCCACATGCGCACTAACATACATTTATTTACTACACCTATAGCTTCAAATGTACTTATCTAATTTGTATGAAATTTGTATAGTTTATCAAAAGTAACCCGCAGATAGCTCCAGATTAATTTGAACCGCCTGCGCTCTTTAACTTTTGCTAAATTGCAATCGATGAGATTGGCATATCAGAATCTGCGCATAATGGTCCACAGTAAGCACAGCCTATATTCCTATTATCATAACATATTATATATAAACAACAATTTATAATAGGCATCGCGTAGCTCTATCATGGAAGCGTATTGCAATAAAATACTGAATATTATTTATATTGAGGAATTATTTATCATGATGAATGTCATAGTTGAAGATAAGTGGAAGAGGGTAGAGTGAAGGTACTTGGTACAAAGCTTACTTTCCTAGATACACCTACACTTCTAGAATCTCAACCACCCGCAGTAGTTTTTAAACAATTATTATAAATGTATCACTTCACTACGCAAACACTTCAGCTTGTATTAAGTAGAAATTTTACATGCCTGTTTCAATTGTACTTTAGACGATGTATATGAAGTTTTATTAAAATCGTTTTATACGTTAGAACGTAAGATATCGGTAAAAAGGTTGTTTTCTCTACTTTAAACGTTTAGGCCCGCTTTAATATTTTTAACGATCTTTAATAAATCATAGCGGTGTCGCTGTTAGTTTTACTAAAAAATTGTATTTAAAAATAATGTTTGTCTCGTTGAATAGATAAAGTAAAAAAAAAAATTTCCGTCCTAAAATTCCAATTTAAATTTTGAAGCACACGTTTATGCGAGCGTTGCGCGTGAACGCTTAGGCAGACAGACAACGTTGTCCTACGAACTCGTCCTGAGTATTAGTGTAATGAACATTAGTACCAAATTTCATCAAAATCGGTCAACTTTTACTCAAGTTATCGTTGTAAGTTTCAGACACAGACACGGAGCATATTTCGTTGAATGTAGGAAGCTCGGTACGCTTACTTTAACTATAGTTATAATACTAGTTTGTGTTCAAAGGAAAAAGATTGAAATGTTTGCTTACTTACTCATGTATTATGTATTTATGTCTGTACTATTTAATTTTCTCTGTATCATGATGATTGTTTAAGATTGGAAGACGTAAAAATAAAGAAATCCCCCCCCCCCCCCTAGAAGAAACTGTCCGAGAAAGAAAATCGACATCTACATTATTACTATAACTCTAACAATCTTCATGAAAGTGAATGGTGTTAATAATCGATACGATATCTAATAACAAGAAAAAGAAAACAAAAAAGAAAAATTGATGAAAAAGATTGTGGAAAATAATGTGTAGTAGAAAAAATTAAATAGAGAAAACATTTCTCTTTTCCCCCAAACAGAGAGATAATTGATAACTAGACGGGAGGGTTTCACACCCCCCCGCCCCCTCACTCTCTATTATGAGTAACTCATAATAGAGATATATGATCTGATCCACGAGCTCTTTATTTGTATGTTTGTCTCCTGATATAACTTCTCTATTATTATTTACCCTGTTTTTAATGAGACTTAATGTCCTTTCTACCAAACTAATATTAAACTTTCCCATATCAACATGCATATATATATATATATATATATATATATATATATATATATATATATATATATATATATATATATATATATATATATATATATATATATATATATATATATATGTAGTTATAAGTAATTTGGAAACCTGTAATATATCATGGTTAGCTATGAATTAACAGGAAAAACATGTCCAGCTAACTCTTCAACAAATACTTACAAACATTATACAGTATCATCTTACTCACACTCTAATAATATATCAAACTTTGTTTTTGGTCTCTAAATATAATTGAAGATATAGGAAATACGAGTTTTCCTAAGTACTTTTCCTGATATAGACAGATATATATATATATATATATATATATATATATATATATATATATATATATATATATATATATATATATATATATATATATATATGTGTGTGAATATATATATATATATATATATATATATGTGAGTGTGGGTGGGTGTGTTATATTTTCCATTTCTTGTTATAACTCAATATTAGTAAAAATAAAATCAAGAAGATCTCTTTCTTAATTGATTAAAAGTTTTCTTGATCAGAGAAAAATCAAGAAGTTGACAAAGTGAAAAATTGATGACTTGTTGTCTAAAGTATAAAATTAGTTTTCTCTACTGAGATTTTGTCGCTATTATGCTTGGTAGGTTTAGACTTGGCCACAATCTCTGGCAACAATGATTGCCAACGTCATTAACTGACAACAATATAACGGCAAAACATCAATATAGTTAATAATTTGAGAGGCATTAAAAAAAAATATTGTTAAAAATTCTCCGTCTGTCGTCTGTAGTCAGTCCAAACACCTAGAGTATGAACTACTGAGCTAATGTAGATGAATTTTCCATGTTAATTTAGAAAAATCATACCCCGAGAAGAAATGAAGCAATGAAAAATAAAGGGGCGATAATCTGAATAAATCGTGAATAATTATATCTGTGTTCATGAGAAATTATTTTTGTGATTGTTGGTCAAAACCAATAAGATAAAGTAAACTTTCATGTAGATAGGTACACTATATGAAAGTGAATTTGCTTGGATTTTTAATCTACTAAGCAGGCTGACATACCCACGGAACGGAAAATGTGAATTTTGGTTAGGGGAAGTAACCTTAGTTCTTCAGTAGATAGAACTGCTAGATGTCGATTAAGTCGACAGTGTCCTGTAGGAATTTCTTCTACTCCAAAAGATGACAAAATTGTTTGTTGAGTGAAATCAGTGATTTTAGATCATCGCATCTCTGAAGCATTGTTCATTGTTTAATTTTCCATGGAGATCTTATTCATGAAAGTCTTAACATCGCTTCAAGATTTTCCACAAGATCGCTTGCCAAAAACAGGTTCTGATGTAATTGCGGTCATAACTGGAACCCATTTAAGCTTAATCTACACCGAAACTCAGTTTTGCTGGGCTGAATCACAGCAGCGCCGAGTCAACCTCGCAAAAATGACGCGCAGCATTGAGTCCCAGTGTGGACTAAGCTTTTTGCTAACTGGTCAGCAACCTCTTTTCTCTTAATGCCACAATGACCTGGAACCCATAAGAGTTGTACCATGTTAAGTTGTCAAAGATCATTATATGCAACTAGCTTAGATGTACACCTTGGTACAACCGGCGCAGATTATACCTTGGTGTAGGATTGGAACATCGATGTTGAAATATCAAAAATTTATTGGATATTTCATATCAGTGTTGATCTATTGAAATATCGATAACATCGATATTTTCCTGAAGAAACATCGAAATCATCGAAAAGATGACTTAAGATCATAAAACCTATGAAGAAGGCAGAAAAGGTTGACCTCGTTAGGAAAAATCGTTGACTATTTTTGTTTGGACGTCGTGTTGCATTAGAGGTTCTCGATGTCGATACTTCGATACATTGATGATATCGATATTTTCTTTCAATGTTGGTCCATTTGATGTCGATATATCGATATTTTATTTCGATAACCCAACCCTAAGTTGTTCATGAGAGGTAAATGCTACCAGCTTGGATGTAAACCTTGGTACAACTGGTGCTTTCATCGATGGCTGGCTGTCTCAGCAGGTACTAATTTTTATGCCAGTGATTCCGGTGGTGATCGTGTCTCAATGGTTGAAGGTCCCGAAATTTCGCTTCCAATAAATGATTCTACGAAATTAATCTTAAGTGCGGAGTTGTTGGCATTGGCTTAAGTTGGAGTTCAAGGTATTCCGGGGGCGACAGCGTTATGAAGTGTTAAAATCCCGATGTTTTACACACAGTGTATAAAGGGCAAACTTCAAGGAAGTAAATGCTGCTCTATAGAGAAGTAACAAAGTTAGCATTGCTACTTACCTAGAACTTCACATTGAGCCACTCAAATCAACGTAATAGCTGAAAGTTATATTTTAACATTATGAGTTCCTCAGCTAGAACATCAGCTGGGAGCGAAACTTCGAGACCCGCACATATGAAGACGAGTACCTGATGGCACACCTACAACTGTACAATGCCTTCAACCGGGGAAGTTCAACCTGTATAAAAATAAACTAACTCAGATTTCACTTATCCAAACAAAAAATAAAAATAGGTGTTAGAGACCCCAGGTTCAGCTAGAAAAATCTTACAGTTTATGATACCACTAAATTACATAACAATAAACAATTTTTTAAAAAAGGTAAATTAACGAACAAAATAAATAATGAACGAGATAATCCAAAATGAATTTGGTAGTGAGGAAGCGTGAAATATATCAGTGAAGTGAGATGCATCTAAATATATTACGCTGAAACATTGGAATTGAAATTTATCGACGCTTTATAAACCATTCTCATAAGATTCTTTTGTGGTTAATTTAACTTTAACTGTGTGGTAATTGCCGTGCCTAGTTAATTTATTAGTTCCTTTATTTTATTTTTACAAACAATATTAGTTTTTTTGTTGTTTTTTCGTTTGGGTATTATTTAAGAGCGGAACGGAAGGAGTTAAATGACGGCTTGATTTGCATGATGTAGGATTCTTCCACAAGGTGTAGTGTAGGGTAGAGTCTGTTCTAGCGTTACCATCGAGTCTAGGGGTTCCGCAAGGCTGCTTATTCCTCTAGTAGTTCAATTAGCGTCTCTTTGCTTCAGGTGCACTCACTTCGTAATTACAATTTGAGTAACAGGTAGCTTCAAACTATTATCGAGTATTTTAGTACCGGTTACATTTTTTAAACTCACGTTTTATCTACCTCCAGAGCTAAATTATTGTAAGTCAGATTTAAGCAATTACAGCTATTTTATTCTCGGTAACATCGCAAGATTTAGCAGCCTTTCTTCAAAATATACAATTTTACACGCATTTAATTAGTTTTACTTGTTTTTCAAGGACAAATTTTGACACCTTAATGTGATCCACTTCCCAACTACCTAAAAAGCTCAAACTTGCACAGATTTTGTATTTCCCATGACAACATAAATACAATAATCGGCCAATAGTTTTACTAAGTCGATTGTATTAGCCAATAAATCGGTAATTATTTGATAAATATTTGCACTAAAAATTAGAAAAAAATGTAAACAATGACCACCAGTAACTGGTTAGTATGAGGTTTGAATATATTACAAGATTTAATTTGACCAAGACTGAAAATTATGAAATAATATTAGATTTAAAAAAATGAAAACACACATTTATAAGAAGTGTTAATTTTCGCATGCAGGATCGAGAAATAAATTTTACCTTTAAATTTAAAGGCACCCAAAAAATGTAAAAAAAAAACAACAAATTGTCCCGAAAACAGTTCCGACGATTTTTAGCAAAGTTTTAAAATGTAGTCAATTTAAATACCAATCTTTGATATAAATATTGTTTCCGACATATTGATGAATATATTATATATATTTTTTTTTTTTGAGAATTGATAACAGAATGTTATCAGCCACCTGTTAAACGCTTTTTAAATATATATATTTAAAAAAAAAATTTCCAAGATATTATGGAATTTATATGAGAATTTATATACAGTATCACATCTATATGAGAAAATTTGTCTGAGTTGCCTCGGACCGATTCATTTTTTAAATGTAATATTATTTTGATAATCCCATTATTTACTAACAAAGGAGTTAAAATAGTTTACCACAATTATCTGTCAAAATGATTTAATCGGTGCAATGCAATAGGTCGCCAAGAAACACACCGCAAAAGGTTTTTTGAATAACAAAATGGACTTACAATTACTCTAAGGTATTTTATATTATGCAGTATATACATAGAAAATGAATGATAGAGGAGAGAAAGTTTGTTTTTATAAGATTTTTTTCCGGAAAACTTAACATTAGATCGCGAACACGACCGAAAGAGGGGGTCAGAGGTGGTTAGAGGTAGTTTGAGGTGGTTTGAGATTGTTAGAGATGGTTAGAGGTAGTTTGAGGTGGTTAGATGTGGTAAGAGATTGTTAGGGGTAGTTTGAGGTGGTTTGAGGTGGTTAGAGGTGGGTAGAGGTAGTTTGAGGTGGTTAGAGGGTGTTTGAGGTGGTTAGAGGGTGTTTGAGGTGGTTAGAGGTGGTTTGAGGTGGTTAGAGGTGGTTTGAGGCGGTTAGGGGTAGTTTGAAGTGGTTAGAGGTAGTTTGAGATGGTTAGAGGTGGTTTGAGGTGGTTAGAAATGGTTTAAGGTAGTTTGAGGTGGTTTGAGGTGGTTTGAGGTGGTTTGAGGGTGTTTGAGGTGGTTAGAGGTGGTTTGAGGTGGTTTGAGGTGGTTTGAGGCGGTTAGGGGTAGTTTGAAGTGGTTAGAGGTAGTTTGAGATGGTTAGAGGTGGTTTGAGGTGGTTAGAAATGGTTTGAGGTAGTTTGAGGTGGTTTGAGGTGGTTTGAGGCGGTTAGGGGTAGTTTGAAGTGGTTAGAGGTAGTTTGAGATGGTTAGAGGTGGTTTGAGGTGGTTAGAAATGGTTAGAGGTAGTTTGAGATGGTTAGAGGTGGTTTGAGGTGGTTAGAAATGGTTTGAGGTAGTTTGAGGTGGTTTGAGGTGGTTTGAGGTAGGTAGAGGTGGTCAGAGTATGAATTTAAGTTTTACTGCTCTCTTCTACTCACACTTTAATAAGTTTCTTCAAGGTTCGAGATGTTTATTTTCGTAGTTTCTGTTATTATTTGTGGAAGAAGAACTTCTCGGTCTGAATCCTAATGAGCGGTACTTATACCAAGAATAATATGGTTTGAAGACATGGCCGGCTTGTGGTTTCCGTTCACGTTAGAAAGGGTTGTTGAAGCTGTCGACTGTATAAAGGAATATTATGCAAATGCAGTTGGGTGGATTGATTCCCCTACTCTGAGTTGAAATGGCTGAGTGGATCCAATGGCGAGAGTCAGTGTCCCCCTACTAGAGTCCCACAGCCTCCCACGTAAAGCCTGCAACCTAAACCGGCCGTGGCGACTTGTAAACTCCGCCTTCACACACTGTCTCGCCCACGCACTTCTCCTCATGTATCTACGAGAGAGGGGATACTCTACGACCGTCCACTCCTCAGAACAGAAACTCAAAATCTCCACGCAAAACAGTAACAGACCATAAAAACGAAGTTTTTATTGTAAATAATATTTATTGTCATTGTAACCCTAACATTTTTGATAGAATGTTACATGAAAGCGTGTAAAACTACTTGTTTCTACAGATAAATAGTACAATGAAACTACTTGTTTCTATAGACAAATAGTAGAATGAAACTACTTGTTTCTATAAAGTAAACCGTGCCAAAAATAACGTTACTTCAGATTAATAGAACAGTAAACCCACTTTCTACGGATAAATAGTACAATTAAATAAAACTACTTGCTTCTAAAGGTAAATAGTGCCAAAAATAACTTTTCTTTACAGAGAAATAGTGCAAAAAACTGCTTGTTTCTACAGATAAATTGTACAATAGAACTACGTATAGACCTACTTGTTTCTACAGATAAATAGTAAAATAAAACTACTTGTTGCTACAGGTAAATAGCACAGTAAAACCATTTGTTTTTACAGATAAATAGTACAACAAAATAAAAATGCTTGCTTCTAAAGGTAAATAGTACCAAAAACTACTTGTTTCTGCAGATAAATAATACAATCAATCTACTTTTTTCTACACATAAATAGTACAGCTAAACGAGTTGTAGATACAGGCAAATAGTACCAAAAATAACTTGTTGCTTCAGGTAAATAGTGTCAAAAATATCTTGTTTCAACAGATAAATAGTACAGTAAAATATAACTACTTGCTTCTACAGATAAACACTAAAATAAAACTACTTGCTTCTACAGGTAAACAGTATAATAAAACTACTTGCTTCTACAGATAAACAGTACAATAAAACTACTTGCTTCTACAGATAAACAGTAAAATAAAACTACTTGCTTCTACAGATAAACAGTACAATAAAACTACTTGCTTCTACAGATAAACAGTAAAATAAAACTACTTGCTTCTACGGATAAACAGTAAAATAAAACTACTTGCTTCTACAGATAAACACTAAAATAAAACTACTTGCTTCTACTGGTAAACAGTATAATAAAACTACTTGCTTCTACAGATAAACACTAAAATAAAACTACTTGCTTCTACAGGTAAACAGTATAATAAAACTACTTGCTTCTACAGATAAACAGTAAAATAAAACTACTTGCTTCTACAGATAAACAGTACAATAAAACTACTTGCTTCTACAGATAAACAGTACAATAAAACTACTTGCTTCTACGGATAAACAGTAAAATAAAACTACTTGCTTCTACAGGTAAACAGTAAAATAAAACTACTTGCTTCTACAGATAAACACTAAAATAAAACTACTTGCTTCTACAGGTAAACAGTATAATAAAACTACTTGCTTCTACAGATAAACAGTAAAATAAAACTACTTGCTTCTACAGGTAAACAGTATAATAAAACTACTTGCTTCTACAGATAAACAGTACAATAAAACTACTTGCTTCTACAGATAAACAGTAAAATAGAACTACTTGCTTCTACAGATAAACAGTACAATAAAACTACTTGCTTCTACAGGTAAACAGTATAATAAAACTACTTGCTTCTACAGATAAACAGTACAATAAAACTACTTGCTTCTACAGATAAACAGTACAATAAAACTACTTGCTTCTACAGATAAACAGTATAATAAAACTACTTGCTTCTACAGATAAACAGTAAAATAAAACTACTTGCTTCTACAGATAAACAGTAAAATAAAACTACTTGCTTCTACAGATAAACAGTACAATAAAACTACTTGCTTCTACAGATAAACAGTAAAATAAAACTACTTGCTTCTACAGATAAACAGGACAATTAAACTACTTGCTTCTACAGATAAACAGTACAGTAAAACTACTTGCTTCTACAGGTAAATAGTGCAAAAACTACTAAATGGTGCAAACTACTATACTTGTTTATTTGGAATAAACAAATTTCGAAATTTTTTTTGATTTATATATAACTTAACTCGTATAGATGATATAACTAAACAAGCTAATATATGGTCAAAAACTGTAATAAATTAAGTTGTTAACAGACCGGTTTTGATCTCTATAATCTTTGATTCAACAGATATGAAAGTTTTGATTGGCTTTACTTTGTCGTATTCATTCAATTTTTTTTAATGTTTTTTGTAGTATTCATACTTGCGGAAAGTTTAAATTTTAATTTAGATCCAATTATAATTATTTTTTTAAACGGAAGACAGACAGTTAATTCTTAGTCGTATTCAGTAAACTGAAATGGATTTAGGGAATTCAATAATGCGATATAGTTTATTAATATAGTTAACACTTTCATTTTATACGCTGTCAATACGTTTTGATGATCTTATATCAAATAAATATACAATAATAATTGTTTAAAAAGATATCTGGTTTGAAGAGATGGCAGATTGTCGAGTTTTTCAAACATCCATACCTGGGACCTGGGGGTTGATTAGATATTCTCCCCGCAGTCTTCCACTTCTTTCAACATTAAGGAAAAAAACAGCACAGAAGTTAACGTAAGGCAAAGTTTCAAGGAAATCATTTGCCAGGGACTTAGCGAGTTTAAAGTCCCATACAACTTGACTCTGTTTCTTATGAAGTTGAAACAGCTTCTGTTTCCTTCTTCAGCTTACCGACATCCTTACCGACAGTTGATAATAATAAAGAAAAAACAGCAAATATCACTCGATTAATATTCTTTCGACCTTCTTCACGTCTGCATAATGAGTTCTCTCAAGACTGCATTTTTAATCTTCAACATTTATTATAATTTTATTCCAACATTATCTCCGTTTTTTTTTTATTTTTTTTATTTTTTTTATTAGTATTATTATTATTTCTTTTCCAGCTAACCATATCTGGTGTTACTGATTTGTTTTCTGTTCTCTTTAGTTATATATTTTATTTTTTTTCCTTTATTTATTTAAATCAATTACAATTAAATGTTAATTTATATATATATATATATATATATATATATATATATATATATATATATATATATATATATATATATATATATATATATATATATATATATATATATATATATATATTATATATATATGTATGTATATATATATATATGAAGATAGAGAGAGCTAAACAATTTAAATTGTAAAAAAATCAGAATCAACGGTTTCCTCAACCAATAATCGTTATAAGCATTTTATCGTAATATTCTTTTTTTTATAAAAAAAAAAAAAACTTTATTGAATAATAATAAAAAACGTCTCCGCACTTAGAATTCTGATTAGGTTTTACTGATTTAAAAAATAATCGAGATCTTTTAAGTGTCTAAATAGGAAAAAACTTTTCAAACGACTCATTCTCAACTGTTTCTTAAGAATAATTATTAATATATAACTCATTACTCAGATTTGTAATATGAAAATATCACAAAAAATAGAGAATCCAATCATAATATCAAATCGAATTAATGAAAAAGAAAAAAGTATTAATCTTGTAAGGTTATTTTTTTTATAGAGATTCGTAAAATTCTAGAACATTAGAGATTCTATTTTTTTTTTTTACATGAATGATTTATACAAGCAGGTAAGTTATGGGAACTTGATATCAAAACCTACTTGTTCCCACCGTTTTCAATATTTTTTTTTTTTTATTGGGAAAAATAATTATTTAAAAAAATGAACTTGTTTTTTTCCTTTTTTTAAAAAAATAATTAATAAATGAAGAATGATTTACTGTTTCTAGAATATAAGTGGTTGTTGATTGATTTTGTTTTTATATTTGTATTAATTGATTTATTATAGGTTAATTTTTTAGTATTGTAACTATATTTTTTTTTTTCTTGTTCAATTTATTAATGGTATTTCCTTGATTAAGAAAAATTAAATAAAAGCCATGTGTACGAGAAAATTTACTATAAGGGGTTGGAAATTGGTAAAATAAGTCGTAATAGTAGATTACGCGTCGTGTGCGGAAAGTAGCATTTTGCATGCGAGTGTGGAGTTTGCACCCAGGCACCCTAGCGACAGCGAGGGTATAGTAAAACTACACTAGCAATATGAAATGCTACTTTCCGCACTCGACGCGTAATGTACTTTATCTACGATTGTTAGATTTAAATAATATATACAGAAAAAAAAATAAACTTGCTGTATGTAAGTTCGTATCTCTCTCTCTCTTGATAAAGATAGCATTAATTCTTGAGTTGTATTTTTTGCCGAATTAATTATTTTTGGAGAAGTATTATTCTCCACATTTTCGTTTCACAAAGTCACTTGATTCACTCATTGTTTTTCACTAAAAACATTCGATATAAACAGTTACTTTAATAAAAGAACAGCAAATTACAATAGTTTTGTTAAATGTAAACAAACTAGCTAATCGTGCGTAAAGCTAAAGGATTCCTCATCTTTACCACCATAGGGTGGTAAAGATGAGGAATTCTTCAGAACTATGAGACGCGCATGCGCAATGAATACAAGTACGTAAAGAATCACTTTCTACGCATCTAAACTGAGATACAATGTTTATATTTCGTATCAATCGTAGATAATAGTACATTACGCGTCGAGTGCGGAAAGTAGCATTTTGCATGCGAGTGTGGAGTTTGCACCCGAGCGATAGCGAGGGTTGTAAAACCACACGAGCAATGCAAAATGCCGTTTTCGCTCGAGTTGCGTACCGTACTTTATCTACAATTGTTAGATTTAATTATAAATACAGAAAAAAATAAACTTGCTGTTTGTAAGTTCGTATCTCTCTCTTGATAAAGATGGCATTAATTCTTGAGTTGTATTTTTTGCCGAATTAATTATTTCTGGAGGAGTATTATTCTCCACATTTTCGTCAAAGTCACTTAATTCACTCATTGGTTTTCACTAAAAACTCGATATAAACAGCTACTTTAATAAAAGAACAGCAAATTAGTTTTGTTAAATGTAAACAAACTAGCTAATCGTGCGTAAAGCTGAAGAATTCCTCTTCTTTACCGCACTAGTGTGGTAAAGAAGAGGAATTCTTCAGAACTATGAGATGCGCATGCGCAATAAATACAAGTACGTAAATAATTACTTTCAACGCATCTAAACAGAGATATAATGTTTATATTTCTTATCAATCGTAGATAAAATCATTTAAATAGACTTCCAACTGGTGTGTCACGCAGCTTCCCCGCATCCTATCACGTACTTCATTGATTTTATGCTTTTACAACCTACTATTGACAAATTTATTTTTATCTGTCAAAATTGTTTTGATTTTTTCGGCTAAATTGATACTTTAATTCATGTAAAAAATCAAAACAATTTTGACAGATAAATTATAAAACGGGGAAAAAATGAAATTAATTTGACAAAAATAGATTGTAAAAGTATAAAATGAATAAAATATATGAAATAGAACGCGAGGAAGCTATGTGGCACACTAAATGGCCAGATTATTTTGTATTGATTTCCGTAATTTTAAAGTTACCATTTATAAGAAATTTTGATGGTTATTTGAAAGTAGCTCACAAATAATCCGGATACTAATTTCAACTGTCTAAATATATTAAATATTAAATAAAATTAAACATGCCTCCGCAGGGAATCGAATCACTTAATTTTCTGTAGGATCACAATGTTTTATAATTTTGTGATAAAGCAAGATGTACCAGACAAATTGTCAGATTATATAATTATTATTACTAATAATTCTTAACTCAAAAGGATGTCATAAGAACTGATTTTGAAACTAAACTAACCGTTTACTTAATGGTACTGAGGATTGAGTTATGTCAAGACCTTGAAGTAGCAGATTCTATTCCGGGTGAGAACTAACGTCAAATAAAACTACGGCTTCAGCACGGTTAAGCACTTTCAGTTTCACATTAAGACCCGATTAAGAAATCTCTGCACTTGACACAAATTATGTAATTTACAATTCTGTTTTACGATAAATCATAAATTTGTTCTCAAAGTTAATGAAAAACTGTTTCAAATCGACAAAACAGAAATCAAACTTTCGTTGTGCTTTATCTAATTAAAATCCTTAGGCCACTCCAAAAGATAAATATCCAATTACCATTTTCGTCCTCCAAGTTCCAAATTTAGGTGCGTTACGATCAATGGTAGTCAAACGTATAAAATCCTCCAAACGTCAATTTTTCGCGACTTAGTGGGTCAATCTCAAATTTGAAGGATAGTTTGGATATGATGATGCCGTATGAATTTCCTCGCACGCATAACTTCAACAATTTCTATCGAATTTCAATGAATTTTTTTTGAATTGTGCAGGTTATGCCCAATATGGTCGAAAATGAATAAATTATTTCATTCATTGATGATTTCATTCATCAGAATGATTACAATGCTTCTGCAAAAAATCACTGTAAATAACATTTACTGTAAAACTCGAATATAGTCTCTAATAAATAAAGATCATTTATCTCTAGTAGGGAGAAAAAGTTATGATTTTGGATTAGTCTAGAGGGACAGTAGTAAGTCTTTTCTTCACTTAACTCAAAAAGTAGGGAGAAAATGTAAAAGTAGGTAGAAAAAGTAAAACCAGGGAGAAAAAGAAGGATCGCCAACTTAATTATTTTATAAATAGTAGAGAACGAATGGCTAATGTAGTGAAGTTGTTGAAATCAGGTTGGTGACACTGCTTTTTTGACCTTGTTTGTTCGTTTAAACCTGCATCTAAATAACATATTTGAGTTTAATTCCAATTCTTATTTGTTTTTAATATTGAATCTCTTATATCTGCTATTAAAAGAGCTAACAATTATTGTTATTTATTAAAATAATTTTTCTCTGTATGTCTCCCGTATAGTTAATGATAATTATAATTTGATTTAAATTAAAAAAAAATAAAAAATAATCTTACCGTTATATGAATACAACCTAAAACTTAAAAATTTGAATTTCTAATTGATTGTACTAGGTACAGGTACTAATTGAGTACTTTATAATTATAAGCGTTAATTCTCGGTCTAGTTCTATTGCCATGAATATTGGCTAGACTTGTAGAAAAGATTGAAAGCTTGGATTCGGGACTTGGTATCGGTAACGACCGAGAAAATCATTCTCCAGTATAGCTCAGTTTGTTAGAGCGCCTGTAACGGATATATAGGAGGCCCGTGGTTCAAGTCCCGGTGCTGGGGTCTATTTTTCTCTGTATGTCTCCCGTAGTTAATGATAATTATAATTTGATTTAAAATAAAATAATAAATTAAAACTGTACAATGGATGAAAATGTTTATTTTCTCCCTGCTGTGTATTTTCTCTCCTAATTTTCTCCCTAATGTGAATTTTCTCTCCATCGGCTTCGCCTCGGGATTTAGGGACCGTGGTTCCTTCGGCTTGACTCAAGAACCAACATATTCTCTCAGGGAATAATGGATTACTTTACTGCTTAGGTGCATAAATTACTATTGCTCCCAACGTATTTAGTGAAATTTTGCGTATGAGTAAACCTTTTTTGAAACTTCTTACAAGCTACAAGCTAAATAATATTTGTGGTTTTCCAAATTTGGTGAACTGTTGTTCTGGAATTGTGTTTAGGATACGCCATCACTAATCCTAATTGAATTGCGTTCTTTTGTAACTCATAGCTTAACATTTTTTAGAGAATTGGTAAAACGCTGTACTAGAAATATCGGAGGTCCGGGTTCAAATACCGGCTTAGGAATCTATTTTTATCTTTCTGCCTTCCGACTTTATTATAATTTATATATATATATATATATATATATATATATATATATATATATATATATATATATATATATATATATATTAAGTAAGTAATTATTTTACCACTCACACATTTAATAAATAAAATAATAATTAAAATTTCACTTATGATTATAAAATATGATATTACCAGAAGACTGAGAACAAAAAAATAATACTTTGTATCTTATACATGGATATATTTGATAAAAAAAAAAAAAATAATAATTTATGGTTAATGAAATGAACCTCTCTGTTAATTTCTAAGTCAGCATTATTTCGGCCAGTTTAAAAAAAACCGAGAACAGTTAATTATTATTAAATTAACTTTAAAGACTCAAGTAAATGATAGCGGCGTGGTTTTATATAAAAAATAAAACATTTCGTACCTACTGAGTAGTACATAACTAAATCAGCCCTGTTATAACACAATGCTCGTTTTATATCTTACAAGTATTAATTGCCTCTTAAAAACTAATGTTTAAATAATTTATTAATGAGTAAAAGGAATCTCCTTTTTTTTCCTTAAAGATCCGTACAGTTTACATCGAGGTAATAAATAACAGTGTAGGCAACATTAAATTTAAAAAGTATGAAAGATGTTAATGATGTTGCTGCCAACTTTATAGGCTTCTAATGTTTCCTTAATGTTTTAGCTTTTTATTTATTCCGAAAATATACATATTCATATTTCCATTTTTTATTATAATGTTTTATTTTTTTTTTTTTTCACTTTTATTTCCAATTAAGATTACCGTGTGATTTTTGTGGTTTTTATTTAATGTTATTAGCAGAGATTCATTTGAAAAGTGTTTTTTTATTTTATTTCTTATTAAAATGAAGTAGATAAGATATCTTCTGTGCCTACACTATACTTCACCCATCACAAGACTTTGAACTTAACAGAAGATAACGTCGATAACGACTCCATCAGGTGATTATAGTTTATCTATAGCCAATGTAAATAACACATCTATATTGAAACGATTGCCTGTCCTCCTAGGTATTAATCCTCAAACACATTTTGGTTTCGTTTCATCGCAGGTACACAAAGAAAATAGGTGCTAGACAACTCACACAAACTTTCTCATATACGAGTTCATAATTACATAGTCCAGTGTTTTCCATTTACATATTAGATTTCGTCGGTACATTTAATTATTATTGAACATTTTATCAAAATGTATCCTAAAAATAACTTCTCCTTGGTGGGGGATCGAGCCCGGCCTCTATCCGTCCACGTAATTAAGCTATTTTCAGGATCTAGATTTTTCCCGGAAAGATGGCTTATATCGTTAGTTTCGTATTTAAATGGACTACACTTTAGAATTCTTTAATCATAATCGTCGTAAACATTCTCGAGCAATATTTTCTTTTTTACACATTTTTTCAGAGTTATAGGGGGGGTAGCACCCCCAAATTAAGAACAAAAATTAATTTCTTGATTTTGCCTCAGGGTGTGATTTTTCTGAACGTGTATGCCAACTATCGTAAAAATCGGCCTAGTATAGCTTAAGCTCCAGTCGTATGCACACACGACAGACGACAGACAGACAGACATTTTTTAAAAACCACATTTTTGGACCGAATTTGGTGTAAAATTAATTTCTCGATTTCACCTCGAGGTATAATTTTTCTGAACATGTATAAAAGTAGTTTTTAAGATATGTTGGTTCGAAAAAATTGAGTGACAGACAGACAGGTAGACAGGCAGACACGGAACCAAAAATGTTCCTTTTTGTGATGTCTGAAACGGATTTCAGTCTTGGAATTTTTAAAATCGGAGACATCAAATATTTTCCTTCTTCAGACTGATCACATAGCTTCTGTTACCTTCGGTATAAGCTCGGAAGCAAAACACTTTTTCGGATTCGAAGGGGCCCTTAATATTCCTTATCGAAATCGTTTTTTATTCATTGCAATATTTTCTTTTGATAGACAAATATTGTAATTATAAAGTAAAAAAAAAAAAAAAAAAAAAAAAAAACATTTATAATATTATTACACATTCGAATTATTGTCATGTATTTCGATTTACTAAACTTCTAAAGAATGAATCACAAACTCGATTTACTTTTCTTCATTAAATTAAATTCCTTTATTAGCTATACGAAATTGAAAATAACAGAAATAACGAAATAAGCCGATTGCAGAAATACCAGTTGGGTTGATAACTCGTAGCTTGGAGTCTGTAATACGAGGAATTAGCAGAATGAAAATATGACGGAATGTGGAATAGTTTAGCCGTGAGATCCCCCCTTAGTTAATAATACAAATGAAATAATTATTTGTTTCATATGTCCATTAGAATTTATAATTAATTTATTTCAAGTTTTTTTTATGTAGAAATGACATCAGGCTTACAATTTATTCTTAGTAAAGCAGTAGAGACTTGATTTAAACAAGGTTAACGCAATCTCATAATTCGTCATTTCCCTATTTTATTTTTTTTTGTATTTGTTTAAGATATTTTGCAGATCTATAAACACTGATTTCTCTGACTAATCTTAGAAAAAGTAGAAAAACCAGATTTGTTTTCATCAATATCTCGAGAACTAGACTTTTTCCGGGAACTTATTTTGCTAGATTCATAGTTATATGGACTACGTTTTAATTTTGATTAATTTAAAACTTCAGAACATTTTTTGAGGATTTAATTTTTTCAAGTTTTTACTTTTCCTTAAATAACCTTCGGGCGCGCGGGCGGCATTTACACCGCCTTTTCGAAAAAACACGCCCCCTTTGATTTTACAGTATTACAGCTTATCAGCTCTTCTAGGTATTCTCCAATAACTATTTCCTAGGTTTAATAAAGCCATCGGTATACCCGGAACATGATCGGGTCGCCCTCACTTTAGTTTGAACATCGACAAGCTCTATAGTACACACGTTAGTATACTTAGTACGGTGTGAATATTAGAGATATTTTTGTTGTTTACTGTATTCTTATGCAAAAGAATTTGATCATTTTAAAAGAGTTACATTTTCAAATTACATATACATATTTATTACAATACCAGCATAGGAGAGAAAGTGTTAGAAGTTGCGTTTGTATTTTTTTTATGACAATCCTGAAAAAATGTTACCTACATGCGTAAGTGTAATTTGTTTTTTTAAAAAGAAGTGTTCAATAATGTTTTATTAATTCGAAATGAATGTTTTATTATAATTTACCTATTGAGGAAACTATTTTCCACAAAAACAAGGACCTACAAGCATTAAATATGGAAGGAAACAAAAGCGGTGTAAATGCCGCCACGCGCCCGCTGCTGCTAACCAATATCACGCGCCCGCTGCTGCTAACCAATATCACGCGCCCGCCCGAAGGATAAAGGAAAAGTATTGTTTTTCCCCCGAAAAAAAATCGAAACAGAGTGTTAAGAATGGAAGACAGATTTCTGCGTATGACTTAAACGATTTTATATTTATAATAATACGAAACAATTTCTCGTGTAGCTCTTGCGGTGTCTTCAAGATAACTACGTCAACTTCTCATATTTTTCGGTCTGACATCGACTTTCACTTGCTGTCAAGTTGAAACGATGAATAAATACCACTAAAATCTGACATTCTCCCCCGGGAACACCTGGGGTTTACACCAGGTTTTCTTGGAGTCCGTGGTGATCCGTGATCTTCAACTTCTTAAATCCAAGTTCAGCAAAATGTTTCATTTTTTTCTCAAAAGTTCCGAACAAAATGAAACAAATGAAATTGATAAACAAAACAATAACAAAATAAACAACAACAAAAAATTATAGTTATCCTCTAGAGATTATAAATGTTCCACCTCTAGAGGATATATTTTTTGTAATGGACGTAGAAGGTATCCTGTGGCAGTCTTAAGTCGTACTAAACGAACTATACCATCTCTACCTGGTAGTAGCTCTTCTACTTTTCCTAAGGGCCAGTCTAGACGTTTTGAATTTTCTTTTTCGATTAATACAATTTGTCCTATTTTCAATGCCCTTGGTTCTTTTTTCTTATTAAACAACTTCAGTTGTCCAAGGTATTCGGTACGGAACCTGCTCTTTAAAGAGTCGATCACCGTCTGTCGGTATCTAACCCGTCGATCTAAACTGTTAGAGTCAATCAAATCCAAATCAACTTTTCCGTCAGGTTGTAAGTCCTGAATAAATTTCTTTGGCGTTAAAGGTTCTAAATCGGGTTTGTCGTCGGGTACGTACGTCAACGGTCTCGAATTTAACATATTTTCGCAATCAGTCAAAACCGTGTATAATTCTTCGTAATTTAGTGAAGCCCTACCTAAATTCTTTCTTAATAAAATTTTGGTTAACCCTACCATCCTTTCCCACCACCCACCCCACCAGGGTGCGGCTGGAGCCGAAAAAATCCAATTAATTTGTTTATCTTGACCAAAATTTTTAATTTCGTCCCAGTTAAGTTTTTTAAACGCATTATCTGTCCCCACAAAATTTGTCCCGTTGTCCGAATAAATAGTATTTGGCCTTCCCCTTCTATTAATAAATCTCCTTAGAGCCTGCAAGAACGCAGCAGTGGAAAGCGAGCATACTAATTCTAAATGCACTGCTCTGTACACAGCACAGGTAAACAAACAAACATAACATTTTTCTCCGTCTTTTAAAAACAACGGTCCAGCAAAGTCTATGCCTGTAATTTCAAAAGCATACGAAACAATTTCTCGTGTAGCTCTTGCGGTGTCTTCAAGATAACTACGTCAACTTCTCATATTTTTCGGTCTGACATCGACTTTCACTTGCTGTCAAGTTGAAACGATGAATAAATACCACTAAAATCTGACACAGAGATTTCAACGGAATTATCCGTTTTGGGTGTTTTTAAGACGGTTTGACTGGTTTTTAGCTGGATGTCCGTCTGTCTGTGTGTGAGTATGTCTGTCTGCCTATGTCGTGCATAATTCTCACAAATTTTTAGCTGGAGAGTTTAAACATATTTAAAAAATCAAAACAAAAAACATTCCTTACATGTAGTTGTGCTGCGTGATAAAATTTTGTTCAATGGTTAATAACCCATTTTACTGATTCAACAAAAATTCGTAAAAAAAAAACTAATATTTTTCGGATTTCGCTAAAATATACACCAATTACACTTATTTTACTCTTTATAAGTAGGTAAAACATTTTCACTGAACTTCGTTTTTTAATTTGCTGCCATTTTAAAAATATTGACTTTTGAATTTTGAAAATTTAACGCTAAATAATTTCGGAACTATTTCGCCGATTGAGATCAAATGAGCACCAATTTTACCTTTCTATAAAATAAATAAGCCCTCTTTATTTCAACTTAATTTTAATTATTGATGTCTTATATTTATTTATTATTATTATTATTATTTTTAAAACAAAACCTTTTATCCCCAGTAGAGAAAAAAAGTAATGATTTTGAATTAGTATAGAGGGACTAAAACAGGTCTTTCCATCCCTGAACTCAAAAAGTAGGGAGAAAAAGTAAAAGTAGGGTGAAAAAGTAAAGTAGGGCAAAAAAGTAAAGATTGCAACTTAATTATTTTATAAATAGTAGAAAATGTATGGCTAATGTAATGGAAGTTATTGAAATCAGGTTGGCGGCACTGCGCTTTTTTGACCTTGTTTATCTATGTTTACAACATTATAACCTGCATCTAAATAACCTTCTATTTGAGTTTAATTCCAATTTTTATTTGTTTTTAATATTGAATCTCTTATATCTGCTATTAAAAGTGCTTAAAATTATTGTTATTTATTAAAATAATAAATAAAAACTGTGCAATGGACGCAAATGTGTATTTTCTTCCTACTGGAGATAAAATATTGCATGTACCTCGTGAGTAAAGTTCCATTATTCCCCTCGCGATAATTATCTCCCTCGGCTGCGCCTCGGGAGCTAATTAGAGTTATTCCCTCGGCTTCGCCTCGGGATATTTGGGACCATGGTTCCTTCGGCTTCGCCTCAAGAACCAACTTTTTCGCTCAGGGAATAATGGCTTATTTTACTCCCTAGGTGCATAAATAATTATTTCGACCTCAAAACGTGTGAATACCGTATTGCATCGAATTTATGACGCACTAGAATATAAGACGCATCCCGATTTTCAAATCTAAAATTTGGAAAAATTATTAATGCATCGAATATAAGACAACACCCTGTTCCAAAAGGAAAAATCTTTCTTTCTCTTTTATAACAACTTGTTCAGATGTCAAATTTAAGCAGTCTATCATGGATATTGTTGGAATATTGAATCTTTATTTAGATGTAAGGAGCATTTGAATCTTTATTTAGATTTAAGATAGATACCATGCTGGCAGAGAAATAGCAAAGACAGATAGTGATAATAAAATTTTGAAGTAAACAAGAAATGAATAAGTACAACTGAATCTCCCAAAATCTCATCAGAAATTAAACACTTTATAATTCGTGAAAATTGTTGATAAAGGAGGCCTCGACTATGATATCCCGACGAAATTCAGAAAATTGTAAATAAAAAGTAAAATCAAGATCTCAGCGGTACTCTTAAAAGAAAAGTTTGTAGAAAAAAGGTTGATAGATCTGTTACACTTAAATACATCGATTATAAGATGCACTTCGAATATAAGACACATCCAGATTTTCGCGATGCAAAAACGAGAAAAAAGAGCGTCTTATATGCAAACCAAAACCAATATCAGGTACGTCAAAAATTCAAAACCAAACCTTAGCGTCATCGCAATACTTTCTCTTTATACAGGGTGGCGCAGTGCGGATGACCACACTTTAAATTGTTACCATGTGCTTTATGCTTAATACTAGAGCCAGAAGATTGAAATAAAGCAAATTTTCAAGCAGAAATTTGGAAGTTTACTCGACATAGTCAAAAATTTTTAAGTGTGGCAGATAGTAATCGATAAATGACGTCCTTGTCGATTTCCAAATTCACATTAGTCCACATTATTCACACGAACGAGAAAAATTTGACGCACGCGATCCATGAACACTTGTGTGTGCAGTGGCTCCATCTTGTTGGAACCATTGGTGGACAGTATCCATTTCGTTATCCTTTGAATAGGGGATGAAAAGTCGGATTCCCTGACGAGATGTTAGAGAATGTGATGCGCAACTTAGCCCAGCGTCTTTAAGAATGGGTAAGAAGTGGTTAGAGGTGGTTAGCAACTTCGCCCAGTGCCTCTAAGAATGTGTAAATCGACAAGGCGTCATTTATCGGACATTATTTTCCACACTTAATAATTTGCCTTATGTCCAGTAAACTTCCACATTTTTGCTTGAAAATTTCCTTATATCAATCTCCTACCTCTAGTATTAAGCACATGGTGACCATTTAAAATGTGTTCATCCACGCTGCGCCACCCTGCATATACTACGTAAACGATAAAATAAAAAGATAAATATCAACTCAATTGTTATTAATCATCTTTTCTTCTCATCATGTTTTTCGATTAACATCAATTATATAAAAACTTTAATCTTTCCCTCTCTCTAATAACTAAGAGAACATAAAACGAAAAAAAAACAAAAAAAACTAACACTGAGTAAACAGCAAACACACAACAACCAAAAAACTTAATGAAGTTTATCCAAGTTAATTTAAAGTAGAGGTCACCACGTGGGGGCGTAGGGGAAAGCCACGTGGTTAAATTACCCACATTAATATAGACTATATCTATGTCCACCCCCTCCCCTCATTTCTTCAGAACATTGTTTTAACTACATACGACACAATATCTCTCCCTCTTAACATGTAACGTCATAAACATTATTAAACAATGTACACACACTGCAAGAGGGATGTTAATAAAAAAAAATTAAAAAAGAAAACTAACAACATTAACTTTTATAATTAGATTAATTTATCTCAATTGATAAGGGAGTTTAATGTTGTAGGTTTAATCAAACTACTGAACATACTTATTAATATTTTATTAGTGCCCATGTTTTCTTAGTTTTTTTTTTTTTAATTCTACTTTCTTTTCATGTAATATTAAATTGTCTTATTGAAGGGTTAACTAAAAAAAACAAAGATCAACCACGATATGAAGAACACAAAAAATATCATTTATAAAGACATTATGTTCTTAAGTGTCAATTAAGAACTGTATAATTATATATCAACGAGTATTTAAAATGATAAAGACAATTACATAATTAACTTCGAGGCAAAAAATCAAGAAATCAATTTTAGTCTTTGTTCTTAAATTTAAGTGTGGTAGGTTAAAAATGAACACCTCTCTTCAAATTAAACTTTATTTTAAAACTATCTTTTAGCCTAAACTTTAAAAAAAAAAAAAAAAAAAAAAAAAAAAAAAAACCAGTCGCATTTGTATTGCTTCCGAGCTTACCGAAGGCAAAGGAATCTATGTGATGGTTCTGAAGATCGAAAATATTTTATTTCTCCGATTTCCAAAATTCCAAGACAGAAATCCATTTCAGACATCAGAGAACATTTTTGGTTCCGTGTCTGTCTGTATGTCAGTTGGTCGCTCAATTTTTGCGAACCAACATATCTTAAAAAATACACGTCTGATTTTAATGAAATTTGTATAGTAGTTTATAATTAGCTCATTGTTGGTCCTATATAAGTTTCAACCTTCTGCGCCCATTTGTTTCTCTTCAACATGCGCACAAAAATACATTTATTTACACCTATATCTTCAAAAGTATACTAATCACACTACTTATTATATATGATTTGTGTGAAACTTTTAAAGTTTATCGAAAGTAACCCATAGATAGCCCCAGACAATATTGAACAGTCTGTGCTCTTTAACTTTTGCTAAATTGATACTTTAATTCATAAAAAAAAATCAAAACAATTTTGACATATTAAAAAAAGGGAAACAAATAAATTAGACAATAATGACTAGTAAATGCATAAAATCAATAAAGTACATACTAAGATGCGAGGGAGCTATGTGCCACACTAATTGGCAGACTATTTTAATGTGTTTTCTCCATTTAACAGCTTTCATTTTAATATGAATATTGCTTCCGAGCTTACCGAAGGTAATGGAATCATTGCGTTATCACTTTTGAGAACGAAAATCTTTTATGTCTCCGATTTTAAAAATTCCAAGACAGAAATCCGTTTCAGACACCAGGGAACATTTTTGGTCTCGTGTCTGTCTGTCGGTCTATGTGTCCGCGAATTATGAAACGTGTGACGATAACTTGAGTAAATGTCGACCGATTTTGATGAAATTTGGTAGTCATGTTCATTTTACCAATGCCCAGGACGAGTTCGTTGGACAACGTTATCCGTCCAAGCGTTCAGGAGCGACGCTCGCGTAAACGTGAACTTCATATTTAAAATTGGAATTTTAGGTCGGGAAAAAATCTAACTTCACTTATTCAATGAGACAAACATTTTTTACAAGTACAATTTTTGAAGTGAAACTTCTTTGGCGGCGGTAGAGTGATTTTTTCATATAGTGAAATCGTGTAACGAAGTTTGCGATTCGAGACTCGTCCAAGTGTAACATTTTTACAGATTAATTGTATTATATCTATTTAAAGACCAGCAAATCAAAACTAACATTTAATTTTATTGGAATAAATGTGGTTGCCTTAGCGTAGCAATATTTTTTATTTTAATTAAATGTAATGCATTCTAGAACTTAAGTTTCACTTCTAATGCGTGAGAGCCTCACACATATTTTTTTTAGTAAAACCAACAGCGACAAGTGTTAAAGATCGCTAAAGCTATTAATAGTTTTTACACAATAAACAATATAACAATAAATTAATATAACAATAATTTTAATGTTAATATAAAAATAAAGTGCATGATAGGATGCGAGGAAGCTATGTGCCACACTAATTGGCAGTCTATTTTTATTGTAACAGTTCGCATTCATCGAAAACTAAATTTATACTGGGAATGTAAAGTTATATCTGAGTGCACTGCAATGCACAAGGCCAAGTTCCAATAAGCAGTAAGTATATCTTGAACATTTGTAAATCAAACATCACAATTATATTTATTGAAATATCTAGATTTGTTTTGAAAAAGTGCCTAATGATGGGGTGATGTAAAGTTCATTTTCTGTTATTTCTCTGTTAATGACTTTGGAGAATATCAATTACTTTACCTAAATGCCGCTTTTTGTGTCATTATCATTATTACACAATTTGTCAGATAAAGAAGGATGCGGGCGATGACTGTAGGCACAGGTGAACTGAATTACAATATGTAATGTACAATTTATAATTAGTTATTGCACAATATTCTCTTGCTTATCTACTCTAAATATATCCAAACACACAACAATAATAATTATAAGAGAGATCTAAATTAAACCAAAAGCTGATGATTTCTATCTAGACTTATGTTTTGTCATGTCATTCATTTTTTGGTTATTACATACGAATATTCTCATCAATTAGATGATAATTTGTAAATCTATTGACTAATTAGACATCGTGAGACTCTATTATTAAAGCGAGCGTAATGCAATTAATATCTATCTATATTATTAAAAAAAATTTGTACACAAACAAGTTCAGTGAGAGTGCTAATACTAAACTGTGTGGTTAAGAGAGAATTGGGAAATACCCCCCCGAGAAGAGTAGTTGTAAACAAACAAGTTCAGTGAGAGTGATATACTAAAATGTGTGTAAGAGAGAGTAAGGGAGATACCCCCCGAGATGAGGAAAGAAAGAAAAAAATTGAAGGGAACTGTGACGTCATTCCCGAGGCAAACGATCCTTGCGACAATGTGGCACACAATGTGGTACACTCAGACTAATGTGGTACTTCCTTAAACTGCCACTAGGTGCAAATATATTTTTATAATAATTCAAATTATAGTAAATAGACTTAAAATAATTCTAATTCTAATACTCTATACTGGGCAGTGGCCGCTTTTTAAGGGTTGACAAGCGAAGCGAGGGGGCTGAGCTCCCGAGTAAGATATTAAGAAAATATGATGAGTTGATAATTATAGAGAGAATGATTGTAATAGAGAGCCGTGCAGAGGGGAAGAAGGCTGCCTTTCTACATATTCCTTAACTTAGATATTCCAGCTATCTTCATTTCAACTATTATAAAATGTATCACTTCACTACTCAAAAACTACTGCTTGTATCAAGTTGAAATTTTACATGCCTGTTTCAATAGAACATTATATTATTCAAGTGAAGTTTTAATAAAATCGATACATTAGAACGTCAGATATTGGTGAAAACGTTGTTTTCTCTGTTAAATGTTTAGGTCCACTTAAGCGATCTTTATCACTTCAATGCATTGTTGCTGTTGGTTTTACTAAAACAAGTTTTTGTTTAATGTAAGAAGCTCGCTTTAATTATATATTATATTGTATTGTCTATTGTCATCGGAAATGTTTAATCTGTGGAAGGTTTCTACGTAGTCGAGAAGTGGGTCTAATTCATGTTACAAGACTGGAGACATGTGAACTTGAATAAAAGCATTTAAAAATGTCACTTTTTCGCTTAAAATCAACTTTCCGAGATATTTTTAAGAAAATTTCATTCTATCTTAAAAGCATTTGATTAAGCGTGTTCACGTTGTTTTCGTTGTTAACACTAATCTAAGTAGATTCCAACATTGAAAGCTTATATGACCTCCATTTTAGAATTACAATTATATTTCATAAATAAAACATTAGAGTATTCAGGAAAAATAATGTTTTATTAAACATTTCAAGAAAATGTATCCGGGGAAAATGAAAGAAATGTTGTTTTTTCGTTTGTGAAAACTTGAGTTTTTACTTTCTCATATAAAGAGAAAGTATTGTGATTGTGAGAAAATTCAATTTTGAGATTTTTGATAGATTTACACGTTTTTAGGTCCCTTGGGACCAAGAAGAAAGTGGCTTTTAAAAAATTACTGTCGTCTGTGCAGACGCTTGGAGCCTAAGCTGCTGGGCCAATTTTAACGAAATTTTGTATACATGTTCAGAAAAATCATAGTCCGAGGCGGAAAAAAATTATCCCTCGAAAATCGTTTCGACGATTTTCATTAAAAAAAATCTAAAATTTAATCCATTAATACGAATATAACAATATAAGTCGTTCTCCCGGGAAAATCTAGTTTTAGAGGTAATAGCTTTAAACGCAGATAGAGAGTGGCCAGGTTCGATTCCCCGACGAGGAGAAGTTATTTTTATTAAACATTTAGATGAAATGATCAAAAATAATTAAATATACCTACGAAAACTAATTAATGGAAAACACTGGGTTAAGTAATTATGAACTCGTATATGAGAAAGTTTGTCTGAGTTGTCTCGGACCGATTTTTGTTTTTGAAAACTTACAGTTTTTTTTATAGGAGATCTCACTATGTTACTATTTATTCCCAATAAATATATTAGAGAAATATAATATAAACTTGATTTTAAACTTTTTACCCTAAGGCGAATTGTTGAAGATAGTTTTAAAAAGCTTAAAACTATCTTCAAATATTTTTTAATAAGTATTAGTTAAAAGTTCCGACCTATTAATTCTACCCTGTCACACCAACCAAAAACTTTTCAATAGTTAAGAAAAATCTACTTTTTTTTCTTCAAAAAGGGAAATGTAGGTTCGACTTATTTATTTTTTTCACCCACAAAAGCCTAATTACTTTGTAGGTTGCCTACTATAGAAGGTCTAGGCGGCGCCTCAGTCATTAAACCTTGAAAACCCCAATGTACCCTGACGAACCTAACGGTACTACCGCAAAAAAACCAATATATTCTGGACTCATAACAATAGAAATAATGTTTATAACCAATAATTAGCAAGCAAAGGGAAAAATAGCTAAATATAAAAGCATTACGTAGTGTGAAACGAAATGAAAGGCAAATTGAGGGTATTTCCATTTTGCAAAAAGATAGAGTTTTAATGTTGCCCCATCTCTCTAACAGGGTTTTAATGTTGCCCCATATCACTGATAGGGTTTTTATGTCATCCCATCTCACTGGATGTGTTTAAACGTTGCCTCATCTCACTGAAAGGGTTTTAATATTCTCCTTGTCCCATCTCACTGACAAGGTTTTAATGTGGTCCCATCTGACAGGCAGGGTTTTAATGGGGTCCCATCTGACAGGCAGGGTTTTAATGGGGTCCCATCTGACAGGCAGGGTTTTAATGGGGTCCCATCTGTCAGGCAGGATTATAATGGGCTCCCATCTGACCGGCAGGTTTTTAATGGGGTCCCATCTGACAGGCAGGGTTTTAATGGGGTCCCATCTGACCGGCAGGGTTTTAATGTTGCCTCATCTCACTAATGAAAGGGTTTTAATGTTGCCTCATCTCACTAACAGGGTTTTAATGTTGTCCCATCTGACCGGACGGGTTTTAATGTGGTCCCGTCTCACTGGCAGGGTTTTAATACTTGCTAATCTCTTTGGCAGGGTTTTAATGTGGCCCCATCTCACAGATAGGGTTTTAATGTGGCCTTATCTCACAGACCGGGTTTTAATGTTTACTCATCTCACGGGCAGGGTTTTAATGTTTACTCATCTCACTGGCAGGGTTTTAATGTTTAGTCATCTCACTGGCAGGGTTATAATGTTTAGTTATCTCACTGGGCTGGGTTGTAATGTTTACTTATCTCACTGGCTGGGTTTTAATGTTTACTCATCTCACTGGCTGGGTTTTAATGTTTACTCATCTCACTGGCAGGGTTTTATTGTTTACTCATCTCACTAGCAGGTTTTTAATGTTTACTCATCTCACGGGCAGGGTTTTAATGTTTACTCATCTCACTGGCAGGGTTTTAATGTTTACTCATCTCACTGGCAGGGTTTTAATGTTTATTCATCTCACTGGCTGGGTTTTAATGTTTACTTATCTCACTGGCAGGGTTTTAATGTTAAATCATCTCACTGGCAGGGTTTTAATGTTTATTCATCTCACTGGCTGGATTTTAATGTTTACTCATCTCACCAGCAGGGTTTTAATGTTTACTCATCTCACTGGCTGGGTTTTAATGTTTACTTGTCTCACTGGCAGGGTTTTAATGTTTACTCATCTCACTGGCTGGGTTTTAATGTTTAATCATCTCACTGGCCGGGTTTTAATGTTTACTCATCTCACTGGCTGGGTTTTAATGTTTACTCATCTCACTGGCAGGGTTTTAATGTTTACTCATCTCACTAGCAGGTTTTTAATGTTTACTTATCTCACTGGCAGGGTTTTAATGTTTAATCATCTCACTGGCAGGGTTTTAATGTTTATTCATCTCACTGGCTGGGTTTTAATGTTTACTTATCTCACTGGCAGGGTTTTAATGTTTACTTATCTCACTGGCAGGGTTTTAATGTTTAATCATCTCACTGGCAGGGTTTTAATGTTTACTCATCTCACTGGCAGGGTTTTAATGTTTACTCATCTCACTAGCAGGGTTTTAATGTTTACTCATCTCACTGGCTGGGTTTTAATGATGCCCTATCTCATGCCTCTATAGGTAGGGTTTTAATTTGTTAGTTGAACAAATGTAGAGAGTTAATTGATGTATAAAAATCAGGATCTCGGCTTCGCATCTTTCATCTCATCCCTTTTTTTTAATTTAATTTAAAAGAGAAACCTTTTCTTGTGAATTTTTTTTCAATATTCTTTTTCCTTCATAAGTCTTTATGATGATCTTGCTTCAATTCTTTGGCTACTTTATTGCATTACTGTAAGAATGTATTGGAAGTCTTACATTTTTTTTAACCTGATCTTGTATCTGACATTAGAGAATATTATTTTATTTTATCCATAACGTAATAATATGTAGTAGTAGTGATTTGGGCAGACATATATATCGTCGCTAGATGAAGTAAAAATTATTCCCTCTCTCGGCTCAAATTACTATACTAATAATGAACAAGAGGAACACAAACACCATGAACAATGATGAATTGGTACGGTTCAACCAAAAAAATGGATCAATGAATTTGACTACAGAAACATGAATATGCCTAGAGAAGAATGCGAAATATAGTCGCTAGATGAAGTAAAAAATCTTTTCTCTCTCTGCCCAAATCATAATATTAATGATCATGAGGATGAGGAACACTATCACCGCATGAACACTAATATATTATATTTCAAAGAAATAAAAAACATATGTGAACCTGATATTTGTTAATCTGATATATGTGAATCTGAGAATCTAAGATTTGAATCATTTGTATGCAAAAATTCACGATATAGGAAAAACACTGCGATCACAATTCGCGTAAGATCGCGATAATACGCGGAGCTGGCTTAAGAAGTTGTCATTAAATCCTATGTGAATTTATTTTTGTGGGAGTGTTTGAAATCAATGGTTTATTCAAACAAATCAATACATTATCACATACACTATATCTACTTTATAAACATACTTTATCGAACTTTGCATTTGACATTAGGATAAATTTATTTGAAAGAGTCATCTAAAATTGGTAGAAAAATTTACACCTGAAAATAAAGCCGAGATGGCCATTTAAATACAGTTCTATTTAAAACAATGTAATAATTCGTACTTTAAAATAAAACAATTTTACTTCATTCAGCTCACTAAAGGGAAGCTATGGGATCATACTGAAGCACAAACATTTTTTTAAAATCTCCGATTTCAAAAATTTCAGAAATCTGATTTAGCAGATATGGAATATTTTTGGTCCTGCCCTTATACTTTCTTCAATTCAAATGTTGAATTAACATATCTTACAATGGTATTTGCATTGTTGGTATACCATATAAATTTTAACCATTTGCGCAAGTTTTACTTTCCCATGTAAAGAGAAAGTATTGTGAGGCGCGAAAATACAATTTTGATGCGGTAACACGTTTGGAGGTCGTCTGACTTCAAAAAGTGTTTTTTTAAAAATTGTCTGTCTGTGCAATCTAAAGCCTAAACTAAAGCCTAACTGGGCCAATTTTGACGAAATTTGGCATACATTTTCATAAAAATCATACCCTGAGATGAAATCGAGACCTGAATTTTAGACTCTACCCCCAAAAACTCAAAAACGGTTCCGACGATTTTGATTTTTAAGAAAATCTAAAATGTAGTCAATTTAAATATGACTAACGATATAAGCCGTTTTCGGAAAAATCTACTTCCTAAGAAAATAGATTTAAACGCGGACGGAGAGAGGCTGGCTTCGTTTTCCCGAGAAGTTATTTTTATGCTATATTTGAATATAATGTTCAATAATAAATAACTGTATCTAAACTCATAAACAAATAGATGGAAAACACTAGGCTAAGTTATTATGATCTTGTATAAGAGAAAGTTTGTCTGAGTTGTTTCGGACCATTTTTTTTTTTACTTTTTCTCGCATACGCACTACGCACATTCGCACAAACATACATTTATTAACAACTTATAACTTCAAAAGAACTCATCGGATTTTTATGAAATATTGATGGTTAGTCAATATGAAATATTGAGGGTCCCGAAGAAAGCCCCATATTAAATTCCGATTGTATCGTCTTGCACATTAGATATTTCTAAATTGATACTTCTATTCGTGTAAAAATAAAAAAATAAAAATGTTTGGCATATTTCAAAAAAATAATTAAATTAATTATAATTATTTATGCACCTAGGGAGTAAAGTAAGCATTATTCCCTGAGCGAAAAAGTTGGTTCATGAGGCGAAGCCGAAAAAAACCATGGTCCCTAAATCCCGAGGCGAAGCCGAGGGAATTAGACTCTTTTATTCCCTCGGCTGCGCCTCGGGAATAACTCTAATTAGCTCCCGAGTCGCAGCCGAGGGAGATAATTATCGCGAGGGGAATAATGGCACTTTACTCATTAGGTACATACAATATTTTATCTCCAGTAGGAAAAAAATACACATTTTTGTCCATTGCACATTTTTTATTTATTATTTTAATAAATAACAATAATTATTTGCACTTTTAATAGCAGATATAAGAGATTCAATATTAAAAACAAATAAGAATTGGAATTAAACTCAAATAGAAGGTTTTTTAAATGCAGGTTATAAACAAAGATAAACATGGTCGAAAAAGCAAGTGTCGCCAACCTTGCATTACATTAGCCATTCATTTTCTACTATTTATAAAATGCAACTTATTTGCCCTACATTACTTGTTCGCCCTACTTTTACTTTTTCTCCCTACTTTTTGAGCTCAGGGATGAAACGACTTACTTTAGTCCCTCTAAACTAATTCAAAATCATAACTTTTTGTCCCTACTGGAGATAAAAAAATTTTAGGTTGTAGAAGTATAACGTCAATAAAATACGTGATTGAATGCTAGAAAGCTATGTGCCACACCATCACATTGCATTCATTACGTTCAGTAAACTCAGAAGCAAAACAATGGATTTGTATAAATTACCCTTAATAGGATAACTAATTGAAATTAATTTAATAAAATACCACTTTTTCAAATCTTAAAAATTTTATTAATTCCTGTTTATTAGACATTCATATTAATTTAACAACACCTAAATACTCAATAATTAATCACATTCTAACAAGTAATAATTAAAATTGAAAAATTAAAACAAAATTATCATTATATTATAAATTCAGTAGTAAGATACATAATGAGAATTTAAACGTTAATTCTTATTTCAAAATGAAACTCTCTTATTCAATTATTTAATTAAAAAAAAAAAAAAAAATGTAAATTCAGTTTATAAGAATTTGTAATGGGGCAAAAGAGAGAATATCTTTCAAAAATGCTATTTTAAAAATGAAATTTTATGATAATAAAGGATTTATGAATAGTCAGTGAAAGATGGAGTTGTTAAAACTGTTTTTGTTTTTTTCGTAAGACAAAAAAATGTACTAAAAACCTGGGTTTACATATATTTAATGTTACATCTGTATAATTAGTTGTAAATATTAATGTTTTTCAAACGAATTAAATGGTTCTTTTCTCTCGCTTAATATTATTTTTTTATTTAGAAATTTATTTTAACGATTTTTTAAGAACATTTTAATTTTTTGAATACTTTTTTCCCCATAATCTTGCCTAAATTTATTAATTGTTTCTTTAATTTTATTTCATTTTTTTTTTTCTTTTATTTATATGATCATCCTATTTACAAATTAATGAAGACTGTATTATTCAGGTAATAAAATAAAAGAATGGGCATTCTTCAATATTAATGATTTGTGGACACAAGATGTATAAATAAAAATATTTCTAAGAATATTTGTACGAGTATAATATCCTTTTGGCCATGAATATAAAAATCCAGTCCGTGATAAATAAGAAGAACTTTCTCCTTCACATATATTAATAGAGGGGGGGTGTAAAATTAGTAAATTTGTTTAAAAAAAATAGGTACGTGTGGTGTCGCGGTATACCCGATAGGAACGAACTTCCTTACTCTTTTCATGAAATATAAATATATAAAATTCACTGCTAAGTATGCGATAATAACTACTTATACATGGCGGAGTTAGAAAACACAATTAAAAGAGGAGCATTTTTTTTTTTTATTATTGAAGCAAGCATCTTGCAATAAATATGTTTTGAATATTGAGAAAATTGGGTAACATGATGAGTTTATAGTTAAAGTGCATGATTGTAGTTTAGAGCCGAGTATTGAGGCAACAGTAATGCTTCCTCAGACTTCCCCACCTAGACTCCATTTAAAATAAAATATTATAAAATATATCACGTTTCAACACAAATACTTCTGCTTGTATCAGGTTGTAATATTACGTGCCTGTTTCTATTGTACTTTAGACGATGAGTTTGAAGTTTTAATAAAATCGTTACGTTAGAACGTAACGTATCAGTAAAAACATTTTTTCTCTATTTTAAACGTTTAGGCCCATTTTAATAAATTTAGCGATCTTTATCACTTCATAGCTGTGTAGGTGTTAGTTTTACTAAAAAAAAAAATTACAAAAGTGGTTTGCCATTGAATTGATGAAGTTAGCATTTTTTTGCCGTCCTAAAATTCAAATTTTAAATTTGAAGTTTACGTTTACGCGAGCGTTGCATGGGAACGCTTGCGCGGATAACATTTTCCAACCAACTCGTTCTGGGCATTGGTAAAATGAACATGTGTACCAAATTTCAACTAAATCGGTCATCTTTTACTCAAGTTATCGTCGGTTTTGTGATTTTGGATCTGTCGGATTCACTCGCGGGCTCTTGACGCTGTAACGTGCCCTAAGGAACATCGTTCCAAAAATAGAATTGATTTGATTCTATGTAATCCATTGGTGAAACCAAGTGGCTTTCCTTTGGCTCCAATTTATTAACATTAACCAATAACAATTAAGTTTTTGACTGTTCTGTATTTACTTGGTGCCCGTTTTAAACGCGTTTTTAGGTTTCTGTACAAAGTACAAAAAGAAACCTTATATAACGGCTCTGTCTGTCTGTCCGTTGCTTGTTTCAATACTATACTATAGCTAGAAACATGAAATTCGGCACACAGGTGCACCTCGGCATTTGAGAAAACTGGACACATTTTTGATTTTTCACACTTAATATTTTCAAGATGGCGGCCAATATGGGTGACTAACATGGGTGACAACATTGATTTAGTTACCATAACATGTTATACATCAATTTAAATGTCTTGAAGAGTAGAAAAAGAATATTTCTATTAAAATTAGAGTAATTATATTATACTTAATAATTTTAACTTTAATGTACAGAAACCGGCGATTGTCGCCCCACGTACTTACGTGAAGCGCGCCTTACTTGGTTTCTCCTCAGTTAGAAGAGAGGAGATAATTAAAGTTTTGTATAATTGATGTTAATCGAAAAATTAGATGAACAGTGGAATTGGATAATAACCACTCACATGTTGTTTTCTTTTCTACTTCTCATAATATAAAACATTATGAAATCCTTCCATAAAAATAAAATGAGGAAACCAAATTAATAATCTAGAACATTGCAACTAATAATTGGACAATAGTAATTTTAAGTAACTATAATATGTAGTAACACAATTAATATCTCGACCAGAATAATATCGTCTACAACACAACGTGACACATAATAGTGAACTTAATTGTGGCTACTGACAGGACCCGTCACAATATATTCTAAAGATTGACCAAGAATAGATGGCACTTAGGAAAAATTACAGGGAAGTACTTGTATCCAGAATAGATGGTATCTAGAATACTTGTATCCAGAATAGATGGTATCTAGAATATTTGTATTCAGAATAGATCGTATCTAGAATACTTGTATCCAGAATAGATGGTATCTAGAATACTTGTATCCAGAATAGATGGTATCTAGAATGCTTGTATCCAGAATAGATGGTATCTAGAATACTTGTATTCAGAATAGATCGTATCTAGAATACTTGTATCCAGAATAGATGGTATCTAGAATACTTGTATCCAGAATAGATGGTATCTAGAATACTTGTATCCAGAATAGATGGTATCTAGAATACTTGTATCCAGAATAGATGGTATCTAGAATACTTGTATCCAGAATAGATGGTATCTAGAATACTTGTATTCAGAATAGATCGTATCTAGAATACTTGTATCCAGAATAGATGGTATCTAGAATACTTGTATCCAGAATAGATGGTATCTAGAATACTTGTATTCAGAATAGATCGTATCTAGAATACTTGTATCCAGAATTGATGGCATTTGGGAAAAATTACAGGGAAGTACTTGTATCCACGTACTTTTTAGGGTTTAGTAGATTATTAAACATTATATGTTAGATATTATAATTGAAATACAAATTTTAGGGTTTCGAGGTCATCCTAGAAACCCTTATGCTTTTGTTAGTTCGTCCGTCGCATCTTGGAGTATATCTCCCGACCTACTGTAGCTAGAGATTTGAAATTGGGTATACAAGTTAAACTTCTTTGCCCAAAAACAGAAAAAATATTTTTAACTTAAACACGAATATATATTGCGAATTGTTCTCAATATATTATATTTATTGTAATTTTTATGTTTGGTATCAATTTAAAGGTATTAACATTTGGATTACAAATATATATCGCGTTTCCAAAATGGTAACCATTTTACCCCCCAAAAATTTAAAACAAATCGCAATAACAAAATATCCCCGCTACCCCATTAAGACAGGTCCTAAAAATAAGGCAACAATACAAAAATAACAACACATCTCTTTGGTCCAATGATATTTCCGGGAGTTGATTAAAAAAAAAAGTCAAATTTTAGGTGGCCGTAACTATGGAGACCCAAATTTTTTTGAGAATTTGTAGGTGCGGAAATTATTTTAAAGGTATTGAAATTTTGTTCACAAATATATATCGCGTTTCTAAAATGGCGGTAATTTAACCCCCGAAAACAATATAACAAAACGCAAAAAATGCCCTTCCCCTCTACCCCATTAGGACATGTCATAAAAATCCAAAGTGGCGGCCATTAACTCCTAAAAGAATTAAATAAGTGCATACCTAAGATATTAACGAATAATATATGCACACATTGCTTCTCAAAAATTCAACTTTTTATCGATTCTTTAGTTTGACAAAAAAGAAAATTAAAAAAAATATATACAATTCATGAATTTTTTATGACTGAAGAAACCCTTTTAGTAACTTACTGGCAAGTATGTATTTAACTTTTGGATTTTTTACACTTCTCCATCCTGCTCTATATGAAAATAACAAATTTAGGCGGAAGGCCTCAAAAATCAAAACAAAAAAATAAAGGGTCCCTAATTAAACCAATAAGGAATGCCACATTAAAAAAGTATATAAATATTTGTAACCTATTCTTCAGGAGCTTTCATTTGATACCCCACTCGATAAAGACAAAAAATTGAGTTTACCCCATTTTTGCGAATTCGTCATGCGCATATTAAATTTTTATCTTCTCTATATTTTTCTTATGTGTGGGTCAAAATGTTACGCCAGTGTCTCCAATTTTTAACTTTTTAGCTTAAACGGTTCAAGAGATATGAACCAAAGATCGACGGTCGAACAGACACATCACCGTATTTTCTGGGTTCGGTTCCCCGCCGAAAAGAAGTTATTTTTATGATAAATTTTAATTTTTAAGTTTTTGGTAGTTTTCATACTACGGAAAGTTAAATTTTAATTTAAATCAAATTATAATTATTATTAACTACGGGAAACAGACAGTGAAAAATACACTCCTGTGCCGGGATTTGAACCACGGGCCTCTATATATAGAGGCCCGTGGTTCAAATCCCGGCACAGGAGTGTATTTTTCACTGTCTGTTTCCCGTAGTTAATAATAATGATAAATTTTAATAAAATGTTCAATAATAATTAAATGTTAAGAAAACTCGAAACACTAATAAATAGAAAACACTGGGCTAAGTAATTATGAACTCGTATATGAGAAAGTTTGTCTGTTTTATCTCGGAACGATTTTTAAATGAAGAATTCGTTACATAGAAGTAATTTTAGCACCTTATAAATGATATCCTGTTGTTAAAACTAACGACATCATTCGAAAAATAACTTATTTTTCGGATATTGAACCATTGATTCTCATTAGTTTTCGTTGTTTTGAACCGTACTGTAGTATTATAAGGATGAAGAAAAAAAATATAGTTTTAACTAAATTGTTTGAAGAAAAAAAATAACAAATAATAGGAAATGCATTTATTATAAAATCTTTTGCTGATGATTTCGAAGTGATTAAACATTCATCAACAGAGAAAATACAAATGTTAAGAAATCTAACGAACAGAGAAAACATTCTTTTGAACAAATAAAAAAAAAATAAAAAAAATAAATTAAGACAAGTGGTATCTCATATACAGTGGAGATGTGTTAGAGATTTGTACAGTATGGATACATCTTAATTATTGGTAAGGTAGAGAGAAATCTAAACCTTTCAAGTAATCTTAAAGTTTCGTAGCATATTGGAAAATTCAAGTTTAAAAGTTTTTTGGTATCTCTCGACTTAACTACTTCTCGCTACACAAGTTTTTTCTAATGTAGTTGTCAAGATTTTTTTTTTTTTTTGTTTCTTAACACGGTCTTGTATAGATTAAGAGTCGAAGCTAGAAGGCCTTCTAAGTCATTAGGATTATTCCTACATCGAGATCTCTCTCTTGGGATTCTGTCGGTCAAATCAAGTGAAAAATACATTAGGGAGCCGTGGAGCTCAGAGCAGCATTAATAGTTTTCAACATTAAGGCCAAGGCGAGTATATATATTATTGGCTAGAACTATAAAGTACACTCAGACACACAATCTTTCAACCGAATTATACTTCTATCTTGCATAACTTCATTTATAAACCATTCTAAAATCAAAAACTCCAAACTCTCTATAACATTTTTTGTTAACAAGTTTCAAATAAAATATAAACCCTTAAAATATTTTCGAAAGTAAAATAAAACTATACAAATATATTTTATTTGTTATTCACCCACACCTAATAGTCCAGGAGATAGCGTGCAAAAAAGAGTCTGACTAACATCAAGCTAGAATTTCAATCATTTAGCGCCTTTTAAGAGTATGTGGTCGGCTAAGTTCGTCTGCGGGACATAGCTTGGCAATATAGGAGTTTGAAAAAAACAAACCGGTGGAGAGCGGCCATGTCTCACCAATTATGGTGGACAATGTGATTTTCATGATCCTGAGTACAGAATTAGTTAGTAGACCAAAAATTAAGTCGATGTTATTTTCACACTTGATAGGTTAGTTATTCAAATATTAGTAAAAATCAACGTGACCACCTGTCAAGGAATAAATCAACATCAACTTGATTTTTGGTCTACTAACTAATTCTGTACTCAGGATCAAGAAAATCACATTGTCCACCATAATTGGTGAGACATGGCCACTCTCTACTGGATTGTTTTTCCAAACTCCTATTGCCAAGCTATGTCCCGCAGACGAACTTAGCCAATCACTTATTCTTAAAAGGTGCTAAAAGATTGACTTGTATAAAAAATTCTAGCTTGATGTTAGTCAGACACTTTTTTGCACGCTATCTCCTGGACTATATCCAACTGTGGGCCTGGAAAACCGTATGTACTTTAAACTTTCTCATGTCTCATGTATTACTACATATTGCTTATAGTCCAGGAGATTGCGTGCAAAAGAGTGTCTGACTAACATCAAGCTAGAAATCTGTGTACCAGTTAATATTGTAGTGCCTTTTAAGCATGTGTGGCCATGTATATTATATTTTAAGTAAAAATTTGATGATAATATCTAAACACTGCGCTGGCTATACATTCTAAAGTTATTAACAAATATAATTTTACGGTTTAAGGCAAATGTTATTGAATTTGGGGATAAAAGTATCAAGTACAGCTTATTACCGAGGGGTTATTAAATAATTCTTGAGTGGGTCAAGAGACGAGCCTTTATTAAAAATCTTACAAAATATAAGTAAGCGGTCATAAGAGAGAGAAAATTTCGAGGAAACTGCTGGAGGCTTAAGAATAACGATGGTAATATCTTCTTTACTGCTATCCACTGTCCATCTACTGTCTATTTACTGCCTCTTTACCACTGCAGACCAGTCTTAACTTAGTCTTAATAGTAGTATCAGTAACATTACAATATATACTTGAATATATTGAATGTAGGTGCACACAACGAAAACCTCTATAAAATGAATATTTTCAGTTTCCCCACGAATTCTCCATATAAAAATGTTGCTATAGAACGAAAATAATGTCTCTACAACTAACAAAATTCCTAGAACTAATAGTACAGTAAAACTAGATTAAAAATTGCCCAAACCCAAACATCCAAAAAAAAGAAAATTCTACCTCACGCCAAATTGTTCTTTACACTCCTCGTAGTAAGTGATACAAAGTTGCACGACCTAGAGCTTCGGGTTTGGGGGGAGAGGTTGAAAGGGGGGGGGGGGAAAGGGTGTGTTAAAGCATTTTTAGCAAATATCTCGAAAACAATGAGGTTTAGCGTCAACTTTGATGTATACAAAATTTATCTACGTAATATTGTGAACAAAAATGGTCTTAAGAATTTTTGTGCTAAAGTAAACGGTAACGGAGGTATGGAGGTTTAAAAATATCACTATTTTCAATTCACTTTTTGCGTCCAATTACAAGCGTTTTTCTCAATTATCTCGAAGGGCATTTGATATATACAAAGGCTGCTGCTCCTGAGGAATTACTCAAACTCATTGTTTGAGCTTGCAAGGAGGGGTGTGTGCAAAACTGTGAGTGTCGAAGGAGTGGATTGAAATGCTCAAACATGTGCATATATTGCTCGGGACATGGGTGCATGAACAGAGATTCACTAGGTATAGACGATGACATCGATGAAGATGATCCTCAAAGTAAAGAGGAGTTTCAAGATTGAGCTTAGAGATTTAAAGCGTTTCATTTTTATTTCCACATAACCCCTCAAGGGAGGAATACTATAATCTTGACGCTATTGATTACTAAAACTTTTTAATAGGAAATGTACATAACATATAATTACACTTTTCTATTTTTGAACATGATTCTATACATTTCTACACTTTCGAGAAGTTGTTTAGTTTCATTTCTTAAAACTTCAATTTTCTATTTTTTGTTTTTTTAAGATTGCAACCGAACTATTTTGTCTAAAGGCTTCATTTTGTGCTTGTATAAAAGCCAAATAAATTTATCACAACTTCGTTTCTTATTACTTTTCTCGTAGGTGAAAGGTTTTATGCCAATATTCGACCCCGAAAAGAGAGCAATACTTAAATTAAATAAGTAAATATCTGGCCGACAAATTTTCGGCGAATTAATTAATATTGGTGGTTTTTTTACATTCGAGTTTACTGCTCTAGCATTCTAATAATTTTGCGTAATCTACCTCCATTAATTTAAGTGGTTAATCAACATCATCTTTACTCAGTGAAGAGAAATCTCTTAGTCTCAGTCTCAGTTTAGATTAAAAAATTTTATTTTTATAAAGCTCAAATTTTTCCAGCGTAATTTACACACTATACAAATGTCTAAACAAAAGTATAATAATCTATTCAAAGACGTACATAATGGAATGAAGAACAAAGAAGTATCCTGTAAATACGAAATCGGTTCGAGTGTCTAACCGGCATTCAATATTTATTATACGAAACAAGTGGAGATTCTAATAAGAGATTCAGAAGTCGTAATTATGGAGACGTAGATAAAGCAGTTCTGGAAAGGGTAAAATGGGTACAGGACAAAAAGTCTCCTCTTGCAAGTTCACTTGTTTTTAATCTTAAAACAAATTCTATACCTTTAATATGAAATCACTCCGAGTTCAGTGTTCACAATTTTGAAAAACAGGGATTTTAATATTTAAACTATACGAAACAATTGGAGATTCTAAAAAGAGATCTAGAGTTCGTAAGTTTGAAGACGTAGATGAAACAGTTCTGTAATCCGTGAAATTGGTAAGGGATGAAAACCTTCCTCTTTCACGAACACTCATTTTTTTCTTTAAAGAAATTTCTATATAGCGAATTGTTTCTCTGAAAGCATCAATTTCATTGTATGGAGGTCAGAGTGTATTTATTTTATTGAGAATAGGTAAGATATTTGACAGGAGCTTTAATTACAGTCAGATGGTCATATAAGTTATTGATGTATTACATGTACGTATATTTGTTAACGTTTATTGTAAATCTTAACATAAGGTTAGCTGAGAATGAAGGCGTTGCCCTTACTCCCCCAAAAAACCATAATATCCTTTTAATAATAATTCGATGTTATTAACTGACCCTTATTTTTCGAGTAAAAAAAATATATACATGAAGGATCGAACGGTAGGTTTTTGGAAGCTTTTAATAACATGCCCTTTGATTTGGTGAAGGTCTGATGAGGTTTCAACCTGTTGTAGGTTCACAATCTGGTCATGTTGTGACCGTTACCTTACTACATCAAGTTAGGATTGGATGCGGTCAGTGGCGTAGTAACCGCAGTTACCGTAACACCTGGAGTTTTGTAACACCTGGTGTAGATGGTCATTACTTGTAGAGTCGCTAACCTACTGACGCACAACTGTTTCCTTCATGACCTGGTCCATCCTAACTTTACTTGTTGATATCAAATCCTTGACCACACGCATATAAACTATATATTATATTTTGTTGGGAAAATAATAAAACATTCGTATCATTTTTTTTGTTTGTTTTAGCGAATTTTCAAAGAAACTTACGCTATTGCAATGGCTTCAAAAAATTTTTAATGCGAATTTGTGAAAACCTTTTCTATGGAAATCCGTTTTAGACCATTCTGAATTGATTCCTAAAATTTAACACTTTTTTAATATATGTATGTAAATATTTATATATGTATGTATATACAGGGTGGTCCAAAAGTCCCCCCCCCCTCTTAACTTTTGAACGGTTTGAGATAAATTAATGAAACTTGGGGGATCTCTACCATGCAAAGGGAAGTTTGTTTTCATGCAATCGCGCAGTAGGGGCAACCTCCCGTTTTGCCCCCAGACCACCTAACTTTAAAGTTTTAACCAGGAATGTATATTTTTGATAGCAGATTTAGATTCTACGGTAAAAATTAAAAATATTTTACTTCAAACTTTTTTTTCTATCACCAATATTTGGCCCCCTATAGGGGGGCAAAGGTATAAAAATGGTAGATTTCAGTGCCTGGGGGCAAAATGGTGGTTGCCCCTAGTACGCGAGTGGATGATTACACACTTCCCTTTACATGGTACAGATCGTTAAGATTTTATAACGATCTAAGTGTTATTTTTTTACTATTTCGGAAGGGTTATTTCGCTATCTTTACCCCCCATGTAGGGGGCAAAATATTGGAGATAGAAAAAATAGTTTCAAGTAAAAGTTTATTATTTTTCACTGTAAAATCCAAATATGCTATCAAAAATATACATTCCAATTTGAAATTCTGAAGTTGGGTGGCCTGGGGGCAAAGTGGGTGGTGGCCCCTAGTCGGTGATTGCATGAAAACAAACTTCCCTTTGCATGGTAGAGATCCCCCAAGTTTCATTAATTTATCTCAAACCATTCAAAAGTTAAGAGGGGGGGGGGGGGGAGACTTTGGGACCACCCTGTATATGTGTCACTCCAGACGATATCTCCCCTTAGGATGCACTTAAAAATTTCAAACAAATTTTAAAATGTCAATAATATCAAAAGAAAGGATGAGTTCGTTGGCCGGAATTTTTGGAGTTCATTTAGGGGTCAAATTTTTACAATTTAGGGTCAAAAATAGCATAAAACGTGTTTCTTCCAAATATGATAAAAGTGTACATAACAACAATTACTATACTCTTAAAGAGCTTTCTAACGACATGCATCTTGAAGGGTAAATACTATTTTGACTTTTTTACCCCGTACCCCTGTGTATCTATGTATTTTTTCACCCATGCAAATTCTTAACCAAAATTTTCCTATATTATTATAAGCCAATAAAACGCAGATTTCTTTGAAAATTCGCTCATTAAGTCATGGTGCATGACTGGACTTTTTGCTTCCGAGTTTACTGATGGTAGCAAAAGTATTATGAAAATATTTTCTTGAACAAAATATTGTTTTCTCCAAATTTAAAATTTCCCATTCTGAAATGCGTTTCAGGTATAAAGGAACAATTTTGGTGTTGTACCTGTTTGTCCATTAACATTTTTTTAATAAATTAATAGATTTTTAAAAAAAAAACAAAAAAAAACAAGCTTTTATTCGTATTCTTCTCAGCAAACCGTTTCATTTATTTCCCATATATCATGAGCGAGCTTATAAAATAACTAGTCCACTATCTTGGGCTGTCCGCCATATTAGATTTTGAATGAAGTCACTTAGCTAACCCTGCATTGTCATCCAAACTAAACGTGTATGTAAAATTTCAAATCAATCGGTTGAGGATATAACTGCTAAAATTCAGTTGGAAGATTTGACCTGAACATATACATACATCCATACATACATACAAACAATGCAAGCTACATACATACACACAAACATTGCAAGCTAAATAAAAGCTTGTAAAAACACAATTAATTATAATTCATTTTGAAATACTCTGTCAATTAGTGTGGCACATTGCTTCCTCGCGTCCTATTTCCTATACTTTAATGATACTATGCTTTTACAGCCCATTATTATCAAATTTTTGATTAAACCGAAATTTTTAATTGTCAAATTGTTTTGGGTTTTTACATGAATTAAAGTATCAATTTAGCAATATTTAACGATAGCGCATATGGTTGAAATTAATCTGGGCCTATCTGTGAGCTACTGTGGACAAAACATCAAAATTTCATAAAAATCAGATGAGTACTTTTGAAGATATAGGTGTAAATAAATGTTGAAGAGAAACAAAGGGATGCAGACGTTTGAAATTTATATGGGACCAACAATGAGCTAATTATGACCTATCATACAAATTTAATTAAAATCGAAAAATTCGTTTTAAGGTATGTGCGAAAATGTCCCCTGATGTCTGAAACGTATTTGTGTCTTAGAATGCTTGAAATCGGAGACATAAAATATTTTCGTTCTTCAGAACGACCACATAGCTTCCGTTACCTTCGGTAAGCTCGAAAGTTAAAATATTTCTTGAAAACGTTTTCGGAGATTTTTATTAAAAAATTCTAAATTGTAGTCTTTTTAAATATTATGAATCTAATGATTTATGCCATTTTCCCGGGAAAAATCTAGTTCCAGATAAAATAGCTTTAAACGCGGACGGAGAGAGGTTGTGTTCGATTCCCCGTCGAGGAAAAGTTATTTTTATGATAAATTTTGATATAATGTTCGATAATAATTTAATGTACCAACGAAAACTATAATAAATGGAAAGCACTAGGCTAAATAATTATGATCTCGTATATGAGAAAGTTTGTCTAAGTTTTCTTGGACCGATTTTTTTCTACAACAATATGATGTTAAACCGGTGTCTATTATTAAATATTCATAATGAAAATAATTTCTTACTAAAATTAAAAATAAGAAACAAGGAAAGGTTGATTTATGCAGATGAGTAATGTTTATTTTAACTTATAAAGCTAAAAGGCCGGAAATGTTTAAAAAAAACTCAGCTGTTATCATTCGAACCGCCCGAGCCCACAAATGGCACTCCAAAATACATACTTCACTTCATTTGCATTCACTTCAACACATCAACACATATACACATGTACATGTTAATTACACGCTCACAAACTCATCTTATGATTAATGCTGTTTACACCAAAAATTATTCACCTCTTCTTAATCTGTATTTAAATATAATTCCATTTAGCTGTCTCTATGTTAATATTTAGTAAAAAAAAGAGAGATATGAATATTAACATATATTTATTTATTTAAAAAAAAAAAAAAACTCGCAAATACTGTTTATCTTATTTTTATTTATATTATCACAAATACTTATTTTTCCCCCTGTAATCTTAAAAGTAACTGAATTATAATATTACGTAATGTTAGTAAGTTAAATCAATTATTTAATATCTACATTTAGAATTCACCTGCTACATGACATATCTTTGTTTTTAAAACTAAATAGATACTCTTTGTCATTAGATCGAATTATAAGAACCATAGACTGCCAATTGGTGTGGCACATAGCTTCCTCGCATCCTATCACGTACTTTATTGATTTTATAATTTACAAGCCATTATTGTCTAATTTATTTAATTGTTTCCCTGTTTTTTTTAATCTGTCAAAATTGTTTGGATTTTTTACATAAATTTAAGTATCAATTTAGCAATATTTAAAGAGTGCAGAAAATTGAAATTATTCTGGGACCATCTGCAGGCTACTTTCCTTAAACTATAAAAGTTTCATACAAATCAGATAAGTACTTTTAAAGCTATAGGAGTAAATAAATGTATGTTTGTGCGCATGTGGAAGAGAAATAAATGAGCGCAGAAGGTTGAAACTTGTATGGGACCATCAATGAGCTAATTATGGCCTACCACCCAAATTTCATTAAAATCGGACGTGTAGTTTTTAAGAAATGTTGGTTTGCAAAAATTGAGCTACAGACTGACATACAGACACGGAACCAAAAATCTTCCCTGATGTCCCTGATGAAACGGATTTCTGTCTTGGAATTTTTGAAATCGAAGACATCAAATATTTTCGTTCTTCAGAACGATCACATAACTTCCGTTACCTTCAGTAAACTTGGAAGCAAAAAGTCTGAGTTAGGTAGAGCCCGAATTTGGGGTGATCATTTGAGAAGGTCAGTAATAATATTCAATTGCAGTTAAATTAAGTTTTCCTTTAATTCTTATTTAATATGAACAATCAAACCCTCTTCCTATTCGGTTTGGTCTTCACGTATCTGATTATACTACAGGATTTTCGGTTCAGGTGATATTGTTGACTTAATAATGTATCTCTTAATGTAAAAAAATACACAGGTCAAGTGTGTGCTAGGCAGTACACAGCGAGGGTCCGTAGGCAACACCAAGTATTGTAGTACCAATTGATGGTGTTTTTTAAAATTCTTAAATGCCTACTTTGAACTATCCTATGGGTCTGGTATTCTCAAAACACAAACAAACTTCTGATTAAGTATTTTTTGCCTCTGAACCGGACTACAAACATATAAATGCATTAAAAAGAGCATTATTATTTTTAAAAAAACGTATTTTGTCAATAAAAAAAAAAAAAATCGAAATTTCCAAAAAGTGGTATCTTTACTTTTGGTCCAAGAATGTTCAGGAATTTTTTAAGATTTTTTGCACTTTACATACGCGAGATAGATATAGAAGGGGGGGGGCACTTTTTACACCCATTTCAAACTTCCCTACGCACGTCCTTTTTAAAGCTTATAACCAAAAATGATATATTGTTGTAATCAGCTCGAAGCACCCTTTTATATAATACCCCACATGGTTTCCAATAACTTAAAAACTTTTTAGCCGTAAAGTTCTTTTACCCTTAATTTGTTTGAAAAATATTTTTTTCAAGTCGCTATATTTTTAAATTGTTTGGGTAAGTGCTATACACATATATGCCAAATTTCAAAGTGATCGGACGAAAGGTGTGGCCGTGAGAGCAGGCGACAGACGGACGGACGAACAGACACACGCAGGAAAAAATAAGGGTCCTTGGTTTTGTCTATGGATCCTAAAAATAAATAATCATAACCTGTCTATCTTGTATGACTTGAAGTGACGCAGATACAGTTTATTTATTTATTAATTTATTTTTTGGATCCAAACTCTCCAGCGCCCTCTAGTGCCAAAAAAGAGTTTTTCGATAGTGTATCCTGTTAAAATCATTCAAGTGTAAAAAATAAGACTCGAGGAAGCTATGTGCCTCACTAATTGGCAGAGTATTTTTTGTATTTTTTAAATAAAATAACATTAAAATAATGTTACCAATAAACAGTTAACCATAATAATATATCCATAAATGGAATTATTATTTATATATTTTTACGTCTTAAATGTTAAATATTGTGGAGTCATTAAACGGTGTCCTATAATAAAATTATATGAATAAGTTGAACAAACATAAAAACAATAAATTATTATTTAATTACTCATTAACAGAACCATTCTCGCTTTAACAAGTAAAAATATTAAAAAAAATAAAAATAAAATAAAATGATAGATAAGGTGGTCTCTATAATTCATTATGGTATCCGCTGTATGGCTCCAACCACTAAATCATTTTTAAAAAAATTATGCAGGACAAAACTGCTATTTCACAGGTGGATTTCCTTTTATAATAAACCAAAAGAAATAATATAATCATTAAAATATTAAATTAAACATGATGATATTTAAGTGGTAACCCATATAAATAATTAATTTTGTCCGGTAACTCGTTAAAATAATATTTTAAAAAAACATATCATCTTAATTTTGGTGTGGAAAGTCAGGGGTGTGAATATAACAACAATATAATATAAATTTTGTTATGTTAATAAATCGTTCTTTTTTTTCTATTTAGTGTTAAAATTGCGTTTAACGATTAACTAGGCGTAACAAAAACTATTACGCATATTTGTTAGTAACAGAAAAAAAACTAATAAACAAAACTAAAATGTATATAATGGGTTATAAAACTTATAAAATAGTTTTTTTTTTAAAGAATTAACTGAAGCTATCAAGGGAAGAAATAAGTGTTTGAATTAGCTTAGACGTGCCAACTAACGGTTTCCGTTTATTTTTAGTGAAAAATTGTATGAAATATAGCTTGGAAGTTAATTTGAATAATACTAGACGTCCTGTCGGCAAGGTCTCTTAGACAACTTCATCTGCAATAAAATTACCCAACAAGATCCAATTTACTCGAGCTAACTGCTTTTATTTTATATTTTTAGCATATAATAATGCAAGGATTGCATGCTCAACAGCATATATTGGTTAACACATCAGATTATTATCTTAACCGGCGTCGATATTGTTAAAATCTTTAGATTATTACTTGAACAGGGTCAAAATTTAAAATAATTAATATAAAAATGCAATTTTTCAAAACTGGTCTTATTTTCAATTTTTTTTTTTTTTCTGGTTTCTGTGTTCTTCACCTTAGTTTTATCTATGTGCAAAATTTGGGGAAGATTGAATGACGATAAGTGGTTCAAAATTGGAGTAATAGGTGTGCGATGAAACTTAAAAACTGAGACTGATGAGACGTCATTTTTTTTTTTTTTTTTTTTTTTTTTTTTTGGTTTCTGTATTCTTAACCATAGTTGTTTCTGTGTGCAAAAATTTGGGGAAGATTGAATTACGGGAAGTGGTTCAAAATTGGGGAAACGGACATGTGCGATGAAACTTCCAAAGCAAAGTAATATAAGACCAGTTAAAAACAAAAAAAAAAACGTCAGATTATTACCTTGACCGGGATCAATATTGTTAAAAACATCGTATTATTACCTTGACCTGGGTCGATATTGTTAAAATCGTCAAATTATAATCCATTTTATATGTAAAATATAAATATATGTGGTCCCCTTTTTTATGTATAATGTTCTTTTGAATTTTAAAGTGTCAATTTGGGGTAAAAAATATTAGTTTAAAGGTGATATTTCATCCCTATTTTGGGACATCTTCATACCAATTAAAAAGTCTACAGTTGTATAAAATCACATTATACGAGTCACAAATAATCATGAGTAGTGCCTAGCCGACACCTAGTCACTGACTCCTTTAAACTGACAATCAAGCTAATATTTTGAATTATTTTTTACCCCAAATTGACACTTTAAAAATAAAAAGAAAATAATCAAATTATTATCTTCACCGGGGTCGATATTGTTAAAAACATCAGATTATTACCTTGACTGAGGTCAATATTGTTCAAGACATCATATTATTTCCTTGACCGGGGTCGATATTGCTAAAAACATCAAATTATTACCTTGACCAGGGTCGATATTTTTAAAAACATCAGATAATTTCCTTGAAAAGAGTTGAAATGTTTTTAAAAACATCAGATTATTTCCTTGACCGGGGTCAATATTGTTCAATACATCATATTATTTCCTTGACTGGGGTCGATATTGCTAAAAACATCAAATTATTACCTTGACAGATAATCAGATTATTATTACCTTGAACAGGGTCAAAATTTAAAATAAAGTCAGATTATTTCCTTGGCTAGGGTAGATAGTGTTAAAAACATCAGATTATTACCTTGACCAAGGTCGATATTGTTAAAAACATCAGATTATTACCTTGACCGGGGTCGATATTTTTAAAAACATCAGATAATTTCCTTGAAAAGGGTTGAAATGTTTTTAAAAATAATTAGATTATTTCCTTGACCGGGGTCAATATTTTTAAACATAACTATGCTTTAATAATAATTTGTGTCGAATAAACAGTTCATTTTAAGTCAACAATTTTGGTTAAAATTATTCTTTTATCTCAGATCAATGTATTTACATAATGTATGGCTTTTTATTGTTTTAATTACCAATGTCTTATAGCTCATCAACATTTATGAATAATAAATCTAGATCATCAGGAGGATTCCACCGGATATTTTGCTTCCAAGCTCACCGAAACTTCCTTAAGTATTGTGACCTCATTGTGAAGGACGAAATTACTCTAATCTCCGAATTTAAAAATTCCAAGATAGAAATTCGTTTCGGACATCAGGAACAAATATTGGTCTCGTTTCGGTCTGTCGGTTTGTCCACCAACATTTCAGCGACCCATCATATTATCTTAAAAGCTATATATCCGATTTTACTCGAATTTGGATTGTAGGTCCTAGCTAACCCATCGCTGAAACCATATTAATTTTCAACTTTTATTTATTAACATTTATATTTTATTTAAAAATAAATATCCGATTTTAAAGAAAATTAGAAAGCCAGTCGAAAATTGTCTACAGATGCAAATAAATGTAACCATCTGGGAATAAAAAAAGGTCCAAACAACCACAATTTTAATTCCCAATGGGGAAATTTTTATGTATTCATGTGGCCATTCTTCCGCAATAATAGAAAGTGAGGAAGCTACTTTACACATTATTTTCTATTAGGTCCTGATCAGAACACGATTAGGCTATTACAGGACTGAAGATTAGCCACTTTACTCATTATCTCGATGTGATCAACAGTGTTCAAATATGACACATCTCTCTGGTGTTGGAGATCAGATATGTCGGAGTTTCGTCGTAAATTCCAGCAGGCACCGATTTGAGGTAACTTACGCCCTGGGCAAAGATCTTATAGGCACTCCTTAATTTTTTGCCCGACCGAGGGGGCCAGTAATTATCTAAGTCAGGAGCAGGTCGACGAGCATATTCGAAAGTTTCGATGTCCGCTACATCACAAGATTTAGGCGCCCCTCGAAAATTGGCGCCCTATGCAAATGCCCAGTTTTCCGATTGGTAAATTTGGGTCTGGATTCCAGACGAGTTGCGACAACGAGGTTACGATCCTCTTTGTGGTCTTTATTGATGTTACAATCGGTGTTTCACCTTTCTCACTTATGTTAAATAGTTATATAGCGAATAAAATGCAAAGTTATATTTGATTAGCTCATTTTTAAAAACAATATATAATACAGATCACTTTAATTGTTCTTCATCAATCAACTACAATATTTAATATATTAGTTGACTAAATGTGACCGACTTGAGTATTTGAGACCGGACTGTATATTATAGACATTTTAGTATTTTACATTTTAGCCATTGTGATTTTAAAATGAACGGACCAATTTCTCTTGAGTTTTATCCATAATTTATTATTATTGTAGTATTTAAGATTTTTTTAACGTGCAATGATTTTTAAAAAGAATGGAAAACAGCCAATCTAGCTTATTTACTTTGTCCGTCAACAAAGGTAAAAAGGAAGTAAATAATTTTTGTTTACATATCTGACCGGAAGGGACTTTAAGCTAACTGTGACCTCTTACCCAAGTCCTTCTCTTTAACTTATTTATTTTTGTCCATTTTATATTTTTCAATTCCTTTTTTTTTTTTGGTTTGTATCCTTCTTCGAGAATGAGAATAGAGAATTGGATGTGGGTAAACACACTTTACTTGGGCACCCAAGTCAATTTCTTAGCAGGCAAAAAGCTCCTTAGAATACATAAAAGCAAGGAAGAATGTTTTTTTAGCTCAGGGTTTTCTCGGTGGAGTCTTTCAATTTTTTACTCGGAGGTCGGATTTCTATTGAAGCCGAAGCCAGAAGCCCTTACGTCGGTTTTCTCCCTGCACATTCACTTTTTTTTCCGTCCCCCGATATAAGAAATTCTACTACGCTCTACCGACAGCGCCGCCTCCAAGCCTGCCAACCTCTTAGGAATAAAATAACTGTAAAAATGGCAAACAAGACGCCACGCTGTGACTTCTCTACCTTGTGTTCCCCCACTTCTTCTCTCAACACCTGTGTATTACCAAGTCGGTGGAAAACCTCCCAATTTTTTTTTTCTTTCTACTCTATCCCATCTAAGTTAGTTCTTTATATGGTTCTAACATTCCCCACCCCCTCCCCCTTCACCTTTTCCGAAAAAATGGCGTCTGAAAGTGGAAAAGAAAGTCAAAGAGGTCCTTCTGTCATTGAGGATTGAATAGAAATGATTTTTTTGTACAACGGAAATAAAGAAACAAACTTTTCCAATACAATTGTGACCGAATCAAAATAGATGATCTGAAACTTGGTTACCCAAATTTAAATCACAATAATCCCCCATTCATGTTTTCGTCAAAACTCTGTACACAACTCTGTTCTATCTATTTGTTAATTTTGTACTTTTAATTTGGGGATTTTAATCAATATTTGTTATTATAAATTGATTCTTGGGTACCAAAGTACCTTCTTATTATTAGTATTATACATTCAATATGATTGGATAAATCATAATTATATTGATAACGGTATGAACATAAAGGTACAAAGTATAGTATTCAAGGTCGTTAACCGGCAAATGAGTGTATTTTTATTTCTTTTTCTCCTATTAGCGAATTTTCGAAAAAAATTAAGCTATTGCAAAGTCTTCAAAATTTTTGTAATGCGAATTTTTGAAAAATTTTCCATGGCAATCCGTTTTGGACCATTCTTTAGATTCCTGAAATGTCACTTTATTTATGTATATATGTGTCGCTCCAGACGATATATCATTCTTGGATGCACTTAAAAAATCCAAACAAATTTTAAAATGTCAGTAACATCAAAAGAAAGGATGAGTTCGTTGGCCAAAATTCGTTCGGAGTTCATTTAGGGGTCAAATTTTGAGAATTTAGGGTCAAAAATAGCATAAAAACCTGTTTTTTTCCATTTTACCCCCCTCTTATATGAAAATATGACTAAAGTGTACATAACAACAATAACTGTACTCTTAAAGAGCTTTCCAACGATATGCATCTTGAAGGGAAAATACTATTTTGACTTTTGTACCCCGTACCCCTGTGTACTGAATATTTTTTCACCTATCCAAAATTTTCCTATATTATCATAAGCCAATAATACGCAGATTTCTTTGAAAATTCGCTCATTAAGTCATGGTGCATGACTGATCATTTTACTTTTTCTCACTGTATAGTGGGAAAAGTACTGTTTTCACAATTTTTTTTTTTTTTTAAGATTTCGACGGAATTATCCGTTTTGGGTGTTTTTAAGACCTCCTGAGTGGTTTTCAGCATGAAATCTGTATGTATGTATGTATGTATGTATGTATGTGTATGTATATGTATGTGTGTTATCATCTTTGGCCCAAGGTATTTAACCTAGAGAGTTGAAACTTGGCAGAAAAATCAGTACCTGTTGTGGTGCCGCCCGGAAAATCAACTTTTCGGCCATCTTGAACCCAGTTTGCTGAGTCAGCAAAAATCGTAATAAATCGATTATGGTCCTGATCGAGTTGAAATTTGGCACGAATGTACCTCTCTGTATGACAAACAAGCCCACCAAATTTCATTTTGATAATGGCCGCCATTTTGAAGTTATCAATTTTTAAACTTTGATGGTTAATAATACCGAAAGTATAAATAGGTTTTTGACATTATACCATATATCTTTAGAGCCGGAAAAAATATAAAAAAAAAAAAAAACGATAAAGTTTCATTAATTAGTTTAAAAGTTATAAGCGAATATAATTATTTTTATTAATGCGATAAATTTGATGACGTTAAAGTTTATTTACATCTGTCAAATTGACGCCAAACTTCAAATAATTAAATAAAATATAGCTATTAAAAATAAGGTTATTTTTGAAGAGTGATAATAAATCAGTTAGTTCAGAACGGTCACCCATCCAAGTACTGACCATGTCCAATGCTGCTTCCTCCTGCTGCGAAGCAGCAGGAGAGGCCACTTTAGTGGCCTCTGAAGTGAGGGAAAGTTCCGAGGTACCCCGTACCCGATTTTTTTATTTATCTTTCGTCAATTTTTCTAGCCCAGCTACGTCTTAAAGCCCCAGGAAGAATCTCTCTGCTTTGCTTTTCTATTAATTCCCTAAATACACAACATTAGCGTTATGTTATAACAAATCCTTCTTATTACTTATTACCGGTGCATTCATGACCCGAGGGGGGGGGGGGAGGTATGGACTAAGCGAGACTTATCATGTTTAATATGAGCAGTAAGTATTAAAAAGTATTTTCTGAAGTCCTTATATTTTCTTAAAGGCTTGAGTAACATAATATAGTATTATATAAAGGATTTATAATAAAACTTTGATTTTATGACTTATTACTATATATTAATATTCATTAAAAATTAAAATAGTTTGATCAAAACAAATGACACAATATGATTATCATAAGGATTCGGAGATGAGACAAATTTTAAATTATACATAGGATATTTACTCGAAGTAATCGACAGTGTGAAAAAAGTACCGATTCTCGGGATCGAAACAGTTACCAGAAACGTCTGGTTGGTTTTAGGTGAGATGGGAGTTTGCTAACAACGTATACGATGTTCCTGTTATGTTTTTAAATTTATTTGTTTTTCGAACCTTTTTACCTTAACACGATTGATCGCCTCTCAATCTTCAAGTTTGTTAAATCGGTTTGGCCTGGTTTTGTTAACAAAGCCGTTTTGAGTTTTACCCCCCCCTGATATTAAGTTAATTAAATGTTTGCAGGGGATGTGGGTGAAGTCGAGAGAGAGTTTTATACTTAAACTTTACGGTGTGGTCTTGTAAAGACTTAGCGAGGTGGATAAGTAAGCAGCGTGTTGTTGAGAAGTTGATTATCGTGTAGGGTAATGCACTCGGCAGGTAAATCTCGCGGCTTTAAAACTCTTCCCAACTATAGACACTTGATTGTTTTCAAATCTGTTCATGATGATCGGGTTTGTTCCAATAGACGATCTTTCCTTGTCCGACACGAGACGAGATAAGTGAGAAATGATTTCACGTCTCGTCCACTCCGAAGGAATGGAGATTTGAAAAAAAAAGCACACCTTTATAGTTTTAATATTTCACCTGTGGTCAGAGGCGAGGCTAAGCGTAATATCGAGGTGCACTATTAGACGAGCCCGGGATCCGTTGCCGAGTCACGCCTCGCTATGTAGATTGGGAGGTGATTATCTAGAGACAAAAACAAGGCAATCGATTTCACCCTGGATCCGACCCATCACCTCTATACAATGTAACCAGAACAAGTATTTAACACCGCAACTTCATACTATATATTCCTTATAAATCCACATAGAACGTATTACGTACAAACAAGTCAAAAAAGAAATAGTCTGCCAATGAGTATAGCACATTGATTTAGATCTAAAAAAGCGGAGGGAACCTTAAATAAAATAGACAAAAAAAGGTGGTAAAAGCATAATATCATTAAATTGTTCGAAATAGGACTCAAAGAAGCTATGTGCCACACTAATTCGTAGACTGTTTTCAGATGAATAAAAGTATCAATTTAGCAAAATTTAAAGAGTGCAGATGGTTGAAATTAATCTGGGACTATCTCCGGGCTACATTCGTTAAACTATCCAAATTTTATACAAATTAGATGAGTACTTTCGAAGGTATAGGTATAATAAGTATAGGTATATATGAAGGTATGTAACTAATTGTATGTTTGTGCGCATGTGGAAGAGAAAAAAATCGGTCTGAGACAACTCAGACAAACTTTCTCATATACGAATTTATAATTACTTTGCCTAGTGTCGAATTTTCGCGCCATCACAATACTTTCTCTTTATATGAGAAAGTAAAAAATGGGCGCAGATGGTTGAAACTTATATGGGACCAATAAAGGGCTCATTATGACCTACCATCCAAATTTCATTAATATTGGACTAGTAGTTTTTGATAATATGTTGGTTCGCAATAAATGAGCGTTAGACAGACGCCGAACCAAAAATGTTGACTGATGTCTGAAACGGATTTCTGTCTTGGAATTTTTGAAATTGGAGACATAAAATATGTTTGAACCATCTCAAAGCTTAATCTTAGGTAAGCTCGGAAGCAAAAGTTTCTTCATCAATCTAAACATTATTTGCGATTGATCCTCTTAATCTTTTAATTAAAAATTGTAGCTAACATAATAATAATGATTAATAAAATATTAAAAATTGTCTTTTAGTTAGATAAGCACATATAGCTTCCTCGCGTCCTTTCAAGAAAATTGAAGGTGTTTTCTGTTTTGACCCATTATAGTGCAAATATATATATTTCTCCTTTTGCTAAAAAAAATCTGTCAAAACTATTTTGTTTTTCTACATGAATTAAAGTAGATATACATATTTAGCAAAATTTAATTTGCGCAGTCGGCTTGAAATTAATAAAGGTCCTTATTAATTTTCTTTTATTAATTAAGGGTTAAATAAATGTATGTTTGTGCGCATGTTGAAGAGGAAAATATGAAAGCATGCGGTTGAATAAAATTATGGGTGAATAGAGTTGAAATTAACATGGGACTATGGGACCAACATTAGACTATGTAATTGGATGGGTACCATCCAAATTTCATTTAAATTGGACAAATAGTTTTTAAGATATGTTGGTTTGCAAAAATTGAGCGACAGACAAGGGACCTAAAGTGTTCTCTGAAACAGATATCTGTCTAAGAATTTTCGATATCGGAGACATAAATGAATTTTCAGAAAAATATAAATATAAGCTCTGAAGCAAAATGGATTACAAAATTTGTACCTAAAAAAAAATAGTGATAAAACAACGTGTAACACAAGGGGATTGAAAAATATTCAATTCAAGGGTATTATTCGACGAAATAAACTTCTCTTAACTTTCAACAAACTTATCGACAGTAAAAAACCATTGTCGAACAAAGCCAGTTATTATTGTTAAAAGTAATATTTGTTAGTGCAGTTAATTTAATTATTATAATTTCCTTTATACAAACTTCTATTTTTAAAGGCATTTAGTAAAATTATAGATTTCTTTCTTTCATGAAATAAGTTCACATTCCCTACTTTAAATTATAAATAAAAACGGAGCAAACACAGGAAATGGTTAATTTTATAGGAAGGTATTGAAATCTTGTAAAAAAAAGAGTAAATACAAAATAAAAAATAAAGAAAAAAGGGAAACAAATGAAAAGAAGGTGGTTTCGATAAAGGATTTTTCCAGTATATTTGATATTCCGTGAGAAAATAAATGGAATCGTTCAAACAAATGTGCATAGAGAAGGGTTTCTTTTTTACTTTTTTCCCCTTAAAAAAAGGTTTTAAAAAAACGTAAAGGGCTTAATACTTCACCCTTTATACAGAGTTTAAGAAGGTGGAAAGGGCTTCTAGGGCAAAATAAATGCACCTTTAGTATACTAGAGGCAGTGTACAGCACAAAGCAAACTGGGTGGAGGCTTTTTATTCAACAGGCATCACCTTGGAAATGGAAAGACGGGATCTTTACACAAAACTGGAATAATGGAATAGTAAAGTAGCTGTAATAATGGAATGGGCAGAACCCCGCTCCAGTACAAACATCACAACTTAGGGCTTCGTAACGATAAACCACTAAGTTCTGCCACACTCAAACAAACTTAACTTTCCAATTCAACTCTATACTTCGTTTATATGAATAAAAATTCGATCACTTTTACTCATCAAGTCCCTGAACTTAAATAATATACTATAATTAAAATTATTTATTAATTGAAAAACCTATTAATTTTTTGGAGATGAAGATTTATTTTAAGAGCTTATACGCGGAAAACTCTCGAAAACATCAGTAAAGATGAAAATATAATCTATAACTATATGTCGAATTTACTTCCCATGAAACATTCGTAGAAACAAGTCTTAAAATAAACTCTTTATTTTTAAAATCTTTTGACCTTTATAAATTTATATATTCTTTTTATAAATTGTTGAAATATTAATTCAGGAGATAGCGTGCATTAAAGTGTGTGACTAACATCAAGCTAAAATTTTGTATATAAGTTAATCTTTTGGTGCCATTATGGATATGTGGTCAGCTAAGTTCTTCTGCGGAACATAGCTTGGCAAGGAGCATTTGAAGAAAAACAAACCGGTGCGTGGAGAGCGGCCATGTCAACCTACTTTGGTGGACAATTTGATTTTCATGATCCTGAGTACAAAATTAGTCAGTAGACCAAAAAATAAGTTGATTCTAGTTTGTCACTTAATGGGAGACCTCTTTGATTTGGAGCAATATTTAAATAATTAACCTATCAAGCGACAAGCTAAAGTCAACTTGATTTTTGGTCAACTAACTAATTTTGTTCACAGAATCATGAAACTCGCATTGTCCACCAAAATGTGTGGAACATTGCCACTCTCCACCGGTTTGTTTATTTCAGATGCCTACTGCCAAGCTAATGTCCCCGCAGATGAACTTAGGCGACCACTTATTCTTAATAGGCCCAATAAGATTAGATTATGCACAAAATTCTAGCTTGATGTTAGTCTGACTCTTTTTTGAACGCTATCTCATGGACTATACATAGATTATAGATTATATTAAAATAAATTAGATGATTTATTCTATGATTTTTAATGGGCTCTATTTGAACCTCTTCGGAACATATCTATGCCTAAAACATCATTATATAGAATATAGTAAGTATATAAAGTTAGTTAAATCAAGAAATGGTTATTTTCGATCGATATTTAGATTGGTATATTAAAATGTTGAGCAATGATTTTATCCTGACAATATTCATCCTTTTAGACAGATAATAGACCAAAAATGACCCCTGATGTCTGATATACGGATTTATGTCTTGGAATATTTGAAATTGAAGACATAATATGTATCAATGTTTGTTATTCAAAACGATCACATAGTATTCGTTGCCTACGACCTACAGTAGGCTCGGAAGCAAAAGGTGGGGAAATTAAATAAAATAAACTTCAATGAGTTGTTAAAAGCATTATTATAAAAGCAAAATATTATTTAAGTACGCGAGGAAGCTATGTGCCACACTGATTGGTAGACTATTGGTTATTTTATAAGAGTATAACACTTATTCTAATACATTTACATAAATATCTGGAACTTCTTTAGATTGTTACTCCCCTTTTAAAAAATAATAGAAGGGAGTAACAATCTGAAAAAGGTGTATGGATTGTTCTTCTTTAGACTGCTTCCTCTTAATAAAACAGAAGTGTGTCATTCCTTTGTCCCAAAGAATGTTGGACTAAACATCCTTTTGTCTTAATAGTTAGTTAGTCAAAGTCATTTATATTCTAAATAAAACACAGGGGAGTATCAATCTAAAGAAGTAGCTACCAAATATCTTATCCACTAATTAATTTTTAATTTCATTAATTAAAAATAAAAAATAAACTTAAGTGGAAAAAGTAAATTACGCATTGTTAAAAAATAGTTTAGTCCTGTTATCGATATTACTACAACAACATCTCGGCGTAGTACTGCCGAACAGACACAGTCACTTCATAGATTTACTATGATAAACATATCATATCGGAAATTTGATTAATGCCCCAGTTTAATGCACGTCAAAGTTCGGTTATAGTGTTGTTGTTTTTTTTAAACAATTCAGTTTGTCGTTTAAGCATAGGCGTGGAGCCAGAACTACTGGCCGATTTGGATGTAATTTGGCACACAAGTTCAGGAAAAATCATAGCCCGAAGCTAAATCTAAAAAAAAAAAAAATAATAATAATAATAACATTTTCTTGATAACATTTCCAAAGCATTTTGAGTCCAATATTTTTATCCACTTAATATTTTTTATTGAATTAATGCTTCCAACAAATGTCACATTTTAGCGCACTCTACTATATAAGAATAAATGGATTTCGTTTGCGCCAATATAGACAAACCTGCGGTGACAACAATTAAAATAAAGAAAAAAATGTTTAGGCCGACATTGCCAAAAACTTTTACTTTATTTTATCGTTTTATTGTGTCGGCATTCCTTTTTTTTAAGTTAGAAAAACTTCAAAAGATACAAAAGCGCTTGTTATTATTTTTTTTTTTTTTGCTGCTTGCACTTATTCATTCGAGAGATTTGCACATGTTCCGTTTTCTACCTGGAACATTGGAACAGACTGGTTCTGTTCTTCTTGAATATTACCGAGATCTTAACGAGTTAACTCCATTAAGAAAGAATCAGTTAATGTTAACAAAAAAAAATATCATCAAATGGTTGTTTCTTTTTCCACAAAAAAAATAAAAGGAAATGTGGCGCCAACTTTTATATTTTACTATTTTTGCGGGAAACGTGTTTTTGTAATAATTACCAAATATACATTTATTCCCCTCTCTATTAATACCTTTCTTTCGATTTTTAATTAATTACTTTTTTTTTTTTTTTCTTTTAAATAAAGTTTACGGGAATCGTAAAAGATCATTTTCGTTAATTTTTTTTTGACTGAGCTTGTAAAAGAGCAGATGCCGACACAAGAACCCCAGAAGGTACGCAAAAAAGTACCTCAAGATGGTAGGTGGAGACCAGGGTACTCAGTCAGGGTACCCAAACCATTAAATACCATGAACTCAGTACTAAAATATTTATCATCATAAGACGTTTTTACACAAAAAAAGGAACTACAAAAAAAAGTGCATTTATATAGTTTTTTAATTTTCTTCCCAAAAACTTTTAATTTTTTTTTTCGTGTGATCTGGACCGTAAAAATGAGAGGAAACAGGAAAATTAACGCTTTAAAAAACATCCTTTATTAATTGTTTTGATCTTATTTTTATTTGAAAATTGAAAAAAAGAATTGAAACTAATAGTTTCATATGGCTTAAGGAGATTCGCTTGATTTTTAATAAATAAAACGAAGAAAAGTGTTAAAACACGAGTCATATTTCATTATTAAAAAGAAGTGGAAAATTTGTAAATTATTTTCTTTCTTTTTTATTTGACTTTTGTTTCTCTTTCACGTGATCACTAACATACAACTACTTACACCGATAGCATGAAATAGTACATGCGAGTGTGGGGTTTGCACCCGAGCGAAAGCGAGGGTAGTAAAACCACACGAGCAAAGCAAAATGCAGTTTTCGCACGAGTTGCGTACCGTACTTTATCTACGATTGTTGGATTTTAATAATAAATACAGAAAAAACAGTCAATTTAATTGAACAAACAGCATACTAGTTTTGTTAAATGTAAACAAACACGCTAATAGTGTGATAAGGTGAAAAATTCTTCACCTTATTAATTATAAAACGCGCATGCGTAATGAATAAAACTACGAAAAAAATCACTTTCTACGCATCTGAACAGAGATAAGATGTTTATATTTCGTATCAATCGCAGAAAAAGTATTTAATTTGGAATCATTGCGCATGCGCGATTCATAATTCTTCATTATTTCCGGACTAGAACGGAAGTAAAGAAGAATTATTCACCTTATCACACGATTATCGTGTTTGTTTACATTAAACAAAACTAATTTGCTGTTTGTTTAATTTAAGTAACTGATTTTATCAAATTTTTAGTTCATAACAATGTATATTTAAGGATTTTGATTTTTTTTCTGTATTTATTATCAACATTTAAAATCCAACAATCCGTATATAAAGTACAGTTCGCAACTCATGCAAAATGCTATACTTTCTGTACTAAATGCGTAATGTACTATATCTAATTTGTACAAAACATTTATATAGTAATCCCAGATAAAGAGAAGCTATGAGCCAAACTAATTGGCAGAGTATTAATCTATTACTTACTTATCATCTTTTACGACTTAAAATTTAATTTATATTAATATTTATACTTAAATTATAAATTTACAAGATTCCTGCATATAATTTGCTCAATTCGCTTTATGACTTCAGTTTATGTTTATCAGTTAGCTGCTAGCTTAGTTCACTGTGAAAAAATGATTACATTTTGTTGTTTAGAAAGTACAACTTCAGTTTATGTTTATCAGTGAACTGATAGCTTAGTTCACTGTAGACGAATCATCACATTTTGTTGTTAAGAGAGTATAATTTCAATTTATGTTTATCAGTGAACTAATAACTTAGTTCACTTGTTTAGAGAGTATAACTTCAGTTTATGTTTATCAGTGAACTGATAGCATAGTTCACTGTGGATGAATCCTCACATTTTGTTGTTTAGAGACTATAACTTGAGTTCATGTTTATCAGTGAACTGATAGCTTAGTTTACTGTGGATGAATCCTCACATTTCGTTGTTTAGAGACTATAACTTGAGTTCATGTTTATCATTGAACTGATAGCATAGTTTACTGTGGATGAATCCTCACATTTTGTTGTTTAGAGACTATAACTTGAGTTCATGTTTATCAGTGCACTGATAGCATAGTTCACTGTGGATGAATCCTCACATTTTGTTGTTTAGAGACTATAACTTGAGTTCATGTTTATCATTGAACTGATAGCTTAGTTTACTGTGGACGAATAATCACAGCTCCAGTATTTAAGAGTAAATACTGGAGCTGTGATGATTTACTACTTCAAAGTTATTGATTTGGTTTAAGGCAAGAGAGCCAGATTATACCTAACTGAGCAGCGTTATGTCCACAGCATCACACTAAATAGCCCTTGGGAAAGAGGACGAGGGGAGTGTGGAGTACTGGAGGGTAGTCGCTCGACTGGAAGTTCTTTACTAAGGGGGTCCTAGTAGTCTCTTATCTGGACTTGACCAGGTGGTCTACAGACACGTGCCTCATACACGTATAGGAGGAGTCACCGGACTACAGTGCACTACAGTACACTCGGAGTAACAAAGCATTACTCTCTGCAATACTAAACAGTACCACCTGTAACTCACAGAAAACACCTCCTTATCACAACATAATCAATCTCAAAGATTTCAACTGAAAAACACATCTTCAAGTGTCAAATCACACGCTTTACAACTACTACTCATGTCGTTATGTCACATCACGATGTAAACACAAATCCAGTTTTAGAACCGAAACCGAAACGTATAATTTATGAACTGATACAGATAAATAAATTTAATTTTCTTTGTGGAGTTCGGTAGTTTCCATTTGAGAGTTTCGGGGTCATCCGAGAAACCCTTATGCTTTTGGTAGTTTTTCCGTCTGTCCGTCGCATCATGCATCATATCTCCGGACCAAATGAAGCTAGAGATTTGAAATTTAGTATACAAGTTAAACTGTTTTGCTCAAAACATAAAAAAATGTTGGGAACTTCACAACTCAAAATTTCTTCGATCAGAGAGCAATTGAGAATCGAACGCAACATATTTTTATTATTATTTTTTCTTATAATTTTTAAATGGGATATCATTTTAAAGATATTGAAAAGAAGATCTCACGTTTCCAAAATGGCGGCTATATTACCCCCGAAATTACTAAAACAAAACCTCCTAAAAAATGACCCTTACCCCATAAAAACAGGTCGTAAAAATAAGGAAAAAAATACATAAATATACATTTCTATGGGCCAAAAATATTTCCAAGAGTTAATATAAAAAAGTCAAATTTTAGAAATTTCAGATGACCGTATGGTGACCCAAAAATTATTATTTTTTGATGTATTTGAGGGTAGTATCATTTTAAAGGTATTGAAATGTTACAAATATAAATCGAGTTCCCAAAATGGCCATTACCCCTAAGAGAACCAAATAAGTGCAAACCTAAGATGCTAAAGTTATAATATATACACCTTGCTTCTCCGAAGTGCAACTTATAATACATATTTTAATAAAAAAAAAAATATAATGTAGAAAATATGAATTTTTATGACCGAAGAAACCCTTTTAGTAGCTTGCTGGCGAGTACTCGACGGGATTTGTTTAATTTATTGATTCCTACATTTTGGTCCATGTATCACTTTTATTTTCAATTATGACCTGGTCCAACGCCAGAGTTATCGAATAAGAAACCTACAGTGTAGGCCTAGTTGCATTCATTTTTTCCCTCGCATATAGTTTGGCCAATCTGAGTGTCTGTAAATTTCTATATAATTTCAATTGTGAGAGACTAACTTTTTATTTATTAGTCTAATAATGAAATTGCGCCATTAGATATACAACTTAATTTTAAGTGCATAAATTACTAATTTATAAACATCTGGCGTATCACCTATTTTATAAAAAAAAAAAAAGTTATTCATTATATAAAAAGGTATTAATTTGTGACCCTATCTGTTTTTGTTTTGTATTTTTTTTTTTTTTTTTTTTTTTTTTTTTTTTTTTTTTTTTAAATGGGTTTATTGATCCGTGAAAAATCAACCAAGCTCGACTTTCTTCCCTCTTAAAATAACGCTAAACGTGGAGAGTTGTATTTCATGTAATAGATTGCATCTAGGATTAAATTAATTAGAAAGTAAGAATAAATGGACTATTACTAAAGGTATATAAATAATCTATATTAATATGTCTATCTAATAGTCTATAATATTATATACTAAATAAACAGAAAAATACTCTGTAAATAAAACTAATCAAAGTTTATTGAAGTTAATCAGTTTATTGTAAAGATGAAAAAAACGAAAGAACAACTTCTATTTAACTGATAAGATCACTATTTCACTGAAGATGCTATAGGTCGAGCAGATGACTTAATTTTACCAAGCTAGGAATATCACAGAACTTATAAATCATAAGCAAAGGGTTACATCAGAACCAGAAGTATAAGCTAGGAGCACAGCACATCAGATGTACAAGCTAGGAGAGACATAGAACTTCAGAAGTACAAGCTAGGAGAGGCAAAGATCTCAGTTAGGCTAGGGGAGACACAGAACATCAGATGTGTTATCTAGGAGAGACATAGAACTTCACAAGTACAAGCTAGGAGAGGCAAAGATCTCAATTAGGCTAGGGGAGACACAGAACATCAGATGTATAAGCTAGGAGAGACATAGAACATCAGAAGTACAAGCTAGGAGAGGCAAAGATCTAGGTTAGGCTAGGTGAGACACAGAACATCAGATATATAAGCTAGGAGATACATAGAACATCAGAAGTTCAAGCTAGGAGAGGCAAATATCTCAGTTAGGCTAGGAGAGTCAAAGAACATGATATGTATATGCTAGGAGAGACATAGAACATCAGAAGTACAAGCTAGGAGAGGCAAATATCTCAGTTAGGCTAGGAGAGACACAGAACATCAGAAGTACAAGCTAGGAGAAACAAATATCTCAGTTAGGCTAGGAGAGACTTAGTACATCAGATGTATTAGCTAGTACAATACAGGACTTAAGGACAACAAACTTATAGCAGGAGACAATATACGAAGAGATCAACTGGAATGTGACGCAGAGCGTTAAAAGTTTAAGTGAGGAACAGCATTTACTTACGAGTAGTTACAGCTTGTAAGTGTCATCATAACATGATACTGACAACGTTTAAATGACAGAAGATGTTATAAGTAGTTAAGGAGTTTTATGACATAAAATTTGAGAAGTATAAGCTTTTATCTGCACAATGAGGACAATAAGAGAGGAACAGGAAAAGAGATCTTGCTAGGAGTGACAAAAGACATGCGCCTTGTAAACGTTAGCAGAAGTCAGAAGGTCATATGATGATCAGTGTTGAAATACTAGTCTAAATTTCGACTAAGATATACTATATCTTATTCATAGGATGACAAAATAAGGTTATAATAGCTTGACAGGTTATATTACTTTACTTTGTCCTCGACTATTATTCACTTTTTCTTAAAGAAAAATCACTATTCTATATGAATTTAAAAGGAGGAAAAAAATTGCACAGATTTCTATCTTGAGTTTTGAGAGAGGGCGTGAAAAGGTTTCTGGTATTGGCAGGTTTGCTTCTCGCAGCATCTGTTTCAGAGGTAGATCTCAGTTTCGTTACGTTATTCAGGTCCTGAACTTCTTTCATTCTGTCTCGATCCTTAAAGAGCGCCTTCTTTAAAAACTCTTTTCATCCCCCAAGAAAAAAAAGCACCTGGAAATAAGAAAGAGAGGTGAAAAAAGTTCAAAAGGATGAAAATTTAACACTAAATATATAAAAAAAGAGATTTTAAAGGAAAAAAAGAGTCCTTAAGATAAAATGATTTTTATAGAAATGTCTTTGTCCTCGTGAAATTCAAGGTCGTTTTCCTAAGCAGAGGTGGTTAAGTGAAGCGAAAATGTGTCCTCTTTAAAATCCTGGTTTAAGCGAGCTTATAATATACTCTTCCCTTGTGTGATAGGTTCCATCCATGTAAATATGTGTAGGTGTGTATCTGTGTGAAGCTTGAATGTGGCTGACAAGTTAAAGGATCAAACCGATTTTTTTTATTGTCTTTTCATATAAAAAAAAGTCGCTTTAAGATGTCTCCATTTTTTTGGATTAAGTTTTACGTCACCATGTGAGCCACAGAAGTTTTTTTTGTGTACGAAGCGTGCGCAGTGGTTTCTAAGGTTCAATAAGTTTCTACTTTAACCCCTTTTTAAATGTTCCTTATTAAGATAAGGTTTTATAGCCAGGTATATAAATATATATATAGTAGTAGGTTGCTCTTCGTCGCCACGTTTTTTCAACGTTCAAAAAACAGCATCTAAAAATGACCATTTTCCCCTTTGGTTACTACTGTTAAGTCTAAAAGTATAAATGAGCTAGATAAAAACCTTTTCCTCTCTCTGTCTTCGAACCGCAGATGTCATCTACCTAACATCTTTCCTTGCCAAATAGACTCCTTCGACATCAAGGAGACTAGAAAAAGTCGTTGATAGAATTGGTTCTAATAAAGATCTACTTCCTTGAATTGGCCTTCCATCTGTTCACTCATAAATTTGTCTAGCATATTTTTTGTTTTTAAACTGTATGCGGTACCTTTATGGGTTTTCGGTGGTGCGGCGCCGTCCAAACAAAATTATCAGATGTTTAAAACAAAAGTAAAGAAGGGTGTACTTACAAAAGATTACCAACTGATATGCACTAAAAAAAAAAAAAAAACCCCTTTTTGCTTTTGCCGACGTACATATATATATAAAGATATGGATAAAATGGTTGCACAGGGAAGCTGTCATATTTAAGATGATATGTCTGTCTGTATTAGGCTCGTGCTTATAAGCAAACTCGATCATTTCCTTCAAGGTGTTCGGCAGGGTAACTTCCTCTAACCCCTTCTTTTCTGTCTGTATGGGGATCAATACCGAATATAATAATGGCACATCCTGTACCTCATTACTCATACCATATTTCGTATTAAAAATAAACAACAAATTGTTATAATCATTAATTTTTTTTTAATCATTAAATGCTAGCTGATTTTAATAATCCCAACAAAAACACTAGTGTAAAAAAAAAAGCCAATTCTCGCGTAAAAAGTTGTGAGATCATAGGTTTAGCCAAGTCACCCACTGTCCGAGTAAGTTCTACTAGATCTAATTTATCCACTGCAAGAACATGATGTTTGTCTGTCCCTCTCACAATGCTCTTTCCCAAATCACTCTAAATGTTCAAATTTATTAGTACATTACGCGTCGAGTGTGGAAAGTAGCATTTTGCATGCGAGTGTGGAGTTTGCACCCGAGCGACAGCGAGGGTAGTAAAACCACACGAGCAATGCAAAATGCCGTTTCCCCACGAGTTGCGTACCGTACTTTATCTACGATTGTTAGATTTAAATAATAACTCCGACTCATCAGGGGCCCGACGATGCCCACCCAACTCTGAACACGGTATTACATTGCTGATGTGTTTTGCCAGCCAAGCAAGAATGGTGGTATGAGAGCACGCTCGTCTCTGATAAGTCCTATATCTGATCTTCTTGATCTACTATAGGTTCAGAGTTGGGTGGGCATCGTCGGGCCCCTGATGAGTCGGACGCGACGAAACGATGCTGGACATGGCGCAATGCCGAGTCAACATCTTAATGACGCAATGTCTGATGTTGGAACAGTTCCTATGGGTCACGCTTGCGTGGCACATCCCTTGGTGTCTCTCACAAAATGTGTATCAAATATATATATATATATATATATATATATATATATATATATATATATATATATATATATATATATGTATATATATATATATATATATCGGCAATGTAATACCGTGTTTTTGCACACTGCAATAAGGTACACAATTTGTATATATATATATATATTTTTTTTTTAATTTTTTTATTTGAGCATCGCAGCACAAGGATACAAATTTTTATACGAACACTGTAATTTTAACCTCTGTGGGGTGCGTGTTTGCCAAGTCAGAAAAGTTTTTAAATTTAAACGTGTAGAGTGATTTAGGAAAGAAATAGAGAGAGGGACAGACAAACATCATGTACTTGCACTGGATAAATTAGACCTAGTAGAACTTACTCGGACAGTGGGAGCCTTGGCTAAACCTATGATCTCACAACTTTTTACGCGAGACCTGGCTATTTTTTTACACTGGTGTTTTTGTTGGGATTTCACTTCTTTTTGTAAGTAAAAAATATCTGGAGTAAATATGTTTACACTTTAAGATAACTGTCAATTAATACTGTCAAATCAACGTTAAAGTGCCCCCCCCCCCCCCCAAAGCCAGACCAAAAATTTAAGTATGCGGTTCCGCAGCACGTGTTAAAGTAATAGTGTTGTGATAGTCAAAAAAATAAATATATAAATACGTAAATATATACCTAGTTTAGCCCGATTTTTTTTTTTTGCGTTTAAAAATACGTGCCCCCCCCCCCCCCCCCCCCCCAAGCCAAAGACGTAAAATTTAAGTATGCAATTTCGCAGCACATGTTAAAGTAATAGTGGAAAAAATAAATAAATAAAAGTAATTATATACCTAGTTTAGCCCGACATATTTTTTTGGCGTTTAAAAAGACGTGTTTAAGAAGACATTTTTTTAATTCACATAACTAAAATATTTTTAAAATGTACCAATTTATTTTTCTGGCTACTAAAATAAAACATTAGTCTATTATATAATATACTACTTTTAATAATAAAATATTATTAGTATGTATATAATTTTGTATAAATAAAATACCCCGGTCTTCATGTCCCGTTCATAAAAAACTTAATTTATTTGTATATAATAACATTTTAGATGCTCTTAGAATGGGCTAAAAAGACGTTTTCAAGTAACGTAAACTATAAAAATTTTCTCGGGGGGGGACCCCCGGACCCCCCTAAAAGAGAGCCCAGCCCCCATTCAAAATTGGCTGGATCCAGCCTTGATATGAAGCAATTTAAGAACAAAGAAAACCAGACTGGTTAATTGTCTGTGATTATGCTAAGCCCACATTACATCCCCTCCCCCCCCCCCTTATTTTTTTTAATCTGTGCCCCTCCCAAAAAAAAATCCAGGGTGCGCCACTGTTACAGAGTAATATAATCCAAAGATTAAAATTAGTCAATTTTGTATGACACAAAATCTCAGGGAAAACAATCCAATTCAGTATGAAATACGAGAAAATATAGTAGATGATACATTTCCTTTTTCTTATCATGTTGATATGAGAAAGAATTCGGTCTTTTCACTCTCCAAGCACTCAAGAACACCATAAAGCACTCCGGGTCTCATTCCTCTGCCTTCTGGAGATTTCCAAAATGGCCTCCCAGGATAAAAAAAAAGGTTATAAAATATAGACGAGGATGACGGTTGATATGATAAATATCTGTAAGAAGGACATTTTCTTTTTGTATTTCTGTAAGGTTGGTATAGAAGGTGTCATTTTTCCAGTTGTTTAGTTGTCTCATCTTGAAGGTTATTATTCTTGCAGGTTTTCCTCTCCTGTGTAGAAGGCGTCGAGGTATTCTTTCCATCTTGGTTCTCAACCACCTGATAAATATTATCATTTTATCACAAGGAAATGGGAGTTTTCCCCACCTACTTTTAGTGCTGTCCGTTTCTTCCATTTTATTCTTAGGGCGAGAAAGAAAAAAAAGACGTTTCATTATTCTGTCGTATTATTCTTGGGAGATGAAGGACGTGGTGGGAGGCTATTAGAGGCCTCGCCTTACTGAGGATCCTGCGAGTTTCTCTGTTATTCTTGTGACGTGCTTCGTACTATTTCATATCCTTATACATGGCCGCACAAAAAAGCATGCACTAAAAGGACAATCCTCTTGGACGCCATTAGTATTTCTATTATTACATTTTTGGGTCCAGAAAAGCAGACCGCCCAAAGGATTAAATCGTATTATTACAAAGAAAAATTAATTGTAATAATATAACATAAAGAATAATGAAAGATTTTATGTATAAGTTAGGTATAATATACACGGACACGCTAAACTAACTAATTCTCGTATTTCAGTCACAATAAAATCACTCAATGCTACAATTAATTTCAGATTTTCTGTTTTATTTAAATTGGGTGGGTTTTAGACCCCAAAAATCCCATTAAGTAAATGGAATACGAAATTTATAACTTAAAGAAAGGCACTAATAAAGGTAGCACAGGAAAATATTACTGTCACAAAGCATTAAATTGAAGACTAACTGCATATTGGCCAAAAAGCAAAACTAACAGCTGTCAAATTAGAATTAACGACAGAAACAATAGTCACAGTCTTTATGGTAACATTATAACTTTAAGACTAAATTGTAGTTCACATAACTAAATATAGACCTTCATTCACAGCCTTTACAATATGTAGTAATGATATGATAATCCACAGCCTTCACGAAAACAAAAAAAATTTAATATTATTAATAATAATAATTACAATAATAGTAAACGGTGGTGCACTGCCAGAACAGCAACTGCAATAAGACTATAATAACGCTATTGCAAAGTTTTGTTATTACAGCTTTAAGGAGAGTTACAAGTAGTGATGCATTGCATACAAAATAATAAATAATAATAATCATTAATTACTCAAAAGGACCTTTAACCCTAGAACGCTAACCATATTTTTTAACCTCTTATGACTAACCTTGAGTCATATTGACTCCCTAATCTATTATACCCAGTTTTATTAAAATATAAAGGCCTAATATGTACAATATTTTTTTAACACATTTAAGTGCTAGTTGATGGAACACTTGGGTGCTTTGTTTGCCATAAAAAACAATTTTTCCCTTTTAATTCCGGTTTTTCAATCTCGACTACTATTACATATCTGGTATTGTTATCTACCGGAGTGGTTTTATTTACTTCTTTTTATGTAGCTTTTTTCTCTCCTTTCCTTTGGTTTATCTATTTCGGAAATTGAAATAGAATTAATTTATCATTTTCCTCATCATCGCTGATGGGATCAAAAAAGGCCTTTTCTATTTTCAAATCAGGGTCCAAATCACAAGCGTCACCATTATTGTCTTTTTCATAATCGGTATCGGAATCGGTAATTTCCTTCATCAAGCGATAAATGTCGTTTGAATCATTGTATTTTTTCTCCAATATTTGGCAATATTCATATTCTATTAACTTTATATAATTTAGACATATAAAGACAAAAAAATAAAACAATTTATACTTATAAATGAATAAATTACAATTATATTACCTTTAATTTGAAATAATTATTGAATTTAAAGTCATATAATATCTAATTTATAAGAATTGAAATGGCCAAATTAACAATAACACGGCATACTATTCTAAAAAATATTATTCTGCGTCAAAATGACCTACAAAAATTTACGTGTAAGACTAAACAGGAGTCAAAATGACTCCGTGACTGCAGAAAAACAAACGATATGTCCTCTTTAGAATCTGAATGTGGAACTGATAGAAGTGTAGAAGGGTCATTCAAGGGTGGGAGATAGCATAGCTGAGATGTGGGAGTTCTGTGTTTTACAGACACCATGCATTCGTAGTTAAAAAAAAAATGGAGTCATTTTGACTCCAGGTTAGCTTTCTAGGGTTAATTTCATATACAACATGTCAAAAGACTTTAAAACACTTAAATGTTGTCTTAAATAGCTGCAGTTAACTTGAAAAAAAATAACTTAAGTTCAAATTCATGGTTAAACTTAAGGCCCCCATACACGATCAAACATTTTGCGCAAAATGTTTGCGTAAACCTGATGTCGGGCAAATTTAGGCTTTACACGTCAAACATCATGTTTGCGCAATCATTTTGACCGTGTATGTGGGCCTTTACATTCTACACACGAAATCATAATTTTTAGAGAATACATACTAGAAAATGAAAAATTGAAAAAAAAAAAATAAACTATTGGTAATTATTTATTACCAAGCTTGAAAAAAAGTTTGTTATTACATTATAACAAGAAAACTATTACTATTATATAAAAATAATTTCATGATCGGTGATAGATGATTAAGTATAACATAATTTAAACAGCTAAGAAGGGATTTTTTAATGTGTTTGACAATTTTGAAGTTTTCCAGGACATTTTAGTTTCTTACCTTTATCACAAAAATGTAAGAACTCAATATCAGAATCAGAATCAAAAGCATGATTGTAATTAAATAGGTTGGCAGTAAAATGGAATTTAATAGGATTACTTAAAGGAAAACGGGCACTTCTTTAGATTGTTACTCCCCTTTGTTACCAAAATTTAGTAACAAACATTGGTTTTAGGTTTCGTCGTCACCTTTCTTCAATGTTTTGTAACTTTTCTTTTTAAATTTAGCGGCGTCAGTATCGATATTTGATATCGACTCTAATCGACCCTTTCGTTTGATCTCGCGATCTCGCGTCCTGGCACGAGAGCCGAGACTTTTGTGAGTTTTTTTGAGAACCCGTCATTCATTTTCCACGTTTTGGAGTTTTATATAGAAACACCTCTTCAGAGGATTTTTAGGAGTACCTACATCCTTAAAGGTTTTCCGGGTTTCTTAGTTGAAGTGGTTCAAGAAGTTTGTACATATTTTTTTAATCTTCCTTGACTTCATGGTTCTGGGTTCCGAGAAAAGAACGAGAGAGAGAGAGAGAGCATCCACCTTCTGCACCTATTCCTTTAAATTTCAACTGCACCCCGACGCCTACCACCAACCTGCCCAGATAAGCCTGTCACAGATTAAACTTTTCATTTAGAATTTTAATGTGCATAATTATAAAAAAAGACCAGATCCGCCACATTGAGCCGTTAGGTTATGCCCAATGGTGCATACCTTTTTTTATATGTTATTATTATTATAATTTAGAATTTATGTAATTTTCTTTTTATTTCTCACTTACTTGTTGCCAAGAAGGCATCAAGCAATTTATTATTTAAGCCAGAGATAGGAGAGGCCTCTATACTTTATTTATAGTAGATAGGGATTATAAGTTTATGACCTCAGATTACTTTTATTAACAGTTTATGTTTAATTATTTTATTTATTATTTGAGGAATCAAACCTTTTAATTATATTTAACTAGCAAGTTCATTGTGTTTTCTTTTATTTCAAGTGTTAGGCTTCATCCTTCTCCTTACCAAGAGGCTTCAGGGTTTGGTCATTCCTTGCTGACCCTATATTAATTTATAAACTACTAATTAATTATTAGTACAAACAAAAATGATCTGGCGCCTTAATTACACCTAAACCCACCCCCACGCCGCCTGAGTGTCGAGGAAACAGTTATACCTTATATAAAAATAAGAGGAGAGGAACAATCTAAAGAAGGTGTACTGAATGTTCTTCTTTTAACTGTTACTCCCCTTATAAAAACAGAAGTGTGATTTTCCTTTTCCTTTGTCCCAAAGTAGGTCTAAACATACCTTTGTCCTAATAGTTATTTAATCAGTCATATTTATATTCTAAAAAAGAACAGTAGAGTAACAATGAAGAAGTACCAGAAAACGTTGGTTTCGGTTTCTAGACCATTATTGGACTCTTCTTTAGATTGTTACTCCCCTTATAAAGAAAACAGAGGATAGTAACAATCTAAAGAAGGTGTACTGAATGTTCTTCTTTACACTGTTACTCCCCTTGTTAAAACAGAAGCGTTATATTCCTTTGTCCCAAAGCACATTGGACTAAACATCCCTTTGTCTTAATATGTAGTTATTTATGTAGTTATTTATATTGTAAAACACATAGGGGAGTAACAATCTAAAGAAGTACCTATTCTTGGACAAGTTCTTTCAAAATCCTAGTACTAAATTTTCGTCCGGTCTGTCCGATGGTATAAAGACTACATTCCTAGATGAAATATCACACATTCAAAGTAATTGATGTACATACAGTACTGCCACTGGTGCACTTATAGTAATGACTCAAATTAATAACGCTGCCCCACCCCACCAATATAAAACACATACTTAAAGATATTATTGTTCATACCAATTATTATCAATGAAAATAATTACTCAATTCCGGAAAAAAATGTTTATGAACAATCTGTAGTAAGAAGTAATTTCAGGTTTCTCATTCACGAATTTCTCGTTCTTCTTTTCAAACAATGAATGAATGATATCATCCAGCTGTTATCAAGTTACTACACGACATATCTACTACGCGTAGGTTTAGTTTTCATTCAGTAATTTTTTAAATAACTGTTTCATTCATAAAAATGTACCCGGCCTACGTACATTAAAATAATGTATTAGTCATAATTGTTAATTTTTTAATTATTCATTTAAAATAATACTCTATAATTTCTAGAATTATCTGTGAAAATTGTCTTCTTGAATGAAATCTCGTGGGTTGTGAACTAAAAGATCAGTTTGTTGATCTTTATCCAGGGTGGGACTCACGATCTTAAACTAACAAAGATGTTATTAGATACTTACACTCACAGCTAGATCTCTCTGTACTTATACCGGCCAATTATACAGTTAAACTATCTATATTGTATTTTTTTAATTTTGTTACTTTGTTATATTGACCCTCAAAGATTACTTAGTAACATTCTAGATAACGTAATAAAAAATAAATTACTTCATCACACAGTAATATTATTTTAGTTTATCTCTTCAAACTACTAATTTACTTAATAATCATTTCAGGAGGACAACAAAATGAAACAAAATAATCTGCCAATTAGAGTGGCACATAGCTTCCTTGCGTGCTATATTGTAATCTTTAATGATTTTACACTATTAAAACATATTACTTATTGTAAAATTTATTTAATTTTCGCCCGTTTTTAAAACTGTCAAAAATTGTTTTGATTCCTTACAATAATTAAAGTATTTAGCAAACTTTAAGGAGCATAGACGTTTGAAATTAATCTGAGGCCATCTATAGGCTACTATCGACAAACCATCTAAATTTCATAAAAATCAGATGAGTGCTTTTGATGATATAGGTGTAAATAAATGCATGTTTGTGCGCATGTAGAGGAGAAACAAATAGGCGCAGATTGTTGAGAAGGTTAAACTTAAATGGGAATAACAATGGGCTAATTATGACCAACCATCTAAATTTCAATAAAATCAGACGAGTAGTTTTAAGATATTTTGGTTCGCAAAAATTGAGTGAAAGACACACACGGAACCAAAAATGTTCCCTGACGTCTGAAACTGTTTCTGTCTTGGAATTTTGGAAATTGGAAACCTAAAAAATCACTTTATGTTCCTCGTCTGTTGCCTCTTCGGTGTCGTTCACTATTATCGCGATGTCGGGGATAGAAAGAAACTTTTGTTATGAAGCTGGTGATAAAAGAAAACTGATGTTATTTGCGGAACGCTACGGGATTCGAGCTGAGGAAAAACAGTTTATATTAGATATATGTGAATGTGATTGTAATGTGTGTCGTTGGCGCAAAAATAAAGTAAACTTTTTATTTGCGTCATGCGTCAAATCGAGAAAAGCCTTCTTTACAAGGCCGAAGAACTATTTGGTGATAATCAATTATACTTCTCTAATCTCTTTTCAAATTCTAACATTGCTACTTTTATGCCAGCATGGAATCTGCCTTAGATCTAAATAAAGATTCAATATTCTAACAATATTCAAACATCTAAATTTGACTTCAGAAAAGTTGATAAAAAAAAGAACGTAAAATTTTTTTCTTTGAAACAGGGCCTTATATTCGATGCATTAATATTTTTCTCAGATTTTTGTTCGAATATCGGGATGCGTCTTATATTTGAATCAATAGGTAAATATACCTATTTTTGATGGTATCGAAAAATTGGTTTCTAAAAGTGGTTTAGAATTGCAAAAGAAAAAACGTGTAAATATAAAACATAATTTTATTTTAGGAAAACAAAATAAATTACTTACAAATCAAATAATAAGCTAAGAAGAAGATACCACGACTCTTTAGGGTCCTATAGGAAATTTTAGGCAAAATATAAAAATTTCTATAAACGTTGAACCGTTTCCTAAAAAATATTAAGAAATCATACTTATTGCTTCCGAGCTTACCGAAGGTAACGGAAGCTATATGATCGTTCTAAAGAACACAATATTTATAGGTCTCCGATTTCAAAAATTCCAAGACAAAAATACGTTTTAGTCATCAGGGAACATTTTTGGTTCAGTGACTGTCTGTCGGTCTGTCGTTCTATTTTTGCGAACCAACATATCTTAAAAACTACAAGTTTTTACGATTTTATTGAAATTTGGGTGGTATGTCATAATTAGCTCATTGTTGGTCCCATATAAGTTTCAACCTTCTGCGCTCATTTGTTTCTCATCCACATGCGCACAAACATAAATTTATTTACACCAATATCTTCAAAAGAACTTATCTGATTTGTATGAAACTTTTATAGTTTATCGAAAGTAGCCTGCAGATATAGCCCTAGATACATTTGAACCGCCTGCGCTCTTTAACTTTTGCTAAATTGGTACTTTAATTTGTGTCAAATCCAAACTATTTTGACAGATTAATCTAAATTAGACAATAATGGCTTGTAAAAGTATAAAATCAATAAAGTACATGATAGGATGCGAGGAAGCTATGTGCCACACCCATTGGCAGTCTATTTTTGATTCTTTCCTTATAATTTTCATATAATACTGGTACTTCTTATCATAAAACACCTTGAAGCAAATCTTGCAGTATTTTTCCTGAAAAGATAAACATTCTGACCAGAATGTTCAAATGTTGCATCAAATGGGACCTATCTCTGTACAACAAACCCCTGCATGTCAGCAAAATGTCAAAGTTCTAAGTCCCTGTTACTTTATTAATTTATCCATTAAGGTTACCTCCATTGGCATTATAATTCCTAATGAATTTTCAATTTAGCTCGAATTTCAAATCAGCGTTTTGAAGTTCTAAGCTATGATAGGTCTCATCGATAAACATCAAAACACTTATTATTTGTTATTTTATTTTCTGGAATATCTCAAAAATGCTTTTCCAGATACATGTTTTTGTCCATACATTATGTGCCGGACATCTCGTCATTTCTCTGCCATTCCAACCGGATATACTATATAGTCTAAGGTGGAAGTTATAGCTGAATGTGTTAACCATTCGCCTATACTGATCACGTAGATAAATTAATAATGTGAATTTACAGTAGCAGGTTAAATCGAAGTAGAAATCAATAGTAACAAGTAGTATTAAAGTGTTAACTATATAAAGGTATACGCCACTAAAGGTAGGTGTCATGTAAGGTAGCAGGTAGTTGAAAGCAACCTGTCAGATCCTATACTATGAGTGCAGGTTGTACGATGCCTCGGGGCAAGGTACCTGACTTACTGCTTCCTTTACTACTCTACTACCACGTACAAACTACACTCTCTTCTCGTGTACTGTTTGTCTTGTGTTAGTCAAGTTGTAGTATATGGTTAGAGTTAGAACTAAGTACCTCACTCAGTATAGAAACTAAGGGACTTAACAACTTAGCTAAGTTTATAATTGTAAAGTCCTTGAACTTGGCTGTAACTTAGTACACAGAGTGTAATGACACCCCTCACTCTAACACTTATATTATTTGCTTTTAATTAACATCTTCTTTCTTCGTTCTATCTATGACATTGATTAATAAATATTATTCTTCATTTTTAGAGACCCTTATACATTACTCCGCTTGTCTGTCTGTCTGTCAATCCGTCTGTCTGTAACACACATAACCTCCAAAAGTAATCAAAACAAAAATTTGAAATTTTGCATCTATGTTATGTGTACTAATAACCCAATCACAGGAAAATTATAGGGAAGCCGCAAAAATTTATCCCCCAAAAACTAGGGGTTGAAATTTAAGGGTTGACAGTTTTTTTTATCGGAAATGCCTTTTATGGGGTGTTAAATAAAAAGAAATGGACGCTATGAGTACAAATATACATACATTTGGTTTCTTTTTTGTAGCAATTTATCTTTGCTGCGTCCCTGGAAATTGAATTTTTTAAATAAATCAACGAAAAATTCTGAAATAGACTGCCAATTGGTGTGGCACATAGCTTTCTCGCATCCTAACACGTACTTTCTTGATTTTATGCTTTTACAAGCAATTATTGTATAATTTGTTTAATTGTTTCCCCCGTTTTATTTTATCTGTTAAAATCGTATTGATTCTTTATTTGAATTAAATTTACTTTCGATAAACTATAAAAGTTTCATACAAATCACATAAGTACTTTTGAAGCTATAGGTGTAAATTAATGTATGTTTGTGCGCATGTGGAAGAGAAACAAATGAGCGCAATAGGATGAAACCTTTATGGGACCAACAATAGGCTACTCATGACCTACCATCCAAATTTCGTTAAAATTGGACGTGTAGTTTTTAAGATATGTTGGTTTGCAAAAAATTGAATTAGAGACAAACCGACAGACACGGAACCAAAAATGATCCCTGATGTCTGAAACGGATTTCTGTCTTGGAACTTTTAAATGGTAGCCATCTAGATACGGATTAACGTATTTGTTATTAACGTCATATTTGGCTAATTTATTTATTTCTACATAAAATATTATATAATTTATCCAGATCATATACGAGGATGTCCGGATTAGGAATTAATTGAAATTAGTAAAGCATTGATTTTCTTATTATTATTATTATTTGCACCAAAAATTATAATCTAAATTATAATTTGTCATAGTAATGTTTATTATAACTCGACCATATTCTAGTAAAGCACTGATTCTCTTTATTTTTATTATGTCCAGATGTTTCAAAGGTGTAAATAGAAAAAAGGTTTTATAATTAAAAACTTGCCTTAATATATTTTTTAACGGTTTATTATTATATAAAACGTAAAATGTGGAAAAATGAAGAAAATTAGTTTTATTACAGGTTAATGAATATTTTATGAATATTAGAGTGAAGAAAATTAAACCTATTAAACTGCCGACACCTTCACGAGCAATTCGAATAACAGCCACTACTTGTTCCACTAAACCTATTTCACGCAACAACTAACAATTAAATAACTTTAAACATAATTCTATTATATATATATATATATATATATATATATATATATATATATATATATATATATATATATATATATATATATATATATATATATACATAGTTTAATTTATTCAGGAATAATTAGTAGTTTGTTCAAAAAACACTCACAACTCACCTATACATAAATATATGTATAATAGTAGTTCAGTTGTTTTAGTATAATTAGTAATTAACTGTTCGTTAATGAGAGGGCTCGAAGGCATTTTGGAAGTTCATAAATTAAAGAAACGCTGTAAAAAATGTGATGTTAAAATTTTTAGTTGAATAAAATGCCGCACGTCAATAAAGCGCTCATTGCAAGTGGTATCCTGTGATTTTGTTACAACTGTAATGTGTTTTCTTTAAAGAAACGTGTAAAAAAAGCAGTATATTATTATCTCTTCTTTCTAACTGACATATTTAACTTTTTTTTATATATAATATATTATATTAAATTATAAAAACTACTAGTTGTAAATAAAATGTAAATGAAACATTATTGCTTCCGAAAACATTTCTAGCAAGCAGTTGAAGAGATAAACATGGCATTTCATTACTAATGCTTGGTAAATTGTAAGTTTTACGTGTAATACTAATACAAGTTGTAACTATAAACAAAACAATTTTTCTGTTTCATTTAGAGAAGGTTTAGTGAGTGTTACACAAACGAAACACATGTTTCGTGTTTCTCAGCCCTACTGAGGACGCAAATTTTCCACGAATCAATTTTTATTCGACTGAAGTGTTGACACATTTTAATTAAAAACTGATTGACAGTTTCAGTTTTATTTTTAATTGAAGCGAGCGTATTACTTTTAACAAAATATGCATTATGTAAACGTTAATGATAGACAGACAGGCTGGATGGCTGTCTATCATTAACGTTTACGTGTCCAGAGATAACTTGAGTAAATGATAACCGATTTAGTTAAAATTTGGAATACATGTTCTTTTTACTAATACTCAGGCTAAGTTCATTGGACAGCGTTATCTGTCCAAGAGTTCACTCTCAACGCTAACGTAAACGTGAGCTTCAAATGTGAAATTAGAATTTCAGGACGGGAAAAGATTCCATCATCACCTATTCGATGAGACGAACATTTTTTTTTTATATATACATTTTCTTATTAAAACGAACAAAGACACCTCTATGAATTAATAAAGATTGTTCAAACTGTTAAAGCGGACATAACGTTTAAAATAGAGGAAACAACGATTTTTCCTGATATCTTAAGTTCTAACGCAACGATTTTTATCAAACTTCACATACATCTACTAAAGTACAATTGAAACAAGGATGTAAAATTTCAACTTGGTACAATCAGTAGTTATTGAGTAGTGAAGTAATACATTTTATAATAGTTTCAATGAAGGTGGCCGGAACATGTAAAGTAAAGGAATATGTAGAAAGGCACCCTTCTCCTCTACTACACGGATCTCTATTACAATCATCCTCTTTAACTGTCAACTCATCATGATAAACCATTTCTTAATATCTAATATTTATAGCATTAAGCTCGCTTCAATGATAAAGCCACGGTGATGCCTATAGTTTTAATCATTTTAATAAATTAAATTTCATTATTCAGATTAAAAAATATAATTGATAGGGTTAAATTATTTGTAACAAATCGAGCCTGAAGGTGTCGTTGATCTTCGGCTTTTGAAAGAGGGGAAACGATAACGGACAGGTTGATGGTCTTGGTAAATACTGCGCCTTATAGCACTGAATTCGAAAATATGCGTGATGAGGTAACAACTTTACTGTAAGTTATGAAGGACATAAATATGACAAATTATAACGTAGATGATAATTACAACTTGTAATATGTTGAACAGTTAATTAAAAAAAATAACTAAAAACAAAATATATATCATGAAAGAGGTGTAGTTCAATAACCAAACAATGTCTTCACACAAAAATTGTAATTTGAACAATTGACCGGTTTCGGCTGTTCTAAAGCAGCCTTCTTCAGATAATCTTGAGGTTACTGGATTGACTTCACGAGTACAAGTAAACTTGTACACAAACACTACTCGTGAAGTCAATCCAGTAACCTCAAGATTATCTGAAGAAGGCTGCTTTAGAACAGCCGAAACCGGTCAATTGTTCAAATTACAATTTTGCCCAAATTGTTCTCATATAGGTTTAAGATAATCACCTCATATTAATATATACAATAATAATACACGGATATATATATATATATATATATATTTATTATATTATTATATCTTAAATATTTAACTTAAATTTTATTATATTTATTTAACCTCTGACTTAAAAAAGAGGCAAAATTTCAAAATGGAAAATAAAAACAAAATTGTATAATATATATATTTCATTTTTTTTCACCCGATCTAAGTTAGATGAACTTTAAAATAAAAAGAAGTATTGATCTATAAAAGTTGGGATTAAGAAGATTGGAGTCGTGTCCCGCTGCCATAATGTTGCACCTCTGGAGAAAGGCGAAGTATTCAGCCAAAACACTCGAGCCTCTTAGCTTATAAACACCCTGCTAAACTCTATTGGCTAACTGAACAGCTATTAAACACTGTTTTATCTATTAGATCTGAAAATAAGCTTAATACTCTTCTTTTATTTTATTTTTTTTCTTGTTAAAAGGTGAGAAGTGGCCGACTACTTAACGCTAAGTTACCTTGTTATTTTTTTTCCTAAATGCCATCTTACATAAAGTTTAAAAATAAAATGTAGCTGTAATTTAAAATAAAAAAAAAGGAGAGACTTTTTAAAAAAAAAAGAAACTTAGGAAGGATTGCAAGTAGCTGAAGTCGGTCTGTGGTTTGTAAGAAGTGAGATAGAGGGTACTTAGCCGAGGAGTGAGTCAAGTCGGCTCGCTAAGCACGACATGATTCTCTTCTTATCTACTTCTTAGATTAAATGAACTTCATCCATAAAGTTCATCTAATATCAAATAAAACAATTTCATTTTTAAATAAATTAACTTTTTCCGTGGTAGGCTGTGAAATAGTAACTTTAGAGCCTAAAAAACATAGCTAAATTCCAATTTTTCTTTACGTGGATTTAAATCTTTCATTACTTCATTAAATCTTTTCATTACTCCTAGCTGTAAAGAAAATTTTTTTTACGTCCTAGGACGTAAAAATAACTTTTTCTTTACAGCTGGTAGTTATCAAAACTTCCGATATAGCGCTGCAATCTTTGAAGAAATGCTTCTGGTACAATTAAAATCCGCTAGATGTCAATGCGTTTTATTTATCTTTTCTTATAGTGTAACCTCTTTTTAAGGTTTCTTTCTTTAAGTCTTAAGTATGTACCAATATTGCTTCCGAGCTTACCGAAGGTAACGGAAGCATTGTGTTCACTTTTGGGAACAAACAACTTTTATGCCTCCGATTTCAAAAATTCCAAGACAGAAATCCGTTTCAGACATCAGGGAACATTTTTGGTCTCGTGTCTGTCTGTCTGTCTGTCTGTCGGTCTGTGTGTTTTATGAAACGTGTAATTATGAAACGTGCGACGATAACTTGAGTAAATGTCGACCGATTTTGGTGAAATTTGGTAGACATGTTCATTTTACCAATACCCAGGACGAGTTCGTCGGACAACGTTATCCGTCCAAGCGTTCACGAGCAACGCTCGCGTAAACGTGAACTTTAAATTTGAAAATTGGAATTTTAGGTCGGAGAAAAAATCTAACTTCATCTATTCAATGAGACAAACATTTTTTGCACATACAATTTTTTTAGTAAAACCAACAGCGACACTGCTATGAAGTGTTAAAGATCGCTAAAACTGTTAATAGTTTTTAAAAAATAAACAATATAACAATAATTGTTATAGTACATGATAGGATGCGAGGTAGCTATGTGCCACACTAATTGGCAGTCTATTTTTTATTATTATATATTGATTATTGATTAAATTTTTTTTTCATTGTCTGCTATCACGGAAAAAATTGCATATGCTACACGACTGTGAAGTGTTTTTTCTTTACCTTGGCAATATTTACTGTCTCGCTTCGCTCGACAGTAATGTAATTGCCGCGGTAAAAAAAACTCACTTCACAGCCTAGTAACATAATATACTATTTTTTTTTTTACATTTGTTTTTTAATATAGACAGACGGAGAAATTATCTTTCTTATATAGACTTATAATGTTGACGAAACACTGTATTAGTGTTGAATAATAAGACTTAACTAAATGCTATACGTTTAATATCATCTTTGTGGAAAGTATAGCTGCCTTTAAAATATGTAAAATTGATCATATATGTAAATATAAATTAATATTTATCCGTGGCGAGAAACCGATCATAATATATGTTGATAATTATAAACATTAACTTCTAGACTCGTGCCAAAAAAAAGAGAAATTGGACCTATTAGAAAACCTAGAAATTCAAAGAGCTAGCCAAGACACAAATATGGCAAGTTTTAAAGGAAAATCTAATCTACAATTCTGCTCTTGTAAAACCAATAAAAAATACACTGCCAAGTAGAGTGCGGCTCATAGCTTCTCGCCGACACATAGACTTCTATCGCGTATACTTTAATGACTTTAGGCTTTTAAAATTCATTATTGTCTGATTTATTTAAAATTTTCCCCCAAATAAAGCCTGGTCGCCTGGTCTCGAGGTTCTTTGGCTCGCTGTGCTATTGAAGAGGTAGGTCAAATAGAAGTGGGGGAACCAGGCCACCTCCTATTCCCCTCATATATCTCCCTCCCCGCGTTCTCTCCATAATAAATATTATTAATAGTTTTAGCGATCTTAAACACTTCATAGCGGTGTCGCTGTTGGTTTTATTAAAAAAATTTATTTCTAAAAAATGTTTGTCTCATTGAATAGATGAAGTTAGATTTTTTTTTCCGACCTTAAATTCCAATTTGAAGTACACGTTTACGCGAGCGTTGCGTGCGAACGCTTCGACGGATAACATTGTCCAACGAATTTGTCCTAAGCATTGGTTAAATGAACATGTCTACCAAATTTCATCATTAGTCTACTTTTACTCAAGTTATCGTCACACGATTCAGGGGACGTGGACACACAGACCGACAGACAGACACGAGACCAAAAATATTCCCTGATGTCTGAAACGGATTTCTGTCATGGAATTTTTAAAATAGGAGACATAACATTTTTTCGTCCTCAAAAGTGAACACAATGCTTCCGTTACCTTCGGTAAGCTCGGAAGCAATATTTTTTAAAAATAATGTCTGATAGTTGTAAGGTATTTTAGTTATAGTAATATAAGGAATTATTGTTTAGCTATAAGTAGGGTTACCATAATTTATGAAGGCCAGATCTGAGACTGACTGAACACCGGGGGGGGGGATTTTTTTTTTTTGAAATTTGGGAAATAAATGTCATCAAATATATAATTGTAATTACGTTATATACTTATTAATATAATATTTATTAATGTTTATTTATTAATATTTTGCAGTGTGCCCAACTGGTGGCGCGCTGATTGAAACTTCCCTCTCTTTGCAGCGATTTCCGTTTATATAAGTAAAATCCGGACGCAAAACTGGACAGATGTTTCAAAACCGGACTGTCCGGACGAAATCCGGACGTATGGTAACCCTAGCTATAAGTAGTTGAAAAACAAAAATGTTATAACTGAACCATACCTTTACTGAGTTCCTAGGATCTCAACTCCATATCCCTTATCTTGTTCCTTCCGTAATCCTTCCACCCACACAGCACTAGTCTACCCCCACCTTGCACTGATAGTTTGTCATAAAAACTTGTGAAATAGTTAGCTTAGTACTGAATTCACTCTTACACACGCACACTGAAGATTAAATAATATGTAGAAAAGCGTTTGAGAGTTTTAATAAACAAATTGTGGTGACAATATTGTTGAGTTACTTTCTACCAACCTCTCAAGTCATGATCAGAAGTAATACAGTGCTAAATTCTTTCATCTTCATATAGAATGATTTTGGGCACTGAACCCAATGTAGCCAACAGTTTAACAAACCTTTACACCTCCCCCTCCCCCTCTGAAGACGGATGCTATTTTGCCCTTCTATTGGGGAAATATAGTACTAAAAAGAGAAAATCGAGCTATCTCCTGTTACCTTCCAACTTCCTTGTTCTATATTTAAGTACTTCAGCGCTTTTATTGGCGAAATATAGTAAAAACGAAAAATGTAAACATAAAGTGAAAACTTCGTCATCATTATTTTTTTCTTTTTTCCCTGATCATTTTATTTTAATTGTTTATGTTTTTGGGTGGGGGACAGAAGATATATATATGTGTGTGTGTGTAGATAAGTATATATATTTGTGTGTGTATGGATATGTATCACAAAACATATTATAGTAAAAGATAATAATAATATATATGGAAGATGGAAGGTTACGCCCTTTTTGATATATATATATAAATATATATATATGATATTATAAATTAGTATTCCAGGGGCAGAGGTGGGTAGAGGGAGGTAAGAAAAGGAATATGAGGTATTTGCTAGAATACTGAGTGTGTGTGTGTGTAAATGTGCAATATGGCGGATGTTTCATTAGTCCAAGGGTGAGGGGGAGGGGAGGTTGGGTTTGACCCCCCCGGGGTGCCCCCAGGAGAAATTGGCCAGGGCAGAGTATTAATGAGTAGTCGGCCATATTAACCCCCCTCTCTAGGGTTACCTTCCCCAACTAAAATACAAGTTATAATTAATTTTTGTCCCCCCCCCCCTTCCAACAGAGTCCCTGTGAGAGCAGATAAAAACTTTTTCTTTATCCTCCCCCCCTCCCCGTACTTTTCCTTCTATATACAGCTTAGGACCTAAACCATACCAAGAAGGGAGGGGAAAAATTATATCCTGGAAGCGGATTTTATTAAAAACTTGCACCCCCCCCCCCCCCCCCCCCCCTCGTTTATCAATGAAAGAATGTCTCGAGCCCTGTTTTTACTTTATATTATCTTTTTTCTTAACTTTAACTTTTTCCCTTTTCTAATCCCCCCCCCCCCCTCAAACTTTACTTCTACTTGTTTTAGAAGAAATGAAAAAGGAATAACCTGGAGGAAAGAAAAAATGATTAAATTAAAACTGTTTTCTAAAAACTTAATTCAGCACTTGAACTTAATGTTAGAATTAATAAAACATTATATTATATTTTAACAAAAATAGATTTTAACAAAATTAGATTTTACACTTTCCTTGGTTCTCTAATAGTTCCAATATACATAGATCCTTTGTAGAATATTGTATCTTGCCACCAATTAAAATTAGTGTGGCATATACCTTCTTCGCGTCTTTTCAATGTTATCCTTCTATTGTATAATTTATTTAGGTAATTTCCTTCCCCCTTGTTTTAAAATTTTGAAATTCTTATCATTTTTCACTAGTATAAGAGTATCAATTTTGCAAGCTTTAGAGAGTGCAGACAACATTCCTCAAACCATCCAAGCTTCTTAAATATCAGGTATGAATACTTTTAAAGATGTAGGCGGTAGGCGTTAATAAAAATAGTTTCTGGCATGTGGAAGAGAAAGGAATAATCACAGGTGAAACAAATATTGGATCAACATTGGGCCAATTATGACTATACCATCCAAATTTCATTAAAGTCTTCGTTGGATCGCAAAAATTGTGGTCAGACCGACATGAGCCCAAAAAAATTTTCCCTGGTGTCTGAAATGAATTTCTGTCTTGGAATTTTTAAATTCGGACACTTTAATTTTTGTTTGTTCTTCAAAGCTATCACATACCATTAGCTCCCGTTGTCTTTGAAAAGATCGGAAAGCAAAATCAAAACAATATTAAGGTGAAATAAACAAATTATAAAATATGTTAAGAATACTTATAACTTGTATGTTATATGTAACATATTAGTATTTATAAAATAAAAAATGAAATAGTGGATAAAGTATCTATCAAAGCCAATAATAAGTGTTTGTTATTATGAATTACATAATATTTCTACTTATAGGTTTTTTAATACATAAATTATTTTAATTATAGCAGAGCATTTTATTATTATTATTTTAGCATTATTATTTTTATTATTTTGAGTTTAGGAATTTCCAAATTTCATGAAAGACAGATAAATTAGTTTTTAACATATGTTGGATCGCAAAAATGTTGGACGACAGACAGACAGACAGACACGAGACATAAATGGATCGATGTCTGAACGAATTGCTGTCGTTGTCTTTAGAAATTGTTTAATTCGGAGACAAAAAAAGTTTTTATTAGAACGTTCACAATAATATTAAATTAATTTTTGTTTACCTAAGAATTTATGTGAGTATTATCTAACCACCTGATCTGTTTTGATTCAGTGTTGTTCCTTTTAATTTAATTCATAAAAATCTTTATTTAGTTTCTTGTATATAAACAGGATAAAGCAAGTTTTATTCAAATTAAATCTAGGGAAATTAATTTTTATCGCTTATTATCATTTTAATCTAGTAGATAGAGTCTGCAAGGAATTAATTGTGTTATTTTTAGAGTATTATATTATTTTATTACAATATTAAGTTACAGTGAATGATTTTAATTAAGACGTATTAATATTGTTAGAACGCTGTGAGCGCTCCCTACCGTTCTATCCACCAACTAATGACTAAACACGTACTCGGAATATTAATACCACGGAATAAAGACGTGTTCCAGCTTAACTAACTCTATGAACAAGGCTAGATTTGAACAAATAGTGGAGGAAATTGAGGGAGGGGGAGTCAGTATAGGCAAGGGATTGGGTCCTCTCGGAGGGATAGTTGAAATTGCATACTTTCTATTTTCTCATATAAAGAGAAAGTATTGTAATGGCGCGAAAATTCGATTTTGATGGATTTACACGTTTGGAGGTCCCCTGAATCAAAAAAAAAAAAAAAAATCTTTGTGTCGTCTGTATGTGCAGACGCCTGGAGTCTAAACTACTGGGCTGATTTTTACGAAATTTGGCATACATGTTCAGAAATATTATACCCTGAGGTGAAATCAAGAAATGAATTTTAGCTCCAAATTTGGGGACGTTACCCTCCAAAGACTCTAAAAACGTGAAAAGAATTATTTATCGAAAACTATTCCGACGATTTTGATTAAAAAATTCTAAAATGAAGTCCATTTAAATAAAAATCTAACGAAATAAGCTGTTTTCCTGGAAAAATCTAGTTCCCGAGAAAATAGCTTAAAACGCGGACGGAGAGAGCCTGGGTTCGATTCCCCGACTAGGAGAAGTTATTTTTAAGATGAATTTTGATGAAATGTTCAATAATAATTATATGTAAGTATGAAAACTAATAAATGGAAAACACTGGGCTAAGTAATTATGAATTCGTATATGAGAAAGTTTGTCTGAGTTGTCTCGGACCAATTTTTTTAATATGTCAAAAATTTTCATCAATTATAAAGTATCAATTAAGCAAAAGTTAAAGAGCGTACACCGTAATTTGGGGCTATCTACTACTTATGCGAAACCATCCAAATTTTATAAAAGATCAGATGAATACTTTTGAAGATATATGTAGGTGAAAATAAATGTATGTTTGTGCACATGAGGAAGAGAAAAAAAATAGCGCAATAATGGGCTAGTTATGACCTATTATCTAAATTTCATTAAAATATGACGAGTAATTTTTAAGATTTATTGGTTAACATAAATTGAGCTACAGACCGACAGAAAGACACGGGACCAAAAATGTTCCCAGATGTCTGAAACGGATTTCTGTCTTGGAATTTTTGAAATAAAAGACATAAAAAACATTCTTAGTTTTTCAGATCGATAAGCTTTCGCTACCTTCGGTAAACTCGGAGGCAAAATTCTATATATGTATAAATTTTTATTGTAATGCTTATTAAATTATGCTTTAAAAAAAAGTCAATAACATGTTAAAATGAGTGAAAATTCACAGATTGGCCTTCACAGATGGCCTGGAGGGGAAAAAAATAAGAATATGATTATTATATTAAATATTCAGTCAGAAAGGAAGAAACTATAGTTTGTTACGTTCGTAAACCAATTAGTATGAAATAAATCGTACTTTAATACTAATTAGTTATTTTCTTTAGAAGTTAACGCATATAAAGTATAAGACTTATTAATTATTAGTTATGTTAATTTTCTTTTCTTCTTTAGTTTATTGCTGTTATTGTGTTAAGTTTTAGCGGCATCTTTTGTTTATTACTTTTGATAAAGTTTTTAAAATCGTTACGCAGCAACGATTTGTTCTTCTTTATTTTGTTAAAATATGATGTGGATATTCAGATTAGAGTCATTAGTACGTGGATTGAACGCTAGAGTAAGTGGCCGCGCACAGTTCTCTAACAAAAAGTGAATAATGCTCTATCTCCTTTTTTGAATTTTAATTTAATTAAAAATTGTTCTCAAAAGATGCTAAATTCTCTTGTTTAAAAATGAATTATGTCTTGATTAAAACCATTTAGAGTTTAGAGGATATAAAACGATTTTAATAATGATTAAAAAAAAAACTTCATAAAAAATCAAATTAATAATCTCTTGCAGGTATTAATTTCGGGGGCCCTTTGTTCTACTCTAAGAGATTATTTTGACCCATAGAATGTATATGTACATCTATATATATATATATATATATATATATATATATATATATATATATATATATATATATATATATATATATATATATATATATATATATATATATATATATATATATATATACTATTTTTAATTTTAAAACGCTTTCATTTGTTTTTCAGTTTTAACTACCAGAAGCTTAATAACATTGTATCAGAACTTTAAGTTTTTAAATTATTCAGGAGATATTAAAAAAAGTATATAATTGGAGTTGAGATGGTAAACTGATAAGGTCGTGGATAAGAGTAAAGTGATTTTTTCTTGGGAATAACGTACTAAGGAAAATATGAGGAGTCAGAGATATACGAGTATAAAAGGAAGAAAGATCATTGAAGTGGATATAGACAGAATGCATAGGGGACGGATAAGGGCATACAAGGATGACGGGTAAGGACACACAAGGATGACGGATAAGGTTTTGCTGTTATGTGAGCTAAACTAATATTATGCTGTGGTATGGGCTAAATGTAATGTTATGCACAATGTGATGTTTTGCTGTGATGTGAGCTAATGTAATATTATGCTGTGGTATGGGCTAAATGTAATGTTATGCTCAATGTGAAGGTTTGTAGTGATGTGAGCTAATGTAATATTATGCTGTGGTATGGGCTAAATGTAATGTTATGCTCAATGTGAAGGTTTGTAGTGATGTGAGCTAATGTAATATTATGCTGTAGTATGGGCTAAATGTAATGTTATGCTCAATGTGAAGGTTTGTAGTGATGTGAGCTAATGTAATATTATGCTGTAGTATGGGCTAAATGTAATGTTATGCTCAATGTGAAGGTTTGTAGTGATGTGAGCTACTGTAATATTATCCTGTGGTATGGGCTAATGTAATGTTATGCACAATGTGATGTTTTGCAGTAATGTGAGCTAATGTAATATTATGCTGTATTATGGGCTAAATGTAATGTTATGCTCAATGTGAAGGTTTGTAGTGATGTGAGCTAATGTAATATTATCCTGTGGTATGGGCTAATGTAATGTTATGCACAATATGATGTGTTGCTGTGATGTGAGCTAATGTAATGTTTGGTGTGCTGTGAGCTAATGTAATGTTATGGTGTGATGTGAGCTAATGTAATGTTATGGTGTGATGTGAGCTAATGTAATGTTATGCACAATATGATGTGTTGCTGTGATGTGAGCTAATGTAATGTTATGGTGTGATGTGAGCTAATGTAATGTTATGCACAATATGATGTGTTGCTGTGATGTGAGCTAATGTAAAGTTTGGTGTGCTGTGAGCTAATGTAATGTTATGGTGTGATGTGAGCTAATGTAATGTTATGCACAATATGATGTGTTGCTGTGATGTGAGCTAATGTAATGTTATGGTGTGATGTGAGCTAATGTAATGTTATGCACAATATGATGTGTTGCTGTGATGTGAGCTAATGTAAAGTTTGGTGTGCTGTGAGCTAATGTAATGTTATGGTGTGATGTGAGCTAATGTAATGTTATGCACAATATGATGTGTTGCTGTGATGTGAGCTAATGTAATGTTTGGTGTGCTGTGAGCTAATGTAATGTTATGGTGTGATGTGAGCTAATGTAATGTTATGCCGTGATGTGAGCTAATGAAATGTTATGCTGTGATATAGGCTAATGTGATGTTATGCTGTGATGTGAGCTAATGTAATGTCATGCTGTGATGAGAGCTAATGAAATGTTATGCTGTGATATAGGCTAATGTGATGTATTGCTGTGATGTGAGCTAATGTAATATTATGCTGCGGTATGAGCTAATGTAATGCTATGCACAATGTGATGTTTTGCTGTGATGTGAGCTAATTAATGTAATGTTATGCACAATGTGATGTTTTGCTGTGATGTCAGCTAATGTAATGTTAAAAACGAAAGTAGCAGTTTTCAAAGGAAAATAATAACTATTTGTATACACTTTAAGTATTCACTGCTAAAAAATAAAAAAAAATTAAGGAAAAGCGTAACGGAGGGTCGACAAAAAAACCAAAACATTTCTATTACCAAAAAAAAAATTAACTGCGTAAAAAACTCCAACCTATATAGAGGTTAGTAAACTTTCTCGAAATTTTTGACAAAACCATGTAAATGTTATCATAGAAGTATGTGCATTATTCTTGGAATACTGTTAACTATGATTTTTTTAAAAAATAAGATGTATGACTAAAAAAAACTTAAGCAATAAACAATCCTTACAAATAATTCAAAAATATAAAAAGTTTGTTTGAACATAGAAGGGTTTATCACACAAAAAACACAAAATATGTTGAAGGGTTGAAAAAAATATATAAAAAGTGAAAAGTGACAGATAGACATAGTAAAAAAAGAAACAAAATGTTGCAAAAAAAAGGTAAAAAGTGAAAATAAAAGGGTACAAGGGTACAGTACCACGGTACGGTACCATGTCCGACAACGTTATTTACATTATATTTTTACCTATATTACAACTATAACATAAAAAGTTCAGTTATTTTGACAATAAAAGAGTTTTTTACACAAAAAATAAAAGGGGAAAAATATGTTTAGAAAATGGGTTGTACTATTTTTTAAACAGAATTGGGTAAATCAATGAAATACTTAAAAAATGGAATGACATGCTGAGGAGATTTGTTTCTTAAGAGTTACGGTCTGGTGACAGCTGGTGATATATCACAAGTAGGGGGGCTCCCCTCGGTAATTCCAAAATTTTAACCATATTCACTTTCTTAAATAGACTGTCAATTAGTGTGGCACATAGCTTCCTCGCATCCTATCGCATACTTTATTGATTTTATGCTTTTACAAGCCATTATTGTCTAATTTATTAAATTCTTTCCCCTGTTATTTTTAAATATGTCAAAATTCTTTTACATGAAATAAAGTATTAATTAAGCAAAAGTTAAAAAACGCAGATGGTTAAAATTAATCTGGTGCTATCTGCGATCTACTATCGACAAACCATCCAAATTTCATAAAAATCGGATAAGTACTTTTGAAGATATATGTTTAAATAAGTGTATGTTTCTAAAAAAATGGGCTTAGATGATTGAAACTTATATGGGGACCAATAAAGGGCGCATTATGACCTACCATCCAAATTTCATTAATATTGGACAAGTAGTTTATAAGATATGTTGGTTCGAAAAAAATGAGCGTTAATAGGGTTACTATAATTTATAAAGCCCAGATCTTAACCTATAACTTTTGAAGATATAGGTGTAACTAAATGTATGTTTGTGTACATGGAGAAAAAACCACTGGACACAGAAGGTTGAAACTTATATGGGATCCACAATGGACTAATTATGACCTACTATACAAATGTCATTAAAATTGAACGTGTAGTTAGTAATATAAGTATAGGTTCAAAAATTGAGCGATAGACCAATAGACATGGAACCAAAAATGTTCTCTGCTGTCTGAAACGGATTTTTTGTCTTGGAAATTTTGAAAATCGGAGACATTAAATATTTTCGCTCAACAATACGATCACATAGCTTCCGTTACCTTCGGTAAACTCGGAAGCAAAAAAAAAAACTATTTTAGTTGATTGTTTGTACATTATCACACAAATAATTTATATCCTTTATAAAAGTATTATAAATATCTATGACAGTAAATCGAAAGTTTTAGTTACAAACAATCGGTACCACGAACGAACAACTTGATCACACAATAAATCCTATTATCTAATTAAATCCATTTATTTTTACTCGCTTTTTATTAGGTGACAATGTTTGTAACGGACAAAGCTTGTAATCTGTTTAATATTAATCACTTACTGATTACCTAGAAAGCTGAAACCTCCGCTGATTAAATATTTATGATGACAATATAATAATCAGTCATTAGTTTTACAAAATCGTTTCTACTAGACGATTAATCACTAAATATCCGTAAAAGTTGGAGGTAAGATTCAATTATGGAAAAAAAAGTAGAAAATATAATACTCTTATTTAAAATAAAAAATCGGGTACAGGGTACCTCGGAACTTTTCCTCACTTCAGAGGCCACTAAAGTGGCCTCTCCTGCTGCTTCGCAGCAGGAGGAAGCAGCATTGGACGTGGTCAGTACTTGGATGGGTGACCGTTCTGAACAAACTGATTTATTATCATTCTTCAAAAAAACCTTATTTTTAATACCTATATTTTATTTAATTATTTGAAGTTTGGCGGTATTTTGACAGATGTAAACAAACTTTGTCGTCATCAAAATTATCGCACTATACTAATAAATAATTATATTCACTTATAACTTTTAAACTAATTAAGAGAATTTCATCGGGTTTTTTTTATATTTGTTCCTTAATTTTTTCCAGTTCCAACGATATGCTATAAGTCAAAAACCTATATGTAATTTCAATATTATTAACCGTCAAAGTTTAAAAATTCAAAAATTTATAACTTCAAAATGGCGGCCAAAATCAAAATGAAATTTAGTGGGCTTGTTTGTCATACAGAGAGGTACATTCGAGCCAAATTTCAACTCGATCAGGACCATTTTCGATTTATTACGATATTTTTAATTTTTGCTGACTCAGCAAATTGGGTTCAAGATGGCGGAAAAAGTTGATTTTCCGGGCGGCACAACTACAGGTTAGGACTGATTTTTCTGCCAAGTTTCAACTCTCTAGGTTAAATACCTTGGGCGCTACGATGATAACACACATACACACATACACACACACATATGCCGAAAACCACTCAGGAGGTCTTAAAAACGGATAATTTCGTTGAAATCTTGAAAAAAAAATGTTTTGGTGAAAACAATACTTTTCCTACTATTAGTAGTGAGGAAAAGTAAAAATACACGTTTTTATAAAATGGTGGAAAAAAGTAAAAAATTAATTCTTCTAACAGTCACAGCAATAGGAGCGATCAAAACTTTAAAAGCGTGGAATGCTAAAAACAGTTTTTTATCATTTGTCGATAGCGTCCCTCACTTTTAATTTTTAGGGACAGTTACATATGCATTTACTGTGATCTCTCGTAGTACTGGGACTGTTAAAATAAAACCTCCATTTTATTGCATGTTATATAAAACTGTGTTTAAATTTATTTGTAAATACAGTAGAACCTCGCTTACACGACCCTCAATAATACGACAACCTCAATTACAAGTGCAATTTTCAAATCCCCTTGAGATTGCCATAACACATAATGTTAAATTAACCTCTATAACGCGACTATTATTATCCAAACAACCTCAATAACACGATTTTTTTTCCAATTCACAATGTAACTCAGAACCTCTATAACAAGTCGTTTTGAGAAGTTAACCTCAATAACGCGACTATACAGGAATGGGTCGACCTTGAACAAGTCTAGACTTGATAACGCTCGAAGCAAGACTGATAGCCAAAATAACCTTGATAACACGACCCTCAACAAAAAGAGCACCTCGATAACAAGACTGTTTCCATAATCCCCTTAAGACACTTCTTATCGAGGTTCTACTGTATATTTTTTTCAACACATTATAAAAGTGCTCAACAAGTACAGGTGATTATTTTTTCTTCTTTTTCGGTTTACTTATAGTAAAATCAGATTTATTTTCAGTAATATCTCGGAAACTAAATATTTCTTAGGCAGTCATGAAAATTTGGAAAAATAATCAAAGAAACTAATTAAAATGCAAGATATTATATTTTTTTATTTTTGATTCCCAGCCATATAGGAATTTCTGGAAACGAGACGATGTGGATATACTGGCAAAACAAGCAATAACTGAAGGACAATCCAGACACGGAAATTACACCTAAATACTTCGATATCTACGTTAAATCAAAAATGAATGAAAAATGGCATCAAATTTTGACTAACACAACTAACAACAAACTGAGACGTATAAAACCTCTAATTGTCAACTGGAACTCTTGATACAGGATTATCAGACATGAAGAGACGGTACTCTGTAGACTGAGAATAGGACATACTAGACTAACTCACAGCTACTTGTTTACTAGAGATAATGTAAGACAGAGATGTAGACTATGTAACGATGCATTGACTAAAGCACATCTCCTGACTGACTGCCAACAACTGGAGCAACTGAGAAGCACACGTGACTAAACCGAAAATCTAGCTGAGAATCTAGTTGACATTCTACTGACATTCTATCTTAAATTTAGCTGACAATCTAGTTGACATTCTACTTGACATTCTAGCTGACAATCTAGCTGACATTCTATCTTAAATTTAGCTGACAATCTAGCTGACATTCTACCTGACATTCTAGCTGAGAATCTAGTTGACATTCTACTTGACATTCTAGGTAACATTCTACTTGACATTCTAGCTGACAATCTAGCTGACATTCTACCTGACATTCTAGCTGAGAATCTAATTGATATTCTACCTGACATTATAGATGAAAATCTAGCTGACATTCTACTTGATATTCTAGCTGACAATCTACTTGACATTCTAGCTGACAATCTAGCTGACATTCTAGCTGAGAATCTAGCTGACAATCTAGCTGACATTCTACTTGACATTCTAGCTGACATTCTAGCTGACAATCTAGCTGACAATCTAGCTGACATTCTAGCTGAGAATCTAATTGACATTCTACCTGATATTATAGATGACAATCTAGCTGTCATTCTACTTGATATTCTAGCTGACAATCTAGCTGACAATCTACTTGACATTCTAGCTGACAATCTAGCTGACAATCTAGCTGACATTCTAGCTGAGAATCTAGTTGACATTCTAGCTGACAATCTAGCCCACATTCTACTTGACAATCTAGCTGACAATCTACGTGACATTCTAGCTGGCAATCTAGCTGACATTCTAGCTGAGACTCTAGTTGACATTCTACCAAACATTCTAGCTGACATTCTAGCTGGGAATCTAGCTGACAGCCTAGCTGAGAATCTAGCTGACATTCTACCCGACACTCAAGCTGACAATCTAGCTCACATTCTAGCTGACAACCAGACTACAATAACTAAAGTGATACTTTACTTACAAGACCCACACCTTCAGAAAGACATCTGAATTAATCTGTATTTTTAATGTTTTGTTATGTAATTTAAAAATGTTGTGAGTGTAATTAACCTCTGTTGTTTAACACTCTAAAATTTATAATAAATGAATAAAAATATATTTCTCGAAAAATATACTTATTTGGTTGCCTTTATTCTTATTTAAGTAAAAATTTCCTCTTATATTGTATCTAAAAAAATATACAAAAATAAAATAATTTAAAACTCTAATTCTCTGTAATAATAATAGTTTATAATTCCGTTTAATTTAAATTATTAAAATTTTTATATATAATCTTATTGTTTACAGTCAAAGGTAATTAAGAAGGAATTGTGTGGTACAGTCGAAAGACCTCGTTTTAATATTTAGTTTTGAGTTTAAGAGATAAGAAATAAAACTGGAATTAACTATAAAATACCTATATAATATAGGTTTGCCAGTTCGTGATCGACCCTTACTCAAACTAACACTTAATTCAACCTATATATATATATATATATATGCACGTACATGTGTTTAGGAAGAACATGCTAATTTAGCGTTTAGTTAAAAATCTCTGAGAGACTTTGAGATCTCTCTGTTTTTAAATGGTGTTTAACTTTTATATAAATAATTACATAGTATTAACTTTGATTCTTTTTTTTTTCTTACTTTTTTTATATCTTTAAATATCACGCACAGTTTATTGAAACTTAGTTATTCTTTAAAATTAAAAATTAAATATCTTTGTTACATATGTTTTCATTTTAACTATGATAATAATTTATTGTCCAGGAGATAGGGTGGAAAAAAGTGTCTGACTAACATCAAGCTAGAATTTGTGTATAAGTAAATGTTTTGGTGCCTTTTAAGAATATATGGTCTGCTAAGTTCGTCTGTAGAACATAGTTTGGCAATAGTCATTTAATAAAAAAAAAACACCCGGTGGAGAGAGGCCATTTCCCAAACTTTTTGATGGACAATCTGATTTTCATCTTTTTATGTACGAACTTAGTTAGTTGACCAAAAATCTTTAGTTATCTTTTAAAGTTAATCTTTTAAGTGCCTTTAAAGAATATGTGGTCGGCTAAGTTCGTCTGCGGGACATAGCTTGGCAATAGGCATTTGCAATAAAACAAATTAGTGGAGAGCGGCCATGTCCCGCCAATTATGGTGGACTTTGTAATTTTCATGATTCTGAGTACACAATTGGTTAGTAGACCAAAAATAAGGTAAATGATAATTTGTTACTTGATAGGTTAGTTGTTCAAATATTACTCTAATTCTAATTCAAAGAGTCATCAATCAAGTGGCAAACTACCAACATGATTTTGAGTCTACTAACTAATTTTGTTTTCAGAATCTTGAAAGTCACTCTGATAGTGGTCAGTGTGAATTGGCGAAATATGGCCTCTCTCCACCGGTTTTTCGGTTTTTTTTTTTTTTCTTTTGGCATGCCTATTGTTAAGCTATGTCCCACAAATTCTTAAGAGGCACTAAAAGATTAACTTGTACCCAATTTTTTGCTTCTTTATTACTTCAAATTTATTTACTTTTCCCCCTTTTTTAAAAGTTTAATAAATCTAAAAGAAATGATAAAGATTACTCCATCCTTGAATATTGTCGAAATTTGGTCCGGTTTCCATTTGTTAATATTTTAGAAAATTGCACTTTTTGGATACAAGAAACATTTTGAACAAAAAGTAATACAATAAATCTTCATAAGAACAAGCAGGAGCTTTTATGAAGAGTAACTTCATGCGTGGACATACTGTATGTCATATATATATATATCTATATATATTTATATATATATATATATATATATATATATATATATATATATATATATATATATATATATATATATATATATTTTTTTTTATATATATATATATATATATATATATATATATATATATATATATATATATATATATATATATATATATATATATATATATACAAATATATATATATACACACACAGGTAGATCAATAATTTATTAATAATAAATAAACATAATTTTTAGAATATAATAAAAAAATATGAGACTTTTTAAACGTAAATAAAGCACTTTAACATACAAGCTTATACTTTTAAACTATAATTAAAAATAACAATTAGCAATTCCGTTGCATTAGTTTTATTCATATAGTGCGCCTACGTATAAACAATGTGCAAATATTTTTTCCTTTAAAGGACATGATATATTGAATTATGCTAAATACAATGAGGAAGGAAAACAAGTTATTACGCATGTAATTACAAAATAACGTCAAATATGAACTATGTTAGCACAAAGGGAAATGATAAATTACCTATTATTACACGTTTTGTAAACATTATGGGCAAACATCAACATATAATTTGGTTTAATTTTCAATTTATAATGCATGTGAACGCATCTCATTATAATCCGTGTAAATAAACCTACATGAGTCATTAGAAGTTTTGTGTAAAAAAAAATGCAATTCTGCTCGTGAAAATCAAGAATAATTAAATGATATATCCATCTAGACCTAAAATAAATTATAATTTAGAATAAGATTTATAAAATATAAGATGCATTATTTTATTTAAATTATCTTAGAACAATTTATAAAGGTCAATTAAATGGGCTTTCATTATTCTTCGTATAATATATATATATATATATATATATATATATATATATATATATATATATATATATATATATATATATATATATATATCAACACTAGATTGTGTATAAGATATATTTTATTTCTTTTTTATATTATTAAAAACATTTTGTAAACAAACCAGTCAAGTGACTTAAATAGAGTAGGATATATACTAAACTGTTGGTGAAACAAGGTTAGAGTAGAAAAAAGAGTAAATGAAGAGTTTGCTGGAAAAGGATTGAGAAAAAAAAGGAGGTAAATAGCGCATTTAATTCTTTTTTAGGGTCCTTAGGAAAAATCAAGGACCCTATCTACCTCGTATTTTCCTGCGTGTGTCTGCCCGTCCGTCCGTCCGTCTGTCGCCTGCTCTCACGGCTACACCTTTTGTCCGATCACTTTAAAAATGGCATATATGTGTATAGTTCATACCCACACATGACTTAAAAAAATTATTTTTCAAAAAAATAAGGGTAAATTTTTGTTTTTGGGAGACCGCGTGGGGTATCATATGAAAGGGTACGTCGAGCTGATAACAAAAATATATCATTTTTTGGTTATAAGTTTTGATTGGGTGAGCGTAGGCGAGTTTGAAGTTGGTGTGAAAAGTGTCCCCACATCTATCTCGCTTATGTAAAGTGCAAAAAATCTGAAAAAAATTCCTGAACATATTCTTTGCCTAAAAGTAAAGATACCACTTTTTCGAAATTTCGAAAAAAAAGAATAATTTTATTTTTATTGACAAAATACGTATCTTTTTTTTTTTACAATTATGTTTTTTCGATGCATTTGTATGTTTATAGTCCGGTACACTGGAAAACAATACTTTATCAGAAAATTTTTCATGTGTTTTGAGAATATCAGACCAATAGGATATTGCAAAGTAAGCTTTTTAGCATTTTAAAAAATACCATCAATACTTAAACAATACTATGTTGCTTATAGGACCTTCGTGTGTGCTGACTAACACACTTGACCTGTTTATTATATTTTATAATCACTTTAATTAAAAAGTTCACTTTTGTAGAGTTCTTGCGATCGAATACGATTGGCTGCATTCAAATTTAAATCCAAAAAAATAACCATAACTTCACATATTTGTCCGGGACAAATCTTGTAATTAACTTGTAAATTTTATTCACTTGCCGACTATCTACTGGAAAGCTGGACCATGCATAGATTTACTTGTAGCTATTAGAATCTATGTATTTTTGTGCAGGATTGCCTTAAAATAAGATCGCCTTAAAATTAAAACGGTAATTTCTTCCATTATAAATTTATATTTTCTTCTAATTTATAAACTCAATATAATGCCCTACGCATCCACAAATGCTGTCCCCGACCCGACACTGATAAGAATGGCAGCATGGCTTTCCAATTGAGCAATGAAAATAGACTGTCAATTTGTGTGGCACATAGCTTCCTCGCATCCTATCACGTACATTATTGATTTTTTTTTTTTTTTACAAGCCATTATTGTCTAATTTATTTAATTATTTCCCCCGTTTATTTAATCTGTCAAAATTGTTTTGATTTTTTACATGAATTAAAGTATTAATATAGCAAAAGTTAAAAAACGCAGATGGTTCAAATTAATCTGGGGCTATCTGCGGGTTACTTTTGATAAACTATATAAGTTTCTGTTCAAATAGAAGAAGAAATACGCACAAGAAACAGTTTTTAATTAACTATAAAAAACATGTGTCATCAAGAACAATATGTCAAAAACAACCTTCCAAACTTCAACGTCAACCTTCCAACATACTTCCTGGTTTTTTTTTTTTTTTTTTTTTTTTTTTTTTTTTTTTTAACGGTACGATGGTTTTGTTATTCGGTGGGGTTTCCAAATTCCAGGTATCATTTCCCTCAAGGCATTTGATCTCATCTTCCATAGCATGAATCCATCGAACAGAATTGGCACAAGAAATAGCTTCGTCGTAAGTTTGTGGGGTGTAAATGCGTGTAAAATGTACATCTATCTCATAATCATTTAAGTAAAAGGGTAATTTTCGGTCCCTAATAGGACGTCGTGTTTCTATTGCAGTTTTCACAGGTTTCACCCACTCTATTTCCGTTTCTTTTCCCACAAGATCATGAGATTCTTCAGAAGTAATTATATTCTGATTCCCATCAAGCGATTTAACACTACTATCACTAGACCAATCAGAATCTAGCTCACTATGCTTATCCCTTACATTAGAAGCAGTACGTACGTGACAACTTTCCTTAATAATTCCATTTACAAGAATACGATAACCAGTGTCTGTGTAACCAACTAAAATTCCTAGTTCTGCCTTGGGATTTAGTTTACTAGTTCTTTTAACTTCGGGAATGCGGACAAATACTTTGGACCCATATAATTTTAAGTGACTTACATCCGGTCGGCGGCCAAAGAACAATTCGAAAGGAGTTTTTAATTCATTTGTATTAGCCAAAAGTCTGTTTCCTAAATAGGTAGCTGCCATGACGCACTCCGGCCAGTATTTTTTATCAATGCTAGCATCTGACAGTAAACACCTGGCCCTGTTCATCACAGTTCGATTGAAACGTTCAGCCGTCCCATTCAGCTCATGAACATATGCTGGAGAGGGAGTCATCATAATTCCTTTTTGGTTACAGAAATCATAAAAACGAGAATTCAGGTATTCCGTACCTCTGTCACATCTTATGACCTTGACTTGACAATCAGTAAAATTTGACATAGTATTGACATAGTGGATAAACTTGTCTACTATTTCAGATTTGGATTTAATACAATACACTCTTGCTAATCGGCTATAATCGTCAATAAAAGTGACGAAACCAATTTCACCCTTGTGGCCAGTTGGTGAGTTAACAATGTTTACATCGGAATGAACAATTTGTAAGATTTTTGTTGCTCTAGTTCGATTATTTTGAAATGGTAGGTTACAAAACTTACTCTCTAGGCATGTATCACAGATGAAAGAACCCTTTTTTAGCTGACGAGGAATGCCTTCTAACAGCTGAGCTGAACATAGAGTATTAAGGTCTTTAAAATTTACATGGCCTAGCATACGATGCCACTTTTCCGCTTCAGACATTTCTTTTACTTCCAGATTACTACTAAGTACATGAGGACAGCTAGTTTGGTGACCATGAGAAACATAAGAAGTCACTTCATATAATTTATTTCTTTTGTGAGCTATGGCAACAATTTCATCAGAACGATTTTTAATTTGTGCTGTCGAACCAACAGCCAAGATAGAGTAACCAGCATTAGTGATTCGATTAAAACTTAACAAATTGTGACTCATACCGGGGGTAAAATATACATTCTTTACAAAAAGGTTTGAGTTTTTACCGTTTATACTAGCGTGCATGAGAATATTCCCAATGTGAGTAGCTTGTAGTGAAAAACCGTCCCCCACCTTCACCGTTACTGGAACTTTGAGACTTTCAACATTGTTAAGATATCTTTCACAATTCACGATGTGGTCCGTACATCCACTGTCCAAGATCCACTTTATCTCCTGACAATCTACATTGGACGGAAGGGCAACAGTAGATGACAAGACTTGAGCAAAGAACGAACTGAATTCTTCATCTTTGTTAGTACTAACCTGGGAAGTGTGAACATATGATGAATTACGACCACTGGTACTATTTGTGTTTGTGTAGTTACCTCCTCTAGAATAGCCACTCTGCCGGCTTCCACCCCTGTATGAGTTACGGGTAGAAGGAAAATTTTCTAAGTTAACACGGCAGTCCTTACGCACATGCCCCGCCATACCACAGCGATAACAAGTAAAAACAGGAGGAGAATTTTGTACATTGACTTGGGAATGCCGAAAATTGGCCGAATGGTTAGCTTGTGCCTTCAATGCCACATTTAACTGATCTAATTCCTTACTCTCTGCCTTACTATGGTCAAACATGATCTTTCCTTTCACATACTCAACTGTACGCTGGTCAGGGGCCAGTGCATCAAGCACATCTATAATGTGATTGTATCTGTCAGGAAGAATGAGAAGTAAGTAAGATAACTTTTCTTCACTGGAGATAACTTCCCCGGCGTCTTTCAAAGCACTAATGTGTCCTTCGAATCTACTGAAGAACTCCTGGGCTTCTTCACCGTCCCGCATTTTTAGATTTAATAGGTTTCTTTTTGCTACGATGCGCATCATCAAAGTTTTTCTTAGGTATACAGAATCGAGAATATCAACCATACCTTTTGCCGTGGCCTCATGTGCGATTTCATCGAGTATTTTGTCGGTTACGGCACCGACCAGTACGCTTTGAACTTTAACGTCCATTGTCGCCCATGCAGTTTTTTCCGGATCCTTATCAGGTTGTTTGCTTTGTAGTACATCATACCACTCTTTTCGTTTTATGAATAACATAAATCGTAACCTAAATTTAGAGTATTCAATGCCATTAAAACGTTGAGGATACCAATTTTTATCGTCAGCCATGTTGCGCAAAAAAAAAAATTACACAGAATTACACAAATAAAAAAAAAAAAAAAATAGGCCACGCACTAAATTCCTCCAAACTTCCGGAGAACCACTGAACACGAAAAACAGAAACTAAGAACCACGCTCTGCTACCATGTTCAAATAGAAGAAGAAATACGCACAAGAAACAGTTTTTAATTAACTATAAAAAACATGTGTCATCAAGAACAATATGTCAAAAACAACCTTCCAAACTTCAACGTCAACCTTCCAACAGTTTCATACAAATCAGATAAGTACCCACATTAATTTGAAGCTATAGGTGTAAATAAATGTATGTTTGTGCACATGTGGAAAAGAAACAAATGAGCGCTGTAGGCTGAAACTTATAATGGACCAACACTAGGCTAATCATGACCTACCATCAAAATTTCATTATAATCGGACGTTTAGTTACAGACATACAGACCGACAGACAGACACGGAACCAAATATGTTCCCTCATATCTGAAACGGATTTCTGTCTTGGAATTTTTGAATCGGAGACATAAAATATTTCGTTCTTCAGAACGATCACATAGCCTCCGTTACCTTCAGTAAGCTCGGAAGCAAAAACTTAAATTATTTTTTAGTTTATAAATGAATAAATACTTCTAAACTATGTTTTATTTTAAAGGAAACTTGCAGAATGCTGAATATGTTTCAATTAGACTTTAATTGATTGACTTTAAAAATAAAAAACCGGTTTTATTGGAGAACTCCTTCGTATACATTATTCTTGGTTTATATTAGGCTTTATTATTCTTGGTTTATATTAGGCTTTATTATTCTTGGTTTATATTAGGCTTTATTATTCTTGGTTTATATTAGGCTTTATTATTCTTGGTTTATATTAGGCTTTATTATTCTTGGTTTATATTAGGCTTTATTATTCTTGGTTTATATTAGGCTTTATTATTCTTGGTTTATATTAGGCTTTTTTATTCTTGGTTAAGTTAAAAATTTCAGCGATTTAGAATTACATCTGCTAGATAAAAAAAAAACTTGCATTTTTAGAAAAGGAATTTATTCAAAAAGTTAGTGAGGGACGAGGAAGATCGCAGCACACAAAGAAACTCTGACAGGTGATTCATTATAAAGGGAAGAATCTGAGTTCAATACGGTATAATTTCCTCCTTACCTTTCGGTACCTTACTAGAGGGGAAAATTACACGTTAGAGAAGGGCTAAGGGATACAGGTTCGTAGCGGCATGCATGCAGATGAGCTGCTATAACGGTTCATATGGTCACTCAGGTACAAAGGTACCGTACTCCTGGACCACTCTACCTTTACTAAGGGTACTGGGGATGCCCTCTATCAGGTAGTCACAGATTATAAAGACGCAGAGAAAAAAATCCTTTAATTAGTTCTAAGGGGAATTCTAGCTAACTGGAGAAAACCTAATATTAAGTCATTTTTTTATGTTCATCCTTTTAAAATTGGTTTCTACTTTGTTAACGGTTGTTCCGGAATAATCCAGTTGGGGTTTTTGTACATTTATGATTTCAAACAGAATAAGATTGTCTCTGTCTCAAAAAATTAACTGTTAATATAATCCATATTTAGTTTTAACTTAAAAGTTTGCAAATTTGACATGACCTGGGTAGTAGTGGGTAGGTTTGAAAATTAGACTAAGGAATATAAGCTATATCCTGTATATAGAAATAATAATATCCCTTAGTCTAATTATCAATCAAGACAAAGGAATATTGAGTCCAAAGTACTTGGGGATAAAGGAACATCACAAATAAACATATAATAGTGATAATATCCATTTGTTTTAATAGTTATTTGGACTAAGGGATATAACCTATCCTGTATATAGAAATAATAATATCCCTTAGTCTAATTATCTAGTAAGAGAAAGGGATATTGAGTCTATAGTATGCTTTGGGACAAAGTAATATCACACATCTAAATATAATAGTGATAGTATCCATTTGATTTAATAGTAAATTGGACTAAGGGATATTATCACACTTTTATAGTTTACAGAAATGTGATATTACTATCTCCCAAAGCACTTTTGATTAATAGTGATGCGTTGTATAAAGAACGCGTATAATTGAGCTCTTATATTGACCACGTTTGTTTTCGATATGGCTATAAGAACACATTTTTCAGGAAAATAAACTTAAAACATTCTTAATTTACCTAAAATGATATAAACAATTGTATAATACATGCCAAATTGGTTTGTAAAAAGTAGTCCGCAGATAGCCCCAGATTAATTTCTTTTTTTTTCTTTTCTCCTTCTGCGCTCTTTAAATTTTGCTAAATTCAATCTTTAATTCATGTAAAAAATCATAACAATTGTGAGACAGTTTCAACATATTTGGGGGGGGGGGCTGAATTTAATAATTTTGTCAATAATTGGCTGTAAGAGCATAAAATCATTAAATTATACGAAATAGGGCACTTCTTTAGTTTGTTACTCACCTTTAAAAAAAAACCGAGGGGAGTAACAATCTAAAGAAGGTGAACAATGGAATGTTTTACTTTAAAGTGTTTACTCCCCTTATAAAAACAGAAGAGTGATACTACTTTGCCCCAAAGTAAATTGGACTAAACACCCCTTTGTCTTAATACTTATTTAGTCAAAGTCATTTATTTTTAAAAAAAAAAATAAACATAGGGGAGTAACAAACTAAAGAAGCACTCGAAATAGGACTTGAGGAAGCTGTGTACCACATTAATTGGTAGAGTATTCTTCGGCTACCATGATAGACTCGGAAGCAACAATAAATTATGGTTGGAAAATAGTTAACTAAAGATGGGCGAAGGGCCCAAGTATTTTGTTTTTTCCGACTTTGTTAAATATAAATTCACGCGTGAAAAGAGAAGACTAGTTATTATATTCTAATACTTTATTTCACTCTTTCTACGGGTCGGGATTTCATCTGAAACGATGGTTAGAACTTTCAAGTTCCTTGTAGATTCGAAATCCTACGAATAAAAAACCCACCAGAGTTGAGGGACGAAAAATGCTGAGATGAAATAAATAAATAAATAAATAAATTGGAAGAAGGATCTAGAATGCGATAATGATCTACGTTTGGTGTTCCATTCTTCTAAATGTTACTGCTTTTGCATCAGCTAGAGCAACATCTAACGGCATCCACAGACACCAACAAAAAAACCAGTTACATCAGACGAGCATAAGGGCTGTTTTTTATATTTCAACCCTTCCCAAGCACGCGCCATACTGAGAGGGATTCAACCCTTACTATAAAGGACACGTGCCTTATCCAACCCCTTCACATCCTTTTTTAAACATTCATACATAAAAAAATCCGTTTCTCATTTAAATTAGACCAATCAGAATAACGGAATAGAGGAATCACAACTCAGCCCTTCATTCCTCCATATAGATTCCTTCATTATATCGGCCATTTCCTTTCAATCCCTTTACTATTTCCTTTTTACCATTCATATAATCCTTTTTATTCATATTTCCCTGTTTCAAATCCCATTTGCAGTTTCCTATTTCAATGGGTTTTATATTTTTTTCCTCTCCTTGTGATGCCAAATGGTGACAGAAGTTTAGATCAAAGGAACGAACCTAAATATAATATATTTTATTTGTTCGAATATACCCTTTATGGAAACTTTAAACGAAAATGTTAAACTAGACCGTTAAAAGCAAAAGTTATTAACTTAAAAATAAATTAAAGTTATTAATAATACAATTTGTGTTAGTGAGAGACACCAAGGGATGTGCCAAGCAAGCGCGACACATAGGAACTGTTCCAACATCCGACAATAAGTCAATAAGATGTTGGCTCGGCATTACGCCATGTCCTGCATCGTTTCGTCGCGTCCGACTCATCAGGAGCCCGAAGATGCCCACCCAACTCTGGACCTATACCAGATCAAGAAGATCAGATACAGGACTTATCAGAGACGAGCGTGCTCTCACACCGCCATTCTTGCTTGGCTGGCAAAACACATTGCAATAAGGGACACAATTTGTGTTAGTCAGAGACACCAAGGGATTTTCCACGCAAGCGTGACACATAGGAACTGTTCCAACATCAGACATTACGTCACAAAGATGTTGGCTCGGCATTACGCTATGTCCTGCATCGTTTCGTCGCGTCCGACTCATCAGGAGCCCGACGATGCCCACCCAACTCTGGACCTATACAAGATCAAGATGATCAGATACAGGACTTATCAGAGACGAGCGTGCTCTCACACCGCCATTCTTGCTTGGCTGGCAAAACACATTGCAATAAGGGACACAATTTGTGTTAGTCAGAGACACCAAGGGATTTTCCACGCAAGCGTGACACATAGGAACTGTTCCAACATCAGACATTACGTCACAAAGATGTTGGCTCGGCATTACGCTGTCCTGTATCGTTTCGTCGCGTCCTACTCATCAGGAGCCCGACGATGCCCACCCAACTCTGGACCTATACAAGATCAAGATGATCAGATACAGGACTTATCAGAGACGAACGTGCTCTCACACCGCCATTCTTGCTTGGCTGGCAAAACACATTGCAATAAGGGACACAATTTGTGTTAGTGAGAGACACTAAGGGATGTGCCACGCAAGCGCGACACATAGGAACTGTTCCAACATCCAAAGTTGGGTAGGCATCGTCGTCCCTGATGAGTCGGACACGACGAAACGATGCAGAACATGGCGTAATGCCGAGCCAACATCTTATTGACTTATATTCGGATGTTGGAACATTTCCTATGTGTCGCGCTTGCGTGGTAAGTCCCTTGGTAACTCTCACTAACACAAATTGTGTCCCTTATTGCAGAGTGAATAATGTATTTCTCACGTGATAGGTAACCATAAGTCGTTTATCAGTTTAGTTTAAATTATGCAGTATTGTTTGTTTCCTTGTATATAATTCTTATTGATAGTATGGTCAAAAGGAAAACATTAAAAGCTCACTTTTGCAATATATCAATCTCTCTTTGGGTCATCTTCAAGCTGACTCGAAGATTACTATTCCATCCTGATCTTGCTAAAAAAAAGCTTTTAATTTACCGTTGATGATTATTGTCAATAGAATTTTGATAGTTGTTGAGAAATGATTTTCGTTCTATAGAAACAGTTTTATATAGAGAATTTTTGGACATTCTTGGATTTTTGTTGTAAAAAAGATCGTTATAAATGTGTAGATCTAAATGCATAATTAAGTATGAATGAAAAATAATTTTGTTAAATAAAACACAATCATTTTTAAAAATCAGTATATTGTCTACCAGAAGAATTTAAAATATACAAATATAATATAGGCCGGTTTCGACTTAGTGTGGATAATATAAAAATTAAAACTAAAAGTTATACTTTCAAAAACAATTTCATCTTCAGTTGGATGATTTATATAGACTGCGGACTAAATAAATCAGTTAACTGAAGATGATAGTGTTTTAGAAAGTTTACAATTTTGTTTTAATCTGTATATTATCTAAACTAAGTCGAAACCAGTCTATATTTTAAATTCTCGTGGTAGACAATATACTGATTTTTAAAAAATATTGTTTTTGGAACGAAGTTCCTTACGGCACGTTCTTGAGCCCAGGAGTGAATCCGAAAAAACGACCAAAATCACCGTCACGCAAATCCGTCACGAAATCTACAGATGACGATAACTTGAGTAAAAGATCACCGAGTTAGATGAAATATTGTACACAATGTTCATTTTACCAATGCCCAGGCTGAGTTCGTCGGAAAACGTTATCCGCCCAAGCGTTCACGCTCAACGCTCGCGTAAACGTAAGCTTCAAAAGACGGGAAAAAGTGTTATTATGGAAGCCTGTTTCTTGAGTTGTTTTGATTATTTTTGTTATATATGTCAAAAATGTCACAATGTTTTGTAAATAAATAAAATATAATTATGTAAAATTTCACCCTGATACAAGCAGAAGCTGTAGAGTAGGGAAGAGATAAATTTTATAATATTTTAAATTAATTGGCCGGGTAGGTAGAAAACAGTCATATTTCAATCCAACATCCTTTAACAAACATACTCTTTCACTATAAACTCATCATGATCAACTTTTTTCTTATATTCAATATATATTTATATTTAAATCAAATTATAATTATTATTAACTACAGGAAACAGACAGTGAAAAATACACTCCAGCGCCGGAGTGTATTTTTCACTGTATGTTTCCTGTAGTTAATAATAATTATAATTTGATTTAAATTAAAATTTAAACTTTCCGAAGTATGAAAACTACCAAAAACTTAAAAATTGTATATATTTATAGTAAGACGCTTTCTTTAATTATACAAATAATGATTTTCTTTTAATTTTGCCTTAACTCTTCTAGGTACAAACAGTTCGTTACTTTTAATTTGGTCTCTTTTCTAACTCCGCCATGTATAAGTAGTTAGCAATGTATACGTACTTAGCAGTGTGATTTTATAATTTATATTTAATGAAAAATGTAAGGAACTTCGTTCCTACCGGGTGTCCCGCGACACCACACGTATTTTTTTATTTAACAAAATGAAATCTCCGTCAAAACAACCAATTAAGTAAGTGTGATAGTTATTTTTACGCACCAAGGGAGTAAATAAGTGATTGAAATCTTAATTCTTAAAACGCATTAAAACGCAATTCTTTTACTAGAATTAAGTTGGCTGCACTGAATTTACAGGGAGTTATGCCATAACTCCCTGTTATAACTCCCTATGGTTCGGCTAGGCAGTTAAATATCACTTAACACCCTAAAAACCAGGCAGTTAAGTTAACTTCTTCTCCCACCTGGAGGTAAAAAATATTTGTTGTTATGTATTAACAAGACAAAGGCATTGTTCTAAAATAAAGTAACATTTATGAGAGACATCTTTCATTATTACTAATTAAAAATACATTAAATAAATCTTCAAAATATTTCAACTAAAAAAAAGAATATAATTTTTATAACTATTCAATAAAAACAAAAAAATATAGAGCAAAAGAATGACAGATGTGGCCAAACACATAGGGGGAGAATGATGTTACAATATCTCTCTCACACCCACACACACACACATTCCCTTCTGACCTACAAAAATACAGACTCTGTGTTCTATAAACACACTAACCTTCACTAACACAAACAAAATCTGTTATTTACATATGATAAACAAAAATAATGGTAAAAAAATCGATATAAACTCGGACTTATTCCTAAATCCTACTCATTATTTCACACGCTATACAATAAAGAAACTTTGATCCTAAAATATTCCCAGGATCTTTTTTACTATTTTTTGGGTTTTTTTTAAACAGTAAATCCCCTTTTTTTTACTTAAAAAAAAATCATTCCTTTTTACAGTTACATGTTATAAATAAAAAAAAGGAGCTCCGTCTCTTTTAAACATATTTACGCGGCTACGGAAAAAAAAGTCCTTTATTTTTTTTGGGGACAAAAAACAGTAAAAAAGGAGTAAAAATGAAGGGGAGAGTATATTGTATTAAAGAAAAAAAAAATGCACTCGTATGTTTCCCTTAGCGATGCATATAAAGAAGCACCCGCCCCCTCTATTCCCTCGTTTCACCCTAAAAATCCTTGAAATCCGCACCCTCTTAAAGATATTTTTTAGGGTCTTTTTCCCGTTTATAAGTATATTCTCACAGTAGAAAATTTAAAATGCAGGTGTTTACATTATCATTCAATATACCCACTAACCGACTTTTTTTATCTACAGAATTTCATGTATAAAGATTATTTTTGGAACTATATATATATATATATATATATATATATATATATATATATATATATATATATATATATATATATATATATATATATATATATATATATATATATATATAATTTGTATTGAATTGAACATGTGGTCGTATTTAGAAAACAGGTAGTGTACGGGGTTTTTTTTTTACCATCTTAAATATTATTTACTTTTAAAAAAAAAAATGTTAAGTTTAAGCTCAAATCTACCCTTGAACATTTCATCTTTCTTATTCCATATCCTGGGAAAAGGAGAAATATAAAAAAAATCTTCATTTTTTTTCTTTTAAGCATCCTTGCTATCTTATATTCGTCCTTTTTTATTTAAGGATGAGATAGATCCTTTTCGTGACAGATTTTTTTCCTGAAATTTGAAGTTTCACGTGACCTCCTTTTTTTTATAGAATTGGATTTTTTTTAATATAGATATATACCTATATTTTTCTTGATCTAGGTCATGTTTGAATAATTCAGCTAACACTTCTTTTTTTTAGATAAATATAAAAATGGTGAAAACGGAATCCGGTGAATCGAAAGGATAAAAGGATAACGGATGTACTAACCTACTTTTTTTTATAAATAAATAAATAAGATGAGAGGTAAGACATATTTATCATAGAAAAGGTTTAAGGGTTTTAATGTGAAACTTTTGATATTTTAAGGGGGTGATCCTCAAGGTAGACGCGTCAATCAAGTTCTATTTAATTGTTAAATTGTTAAATTTAGTTTAAAAAAATTCTTAATTTTTCCACTTGAAGATGAAATACGTAAATTTTGGTAGTACGGGTTCGTACGAATGAAATCGTACGAATGGAGTGGAAACCGTGTTCATGCTAACGATTTTGCTCGGCAATTTAGGCTCCTCACGTCTACACAGAATCACAGTCTACAGAATATTTGAATAAACAACTTTTTTCGACCTAAGTGGGGGCCAATATATGCTGCATGTAGAAAGCCAGCGTGGCTGTGTGGTTTAAATTACTTACCACGTCTGCTCAACCATCACTGAATCAAAGGCAATACGAGATCGTGGGTTCGATCCCACGCCGTAATGCTCTGATTTTTATGGCTCACTATTGACCACATCGTACTCGCTTCGGTGGTACAATGTACAGAGGTATGATATATGAAGTGGCTGCAACTCTCTAGCAAGGGGATAGTAAAATGGGCCTAAAATATGGCCTAATTGCTAGGTTCCAACAAGTGGTTTGTCCTACCCGTCTAGTAATAGTACTAGCACCTTACTACTACTACTACTATTATGGACGTGTAATGAGAAAGTAAAAACAATCAGGCAAAAACAAATTTTGCTGAAGTAAGTAATTGTATTCTTAACATTAAACAAAATAATAACAATATTTTGTAACTATTTAATAACTACAAAAAAAATATATATATTATATGTTTAATACATATGTATGCGTACATACACAAACGCATTTTTACATAATTAGAAAGTAATTATAATTAAATATAATGAAGTTGGTGAGTGGTTTATATAATATAACTCCTGAGTTAAGCCTATTTTAGAAATGAACATTATAACTTAATTTAAGTCATTATATGATAGATGTGCTATTTATGTAAATGTACGCATGTATACAGAAGTAACCTTGTTTCTAACAGGTTCCGTCTTACTAAAAATTCTAACAATATTGAAGGAGTTAGGTTCAAGTTTAGGTGTGAGCTTCGTACCTAATTAATAATCAAGGTTGTTAATAACTCAGTAACTTCACTTAATGGCTAATTCTAACAAATCATCATATTCATATTATATAGTTCAATATTATAACTACTTCATAATTATTACGAAAAAATTTCCATTTTTTCTAAATAAAATTGGTCAATAAATCATATTTAATGTTTTTTTTGTGTCATATGTTTGTGTTGTTATTTATTTGAATACAGTAGGAACAGTCATTAATTACTTGTTAATTTGATATACATATTTCATATATATATATATATATATATATATATATATATATATATATATATATATATATATATATATATATATATATTTATATATAGTATCAGGTGCGAATTTTATTATGTTATAAATTATAATGTTTAGTAGGTACTGTTTCGGCGTTTTTATCAGGTAGGCGTTTAGTTTCGCTTCTGTTTTCTAAGAAGAATTAAAAGAATTCATTAAAATATTAAAATAATTGCCTCTTTAATGTTTTAAATAATAGCTCTATATATTAGGATAGGAAATCCTTAAATTTATGGTTCCTTTGAACTTACACTTAATATAATTATATATATAAACTGTTAAATTTACGTAAGATTTGTTTTTTAAGTAGGTATTTCGACTTTTTGTAGTTATAAAAAAATGCTTATTATTAAGATAATTTTTTAAATAATTAATTAATAGTTAATAAGTTAATTAATAAGTTTTTTTTGGATTCGCAGCTAAGTTGATATGTTGCTCAATTCTTTTTGTAAGTAGTTCAAATGACAATGAATATTTCTGTTTCTTATTGGTAACTAATTGTGTTTAATACATTTTTTTTTCTTTTTTTGGTATGTTCTGCATCGCTCTGGTAGATGATAATTGTGGTGGAATATTGTAACTACCTTTCTTATTATTGTACAAAGAAATAATAAAAAAATTGATTAAAATAGACTGCCAAGTTATTGATTTTATGCTTTTACAAGCCATTATTGTCTAATTGGTTTAATTGTTTCCCCCGTTTTTTTTTAATCTGTCAAAATTGTTTTGATTTTTTACACGAATTAAAGTATCAATTTAACAAAAGTTAAAGAGCGCAGACGGTTCAAATTAATCTGGGGCTATCTGCGGGTTACTTTCAATATATACTATAAAAGTTTCATACAAATCAGATAAAACTTTTGAAGCTATAGGTGTAAATAAATGTATGTTTGTGCGCATGTGGAAGAGAGAAACAAATGAGCGTAGAAGGTTGAAACTTATATGGGACCAACAATGAGCTAGTTATTAACTACCACACAAATTTCATTAAAATCGGACGTGTGTAGTTTTTAAGAGATGTTGGTTCACAAAAATCGACCGACAGACAGACACGGTGCCAAAAATGTTCCCTGATGTCTGAAACGGATTTCTGTCTGGGAATTTTTGAAACCGGAGACCTAAAATTTTTTCGTTCTTCAGAACGATCACATAGCTTTCCTTACCTTCGGTAACCTCGGAAGCAAAATTAATCCTGTAATTGCTAAAATAGGACCTCAGTTACAACATTATAATAAAGCAGTTAAATGCCAATTATGTTAATTGGAATTCTTTTTTTCAAGTTTGTAGTTTAATTATTGGTTATTAGCTTAAGTTTTCGTGAGAACTTGGTCGATAATAATTAGCAGATAGAGTTTTCCTAAGTAGCATTTTTGGTTAATGTGATTATTTGATCTAAAATTTTAGTTAGTAGTTTAAATGTTCGTTAATAGCTTGTGTTTGCAGTTTATATTTTAGTTAGTAGGTAGCGCATGTGTTTGTTTGCAGTGTAAATCATATTTAGGATTTCGCATGTGTTGGTTAGTAGATTATATTTCTGTAAGTAGATCATATGGTAGTTTGCAGTTTATATGTATGTTAGTAGCTTGTGTTGGATTGTAGTTTATACATGAGTCAGTAGTATACACATAATAGTTATTAGTAGTTTAAGTTTCAGTTATAAGTAGCGCATGTGTTTGTTTTTAGTCTTAATCTTAGTTAGTAGCTCTTGTGTTGGTTAGTAGTTTATACATTAGTTAGTAGTTTATAAGTCAATTAGTAGCTTATGTTGGTGTGTTAGTTTGTAGTTTATTGTTAGTTTTATGTTAATTTGTAGCTCGAGTTGGTTTGTAATTTATACATTGGTTTGTGATTTATATTTAAATAAATAGCTCATTTGCATTTGTTTGTAGTCTAAATGTTAGTTAGTAGCTCTTGTGTTAGTTAGTATAGTTTATACTTCAGTAAGTAGTTTGTGTGTGTGTTATAGTTTGTAGACTAAATGTTAATTAGGAGCTGTTGCGTTGATGGTTAGTAGTTTATATGTTAGTAAGTAGATCATGATTTATTTTGAAGTTTATTTGTCAGTTAAACTTGTGTAAGTTTGTAGTTTATATGTCAGTAAGTAGATCATGTGTTAGTTAGTCGTTTATATTTCAGGTGTGTGTTTATAGTTTGTAGACTAAATGTTAATTAGGAGCTGTTGCGTTGATGGTTAGTAGTTTATATGTTAGTAAGTAGATCATGATTTATTTTGAAGTTTATTTGTCAGTTAAGCTTGTGTTAGTTTGTAGTTTATATGTCAGTAAGTAGATCATGTGTTAGTTAGTCGTTTATATTTCAGGTGCGTGTTTATAGTTTGTAGACTAAATATTCATTAGGAGCAGATGTGTTGCTGGTTAGTAGTTTATATGTTAGTAAGTAGATCATGTTTTATATTGTAGTTTATTATGTCAGTTAGTTAGCTTGTGTTAGTTTGTAGTTTATATGTCAGTAAGTAGATCGTGTGTTAGTAGTTTAAATGTTAGTTAATGGCTCATGTGTTAGTGAATGGTTCAAGTGTTGGTTAGTAACGGTTTGGTTAGTGGTCAAGACGTTAGAAGGTTTATGATGGTGCGGCGTGGTGTAGACACAGGTAGGTATATCAAAGAGCCCATGTATAGGTTCTGTAGGTTCTGTAGGCTCCCCGTGTATACGTCAAGTAAATCGATACAGAGGCCTCTCAGCTGCCCAGCCCTCCAGCTACCGGGCCCACTTCTACCAAAACACTAAAAGTAACGTCTCCCATAAATGCATCTATCAAATTCATCACTATCTAACAGTCAAATGCGTATCTAAATCAACATTATGGCAGATAAAGGTCATCAAATTTCATATATAAATATAGTCTGCTAATTAATGAGACACACAGCTTCCTAGCATCCTATCACGTACTTTGATGATTTTATGTTTTTACAAGCCATTATTGCCTAATTTATTTAATTGTTCCCCCGTTTTTTAATATTTCAAAATTGTTTTGATTTTTTGCTTCCGAGCTTACCGAAGGTAACGGAAGCATTGTGTTCACTTTTGAGAACGAAAAACTTTTATGCCTCCGATTTTAAAAATTCCAAGACAGAAATCCGTTTCAGACATCAGGGAACATTTTTGGTCTCGTGTCTGTCTGTCTGTCTGTCTGTCTGTCTGTCGGTCTGTGTGTCCGCGAATTATGAAACGGGTGATGATAACTTGAGTTAATGTAGACCGATTTTGATGAAATTTGGTAGACGTGTTCATTTTACCAATGCCCAAGACGAGTTCGTTGGACAACGTTATCCGTCCAAGCGTTCACGAGCAACGCTCGTGTAAACGTGAACTTCAAATTTAAATTTGAAATTTTAGGTCGGCAAATAAATCTAACTTTATCTATTCAATGAGACAAACATTTTTTTCAAATACAATTTTTTAATAAAACAAACTGCAACACCGCTATGAAGTGTTAAAGATCGCTAAAACTATTAATAATGTTTACACAATAAACAATATAACAATCATTTTAAAGTTAATTTACAATAAAGTACATGACAGGATGCGAAGAAGCTATGTGCCACACTAATTGGCAGTCTATTTTTACATGAATTAAAGTATCAAATAAGCAAAAGTTCAAAAGCGTAGACAGTAGAAATTAATTTGGTGCTATCTGTGGTCTATACTTTCGACAAACCATGCAAATTTCATAAAAATCAGAGTACTTTTGAAGATATAGGTGTAAATAAATGTATGTTTGTACGCATGTTGAAGAGAAACAAATGGGTGCAGAAAGTTGAAACTTATATGGGATCAAAAATGAGATAATTATGTTTATCCTACCATACAAATTTTATTAAAATAGAACGTGTAGTTTTTAAGATATGTTGCGGTTCGCAAAAATTGAGCGACACTTAGACCGACAGACCAGACAGACAGACACAGAACCAAAAATGTTTCCTGATGTCTAAAACGGATTTCTGTCTTGGAGTTGAAGTTGTTTTGAAATCGGAGACATAAAATATTTTCGTTCTTCAGAACGATCACGTAGCTTCCGTTACCTTCGGTAAGCTCGGAAGCAAAATTAACAAATAAATTACAATATATAATTAAAAAAGTAAAACAAATTAATAATAACAATTAATAATTTTTAAATTAATATCACAAATCACAGCCCCCCCATTGTTAATTTTTTTTAATTAATTTTTGTTTCCGAGCTTACCGTAGATAATAGAAGCTATGTGATCGTTCTGAAGATCGAAAATATTGTGTCTCCTATTTAAAAAATGTCAAGACAGAAATTTGTTTCAGACATCAGAGAACATTTTTGGTTCCGTGGCTGTCGCTCAATTTTTGCGAACCAACATAATATTATTTTAAAAACTACACATCCGATTTTGATGAAATTTGTATGCTCCGTATAAGTTTCAACCTTCTGTGATCATTTGTTTCTCATCTACATGCTCACACATGTACATTTATTTACCTATAGCTTCAAATGTACTTATCTGATTTGTATGAAACTTTTATAGTTTTTCGAAAGTAACTTGCAGATAGCCCCAGATCAATTTGAACCCTCTGCACTCTTTAATTTTTGCTAAACTGATGCTATAATTCATGGGAAAAAAATCAAAACAATTTTTGAAAATTAAAAAACAGGGGAAACAATTAAACAAATTAGACAATAATGGCTTGTACAGGCATAAAATCTGGAGGAAGCTATGTGCCACACCAATTGGCAGTCTATTTAATTATCTATTCTAATTTATTTGTTAATTTTAGCGAATTTGCGAAGAAAATTAAGCTATTGCAACTGGCTTCAAAATTTTTGATAATTTGTTCCACGGAAATCCGTTTTAGACCATTCCGAATTGATTCCTAAAATTTAACACTTTTTTATGTAGGTATGTATATAATATGTATGTATCTATATATATGTGTCACTCCAGACAATATCTCCCCTTAGGATGCACTTAAAAATTTCAAACAAATTTTAAAATGTCAATAATATCAAAAGAAAGGATGAGTTCGTTTGCCAGAATTTTTAGAGTTCATTTAGAGGTCAAATTTTGACAATTTAGGGTCAAAAATAGTATAAAATCGTATTTTTTCAATTTTACCCCCCTTTTATATGAAAATATGACAAAAGTGTACATTACAACAATTACTGTAATCTTAAAGAGCTTTCCAACGACATGCATCTTGAAGGGTAAATACTATTTTGACGTTTGTACCCCTTACCCCAGTGTACCAATAATTATTATTATGTTTTTTTTTTTTTTCACCCATCCAAATTCTAAACCAAAATTTTGCTATATAAATATAAGCCTATAATAAGCAGATTTATTTGAAAATTCATTCATTAAGTCATTATGCATGACCGGAATTTTCTTTATAATTTAATTTGATTGAATAGTTTTATTTTAAAATAATTACTTTCTCTTATGGAGATAGAATAACTTTGCGAATTAAAACACTCTTAATAAATAAATGATTGACCGAGGGTGACCTTTTAAGAAAGGATCGAAACGTCTCTATTTAATAAATTTAATTTGTATTCTTACGTATATTCCTATGTATTATAATTTTACTATAAAACATTTCATTACGCATCCAAAATGCATTATTATTTTATCTTTTACGCATCAAATTTTAATTCACTTTAGTCAATCTTCTCTTAAAAAATTAATTAATAAATACAAGGAAAAAGAGGAATCATATTATTATTTTTTTTAATGGATTTTGGTAAATATTTTTTAACAATTATATCTCAAGAGAAGAGCTTAAAATGACAAAGTTTAAAAACAACAAGTATAATAATGGAAAAGCTTTTAATATCCAAAAATAAAATTATCATTGTTGTTTTCGTACTTTTAAATTGATTATATACGATTTCAAAAACAAAGTTGTCGTGATTCTTAGAATTAATGATAAAATAAAAACTGTGTCATAATGAGAAATATCCTCTGATTAGTTTAGCTGTATTAGGTATTTATAATAGGCTGGGATTCTGAGTGCTTTATTATTATTTTTTTTTTTTTATAAAATTATTTGAGTAAAGTCTGCGTGGGTGAGCTGATAACGTGATAACGGACTTCAAACTGACGTAACAATCAAAACAAATAACTTGTTTACAAGGATTTTTTTATTTTGGTGTTGAAATGTTTAAAACATCGTTTTGATAAGATTCAAAATTAAAACAATGACAAACATCTGTTACTAATTAATTTGTTAAATAGATAATGCGAATTGATAAGTGATAATGATGGTTTTGTCAGTAATGTCATATTTAATTACCACGTTTGTTCTCTTTGTAAAGCCATTACCTGGAAGAGGGGGGGGGGGGGGGGGGGGGAGGAGGGTAAAATTATTAAGCTAATGGTAGGAGAGTGTAGCAAACCTTTATAAGTGATGCTAGAGCACACAACTGTATAAATATATAATTGAATTTAAATATCAAAATTGATCTGTTAATTAAACCATTAATTTTGATGATTAATTATTAATCAGTTAATTAAAAAGTTAATTTTTTGGGATCAGTTATTGATAAAATTATTGCTGACCAAGTATTGATCAAATCATTGTGATGAATAGTTTTTTATCAAATTATTATTGATTAGTTAATTAAACAGTATTTTGTTGATCAGCTATTTATCATTTTATTGTTAATCTGACATCCAGTTTATTGATTTAATAACTAAACTTATAACAAAATAACAAATTTATTAATAACTAATAATTAATAAAACCCTCTTTCAACCTCTTTACTCTACTTCTTTTTCAACCTCTGTGAACTAATAGTGCATTATGTTACTAGGCTGTGAAGTGAGTTTTTCTTTACCGCGGCAATTATATTAGTATTAGTAATATCTATATTGCCAAGGTATAAAATAAACACTTCACAGTCGTGTAGCATGTGCTATTTTTTCCGAGGTAGCAGACAATGAAATAACATTAAATATTAATCAATATAATTATAACAAATATTAGTATACATACTTAAGGTTTTGAGGAAAAGAAACCTTAAAGAGGTTACACTATAAAAGAAGATAAATAAAACGCATTGACATCTAGTGGATTTTAATCGTACTAAAAAGCGTTTCTACAAAGATTGCAGCGCTAAAACGGCACTTTTGATAACTACCCGTAGGACGTAAAAGAAGTCCACGTAATCAATAAATGGATTTTAGCTCTGTTTTTTAGGCTCTAAAGTTACTATTTCACAGCCTATCACGGAAAATAGTTATTTATGCACCTAGGGAGTAAAGTAAGCCATTATTCCCTGAGCGAATAAGTTGTTTCTTGAGGCGAAGCCAAACGAACCATGGTCCCTGTTTAGAATTTGACTGTTTAATAAGCAAATAACACTAATTAGCTCCCGAGGGGAACTATAGCACTTTATTCCCGAGGTACATACAATATTTTGGCTAATCTGCAGTTATCAATACAGCCGAGAATCGCTTGGCAGTACAATTTCGCTTGATTTATACACTTGTCAAAACAGTTTATTATTAAGTTTTATACATTTGAAAGCTTATATATATCTATATAATTAATACATTTTAGAAATGATATCCCTTTGTCTAAACAGTACATTCGAGTGAGCCCCCCTTCCCCCATTTTCAAACCTCTTTTCCTAAGGTGGCTTGATAACTGCAGTTTTTCCCATTATTTTATCTCCAGTAGGGAGAAAACGCATCTTCATCCATTGCACAGATTTTTCTCCCTACTTTACTTTGAGTTCAGGGAAGTAAAGAATTACTTTAGTCCCTCTAAACTAATCCAAAATCATCAACTTTTTCAAACAATAATCATAAAATGTAAAACAAAAATAACCTTAAATTGATGGAAGGGGACATGATTTGGTTCAGATTTTGGCGCTAATAACGTAATATTGGCGGCAAAAAGCACAATAGTCATAAAATTTTACATATATGATTTTCATCTAATCTTCAGTAGCTTTTACTTAATATTCCACTCGAAATTTAAAAAAAAAAAAAAAAAGTACCTAGTAATTTTTTTTGGTGAAATGTTGGCCCTAGAAAAGCAATATTTGAAAATATGACAAAAGTGTACATTACAACAATTACTGTAATCTTAAAGAGCTTTCCAACGACATGCATCTTGAAGGGTAAATACTATTTTGACGTTTGTACCCCTTACCCCAGTGTACCAATAATTATTATTATGTTTTTTTTTTTTCACCCATCCAAATTCTAAACCAAAATTTTCCTATATAAATATAAGCCTATAATATGCAGATTTATTTGAAAATTCATTCATTAAGTCATTATGCATGACCGGAATTTTCTTTATAATTTAATTTGATTGAATAGTTTTATTTTAAAATAAAACAATTACTTTCTAATTACAATTCTTTTATAATTACTTTCTCTTATGGAGATAGAATAACTTTGCGAATTAAAACACTCTTAATAAATAAATGATTGACCGAGGGTGACCTTTTAAGAAAGGATCGAAACGTCTCTATTTAATAAATTTAATTTGTATTCTTACGTATATTCTTATGTATTATAATTTTACTATAAAACATTTCATTACGCATCCAAAATGCATTATTATTTTATCTTTTACGCAACAAATTTTAATTCGCTTTAGTCAATTTTCTCTTTAAAAAATTAATTAATAAATACAAGGAAAAAGAGGAATCATATTATTATTTTTTTTAATGGATTTTGGTAAATATTTTTTAACAATTATATCTCAAGAGAAGAGCTTAAAATGACAAAGTTTAAAAACAACAAGTATATATTAATGGAAAAGCTTTTAATATCCAAAAAATAAAATTATCATTGTTGTTTTCGTACTTTTAAATTGATTATATACGATTTCAAAAACAAAGTTGTCGTGATTATTTTTTATTTTCAATGTGATTTTAGAATTAATGATAAAATAAAAACTTTGTCATAATGAGAAATATCCTTTGATTAGTTTAGCTGTATTAGGTATTTATAATAGGCTGGGACTCTGAGTGCTTTATTATTATTATTTTTTTTTTTATAAAATTATTTGAGTAAAGTCTACGTGGGTGAGCTGATAACGTGATAACGGGCTTCAAACTGACGTAACAATCAAAACAAATAACTTGTTTACAAGGATTTTTTTATTTTTGTGTTGAAATGTTCAAAACATCGTTTTGATAAGATTCAAAATTAAAACAATGACAAACACCTGTTACTAATTAATTTGTTAAATAGATAATGAATTGATAAGTGATAATGATGTTTTGTCAGTAATGTCATATTTAATTACCACGTTTGTTCTCTTTGTAAAGCCATTACCTGGAAGAGGGGGGGGGGGAGGGGGTAAAGTAATTAAGTGAATGGTAGGAGAGTATAGCAAACCTCTATAAGTGATGTTAGAGCACATAACTGTAAATATATAATTGAATTTAAATATCAAATTTGATCTGTTGATTAAACCATTAATTTTGATTATTAATTATTAATCAGTTAATTAAAAAGTTAATTTTTTGGATCAGTTATTGATAAAATTATTGCTGACCAGGTATTGATCAAATCACTGTGTTGAACAGTTATTGATCAAATTATTATTGACTAGTAAATCGAACAGTATTTTGTTGATCTGCTATTTATCAGTTTATTGTTAATCTGACATCCAATTTATTTAATAACAAAACTTATAACAAAATAATAAAATAATAAAATTTAATAATAACTAATAATTCCAACCATCGCCCCTGTCTAGAGTAATACTGTTTAATCAGTGGCGTAGCTAGGGTATTGGGCCCCCCCGCAAGAACTTTTTGGGGGCCCCTCGCCCCCGATATTGACAAGTAAGTACAGTAGTCATAAAATTTTATATATTTTTCTCATCTACTCTTCAGTAACTTTCATTTGGTACCCCATTCGAAATTTAGCAAGTATAAAAACTTTTGAGCTTTGCAAATTTTTGCGCATTGTGCATGGTATGTGTGGGTCAAGAGGTACGCCAGTATTTTAAATTTCACATCTCTAGCTACGAAAACTAATAAATGGAAAACACTGGACTAAGTAATCATTAACTCGTTTATGAGAGTAAAGTTTATCTGAGTTGTCTAGGACCGTTTTTTTTACTTTCTCATATAAAGAGAAAGTATTGTGATGTCGCGAAAATTCGATTTTGAGATTTTTATGGATTTACACGTTTTGAGGTCCCCTGAGTCCAAAAAAGTGGTTTTTAAAAAAATGTCTGTCCGTCGTCTGTCGTCTGTGCAGACGCCTGGAGCCTAAACTACTAGGCCGATTATGACGAAATTTGGCTTACATGTTCAGAAAAATCATACCCCGAGGCGAAATCGAGAAATGAACTTTAGCTCCAAATTTGGGGGTGCTACCCCCCAAAAACTCTGAAAAAACATGAAAAAAAAATTTCTCGAAAAGGGTTCCGACGATTTTGATTAAAAAATTCTAAAATGTAGTCCATTTAAATACGGATCCAACGATATAAGCAGTTTTTCCGGGAAAAATCTAGTTCCTGAGAAAATAGCTTAAAACGTGGACGGAGAGATCCCGGGTTCGATTCCCCGCCCTGGAAAAGTTATTTTTATGGTAAATTTTGATATAATTTTCAATAATAATTAAACGTACTTACAAAAACTAATAAATTAATGGAAAACGTTGGCTAAGTAATTATGAACTTGTATATGAGAAAGTTTTTCTGAGTTGTCTCACACCGATTTTTTCTTATTTAAAATAAATAAATGTGTAGAGTAAAAGGAAGGAGGAGTCAGAAAACTTTAATTTTAAAGTGGAGATTTTTCTAGATTGCAACAGACTCAAAAAAGAGTCTTGAATTAAGATATCGGTAGGACAGTATACATACTGCTAAACGTATAGAGAACAAAGGAAATATCTCAACCTGCCATACAAGAGGAGTAATTGTAAATGGCAAAAGGACGGGGTTCGATTCACCATCAGGTTGAATTATTTTTATAAAAACGTTAACAAAAAAGTGCTGTTATAATTAAAAATCCTTAACAACTCCTGCTATAACTCCTTATCCACGAAAATCCTTAACAACTCCTGCTATAACTCCTTATCCACGAAAATCCTTAACAACTCCTGCTATAACTCGTTATCCACGAAAATCCTTAACAACTCCTGCTATAACTCCTTATCCACGAAAATCCTTAACAACTCCTGCTATAACTCCTTATCCACGAAAATCCTTAACAACTCCTGCTATAACTCCTTATCCACGAAAATCCTTAACAACTCCTGCTATAACTCCTTATCCACGAAAATCCTTAACAACTCCTGCTATAACTCGTTATCCACGAAAATCCTTAACAACTCCTGCTATAACTCCTTATCCACGAAAATCCTTAACAACTCCTGCTATAACTCCTTATCCACGAAAATCCTTAACAATCTACATATTGAAAAAAACAAAAAAATTATTAGGTAATTACAAATATACAAAAATGTTTAGCACATGCGCAGTATGAGACAGATTTGTAGATTTGGCTTCTCTTGTATTTTATTATTCCGTCTCACATTTCATTGATAATTTGTTCGCGTTGTTTTATTTTATTTTACTTTTATTAATGTTGAATATTTCTATAATACATTTGAATATTGTTGAATCACTTAACACATTGGATAATTTTATTCATTTATAAATATTTTATAAATTAAAAGCTTATAATACGCTTTTAAGAAAATGTCATAAATATTATTTGTTGCCTATTATTTATCTATTTTTTTTGTTAATAAATAATAAATGTTAAAGATAAATAAATGATTGTGGCTAATGTTGCACATATTTATAGGAGGCAAAAATTGATAGTAATGTTTGATAAGTAAGAAAGAAAATTGCAAATATTATAAAAATATATTATACCGCTCTATAGAATGTGTGGGAAGCAAAAAACCCTTATATAACATTAGAGACATGCGCAGTATAGACCTCCCCCCGGGCAGTACACGGGCCGGGGGGAGGGCATTATGGATTTTATTCATATATGTGTGTTCCCCTCTTCAACCTTACCCCCACACGACCGTGGAAAGGGGGTAAGGTAAAACAGGCAGTATGTATGTATGTATGGGCCATGCCTGGGGGGGGGGTAGGTCGATACCTAGCCCCCCTATATATAGGGTAAAAACCTTTTCACTCGGGGGGGTTTTAGGCTAGCGGAGCGAGCGAGTGCGAGCTAATACCCCCCTCGACATGTATACCGAAGGGGGGTACGGACCAATAAGGTGTGAGATATTGGGTGCCCTCGGGCATGCGCACTTTTACTCCAACCCCCCTTTTTAGAAAACCTTGGTAGGCAAATCAAATACCCCCTTAAAAAACTCCAACTCCACACCGTACAAAATATACAAGGGGGGGCCACGCCCTGAAAACACCTCCCCCTACATACATATTCAGCACCTTCTCTTCTATCTATCTTTTCTAACCGTATATATATTCTTTTTATATATTTTTACATATAAAATACATAAGTTTTTATATTGGAGCCATATTTCGTATTCTATACTCCTCTCGTCTTCCTACAGAATCTACCATATCGATCTTTATATTATACTTTTCTTTTTACTACTTCGAAATATTTTCTCATTTGAAAAGAAATTTTAAGAAGAAAAACTTAACTATCGTTAAACATAATAAAAATAAATTAATAATGATTCAAAATGTATACTATATTTAATGTTTTATTGTTTAAAAAAAATGTTATCCTTGAACCTTCTAGCTTCTCTAGTGGCTATGCTTCAGAAGACAAAATATTTAAAATAAATAAAATATTGGTTTAATATTTTATATTAAGTAAACATTTAAATAAATGTAAAAAAAACGACATTTATGTTCAAAAAAATTAATAAAGCAGACTTGATTATACAACAAATCAGATTTTACTAATATGTCTAAAGATTAAAGATTTATAAAAAGAGGTCCAAATAAATCATAGGAGAGACTTGGCAGCAATGTAAATATCACTATACTTTGATGAACTGACTTTTTTGGAAGGGTTTTCTGGAACTTTTATGTTTTTAGGGTCTGTAGGCAAAACCAAGGACCCTTATATTTTCCTGCGTGTGTCTGTCCGTCCGTCCTGTAGCCTGCTCTCACGGCTATACCTTTCGTCTGATCACTTTGAAATTTGGCATGTATATGTCTTGTACCTACACACATATTTTAAAAATAGTGCTACTTAAATTTATTTTCAAAAAATGAGGGTAAAACAACTTAAGGGTTAAAATTTTTTATTTTTTTTCGACACCACGAGGGGTATCATATGAAAGGGTACGTCGAGCTGATTACAAAAATGTATAACTCTTTGGTTATAACTTTGATAGGGCGAGTTGAAGCGGGTGTGAAACGTGCCCCCCCCCCCCCCCCCCCCCCTCTATCTCGCTTATGTGAACATTCTGAACATTCTTCTACCAAAAGTAAAGATACCACTTTTAGGAAATTTCGAAAAAACTATCATTTTAGTTTTTATTGACAAAATACGTTTTTTTTATAATTATGATCTTTTCGATGTATTTATATGGCTGTAGTCCGGTTCAGTGGCAAAAAAAAATACTTTATCAGAGTGTGTTTTGAGAATAACAGACCCTTAGAATGGTTCAAAGTAAGCTTTTTAGCATTTTAAAAAACACTGTTTATACATTTTACAATAAAACACTATACAGTGTGGCCTACGGACCCTCGCTGTGTGCTGACTAGCATACACTTGACCTATATTTATTTAATTCTCTCCTTCCCAACACCACTGTTACTCCTATTGGAATACACATAATACTGATGTGTTATACCTCATTCAGAAACTGGCCAACTGTGTAGCAAAAATAATAATATCAAAGCAGTGTTGCTCAGGAAAGTAAGAGGTTATGGACAAAAAAATAAAATAAAATAAAAAAAACTATTTGGGATTTTCCCGTCAGTTAGGGATTTTTACGGCCATAGCTTCTAGTGTGGCAAATATAAAGTTACTATAAATTTTGGAAGTGACTTATAATTTTGATGACGAGTCAGTCAGTTTGTTTAACAATAATGGAAACTTTGAAACTCTCCTCTTTTGCTTCCGAGCTTGCCGAAGGTAACGGAAGTATGCGTGATCGTTCTGAAGCCCGAACATTTTTTAGGTCTCCGATTTCAACAATTCCATGACAGAAGTCACGGACATCATTTCAGACATCAAGGAACATTTTTGGTTCCGTGTCTGTCAGTCTGTCTGTTGGTCAATTTGTGCGAACCAACACATCTTAACAACTTTACATCCGATTTTGATGAAATTTGTACGATAGGTCATAATAATTAGCTCATTGGGTACTTCTTTAGATTGTTACTCTCCTATGCTGTTTTAGAATGAAAATGACTTGGTCTAAATAAATATTATGAAAAAGGGATGTTTAGTCCAATGTACTTTGGGACAAAGGAATATCCCCCTCTGTTTTGATAATGGGAGTAACAATCTAAAGAAGAACATTCCGTACACCTCCTTTAGATTGTTACTCCCCTCTGTTTTTATTATAAGGGGAGTAACAATTTAAAGAAGTGCCGCTCATTGTTGGTCCCATATAAGTTTCAACTTTCTGCGTTAATTTGTTTTTCTTCCACATGCTCGTAAACATACATTTATTTACTTATCGAATTAGTATGAAACTTTTATAGTTCATCGAAAGTAACCCGCAGATAGCCCAAGATTAATTTGAACCGTATGTGCTATTTAACTTTTGCTAAATTGATACTTTTAATTCATGTAAAAAATCCGAACAATTTTGACAGCTTAAAATAACGGGGAAAACAATTAAACAAATTTGACAATATTGGCTCATTAAAGTACGTGATAGGATGCGAGGAAGCTATACCAATGGACAGTCTATTGTAAAGGCTTTATATTAATCGCTCAATTTTCTACAATGTTCTTAGCTACTTATACTTAAGACTTAAGCCTATCTAAAGAGGAAGCAGAGGTATGAGGGTGAGAAAAACCGGGTGAATTGGTTCAAATAAAGAACACTGCATGCTTACTGCAACTTGGTCCAGCGCACTGCATTATACGAATGTATTGTGTTCACTCAAATTTGATTCTCTCGTAACATAAGTCTGTTTTCCGGTGAAATCAACGTCACCAAGGCTTAAAATCCAAAGTTTCGCTCCCACTGCTGGAATTATCTTGCGATAAAACTTGTGCTAATCTTTGTCATTGGCCATTGGCAAGTTCGTTATTTTTTGGCCCTGTGTTTCCCATTTGCTGGTTTCATTCGGGCTTTTGAATTTGCATTTTTATTATTATTGAACATATATCAAAATTTAACATAAAAGTAATTCATCCCTGACGGGGGCACGACTTTTCGGATATGGGAGACATTTTGTAATTAAAATTTTTAAATCTATAAAATTCTGAAAATTGAATTTTCAAGTTATCCCAATTTTCATCTCTATATTGATACATCTACAATAAAGAAATATTAGTTAAAATTCCAGAATAATTAATGATCAATTCCACTTAACATGGACTCCAACTTGAATTTAATTTTCATTTAATTTAGTGAATTTGTCAAGGCCTGTATAATGGTGTAATTTCAAACAGAACTATACTTTATTGAAGTGAAGGAATTAAAGAGCAAATGCTGTATTATGGTAGAACTACTAGAATGACTGTATAAGGGTGGGTTATATAGGGGGGAGGGTGGTTAGATGAATTAACTGGGGATATCTGACTAGGGGAGGATTAACTGCCTTTAATTAATCCTTATCGATCTTAATCCTTCCCGGCCTTTTCTTTCTTTTATTCAAATCCAAATACGGGATTAACTGTGCAATTCTACAAGGAGTCTCACAAGGTACTAAACTCGACCGACTTTTATTTCTTCATTTCCTATGTCAGTCTGTAAACCAAACGAGAACACTTCGGAAATGGGAGCGTCATAGTGCGCATGTTTGTTTTTTTAAATCGTTTTATCTCTAAGTATAATATCTATTTATTATCGAAGAGGATTTAGGTCCTTATAAGGCCGATATCAGTCTCTATTCTCTATTGTAGAAGAAGTAATTACAATAATAAATTTATATGAGAAAGACGGTTCTATACATTATATTACCATCTTTATATAAAAGAATCATTTATACATTAAAAGTCATTCAGTGACGACGAGATATTTTGCATTCCATTTTATTTTCACTTGTTACTTCCTTGCATACGAAAGCTATGTGATCGTTCTGAAGAACGAAAGTTTTTATGTCTCCAAATTCAAAAATTCCAAGACAGAAACCTGTTTCAGACATTAGGGAACATTTTTGGTTTCGTGTCGGTCTGCCGCTCAATTTTTTTCGTACCAATATCTTGAAAATTATTTGTCTGATATTAATGAAATTTGAGTGGGACATAATTAGTCCATTGTTGATGCCATTTAAGTTTCAACCTTCTGTGTCCATTTTTCTTTCTTTCCCACATACGTACAAACATACATTTATTTTACGACCAACTTCAAAAATACTCTAATTATTTTATAAAATTTGAAATTTGTACAGCTTGTCAAAAGTAGCCCGCAGATAGCCCTAGATTAATTTCAACCACCTGGGCTCTTTAAAATTTGCTAAATTTATATACTTTTGTTTGCCAACTATTGACTAATTATGACCTACCATTTATATTTATTTAAAATCGGACATTTATCAAAAATTGATCGACACAGACAGATCTGCAGACGGACACAGGCTCAAAAATGTTCCCGGAATTTTTGTAATCGGGGACAAAAAGTTTTTATTCTTCAGTTACTTTACATTTTTTTTAGTTTCTTCAGTTTACTCTTCGTTCGGTAATCCCGGAAGCAAAAAACCAAGTATCGCGTAAAAGGTTGTGAGATCGTAAATTTTGCTAAGTCTACCCCTGTCCAAGTGAGTTCTACTAGGTCTAATCCATCCAGTACAAGTAAATCATGATTATGTGCCCTCCTCTCTAATCTCAAAATAAAAATATTTTTTTCTGAAAGAAACAATGCCGTTATTTCCCGCCATGAGCTCCGAAGTAAAACTATAAAAAATATTTTAAAGACACTTTAAAATTTGATAGCATTTGAAAAATATTCAATATTTTACCACTAGACAATAAAAGACGAAGTAATTGAATAATAAAGGACTAGAAATAATTGAATAATAAAGGACTAGAAATAATTGAACAATTCAGGACTAGAAATAATTGAATAATAAAAGACTAGAAATAATTGAATAATAAAAGACTAGAAATAATTGAATAATAAATAAGGACCTGAAATAATTGAATCGTTTAAGGACTAGAAATAATTAAATAATAAAAGACTAGAAATAATTGAATACTAAAGGACTAGAAATTAATGAATAATAAAGGACTAGAAATAATTGAATCATAAAGGACTAGACATTATTAAATAATAAGGGACTATAAATTATTTAATAATAAAGGACTAGAAATAATTGAATAATAAAAGACTAGAAATAATTGAATAATAAATAATTTAATAATTAAGGACTAGAAATAATTAAATAATAAAAGACTAGAAATAATTGAATAATTAAAGACTAGAAATAATCGAATAATAAAGGACTAGAAATAATTGAATCATAAAGGACTAGAAATAATTGTATACATACAAATAATGTTAATTTACAGTAACAAAAATTTCTTGACTCTGCAACAATATGGCCTATTTTCATCTGATAAAAGAAGAAAGAAAATAATAATGGAAGGTAAAGATGAAATAAAATTAAAGATGTCCTGAGTATCCTTACTGGACCAAGTAGCTTTCATTATCCTTGTTCCTCTATACGATACTTTATTGGTCTCTATCACTGTTTGCTATCAATAATAAATCAATATAAGGTATATAAAGCGTGGGGACGTCTACAGGACCTGGTTTGACAGGACAAAACGAGATGACAGAGAACCGCATACGAATCCTTCTTCACCGTGTCCTTTATAATACAGAAAACAAAAATGGAGAACTGTCTCTACATCTGTACAGTGTCCTTACACACACCGTGTCCTTTCCATCCGACAATTTACTTAACTGTATCCTTTCCACTTGTATCTCTCACCATCGGACTATTAAACTCACTTCACAAACCACCGAAATCCTTACATACACTTCTTTCACAGAAAAAAGGATAATAAAAAAAAACAACATAACATAAGGATAAAAGAAGAGAAGTCTATAATAAATCTATGACAACCGGATCCGAATATCTATTGGTTGGGGAAAATGAAGTGAGGTAGTTCTAGCAATAGAAAAGTGGACTAGATAATAATAAAAGAATTACAGTAATATTTTGGAGCTAACTGAAAAATATCTATATATACAATATAGAGCTCCCTCATTTCCTATATATATATATATATATATATATATATATATATATATATATATATATATATATATATATATATATATATATATATATATATATATATATATATATATATATATATATATATATATATATATATATATATATATATATATATATATATATATATATATATATATATATATATATATATATATATATATATATATATATATATATATATATATATATATATATATATATATATATATATATATATATATATATATATATATATATATAGATCTCTATAAAAAGATGTCTTTATTATGTGTATAACTAATCAAAACCTTGTTTTGTCCATTAAAATTTAATTTTGTAATGAACAGATAAATTTTGCCTTTTTTAAGTTTAACTTGAAGGTGTAACTATTTTATTAGAAGGTGAATTTAGGGTGATAGAGATAGCTGAGGGAGTGAGGTGACATATGTTAGGGTCATTGTACTTATAATACCCTAATACTCCTTCTCATTCCTCCAACCATCTACCTGTAAACCTTATACAACCCTTAATCCTTAATCCTAAAACCTTAAACCTTATTCATAAACAATTAAACCTCTTCTAAAAGAAAAAAAAAATGTACAGTGAGTCCCAAGAAGTTGTATACATGGTAAACTTTTCTATTATTAATTTTTCGGAAAAAAGTAATTCTTCATAAAAAGTTTTGCAAAGTCCAAAACCTTAAATGCAACCATCAGATAACAAATTTTATCTACGATTGATACGAAATATAAGCATTAATCTCTGTTTAGATGTGTAGAAAGTGATTATTTACGTACTTGTATTCATTGCGCATGCGCGTCTCATAGTTCTGAAGAATTCCTCTTTTTTACCACGCTAGCGCGGTAAAGAAGAGGAATTCTTCAGCTTTACGCACGATTAGCGAGTTTGTTTACATTTAACAAAACTAATTTGCTGTTCTTTTATTAAAGTAACTGTTTATATCGAGTTTTTAGTCAAAAACAATGAGTGAATCAAGTGACTTTGACGAAAATGTGGAGAATAATACTCCTCCAGAAATAATTAATTCGGCAAAAAATACAACTCAAGATTAATGCCATATCTTTATCAAGAGAAGAGATACGAACTTACATACAGCAAGTTTATTTTTTTCTGTATTTATTATTTAAATCTAACAATCGTAGATAAAGTACGGTACGCAACTCGTGGGAAAACGGCATTTTGCATTGCTCGTGTGGTTTTACTACCCTCGCTGTCACTCGGGTGCAAACTCCACACTCGTATGCAAAATGCTACTTTCCGCACTCGACGCGTAATGTACTATTGTCAGTCATACGAGGTTGTAAAAAATATCTATATCTACGATGAAAATCAGGTTTTGTTATTTTTTAAGTTCGATTCATACGGAAAACGTTTACTTCCGAGCTTACCGAAGGTAACGGAAGCTATGTGAGGTTGTTCAAAAGAATGAAAATATTTTGGGTCTCCGACTTCAAAAATTTTAAGACAGAAATCCGTTTCAGACATCAGGGAACATTTTTAGTTCCGTGTCTGTCTATCGGCCTGTCTCGGTCTGTCGCTCAATTTTTGCGAACCAACATATCTTAAAAACTACACGTCCGATTTTAATGAAATTTGGATGGTAGGTTAAAATTCGCCCATGGCTGCTCTCATCTATGTTTCAAACTTCTGCGCTCATTTGTTTCTCTTCCACATGCGTACAAACTTACATTGATTTACATTATATAGATTCAAAAGAATACTTATCAAATTTGTATGAAACTTTTATAGTTTATCTAAAGTAAGCAAATATTATTTATTAATTGATACTTTATTTCATGTAAAAAAAAAAATAATACAATTTTGACAAATTAAAAAAACGGGGGAAACAATCAAACAAAATAGACAAAAATGGCTTGTAAAAGCATAAAATAAATAAAGTAGGTACTTAATAGGATGCGAGGAAGCTATGTGCCGCACCAATTGGCACTCTCTTTTATTATTAATTTTATGAAATAGATATTACTTTTATCGTAGATATAGGAGCGTAATTTGATATTTGAACGTAGTTTTCAATTCTAATAAACATTTCTTAATAACAATTTTCGATTATCTTAAGCTAATACCTATTTTTAATAATCTTGAGCTAATACCTACCATGTTTTTTTTTACGAACCTAGTAGGTATATATGACTGATAAAATTTGTCATCTGATGGTTGCTTTTTAGGTTTTAAACCATGCAGAACTTTTTATGAAGAATAACTTTTTTCGTAAAATTAATAATAAAAAAGTTTATCATATGTATTCAACTTCTTGGGACACACTGTATATATCGTATTAAATACAATATATTAAATTTGTCTTATGTATATTATGCTTATTAAATATGTATAGGTACAAATAAACTTACTTATTAATTTATAATTTTAAACCCTTTATATCTTTAAGTTCTAGGTCTTCCCATAAATAATGATACATTAATCCTTAAACCTTATCCATAAAAATTAAAATCACTAACCCAAAACACGGTAAAAGAGGAGAATTTAAATTATTATATTAAGTATTAAATTTTCCAATAATTAAATTATTTTGCTTTCGAGCTTACCGAAGGTAAGGGAACTTATGTGACCGTTCTGCTATGTGAACATTCTCAAAATAAACTCGTCCGATTTTAATGAAATTTAGATGGATAGCTTATAATTAACCCATTGGTGTTCAAAGGAACTCTTTTAATGGAATTTCGATGGTTCCTCAAAAGTAGCACGCAGATAGCCCCAAATGAATTTCAACCGCGTGCGATCTTTATACATTTTATTAAATTATTAATTCATAAAAAAATAAATCATAACCAGCATTTCGACATATTTAAAAAAGAGGGGAAAATGAAATAAAATTGACAATAATAGGTTATGTAAAAGCATTAAATTAGTAACAATAGGATGTGATGAAGCTATGTGCCACACCAATTGGCAGACTATTTTTTCTTGTGCAAATGCTTATTGTCTATGTATACATATAAATTTAGTTATTAATTTAAATGTTATAATTTTGAACCCTTTCAAGTTCATCGGGGTCTTCTTTTACATCTAGAAGTTCTAGGACTTCCCTCAAATCATGATAAATGATAATTAATCATTAAACCTCATTCATAAACAATTTATTTACTAAACAAAACACGGTAAGAGAGAAGAATTTTTGTTGTATTAAATACATTATATATTTTTCTTGTATCTATGCATATTGTATATTATGTATATATCTAGGTCAATGAACTCATACTTATCAATTTAAATACTATAATAATAATAAAAAAATATTATAAAAAAATAAAAAATCTTAACTGTCTAGCCACAATATTCATATTTATGAAAATTTTATTTCAATATTTAATTAAATTAATATTAATTAATATTATTAATTTATTAAATAATTTCAGTCATTCGACTATTTTCAATGACAGTGATTATATAACAGGGTGTCCCATTTTAAGCAGATCAAACGGCTATCATTTTTAAACTAGGAAAAAATCATAAAAATGTTGCAGGTAAAAGTACTTTTATTGTAGTTTAATGAAACAAAACGAAAAATAAAAAATAAAATTTATTCCGCCCTTCAAAGGGTCAGAATGGTTCTTTGAAGAGCGTAGTTTCCTCTTGACCTTCAATTTTTTTTTTCCGTGGTAGGCTGTGAAATAGTAACTTTAGAGCCTAAAAGACATAGCTAAAATCCATTTTTTCATTACGTGGACTTAAAAAATCTTTTCATTACTCCTAGCTGTAAAGAAAAAATCTTTTACATCCTAGGAACTAAAAGATTTTTTATGTCCGGCTGGTAGTTGTCAAAACTTCCGTTAGTACCGCTGCAGTCTTTGTAGAAATGCTTCTAGTACGATTAAAATCCGCTAGATGTCAATGCGTTTTGTTTATCTTTTCTTATAGTGTAACCTCTTTTTAAGGTTTCTTTTTTTAAGTCTTAAGTATGTACTAATATTTGTTATTATTATATATTGATTAGTGATTAATATTTAATGTTTTTTCATTGTCTGCTACCTCGGAAAAAATAGCATATGCTACGCGACTGTGAAGTGTTTTTTCTTTACCTTGGCAATATTTACTGTCTCGCTTCGCTCGACAGTAAATGTAATTGCCGCGGTAAAGAAAAAACTCACTTCACAGCCTAGTAACATAATATACTATTATTTTTCTGAAGAGTTCACTAAAAACCAAATAAAAATGATAGTTAAATTTTGTATATCTATATATATTTCTGTTTAAGCAAGAATAGCCTTCAAAGTTGCCTACTTTAGTATAAGGTTTTTTTTTTACAATAAATAGTATTGTAACATATTTATTTATATTTAAAGTTATTAAACGTAATAACTTGCTAATGCAGGTATTTTAGTATCTTTTACGAATAATTTGGATAGTCTAAATCCATGTCTCAAAGATTTTAAGAAAATATGTTCAATTTTCTACTATTTTCCGCCAATTTTAAAAAATTGAAACATAATTTTATAATTAATTTTAAAAAAATTTGTTTATTAAAGGTATAATACAAGTCATGCATTTTTGTATCATGCTTGTTTATGGTGTACTACAAGTCATTAATTCTTGCATTATGCTTGTTGAAGGTATAGCACAAGTCACTCATTCCTGTATTATGCTTGTTGAAGGTATAACACAAGTCACTCATTTTTTGTATTATGCTTGTTGAAGAAATAACACAAGTCATTCATTCTTGTATTATGCTTGTTGAAGGTATAACACAAGTCATTCATTCTTGAATTATGCTTGTTGAAGGTATAACACAAGTCATTCATTCTTGTATTATGCTTGTTGAAGAAATAATACAAGTCATTCATTCTTGTATTATGCTTGTTGAAGAAATAATACAAGTCATTCATTCTTGTATTATGCTTTTTGAATGTAAAATATGTAAGAGCATTGATTCTTGTATTATAACTTGAAACATATTTTTCCCAAAACTTTGATTTTTACTTTTACTGCTTAATTCTTGTTATCATCAAATTTAATTTAAATTAAATTCGAAATTTATATATTTATGTAAATAAATTCTATCACACACAATTTTAATAATAGCAAATTACCATTGAATAACCAAATTCTGGTACAAATGAATGATTGTAGATATACATTTATTTATACAAGATATTTTCAAATTAATAATAAAACAATAATTTAGAATATAAATTACTATACCGGAATCATTTTAAATATTAATGACTATATGTGGGTATCGACTGAAGATAAGAATTTGAGGGTGTCCACAAAGTTAAGGGTTTTCCACTGGCTTTCTACAAGGGTTGACTAGGTATAGGCATATTAACCATCTTTCACACTACAATCAAGTAAAATAAAAAATCATGGTTTCTATTTGTTTAATTTTTGCAGTTTTTATATCTACTACCTATACTTACCATCTAAACAGTCTAACACCTTACAAAACAATTAATTAAATAATAGACTAGAAACGTAATTCTAATAAATAAAAAAAGATTAAGCACTGTGCCTATATTGATTTGAATATATGTAATATGTAATTTCGATTTTAAAGTGGATTTATTTAATAGATGGAGAAAGGGAAGGCTTGTTAATGATAATAATAATATAAAAGGAAAGTTAGAAGTAATTTGGAAGCGGTGTAAAGTCGGTAGCCCAACCTACATCAAACAATTGTTATTATATACATTATAAATAAAGTATAATTATTTTCTAGTTTTTCACACTGGGAAAGGGGGGGGGAGGGTTAGAGAATAAATAAAATTTGAAAATTAGATGTGGGTATAGAGGGGGGTGGGTGAGGGTACGCATGCCCCATCGGTAATGAGAACGAGGGGGGCAAGCGAGGGGGTGGCGGGGGCAAATAAATTCCATTTATTCAATAGTAGAGCTTGTTTTATTAGGTGAGCGCATATTTATGAAAAGACGGCCTGTTATTGGTCGGAGGAGGTGTGGAGAAGGCGTGGCTGGACGGGTAGAGGTGGGGGTAAGGGTGGGGTGGGGGGCCGGCTCTCGGCCGAGCCACGCTTCAGTCGCGCTGCGCCTCTGGTGCTGCTAATGTCATTTTCATCTTGAGTTTTCACGTTATTTACACACTAAAACACATCCTTTCAACAAAATTATTCCGTGCGTTTATTTTTTATATTTTCGAATTAGCAGTACGATTCGTGGCCCGATTTAGTCGAGTTAATTGTTTACAAACCGTTTTTATCAAAACGTACGACTACCTAATATGAAAAGGTAGTCGCGGTGCATTTAGTTCTGTTTATTTTTATTTATCTGTTTACGTTTGTTTACCTTTATCTGAAAGCTTCGTTGGTTTTAATGAACTCGAACGTATCCGATTTATCCGTCGGACTTTACTTTGTAAGTTGCGATCTTTTGTCACCGAACGATTCCGTTTACACTACCGGAGAAGTTTCCTAATCCGAGATTTTTTTAGTTCCGAAAGAAACCGGTGATCTCGCCATATCCACTTTTTAAAGGACCTTCCACGTAGTTTTTACTTTCGGTGAATGACTTGTGACATTTTACCGGTCGTTGAAGGCACGGAAGAAGGAGGTTCGGTTTGAATACCAAACGACAAAAGGCGCAAAAGTGGCGCTACTGCGACAGGACAAAGTGGTGCGCGGGGTTAAGGAGTGGCTCAATAACAACAACAATCTCGAAGAGCCTGTAAGCGGCGGTCAGGTCGATCTACAAACTTGTACAGATAACTCTGACGAGATGATAAGTACCCAGAGTCAGCCGCTCGACTTCAGCACCAAGAGCTATGAAATACATCATCACTCGTCCTTCCATTCCTCCACTGAGGACACTAGTGAGGACGAGGCCCCGCCCACCGCACACTCACCAGGTAAACATTCTTATCTAGTAATTGTAATCATAACATTGATAACGATAACCGTGTTGTCAAAAAACAATCCCCTATCGCAGAATGCAGTTCAAGTCCTGGCAAACACCTGACACTCTATAAACCTACGTATGTTATGTTCCACGTATAATACATCCTTATACAACCTACATTCTGATAAATAAACGTTAATAACACGTCTGGAATAAGTCGCAGTGTTAAAAACTGCACAATTTTGATTTAGGTCGTATTTTTAATAACACCTATATTGAGCACAATTGTCCGGACACATGACTATTTATTCTATTATATAGCGAGAAATGTACATAGAAACGGATAATTGAATATTTGTAATATAACTCGATGTAAGTGTTATTTTACAAATATGAGAGTTAAGTATTTCGTACAGTATTTATAAGTATACCATTGATGTACGGTACCGCATAGACTGCAGGATAACAATAACTATAACAGATTAGATATACTAAGGACAACAGCTACAAAAACTTTGGGTTATAAGATTACATAATTTAAAGGAGTATATCATTATATTTTATTGCAACGATTAAATATTATTTGTTTCAATAATAAAAGTTGAGAGTTGTAATTTGGCTCACTAAATTTTTATGACAATTTGCGGCTGTCATTGCTTATTTAGTAATTTTTATTAAGTTTATTTTGATAATAAATTGCCTGAAACTACTATAATCAATCAAAAACAAACTATTTAATATAGACCAATAACCTTCTTCTGACTATTAAGATGGTTACAATTGTAACAGGTTGTGTTTATAAAATTGCAATGGAACTAAGAAACGTTCAAGTTTGTGGCACCGAAATCTTTAATATCGAGGAAAATACAATGTTATTTTTAAAAAAGATGATGTGATATTTTTTATTTAAAAGATCTTTGGGTAAATTACAAATAACATGATTTAGTATTATTACAAATTACATTGAAGGGAAATAGGTAGAATAAAAGATAATAATTATTTACATAAACATATTTCATTTTAGAACCATAAAGTGATAACTTACAAAAGGAAATTTGGCCATAAGGGTTGACCGCCCGAATAGTGTTTTTCCATAAATATAGTCGTCTAGATAGACTGTAATTAAACATGGTATATTTATTAAATACATATATAAGTTAGTATGTAACAATATATTTACTAGACTAGGATCTTACATAAAACAGTTTCAAATGTAGGAGTAATATAATTATTTGTTAATCTGAGCAGGTATGTTCATCTGTAACAGGTCAACTCATTGGCAAATTTGAACATATGACCAAATTTTAAACGCATAGGTCGCGCTAAAATGTGAACAATACCAACATTGATATAATATATGTATATTGTTAAATACATGAAAATAAAACAAGTCAATTTTAATGATAAATTTCAGTCGTATTTTGAATTTAATATTTGTACATGAATTAATAAGTTTCTTAGTACATAGAATAATAATAATAATAATAATAATAATACATGTTGTATAAATATAATCGATTGACATATTTGATCATAAAGTAGTATAGGTATATGTACTTATTTAATATAAGCTAACAAGCCTACTTTGCAGTATGAAACTCGTAAAGTAACAAAATTCATATTTGTTAGTCAAGTCAACAATTATACTTATAAATTATTATTAGGAATTGCTGTCAAGTTTATAATAGTTATATTACAGCCGTTATAAATTATTTGTTTACTGCCCAAATATTCATATATTTACTATTTGAAAATGGTTTTTTCTTTATTACTTGCAAATAATATGTTATATCAATCAATAATCCAAGGAATTGACTGTAGATTTTTCTAAAATATTGTTAGTTACTTTCCTTTAACAGAAAATATTAATGAATAAATTAAATATAGAGTAAGAGTAGGTTCTTTATTGTAGGCATTTAATTCTTTTTGAAACTATAATACAATGTAGAACTAACCAAACAAATAGATTTGAGAAATTGTAAATACATTTGAATATACTTACTTAATATTTTGTTCCGACGCATGCGTGCATTTTGACCAAAAAAACAAAGAAATTTAAGATTCATAAAATTATCAATATTTTTGTAATTGAAGGATTTCTATTAGAATTATATTTTATAATAGATGTTTTTCTATCGCCAATAGATATCCTTAAAAAATATTCAAAATTTTGTGCAACTTCCACAAAAAAAAGTATAGATACACAATATTCTTAATAATGTAGAAAAATAATTATTATCAATAATTACATTTTGTATTAGATTTTCTATAACTTATAGATTATGTGCTTAAAATTATTTGAAATTTTGTGTAGCCGATAAGCTTAATGAATTATACCTACTTATATAATTGATCTTTTTCAGCTTTCAGTAGGTGTATAAAATGTTAAATTAAAAGAATTTAACAGCTTGCCATTTAGATATTTGTTTACATTAAATTTGCTCTAAAATTAAAATAATTCTTTATTGAACAAAATTACTATTATTTAAATATGTTTTATACATGTTAATCTATAAAACGAATATAATTTCAGAATGTAATTTCTTTTTATTAAAAACCTTCGAGTTAACACTTATCGATGTTGCCGCAATTTTTTTTAAATACTATGTTTCATTTATAAAAGGAACAACTTATATTATTGATCTGTCAATATAAAAAATATTAAAGATATAACTATTTTTTTTAACAAAAAGCGCTTATCAGATAAAACAATAATATATAATCTTAAAATTTTTCTCACTGAGTCACCTGATTTTAGTTTCTCATTATTTTTTTTTTCTCAGATATTTCTTTAATAATATACAAACAGTTTAAGCCCCTTTTTTCTTCATTAAAAATTTAGTCTTATTTTCTTTTCTTTTTATTATTTATTTCTCTCTTCTTCTGATAATTTGACTAGATAACTATAAAACGAGGGATCCGTTGCCTTCTTTTAATATTAAGATTAAAGATCATCCAATAAAAAAAACGAGTTTTTTTTTTTTTTTTAAAAAGAACAATATAGCGGTACGGTACTGTGCGTGCTGAGGCAGTGTACCCCTGTACCCTTGTACCCTGTACACTTCTTTCCTTCTCTTCATCACGGATTAATCATTAATTAATAACCATAAATTATCTTTTGAATTATAAAACACGAATATATATATGTATATAGTTTTCAAATATAGATATTTATCTTATTTCGGATGTTAGAAAAATTATTTCTTTTATTTTTAGTTTAGGATTTTATAATAGGGTTTTAGGTCGGAAGTAATCAGTAGGCATTTTTTTTTTAGGTATTATTTGTGCCTAAATAAAGTTCAACCTTGTTTCTTATCCGATTACTAATTAGTGGTGCCTCATTTTAAATATATGTTATTTAAAGCAAAAACGAAAATACCTGTTATTTAAACGAAACATGTTTGTTTTGCTTTTGAAAAAAAAACCTAAAAACAATATTTGGATTTAAATTATCGCTTTTGGAATTTAACGAATAATAAAATTCTTATTATAAAATAACAGACCTTAAGTATATATAAATATTACACTCATTTATATATATCTATATTGATTATTATATTAAAAAATAAAAATTTTGTTTGATACATTTATCTTAAAATATATGATGCAAAGCTATTTTAAGCTAAGACTAGTACTTCTTTAGATTGTTACTCCCCTTTGTGTTTTAGAATATAAATAACTGACTATAAATGTAACTATTAAGTTAAAGTAAGTTCAGTCCAATGTACTTTGGGATATAGGAAAATCCCATTTCTGTTTTTTTATAAGGGGAGTAACAGTCTAAAGAAGAACATTCCGTACACCTTCTTTAGATTGTTACTCCCTTCTGTCTTTTTTTTAAGGGGAGTAACAGTCTAAAGAAAAATCATACACCTTCTTTAAATTGTTACTCCACTCTCTTTTTTATGAGGGGAGTTACAGTCTAAAGAAGAACATTCCGTACACCTTCTTCAGATTGTTACTCCCTTCTGTTTTTTTAATGAGGGGAGTAACAATCTAAAGAAGTGCCCTAAAAGGTAATAAATAATGTACGTTGTAATTAATTTCTTGTTGTAATTCTTAATAATTTCTTGTTGTAACTAATTTTTATCATCATTGGAATGATGATCTAATTATTTTTTATAGTACTAAATTGTATAATTAGGAGTTAGTAGAAATTTACAATTAATATTTATTTCATCATTAATAAGCGGATTGTTTTATTAATTAGAGTGGTTAATATTTATTTTTTAATAATACATAATATACAATTGTTGTAAAAGGAAGTTTTGTTGATTAGTCCGTCTAAGTTAGTGATTGCTACATTGAATTTTATGGAATTTTCACAAATTTAGTAAGTTTGCAATTAAAACAGAAAACTTAATCGAGGTTTGTGGTAGAACAACTATAGGATGCATATTATTTCGTAAATAATGAACCCATTAAAGTCCTACATTATAAGAATAGACCTGTTTTTTAATAAAGAAGTCTGTTAACAAAATAATGAGAGTCCTTTATTTTTGGAGTAACTAGAACCTATGGTAAATGTTATAGAGGTTATGGTTTATGATACGTTTCGCTTCATAATTTTTTTTTAAAAAAACCGCCTCTAGCATCAAATATACCAGAATATTTAACAGTTCGGTAAATAACAAAGTAATCTAATTGTAATAATAATTATACATATGTTAATATACGGTTTAATTTGACTCTACAATTGTATTCATAAACGAATAAACAAAACATGAAGTGCAATAAAACAATAAACTTACATAAATCAGCGTTGAAAGTAAAAAACATTTTGTACAATAACACCGCTATCAATAATATCAAAAAAAGAAATAATAAAAACATACCGAAAGGTGTTATTTTTACAACACTTTCAACATGTTAAAAAAATATTATAATACAAAAAAAAAAAAATAATAACACAAGGAAACAGTATAATAGAAAAAGAAAATAAAAACGCATACTAAACTTTCTTAATATCATTTTCTATTTTTAGTTGTTTTTTTTATGACTTCTGTTTATAAACATGCAAAAGATCAAAAAGTTAAGGACTAAACAAAACTAAAAATAATTAGATCGGAAGAAAATAAAATACAAAATACGATGTCGAACTACGCATGCAGAGATAAGGCGGTTATTTAAACAAATGCGTTAAACATGTAACTTAATTATATTAGCTCCATTATCATATCATTTTTGATCGCATTTGCAATAAAAAGATATTATTTCATTTAGAAAGATTATTAAATAACCTTCTATCTTGGATGTCAATATTGAATAGATCAGCGGCTTCCTTTGATCTTTTTTAAAAAAAACTGGTTGAGAAGAATAATATTCTTTAAAGAAAAAAGGAAATAGGTAAATAATTTGTATGAATTATGATATTTACATAAAATATAACTCCTAATTTTATTTTTGTCTTATCAGGCTTTTTTTTTTTTTTTTAAAAAGTTTAAAGTGTTTTATTTTTGTATATTTTTTTTGTTTTGTAAAAAAGATATAACGAAGTTAGCATTTGGTATTTACGACATTTGGAAGTATATAAAAACTGTCATAAGTTGTAATATAACAAACTGATAACAAAGTTAGGAAATTATGAACAAAAGTGTGTGTGTAAGTATATAAAGTAAAATGTTTGTGTAGTTGTTATCATTATTATTAGTTAATATTACTTATGAAAACTAATTAGAGATACTTTATAAATATTTATTATTTAATATTCTAAAATTAAAACTTTATTTGGATAAGGTGATGGCATATTGTTGTGAAATGTTTTTATTTCAATGCATTATTTTTAATATAATAATCAGGATGTCAGGCGCGAGAGTACCATCAAAATGAAGAGAGTACCTTTATCTTCAAAAAAAATAAATAAATTATAGATACATTTTAACTAAGAAAATATCTTGCCTGATGATTCAGTTCCCTTAAATCATACTGATACATTTGGATTCTTATGTATTTGTACCAAATAGATTGGGATGCCATATCCATCTAAATATGAAAGTATTTTTAGAAAGGATGAAATAATAAATATAAGTTATCAAATGCTTTAAAATAATTATAATATAATAAATTTAGAACATATCAAATGACTTAATATATATGTAATAACAACATTGTAATAACAAACATAATATATATGTATTAATTCACGCTTTGTGTAAATATGTTCATAAGAATTTTCGTTTTCGGCACAATTTGTAACACAAAACAATGCAGATTTTTGTGTATTGCTTCCGAGCTTACCGAACAGAAGCTGCGATCGTTCCAAAAAACGAAGATTTTGTATGTCTCCGATTTCAAAAATTCCAAAACAGTAGTCCGTTTCAGACATCAAGGAACATTTTTGGTTCCTTGTCTGTCTGTCTCTCAATTTTCACGAACCATTATATCTTAAAAACTACTCATTCGACTTTTATGAAATTTAAATGGTAGGTCATAATCATCCCTTTCTTGGACCCATATAAGTTTAAATCTTCTGCGCCTATATATTCAATTTTGTTTCTCTTCCACATGCACACCAACATACATTTATTTACACCTATACATTCAAAAGTACTTGTGTAATTTTTATGGTTTGTCGAAAGTAGACCGCAGATGGTCCCAGATTAATTGTTTTTTTACATTTTGCTATATCCCTGCTTAATATAACGTAAAAATCAAAACAATTAAGATAGATTTAAAAAAACGGGGGAAAATTAAATAAATTTGATAATAATATAGGTGGTAAAAGCATAAAATCATTAAAGTATATACGAATAAGGACAAGAGGAAGCTATGTGCCACACTAATTAGCATATTATTTTTGATAAAATTGCAATGACATCGTGAATAAATAACTCAGGCAAGTTTCAGGTCTTAAAGTAGTCAGAAATTGAGTTAAAAATGTATTACAGAATTTTTACTTTACAAAAAAAAACTTTTTTTTATATAATTTTTAAGCTCTTAATAGGCCAAAACTTATCTGACATAAAGCCTTATCTTATATATACAATAATACTTAAATATGAGCTCAACAAATTTTTTTTTTATTAATAAAAATTGTAAAATTTATAATGAAATTCAATTTAATATTTTTTTTTTTATAAGCTTTAATTAATTGGTTATAATTAAAAGCTATTAGTGGAATGTTTATTACATAATAACTAAACCGTGCTAGTATTAATAATATTAGCATTGCTTCATTGCTTATGACAATTAAATATTCAAGTAATAATATAATCTATAGTTGAAAAGAAATAAAAAAATAATAATAATAATTATAATATAAAAAATATTGCGCTATATTTCAATGGTAATTGAAATTAATGCAATAAGTTAAATTATTGCATTTTTTTTTATATATACTATTGCAATTGTTTTTACTATTGCATTTATTAAAGTAAGTACTTAACATTATGTGAACGTACTTTTAAAAATTAAGATCGCACTAAACATTACTTTTGTGTTCATATAAAATATGTATACTGATTTCACTACAGAATTTATTTTAAAGGCGATGTGAAAATAAATTAAATAGCCTATGTTGTAGTGCTTGAAATGGCGCAGATAGGGGTTTTTTTTTTTTGATCCGATCTCTAGTGCAAAAATTGGTGTTTTTGATAGTGTATCCTGTTATAACAAGTACTTTTTTACGTGAAAACCAAACTGAATACAAAGTACCCTATTTTGTAGAGGACACTTTGTAGATAGTACCCTAATTTGAACTTTTTTCAATCCGTACCCCTCCAGTTGAGTTATAAACCTCCAAAATTGAATGATTTCCAAAAAATTTTTTTCTACTAAAATCATTGTATTAGCACCTTGATATTTTATCGAATTTGGGTTGCTTGTATTCAAAATTCTAGCTTGATGTTAGTCAGGCACTTTTTTGCACGTTATCTCCTGAACTAAAAAAAAATACAAATTAATCCATTTGCAATTCAGTTCATTACTGACCGTTTCATATAAACATCCATAATTCGAGTTCTATACCAAATTCAAACTTTTATCTTTCTTTTATTGGTTTGATATTAAAATGGTCATCGATACTCTTTTCGGACTATAATTTTTCTTAGTCCAGATCTTGGTTTTTTTTTAATCCGTAACTAGTGGCGTCAGGTAATCCTCAGGTTTAATAATAAGCTAACGGAACTTACAAATTAGCACAAAAAGGAGGGGAATTCCCCGCGTTTATTATCTTGAAAATTACTAGCGTAAGATGTTATACCTGCAATATAGAACTCAGTATATTGATCACTCACCTAAATGATTCACGTTTCAATAATTTAATTCATTATGAATTAATTACCGGGTAATATCTAACTAATTATAATTGTTAATGTCACTTGTTGAAAAGGTAATTATCGTTTGAATCACTTCATTATAATACTTTTTTTTTCTTTCTATCCGTAATACTTTTATTTTTAATTCTTTTTTTTATTTTATTTTTTTAATTCTTTTTTTGTTTACTAATAAGTAATAATAAATTAATAAATAAATAGTGAGCAAACACGGTTATTCTATTGACATTAAACCACAATGAGTTGACGTTTAAAGCGAACTTTTTTTGATAACTTTTATCAGCAAATTGATTATGACTAATTAAATTTATAGATTTTTTTTTTTTAATTTTAAATTTGTCTATCTCAGACAGCAATTCTCGTTATCTACCATCATTGCACAAACTTTAGAAGACGACCAAACAGACCAAACTTTCTTCTAATCCCCGACAAATTGAAATAGCGACAAACGCCACTGTAAAACTTAAAACAATACGAATCTGCAGATCATACAGAAGTCAACCTGAAGAATGAAACTACAACGAAAGATGTAAATGACCTGAATTATATAAAAATCAAAAATTCTATAAATTGCTTTCAATAAAGCTTACCGAAGGTAAAGGAAGCTATGTAATCGTTCTGACAAAAGAAATTTTCTTATGGTTCCAATTTCAAAAAATTTCAAGACTAAAATCCTCTCCAGACTTAGGAACATTTTGGTCCCGTGAGTCTTTTTGCCTGTCAGTCAATTTTTGCGAACCAACATATCTTAAAAACTAATCGTCCGATTTTTCATATAATTTGGATGGTAGATCATAATTTGCCCATTGTTGGTCCCATATATGTTTCAACCTTTTGCACCTACTTGTTTCTCTCCCACATGCGCACATACATTTATTTACACCTATATCTTCAAAAGTACTCATCTGATTTTTATGAAATTTGGATGGTTTCTCGAAAAAAGCCGCGCAAATAGCTCTGTAGATCAACTTCCACCGTCTGAGCTCTTTTAATGAATGGAGAGACACTAATGGAGGGAAAATTGAATATATTTAATAATAAAAGGTTGTAAAAGCATAAAAGCATTGAGGAAGCTATGTGCCACACTAATTGGCAGACTATTTTTACCTTTTTTCTCATTAATAAAAAGATGTTTGCCATCAGTGAATAAAATACGAAGACAATACCCTTTTTTTAATGAATTTTTTTGGTGAAGACAAAATTGACCTTCTAAGTTTGATGTCGATCTCACAAAACACTCCATAAAAAAATATCTTCACCCTTTAGAAATCAATTTCTTTTTATTTGTACTATATTTTTTGCAATGTCGGGAATTGGACCTTAATTAATATTAGTTTTTTGTTTCTTTGCTGTTTTCTTTTTTTAATGTTTTTCTTTCTTTAGATGTGAGTAATGCATATTGTAAGAATTATAATTATATAATGAACTTGTTTAGTAATATATAACTGTATAAATGGTTAAATTTTAAAACCCTTTGTAACCTTTTATGTATTTTTTTGATTTTATTCCTCGAAATAAAGAATAAGAATAATAATAATTAGAGCGTCAACTCCAAGACCATTACATATCATCTATAACAATCTATATAATATGTATTATTAGAGACAAAATACGCGCTTATATAGAACTACATAGATATCCTATTTTGTATGACTATATAGCTGTAATCATACGAAAATATATGTATACATGACATATACCTTTAATAATGAGTATATTTTAGAACTGTTATAACTGTAATAATACTACTGATATTATTCACTGAATTTGTTAGTCAGAACCGTTTTACAATGAATGCTCTACAAAATGATACTTCATTGACAATATTTCTTTATCGTTTTTTTTAGTTGTAACATAATTTCTCTTTCAGCTGACGCATTATCATTGATTTTTTCGTTTATGAAAGTAATATGTTCTTTTTTTTTAGTGAAATGTTCTCGAGTAAAAGTCTTTTTTGTTGAAAGCTGACCTCTAAAAAAAAATTAATTTAAATGAAAACTAATGTTGGTTTTTTTTTAAACAATTACTAGAATATTCTAAAAGTTATAGGTGTTTCGGTTCTGTTCGCACCTTGAACTGGAAGATAATATAAGAACTTTATTATGAGAATGACCGCGGAAGTGGTACGCTGCATTCTACTTTTTTGATTTCATTTAAAAACGAAAAGGAATTCTATGTCTTATGTTATAACTTATAAGAGAAACTATGCCTTTTTTTCGTCTAGCTCAGGTATAGAAAAAAAAGAAAAAGTCCCTCATTTACTTTTTGTAACAGTTAAGAAAGATAAAAACAGTTTTTAGCACGTAAAAACCTGAGCATTATGCCAAGGGGGTGTTATTTTAAGCAGGGCACTGCCCTACCGCACAGTAAGTTAGCATAAACCTAGCAGGTAGCTAACCTTCCCTTGCATTAGTACAGTATTAGCATACCAAAAGAAAACCCCCCGTACCACAGTTAAACAGACATAAAAGGTTCGTTTTTAAAACCTATTGTTGGAGCCCTACGCAAAGACATGCCAAGGAAAAGGGATCTATGTTTAACTGTGCCCTCAGATTATCTTGAAGGGTTCGGAGACCTTTCCTTCTTAGAATTCAAACGTTTTAACTTCATACCCTTATTATAAGCTACGACCCAAATTTAAATATCGACCATTTTTTCCACAACATTTAATTCTTCTGTCCCACGTAAATTTATCTTATATTAATTAATATTGTACGGCAATTCAGGCTTAGAAGTTTAAATTATTGATATTATGTAGGAAGAATTGCAAAATGCTTCGCTATAGCTTTGAAATTTTTAATATGTCAAAATTATTTTCATTTTTTATATGAATAAAAAAAAAATTAACAGATGTTAAAGAGCGCTGATGGTTCAAATCACTCTCTATCTGCTGGTTACTTTCGATAAACTATAAAAGTTTGATAGAAATCAGATAAATACTTTTGAATGTATCGGTGTAAATAAATGTATGTTTGTGCGCATGTGGAAGAGAAACAAATGAGTGCAGAAGGTTGAAACTTAAATATATGGGACCAACAATGGACTAATTGTGACTAATTGTGACCATACAAATTTTATTAAAATGGGACATGTAATTTTAAAGATATATGTTGATTCGAAAAAAATAACAGAACCAAAATTATCTCTGAAGTCTTAAAGGGATTTCTGACTTGAACTTTATGAAATCTGAACCTAATTTTTTTTCGTTCTTTAGAAAGATCACGTAGCTTCCGTTACCTTCTGTAAGCTCGGAAGCAATAATAAACAGAAAAAAATATGAAAAAATCGTCCCTTTTAAACAAAATGTAGGTAATACTGAATATAGATGCAAAGAATGTAAAACTATTGGTGCATGTATATTTATTTTATATTATAGAAGAGTCGCTAGAGATTGTTATCAGTATTATGTTTTTTAAGCTAGCTATTCATTTCATAGATTGTTATTATTGTTTGTTTATTTTTACTTGATATATTTATTTGATTGTATCTTATATATATTACTACATTTAATCAGAACAATACAAATGAACCAAAGATCTTTTGTATTATATGCAAATTAAGAGTTATTTTGGTTAACTCCAACCCTGATATTAAAAGCAGTGGGCTTATTCAGCCATTCTTTATGATAAATATGTGTGTAATCTGTTTAGTAATGTAATAAATAATTTTTCTTCTTCATTTCTCCCCCCCCCTTTTTTTTGAATAGTGGTAGGTTTACAATCAATTTTGAATAGCATTCAAAATTGATATTGATACAATGCTTTATTTATTATCTACCTACCGTTGGAATCGATCTATACAAATATTTAGATTCTTCATGGGCTTTGTTTGTTATAAAATTATAATTTTTAGTTTTTCAGCTTCTTAAATGAATGTAGTCAAGTTTGGAACTGAACGAAGGCGGTTGTAGAGCTGAAGGCCGGTGTGTGTGTGTATTAGCTTTAAGGCGATATGTTGTTTTTCCTGGACCAGTCTCAGTATAATATCAGAGTGTGTAAGTCCAGATATTTCCCGACACTGTTTTCCGAGAATGCTCCCTTTCCCCCCACCAGAGCTAACTATCTCCAGCCAGAGCTTTCCACTTCCACTACAACTCAACTACAACCCTACACACTAACTATCCACTCTTAGATCTTCCTGTTTTATTATCTCTAACAAACACAACTATGACCTACATAGCTCCTTTACACAGTTATACAACACACACACATATTCCATATAGAAAAGAAAAGTGAAAGAAACTTATCTCTGTATAAATCATTGTAGGGAAAAAATCCATTTCCGATGGAGATTTCATAGAACTTACTTTGTAAGTAAAACTAAAGTTCAGTAGTTATGTAAACTCGCTTACTTTAGCGTATGTAATAGTTTAGTGTTTTAAAATGCCAACTTATTTTTATATTTAATATATTAATAATTAGTTTCTGTTTTAATACTTTTTAGTTGTAATCCATTTTAAAAGGTTTCTTTTCGAATTTGTTTTATTAATACTTATCAATCTTTAAAGTTTAATTAGGTTAATTAAGTAATTAAGTTAGTTAGACAACTCGACAAAAATAAACTAACACTAATTTATCTGTGGTTTTTATATATATTATGACGTGAGAAACAAAACGGAAATTCTTCTGTGTGTGTTATATGCGAAAAGGTTAAACGCTATAACCGTAGTTGGAAATTCCTTGGAAGTAAAAGAAAGAAGTTAAATTTCAAATTAACCGAAAAAAAAGATTAATTATATAGTTCGGGAAAAGGGGGGGGGGGGGGGGGAGAAATAAAGCGCGAAAACTTTTTTTTTTTTAAAATAAATGTAAAGTGATTAATATTGTCAAAAGGAGAGTGTTGTTGAAATTGGATAGAGGTGGTTAGAGGAAAGTGATTGATGGAGATGAAGGAGCAAAATGTTCCATATGAGGTTTTCGACTTTATGAAACCCTTGCAGGTGTATGTAAAGTTTCTTCTAAATAAAAAATAAAAATGAGAATGCGGTAGCTAGGTACCACCTCGAGGCTGTTCTCAAGAAATCAGTTTCTCGTAGGAAGAAATCAACATGTTAGTTAGAGGCGCTGGGACGTGGATAATGCTTTCCAAGTCGCTGATGAGACTAGCCCGAAATATTCCCTCGTCAAGTTCCTTTCAAACAAAACACTCCGGGTATTATCTTCACGAGAGAAAGATTAATACGACAACATTAGTCAGAAAGTCGACTCCCTTATAGAGACGTCTCTCACTTCAACCAGAAATTATCTTTCGTCACTCTCAAACCAGCTACCATCAAAACCATGAGAACGTATCCTTCTCAATCCACCATATTTCCAACTATACCGAGATAATTTATTAAGACAAGCTTTAGCGGGTCCCGAAGAAAACTTTATGAGGAAGCAAATGCAAACATATTATTTATAAAGACAACGGTCCCCTCGAGCCAACATTATAACGCATCCTTAACTAAAAAGAACCAACTTTAAATAAAGACTTTTTTTCTCCTTTTTGGACTTCCCACTTAACTATGAGCTTCTAATTTAACAGGTCTCATCCTCAGGATCATTTCCTTATGACTTAACTTCGTACTTAAAAGATAAAGGATAATACCAGTATTATATTTACAAGATAACCTCAAAGAATTATTTCTTAGTTAGTCTACGGTAAAAATGCGTGTATGCTTTTTTGTTAAAAACTTTCTACTTTTTTTTAATGATTATAAAATTATTAAACATAATATAAACAGGTTTGTTTTCCGGTAAAATCTGCGTCATGATGAGTTTGAAGCCCTACGTTTCGCTTCCACTCCTGGAAGGATCGTCATGATAACTTGAAGCATATACACTTAAGACTGTAGAAAAGGATGACGTATTCATACTGGTTTTCGATTCATCATGCGGTGCTTACTTATAGCTACAACAGGATAAATATAGTTTTATGGATCCTCGATTGCATCTGGATTTCCCGGGGGGTTCCTTGAGTCGGGTTAACCCTTTTTCGGGATAATGCAATCGGGTACGTGCTGAGCGATGTCGCTTCTACTGCTGAAAGGACCGTGATGATAACTTGAAGCATATACACTTAGGGCTGTAAAAAAGGATGACGTATTCATACTGGTTTTCGATGCATCATGGTGCTTACTTAAAGCTACAACATGGAACAATATAGTTTTGTTTATACTCGTTTCATGGATCGTCGATTGCAACTGGATTTCCCGAGTTCCTTGAGTCGGGTTAACCCTTTGTCGGGATAATGCAATCGGTCAGGTGCATTGTGTTCGTAAAAATAATAAATAAAATGTCCGTTTACCTTTACTGTTTAATTTATAAATTGATCTTTTCAAAACTGTTTTATTTTCCTTAATAAATATATAACTTTAAAACTTTATGTTAATAGGCATTTAGTTTTATTGTACTTTGTAGCTTGTTAAAGCATTTCTAATAAGGAATTTTTACGTGCATCTTCGTTGCTATTTCCCTATAGCAGATTTCTAATGAATTGTTATGTTTCCTAGTCTGGATTAGTCACGGCTATACAGTTAAAATTTATGATCTGGTTATTCATTAAGCCGTTGATTTTGTTTTCTTAAGCAACCGTGAAACAATTAATTTGTTGCAGTTGTTTTCTTCTCCTTCTTGACGTTGTTCGGTGCATCATTATAATCGATTAGTCTTGTTAGAAGGGTGGATTCGCTCTTTTAGTTTATTATTTTGCAAATCAATGGTGCATTTTTTTAATGCTTTTGACGAAATTATTTGAATTTTGAAGTTAGCTTGTTTTGTAATCATGATTGGATCGTTTCTTTTTGCTTTACTCGGTTGTTGTCCTTATGACTTTATTATAGTTAAGGATCGCAATTTTTTCATACTTTTCTCAAAAGCAATTAGCTATTTTTTTTTTAACAAACTAGATTTTTTTTGCTTTATGCCGTTTTCTTTACCTCAAAGCTATAGATTCTTTGTAAAAGGGTGCCTATAGAGTATAACTCGTGATTGTCGCTTCGGTCGAACGAATCTTTGCCCCGTTCGCCTTTCCGTTGCTAATAACGAGCGTCTAGACTCGCCTTTGGATTATGGTTGGGTGACACGCGAGCATCAGCAGGTCTCGGCTTCTAGACCAAACACGCCACTGCCAACAGGTGGAAAAAAACAACAAATATAACAGAAGTGAGAATGAGTATAACAAAAGAATCAAGATAGTGAACGGGTTAATGATAAGTTTACAGAAATGAACTGCTGTTCACTCATAACCTGTAGTCAGATTGCTCAGGACATTAAATAATTTTACAATAGAAAAAATCGGTGCATACAACTCAGACAAACTTTCTCATGTACAAGGTCATAATTACTTAGCCTAGTTTTTTCCATTTATTAGTTTACGTGTTTTCGTAGATACATTTAATTCTCCTCGGTGGGGAATCGAACTGGGTCCGATCCGAGGGAATCAACCCGTTTTGAATATCTTCTTCAATATTAATTGGTTGCTTTGTTTATATATATATATATATATATATATATATATATATATATATATATATATATATATATATATATATATATATATATTTATATATATATATATTAAGATACTGTTTATTTATTTATTTTATTTTAGCCCTTTTTACATCAGCTTAGGTCATTACAAGACGTGTTATTATTAATGTTTTATATTCGAAATAAAATAATAATTTAAAAATTAAAATTGTCTAGTATACATAGTATATATAATACATTATAAAACTTTGATTTATCTAATAAATGTTTACTTCTAGAATTATACACGGATACATTGTATATATTACAACATATACTACATTGTACATATATTACTACATATGTAACGGGAAGTTGGTACTGTGCATATATTACTACATATGTAATGGGAAATTGGTAATTTTATAATGAAAACTGGTTATTTGTTAGATTTATTTATTAGTAATATAATTGTACTTAAGAGATATAGCTGTGAAGTGTACACCTCCAGAGCTAAGATGGGACTTCGCGCGTGACTCATTGCTGGGACTTAGTCTGATAGACTCTTGGAGGGGGAAAGCATCACTAGACAGAAATTCGAGCCTTTCCTAGCCTAAGGTCTTACACTGTTTTCCTAGAATATTCTAAACTTGATTTCCCCGTTACCGAACCCCCTTCTATGGAGTGTAAGCTCTTGCGAACAGGTATTTCTTAGAAGAAGGAAGTAGCTAAGGCAGTGTATTGTTTTCTTGTGAATGGTTAGTGACTTTGAGCTGGAGATGTATACTTAATATATTATAGTGTGTCGCGGAATGAGTGTTCTTATGCGTGGATGAAATCGAAGAATAAAGGATCCGCGATTCCCCGTACATATATTATACAAATATATGGATCCGCGATTCCCCATTACACATAACACATCTACAAATATATGTATATAATGTACACATATCTATATTAAATTATCCAATAATTAAACCTTACTTTTATTTAAGATTCACTTAAGTGAAGTGTATAACTTCCGGCTTTATTATTGGTTAGGTTAAAGGTTAAAGTTATATTCTGTCGTTGATGGTTCAAGAAAGTGTAAAATAAATGTCTCTTTGTTAATTAAACTATTTGTTGTCTGCTGTGGAGGCGAGAGTTGCCAATACATAATATTTCTCCCTTTTTTTCTACAATATTATTTTGATAATTTGTTGCGTATAAAAACATAAAATTACAAATTGTAATTATTGTCAGTTTTTCTAAATTTTATTTGCTAATTAAACATCCCCCATTTTTCTAAAGAATATTTTTCTAAGAATATATTTTTATATTACATATATGAGGAACTATAATAAAAATATAATTGTACATATTTCTTATTTCAAAATGGCTTCCACCCCCTTTATTACTTGTTTATTTATGTCAAGAGTCTGCAATCATTTAATGTTTATTCATTTGAAGAGATGATAATAAAAAAACAAACATTAATTTCATTTTCTCATTTATATATAATGCGATTAGAATTTGTAATTAAAAAAAAATTCTATAAAATTTATAATTTTACATTATTACTTATTTATATTTTTTTTTAAATTTCTAATTGAATAAATATTAGCATAATAATAGTTTATTATCTTATTAATATTTCTCATAGAATTTATTTATTTTTTTTTATTTTCTATTAACATTTTATGAATAAATTTCTTTAAAATATACAATATACTTTATATATTTTAAGTTATTATTTATTTGTATTTGAAAAATGTCAATTTAAATGTACATTATTGCTTAAATATTAAGTATTTTTTCTTTCGCAAATTATAATTGGAAAAAGAAAAAGCGATCCCACAAAACAAAAAAGAAAGAAAATAAACTTAAAAAAAAATCTAAAGAAGGGAATTTCAAATGGATTAGATAAGTTGATTACCTGTTACCTGCTGGGCAGTGCTTAGAATATATTTACACCTCATTACCCGACAGTACCTCCAACAGTAACAGATAAACCTTCTACCTATTAGAAAATGTTCAAATAAAAAAAAAAAAAAAATGGCTAAACAGATTCCAACAATTATGGCCGCTTAGAGGTTCGGTTTTTTTATTTTCTTAATACGACGCCATCTTGGATTGTTAGTACTTTTTATTCTTATATCACTACTTAGTGTCGGTTTGTTGTTTTTTCAGTAAATTGTTCTTTTTAGCTAAATTTTTTTTAGCTAAAAGGTATCTAGTCTTGGCCTTTTTTAAAACTTTCACTATAAACCGTTTATCTAAAAATTTATCCATTTACGATTATATTTATATATATATATATATATATATATATATATATATATATATATATATATATATATATATATATATATATATATATATATATATATAATCTTCTGATTAATTTATAAAATCGCATTAAAGTCTCTTTTATTTCGATTACAATAATGTATTATTTATTAAAGAAAAAAAAGTTTTTTTTTGTTTTTTTATTGCAATGATTTATAAAAAAGTCGAATTGTACAAAAACTATGAGATACCTACTAAGTTATCTGTTAAGTACAAGTATTCAAGTATAGTACCCCTGTGCGGCCATGTTAAGTCTATACTTAGTATTGAGCTTCTAGTCACGAAGTTCTTAAATGCTCCATCTTACAACCCCATCTATTTTTCACAGTAAATTCCCCCAGTTTTTAATACTGATCTTCTAATATAGCTCGTGGGAGTCTTAATCTGATTTTTGCAATAAATCTCGTTTTTTTAAAAAAAAAAAAAAAAAAATTGTTTTGCAATAATTATTACGTTAAACTTTTACTTTTTTTTATTTTTATTTTTTTAATTCATGTCATTTTTTTATATAAACACAAATAAGATATCAAATACTTGAAATATTTATATCCATTTTATCTTTAATTTATCTAAATGTTTTTTAAACAGATGGTACTATTTTCTTTAAATTTGTATTTTTTATTACTACGTTTTTATTAGCTTGCTTTCTTGTTTGTTTGTTTGTCCTGTAAAAATCTTGCAATCGATTTTTAACTAACTTCCTAAGTAGTTAGACATTTGGAACTTTTAGAATAGCTCAGAACACGATGACAATGCATTGCTTTAATACTTTCAGTCATCTTTCAGCAGAATTTAATTCGTTTTCAGCAAATTTTGCTGTATGGAAGTTAGTTAAAAAAAAAATCAGGAAGTTATTTTGTTTGTTTTGACATGAGCCATGTTTACGTTCTTTATTTTGACGGGTTTCAAATTTATGATGTATGACAGATAATTTAAAAACGTAGTACATATATAAAAAGTTCTTTTTATCTTGTAATTTATATTTTAGTTACCAATAAACAAAATTACATTAGTAGACTCGTATTTACATATAGGTCGAAACTTTTTATAAAATTAAATATTACATTATAATAGAGTTTAATTCTACAAATACCTTTGAAGATAAACTTAATTTTCCTACTTGTTTTATTTTTGTAAAGAAATTAAGCTCGACCAGGTGTGAATAATAAGATAATTCAATAATACTGTTAGTATAATGTTAGGGAAACTGACATTTATAAATATATCAGAGTTAATTGTAACCCTTTTTTATTCCCTATTCGTGTTTTTAAAAAAACCACGGAAGGGTTTCTATAAGTGTTGATACGTAACAGTAAGTGTTTTTGTAAAGGTACCCTTTGTGTTGGTACAGGTGAACCCCTATATGTATAACAGTACTGTTTAATAGTCAAAAGGGTTCAGTTATAGATCTGTTTATTATTTAGATGTGTGTGTGAAGAGGGAAGGGTTGTTTTTTAAACCTTGGGAGTACCTTTACAAGGGATCTGGAGTACTTTTAAAGAGGTAGTTTGTATAATATAGGGGTGAGCTACAGGTGGATAATTATAATATCGGTGTGAAAGGGGTTCCCTCAAGGCTCAATGAACCCCTTCTACTTGTAATATATCAAGCCTGTTGTAATAATCATATTCAACCCTTATACACGTGGGGAAGACACGTGACCAAGTCTTAAAAAAAAACATGACACCTATAATACAATTTGTACCTTTATATTACATATATATATATATATATATCAATTAATATTTTATAAACTTAATTTTTTTTTTTATTGACATGTTTTTTTAATATCTGTAATAAAATAAATAATAAAATATATCTACATACTAATTAAATTTTTTATATCTTCAGTAATTCAACAATTAGATCCAGATAAAAATTTAATATTTTTTGAGTGTATGGAATTGACCAAATATAATATTTTAGAATTAAGTTAAAAAAAAAAATGGATTACTTTTTTTTATAAATATTTATTTAAGTTAGTTAATAAAGTAAGTAAATACCTAATAAGTTAATAAAGTTTTAAAGCATATACACTCTACCAACTTTAGAATCATTTCAGTAAAAATACAATTTATAAACGATAGTATAATCTACTTACACTTCCACATAAATTATATTTTCTCACTGACTGATTATACTTTTATACAATATTTTGGGTATTTTAATACATTTTTTCACTCATTATAATTTATAGACAGACTTCCGCAGTCCCTAGATATTAAGTGTAATATAACCAGTATTAAATGACTTATGTATATAAGCTTTTCTATTGTGTTTTAAAGGGTAAATGTAATGCCTACTCAATTCAGTATAATTAATGTTTTTTATTTACAATTATATTTTGACGATCCTGATAATACTATGGGGGGAAAAAAACTTCTAAAAATAAATCTACTTATAATTTTTGTCTACTTTTTTTCTATTAGATAACTAAAAAAGTCTTCGTTTAAGATACAACAAAATCTTTATCATTTTGAATCTTCCAAAAAGTGTAAAAGATAGTGAATTTAATATTTGATTTATACAATGCACTTTTTTGTACTTATTATTAAGTATATTACAAATAAGACTATAGATTTAAAAAAAAGTGCACAGTATAACTGTAGCAAAATTGCTGCTATTTATCTTTAATACTCTGCAAAGCAATTCGATTGTACTATTAGGTACATCACTTATTCTTTTATTCTTATCAAACGTAGGTAATCTAAAGATCATAAAAGAAAATTTTAAAATCTCTGTATCAGATTTTCTTAAATAAAAAATGTAACTATAATATTTCTATAATGTTTTATTAAACAACAAATTAACTGTATTTCTGTTCATTATAAACATTAAGAAGATCAATTATTTCCGTTTCACACCTGCTTTAACTACCTCTATCATATAAGTTATATATATATATATATATATATATATATATATTATATGAAGGTTTAAGTAATTTCACATTCCATTTGCTGCCAGACACATTCTTTATTATTGAAATTATTATAATTGCTTATTTCTTTCACACATTTCCATTTTATCTAAGTAATACAATTACATATATATATATATATATATATATATATATATATATATATATATATATATATATATATATATATATGAATAATTATAATGTAATATTAACTTATTTTAAGCCTTAAGCTAAAAATTAATATTATTATTAGATGTAACCTAACACCAAACTTGTTAGTTAAAAAAATTTAATGATTTTAATGATTTTTTAATCGGATACATTTTTTATAGAGAATTCCCTTGAAGGTGTTTGAATATGAATATGTATTTATAAATACCCCACTTAAAAAATTATGAAGATATATTATATATATATATATATATATATATATATATATATATATATATATATATATATATATAATTGTTTTTGTGTTAGATTTCCGTCATATGATATTTCTCTGAATGAATTTTTGTTGTTATGAAATGTGTACGAGTTTCCATTCAAAATTATTAAAATAAAATTCATATTTTAAGATCTTTCGTTAACTTCTTATCAGAAAAGAAATAATTATTGTACTGGCTTGAGTTATTGGTTTAATTGTTTGCTTCTAATTGTATTATTATTATAGGTTACACAAATATCATTATATATAGTTTTTTTGATATCAACATATAATATTTATATTATCTAATTGTATATAATTGAGAATGAAAATTATAATAAAAACCAAAGTCATAAACAAAAATTATAATCCACCAAATCGTATTCAACAAACTAAATTAACAGTAAAACAAAAAGTTATTACTAAAGTAATCTTTTCTTCTTATCTTTGAAATATTCTTACTTAGAAATATGGTGATAACTGATAACACTTGCTTAATAATGAAGGTATTAAACATAAATATAATAAATTAGGGGTTAAGATTAAAAAAGAATAAACCTTAAAAATAAAAAGTAACTTATTTTCTTCATATTTAATGGAAAAAAATGAATCATGGATATTTCTGAAATTTTGAAACATTAATCCATTTTGTCCGCTAGGAGCTCTGATATCATTTTATATAAAATTTAGAACTTCTATCGGCGAAATATAGAACTATAATGAATACAAATTATATTTTGCATGATGTTTATTGAAATTTTAGCCCGCCTATCGTCAAAATATTGTACTATAATTGGAAACCTTTCGACCCCCTCGTGGGTTTTTAACTGCTCATGACAGCGATTCCCCCCTTGTGGTTCTTACGACTGCTCAAGAAAACATTTCCCCCCTCGTCTTTTAACTGCTCAAGACAACGGGTTCCCCCCTCGTGGTTTTTAACTGCTCAAGACAACGGGTCCCCCCTCGTGGTTTTTAACTGCTCAAGACAACGGGTCCCCCCTCGTGGTTTTATAACTGCTAAAGACATCGGGTCCCTCCTGTGACAGAAATTTCCTTTGTCCCTCAGAGCTAAAACATATCCAAAAATCAATTAATCAAATGTGATTACATCTGATTAATTGATTACATCATTATATATTATTAATATTTAATTAATCGTAAAATATAATAACTATATTTTTTTAATCTTTAAATAATAAGTTGAAAGCGTTTTAAATCAACTCTTTGATGTTTATGTAAAGTGCGACGTCGAAATCTTCAAGACTTCGCCGCGTCGTCGCATTTTATAGCCGGGTACTTAAGTGCCCGACTTGACGAGTTACCGTCAACTGGAAATAAGGCCAGAGAATTGCAAAACTTGGCACGCTTCGGTTCAGCTAGTCTTGAATAATTTGAATATAGTTTTGGCCTCTTGCCGCTTTTAAATGTTTCAAACATTGTTTTCTTTTCTTCTACTGGACTTTGTATGCAAAGCCGTTCCCTTTCAGGTCAGAGATGTCCGCCGGATTTTTTTTATTTTTTATTCGTTTATTTTATTTTTATTTTTTGTCTCTTCGCGTGAGCTCTAATTTTTTTTTTTGTTTCAATGTATGTATGTTTTAATTACTTAAAACTTAACTTTTATCGCAACTTTCTCAATTTTTTTTCTTGCTTATGTGGAATCAAATTTAAAAAAGAATATTTTAAGCTACGGTAGACTTGGCTATTTCATATTCTCTAGCTTAGGTTACAAATATAATTTAGTTAATTTTTGTTGTTGCTCGTATAGGTCTTTAGGGATGTTATATATAAACAAACTCTTAGACATAATTTTTTCCGCATATTTTAACTCTTTTTTTAAGTCATTTTTTAGTACCTTTTCCATGAGCTGAGATCAAAATCAATCTCTGTTATTACATCAAAATCGTTAAATTAAAATGTTTACGTACAAGTAAACAGCTATGTTTACTTGTAAATTTTTTTAAGAAGGAAAATACCCCAAATCCAAAACATTTCATATTAATTGAATTTCCTAATTTTGTTAATAATGTTTGTAGTCTCAAGACCCACGAGTTGTTGATTTTAAATTGTCTTAAATTTTAATATTTTATTATTGAGGGATCACTTAATTAATTAATATGGAAATTAATTTATTAAGTTACATTTTTATTTTACTCTATTATTGTTATTTTAAACTATTTTATTTATTCATTTATTTTAATCAGGATGTTATATATATGTTTCTCATTAATTTCTGTTACAAAAATATCACGTGACATTAATGATATAACAATAACAAAACCGCAATAGAAGAAAACAATCACCAAACAATGCAGGCCATGAATTCAAAAATATCTGTTTTGATTGTTAGTTTTTCCTTCAACACGTGGGTTGTGGTTATTATATATATATATATATATATATATATATATATATATATATATATATATATATATATATATATATATATACCGTATTATTACATGTTTGGAAAGATGTTAGTGAATTGACGAAACATATGTTCCTTAATTTTCTTTTCTATTGTCCTCTTCATCTTGCTAAACTAAAATATTTAACTGCTAAAATAATTAATGCCACAAAACACATTTGTGGCATTAATTGTTTAGTCGAAGATGAGTAAAAGAAATAAAGGAGAAGATTGTTGAGAAGAAAATAATATAATATTTATAAAACTAGCATATTTATATTTTCGTTAAAGAGTGATTATTAATATTTCCTAGTATTCCTTTTGAATCTTATTCTTTATTTTAATTTTTTATTATTTTTTACCCGCAATTTTTCTTTTTCTACTGCTTTTTAACATTCATCACTTTTTAATTTCAATTTTCCTATTAGTTATAAAGTTATAATATGTTATAAAATACTAAAAATTAATAGTTTATAAGATTATTCTATTTAATAACTATGTAATTATATAATATAATATCATTACATATTTATTTTTCTCAAATAAATTATATATTAATAATAATATAGACATTAAATAAAACGCGTATTTTTATGTTTTCTATATTATTTATTTTCAATGTAGGTATATATTATCTTGGATGTGGTTTCAAAAAAATATGTTTTTTTTGGAAGTTGTGGTTAAATGATAATAGGTTATATGAAAAACATTTATCTAATACATAATTGATATATTAAATTAAATATAATGTTATTTTTACTATATACTTTTATATCAACAAAAATTATATATTTAGGCATCTTTTCAAAATTATAAGCATTGGCACTTCAAATAGATGGATTTTTTTATTAGGGATGAAGAAACGGGAAAAACTATATTAAAGTATATTTTTTTATGAAAAGAAAGTTGTGGTTATTAGTTAATTGTTATTTTAGGGTTTTTCTAAAGGTAAAAAAAATAAAATAAAAAAGATAAGGTTATGGGCCCTTAAGGTTACTATTTGAAACATCTGTCTATGTGAAAATGAAATTTATCACTTGATGAAGTTCGTCAGTTCCTGTCCGAAAGGTCCGGGACAGATGGACTGGCTGGGTTGTTAGTTAGATGTATGGTCCTTAGGTCCACCCAGTAAGGTCCTTAGGTCCACCCAGTATGGTCCGGCTGCCAGATGTACTCTTGTCTACGTTTACCTCCCCCACATTAACAGTCTAAAAACCAGGTGTACCGCATTCAAAAACCTAAATATCTAAACATTTCTCTCTCTCTCTAAGCCCCGATGTTTAAATAGGACTAGAAAAGTTGTCGGTATTAAACTTTGTTGTAAAAAGAATGCCGAATAGTTTTAAGTAGTGTTAAAAAAGTTACTTGAAAAGTTGATAGTTTTTTAAGTAAAGATTTTAAGTGTGGAGTTCTAGAGACGAATTCAATTTTATGTGGTTTTCGCTACTAGAAACTTTATCATTAGTGGTAATCAAACTTAAAATTTGAATGTTACCATGGATATGTAAGCTATGTTACAGCTTTATGTATTATAGTATATTAAGCTCTGGGTTATAAAATTATGTTATAGCTTATTACATGTTTAGCTCTGGGTTACATATGTTATAGCTTATTACATACAGCTCTGGGTTATATATGTTATAGCTTATTATGTGTTAAGCTTTAAGTTATATATGTTATATAGTTTATTATATGATAAGCTCTGGGTTATATACGTTATAGCTTATTATATATTAAGCTCGGTTATAATGTGTTGTATAGCTTATTATATGTTTAGCTCTGGGTAACATATGTTATAGCTTATTCTATGATATGCTCTGGGTTATATATGTTATAGCTTATTATGTGTTAAGCTTTAAGTTATATATGTTATATAGTTTATTATATGATAAGCTCTGGGTTATATACGTTATAGCTTATTATATATTAAGCTCGGTTATAATGTGTTGTATAGCTTATTATATGTTTAGCTCTGGGTAACATATGTTATAGCTTATTCTATGATATGATCTGGGTTATATATGTTATAGCTTATTATGTGTTAAGCTCTAGGTTATATATGTTATAGCTTATTATATGTTAAGCTCTAGGTTATATATGTTTTAGCTTATTATATGTTAAGCTCTAGGTTATATATGTTATAGCTTATTACATGTTAAGCTCTGAGTGACAGAAGAAATTTCCTTTACGCAAAAAACGACATATAAAATGTGACGCTTTTACATATCGTGCCAAGAAGTTTAGGATTTAACAGGAGGTCGATACGTTTTTATTTATAGTACAATATTTTGACGATAGGTGGGGCTGAAGTTACAATAAATATCGTGCCAGGAAGTTAGAGAATATAATAGGAGGTAATATGGTTTTGACTTGTATTCATTATATTTCTATATTTCGCCGATAGAAGTTGTTCTAAATTTTATATAAAATTATATCAGAGCTCCTAGCGGAATAAATGGTAATCAAAATGGATTTATATTTCATAATTTCACACCTTAAACCCCATCTACTACATCAATTACACAAATGTCTACTGATATTCTCCACTTCATGGAAAAACATTGGAATGTTGATATTTGTATTCAATGCCAAAAAACTAATCTATAATTCAAAGTTTTTCTATAAATGAAGAACAGAATTTTTTTAAAGCCGAATCAAGCTGTAACGTTATTTTTTTGCATTGGATAATCTTAGGTTAGAATGTAATTACTTTCAGTATACCTATCTGCAGCAAGTACTGATAATGTAGTTTACAGTTAAAAACTTAATAAAGCTATTTTTAAGAGAAAGTGCATTATGGTACTTTACCAGAATCAATGCAATTGTTGATTTACGTATTCAATATATAATATTATAATCAAATAAATGTTCAATTTATATAAATTTGAATAATAGTATTTTATATTTAAAATAAAACTGTTGGGTTTTTATCAGTACGACACGCTTTCTTGACCTTGTCAATAGAACCTTAGCAAAAGAAAACATTCAACCATAAACATAATAAAATAACTGTTATAAAAATAAACCAAAACTGACCAACAATAATAAAAGGTATTCAGAAGTGGACAATAAAGTATAAAAAAATAATAAGCTTTAGGTCAAAAATAGATGGAATAAAGGCGAACCGAGAACTCTATCATTATTTCCAGTTCAAGCTAACTTTATAACTGTCAATATTTCAGTGAATATTCTTCTATAAATGTATATATAATTATTTCAACTAAAATTAGCTTTTATTTATACAGTAATACCATGACTTACGTAAATTTGGAGTTCCGTAACATGCGACACTGAACCTGTAACTTTGAAACCTCCCTTTTCATGTGATTGCATATCAAAATTTGATAAGAAGATGCGCGCGCAGCCTGTCTATCGAGAAGCATGCGCAGTCTATCAACGTGAACCTGTAGTTATTACATTATTACATATTTAGTTTATTTTAGTGATTATTAGTGAGTGATATATTACAAATAGCCTTAAAACTTAAAATTAATTTTCATACATCCGTCAGGATTTATTTTTATATATCGTTATGTCTGCATCAAATCAAAACAAATTGAAACCATTATTGTTTTTACACTTTCACTTTCCTTCTGAAGCAACTTTTATTGGACTTAATTTTTGGACTTCGTTTGTGAAAGGAGTTGTATCACGTATTATATTATTATTTGGTCTATTTTATCGTTCTATGTCGTTCTTTTTTGTATTATTCTGATTTCCATTATATACGATATTGTAATATAGAGTAACGTAACATTATTGTTTTCATATTCGGTATGAAACAACTTTTATTGTACTTATCGTTTATTAAGGTTTTATTTATACCCCTTAAAATTATTTTTCTTTAATAATTATACTTAGTATGTACAATGAGAGCATGTTAGCTAGATTCTGTCAAATTAAACACATTTGTTGTTTTTATAAAACTTTGCTAAGTTGTTGCTAACAAAAGTTGTTGCTAAAACTTTGCTAAGTTGTTGCTAACGTTTTCTCATTGTGTCCTATTTGACAGCATCTCGCTAACATACCCTGTCATTATACTTGTTAATATAACTGTCATGAACCATCTTAATTATTAGTATGTACATGTTCATGCAAATTTGATTTTTTAAAAAAGGTTTTTCAATAAAAATTATTACTTACATACTTCATATTTTCCACAGTAATAAGTATATATATATATATATATATATATATATATATATATATATATATATATATATATATATATATATATATATATATATATATATATATATATATATATATATTGTGTTTAATGAAGAAGTTTTAAATTACGTAATTAATATTGCACTAACCAAAATCCTTTTTAAAGACGGAAAACAAAATGAAATAATAAAAAGGAAACAAAACTATAGAATTCTTAATTTTTTTTTCATTACATCAGACACTACAATAAACTAGACACCTCATAACAATCAAACCAGAGTTAAGATTTAACAAAAAATACAAGAATAATAAAAATAATAAACGACTGCGACATTAAGGGAAGTTAAAGAGTTATATTATTACTCCCAACTCAAGTAATGAGATAAACTTATGAATGTAATTTCCAAGAATTATAGGTCATTAAGTTTTTTTTTTGAAAGTAACATTTGAATATCGCCAAGCTTATATTATATTTTCATTGTAATTTATTTATGATTAATAATTTCTACTCGAGATTACAATAAAAAAAATTCCATCTCATCGTTTTTTATTGTAATAATATTTTTGTATCTTAATCTAGTTAAGTATTTTAAAATTAAGTTCTTTATTTATTTTTTGTTTTTATAATGGTATTTTTCAAAAATGTGAGTAATTAAAATAAGTATTATTTTCCGAGCAATTAATTATATTTATTTTATTTTATGATTTATTTATTTATTATTTATTTTGTATACCCACCATAAATATCCTTTTTTTTTTTTACATATTTTTACATTTTACATTATAAAGTTTGAGTTTATTCGTTAATCTATAACGAAAACTTCTGACACGGATTTTTATCGGAAATAAAAAATATTTTTTTTTTATTAAAATTATAAATTGTTCCAAATAGTTTTTTAATTGTTAAGCCAGTTATAAAATAATTTGTTCCAATATCAAATTTACTTTTTAATTTTTATTATTTAATTTTTCATAATTTGTTTAAATTTAATAACGTGATTGCTACTATTTGTATCTACATTATTAAATTATTTTATACTATAATAATAATTTAATTTTAATTAAAAATAATATAAACGTATTTTAATTTAATTAAAAATAATATAAACGTATTTTAATTTAATTAAAAATAATATAAACGTATTTTAATTTAATTAAAAATAATATAAACGTATTTTAATTTAATTAAAAATAATGTAAACGTATTTTAATTTAATTAAAAATAATATAAACGTATTTTATTTTAATTAAAACCAATTAAAGAGGATGAAATATCGAAGAAACAAAAAATGCTTTAAAGGTGAATAAAATTAGAGAATTTTTAATGTAACAAAACTTGATTAGTTGTTATTAAGATTTTATTAAAACTTACTCATGCGAAAAACACAACTTTAGCAGACTTAATCAGTTAAACTTATTTATGTGAATTAACACAACAAATAGCTCATGCATATAATATATTTAACTATTTTATTTATTCGTCTAAATTACTAACCAACTTTATAATTAACTTAGTAACTTATATATATTTAATTTAAAACAAATTATGTATTTGAAAAATAAAAATAAATTTATTACCATCGTTAAGTTTAAATAATAAAAAATCATATCTTTCAATAAGGAAATTAATCTAAATATAATTTTAAAAAAAGAGGATAAAATTGTAAATAATTAATACTTCTATTATATTCTTTCATATATCTTACATCTAGTTTCTATTACCTATATTAGTATGTAATTTGTACATTATATTACCTCTTCTTCTTTAAAATTATTAGACAGAGATTAAAATTTAAAAAAATAAAAATATAAAAAAAAAAGATTCAAATGTAGTGAAATAAAAGATAAAAAATTGTTAAGAGGTGGTTAGAGGTGGTTAGAGGTGGTTAGAGGTGGTTAGAGGTGGTTAGAGGTGGTTAGAGGTGGTTAGAGGTGGTTAGAGGTGGTCACAAGAACCAGATTATGATTAAAAATAAACTTGTCTATGTTATTTTCTAAATACGTGTCGAATTTTTATTTTTATTTTCCCAAGAGTGCGTTATTTTTTTTCTATACTTTGATGCAATTAGTTGTTATTGAAATTGGAAGAGATTTTATTTTTGTTTCTAATAATTATTTTTATGTTTTTTAATATTTTCTCGGGATACTTTTTCTCCCGTAATATTATTGGAAGGTGGCGTAGAAATATCTTTCATTTGCATACCAATGAAATTAGATGTTCTTCCAGAACTCAAATATCTTGTTTCTAGTAACAATCTTAACTCCATATTATTTTTTTTTTTTTAATAATAAGTCTTTTTTTCCGTGTCGAAAATTGGGTTGTATCCTTTAATTTCTTTCTTTTTAGTCCTATCTCTCTCTCACAAGCACACTAAGCAACTATATTTGTGTGTATAATTCAGTTTTTTTTTGTAAGTTGTTACCTGTTAGATTGGTTGAAAGGCAAATGAACCTCTATTTTATATAAAAACCTATATACTAAACCAGTTTTAGTATTTTTTTTTTAATGGTATATGAAAGTTTTAGTATTTTTTTTTTCTTCTTTTTTGTATATAAGCACGATTCATAAAGTTAATAGGTTCTAAAAAAGATTTACACCAGATAACTGAAAGGCCTTATTACGGAATGAACTTACATATATATTACTTTTTTTAAATTTTATTAATCATTTTTTTTTTATTTGAACCCTACTTACTATTTGCGAATTTTTATAATAGCAACATGTAGTTAACGATAAACAGGTGTAACAATGCAATTTTAAATTTTCTTGTAGAATCCTTATTATATTTATAAAATAAGAACAATAATTTAAAATTTCAATTTATTTTAAAATTTGTATGGCAGCCAATTAGTTGGTTACCTACTAAAATCAGATGTAACAAATTAATAAAATTAAAAGAAAAAATGTATGTACTAAATTAAATTATATATAATAGTCTGTCAATTAGTGTGGCACATAGCTTCATCGCTTGCTATGATTGGACTTACTATGACAGAGGTATTGAAAGACTGTTAGTTTGGACCTGTTTCGATCCTTAGTCAGGTCAAACTTATTTTTATTCCATATTAAATGTAAGCAGATGGTTTTTGGACCACTTTTGACGAACTAAATAATTTTCTTTAACATCGCTCGAGTAATAGATTTTTGTGAAAATTGTAGTTATTACGAAATTACGTAAAAATATCATTGTTGATAGTCTTACACTAACAAAATACTATAACTTGACAAGTTATAGTATTTTGGGTATAATATATATGTACAAGGTTATTAAAAAATTATGTTCATGATTTCAAGCGTACATAAATGTAGTTTTATTTATCATACAAAGAAATAAAATGGTTACATTTTAAGGAAAACTCAAAGAGTTCCATCACAGATACTCAGAATTATAACTGTTCGAAATGGGACCCCCCCTCCCCCCTGCTATTAACCTGCTCTACAACTGCATTGCTCACTGACGGCCTTCCAGTTGATTTCTTTTTACAAATGCAGCCATTTCTCTTAAAATTCAAGTACTACTTGCGAATAGAGTGATTGCTAGGAGGATCTTCATTAAGTCTGGTTCTAAAGTGACGTTGCACACTAATAACTGATTGGTTAAAGTGATAATCCATCACGCAAAATGCTTTCCTGTCTTCAAATTCAGCCATTTCACAACACTGACAACAATTGACTTAACAAACAGCTGATACGTACCCAAACCAATGTAAATAAAATTGAATGAGTTTTTCTATCCAGTGGTACCAACTGAAGTGGTCTTAAAACATATTAATCCAGTAAATATTTTCAATCTAAATCAGTAACATAATTTGTAATATCCCTGTATTTCTTTTATCTATTTAAGTGATCGACAACAACATTTGACTATACAAGACTATTAGAACAGTCACTTTACACATAATTGTGTTGTTATGTCTGACTATTCTGGGAATCGAACACGAGATGTACAGTGTACAGAATAAGAACATCGCTTCGTACAAAGAAAACGTCTATAGTCTCTAGACGACTTCGACTTCCTAATGACTTTATTATTACGTATTTTCTAGTACTATCGTGGTTATTAGTAATACGTGGTCAGCGTCCTCGTAACGACCGTATTGTAATACGTTTGTCAAGAGACGTGGCGTACAGTGTCGAGAGTTATCATGACGAATGTCGGTTAGTTAATGTTTTATAATTGTGTATTCACCAGTTGGTAATGTAAAAGATCGTTTGTAAGGCATCAATCTCTAACGACTACTGGTGTTGGTTGAGGAATGCTGCTCCTGGATACTCCTGGAAGCTCCTGGAAGCACAATCTTTATGCAGGATTGCTTTCCTTGATGTGGCCGCCATTACTTTGACTATACATCTATAAAACCAACCCGTTCTTACACCTTGATCCTTCCTATAACTTACCAAAACAATCCTCAACTCTCTTTATTATCCTGTATCCTTTTTTTTTTTAAAAAAAAAAAAATCCTATAATCACATTTTAATTTCATTCAAAATAAATAGTTAGCTTTTAGATAAACGATCATAGTATAATAAGTCTAATAACAATCACCAATATGGATCGGCTTGGCCATATTGTTGTGTTTCTGTACTCGCCTAAAATCAAGATCATAACACAGTAAATATCGCTTTCGATTCCCAGAAAGGTGAGACATGTTTTTCGCTGATTATCAAATTGTGAATAAAACTTAAATAATAGAAAAAAATATGAACAATCTAATCTTAAATTACAGGAACTTCTTTCTATTGTTACTCCCCTATATTTTTTGGTACTTCTTTATAGATTGTTACTCCCCTATGTTTTATCAAGAATATAAATGACTGACTAAATAACTATCAAGACAAAAGAATGTTTAGTCCAATGTATACTTTGGAACAAAGGAATATCAATCTTTTGATTTTATAAGGGGAGTAACAGTCTAAAGAAGAATACTCCTTACACCTTCTTTAGATTGTTACTCTCCTTTGTTTTCTTTATAAGGGGAGTAACAATCTAATGAAGTACCTATTTTTTTAGGTTATAAATAACTTTGAGTAAATAACTATTGAGACAAAGTGATGCTTAATCTAATGTATTTTGGGATAAAGTAATAACACACTTCTGTTCTTATAAGAGGAGTAACAGTCTAAAAAAAAATGCCTAATTAGTTAACTTTCCTTTTTATTTATATATATATACAAATACTCACACAAAGAAACAAATATATATATATATATATATATATATATATATATATTATTTTTCTCTTTTGAATAATGGTTTGCTGAGAAAAGAAATATCTTGTATTATACTCTCTTATCACTAATCTTTGCATTATATACAAACATTATTATATGTATATAAGTGAAGTGAAGCGGTATAATGATAAAGTTAGTACCTGCTGTAGTGGGACAGGAGTACTTAACCTTGTATGAGTGTTCACGTAGTGGGGAGTAAGTGTTGAGGGGTTCACCGGATCACTAGAACAAAGTGAAAGTTCTGTGACCATATTACACACACCAGCCTTCATTATACACACACTGTATAATTATCATTCATATAGCTTTATACCTGACTATCATATCAGTCATAGGCATTTTTTTTATCCATATAAGAATGGGGGTTTTCCGAGAAAACGAAGAAAATCATAACACATGATTTTGAGTGCTTATACCCACACTGCACTTTCATTTTTATTATAGTTATATTATAATTATTTGGGTCTCCAGTCTTTAATTTTGTACTTAAGAATACTAAAAGTTTCCTAGGAAAAGTGATTTGTTTGGTTTTTATACTTATTCACATATAGACTTTTTATAAACAATTTGTATTCTCTGAAGAAAATCCTGGCATCGGAATTTTCATTATTTAGTTTTAAAAGGGTTCCCAAAGGATGCTAAATTCTCTAATATTATGATTATAAGTTTATACCTAATTTATTTAGGCTTAAAATATATATATATATATATTATGTGTGTATTTTGTATATTTATATATTCTTCCATCTGAATTAAACCTTAGTAAAATTGAAACATTTACTTTGAATATAAATTATGTAATTACACATTGATCAATATCAATCTATGTTTCATTTATTTTATATTAGTCAATATGTAAAATTAAATATTCTAAAATACTTCATCATATATATATATATATATATATATATATATATATATATATATATATATATATATATATATATATTGTAATGGGTATGTTAATTTATCGAGTTACTATTGTGGACTTGATTTTGCGTCACTTGATTTGAAACTCTTACTTTAGTTTGATTTGTACTTAAGTGTGCTTGGAATGCCTGTGTGATTTTGAGTGACGTGAAACCCCCGAAAATAAAAAAAAACCGAACTTTACTGTTTGGTATTGTTTTAAGAATACCAATGAGACGAGAGAAGGAGGTTTTTTTTATAACTCGAGTGAATTTATAAAGAGTTGGTATTGAATACGTGGTCAACTCTATGCATGAAGTTAGTTGTGACTTCTATAATAGCTGTGATGACTTCTATTGTTTACACTTTGCTATTCCAGTCTTGATAATGAAGTAAGAGTTTTTATCGACTCCTAACCTCGATATTATGTAACTTACGATTTAATTCACTTTTCACTTTTTTATTTATTCAAATAAGAAATGATTATTTTTTATAACTATAATTATAATATGATAACTATAATTACTATTACAATATAATTAATATAACATAATTATAGTATAACAACTATAATATACAGTTGCACCTTCATGTAACGAAATTGATTGAAAATATCCTATAAAAAAATTTGCTATATTGAAATTTTGGCACTTATTTAGATCGTTACTCCCCTTATAAAAAAGCAGAGGGGAGTAACAGTCTTAAGAAGCCGTACGCAATTTTCTTTTTTAGACTGTTAGTCCCCTTTTAAAAACAGAAGTGTGATATTCTTTTGTCCTAAAGTACATTGGACTAAGCATCCCTTTGTCTTAATAGTCAAAGCTGTTAATATTAAAAAAAATATTAAGCTGTTTTATATTAAAAAAAAAAATAATACTTTTCCTACTATTAGTAGTGAGGAAAAGTAAAAATCATAGGGGAGTAACAATCTAATGATGTACCGTCATTTTGTTGTATAGATTTTTTTTACATAAACAATGAGTGGTCCTGAAAGAGGAAGATTTTTATCGCTTACCATTTTCACCCATTTCAGAACTGCTTCATCTATGTCTCCACACTTACAACTTCTAGGTCTTTGTTTAATATTCCATACCATTTTCACTCATTTAAGAACTGCTTCATCTACGACCAAGGATCTTATATAAAGCGGATGTAATGTTTAGAAGGGGTTTAAGGCAAAAAAAGTGACCCCATGAAGGTAAGAGAAATTGGAGAAAAAATCATACTGCGCATGCTCCACGACCTTTGAACTGGGACAAATTACCTTTTTTAACAGGTTATAACCTGACACTATAAACAAATTCTTGGTAAACTAAAACCAAGAGGAAGGTAATTTGTCCCATTGGAGCTAATATTTTACATATCTTCATGGGGCCACTTTTTTTCCTCAACCCTCTTTCCCCTTTATATAAGATCCTTGTCTACGCCATCATATTTACAACCTCTAGGTCTTTGTTTAATATCCCAAACCATTTTCACCCATTTCAGAACTGCTTCATCTATTTCTCCACACTTACAACCTCTAGGTCTTTGTTTAATATCCCATACCATTTTCACCCATTTAAGAACTGCATCATCTATGTCTCCATACTTACAACTTCTAGGTCTTTGTTTAAAAATCTCCACTTGTTTCGTATAGTTTAAATATTGAATCTTGGATTTTTCAGAATTGTAGACTCTGAACTTAAAGTGGTTTCATATTTACGGGATTCTTCTTTATCTAAGTCTTTGAATAGATTTATTTTTTCTAAAAAGTGATGATTTTCTTTTAGAACTTTGTACGGCGAGTAAATTACTCTGTAAAAAGTCAAGAGCTTTATAAACGTCCGAAACGAATTCTAAACTGAGACTATGAAATCTCTCTATAGTGTACAAAGATGATTCCAATTCCTCTTAAATTAATGAAGGTAGAATAAGCAAAATTATTAGAATGCTAAAGCAAGAAACTCCTAAAAATGGTTCTAAGAAAACAAAGGAATGTAAATTAAAGTGGTCGCAAATTAATGACCACGAATAACAAGTGTCTTAAAACTTGTCTAAATGAAGAATTAGCGAATGAGGTTTTTAATTGACAATTAAATTAATTATTAATTATAACTAAAGATATTTTATTTCTGTGTATGAAGAATAGTTTTTAAAAGAACAAAAATGTGTAATAGAACATTGATCGTTACACTAAAATAATATAACGGAACAACTGTTGAATTCTAAAAAAAAACACTAATTTTTCTCCCCAGTTTGTTTTAGAGGTTTTTTGTTCTAATTTGTCACTGGATGTTCGCTCCCACGGACCGATTAATTGTCCGGTATGTTGCGACACAACGCGATCCTGCACGTGAACAAACTGAACGTGTCGTAAAAACAAACGCTAAACACAGATTGCTTTAATCATATGCTTGTCTTGATAATTAATCATTACGATGCTTCAGCTCGGATTCACTTTTTTTTTTCTTTGTTCTCTATTATTATTATTATTAGTCTGTTCACAGTCTACAAATTAATTTAATGTATGCAATTAGGTCCCTTCTTTTATTTTTTTTTTTTGTTTTTGTTTTTCATAATAAGAAAAATGCAATGAACAAATCCTTAATAATAATATCATTAATTAATAATATTATTAATCGTAAAATAAAGTAGAAGTAAATCTATTCAGTCGGTTATTTCGCATGTTTTATTTTTTTTTTTAAATTATTATTTTTACTTGTGATAATGACGTGAATATTAAGACTGAATTTAAATTCAAATTTATGATATAGAAAAAATCATTCAAAAGGGAATATCAAATGTTAAACAAAACGGAAAAAAATATTTCATTTACCAATTTTAAATACGAGAATGATTCAAAAAATTATCGAGGGAATTCGAAACTTTTACTTTTTACTGATCCTTGCTATTCTCAATTACAATAATTCATCTATACATAAGTTTTATCAAATTAGATTTTATCATATTTTTAAGAACGGATTATTTATCATTAACAAATATTAATCTTCGAGCATACTGTGGATTATATTATATTATAGATTATATTAAATGAATTATATTATATTATAGATTATATTAAATGAATTATATTATATTATAGATTATATTAAATGAATTATATTATATTATAGATTATATTAAATGAATTATATTATATTATAGATTATATTATATGAATTATATTATATTATAGATTATATTAATTAATGTGGATTATATTACTGTGGATTATATTAACCTTATTAACCTTTGAGCGTAATATGGATTATTAAACTCTGAGAATACTATGGATTATTGACCTTTGAGCATAATATGGATTACTAACCTTTGAGCATAATATGGATTACTAACCTTTGAGCATAATATGGATTATTAACCTTTGAGCATAATATGGATTACTAACCTTTGAGCATAATATGGATTACTAACCTTTGAGCATAATATGGATTATCAACCCTTGCGCATAATATGGATTACTAACCTTTGAGCATAATATGGATTACTAACCTTTGAGCATAATATGGATTATTAACCTTTGAGCATAATATGGATTACTAACCTTTGAGCATAATATGGATTACTAACCTTTGAGCATACTATGGATTATTATTAACCTTTGAGCATAATATACTGTGGATTCGTTGTATTTTTCTGAGATTTAAAATTGAAGAATAAAGGTTGTGTTTGATCGATAAATATTTTATTGTTTCCATTTCTTTTTGACCCTAGTTGAAGGAAAAGAAAAAAAATATAAAGTAGGAGAAATCCCACCCATGGGAGTTCTTTAAATAACTAACCGATGGTGTTTTTATTGAAATTTAATGTTACCGATCATTATATAAAAGAGAGAAATTATTTTATCAATGGCGTCAATTTTAAACAACGGAAGAATAATCGGAGAGGAAGATTTACGTAGTGGACGGTAATGTGAAAGAGGTTAGAGTGAGTGGCGAGAGAAGGCGAGGGAGTGCGCCACTGCACCATTAAACCAAACAGACCGGCCGAGTTGTTCTAATGACCATCGCCTCTACGACTTTACCATCCTTTTTTTTCTTTCTTCCCTGTGTCGGTGCACATCGCTGTGACCGTGGCGGCCCCCCAACCCCCACTGAGAAACATACTGGTTCCTTCGCCACTCAAACAACCCAACCAGATCAAACGGAATCACTCACGAGCCGACATTTATAAAGCTTTTTTTTTCAGTGGCGCGGCGGGGAGGGAAAAAAAAAGACAAGGGAAGATAAATAATTTAAAAGCAATTCTATTTATTTTTATTATTTTTTTCCCCAAATAATATATCCATTTACGAAATGATTTAAAAAAAAATTAAATATGGTTTAATATAATTTTTAAAAAAAAATATATAAAACATATGATCGATGATCTAAATTTAAAATTTTTAGTTAAAACAAAAATCCTTTTGATTAAGTGAATAATCAAAACGAATGAATTGAATGTCAGAAGCTGAATAAAGCTAATAAAGACCGCTTTGCTCGTATTTAATGGTTTAATTTATTAAGCTACTATTATGAGTCATGAGTATTGTGATGATGAATTAATTAATTAATTAACTAATGACAAAATGATTCATTAATAATGTTTCACTATTTTTTTTTAATGCTAAATAAATTTTGTTATTTTTTTCTTTTTCCCAGGATACATACAAAGGGGAAATTCGATTTTTCTTTTATTAGTCTCTAGTGAAATTGTTTTAAAATTCCATGTAGTGAGTTATTTAATGGTTTTTAAGTTGGCGATTAAAAGAACGTATAGACTCCGGATGAAATTTCTAACTACGAAGGACTTCTAAACGGACTTGAATAGTGTCTGAAAGAGGAAAATTTATGACTCTAATAGAAAATAAGTTTAGAAGGAGGAACAAGGAAAGCGTGAGTTTTTCCTCTAGAGAAAATCTCTCTTAAACTGTTGTTAGTTTGGCAAAACCCCCCTTTCTTCAGTGTAGCCAACATAATTCCCAATATTTCCCCCCTCTTTTTAGCTCTAGTAATAGATTTTGTCCAGAATCGGGTCTTTGGTCCTTGGAGTGGAATACACTCATTTCGGCTCTATAATTAACCCGGGGGGATTGTGAGAAGGGGGGCCACAATTTCCCGACAAATTACCCCCCCCCCCCCCCCTCCACAAGGCCGAGTTAGTGGCCCCTCCCAGCAAATAATCGATTACGCTCAATTTGCTATACTTGCTTGGAGTTGAAATTGGTTGTTTTTTTTGTGTGTGTGAGTGTAATGTAGTAAGTTACACCGAGCAATGGCCGCTTATAACGCCTTCCTGTAATTGGTTAATGATCGTACACTATTTATTTTTTTAAATATGACTTATAGCAATTAACTTATTTTATAATTAACAGGCTTTTGTTGTTATTAAGGCCGAATCGTTCACGATATTTTAATAGGAAATGTAAAATTATAAACAAATTCTCACATTTATTGATAACATAAATATATTAACTATCCTAAATCCTAAATAACAAGATGTGCAATGCAGTTGTCTACTTGCAATATTGAGCTGAGCGTGCATAATTGACTGTCAATTAGTCATTAAACAGTTGATAGTCAACAATAAACATTTTTATCTATAAACAGCTGAAATCGGATCAAAAATAGTAATATTTCAAATTTTTAAAGCATTTTTTACCTGTTTTTCTATTTTACCCCCCTCTTAAATGAAAATATGTCAATAGTGAACATAACAACAATAACTGCTCTCTTAGAGAGCTTTCTAATGACATGCATCATGAAGGGCATTTACCATTTTAACTTTTAAACCCCGTACCCCTGTGTACCAATTTGGACCATTTCAGATTTATACCTTCCTGTGGTTGGTCACTATGACCGTGCTGAATTTTGTGCAGATTGGTTCAGCTGTTCAGAAGTATGTGTCCAACCAAATGCAAAGTGTAGTATAAGAGCTTGGCTTCGCTCAGCTCAATAATATTACCTATGTTGTTCGAGTAAGAAGGAACCGCGTCTTTAAAATAAAATGATTCCTACTTTGTCGTTTTTTTTAATAATAAATAAATAAATTAAAGGATTTAAAGAAAACCACAATTATCTTAACAAATCATAATATGATTACATAATACAAAATATCCAAATATTTCAACATTCGTAAATTTATTAACAATTAAAAAAAAAAAAAATAATAATAATAATTACATCAAAAAAAAAAAAAAAAAAAATATCTTTATTATTACGAGATGTGTCATTTAAAGTTAATTTTTGGTTTCACTATGCATGTGATTCAGTTTCCAAACCTAAAATGCAATTAAACAAAAAAAAAAACAACAAAAAAATCTTGTAGACGGAAGAAGAGAAGAAACCAAATCTAATTTCAAACTGTAAGAAAATTAGTTCTTTTTAAAAAAAAAAAAAAAAAAAAAAAAAAAAACTGTTTATAACATTATTACTGACAGGTTATCATCTTCATTATTATCTTCTACCTATGTAAATAATTTTCTTCCTTTTTTTTTTGGTCCTCCTATTTTTGTAGATTTTTTTTTTTTAACACGTACTAAAAAAATAAAGGAAATAGAAGAGATAAAAAAAAAAAAAAAAAGTCGAAATGATTTTGGCACATGATAATTCAAAAAAAAAAAAGAAAAAATAACAATCTATAATACTTGATAATTGTAAAAGAAAAAAAAAGTTAATAATAACAAGGAATAGAAATGACAAGTAGGTTATAAAATGTATAGTTAGTTCGGGTGGTTTCGGAAAACATCGTCAAGGATCGGGTTTATCCTTTATGGACTTTCGTTATCCTTAAACCAGTTTTAAAAAAATCCAACATCCTTCCCTATTCTTCATTTTGAAAGAAAGGATTTTTTTCTTATGTGTTCTTTAAATTTTTCTATTCTTAAAGTTTGTTTATATATATATATATATATATATATATATATATATATATATATATATATATATATATATATATATATATATATATATTATTTATTCCATGATCGATTGTTTATAATAGTTGCAGTGTTGTTTTTTTGATTTTTTACGTTGCACCTTAATTTGTTTTAATGATTTTTTTTTTTGTGTGTGTTTACAAGGGGTCTAATTATCCTTTTGAGATATAAAAAAAATAAAAATAAAAAGGAAAAAGGAGCCTAATAGAGCTGTGAATTTGTAGCCTGCGGGGCGAGTGACCCTCTCCTGCGGGCGCTCATCAAGTAGACCGGTTTCCTTTGCCCAGGAATACTTGGGAATACTTCTGAACGCGATATTAGTCAAACTATAGCACGGAAAAATAAACAGGTTCTCTTACCAAACGTCCTATAGCAGTTTAGTTTATTTTTTTTTTAAGGACCAAATCTCTGTTATATATTTCGTATCCTTATTTTTTTTAACTTTAAAGAATCATCCGGAACTCAATTTACATAAATTTACACTTTTTTATATATATATAACATAAATATAAAAAAAAAACCCTAAATAAACCCACTGAACAAGCTTAAAAATCAATTAATACAAATTTGAAACACCTTTTTACAACCTAACAATGATACCTTTGACTAAACACAATATAATTTACATAAATAATTTTCAATTTAATCCCCTTTCTTATTATAAAAGGATTTATTTCCTTTATAAATGATTATATATTCAGAAAAAATCTTCCTATCTATTCACTCCTATTAAATACAAATAAATATTCCTCATCCTTAAATAATAATCTCTTGACATTCATTTTATAATCTAATTTAAAAAAAAATAAATAAATCGATTTTTAAGAAATACACGATATAAGTAATAATTTTAAATAAAATTAATTAATAAAATAGAAATGAAGGCGGATGTGTTTTGTGAGTCTATTACACAATTATAAATAATTTAATAATCATATATATGGAATATATAAAGCAGAGTAGTAATGTAGCAGACTTGATGTTTATGCAATGAACATATTGCTTAATTTATTAATAGTCCATAGGCGTAACTCTCCGAGACCAGAATAATTAGATCAGCGGAACTTTGAATTAAACTTTCGCCTTTGAAATTCTTTCACGTATTCTTAAAACCAAAACTTCATTTCTATATTGTAGACGTATACAATTTATGTATTATTATTGGTCGAATTATCAGTTTGGCCAGCTTAATTTATTCGAATATCCAAACTGTTTCGAACATTACCTATTATGACGATTTAGTATCATTAAAACAGACTGAATTAGTAAATTTTACAACATATTGATGGAAAATAATTACAAGATAAAAAGAACTTTTTACTGGTCTTATATTATTACTTTGCTTTGTAAGTTTCATCGCACATTTCCGTTTCCCCAATTTTGAACCACTTCCCGTGATTCAATCTTCCCCAAATTTTGCACATAGATACAACTAAGGTGAAGAATACAGAAACCAAAAAAAAAAAAAAAAAAAAAAAAAAAAAAATGGCGTCAAATTTATTTGCTTTTTAAGTTTCATCGCACACCTATTACTCCAATTTTGAACCACTTACCGTGATCCAATCTTCCCCAAATTTTGCACATAGATACAACTAAGGTGAAGAATACAGAAACCAAAAAAAACAAAATTGCGTCAAATTTATTTGCTTTTTAAGTTTCATCGCACACCTATTACCCCAATTTTGAACCATTTCCCGTCATTTAATCTTCCCCAAATTTTGCACATAGATACAACTAAGATGAAGAATACAGAAACCAAAATAAAAAAAAGGTTGAAAATAAGACCAGTTTTGAAAAATGGCATTTTTATAATGAATTATTATACCTATACTTCGTTTTTATATTTTCTGTCATAAATCATAAATTTGAAACCCGTCAAAATGAAGATTGTAAATATGGGATATGTCAAAACAAATAAAATAACTTGTGGATTTTTTCCGAACTAATTTTCTATACAGCAAAATTTGCTGAAAACGAATTAAATTCTGCTGAAAGATGGCTAAAAGTATTCAAATAATGCATTGTCATCGTGTTCTGAGCTATTCTAAAAGTTTCAAATGTCTAGCTACTCGGGAAGTTAGTTAAAAATCGATTGCAAGATTTGTACTGGACAAACAAGAAAGCAAGCTAATAAAAACGTAGTAAAAATGTAAAAGTTATCAATTAAATTTAATTTAAAATTTATTTCACTGCATTACAAGATTTAAAAGAAAAATTGGAAAAAAATGTTGTGTTATTCCTACAGATATTTTGTGGAATTCACTCACACTAAATAATACTCTTATAGTGAATAATTCTCTCATAGTGAATAATACTCTCAAAGTAAATAATACTCTCATAGTAAACAATATTCTCATAGTGAATAATTCTCTCATAGTGAATAATACTCTCATAGTAAATAATACTCTCATAGTAAACAATATTCTCATAGTGAATAATTCTCTCATAGTGAATAATACTCTCATGGTAAATAATACTCTCATAGTAAACAATATTCTCATAGTGAATAATTCTCTCGTAGTGAATAATACTCACATAGTGAATAATACTCTCATAGTGAATAATACTCTCATAGTAAACAATATTCTCATAGTGAATAATTCTCTCATATTGAATAATACTCTCATGGTAAATAATACTCTCATAGTAAACAATATTCTCATAGTGAATAATTCTCTCGTAGTGAATAATACTCACATAGTGAATAATACTCTCATAGTGAATAATAGTCATAGAGTCAAACTAATGAGTTCTATACCATTGCAGGAACACAATGTTTACAAAATTATTATCATGTTCCTTGATAGTGAAGAACTTAAGCCAAGATTTAAACTTTTTACTGCAACCTTATTTAGCTAATTTAGTTAGCTATTTTATTTTTTTTACAATAACCGAATTTTTTATGCATCTTAGACTAGGTCACTCAAAACTTCATATATTTTTTATAAAATATAGCATCATAAACGTATATAACGATACCGTTGTTTATTCGAATATAAATGTATATTGTCTGAATTATTAGAGGTAAATGAACCGTTTATAAATACATACAGATAAGAATAAATACTAGAAATCGTGTAAGGCAAACATTTTATTATACAACTAAATATATAGACAATAAGATTGATTTCCAAAATAAATAAGTACTATAAGGTTAAAAAAAAAAAAAAAAAAAAAAAAAAAAAAAAAAATCATAATAATAAATTATATACGATTTATCATATAACAGAACAACATAGTCAATATTAATAATGGAACGATAAATAACAAAATTATCTATTGGGAACATTACAAAAATGAAAATTCCGTGTTAATACAAATGAAATTTGGGTGTAAAATTATCTCATCAAGGAAGACAACAGATATCTGGACAATTAGTAATCATTCTTTAGTTTACATTAAAAAACGAAAACGTTAAATTTATTTACATTTCGTATTCGAGATTGTTAACTCAGGGTTTTGGTTCAGTGAACTTCCTTGTCGTTTATATCCTACCGTTTACTCGATCTAAATTTGATATAAATAAAACTACTACGATTAATTAAATAAATATTAAATTAACGTAATCAAATTAGGAAGAGAAAAACTAGGGAATTGATAATATAAAAGTAAATAATATATTTAAAAATACTCAGAAAAAATAAGAGTAACAAATTAATGGGTACACACGTGGTTACGTTTTAATGTGAAAATTAAATAGAGAGTTTGACGATTCACAACGTCTAATATCACATTCAGTTTAGGTGGTGTGTTCGAACCCTGGAGAGGTAAGATTTATTTTATACTGATCGTCACATCGAGCAAATGTGTTAAGTACTCAATCTCATCTTTAAAAAAGCCTCTTCTTAAAAGCTTTCGTAAGTTGTTTAAAAAATCATTTAGACTTTCAGAAAATTATACATTATGTATTTTCAATTATTTGTTTTTTTTGGAGTCAGTTTAATCTGAATTTTCGCAAACTTTCAAAAAAAAAAAAATAATAATAATAATAACCCTCTAACTACCTCTACCAACTTCTTACAACCTTGACCCACATCTAACCACCTCTAAGCATCTCTGATAATCTTTACCAACATTTAAACATCTCTTATCACCTCTAACAACCTCTACATCACCTCTAACCATCTCTAACAACCTCTACTCACATCTAACCATCTTTAAACACCTCTAAGAACCACTACCCTACCTCAAACCATCTCTAACCACCTCTAACAATTTCTACTCACATCTAACCACTTTTAATCACCTCTTAAAACCTTTACCTTCATCAAAACATCTCTAATCACCTCTATCAACCTCTACATTACCTCTAACCATCTCTAACAACCTCTACTCACATTTAACCATCTTTTAACACCTCTAAGAACCTCTCTAACCATCTCCAACCACTTCTAATCACCTCTAAAAACCTTTACCTACATCAAAACATCTTTAATTACCTCTAACAACCTCTACCCTACCTCTAACCATCTCTAACCACCTCTAACCATCTTGAACCTCTTCTAACAACCTCTAGCTTACCTCTACCCTACCTCCTACCTCTATCCATCTCTAACCACATCTAACCATCTTTAACCATCTCTAGCTTACCTCTACCCTACTTCTACCCTACCCTAACCATCTCTAACCACCTTTAACCACCTCTAACAACCTCTAACCACCTTTAACCACCTCTAATAACCTTTAGCTTACCTCTACCCTACCTCTAACCTACCTCTAACCATCTCTAACCATCTTTAACCTCCTCTATCAACCTCTAGCTTACCTCTAACCACCTCTAACCATATTTAACCGGGTCATTTCTCCCCGATACGATTCAAGTTCAATTAGGTTTTCCTTAATATCTTTTCATTAATTGATGTTGAAGTTTATACTATTGAGTAGTGATTATTGCATAAAGTTAAATTTGTTGCTAGAGGAACTCTGTAATATAAGTGAGGTAGTTTAGGGAGAGATGCAGCTGTTTAAGGAAGACGAGTTAAAAGAATCGGGAAGGAAATAAAAGAAGTATTTTAGTGGATTCCTATGAAGAAGGATCATTAAGGATTGGTACGGTCGGAAGGATGCCGGCCCGAAGGATTCATTAGTCCGGAGAACGGAGAGCGGCTCCTCATGGTACTTTTATTGTAGGAGGAACTTGGCTCGGAGGTTACAAAGAGAGAAGGGTAATCAGTAATCATCCACACAGGATCCTTCCGATGCGTAATCCAAAGAAAGGTCCTTATTCTGGAGCAACCTCACAGCACCAATATTCTTTTCTTAAATCTTCCTTCTATTTAATGCCTTATTATTTAAACTAACTTTTCATCATCTAAAAAAAAAAAAAAAAAAAGAGTTTTTTTATTGCTCCTGAATCTACTAAACTGTCGGCCACTGAATGACCGAGTGTTTTTTGTAAGGTGTAGCTCAAGGTCTGAAGTCGGCACCACTGTTAGTTTTAGTGTTCAGTGGCTCTGTGAGCGCCACCTCTGTCCCTCAATCATTAGCCTCCGTGAGAGAACTTTTTTTTTTTATTTCTTTAATTTTCTTTTCTTTGGCCGACGGAGTAACTAGCGCTGTGCTCGGAGTAAAACCGAGTTAAACGATTCAACAGAGCTTAATAGACCTGCAAAACTACATGATAAGAAAAAAATCTTTTGAATTGTTACATTAAAATTTTAAAAAGAACCTTAAAAGACTCCTTTTGTAAACTTTAAACAATTTTCTTTTAATTATAATAATCATCCAGCTATAACTATTTATAAAGATAACCACTTCAAAAGTTTGATATACATAATTTGTAATTTCATTATTTGTGATATTGGATTATTCTTTTAATATAAACAGATAAATTATTTATTAAGTGTAAATTTTATAAAAACCGTAATAAAAATTATTTAAAACTTAAACCATTAAACATAATTGTTAATTTAATTGAAATAAAATTTATATATTTTAAATCTAAAATTTACAAAATTAAACAAAATAAATTAACAAGTAGACAATTATTTGTGAATAAAAAAGGGGAAAAATACATTTATATAGTATACTTCTTTAGTAATAGGTTAGATATACTTATATAATGTTTTAATTATCATAAATAATTAACCTATTTTGTACAAGTATAAATGTATCATAAATGTGTGTAAAGGTGGAAATAAAATGTCGTATAAAATACATATTTTATTGTCTCCACAGAGATCAAAATATTAACCAGTGGTACAGTTTACCAATTTAATAATATATATATATTTTATGTATATGTAATAACTTGTTTTCTAGATATCACTTAGATAGAAGTATTATACACATATATATATATATATATATATATATATATATATATATATATATATATATATATATATATATATATATATATATATATATTATCTTATGCATATAATCTTTGTATTATCATAATTGTTTCATAAGAACTCCATTAAATAAGAGAATATAGGTGTGGTTTTTTAAATATATTTATGTAGAAAAATGTAGGAAATATGCTCATTAAAAAGTTTTTAGTAATACCTTTTTAAACGAGATGTATAATTAATTAGATGCAACAGAGACGAAAATGAATATAAATAAATAATTTTTAATTATTTTTTTCTTTAAATAGTTTTTTTTTTTGTAAAGAAAGACCTTTACTTGAAAAAAAAGAGTATATGTTGATGGGACATTTAAAAGTCAAACAGGGGATCTAACCATTCTCACTCAAGTTTCCCTAAACGGACTTAAAAAACTTACCAACCAAGTAAGGGACTTAGGCTTTTTTCAAACAGCGAAAAAAACTACTTCTGAACTTGGATATGTTGTCAAGATGCATATATATATATATATATATATATATATATATATATATATATATATATATATATATATATATATATATATATATATATATATGTGTGTGTGTGTGTATACATATATACATATACATATATACACACATATATAATATATATTAAAAAAGAAATCAAAGGTATTTCTTAACGCTTATTATATGCAAGTTTTTATTTTTTTCCTATAAAACGTGTAAGAAGTCCTTTATTAATTCGAATGTTACACATATATCTGTTAAAAATTCCACGAGACTTAAAAATGGTTACAAAATATTCTCTGACAGGAGACTCACCAAGCAAATTGTACCATTGGGGTCTTACTTCATAACGAAAAAGAAAAATTACATAGTGCGTGAGTAGTTCAACGCATGTAGGTACTTGGTTTAAAGCACCTGATATGGGACTTAGGCCTGAACTTAGAAACTATAAGCTCAGCGCTTTAAGAAATGCTAATTGCATATCTACTTCACCATCTCTGTCTTTTTAACTCTTACTAACACTAAGGAAATAAATAATTATTTATATAAGTATACTTGCAAATCCAGAGCAACTTTTTAATTTTTTTTTTTTTAAATTTTCATACGTCTCTCGTTATTCATTTTAACATGTGTAAAAAATCGTGTTAGAAATGCGAAAATTATCTTTACTTTTATTTTATTATTACAATTTGTACATAAAAAAAACAAACTAGAAAGAATAATGTTATGTTTTACGTAGTTAGTGTTCTTTCTTAAGCATTTTTGTTACAATGATTAATATTGTTTTTATGAAAAAAAAAAAAAAAAATAATAATAATAATAATATAAATATGAAAGAAAAAAATGAGTGAGAGAATTTAAAAGTTCTATTAAAATAAAAAAATGAAAAATGTTGTGTTATTTGCATTAAAACGTATTTAACTTTTGTAATGCTCGATATAAATTTTTTTTGAACTATTTATCATTTTAATTATTTGTAAACACTAGCATTATCATTTTTTTTTAAATTGAAAGAAAAATCAATTAAAGAAAATATGATTGTATGCGTTACAGGAAATGAAATGTGAGAAAATTATCTATATAAACATATTATAGATAGAATAACAAAACTAATTTGTATTTTTTTTTTTTTTTTGTTTTTGTTTTTACGTTGTTTTGTTTTCTTTCTTTTCAACTTTAAAATATTTAAAAAAAACACATATTCACGTTTACATATCAATACATGAAGATAACATAATCTGCAGTAATAGTTTTACACAGTATAATAGTTTTACATAATACAACAGTAACTGTATTGTTGTATTTGTATTGGCTAAGAACGTACAAAAAATTCAATTAATATTGTTTTTACGTGCTGTATTACTCATATAATGTGACTAATTCTTTATATTTAATGTGATTTACTTATTTGTACAATTAAATCATTGTATATTTAAAGTTTAGTTTAAAAAAAAATCTCATCTAATTTAAATTTAATATAATTTGATTAAAAGTTAATTTTATTTTGTGAGTATAGACCCAAAATATTCATACTTCAAATAATTTATATTATTATCAAAAAAGAAGAATATTAAGATACATAAACAGTAATGTACCATCGCTGGGAATAGAAACCGGATTACATTGTTTAAACTTAGCTGTTATTTTTCATTATAATTTATTATCACTTAAATATCTATTTGTGTCCTCCCCCATGATTCGTATTTATACTTATTAATATAATAATTAAATATAATTAATTAATATACTTTTGTTTGTTCGCAGGAGATGACACACCTCTCAGAGGGACCAACTTCTGCAGAGATCATCGTAAGTACATCTTTTATTTTTTATATGAACAACTTTTAATCGAATTTATCTAATTTTATAACGTTCCTGTAATAAAATAAACAAATTTATAAAATAAAATGATTTACAATTATCTCTATTAAGAAAATTAATATGCTAAGTGCATCATTTATTTTATTTTTTTTTTAAATTAAATATTCGTGTATAAATAAATCTGTTATAAATAATTTTATATATTAAAAAGAAGTTTAATATTTTTTAACTCTACAATGTTATTAAATATTATTAAATTTTAAACAATAATATTTTTATAACTATTAAAATTCATATATTGACTATATTCTTCATCCATCTTATTATTTTAAATTAAGAATATATATTCTTATTTAAATAATATATAACACATATATATTATGATAGTATTTTGATTTAGAACATCTGAAATAAATATTACTTCCGAATTTAATAATGGTAATGGTAGCTGTGTGGTCGTTTTGAAGAACGAACATTTTTCGCCTCCAATTTAAATAGAAAATTCATTGTTTTAGAATATTTAGAGGGGAATTAGAGTTTGCTAGAGGGGTTTAGGTGGTTAGAGGTAATTAGATGTGGTTAGAGGTGGTTAGAACTGAATAGAGGTGGTTAGAGGTGGTTAGAGGGGGTTAGAACTGAATAGAGGTGGTTAGAGGTGGTTAGAGGTGTTTAGAGGGGGTTAGAGGTGAAACTAATTAAAAGTCTATTATACGATGTGGTTAGAGGTGGTTAGAAGTGAATAGAGGTGGTTAGAGGTGGTTAGAGGTGGTTAGAAGTGGTTAGAAGTAAATAGAGGTGGTTAGAGAGGGTAAGAGGTGGTTAGAGAGGGTAAGAGGTGGTTAGAAGTGAATAGAGGTGGTTAGAGGTGGTTAGAAGTGGTTAGAAGTAAATAGAGGTGGTTAGAAGTGAATAGAGGTGGTTAGAGAGGGTAAGAGGTGGTTAGAGAGGGTAAGAGGTGGTTAGAAGTGAATAGAGGTGGTTAGAGGTGGTTAGAAGTGGTTAGAAGTAAATAGAGGTGGTTAGAAGTGAATAGAGGTGGTTAGAGAGGGTAAGAGGTGGTTAGAAGTGAATAGAGGTGGTTAGAGAGGGTAAGAGGTGGTTAGAAGTGAATAGAGGTGGTTAGAGGTGGTTAGAAGTGGTTAGAAGTAAATAGAGGTGGTTAGAAGTGAATAGAGGTGGTTAGAGAGGGTAAGAGGTGGTTAGAAGTGAATAGAGGTGGTTAGAAGTGGTTAGAAGTAAATAGAGGTGGTTAGAAGTGAATAGAGGTGGTTAGAGAGGGTAAGAGGTGGTTAGAAGTGAATAGAGGTGGTTAGAGGTGGTTAGAAGTGGTTAGAAGTAAATAGAGGTGGTTAGAAGTGAATAGAGGTGGTTAGAGAGGGTAAGAGGTGGTTAGAAGTGAATAGAGGTGGTTAGAGGTGATTAGAGGTGGTTAGAGGTGGTTAGAAGTGGTTAGAAGTAAATAGAGGTGGTTAGAAGTGAATAGAGGTGGTTAGAGAGGGTAAGAGGTGGTTAGAAGTGAATAGAGGTGGTTAGAGGTGATTAGAGGTGGTTAGTGATTGTTGAGAAGTTATAATATAAATATAATCATATTTTTTGCATAAACAAACACATATATTTTTTATATAAACGTTTTTATTTTGTTATATGCTTATTCTATATTATTTCTTTATATGGTAAATAATTTTTTTTTTATTATTTATTTTAACTTTTACATCTCTAATTTTAATATTATAAAAAATTACAATTATTATTTCTAAGGAATATTATTATAAATACTTCATAGTTAGTAATTGGTATAGATAAAGCAAATGTGAATTTTCTTTTTTTTCTCTTTGTTATATTGTTAAGTTGTTTTTTAGATCTGCATGTAGAGGTTATTCCGTTACACTGTGTGATCGGTGTGTCCGTGTTGGTATAAGATCGTGGAGTTTGCCTGCCCAGCAGATATAAACATAAATTTATAATTAATACCATAAATCCCCAGCTGCTTGATATACTGGTACCTAACAACCATCCAAATATCTTCTCCCTTTCCTCTATATTTATTATACTAAATAAAAAAATAAAAATAATAACAAAAGCACTCGAAGAAGAACAGAGATATAATATATTATGTTTTTAAGGTAGCCAAAAATATCACTAAGATTAATTCTAGCTTTATATATATTTAAACTATTTTTTTAATTTATAAGTTTAGACCATATACTTTTGTTACTGTAAGTTTTATTTTTCAACTGATAATTTGTGAAAATTACACACTATTACTTACATACAACACTACTACTTATATACGACACACTATTGCTTATATTCTACACACTATTACTTACATGCTACGCATTATTACTTACATACTATACTCTATTACTTACATACAACACACTACTACTTATATACTACACACTATTGCATACGTACTACGTACTATTACTTACATACTATACACTATTACTTGCGCTATAATAATCTAAAAATCTTAATGGATACTATTTTTGTTGAGAAAGATGAATAAATGTATCAAGTTACAAACAAAATTTATATTTTATGTTATAATTCAAAAATATTATAAAATTTCGAACAAGAAAGAAAGTAGAAAAGAAATAAATAAATAGTGTACAAATATTTGTTTTGTTAATTTTTGTTTTGCCATAGATTCTTCATCGTTACTTAACCAAGCATCTGTTTAGACAACTTGGTATTCATTATATTAATTTACAATATTAAATATTATTATTTTAAATATTATTACAATTATACAATAATAATATTTAGTGTTAGATTGGTTTGTTATTTATTTATATATATATATATATATATAAAAATTAGATTAAATCCGAGGTACAAAAAACGAATTAAAAGTCCATTATACGATTCCCTTTCTGGTTCCCCCTGTTTGTTGTATTTTTATATTTCATGTAAAGTCCGCTAGATAGTGCTGAGATTGTGGGGATGGGGTGGAGCTAAGGGGTGAGATAAGGCAATAAGGGCTTTAGTCTAGTTAAACTAAGTAACTCTTAAAGTTTTTCAAGTGCATTTCTCCCTTTTGCAGTGTTTGAATGTACTGAACTTTTTTTTCATCTTGTTCTTACACCCACATCCGTATCCTACGCCCATTTAAAATTCCTTTAAACAAAAATCTCGACGAAGGGTTTTTTTTTTTTAGAGAAGAAAATGGTAGGGGGTGAAAAAGGCCAAGGATATAGACGGGGGAGGGGTTAAGGCCAGCCCCTCGCTTGAATATTTGATGGTGAGAGCCTGAACAAATAGGCGGCAAATTGAATGGACGGGGGGAGGTGAACTCGGCCGGAAGATTAGCTCCGGCAGACCAGGGAGGGCACACTGCATGCACAGTGAACAACAACCAGGCCTGTTAGCTTAACATGGCCGACACAACATCAGCCCATACAGACATACTCAACCTACTTTACAGCTGATAACGATAATAATTGAATTTCTAATATAACCTTGAATAGTATAACCTATACAAAATGAAATTGATGGCTTAATTTATTGAATAATTGATATGGGAGCGAATAATGCCATAATCTTATTGAGTTTTCATAAAGTTATATTTGCCAGTTACTATAAACAACTAGCCGATATATTGTTGCCTGTGGCAACAATATATCTATTTGAAGACCAGCAAATCGAAACAAATAGTTATTTTTATTGGAATAAATGTGGTTGTCTTAGCTTAGCAATAACAAATCATTTCGAGGCGAGTCTTCGCCGGACATTACTCGATTGTATAAATGATTAATCGTTAAATTTGCTTTGGTGTTAAACTGGGTTTACACGGTCAAAGCATACTTGGACCACTCTAATTTAACGCTACTTGGATCGTGTAAACAGGGTATCAAAGTTAACTTGGACATCCAAGTTGAGTTGGACAGGCATTAACTGTTTTTTATCTAAGTAGACTTTGATGAAAACATAAATGCGCCCATCTGACAAATTATGAGAACGAGCTGTCAAAAAATGACAAGGATGTAAGTTTGTGCTGGATTCTTTTTTAACAAGAATAGGTTATATATAAAATATTTATATAACCGACGTTTTATAACCTAATAAGTTCAATTTAACTTGAAAGTGCTTGAGGGAAACAATTTCACATAATCTATCTTAACCTCTACTTTATAGATATCAAAGTTCCACTACTTGGACCAAGTATACTTGGATTGTGTAAACCTTACTTCAAAGTTCCACAAACACTTGGAGTAGATTTGATCAAAGTGACTTGGACCAAGTATACTTGGATCGTGTAAATTATACTTTAAAGTTTCACAAACATTTGGACCAAGTGGATTTGATCAAAGTGACTTGGACCAAGTATACTTGGATTGTGTAAACCACACTTTAGTTTCACAAACACTTGGACCAAGTGGATTTGATCAAAGTGACTTGGACCAAGTATACTTGGATTGTGTAAACCACACTTTAGTTTCACAAACACTTGGACCAAGTGGATTTGATCAAAGTGACTTGGACCAAGTATACTTGGATTGTGTAAACCACACTTTAGTTTCACAAACATTTGGAACAAGTGGATTTGATCAAAGTGACTTGGACCAAGTATACTTGGATTGTGTAAACTACACTTTAGTTTCACAAACATTTGGAACAACTGGATTTGATCAAAGTGACTTGGACCAAGTATACTTGGATTGTGTAAACCACACTTTAGTTTCACAAACATTTGGAACAAGTGGATTTGATCAAAGTGACTTGGACCAAGTATACTTGGATTGTGTAAACCACACTTTAGTTTCACAAACATTTGGAACAACTGGATTTGATCAAAGTGACTTGGACCAAGTATACTTGGATTGTGTAAACCACACTTTAGTTTCACAAACATTTGGAACAAGTGGATTTGATCAAAGTTACTTGGATCGTGTAAACTCGGCTTTATAAAAACAATTTTGTATGAAATACTTCCATTTATTTCTCCTATTGCGAATTCCAGTAGCTCAAGTTGCCAATTTAGTTTACTTGCAGGGTTTTATGTTAGTAATTACATTAATGAAACCGATTAAGTTTTGAAAGAATTTTTGTTAACTCTAAAATTATACAGATAAGAAAAAAACCACTTAAGTATTTTATTTAAGAAGATTATTAATAATCAAGTGAATCAATTACCCAGTACAAATTATCTTACACTTAATTGTACGAAAGGAAAAAAAATGGAATCACGATTATTATTTGCATACACCTAACTCTGCTATTAGAACAAAGTACCGAGATGTACCGTTCGCTTTGATACCTTTACACCTGCACACAGCTATTTTAATATGATAATATAACTATAGATAGTTAATTTGCAAGAATTATTTCTGGTAACTGATGCAAACCTATCTTCAGTGTGAAACCTACCGCGTCGTTTTTCTTATTTTTTTATTTCTTTTTAATCGGTTATTACAATTGTTTTTTTTTTTATTAAAAGCACTATTGCATCGAGTTGTATCATTTTTTATTCATAATTCGTCTGGCGCCAACCGCATATTTCTCTTAAAACTATTAATTTGTTGTCCGCTCTTCTTTTCCTTTTTCTTCCACCTAATTTGCATTCGTCTTCAAATGCTAACGAAATAGTGTTTATATAATATGCGCATCTGACGTATTATATTAATTCCCAATTAGAACAAAACTTAATTAAAGTACTGTTTTGATGGGGGAAAAATTAATTATCATAATAAATTGTACATTATCAAAACTCCATGTGTGTTGAGTACTTAGCAATTATCTACTCAGTAAGCCTGTCTGTCTGTCTGTCTAAACCATGTAGGATTACTTTTTCTTTTTTCATTACTCACTTAATGTTTTTTCTTATTTTTTTTAACATATGTTAATATGATTTAATATTGTTTATGAATGTATAAACACTTTTATTATAATTTTAATTGTTTATGGTTTCTCTATAAACATATGATAAGAATGATTTTATATTATGTACTTATTATTATTCAAAATGATTTGTTTTTATTGAGATCTTAAGGTAAAATACTCCTAGCAAATAAAACTTGAACTAATAAAAGAAAATAAAAAAATTGTTTAGTTTATTGCAAAAAAAATACAGTCCGCTTTCGACCAATTTATAGTTAAGCCCCGTTTACACGATCCAAGTTACTTGGACCAAGTCAGCTTTGATACTTGGACCAAGTCAGCTTTGATTTTTGGCTTTGACCAAGCTACTTTGACGCTACTTGGATCGTGTAACAGGTTATCTAAGTCAACTTGGACATCCAAGTTAAGTTGGATGGATTCCATCAAAGTAGACTTTGATAAAAACCAAAATTGGAGCCCACCTGACAAATTATGAGAATTAGCTGTCAAAAATTGTGATTTTAGATGTGAGGATGTGCTGGGTTTTGTTTACTAGAAGTTTATATCACCACTGTATTAAAACTTAATAAAAATACAGTTTAACTGGAAATTTCCAGAGGGAAATATATTTCACACAATCTATCTCAACCTCTATACTCTTTAGTGCATCAAAGTTCCAATACTTGGACCAAGTATACTTTGATCGTGTAAACCTTACTTCAAAGTTCCACAAACACTTGAACCAAGTGGATTTGATCAAAGATACTGGAATCATGTAAACCAGGCATTTTATAATTATCAGTAAGCAATGCTTATTGTAAACTTAAGTGTTCCTTAACAGTCTAAAGCAAACATAAGTCATTTTGGTTGTTTAAAAATAAACTAAATTTTGCTATCGTATTTTATTTTTGCTTTTTGTATAACTGTTAATAAAAATATAGGTATATATAATTTAATAATCATTTTTACATTCAGATTACATGGAACGAAAAGGATTTGTTTTAATTTTTTGTTATTAAAAAGGTAGTTATATTTTAAAATGCTCACGTTTTTTTTGGTAATCTTCACGCGTGCAAGCCAAAGAGGGATTATATTATCAAAATATGACGTCAAACATATATATATATATATATATATATATATATATATATATATATATATATATATATATATATATATATATATATATATGTATATAAAGAATAATTATATCACGATTAGTTGCGGGATTATCTTCCATAATATTGTTCATATGCAAATAAAGTGAAAGAAAATAAGATTAACAATTAAAAAACTATATATATATATACATATACGAGTATGAATTAAAACAACAATTGGTCCTTCGATAAATTATTCAATTTTCTTTATAATTAAATCAAATTAACAAGAAGATAATTAATAATATGTCGAGTCCTTCTCGATTATACATTAATTATGTTGATATAATTTATTGTTGAAGTTCGGCTTTTTTTTGGGGGAGGAAAAAAAAGTTCTGTTATAGTTACATTTCCGTTTTCTTTTTCAAATGAATTGTATGAATAAAACTTTTTTTTAAATGATTATTATAAAATCATGAATATGGTTCTTAATTTGCAAATTACCTTTTTCTTTTATAAATATATATATATATACTCTTTTCTCCAAAAAGCTTCAAGTGTAACCATTCATATACGTATTACTTACGCGTGCCACAGCGTATATAAAAATATAAATACTTATCACGCTAATTATACTTTATTTAAAAAATATTTATGTTCTTAAAAAATTAAATTAAAATTATAGTAATTAAACATTTCATTGTTTAATTTGAAATATAATTAATATTATCTCTCTACATAATTTAATCAATTCAAATATGAAAAAATTCGGACATGGGGTATTTCAAAACTTTTCCTAACCAAATAATTTAAAAATGGTGGCAGATATTAAGCTGAAATTCAGAGAAATTATTTATCTTTATAAAAAGGTTTTATTGGTACATAGTTCAGCAAAATGGTTCCGAAATTATTTATAGTGCTAAAGATTCAAAGATTTAAAAGTCGATATTTTAAAAAAATTGCTTAAATATATCAAAACGAAATTCAATGGAAATGTTTGTCTTATAAAGACGTATATAGTTAGTGCAAACATTTTTATGTATTTTGGAAATATTTACGGATTTTTATTTTTTTTTAACTGTACAGCCTCAAAACTGGGGGAGTTATTCGTGACGCAGACACACAGACACTCAAACAAATATCTAACTAAAAACCAACCAAAATGGAAAATTTCATGGAAACCTCGGTTTTGGGTTTTTTGGGTGAAAATTACTGTGTCGTTTAAAGGAAAGAAAAACTTAAAATATATTTTGTTATTTAAGAATATTTTTTTTTAATTTTGCTGTCTTATCTTCTTCTATTATAATATTTTCTAAACCTAGTTTATCTCTTGGATTTTCCATCTTTTATCTAAAATAACTAATAAATTAAAAAAAAAAAAAATATAGCTATGATTTTTACGATTAAATAATTTCAATTGAAATATCAACTAAATCAATATACTATAACTAAGAACTGATTAGAGTAATCATTGTAAATATATATAATCTGTACCTGTTTCAACTATCTAAATAGTTGGAAAATGTGCCAAATTTAGCTTACAAAATTTTGAGACAAAAATCAAGTGAAGATTTTATGAGAAAGTTAGTAAAAATATCTATTTGATTTTTTCATTTGAAGTTCATTCAATATTTTTTTTTTTTTTTTTTTTTTTAAAAATCTCTATTGTATAACAAATTATAATTTAACTATCTCCATCTTTCTCTCACTCAATATAATATATACTTGTTATAATATGCATAATCCAGACTAATGTGTAATAAATAAAACATAGTTTACAGTAGAAGTTAATATCTTAAAAAAATTAATTACATGGTTAAAAATCATGTCTTCCTTTTTTTTGGCCATTTTAATATTATCATATTTTTTTTTTTTTTTTTTTTTTTGGAGAATGATAGAGAGAGAGAAGGAAATTAATTATTAGGAATTATATTTTTTATTTTTTTGTTTGTATAATTATAATAGTATAGGGCGTTATCCTATCATAATGATCTTGTAATTATCATTAATTATTGGTTATTATTATTAATAATTATTGTATGAAATGGTTTTTAATAATAGAAATAAAGAAAACAAGATGAGGATTTATGTTGGTTTCAGATTATACTTTTTTGGTTTTTAAAAACAGTTTTCTTTAAGTATAACATTAACAATAAAAAAAAGAGAATATTTTATATATATTTTTGTTCTTATTTAATTTTTTTATAATGATCCCGTTAATATGACGTCATCATCATATATGTAAATGGGATATGAAATATGTGGGACTGATTTAACCAAAAATAACTGGATATAGAAAGATACTATTTTGTATTAATAAACTTAGTTATTTTTCTATTATATTTTTTTAAGTAAGTATATCTTTAAATTGAAATAAATACTAGAGTAGGGAGTCTATTTTAATTTTTTTTTTTTTTTTTTTTTTTTTTTATACAATGAAGAAAAAATGAAAAGATATTTTTTTGTAGATTATTGGTACGAGCGTGATGTTGTCAGGGGTAGTTTGAGATGGAGCTACGTGTTCGTCACGTCACGTCACATTTCTTACTTCGTAGCGTGATATAAAGTTCGTCACGTTCGTCCACTTACTAAGTAATAGCGTTTTAGGACTTAAGGGAACTATACCGGACTATATAACTACACCCGGCCGAGATTCCTCCTTCCAATTCTACCACAGAATCGAATTATTCCTCCAACGAAACCTTATTAGTTTTTTGGGCACTTTAATGTTATTATTTTTTTATCTTTCGTCTCTTTTACTCCGTAGAAAAATAAGTATGGCAACGGACTTATTTTATACCTCGACGAAAGCGTATCGTAGCTAGAAGCAGAAGGTATCTTGCATACCTCCTCAGTGCCCCGGTACCTTTCAGACTATAGTTTCAAAAGCTATTTTTTTTCTCTCTATCTTACCTTAAATTATACAGCGGCGAAAGGTAAGGTACCACGGCGTTAGAACCCTCATCAACATAATTGCAGTCGAAAATAATGATAAAAAAAAGTATATACATATATATATATATAAAGACAAGAAACTTAAATAAAATAAAATGATTTTTTTTTTTTTCAAGTTAAAAGAATAATTTTGGTTTCATCTGAAATAAAAACTTTTCAAATGTGATTTTTTTTTTTTTTTTTAAATTGGTTACATTTATATTAAAGACAAAAAAGCGCAATGTTTTTTGATGTCATCCGACAGATTGATAACTTTAAAAAAATTAAAAACATCTCTTTGAATAAAACACCCAATTTTCCAAGCTTCAATTACATCATGTAGGAACGGGAAATAAGTAAAATGATATAGATTTCTAATAATCAATAAAACATAATATTAAATAAATAAAATATTAAATATTTCCTTAATTTATCGTTCCTGTCTTCATATTTTGATCAAAGATAATTCAGATGAATCTGAAACTGTAATAATAATATATTTATTTTGTTAAATTTTATTTTATGGAGCATCTTTCAAAAAAAAATTTATTTTAAAATTACTACCTACCTCAAGAATTGATTTTGGTACTTCTTCAGATACTCCCCTATGTTTTTTAGGATATAAATGACTTTGACTAAATAACTATTAAGACAAAGGGATGTTTAGTCCAAAGTACTTTGGGACAAAGGAATATCACACTTCTATTTTTATAAGGGGGGAGTAACAGTCTAAAGAAGAACATTCCGTACACCTTCTTTAGATTGTTACTTCCCTGTGTTTTTTTATTAGGGGAGTAACAATCTAAAGAAGTGCCTAGATTTTTACGCTCTCTTTTATCTTATACCATTGAAGTTCTTGAAAATACTAATATTCTTTTGCGCCCTTCAATCTTAAGAAAGCACGAATTACAATATAAGTTATTCTTAATTGAAAATAGCGCAGATAAAAGTAAATGTAATAGTCTTTTTTATAAATTATAAATAATTATAAAACAAAACCACATTTGCGAGATTTTGAGTAAACTCCTCCTTCCTTTAAGATATAATAAAAATTTAGGACATTTCATTTACTATTGTAATAGTAAATTTGATATCGGGGGAAAGCAGACTCAATAATAAAGCTATACATATTATAGTTAAGCATATATTGATAAACTACTATTAATATAAATTACAAAAAACCTGATAATGTAATAACGTTTTCATTATACTATAAGTTCACCGCACGTGTGATAAAAAGTATAAATAATAAAAATGTATAGATAAAAATAAGAAATTTATTCGGACAATTATAAAAAGTTTGCAAATGTGCATTTCAATATATTACATCATTATTAGGTAACTTAGCATCTAAACATTATTATTATTATTTGAATATATATATATATATATATATATATATATATATATATATATATATATATATATATATATATATATATATATATATATATATATATATATATATATATATATATATATATATATATATATATATATATATATATAATTAAACTTATTTTAAATTACAATTAATGCTATCGATGTTAATTTTAAAGTTTAAAAAAAAAAGAAATGTTTATTACACTTTGGCTTTTCAGGTCGGGTTTTGTTTTACATCTTTGAGGTTTATTGGTGTAGTACACATGGTAGAACAAGTTAGGGAGGTATAGCGCAGTGTTAAATGTTTTTTTGTTTCTTTTTCCCAAGTCTATAAGATCCGTAAAGCATGAAACGAAAACGAGATGGTAAATGATGGGATGGAGAGGAGGGGGAGAAAAAAATGCATAAAATTCAAAACTCATTAGTCGAAAGGCAGGTAAGGGTTTAGAAGCAGGTAAATGAGATCCACTGTGGGTAAATGAGCAGGTTTCTGCAGGTAAATGAGCAGCTACTACGAGTCTTGAGATGATTGCTGAACTTGGCTAATTGTTTTCTTCTCTTCTTTAACTTCGAGAACGTATCATTTCCACCTCCGTATATATAATTCTACTTAAATCGTTTAACAGTAAATATAAAAACGAAAAAAAAAAGAAAAGTTTCTCATGATTCGATATTAATTAGATTATTTTCTTTCATCGTCTATTTGACCATCTTTCCTTCTTGTATTTCTCTTCTAATTGTTGATCTATGTCTGTCTGTATCAAGTATAAATTAACCTTGCATACGTACATACCAAAATGAAACAAGTACGTTTTATGAGTTTTTTTTTTAAACTGCGTTCTTCGATAGATTGAAAAAAAAAAAATGTATCCGTTATTTAATTTAAGATACCGATTTATGAACTAAGTTAGTGTTTTTTATTTACTAATTAGGATTTTATGGGACTTACTCTAAAGACGAATAAATAAATAAATAAAATTGTGTAAATAATTGACACATAAACACTCGAAAACATGAGTAAATCTTCTAAAATATTGCCAAAACAAGCATAACTTACTTGACACACTAAAGACAGTCATACACATTACCGTATACCTTAGAGGTAAACCGGAGCCTTTGCACTATTAAGTTATGACGCAAATGATACACATACACACTACGCTTTTTCCTGAACAGGTAAAACTTTAATGTGTTTGACCGCCTTTACAGACATATTAGCAGACAACCAGCATAACAAAATCTGTACAATATTTAAAAAACAGTTGTTTTACAACTTTATCTGAATATTTAACTACAAATTGCCAACTCTGTTCTAAATATTAGTATAACTAATATAACTTAAATATTTGCACCGTGTTTTATGAACAAATATAATTAAATAATAAGATTTTTTTTCTTTTAAAGGAGCCATATAGTATATTATTGCTTCCGAGCTTACCGAAGGTAAACGGAAACATTGTGTTCACTTTTGAGAACAAAAACATTTTAGGTTTCCGAATTTAAAAATTCCAAGGCAGAAATCCGTTTCAGACATCAGGGAATTTTTGGTCTCGTGTCTGTCTGTCTGTGTGTCCGCAAATCATGAAACGTGTGACGATAACTTGAGTAAATGTCGACCGATTTTGATGAAATTTGGTAGAAATGTTCATTTTATCAATGCTCAAGACGAGTTCGTTGGACAACGTTATCCGTCCAAGCGTTCACGAGGAACGCTCGCGTTAACGTGAACTTCAAATTTAAAATTGGAATTTTAGGTCGGGAAAAAAATCCAACTTCATCTATTCAATTAGACAAACATTTTTTTTCAAATACAATTTTTTATTTTAGTAACTATTAATAGTTTTTATACAATAAACAATATAACAATAATGTTAATACAACAATAAAGTACATGATAGGATGCGAGGAAGCTATGTGCTACACTAATTGACAGTCTATTTACAAATATTAATACTAGTTTTTATATAATTTAATAAAACAAAAACTGCTACTAATTTGTACTAAATTGTGCCTTTCTCAAATTATTTATAATTTTTTTTTTTATTATTTGACGATAAAATTTAAATAATTGAAAGTACAATTAAGTTTCTTTTGTTAGTGTTTGTTAAAATCTCACTAATAAAAAAAATTTTTTTTTAATCTAAAACTGTTTTCACTCTACTGGCTCATTGTTAATTTTTTAATTAACTCTCGCTGAGTTTAATCTATCCAAATATGAAAGTATTTTTAAGTTCCTAATAAACTTCACTGCTTAGCTATTAATTTCATCTTGTTTAGTAGCAACAAGTAGTATAACTAAAGGCATACTTACATATGAGTACCTACATATATATATATATATATATATATATATATATATATATATATATATATATATATATATATATATATATATATATATATATATATATATATATATAATATGCTATTATATGAAGAAGCTCTTATTCCTGTCTAAGTGCAAAAGTTCTTAATGTTCCCACATTCATTAGCCCAGTTTAACGAGTTTTTTACTCTTCCATGTAACATACATACATATATATACATATATATATATATATATATATATATATATATATATATATATATATATATATATATATATATATATATATTTGTTTTCTTTTTTTTGGGTTTTAGTCCCGATCAACTGCCAGGGTTATCACAAATATATATATATATATATATATATATATATATATATATATATATATATATATATATATATACATATATATATATATATATATATATATATATATATATATATATATATATATATATATATATATATATATATATATATTGTATATATATTTGTGTGTGTGTGTTTTCTTAAGAAATTCAATAATTATTCTTATTTTTTTTTTTTTTTAAATAAATAAGACATTTTATAAAATGGATGTTAGTGTCTATATCTCTTGTACACACAAGGAAATAAATCGTAGTTATAGATATTTCACATAAGTATAATGTGTCAAATTATTAATTATGAAATAATTAACTAAATAACTTATTTATAATTATAAGAACGTATTTATTTTTTGATGAAATATAAATTTCAAATAAAACATTACAAAAAATGCTTTATCACCTTTTTGATAAAATATTTTGTATTGTTTATTGAGTAATATAAACGTTATTTTTAAGTTTATAAACACTTTTTTTTATGAAATCCCGATATAAATAATTTAATATTAATAAATTACGTAATTATATGTCAGTTAAAGTAAAATTTTAGTGACTGTGAATGAAATCACATTTGAGGGTAGCGAGAAGCATTCAACATTTTAGTGACTGAATGAAATCAAATTTGAGGATAGCGAGGAGCATTCAACATTTTAGTGACTGAATGAAATCAAATTTGAGGATAGCGAGGAGCATTCAACATTTTAGTGACTGTGAAAGAAATCAAATTTGAAAATAACGAGGAGCAGTCAACATTTTAGAGACTTTGAATTAAATCAAATTTGAGGATATCGATGAACATTAAACATTTTAGCGACAGTAAATGAAATCAAATTTGAGGATATCGATGAACATTAAATATTTTAGCGACTATGAATGAAATCAAATTTGAGCAGTCAACATTGTCTGATTCTCAAATTTATTTTGTGGTTTTAAATGAGATTGTTTTTGAACTTTCTTATAGTGCCTAAAACTGTTTGAAGCAAACTTAATGTTGAAAAAACTGCAATATTTAATGTTCAGAATAAAGAAATTGATTATTGTCGCTTTTATTTAATTTTATTAGGTTTTTGTCTCCAAATTTTGTAATCTAAGTTTGACCCACTTCCCGACAACTTAGAAAGTTTAAATTAGTACAGATACAGATTATGTATTTCGGCTATAAAATTATAAGACAATAGTATTACAACATTTTATATTTTATAATATAAAAAAACTAAATAATAAAAGTTCCTTTTTCGTTTATTTGTTAAATATTGAAGTTAATAAAAAAAATAAGTGTAAAATAAATTATAGTTAAACAAAAACAATCCCGTATATTGTCGCGACATATTGTTTTTAATGAATTCCCCGAAAACATTTTTTTATAAAAAATTAAAAATAGAAGAGTCCTGATTTGGTTGAAACTAACACACAGAAGGAAAAAACAATAAATACTGGTACTAAAGGTGTGTTAACATTGTGTCAGTATTAAATAAACACACACTAAGCAATATTACTCGTGTAGCAACGTGTAATTACTCTTTAATTAGAGATTGTATGTTATCACTGTAGTAAGTATTTAATGATTAGTAGCGGGTGTTAGTAGCACAGTTCTATATGTGCTCCGCACACGCTAATCACCTCTAATAATGTGGGACCCACTAGAATTTTTGTTTTCTAGATTCTATTTTGTACATCCTCGTCGTACAAAATTACACAAATGTTACTAAACAACCTTGTTACACTGTAACGCGAGTTTGATCATTTCTATACTTGTTATCAGTGATATCTCATTAAAATGTTTAAAAAAAACAAAAAATATTATAAAACCTTTAGAATAATTTTAGTAAGAATTAAGTAACTATTTGTTCATTTAGAGATTTGTACTTATTTTTATTTTTTTATTTTTTTTAATAAGGTAAAATTATTTATGTCAGGGGATTCTGTTAAACTTCATTAATTGGTACTTCATGTTTTCACTGTTTTTAGATAAAGATCTGTCCCCATTTAAATTTATACATTTTTTATTATTTTATTTTTTTAAGTAATAAAATATCACTCATTTATATTATTATATCCACTTTTATCAAAAATATATATATATTTTTTTTTTTACTTTCTCATATAGAGATACGTAGAAAAAATATTGTGGTGGTACGAAAATATATTTTGATAGATTTTTTGCAAATACAAGGAGCCTATACTATACTGGATCGATTTTAATGAAATGCATACATTTTTAGAAAAATCATATCCTGAGGCGAAATTTGAAGCCTCTGCCTCCAAAAAACGAGAAAAAAAATCATCGTAAATAGCTTTTTACGATTTTGATTAAAAATTATATTTTAAATATGTTATACAAGAAAGTTTGTTTGATTTTTTTTAACCGATTTTTTTTTGTTTTTTTTTATTCACTATATTTTGGAATGAAAAGTTTTTTGGCTAACGTAAAATGACATATTAAGGTTTTTACTTTCTTTAATTTAATAAAAAGTTTTTTTCTATCGTAAAATGACATATTAAGGGTTTTTACTTACTTTAATTAAATAAAAAGTTTTTTGGCAAACGTAAAATGACATATTAAGGTTTTTACTTACTTTAATTTAATAAAAAGTTTTTTTCTATCGTAAAATGACATATTAAGGGTTTTTACTTACTTTAATTAAATAAAAAGTTTTTTGGCAAACGTAAAATGACATATTAAGGGTTTTTACTAACTTTAATTGAATAAAAAGTTGTTTGGCTATCGTCAAATTACATATTAAGGTTTTTTTCTTTATTGGTTACTATACACAAATATGATAAAAGAGTTTATAATTTTTAAGAATGAAAAAGAAAAAATCATTTTATCACAATCCACCTCATGAAATGATTAATTATAAAAGAAGTAATTATTCTTAATCTATATAATGATATTAATTATATATTACCGGTCTTTATTTCAATCCGTTATTTGTTAATTGTTTAGATTATGATTTCGGTATCAATTAAATCAGTAATATTTGTTTCTTTTGCACTACAACAGATATTCTAATCTTTTAAATCTTTACTGATAACATCTAAAAAGATAGAAGAAAAAATGAAATGGTCAGTATATTTAGCAATATTACATCTGATTAGATATACTTTTTGTTCCTGTGTTTGGTAAATATTGTTAATATGTAATTTCAAATGAGATTAATGTAGTTTATGTAATACAAAGTATATAATTATTGAAATTATTACATTGAGTAAAAATATTGACATTAACTATTACATATTTTGTTCTTTATTTGCCCCATTTTGAGGACATTACAGCAACTCATATTTAAATTTATTTTGAGTAATATTAACTTAAGAAAAATGCATTAGATCATTAAAGTTTTAATAGATTTGAATATATGAAAAGCTTCTAAAAGTATGTTTATAATATTTAGTTTTTCGTGAAGGATTTGTTGCTTTCAGGACCTCTTTTAGGGCTGAGGTGAAGCCGAGTCCTGTATCCTTGCAAGGAAAAGAAGAATTATTATAATAAGGACTATTTAAGGTTGGCTTGCATCTACCCTAACTTTAAGCCGTAAAGTCCCAGACTAAGTCCACTTAAAAAACTTTGAAGGACTTGCAAATTGAAGTTGAGACCCGACTCACTGCTTAAACTTTAACTCGACATTTTCTCGCATTCTTCTCCTTCGTCCTTATTCACTTCTAAGAAATATCTGCGTTATTTTTTTTTCACAGTTTTACATTTTTTTAAGGACTTTTTTTCATAACTTTGTTTTTAGCATAAAAAAAATATTCCGCATTTAAATATATATAAAAATTTTATGAGACAGCGAAACCATTTCTTGTTTTTGAAAATTGTTTATAATTTTCATTTCAATATTTTTCCCTAATTTATTTTTATCGGTTTTGGTATTGTTCTTATGGTAATATATTTTTTTTCTCTCATTTTTTTCTTTTTTAACTTTTTTTCAACTTTAAAAGAATTATCAAAAATAAAAAAAAACCCTAGATATTTTCCCATAATTTACATTCACATCATACATAGAGTAGACGAAAAATAATAGTAAGAATCCGCCTTAAAACAGAGATGGAAATCTCCATAAATCTCTTATGATACTTTGAAAAAAAGAAATTGAAACGGAAATAATAAGACAATAATGTAGACAAAGTGTGATCACTAGCATGTAATCATTGTAATTTTTTTATCTTACATAGATTAACCAACTACAATCGTAGATTTCCATAGATTGAAATCAATCTGACCGTGAAATTTCCATTTTTGGATAAAAAATCAATTTATCTTGGTTATACTGAGGTAAAATATAGCTGGGTCTCTTGCTATGCAACACTGACATTGTAAAACACTTTTTCCATCCATTACGATAAGTTACGATAATTTAGTTGTTACTAAGACTTCATAGAGTTTCATCACAGCTAATAGAACTAATAATCTAATTAGTAAGTTCTATACTTATATTGAATTAGAATCATAATCTATTACTTTTAGTCATAGAATACAAAACATTACCCTCATCTATTAGTTTTAGTTGCACTAAATAAAACAATACTCTAATTTATTAGTTTTAGTTGCTCTTAATAAAACAATACTCTAATATATTAGTTTTATTTGTACTAAATAATACAATACTCTAATCTATTAGTTTTAGTTGCTCTTAATAAAACAATACTCTAATATATTAGTTTTATTTGTACTAAATAATACAATACTCTAATCTATTAGTTTTAGTTGCTCTTAATAAAACAATACTCTAATATATTAGTTTTATTTGTACTAAATAAAACAATACTCTAATCTATTAGTTTTATTTGTACTAAATAAAACAATATTCAAATCTATTAGTTTATTTGTACTAAATAAAACAATACTCTAATCCATTAGTTTTATTTGTATAAATAATACAATTTTCTAATCTATTAGTTTTATTTGTATAAATAATACAACTCTCTAATCTATCATAGTTTTATTTGTATTAAATAAAACAATACTCTAATCTATTAGTTTTATTTGTATAAATAATACAATTCTCTAATCTATTATAGTTTTATTTGTATTAAATAAAACAATACTCTAATCTATTAGTTTTGTTTATACTAAATAAAACAATACTCTAAACTATTTGTTTTATTCGTACTAAATAAAACAATACTCTAATCTATTAGTTTTACTTGTAGTGAACAAGACGTATACACTGATCTATAATTTTACATAATCTATAAAACTTATACTATAATCTATAAATATGTATCATAGAGAATTAAAATTATACTCAAATTAATTATGACTTATACTCTAAAAGTTTTATTCGCATTAAATTAACATTATACTCTAACCTATCACTACTTCTCATAGATAATAAAAATGCTCCACTCTTATCTATATAGTTTATACTTACTGACTTTAATTTATTGATAGATAAAAATATAGCTCTTTTTCGGGAATTGAATAATGAATCTCTTTGTTTAATCCTATAATATAGGTCTAAATCTAGATTTCGTTTTTACTGTTTTACTGAGCTATCACTGTTGTTAATACAACAATAAAGATCATTGTTGTTCTTTAATATTTTACTTTTAAATTGTAAACTTAATTGCTAAGATAGTTTTCTAAGTAGCGGATTGTTATTTTTAGGCACGTGGCCGGTTGCTAATGGTAAGGGTTTAGGTTTATAAGGTGTGTAGATCGTGTGTCTGTGTCTACTCTCGTGGAACAGATGTCACAGTTTTTTTTTTTTGTCTTCGGAAAGTTGAGTGTGGCCACCCTACCTAAAATTCCTTGAAAGAGAAAAAAAAGGCCAGGTGTCAATACTGCCACCCTGCCGGTGTTCTGCCCACTGAAAACTTTTAGATCTGTACTCGGCCTAAATACCCTCCTACATTGACAAAACTTCAACTGTCTCCATACACAAACTGTTATAGCGCGTGTTATTTGTGACAATATCTTTCTAGATAGTCAAATTTGATAGAGTTAGTTTTTGTATCTAGATTTTGTAGGCTCTAACTAAAAATATGATCAAAAATACAAAACCAAATTATTAAGTTTACTGATCAATATATCAATATCTAATTATAAAAGCGGTTCTGTATTATTCATAATAGCCTTTGTATATAGTCTCATAACAGGAATTATTCTCAAGGGAGTTGATGTTTTGAACTCATTACAGGGACCATGCTCAAGGGAGTTGATGTTTTGAACTCATAACAGGGACCATTTTCAAGGGAGTTGACGTTTCGAACTCATTACAGGGATCATTCTCGAGGGAGTTGATGTTTTGAACTCATAACAAGGACCATTCTCAAGGGAGTTGATGTTTTGAACTCATTACAGGGATCATTCTCAAGGGAGTTGATGTTTTGAACTCATAACAAGGACCATTTTCAAGGGAGTTGACGTTTCGAACTCATAACAGGGACCATTCTCAAGGGAGTTTACCTTTAGAACTCATTACAGGAATCATTCTCAAGGGAGTTGATGTTTCGAACTCATAACAGGGGTCATTCTCGAGGAAGTTGATGCTTTGAACTCATTACAGGGATCATTCTCAAGGGAGTTGATGTTACGAACTTATTACAGGGATCATTCTCAAGGGAGTTGACGTTTCGAACGCATTAACAGGGATCATTCTCAAGGGAGTTGATGTTTCGAACTCATAACAGGGACCATTTTCAAGGGAGTTGACGTTTCGAACTCATAACAGGGACCATTCTCAAGAGAGTTGATGTTTTGAACTCATTACAGGGATCATTCTCAAGGGAGTTGACGTTTAGAACTCATTACAGGGATCATTCTCAAGGGAGTTGATGTTTCGAACTCATAACAGGGGTCATTCTCGAGGAAGTTGATGTTTTGAACTCATTACAGGGATCATTCTCAAGGGAGTTGACGTTTAGAACTCATTACAGGGATCATTCTCAAGGGAGTTGATGTTTCGAACACAGTACAGGGATCATTCTCAAGGGATTAGAGGTTTCAAACTCATTACAAGGATCATTCTTAAGGGAGTTAACGTTTCGAACTCTTTACAGGGATCATTCTTTAGGGGATCATTCTCGAGGAAGTTGACGTTTTGTACTCATTACAGGGATCATTCTCAAGGTATTTGGTATTTGACGTTTCGAACGCATAACAGGGATCATTCTCTCCGAATTCAATAAGTCTAAGATCTGTTTTAAACAGCAGGGAACATTTTTTAGTCTTGTCTCTGTTTGTTTTAGTTTTGCTTCCGAGCTTACTGAAGGTAACGGAAGCTATGTAATCGTTCTAAAGAACAGACATTCCCTCTCCCCGTTCCTGGTGCCCATTTGTTTCTTTTCCAATTGTGCACGAACATACATTTATTTTCCCCTATATCTTCAAAAGTACTTATCTGATTTTTATGAAATTTAAATGGTTTGTCGAAAGTAGCCCGAAGATAGCCCTAGATAAATTTTAATCGTCTGTGCATTTTAAATTTTGCTAAATTGATACTTAAATAATATATATATAAAAAAAAACAATGTTAGATTTAAAATACGGGGGAAACATTGATTAAATTTTACAATAATAGGTTGAAAATCATTAGAGATTCCAAAATAGGACGGGAGGAAGCTATGTGCCACACTAATTGGCAGACTATATTTATAAATTAATTGAATCCAATTGTTTATCGGAGAGATAAAGTTATGTTTGTATTTTTAAGAAGGAAATGAAACTCCTTCCAGTTCTAATTGGAAAAACCAAACCGGATTTGATCTATAAAGAAAAAAAGAAAAAGATGTTAAGAGATGACGTCATAATTTTCTGTGAATATGTAAAGGAATTAATAATTGTGGACGGTCACGGCAAGTTGAGTTTCAATATGCAAAGTATCGTGTTACGATATGTTCACACGAGCAACTCCTTCAAAAACTATGCTTTATTCAGTCTTCAACTCGCCTTGTTGACTTCTTAAATAATAAATACCTAGAAATACATTTGCATACATTGCTATTAAACTAAATGAGTTTTCTTAGAATTTAAAAAAAAGATCCTGCAAGGAGAGAGAAATCAGCTGTTAAAGGATGACGCGACTCCAAAACAAAATTCAGATGAAAAAAAAAAACATATTTGTAGAATTCAATCGAAGAAATATAATTATATTACAAAATAAGAAGTAAATTACACACATCAGTTTGAATTATTGAATTATTAATAATGAGTAACCAAATTATATCGTGGAGAGATTATATGACGCAATAATCGTCGCATATTAGAGCAAACACGTGACTGCCCCATTTTCTTTAACGATATTATTAATTTATTATTTAATTGTTCTTTCAACAACTCGGCCAGTTTTAAATGGTACAATCATGACTGTGATTATTTTTATTTTATAAGTTTAAAAGTGGCTCTCCTTAATTTTATTTATTGCGAATTTTTATCATTTTCAAAAGCAATGTAATAAAAGCATATTATTATATTGAACACAATAAGTTACAAAGTTTCTTATCATTATATAGTTGAGTTCATTATCACAGTTAGACATTATAGTTTAGTTCATTATCACATAGATGAACATTATAATAGTTTAGTTCATTATCACAGATAACATTATAGTTTAATTTATTATCATTGATGAATATTATAGTTGTTCAATATCTCAGCTGAACATTACAGTTTAGTTCATTATCACAGATGAACATTATAGTTTAGTTCATTATCATAGATGAAATAATAGTTTAGTTCATTATCACAGATGAACAAATATAGTTTAGTTCATTATCTTATATGAACATTATAGTTTAGTTTTAGTTCAATATCACAGATGAACATTATAGTTCAGTTCAATATCATAGATGCGAATATTATAGTTTAGTTAATTATCACAGATGAACATTATAGTTCAGTTCATTATCACAGATAAAAATTATAGTTTAGTTCATTATCACAGATGAACAAATATAGTTTAGTTCATTATCAGAGATGAACATTATAGTTCAGTTCATTATCACAGATAAAAATTATAGTTTAGTTCATTATCACAGATGAACAAATATAGTTTAGTTCATTATCAGAGATGAACATTATAGTTTAGTTTATTATCATGGATGAATATTATAGTTGTTCATTATCACAAATGAAAATTTTAGTTTTGTTCATTATCACAGATGCCAATATTATAGTTTAGTTCATTATCACAGATGAACAAATATAGTTTTAGTTCATTATCACAGAAAAACATTATAGTTTAGTTCATTATTATAGACTAAATTTATAGTTAATATGGTTAGATTGGTACATTCTTTGGCCCCGACAATCTGCCAAAGAATATAGTTTTTGGATATAAAATTTCCAGAATAAGTAAATATGTAAACATAATCTTGTTTTTTTTCAAATTAAAATACTAAAACTAAGAAATGTGTAAAATTTAGAAAGAATGTTTTACTACGAATTGAAAAAAATAAAAATAAATTAAACACAAGACATTTTTGTATATTATGTCTTGTTTATACAAAATATAGATGTTATGTTTATATACTTCATAGTATATAAACAACTTCATACAAACACTCGTATTATGAGTGTATGTAAATATAAATGACTTTTGGTAGTAGTTTGCATTGCATGCATTGGGACAATTAAAATCCTGTTGTTAGTCAATACAACAACAACAACAACAAAAAAAATATGAATAATTTAAAAAGAAAATAAAAAATAAAATTGTACTAAAAAACGAAATTATTAGAATATAAAAAATGATAAAATAATTGGCGTTTTGTTCCACGAATAAAATTATTATTTAATTACAATCAGATTATTGTTTTAGATAATTAAATGTTTATAGAAATGTGTTGCCCCGGAGCAAGATTCCAAAACCGAGTTTTATTCCATTTCTTTCTTACTTACGTATGATATAAGTTTATATTTGTGAGTGGCGAATGCTCGCCACTGAGTCAAAAGACTCGCATGTCTGTTTATGCTCTACTAATTATCATGTTGCTCAGTGACTCTACCTAAGTTCTCTGACAATAACATAATATTAAATACAATATGCATATTTCCTTCGTTTAAACCAAAGGATAAAATGAATACAACATTGTACTTCCTTGTTTTTAGCTAATTAATTCCGAGTTAATCATTGTAATCTGTAAAATTAATCCCTGTTGGGTACATCCCAACACCTTGTTCCTAAATATATGTATATGTTTTTTTTTACCGTATAATAATTAATCGGTGAAGGCGGAATTTTTGAACATTAATCTGAATGTACAACGTCACATGGGAATTCATTTGCATACTCTACTTTTTAAGTGTTTTATTACATGATTTTATTAAATATATTTTTGTTTTAAAGTGAAAATTAAAGATTAAAAAAATAATTATAAGAAGAAAAGTTCTACATTCTTTACATTATCTTTATAAAAAGGAGCATTTTTTCCCCTGAAGTTCGAGAGGTGGAAAAAAGGAAGGAAAGAAATTGGGTAGAAAAAAAACGTTAAGCAAACAAACAGGGGACCATGAAGAAAGGGAAAATTTGGAATAAGGAAAAAAGAGGGCGGCCTTTGAAGTGCGCCCACTCGAGCGAACAACGCCCTCTGGAAATCTCCAATTTCACTTCCACAACCCTGGAGACCCAGGGGGCGCTACAAATGGAATTGGAACCTCGCTGGGGGGCGCCACAATCCCAGAAATTTCATTAATATGATAATGATCTGTGTGTGTGGAGAGGGTCGGCCATGTTAAGTCCCTTTTAAGCCCTCAGTGTGGGAGAGTCGCAACCCTCTTCTACTTACCTTTCAAATGCACCCAAATTCTTATCTAAACGCCGGCCTACCCCCTCCACTCTAAAAATCCATTCGTACAATAAGCTCAACCTCTCTTTTTCCCTCTTACTTCTATACAAAAAGCTAATCTTTGTAAAGAAACAAAATGGCTTAGTATTTATAAGTTATATAAAATCAAACCGAAATAGCATTTTTTTTTTTTTTGTAATGTTTGTATACGGCTTAATAACTTAATACTAAGGACTTCAAACTTAAGACTTCATAAAAAAGTCAAATCCGAAACATACGAAGCACTACTTAAGTTCATAGTTTACTTAATTATTATAAAATGTACACAATATTTAAACACTCTTTCATAACTTCTGTTTATAACTTTTGTTTCTATATTATATTTAAAAGGAAATGAACACCTTTGAGAAGAGAAAATATATAAGGATGATGTATGTAGAACAGTGTTGCTTCCAGGAACACTGAAAGAGGTTTCGATCGGAAATCCTGAGGATGTTGTTAATGAAGATCCTTCAGTCAGGATCCTGTCTGCTAATTAGAACAAACCATATTTTTTTAAGGATAAAGAAAGAAGGATAATTTAGTGGGTCCGAAGCTGTTTACGGCTGTTGCTATCTGTTTCACGGTTCATATAGCATTATGGGTAAAGAGAAAGAACACTGGCGTGACCGGACGCTTAACTCACCTGTTAGTGACGTACGGTGCTGCGCCTGGTGCCGGACTACCGAAATACAAAATTACCACTCCACTTGTTCTTCACATTACAATTTACATATGCCTAGTCATTTTCAAGTAATCTTTTTTTTATCTAATCTACGATGTAATAAGAAACCAAAGAAAACTGTTTTATTTATATTATATATATATATATATATATATATATATATATATATATATATATATATATATATATATATATATATATATATATATATATATATATATATATATATATATATATATATATATATGTTTGACTAATTAATATTTTGGTAATTCATTTAAAAAACTATGAATACATTTACCATCTGTATAATTATTTTAAAGAAAGCCTGCCAAATTATAATTATAAATTAGTTTTGTACTATTTATTTCTTTTTTTTGTATATCTTAATGACTTTGAAGATAAATACTTTTTTAGCAGAATAAAACGATTTAGTTTTATTCACTGTAAGTAGCACTAACTCTTGTTAGAATCAAGTATCTTAGTTAGGTAAACTTGATAAAGTAATATGTTTTATTGTACTAAAATGAGGATGTAATATATCAAACCGGTAAAAGTTGTATTTAACAAGTGTTAAGTGTTGTTCTATAAGGAAGTCTAAGGCACGTGCTTGTGGGTACAAAACACTACAAATAGCAGAGGGTCTAAGAAGGCACCCTGCGGAACCCTTCCTGTACCAATGCTTAAGTCTTAACCCTATCTGACCCCACCTGAAGCCTTCCTATACAATCTGACATCAAGATTCTTCGGACCTGTACCACCTTGTACCCTCGACCAGCACGTACCAACCCTCTCGTGTACTATAAACAGGTACAACTAATTCCTTATAACTTTGTACAAGATACTTAACACCCCTTTCAAACTTATCAAAAGTCTTCAACCCTTATTCTTAAGTTATTTTTTTAAAAAAGTTTCTATAATTCTTATAAGTAGGTACTTAGAAGTTAAGTACAATAAAAACACATTTACCTTTGACTTATAATAATACTTCAAAAAAAGAGCAGAATTAGGACCTGCTAGAATCCTTCTAAAATCTCAATCTTACAATATTCAATTGCTTCTACAACAACAGAAGAAAAATATACTTGGATGTCGGGATTTGAACCTTGAATCTTTATATTTCCAATCCAACGCTTTACGGACTTATCAATTGAACTTAATATTTTCCAAAATAAGAATACATTGTTAAAACTTTAAAAATGTCTCATATTTAGAGTAGATTCTTTAACGTTCTATTTAGAAAATATATAAAATTTATGTGTTATACCAATTTAATTGGCGAATAATTATATAAAGTGCATAAAATCAAAAAAAAAAAAAAAAAAAAAATAATAATAATAATAATATTCTTTTATATACTGTGTTTAGATACTATACAATATTTAATAATAGCGAATCAAATAAAAAATTTAAAACATTGCGTGCCATACAGAAAAAGGTATTGGTGAATAATTATATAAATATAGCTATTATAAAATAAAATCAACAAAATAAAAATAATTCAATGAAACATTAAAAAACAAAATAGTATAGATATTATATTTACTATTACGTTTTTCCCCTTTTAAATTGAAGTTTAAAGATTTAAAATAAATAAAAAAATTATTTAGATTAATAATAAGTTTTTATACGGTTGTTTTATTTTTATATTCATATATATGTGTACAATTAAGTATAATGGTATCTAAGAAAGAGTCAGATATGCAAACTGGTTCCCCCTGAATGAGTTACCGCTGCTTTAAAACCAAAACAGCTCTCATATTTAAAATTATTTTGATGCCTTATTTTTTTTTTATTTCAATTCTAAAAAAGTTAATAAAATAAAAATAAAACAAAAAAAAAAAGAACTAAAAACCAAATAAGAAATACCCGGCCTTCAGTGTGGTATCGTGACTTGGCCCATACTTTCAGACCATACGAAACCTCGCCTCTTTACTAAATTACCCATCTTCCTCTACAGCAGATACTATTATTTATATTTATATGGATATATATATATATATATATATATATATATATATATATATATATATATATATATATATATATATATATATATATAACATTTGAATAATATTTATATCAGAATAATCGATTTTTAAAGTTTCTCATTCGCATAAAATTAATTTCTTTTATTCTGGAAATGTTCTCTCTTTCTCTCTTACTCCATCTCACAGCTTCAACATAATAAATGTTCAACGCGTGGCGCTTGATGCGGGACTAATAGGAACCAATTTATCCGTCACCAAAACTATCCTTTCCACCTATTATATTGGGTTGTTCACAATTATGTTTATATATATATATATATATATATATATATATATATATATATATATATATATATATATATATATATATATATATATATTCATAATTTATATTCAATTTTAAAAAAGAGATATCTTTTTTTTCGGTTTGGAAAGCGGAATTATAATAATATAATTTGTATTGTTATAATACTTATTTGTCAAAGTTATTTTGTTTATTTAAGTTTAAAATGTGTGAAAGTGTTTAATAATAATGGGCGTGGTTAATTTTTAAATGTTTTTTGGTTTTTTTACATTTATTCTTATGCTTTGACATATTACTTATATTTAAAAATTTGTAAAAAGCTTTACTTTATTGCCATTACGGTTTAGTTTTTTTATCTTTTTTTTAAAAAAAAAAATCTTTTATTACATAAACCTAAATTTATATAATTTTAAAGAAACTTTGGTGAACCTAAGTTCTGTTTTACTTTTGACTGATTCTTTGTTTCCTAAAATTCTATTTCATTGACTGTCGATATCCACATAGTCATAATTATTTCATAAATAATTATGATATTTATTATTTTTGTATTTAATTTTAATAAAAATATGATTTACAATAATACTCCAATAATCCGGAATAATTGCATTACAAGATGTTCGGATAAATTTTTAATTTATATAAATATATAAAAGAAAAACTCCTTCACCTCAACTTGGGAACGGTCAGGTGTTTAATTCTTAGAACGTTATTAAATCTTAATAAAATAATTAAGACTTTATTATTTCAATTATTATTATTAAAGCCGACGTTTCGACAACTTTATTACGTTGTCATCATCAGGGCAATTATAACTTACGTTAATAGTGAGTTTGTTACAAAAGTATGGTATTGAGCCACATAACATAGATAGAAATATATACATACATATATATATATATATATATATATATATATATATATATATATATATATATATATATATATATATCCCCTAGTATTATGTATAATGGATTATTCTAATTTAAGATTTTTATTTGATAAAAATAAATAAATTAATTTTAAAGAGTAATAACTTAAATGTTATTTCATTTATTTATTTTTGCGAAATACATTTTAATCTGTCAAGATTAACAGAAGGATTGGACGAGTCTAAGTTGTTTTATCAACACACCATCAACTTTTTTTTGATGGCTAACAATTTATTTTTAATGGTGTAATAAGAGCTTAATGGTTTGTATCTGCTCGGGGCAGATTTCCCCCTTAAGTGTTTTTATGTTTGTATAACTGACAAATTACGTTTCAATTATCAACTTATTTTACTACTAATCTATATTATTTTTTTATATCTGTTATTAAAATCTTCGATTTTATATATATATATATATATATATATATATATATATATATATATATATATATATATATATATATACATATATACATATATATTTATCTATTAACTTAGAGAAAAGTAAATATCAAAATAACAACTTTATAAAAAGTGGTCGAATAAGTTAGAATCAAGTGCACATTACTAAATAACTTACAATGTTGAAGTAATTTATTTCCTCATTCAACCTGAATGCATATTTTGTCTGATCTAGACAATTTTTTTAAAGTTTACTGTTGTTAATCATATAAAAAAAAAAAAAATACGTGATCTCATAAAATATTATTTTACAATGTAAACAATTATTGGAATTTAGTCGTACAATGCATTAGTTGTGTCACAATATACATTTCAATTCATTACATTACATTTTTGTATCCTAGACTCTAAATAGTTCTCAGTGCATTACAAGCTATAAAAATCTAATAGGATAAAAAGGTAAATTATTACTTTTACTTTCTCATATAAAGAGAAAGTATTGTGATGGCGCGAACATTCGATTTTGATGGATTTACGCGTTTTGAGGTCCCCTGAGTCCAAAAAAGTGGTTTTTAAAAAATGTCGTTCTGTCGTCTGTCGTCTTTGCAGACGCCTGGAGCCGAACCTATTGAGCCGATTTGCACGAAATTTGGCATACATGTCCAGAAAAATCATACCCCGAGGCGAAATCGAGAAATAAATTTTAGCTCCAAATTTGGGGGTGCTACCCCCCAAACACTCTGAAAAACGTGAAAAAATATTTATTTCTCGAAAACGGTTCCGACGATTTTGATCAAAAAATTCTAAAATGTAGTCCATTTTAATACGAATCTAACGATATAAGCCGTTTCGGAAAAATCTAGTTCCTGAGAAAATAGCTTAAAACGCGGACGGAGAGAGCCCGGGTTCGATTTCCCGTGCAGGAGAAGTTATTTTTTATGATAAATATTCATGAAAGGTTCAATAATAATTAAATTTACATAAGTATTTATGAACTATTATATGAGAAAGTTTGTCTGAGTTGTCTCGGACCGATTTTTACTTTCTCATATAAAGAGAAAGTATTGTGATGGCGTAAAAATTCGATTTTTGAGCTTTTGACGGATTTACAAAAAAAGTGGTATTTTTTATTAACATTTAAATATGTATTTCTTAGTTGTTTTATTTTATTTTAAACAAAAAATATACAATCTAAAATACTTGCTAAAGCTTTATATTACCTTGTAGATGCTAAAAAAAAACTCATTGCTCTAGCTACCACATCTTGTCTTTTTGATCTTCTATAATTAGTTATTCATTAAAAAAAAAAAAAAAAAAAAAAAAAAAAAACTATTAAACATGGAAATAACTGTACCACACGCATTCGAAAAAAAAAGAATATTTTATTTAATCTCTCATTATTCTAATTAGTTTCAATGTGATGTTATTTAGTTACTAATGACTAATTAAAACAATTTTTTTTTTACTTTTTGAAATAAAAAGATCATAGGGTTATGTTTTTTATCTTCTTACTAATATCAAAGAGTTATGAAGACAATTGAGCTTTTAAAAAAATAAATTTTGACTACTTACTTTTACACGCTAAGATATATATTTTTTTTTTATTAATTAATTATACCCTTTTTTGTTCTTTTAATTAGTCTAAAGGTATGCAAAATTTTAACAGTAAAAGACCCCCTACTTAATCTAACTAAAGTTTTTTTAATTCATAAAAAAAAAAATAAGGCGCATTAAGATCATTAGAAATTAAACTTCTTTTTTGGAATTATTGTGCTCTGTTGAAGGTCGGATTTTTTTTTTTTTTTTTTTTTTTTTTTTTGGTAATACATTAAACGTATAATTTAATTATGTTTTCTTTTCATATAATTAATAATGTGAGGTAGCTGAAGAAAAAGAAGAATATACAATTGTTACTTTCATTTTCACTAACATATTGTTATACTTTGAAAAAACAAAAAAAAAAAAAAAAAAAACGTAAAATAAAAATATAATGATTGAAAATCTTTATTTCGTTTCTAATTTTTTTTTTTTGGTTATAAAGGATATAATAATTGAGTTACAATTAACAAAGTTCTTACATGATAATATGACCTCATTATACGCTATATGTATATAACAATTAGACAGTAGATAATTTACATTAAGACCTTTTAAACAAAAATTGCCCAAAAAAAATTATAATACAAAAATGGCTCACACACAAGATAAAAAAAAAATACCTAAACAACAGATATTCTAAAAGATAAAATACAGTTTGAATTATTTCACTAATTAACAATTATTTAATTAATTTGTTAAAATAATAATAAAAAGAGAAATTACCAAAAAAAAAAAAAAATATATATATATATATATAAAATAAATGTACGCAATTCTAATAATATAGTAAATTACCGATGTAATTGCCATTAAAAAATTATCTGATAATTATTTTTTGGGAAATTATATATATATATATATATATATATATATATATATATATATATATATATATATATATATATATATATATATATTTAAAAAAATATATAATGTATAAAAATAACTCACTATTAGCATGCATCTATATATATCTTCTTTATAATAATATAAAGCCATTTAGTAAAAATTAAGAATAATTATTATATATATATATATATATATATATATATATATATATATATATATATATATATATATATATATATATATATTAATTAGAAATTAAGTGTTGTATTGTTAAGTTTTATCTATAAAAAATCGACATTGTGGTGAAGATTTTTTTAAAAGATTTAGTCGCAGAGAGTGAAGTTATTAGCCTACATTGAAGAGAATACAATTGTATAACTAATTGCTTAAACGCGTGTAAAATAATATGAAATATTTCCCTACCTAAAAGTTCAACCTTTAATATTCCAAACAAATTATGTCTAATGAATTATAATAACAGTTATAAAAATTATTATTGTTTGTAATCTGAACAAAGCTAGGTAAGGAATATGTATTATGCAAATATTACAAAGAATTTTCTTGTACTTTTTTTTATATATCTTAGAATACAGAAAATAAATAAATGTTAGATTTATAAATAATGTTGAGCTATCAAAAAATAAATATTAAATAAACTTTCTTTTATTGAGCACACATAAACAATCAATTTCCTTCATCATTATATCACATAAATGGTAACAACAAATGAGATTGTAATACAGGTAGTAAAGTGGTTGTAATTACAGGTGTGTAAAGGGGGGGTGAATCAGGTTTGTTTTCTACATTTCCTGATTTTGGTTTTTTGACTACACACTAAGAAATATGATTTCTTTGAATTTTTATTATCTTTATTATTTATTTATCTTTCTCATATAAAGAGAAAGTCTTGTGATAGCGCGAAAATTCTATTTAGAGATTTTGATTGAGGCCCCTGAGTCAAAAAAAAGGATGTCTGTCTGTCTGCCGTGGTCTGTGCAGACGCGTTAGCCTAAACTATTGGTCCGATTTTGGACGAATTTGGCATACATGTTCAGACAAATCATACCCCGACGCAAAATCGCGAGAAATGAATTTTTGCTTCAACTTTGGGGGGCTACTGCCCAAAAACTCTGACAAAATATGGAAAAAAAATAATTTTTAAGTAAATGGTTCCGACATTTTTGATTTAAAAAAAAAATATCGAATGTAGTCAATTTAAATATGAATCTAACGATATAAGCCGTTTTCCCTGGAAAAATCTAGTTCCTAAGAAAGTATCTTTAAACGCGGACGGAGAGAGGCCGTGTTCGATTCCCCGTCGAGGAGAACTTATTTTTATAATAAATTCTGATAAAATGTTCAATAATAATATAATTAAATTTTCCTGAGAAAACTCGAAAACTAATAAATTAATGGAAAACCCTGTGTTAAGTAATTATGAACTCGTATATGAGAAAGTTTGTCTGAGTTGTCTCGGACCGATTTTTTTTTTTTTTTTTTATGTTGATTCTATAACATGATGCTGAAGGAGAGGAAGAGGAAGGCAAGAAACAGGGATAACATTCTAGAACCAATATTTGTGTTTTATATTTCCTTAATTCTCTACTAGGTAGCACTACAGTCTATCTATCATTGTTGCCTTCTCAATGTTTGCTTATTTGCTTGATACAAGCAGTTCGTTATACTCTAGAATTGAAGAAATAAAGGATCGTAGAAACTGACTTTGTTTTTATTCTGAATCAAAGAAGAAAGAAAAATAAAATAAAATTGAATGGAAAAGAATAACATCAATAATGAGGGAAAAAAACACGATAGAAATACTTTTTTTACACGAAAAGAAAATATATAACAGAATCAGTCCAAATAAAATCTTTAAGATGAAAATAGTAAACAAAGTTTTTACAAAAATTTAATTGGTCGAAACAGTTTTTGTACATTGACATTAGCTATTGCGCCTTTATTTGAAAATAAACTAGGTATCGCGTAGCTCTATCATTGAAGTAAGCGTAATGCAAATTATAAGAAAATAGATAAAAAATGATAAGAATGAAATAGATAAAATTCTGATAAGTTAATAGTTAAAAAGGATGATTGTAATAGAGAGGAAAGTTGTAAGGATGATTGAGCTGTGTAGTGGTGGAGCAGGTCTTTCTACAATCTCTTAACCTACATGTCGCGGACATCTTGATTTCATATATTATAAACTGTATGACTTAACTACACAAAAACTTCTTCTTTTATCTGGTTAAAATTTTACTCACATGTTTCAATAGTGGATTATTAGATGATTTAAATGAATGTTATATTAAAATCGAAACGTTAGAACGTAAGGTATTGGTGAAAACGTTGTTTTCTTTATTTTAAACATTTAGGTTTGTTTTAATCGTTTTTTCGCGATCTGTAAAACTTCATATAGCGGTGTCGCTGTTGGTTTTACTAAAAACTATAAAATTATAAACATTAAGTTTACGAACACCTCTTTATTTTTTATGTTGATTATCGGTAAACAATTGGTCAAAAATTGAATTTATAAAACATTTTTGTATCATCAAATAGATGAAGAATTATTTCCCGTCTTAAAATTCCAATTTAAATGTTTGAGCGAGAGTTGCCGCAAACTCTTGGGTGGATAACGTTGTCCAATAAACTTTTCCTATAGGCATTGGTAAAATGAACAAGTGAACCAAATTGCACCAAAATCGGTCCACTTTTATAAGTTATCGTCACATGTTTGTGAAACATGTGACGATAACTTATAAAAGTGGACCGATTTTGGTCCTATACATTACAGATTTTGGACATAGACAGGATGTATAGTTTGTTGAATGTAAGAAGCTCACTTACGTACGCTTCAATTAATGTCTTTCTCTGTATTTTATTAACTAATGGCTTAGTTTCAAAAAATTCTGATTGAAACAACTAATTTAAAGAATAACAAACATTTTTTTAAGTAATGAGGTAAAGTTTTTAAAATTATCTTAGATAGAAACTTTTAACCTTTAAAAAACAAATAAATAAATTGAGGGGTAGATTAAGTAAAGACAGCATGGAAGATTTTTAACTGAATCTACCCCAGAATAATAGATCAAAAGCTTTGATATTTGATTAAATGAACATTTTAAAAAATGTTAAATATTTTTATTTATTTATGTTTAAAAGACACTTTTTTTTTGTCTCTTTTTAGTATAAGTGTATAAATGTTTTTAAGTACAAATAAAATAAGAATAAATTCTTAAAATAAAAAAAAAGGACAAAAGGTCTGTTTGATATAATGTTGATTTAAATCGAATTAGTTTTATTCATAGCTTCTGTTGAAGATTTTTCTCCTCATCGGACTCCCGCTTCTAAGTACACTTATGTCTGTCTAAAGCCGCGCCCTTTGATACTTTGCCGCCACACACACATGTATAAGGTCTAAACCAAGAGAAGCGCATGCATATTGCAACGCACATGATAAAAACAGACCGCTAGTAGACGAGGGGAAGCCATTTTGAATTCATACCTCCCCACCATTTTTATTTTGTCAAGTTTCATACCCTGTTAGTTCTTTTTTTTCTTTCTTTCGCTACTCGGATGAGAATGTTCTTTTTTTTAAATGAAATCAAAGCTTCGTAATAATTATTTGTATTTATGGGAGACTTCTTCGTGTTTCTTCTTTAGCATTTTCTTCATCTTGGCTTCTTATATCTTGAAAATTCTTCGACTTCTTTCAAGATATTTTTTTTTTTTTTTTTCTTCATTATCTTCACTTATTCATTATACATCTCCTTATACTTCTTCACCGTATCGCATTTAAATTTTATTTTCATTTGAAATTTATATATATATATATATATATATATATATATATATATATATATATATATATATATATATATATATATATATATATATATATGTATGTATTTTAACAGATACATTTTAATTGAAATACATTATTTGAAATTCTGCTTGAGTTAAAGCAGTGATCTAGAATTTTAAATTAGATTATTTTTTTTGTTGTTTGTCATTTTATCCATTATTTATTAGTGGAATATTATCATTTTCTAAATTTATTTTTTAAAATTCACTTTAAGTAATCGTCATTTTATTTCCATTACATATATATATATATATATATATATATATATATATATATATATATATATATATATATATATATATATATATATATATATATATATATATATATATATATGTGTGTATTTTTATTATTATGTCTTTTATCTTAAATAAAATTGGAATAATTTATTTCTTTTTTTTAAGATTTTCAATTGGTGTTGCCTTATTTGTCAATTAATGTAATTACGATTGAATTATAGAATTTATTTAACAACTTGACTGATACCATTTTAAAATTATCTTTCATTCTTAAGTGGTTAAATTAAAATGTATTATTTTATTTAAGATTCATGAATAAAATAGAACGTTTTAATAATAATTGTAGTGATAGTTGTCGACAAGTCTGATAACTTTTAAATAAATTATTTTAAAAGAGAAATCATTAAAGTTTGTATATTAATGAAAAAAACTTATTTATTTGTTTATTTATAAATAATTTGTTGACTGATAATAATAAAGTCCAATCAAGTAAGTTAGGTCTGAATTATATATTAAATTGTTTGATTTTTCACAATGAACAGATTATTTTTTACTTTTTTATTAATGATTATTAATTATAATTATTGATAATTAATTGACAACCTCGAAGCAACGACTTAAATTGCTTAAGAAATAGAAATTTAACTAATATGCAGTGAGTAGATTTAACGTTTAAATAAATAAGAAGAATAGAATTGGTCCAAGAATGTTACCTTGTGGAACCCATTTTTTTTTTTTTTTTCTCTCTCTCTTTTTTATTAATGTCAGAAAGGAGATTCCTCCAAATGCGGCGGAGTAACAAATAAGTTTAATGTAGTGCACTTTGCAGCCTGTTAAAACTACCTAAATTAGTTGCACTAGAGTTAATAATGAATACTATTGTGCTTACTTTAAGCGGTTGATCCAAGTAATCATGTTAAACGAAGATAAGAGCGAGTGAATGCGTATGTTTTTATCAAGATGATGTATCGCTATAGATTGTTATCACATTCTATTATGATGTGTATGTATATTATATATTAGGTTTTTAAGCGAGTTAGTTAAGAAAAACTCGTATAATTGCATTTTTTTTTGGTGTTTAGGAACAAAAGATGCCTTAGGGTCTGAGACCTGAGATAGTGGTGTCTTTTTTTCTCTTGGTGTTTAGTCAGATGGTTCCTAATTAGCATCGTGTCTGTTCTTACTTCCTGCTCTTAAACTCTCTCCAGTCCGTCTTTATATCAACCAATCTTTCTTTTAACAATTATAAATAAAAATATAGGTACATACCCTACCTCAAATAATAAAAACGTAATAGTATGAGTTATTCTTTGATTAATAAGTATGATACCAGCCCAATGATAATGACCATGTTAAGTGGTCAAAACCATCTAAATATAGTTATCATGTCCCCCATCTATAGTTCCTATAATCATGTAACCATCTAAGTCGATTTTTATTACGAGTAAAAATATTAGCTATAAATGTATTTTATTTTTTACAATATATGCTTAATAGTTGTTATATTACAATAACAAAAAAGTCTGGTTTTGAATTATTACAACACTTAATTTTAATTTTTAGAACCAGAAAATGTTGCAATAATGTTAATTTGATTTAAATTTAGTTACAATTAAAACAGATTAAGTCTTGTCTCTGTGTTCCATTTCAGAGAAGTATAGAAAAATAAAATGCCAAAATTTTCAATCATCACAAGAATAAAGCTATCGAATTCTACATTTGAAAATTGTTAACGTAAAAATATAACTGGACCAGTTATCATCACCAGAAAGAAAAATCATTTCCTAAAATAATCTTTTCATAAATTATCATAAAAATAGCCACTGCCAATGGCACTTGATTTCAAACTACATTTTGGTTTTGTATTTCTTCTTTTTTTTTTTCTTCTTAACATAAAAATAGAAAGAAAAGTTAAGAATTATAAAAAACCAAAAATTCATGAAAGAATATATTGTGTGCGACCTATAAAACGTTTGTTCCTGTTTAATTTTAACAATAATAATTATAATATATACATCTAAATAATAGAACAGTAGAGCAATTAGTTAAATATGATTTACTGGAGAGTAAATTGTGGTTAATTTAAACCTAAAAAATTTTAGTTTTGCGTTATTTTTAGACTATTTTATGAGTTTTAACGTCTTGTTTTATACGTACTTAGTGTGAGAAAAACTTTATATATATCGACCGTTGTATTTCTGAAAACAATACGAAAAAAATGACAAAATCGTTTAAATATAATAAAGTACAGAGAGATTTAAACTAAAAAGAAATATAACGGTCGATATATATGTATGAAGTTTTTCTAACATAAAGTACGTATTAAAAAAGACGTTAAAACTCATAAACTACGTTCCAAAAATAACGGACATTTTCTCTTAGCTAAAAAGCCGAAAGATAAGTGTTTCTTATTTTTGTACTTAAATATATAAACATTTTAGCAGTATGTCAACAAAATCCGTTTAATACAATTTTGAGTAGCCGTTCTTTCTATCAGTTAACGATTTTCATCTAAAAAAAATCCTATGAACAAAAAATACTTTGATTAACCATTTTTTTAAAAGAAAAAAAACCGTTTTTTTAGGTTTTTTCTTTACAAAAAGTTTAAGTGATAATAAAAATAATAATAATTATAAAAATTTAAGAAAAACGACTAAGTGACAATACTAAAAGCGTTATATGTAATTTGTTAAAAGTAACAAAGAAAAATCCGTTTTTTAACGGAAGTTAGAAAAGGGTTATTTTGCTAAAAAATCTAGAAGATTCTTTGCACTTATCAATTTAAAACATAAAAATATACCCTTACAGATTATCCCACTAAATAATGTATACCTTTTCTACTTTTTTAGAAAAAAAATACGTTACATTTTTTTTCTTTTACACAAAAATGAATTAAATTCGTTATCACAAAAAGAAACCGTTTTTTTTTTATTCATTGATAAAGAAAAAGGGTGAGTTTACATAAATCTAGAAGATTTTGGAAGATATTTTATTTTCCCACGAATATATATACTTTTTTTATTTTTATAAAAAGCACTTTTTTAAACGTAAAAATCAACCACCTCAATAAGTTCCCTGTGTTTTATTTTTGTATCGAAATCGGTTATTTTTTTTTCCTTTTTTTATTGTATCGCTTCTTTGTAAAATTGTAAAAAGGAAAAAAAATGAGATATCCATTGAATAATGGTGTACCTATATTTTTCTTTTTTTAGCAAGAAAAAAGTTCTTGCAAGGTTGAATTAACTTTTTAAAAAGATGTTCACCTTACTTGTTCGAAGGATTTTTTTTTTATTTTATTATTTTGTCCTTTTTTTAATGGTTTCATTCACTTTTCAATAGATTTTTTTTTCATTCACCCTCTTTCCTATTTTCTGGAAGAAATCTTGGGAACCTTTTTAAAAAAGTATATAAAGTAGTTTTTTTTTTTGTCTAAAAACTTACTTTTTTAAGGTAAAACTAAAATTCACACACTTATATAAATGAACTTTACCGACCCCTCTAATACCCTCCCCTTCCGTTATTTCCGTAAAAAAAAGGTATCTATCGTATACTATATAAAAAAGAGGGGAAGTTGTCAATTTTTTGGGGTTAAAAAACACCGGAATCTTTATAAAAATGTCGCTTCATTTAATTCAATAGAAAATAAAAAAAGGGGTTCCGGAAATAACGTTTTTAACCCCAAAAAATCTACCGGAATTTTGGAAAAATTTCTCACCCTTCTTTGTTTTGTACTAGTCCACCCTTCAAACTTTTTTTTTTTTACTTTTTATCTTATTTTTGTTTCTTTCATCCCTTATCTATTTATTCCCTTTTTTTGTAAACAGATTTTTCTAACTTTTTTTTTACTAAAAAAGTAACGTTTTCTGTCTAATTTTTTTTCTATTCTTACCTTTTTTAATTTGGATCGTGTGAAAACTTTTTGACACAATATCTGATTTTGCTTCTGTGCTTACCGAAGGTAACGGAAGCTATGTGATCGTTCTGATTAACGAAATTTTGTTATGTCTCCAATTTCAAAAATTCCAAGACAAAAATCCGACATCAGGGAACATTTTTGGTTCCGTATCTATCTTTCGGTCTGTCTGTCGCTACATTTTTGCTAACCAACATATCTTAAAAACTACTTGTCCGATTTTAATAAATTTTGGATGGTAGGTCATTACTGGCCTATTGTTGATCCCATATAAGATTCAACCTTCTACGCTCATTTGCTCCTCTTTCACATGCGCACAAACATACATTTATTTACACCTATATCTTCAAAAGTATATTCTTCTGGTAGATCAATGCCTATCAATCAATGCCTAGAATAATTTAAATTATAACTTAAGTTCACTTTGAACAAAATCTTGTGCACATGTACTTACTATGTACTACCTCTGATAAGAACTCTGATAAGAACTCGTAATTTAGAAGAAGTAAGCTTTTAAAAGCATTTTAGCGATATTTTATATTAACATTATCAATTTAGCATTGAATATGTCCTTATACATAAATATAATGCTGGATATAAAAAACGGGAAATTCTTTAAAGAGTTTAAAAAGACAAAGTATCATTTTACTAAATACCCTGTTAAGTAGGTATGGTAGAAGTGCATGGAGAGACCGCTTTAAGAAGAGCGCGGCCGTCGCATCTACAGGAGGGGGACAGTTGTTAATGATGACTGTTTGTTTATTTGATAAGGCTCATTTAGAGCCCGTTGACGGTAGCACGGCTCGCTTCTATATACATTACATAATTTACATTTCCCTAACGTTTTTTAAACGGTAGTACCCTCATTTCTAACAGATATAAAAAAAAAACTAAGTCCTTGCTAAACGTTTGCTTCCATTAAGTACCGTCGTGCCGAAAGGACAAAAATAAGAAGATGAAGAAAAAATAAATATATAAGTAATTTTCTTTTTTATTATTCTTCCTTTTCGAAGTGAAGATAGAGAAGGCGATGAAGTAGCCGCCGTATCCAAAAGCAAATGAGCCACATTCCGCGCATTATCCAACAGGGAGCATCCAAATTTGGTATAAAAACCGACCGACTTCTTTTTTTTTTTACCTCATTCTGCTTAAACAGAGCTTCAAAGTCTTTAGGCAAAAATACCTTCAAACAGAAGATACGAAGAAGAAAAAAAAAAGAAACCAGAAAGTCTGGAGAGGAAAGTTGTGCGCAAGTTAAAGAACTCGGAGCAAATATGCGCATATTAATGTACTCACTTCTCTCCTTAACTATTCGCAATTTTTTTTCCTCTCCTCTTTTCTTTTCAATTTGCGATTTACATTTCATCATTCTTTTTTATTTATTTTTTTTTTCTTCTTTCTTTCGAGGGAAAAAGAATGAATTCTTGATTATAAAAACAAATTAGTCTAAATACCGAGGACATTATACGAACATTTATCATTTTTTAATGTCTCGACTTATGTGATATATTTAAATGCAACTCATGCATAAGCTTAGGGTTTTTTTACACACACTCACACACACACACACACATATTATATATATATATATATATATATATATATATATATATATATATATATATATATATATATATATATATTCTTACAGCTGGCTATATACATAATTATATTTATTTAAAATATTTTTTTTTTTAAATTTCTCTGCACCAACATATGCATACTAAAATACAAGTATAATTTTTAACTGGATATTTATATTTAATTAGTAAATTGCTTAATAAGCAACCTTAAATGTTTTAGCTTCACATTAAGAGCCCGTATTAAATACAAATTAAAGAAAAAATAAATTAAGAAGCTAGATAGTTAATAATAATTAATATTGTCATACCATTTAAGGTAAAAAGGTAATGTTGGTTTTATGTGCGGATGTTGTCTTAAATTTCCCCTTATTTACGTAAATTACAAACTAATACTTATTAATTAGCTGAATTTATTTATAAATTAGTAAAATATAAACAGCTGTTGTCTATTTTATCAAAACATTATACATGATTGAATTATATAATGTTTTACGCTGTTTTGATAGATTTGTTTTATTTAAATTGTCAAATTTTATTTGAATTTTTTTGAGGTTGAATTTACTAATAAAATATAATATAAAATGTAGACCCCCAAAAAATAACAATGTTTCTTGTCAAAAATATTAAACTATTTTATAAGTTAGTAAAAGAGTTGAAAAAAAAAATCTTTGCGTCAGTTTTTTAACGGACAAAATATTATAACCTTATCCAATCATGTTCCTCTCGTTTATTTTTATTTTTTGTGAGCTTCCTTATTTATTTCCGGTACAACACAAAAAAACAACGGGTTTTTTAACCCCATCTTTGATTTTTTTTCAAGGACATGTGTTGTCATTTGAGTCGCTTACTGCGCACGCGCCTTTTACATCACACTTACAAAAAAAAGTTTTTAAGTTCTCTACAGCACCATTTTTTAGGTGTGTTATATATAAAAAAAAATGGTGGAGTTAAATATCGTAAGAAGAAAAGGGGTGCGTAGAAAAGCGCACGCGTTCACCACCTGGGCACCAAAAAGGAAATAAAAATAGTAAAGGACTCGTGCTGTAACCCTTATATATATATATATATATATATATATATATATATATATATATATATATATATATATATATATATATATATATGTATGTGTATGTATTGAAAGGGTGAGTTTGGCTTATATTTGACTGGAACCCTCTTCCATGCTAGGAATATAGAAAGGGGTGGTTCTTTTTTGAAGCCTTGACTAGAGTTGAGAAGAATAAAAAAGGGTTTTTGGATACCTTTGTGTACTCAGGACGAGACAAAGCACACGGTAGCTAACCATTTGAAATGTAAAAGGGCTTGCAGAGGAACCAAAACAGCATCTCTATATCCTTTTTTGTTCCCTTTTTGATATCCTGTGTGTGTATGTAGTTGAATTTCTTATATGTATATATATTGTATGTATATGTATTTATGTATATTATAGTATAAAGGGAAAGGGTGCTGCATATATTATGTATGTTGGAGTTTTAGGCTTTACACAGTGTGTGTATATGTGTGTATATGTTAGTGGCTGAGCCCTTATTGCTTCTATTTGGGTGCCCTAGAGAGAAGAGAAAGGACCCTTAATATATTCAGTCCTTCTTTATCTCTCTCTCTCTCTCTCTCTCTCTCTCTATATATATATATATATATATATATATATATATATATATATATATATATATATATATTTATATATATATATATATATATATATATATATAAAAGAAGATACAATTCTCAGGGAAAAACCTCCTCTCTTAGAAAAGCGGCCATCTTGAATACATTTTCCTTTATGTATTCAGTTTCTAAAGGAGCAACGAGTTTTTCCTCTTTTTTCCTTCCTTATAACTTTTATCCGTTAGAATATATTTTTTTTTTCCTTTTCTTCAGAACTAACCTCATTCCTATATCCTCCCCACCATTTTACTTTGTATTCTCGGCTCTTATTGGTCGGTTGTTTATCTTTTTTCTTTTTTTTTTTTGTTAAGCTGGTTGGTTGTTATTAATGAGGCAGGAGTTGATTATGCATTCTGACTGTGTTGGAAGAGGAAACCGTTTCGATCGTTCACTTTCTTCAACGATTTCTTTTTTTTTAAATAACCTTATTGCGCCTTTTTTTCTTTCTTATTTCTTTAAAAATCGACATTTTCAACCATAGTTTATTTTTATTTTTATAATTTTTTTTCAACATGATTAACAGGATAATTAAATTACGTGTAATGATTTCAATATCAGAAAAACTTCTTCACTAGAGTATCGAATGCTCTAGATACATTAACATTTACAAAATGAATAAATCTTTATCATATCACCATCACAATCTCAATCAAATCGAGCTCTGGTAATTATCATTTAATTTCAATTAAAGTGATGGAAACTTGTTACGTTTTTTATTTTGGTTCAACTTATCGGGTTCATATTTACTTAACCGCCTCTAATTCCCTCTAACCACCTCGAACCATCTCTAACCACCTCCAACCACTTCTAGCCATCTCTTATCTCCTCTAACCAATTCTATCCACCTATTTTCGCCTCTAACCACTTCTAACCACCTATATTCACCTCTAACCACCTCGAACCATCTCTAACCACCTCCAACCACTTCTAACCATCTCTTATCTCCTCTAACCAATTCTAACCACCTATTTTCGCCTCTAACCACTTCTAACCACCTATATTCACCTCTAACCACCTCATATCTCCTCTAACCTCTTCTAACCACCTCTATTCCACCTCTAACCATTTATATATTGTAACAGCATAAAATCATTAAAGTATACGAAATAGGACTTTAAGAATCTATGTGTGCCATACTAATTAGCAGTCTATTTTTATTCGCAATTATACGTGAAACATATGAAGATTTTCGTAATCTATAATTACTAATTATATATGTTTGCTTACATATATGTTTATTTATGTGAATAAACTTATTATTTGAAGAATATTTTTTTGTGAAATTTCTTATTTGGCAATTAAATATATTACTATACCATTTCATAATATTAATTGTAGTTATCTTTATAATTTATTTGTATTCTTTATATATTACGATATTTATGAATTATATTATAGCATTATCTTTCTAATTATTTTATTTTATTAAATAAAAATATATATTAATGAGGAGGATTTAATTTATATATTTTGTAATATTATATAAAAGATTATAACAGAAGGATGAAATACTAAAGGAAATATTAATTATTATTATTTGTTTAAATTTGTTTATCCTTAATTGAAATAGCAAAATATATAGCGGGAACGCAATAAATAACAATATGCGTTATTTTATTTTTTTTGAGATTTATTTAACATTAAATATTTTTAGAAGGTTTTTTATTTTTTATTTAGAGATAAAAAAAGAACAGCAATGAAATATGTACCTAATTTTTTGAACACGATAATGTTCTAGATATGATATTTTTAATTTTCTTTAGTGCACATTTTAATTTATTTAACGGGGTATAATCACAAGAGGTAAATGAATCAGAAATGAGGCTAAAAAATAATTATTTCTAAGGATGGTCAAGACGTGACCCACATATTTAATTAGAATTCTTCTGTTTTATGTCATGAACAGGACATAGGGAGAGGAGGCATAGGGAGGGGAAAAAATCCTTAGGACATAGAGGCGCCCTTTAACTTAGCATCTCGGGTCAAAAGGATCAGGGTGAATAAGGGTCAAAAGATACACACTGAGGATACCGAGGTTCAATACTAAAGGACATGTGGCAACAGACATATACAAAACAGTGAAAACTTGGCACAAAAATAACGACCTTTAAGGGTCTAAAACCTGACTATTTTTACGTACTAGTCACATAAAAAAGGTTAATAGGGCAAATGACTAATAGTTATCAGGACTCTCACTTCCTTTTACCCTCCGTTCCATTTAAAAAAAATCAGGTATCCTGATTTTTAGATCCTTAAAGGACATGACTAGGCGACGCCATGGTAATTTTCATTTTCTTTCCCAAAAAGAAGCCACTGGGTTTTATATAGAAAAAAGTGATTGGTCGTTTCCGCTTTTTGCCCACATTATAATGTCGGCTTTTTGACCTTTATAATTTACGTAGAAGATTTTTAAGGGTCAAAAACCACGAAAAAAAAATCCTCATTGTAAAAATATTTTTCAGTAACCTTCGAACCTTTTTAAATTAATCGTTTCCTTTTGTAGAAATTTATTTTTAAATAACAATTCCCTTTTTACTCGGATGATTTGAATAAAGAAATTCCAGTGTAACATTTGAATGGAAATATATATTTATATATATATATCACTATTTGTGACCCCGTAAATAAACGATAATCCGTATGATTAATGAGTTATAAGGTAAAATCCGTTTTATTTTTTTCCGGAAAGAATAAATATAAAAGAAATACTCATTAATAAAATGTATCTTGTTTTATCAGTATACTTATTATAATAATATTAATTATTTATATGGTAACAAATAAAGAATAAAATAAATGAGTAAATTACATTACGTACATTTTGCGAAAGAGAAAAGGAGGGGTGCCAGATAAGATTACATTTTTATTTATATTTTCCCCAATCTATCTAATATATAGTACGTATTGCCATTCAATAAAAATTTCTTGAATAAATTATGTCAACTGTAAAATGAGTATAATTTTAAAACTATTCAAATGTTGTATCAAATGATAATGTTTTATAGGTTAGGCTTTATAATAAATCAAAATGCTCATTTTCTGCATTTTATGAAAACAATTGAATCATAAATATATTTATACCGCACATATCGACATTTCAATGATTTACTATGAAGTGGAGAATACCAGTATACATTTGTCTAATTGATATAGTAGATAGATCTTAAGGTGGGAAATTATGAAACATTAACCCATATTAATTATTATTCGGTCCGTTAGGAGCTCTGATATCATTTTATATAAAATTTAGAAAATTCTATCGGTGAAATACAGTACTATAATGAATACAAGTGAAAACCAATCTACCTCCTATTATATTCTAACTTCCTGGCAAGGGTATTTAAGAACATCACATTTTGCATGTCGTTTATTAAAACTTCAGCCCACCTATCGTCAAAATATTGTACTATAAATAAAAACCTAACGGCCTCCTGTTAAATCCTAACTTCCTGGCATGATATTTAAAAGCGTCACATTTTTCATGTTGTTTTTTGAATGATGGAAATTTCTTCATTATCCCAGAGCTAAAATATGTCCTTCTTAGAAAGGATCAACTACTTTTGATCCTGTTGATCCTTTTTGAAAAAAACTGGTATAAAATTTACCTGCAATCTTATGATACATGATTATTCAAGTAATTTATTTACTCTACTTAATAATAAGAAAGGATGTTTGAAAGGAAAAAATACATTGAACAGCCGCAGGATCAGGATAAAATCCGCTCCTGCGGTTACCTTTATCTTTCTTAGGTACTTGAATGGTTCTTCTAGATTTCATTCATTCTTTTTAATAAAGACTTACTTCTAGTTGAGTTTGGTGACAGAGGACTGATAAGTTAGCTCTGATAATTCATCACCTTTTTATAAAAAGGTCCTTAAAGGAGAAAAAAAATAGAAAGGACTAAAGGATAAGATTTATAAAGTTTTTTTTGTTCAACATCTTAGCATTTTACAATCAGAAAATTAAGTGAAGTAGAAAACTGACAGTTACAAAAGAGTTTACTTTATTTTTTTTACAATTTACTCGAATATGAACTTAATAAAATATCAACTTTAATTATTTATATAGTGAGTGGGGGATGACCAGTTTAAAGAGTCAAAATCAAAATTGGAGATTCCCTACGGTTTTGGTACAATATATTTAAATGCATATGTTTTTAAGGATATTTGATGGGCAATTCTTAAGATTGTTACTCCCCTTATAAAAACCAGAAGGGAGTAACAATCTAAAGAAGATGTACGGAATGTTCTTCATTAGACTGTTACTCCCCTTATAAAAAAACAGAAGGGAGTAACAATCTAAAGAAGATGTACGGAATATTCTTCTTTAGACTGTTACTCCCCTTATAAAAAAACAGAAGGGAGTAACAATCTAAAGAAGGTGTACGGAATATTCTTCTTTTGGCAATTAATCCCCTTATATAAAAACAGAAGTGCGATATACCTTTATCCCAAAGTACATTGGACTAAACATCCCTTTCTCGTATAATAGTTATTTAGTCAAAGTCATTTATATTCTAAAAAAAAAAAAAAATTGGGGAGTAACAATCTAAAGAATACCATTTCATGAAGGAATACAATATTTTCACATCATCAGGGTTAAATTTTGTTTGAATTCATAATTTTTAGTGTTCAAATTTTTTCGAGCGTAAATTTGTTAATTTTGCTTCTTCAGTTTTACTCCTTAAAATTATTATTCATACCTATACATTCATGCATACATTTTAAAGTAGTGTGTATTACCCTTATATTTATGTATTAATATATCTTGAATTTCATTCCTTGGTTGTATGGGTATATAAATTAAAATTAAGTTCTTAATCTTTTTTGCTTAGAAATGAGAAAAAGAAATTAGTTTTTATTTATATATCCGTAAGACTGAGGAATGTAATCCAAGATATATTAATACATTTTAACAAACAGTACGTAGGAATTTAATGAAAATTAAGTATAGGCAAGATTAGGTAACGTTTAGTATTATTATATATATATATATATATATATATATATCGAAGAGAAACTTTAGCTAAAGAGAAAGGAGATAGCTGGGTGTGTGTGACAGCTGCAATCACACGTAGACACACTCACACAAACAATAACTGAAATCCTTAACAGAACAAGCAGTGGGGGTAGATTCACCCCCATTTTACACTCTAACACACTGACACGTAGTATCATTTTACACACATTTACTTGGTAACTGAGACAGCCGTTTTTGATAATATGGGTTCATAGCTGTACACACATGAACAGAAATCTACACCTACACACTCACCCCTATTTCAATACTGCTAAGACCGCACAATGAATATAATAGGATATTTTATGTTTGTAAATGTGCTGACATTTTAAAATATACGGTAAATCATACCCGCTAAAAGATTATACTAGAATACACATGAAAAAAATAACGTTTTATATTCAATAGAAACGATAACTGGTTTCCCCCTTTTTTTGTATTTTTTAAATGGTATGGTATGATTGGTTAACCTTCACTTATATTAAAAGAAATGTATACATGTATATGTATATAACAAATACCTAATCTTAAAGGCGAAAGAAAGAAAACCAAATCATCCTGAGGATATTTTAACTGTTGCCTATTGTAACATTCAGACTTTTTTTTCGTTATTTTTGAATAACGTTAAAAAAAGTAATCGATACAAAACTTTTACAACAATACATTTGAAATGCCACCCGCTATCCTTCTGGCTAGGTTTTCAGGACTTAAAAAAATATATAATGTTTGCTCCAACAAGAAAAAAAACCTTCCTCAAACTGTAACCGAAGAAGTAAAAAAAGAGGTCCTGAAAAAAAAAGATTATCCTTTTTTTAATGTTGATCCTTGGCACGAGGGTAAAAACACATTTCCAAAAGTATCCTAGAATAAACGTTGAGGCTAAAAAAAGAATAAGAGAAATAAGAAAAACTTTTTTTTGTTATTCCGGACGTGTGTAATATTGAAACGTTTTCTACGCACAGGTTTGCAGTTTACGTTTGATAGAACTAAAGGAAGAGAAAAAAATCTTGAAGTATAAAGCTTATCCTTAAGGATATCCAAAGGATCAGATAGATGTATTTAAAAAGGATACTTTTTTTTCCTTTAGAAAATTTAAAAAGATGAACAGGATCAGAAAGATATAGTTTATTTTCTTGTTACACAAAGGATCAAATTGTTGTAGGAGGAAACACCTAATTATTACGTCAAAGTTTTCAATAGTGAAATTCTTCCTTGCATTGTATTGGCGATTTTTTTATTAAAGTGTTGAACTAAAAAATATACGTGAAAGGATAATAAGATTATCAAGTAAATGCTCAAAAGAATAAAAGTTTTTTTTTTATTTTTCGCAAACTTAGTGATATGCATCTCTGAAATTACTTAAATGAAAAAAAGTGTAAACCACAGACGTTTATCTGTGGGTTTCACAGAAAAAACATAGAAGTAACCATTACCAAATAAAAAGGTAAAAAAAATAAAACTATATTCACCCCAAATTATAAATTTATTCCTTCATCTCTTTTAACTGGATAAAAAAAAGACTAATTGTTTAATTATTAATAATAACTAATTAATTTGATAATTTAACGCCTTTATTATATTGTTCTAATTATATATTTTTAAATTAATAAGATTAATTAATCTTGAGTTTTTTGTTTAATCTGTTAACAGTGACAGGAGTTGGTTGGTTGGGTAGAGAAGGTGGAGGTTTACCGTGGCGGCATCAAGTGGAACAAACTAGAACTACTCCTAACCGGCTTCATCTCAATCATTCAGGTATGTTTATTTTAATTGTTTCAAATATTTAATGTGTATTTTTTTTTTAGATATCATTATAGATAATTTTGATTTTTTTTTTTCATTGGTCTTTTTTATGATAAAATTATTATTAAACTTATGATCGGATTGATACAAACTGTTCATTGAAATTTAATGTTCAACAAATAATAATCAAGCAAATAACTTTGACTATCAATTATCTTATGGTCAATAATGTTTCAATTTAATTTGTCCTGATTCAATTTTATAATTCGACTAACTTTTTTGTAGGAGATAAAGTCAGACTCGCCTCTCAGAGTATTCATCTTGTAAATTGAGAGAAGGGATGTGTCGTAAAATAAGGAAAAAAGGGTCCTTCTGTTGTTAAAAAGGTCCTTCCTTTTTCTATCTTGTGGAGAAGGGGAGATGGTTAGAGGTCCTGTGAAGAAGGACCTGCGAGGGAGGCGCTGGGAGAGAATGAGGCCCTTCGAGGGCGACTCTTAGAAAGGAGACTAAGTGTAAGGTGGTCAGTAAGACTTATTGTCCTGCCGGAGATAGGAGTGGGGGGTTCTCTCACAGTGAAATTGGGTTTACTGCTAGATATAGGACCCTACTTAGGGGTCCTACAGTCTAGGGCCCAACGGGGACCCGAAAAAAGCTTTCATTCAAATTGAGTTTGGAACCTCCGAGTTTAGAGGCCGGCAAACACAACAACACTTGGACAAAAATCTAAAGCCGAGTCCTTCGTCCTTCGTGTTAAAAGTGCCCTAATTCGATTCTCTCCCTTCCCTTTGTCCTTACTTACGTAGGGACTTATGCGCATTGTTGCTTCGAAGAACTTAAAAAGCTTTGGCTTGGTTAAATTTAGAAATATTTATTGCTTTTGTGTTATTTCTAATGTAATATAAAGCTGTACTAATTTTGGGACTACATAAATTCAATACATTAATTCAATGTACATCGAACACGAACACTTTTGTTAGTAGCAAGTTTTTTAACTACCAGTAAATTGACTACGTATGAATAAGGTATTATTTCACACTTGTTTAGTGAATGAAATGGTTTCCACATGGTGAGGTCACGTGGTGCTGAAAAGATACCACGTGTCCTGTAAGGATACCACGTGTCCTGTAAGCTTACCACAAGGAAACACTCTCGGTCTACATTTTCCCTTTATTTCCGGTAAGTTGGAAGAAACGCCCAGTTTTTCTTCCTTCTTTTTCGACGCCCTAGGAAAAAAGTTTTTTCTTTAAGCCCCCCCCCTACCTCTTAAGAAAATAGAAAATTGGGGTCTCTTTAATATATATCATCACTTTGAGTCTGCTCGCTTTCCTTGGAAAGTATTTTTCCACTACGTTGGTCCGAGGACAAACGATTATCTGAAACGCGGTAGAGAGAAAATTCCCGCATTCGGTCACAACTACAAAGAATAAACTACACAAACACATTTATATATATATATATAATATTATATGATCAATAAACAATATTTTTGGTCAATCTAATAAAATATAAAAATAGGATGAAAGGTAACTCGTCCGGTGTAAAAAAAAAAAAGGAAATATCAAATATATACCTGGTATATCTAAAATACTTTTATCCAATATTACCAGACGAAATTGACTACAAATTCTACGATAAATAGATATACAACACAAACTATCCTTTACAAAGATCAAAAATAAAATTCCATTATTTCTTCAAAAACTAAAAAAAATTACCGAAGAATCATATTTGTGTCATCGAATAATTTTTAAGGAAGAAAATATATTAAAAAATAGGTACGAAGGAATTGTATTTTTTACTTTCTCATATAAAGAGAAAGTATTGTGATGCCGCAAACATTTTATTTTGAGATTTTGATGGATTTACACGTTTAAGGTCCTTTGAGTCCAAAAAAGTGTTTTTTTTTAAATTGTCTGTTGTCTGTACAGACGCGTGGAGCCTATAACCTGCAGGGCCATTTTTTTTTAAGAATTTGGCATGTTCAAAAAAATCCTCTGATGAGAAATCGAGAAATAAAATTTAACTCAAAATTTGGGGGCGCTACCCCCCGAAAACTGTGAGAAAACGTGATAAAAATTGATATCTCAAAAACGGTTACGACGAATTTGATTAAACATTTTTTAAATGTAGTCCATTTAAATTCGAATCGAACGATACAAGACGTTTTCCCGGGAAAAATCTAGTTTGCGAGATATTGATGGAAATAAATCTGATTTTGTTGAAAATCGAAAACATATAGTAAACAACCACCTGTTGAACGCTTTTTAAATTTAAAAAAAAAAAAATTAAAGAGATATTATAAAATTTAAATACAGTTCCAACAATATGAGAAAGTGCGTTTGAGTTGTCTCGGACCGATTTTGTTTAATTAGAAATCATTCAAAAATATTTGGTCTTGAATAATCATAAATTTCGATTTTTTTTAATCACATTAAAATAAATTTTTATTTAATTTAACTTTACTACAATCATTTTAAATCAGTTATTACCTTTACAAACAATATAAAATTATAAACTATGTGTTTCCAAATCATTAAATAATAAATAACACACATTAATTTATGTATTTAAAACCTTGATAATAAAAAATAAATAAATTATTGTTATAATAATCCGGGTTTTATATTTGATCTTGCAATTAAAGGAAATATAATTACTATTAAAATCGTTTAAAAAAAAAATATTTCCCTCTTTAAATATCGTTATATTATTTTTTATTTCACAGTTCCCCCCCTTTTTTTTTGAATATCTTAAATCTGTTTGGTTTCAATTTACTAGAGACAAAACGAGAGAGAAAAAAAGGATAAAATTAATGCAATAATTTCAAGGATGTAATAAATTAAGGTTAAAATAAAACAAATGCGAGAGATAAGGAGGGCCAGGTAATGACTGCAATTGCTTCTAATTAGTTCTAAGAACGGGGTATCATCTGTAAGCTAAACCCTCGTCATTAAAATTATTCATTTTTTACTTTTCAAGATCCTAATTAACCATACAATTAACAAAATATACTCTATTTTCTTTTTTTATACGATTATTATACCGTCGAGGTATTAAATGTTTAAATACATAACATACTCTAGACTTCAAGTATTTTTATTATTAAATTATTCGTAATTACCTTTTTTTTTAAAAAAAAATACAAAAAAAAAAAAATCCAAGTGGGCTATAATTAGATTGGTTTAATTACTCACCTAAATTATTCTCTAATAAATTAGTATTAATTTGTGGTTTATTTTTTATTTTTTTGGTCAAAATGAAACATTTTGTTTATGATTCTGACCTCTTTAAAAAAAAAAGAAAATAGTGTGAACTATTAATTTAAATAATCTTACATTAAAAGAAAAATGAAAATAATAAAAAAATAAAAAATAATAATAATAATACATTATTAAGAGAACACAGTAGCTTGTAAGTATAACTGGTAATAATTGTTAACTTTGTAGATTATTCTCTAAGACTATGTTCGTGGTACTTATTACATACTTGAAAGCCTTAATAATAGTAGGTATATGAAATTTTGTCGGTTAGGTTTTTTTATTATTTTAAATAATGGTAAGTTACATTATGTAACGTCCAATTCCATTAAAATAATAACAAGTCTATTGTATTAATTAATTCATTTTTAATTATAATTAAAATCAATTATAATATAGAGCTTAAAACAATTTTGTTTACAGTTTGAACAGCAACAATGTTGAATTTTGTTGTCTTAGTTATAAGTTTTGCAGCGGTGTTTTATTTCGAGTTTTTAGAGAGATTACAAAATTTTCCTCGTAGAATTTCAATATTAGCATTGATAAAGAAAGGTGTAATAAATCTTTCTTGTATTTTTATTTATTTATTGTTTTCACAATCGATATGTAAAGGTACAACTATCATATTGTAGTATATTGTTTCATCTGTTAATGATTTGTTCCTTTCTTAGGCTCTGTTTACACGGTGATAGTTAACGCGATAGTTGCTGTCATGAAAGCAACTATCACATTAACTATCACCGTGTAGACTACGTGATAGATTTTGTCACGATAGAACTATCTGCCATCACGCTTATCTCATCTGACGAGATGTGTTGAGTGTTCTATCACGGTAGTCAGAGAACTCACGCGGCAGATTTTAGAACTACGACGCTACAATATGAATATTCGTTTTGCTAAGTGTTATAATTTAACATTATAATATATTTAATGTTCTTTCCAATGATAATGTTATTCAAGTTATTTTTTCTGTATGCAAGTCAAAAATGTTGGATATGGATATAACTTATAGTACAAGACAACAATGTTTGACGTATGTTAACTCTCACCGTGTAATCATTTTACACTACCTCAGCGATAGTTCTATGATGTAGACTGACATGACAGTTCTATCGTGGGAGAACTATCACCGTGTAAACAGGGCTTTATATTTAACTTTGCTTGTTTGTAATTACTGATTGCACATGTTTTAATCAATTTTGGACCCTTTTTTCAGTACTTCTTTTGATTGTTACTCCCCCTTTGATTTTTTTTTTTTTAGAATATTAATGACTTTGACTAAATAACTATTAAGACAGAAGGATGTTTAGTCTATTGTACTTTGGGACAAAAGAATATCACACTTGTTTTTATATGGGGAGTAACAGTTAAAAGAAGAACATTCCTTGTACCTTCTTTAGATTGTTACTCCCCTCTTTTATTTTTATAAGGGGAGTAACAATCTAATAAAAAGTGCCTATTTTCTTATATAGAAACCTATTTTATTTATAGATTAGGTAATTCCAATGATTATGTTATTCAAGTTATTAATATTTTCAGTGTTATTTTTTAAAAAGAAAACTAATAGATGTATGGAGAATTTCTACTGACAATCTAAGACAAAAATAAAAAGAATATCCAATTCGAAATTTATATTAAATTAATTTCACCCTTGCCACAGAATATCCATTAATCAAAAATTTAATACTACTTTTATCTGTAAAAATAATAATTATTAAGATATTATATTGTTTTGTGGAGAGTAAGGAAGTAGGAGTTGTTTGACATGGTAATTTAGCCGGGTGAATAAGTATTACCAAGTAGTAAAGTTCAAGTCCTTCCCCTTGTTTCTTTACCAAGTCTATTTATACTTTATTTATAGTCTACTACAGGTAGAAATTCTACACAAGAGAAAGTCATAAATATTATATGAGGCAGTGAAAAGGGGCAGCTAGTAGATTACAATTTCAAATACTTGAGTGTGGGGCCGCCTTTCTACAAAAACAACCGCACACGGAGGACATACCGGCCCAATCAAATAATTCTCTAATACTTTAACTTACTAAGCATCCGCATTCCAAAACTTTAGTTACTTCATTTATCTACTTTCCCAATACTATTTCATTACATTTAATAATTATTTACTTTATAATTATATTTAAGAAAGTGATAATTAACTTGAAAAAAAAAAAACACAAATTGTATCAAAAAATAAAATAAAATATTCTGTTACTACAAGGAATTAGTCTAAATTATTAAGAAAAGTGGAAATGATTGTCAATGTATATAAACTTAATGAACAAACATAGTGAATCAAATAAGAAAATTATATTCAAGTAGAAAGCAGAAGGGCTGAGAAATTAAACTCCGATCTCATAGTTTATGTTAAAGTGCTTTAAAAACGCGAGTTTCAGAACAATACGATTAATAATTAAATTCTTAAATTGTTCGGACAAAAACATAGCACATTTTATTTTATAAACAACGTTTAATAACATTTACTTATAAAACATAAGCATTATGAGATACAAAGTATCTTAAACACAGAAACACAGAGATATCGTGTAAGCCATTATAATATATATTTATAGCATTTATGTCTTGTTATTTAAAAATTATTATAATGGTCTAAATAAATAAATTATTACGAAATTACCTGATTCTTTGGAGATTATGTGGAACGAATTCCTGATGGTGATTAGGAGAGAACTAATATTATTGTATCAATTAATAGTGGTCGAAATCGGTCATTATAATAAATAAAGCGGTTGTATTTATTTCACTTTAAATTGATCACTTCAGCTTCTTAAGTTTTATTTCTTTATTTAAGTGATAAAAAACCTTCCCCGCCAGCTGACTCCATAAATACACGTGAAGTTGCTTCTTGCGTCAGAAGCGAAACGTCAGGATGCTCTTCCAAGATGTGGTCACTTAGTTGGTTTTGAACTTTGATTTCATTATCAATTGGTATATATCAACAAAAAAATAAACATTATTACGATTTTCATTGATGTATGTACACACTTTTTATTATTTTTTTGTGATACGGTCATAAAAACTTGGTATGTTATTATTATTTTATAGATGTATATATGAATGATGAGGATAAGAAATAAGGAGGGGGAAGAGTTCAGGGCTATTTGTTAGGGTATCAAGAAGAGGGAAGTATGTAAATAATGATAAGAGAAGAGGTCCGAGGGTGTAGCCTTGGGGCACACCGGACCCTAAAGTAATATCGGGGTTAATATATTCTTTATATAGTTCCTTGAGAAAGGAGGAGGGTGGAAGCAAGAATATTAGCAAGTTCTATATTACTTATAGTATAAAAAGGAGGGTGAAAATTCACCAACTCCCCCCCCCCCCCCCAAAAAAAATATATAACTAATACTTGGAAAATTGCAACACCTGCTGGACTTTGTCCACCCCTGAACACTTGCTTTACTGCTACAGCAACATGAAATCTTTATAGCTACACACACTTACGCTTTACTTATGTTGTCATTGACAGGATTCGGGTTTCCTTACAAATGGTGTTAAGGTGTGTGTATGGGTAAGGAGTTCGTCGTAGTAACATGTGTTTTAACACCCCCTCAACACGGCTTACTTACTAGTAACGACAAACACACGGAATAAAGAAAATGCTATATTATTACAACGGACGAAGGAAAATAGGGGTTGAATTTCCCCAAGTAATAGTAAAGAAATATAATGTCGTAAAAATCTGTGACACCCTCTACAACACTGGACCTTTACAGCTACCGAACTCTACCGGACCAAATTATTACTTCGTCATTTAGATTAACTTCTAACTTTAGTATCGTTGTAAACAAAGTTATATATTAAATTATGTTACTGAGGAAGTAAAAATAAATTTAATTATTAAGTCAATTTAACAAATAAGATCTTTTTGTATTAAGTACTTGTAAGTTCCAAATTATACCAGTGGACTTGTGTAAATTAAGCCAGGTATTATATTAATATACAGCATTATGTTAAGGGACTTTTACTCTTAGTAAAATTTAAACACCGAAATTACTGTCAACAAAACAATAAAATAAAACAAATAAATAAAATAACTTACTTTTAATATAAACTAAAATAACTATAATTTTGTAGGTTATCATAACTTTAATTAAAAAAAAGTTTAAAATAAAATTTCAATAATATATATATAATTTAATTTCAAATTGTTGATTCTTCAATTAATTTTACACTACCATACTTAACATCGTAACACATGGATAATTTTTCTTTAAATTTCACTTGACGTACTGAAATTAAATTGGAAAAAAATATTATCATGTATGTAGTATATATAAAAAAGGTAACTAATTTAAATAAATAAATCAAACCATTTTCACGGTCAATTTACACATGAATAAGTAAATTCTTGGCAGAGTTAAACAATTATCTCTTTCTCACTTTTAATATATATATATATATATATATATATATATATATATATATATATATATATATATATATATATATATATATAAAAATTTGTATAATATATTTACGGCCATTCATAACCTTGGTGGTAATATATTATACACATTGGTTTACAAGATATATTAAATTTTAAACCTAATTTGAATTAATATGATGTATTAATGGTATTAAATTATATGTATATGTATTTAAATACCGCTTACGGTTCAATGCACATTATAATTTTTATTTTTTTAATTTACTTTTTTTTCTCAACTTTAATAAAAAGAAATATAAAATGGTAATCTATTACTGTAAAAGAAAAAAAATCTCTGCGCGATCTCTTTGAACTAAATTATGCGCAGTATATTATTATTATTTATTTTTGTAAAATACTTTTTTACCATCTCAAGACACTTAGATAGCTTTTAAAGTATTAAATAATCTATCCAACTTATTTTCCTTGGTAAACTACTTAACTGTAGATAATGAGTTTATAACCTTAATCTTTTTCAAATTATAAAAAATTAAGATTAAAAAATAATAATAATAATAATAATACTATCCTTGTAATTTTACTCACTCTTAAAATTAAACTTACGCGTAAGTAAAAAGTATAAGGAACTGTCATAGAAGACCTGTTGTTTTTGTTTTTTTTTTCATTACAAGTATTTAATAAATTTGTTCAAAAAATAGAAGTGAAGGATAATTATTATTAAAAAGAAAAAAAATATGAACATTTAATATTAAAATTCAGAGTAATAACTTTTTTTTTTACTTGTTACAATTCATACACATGTATAATAGATAGTTTAAGAAAAAAAAAACTTTAATAAATATGTTATTTAAGAGAAAATTATTTCCAGTTAAATTTATAAAATTCTTCTTTTCATTTTTAAATGTCTGTTAAAAATAGTTTGGTATTATATTTTATTTTTATTTTATTTTTTTATTATTATTTTTCTTGATAGCAGAAGAAATAAATAATAAGATAAAATAATAAATAAGATACTTATTTCTGTAAAACTACTTAGACTTTAAATGATTACACAAACAGAGGAATGTTCCTTGTGTCAATCATATTATATATATATATATATATATATATATATATATATATATATATATATATATATATATATATATATATATATATAATTACATATATATATATATATATATATATATATATATATATATATATATATATATAGTATATAAAAAGAATTTATAGTCAACTGATTAAATTTGATCTGATTAAAGATTAAAATTTAGTACCAATTTCTTCGTAATCATGTGTAAAGTAGCTGTCCTCTCAGATCTACTTATCACTATTTTGTTTTCCTACCCAACAATGGAATTAAGAATGAAAAATTAAAAAATAAAACAGTTAAATATATCTTGTAACATCCTTCCTGTAATATTTTAATTTATTTTTTACTACGATTATACGTTCCGGGTACATAAATCTAGAGCAGTTCTTTAATCCTTTTCTTCTTTTATGTATGCTATCTTATATAGTTTAAATGAAATTAATTAACATAGATAAAACTATTTAAAATCCGAGGCTGAGAATACTGAATACTCTATTATGTACAGGGGATAAAAAAAATTCAAAGAACGTTGTGCGAATTGTTGAATTTTTATATTTTGAAAGTTCAAACTGAATAAATACATCACTTAATACTTCCTGAAAATTACTTCCTGTTTGAAATTTATAAGTAACCAAATTGAGAAAGAAATATTTTTTATTTAATTATATATTTATTATTCTTATCTACGTTCTATAATTAATGTTATTAACTACTCGTAATAATATATATTTGGATTTTTTAAACTCAAGTTCAATGTATTCATAATATACATTATTTATTTTTCATTCGAGCTTATAATATATTATGTGAAAATATTTATTTAGGTAGCTTTTCTTTCATTCATAAAACTGGAACAACTCAGATTTAATTCTTTCATTTACAACATTAAAAAAACATTTGTTATATTTACACATATTCAGTTCCATTGAGTAATTTTATTTATTTATTTTTTTTTTTTGTTTAAAATACGTTCATTGATAAATGAATAAATTAATAAATTAAGGAAAGGTCTCTCATTCATTCATAAAAATGATCTGCACTATTTCATATTTAAGTCTTTCCTTCGTAAAACATTGAACAAAATTAATACAAAAATAACTATATTTTCATTTTAACATAAATTGTCTCTCCACATAAGCTGTTTATTTTGTTTATTTTATTTTAAAAAGCTGTTTTCAGCCTTCATAATGCCATCATCATCATCAGTGCTGTAATATGGAAGAAGAAGATGATGAGTTACATTAAATAAATGAAACGTTAATGATTTATGGAAGAAGAAGATGATGAGCAGAGACCTTCAAAATGTAGCATTTATTTTTACGAAATGTGGCACTAAAAAGTGTGGCAATATGGCACTTATTTTGGTCAAATGTGGCATTTATTTTAGCTAATGTGGCATTTATTTTTCAACTTTCCACCTTTTTTTGCTTCCGTCACCTGTCTTGCGCCACCCGAGTTTTTACTTTTTTCGGGCAGTCGAGAAATGGAGCTGTGCATGCATATCATTGTGTTTGTGAAATAAGAAGGAAAAAAGGCGTTTTTGGGTTCATCGAATAATTTCAGACAAAAAGAATACTAGTTTGTTTCATACAGTGTACCCCGTATCAAAGAGGACAGTAACAATTTTTGCCGATCGTCACGTGGAACTTTCAAAGAATTGCTTAGAATATTGAAGAACAGTTTGACCAGTAAAGACACTTATATGAGGGATGCAGTCAGCCCCTGATTTGATTTCCCTTAGATTTGATTTGACCTGCCACCTCGTATGGCAGGTTGCATTCTATTCTCATTGGAAGCTTGGATGACGAAGTGTGTCACTATCCTAAGATAGGAATCCCTCATGTCACTTGGGGAATCCTCAGCACCTTGGAATCTTGCCCTGCAAGGGCGTATCTTACCTGGTTTTATGGGTTATAGCAGAACCCCTTAGAATATTTCTATTTTTTTCTCAAAACTTGGCCCAAATAAGGCAAAATGTGGCAAAAAGTGTGGCATTTTACCGAAAATCGGCAAAATGTGGCTCTTTAGCAAAAAATAGGCAAAATGTGGCATTTTAGTATGGCGCCATGGCAAAAAGGCATTTGAAGGTCTCTGATGATGAGTTACATTAAATAAATGAAACGTTAATGATTTATGGAAGAAGAAGATTATGAGTTACATTAAATAAATGTAACGTTAATGATTCATCTTATGTTGATCTCCGACGTGAAATAGACTAGACTTAAGTCATTAACTTGTCATTTATTTAATGTAACTCTAATTCTTCTACATTCCGGCACTGATGATAGCCTTATAAAGGCTGAAAGCTGCTATGTAATTCACAATAAACAAATTAGTCAGTTTACATAGAAAGACAATTTATATTATTCATTAAGATGACCCTCGTAGACGCTGTCATATCTACGATATATTTAATGTATTTTAATTCATATTTTATACATTTTAAGGTATTTTTTTTATGTTTTAAAACTTATGTAAAAATACTGTCATTATTAGATTTCATGAAAAAAAAGAAGGAAAAGAAAAAATATTGGTTAACTTGTGATTTATCGCATGCGTTAATTAAATATTAAAATTACCTCAACTCAGGAGATTTACTTATTATGTCCGTTTTTTGTCCAATGTGTTTTACCACGGACGTCGTTAAATTACGTAAAAAAAAACTCTTATTGTAAAAGTACATAAGTCTTTTTCTATGTAATTATACGCTTGTTGATTGTGCGCTAGTATTAGTTCATTGAGGTGTTTGTAACACACGTGTATAGTATATATTGCGTCCACGTGTTTATGTATGATGGATGTATAATTGTCTAATTTTCTATTCAGTGTTAAAAATCGTGTCTACAAATTATTCTCGACTTTTCTTAGTTTTTTTCCTGTTTTCCCTTTTTTTTAATAAACGAGAATCAGTGCTAAGGATCAAAAAAGGGATCACTTCATGATGTTTTTGTTTTTTTTTACAGCAAAACAAATTAATGGTATGAACTAGAATGTTTTTTTTTTTTTAGATAAAAATAGTGTTGTTTATGATAATGTCCACGCAACTGTAATTAACACAACGATGATTAAAAAGAAATAATAAAACATAAAAAGTGGTAATAAAAACAAAACATAAAAAGCACATTTAATACTGGTATGAAGTACTACCACTAGAGTAAGAATACTGAGGAATATCCTAAGATTAAAGATTACTTAACAAAAATAGGATTACCTTAAAATATGATGATTATTCTCATTGATTTTGTTATTTTGCGTCCTTATAATTCTATTAATAATGTGAGTAAGTTATAAATGATTGGTTGTTTTGATTGATATTTTGTGGTACCACATCATAATTGACTAGAGAGGTTAATAGAAAATAACACAACAATATTGTCTCCCAAATTTTATATTAATAATTAACATACGTGAGTTTCGACGTTTTATATAATCTTTAGTGTTATTATAGTAAGAGCTGAGTTTTAATCTTATTATGTTAATATACTGAAGATGATGTAAAATGTGTTTCTTTCTATTAACCTCTCTAGTCATAATTATGAGTAAGTCATAATATGTGAAAAAGTAAAAAATATTATAAGAAAATAGAGGTGGGTCGAGTTTACTGGCTTGAGGAACCCCTATTCAAACAGCGGACCTGTTTGTCAGAGTTTGAACAAAGCGGATATGTATTCAAGAAGCGAGTTTTCTTGGCCATATTATATATATAATATATATATTTAATTAATTATTAATATATATATATATATTATAATAATATACATATATATTTATATATAATATATATATATATATAATATATATATATATATATATATATATATATATATATATATATATATATATATATATATATATATATATATAATAAATATATATAATAATATATATATTTAATTAATTTAATTTATTATTACAGTCATAATTATGAATATGTCATATTGAGCATTTATGAGAAAATGAAAGATATGAGGAGAAAATAGAGGTGGGTCAAGTTTAATGCCTTGAGGAACCCCTATTCAGTTTTCATAGAGCTTGAATAAAGCGGATAAGTATTCAAGAAGCGTGATTTCTTGACCATATTATATACATTATAATTTATTATTACTTAATGCAATGCTTGCACAGAATGACACGGTTTTTAAATATTAAACCAACAAAAGAACCAAAAAAAAAGAACAACCTGTAATTCAGTGCATTTCATTGAAGCGTAATGGGGTTAGTTTTGTACCTGCTTATGTTTTTTAATAGTAGAGTATTTGAAACGATAGAACGAGACAGGTTTCGCGTGACTATGATGTTCCTTCCTTTAGGTTATACTAAGCAATAATTCCTTTTAACTGTGAAACGAAATACGGAGTTACATATAAGTCATTAAGGACTGTATAGAAGACAAAAGCAAAAGGAGAACGTTCCAGACAACAGAAATATAATGATAGATTGCAACGTCTAGTTTCTAAAACTAACACATGTCATTCTTCTCGTGGAATATTTTCCACACTATGATCTTCCTTCATTTGAATATCCGGCTTCCTTCTGACTCTTTAATTAAAAACTCACATCGTTTCCTTTACATCTTCTTCTAACATACAAAACCTTATCAACCAGATCAAATGTAAAAAAGAAAAAAAAATTATAATTCCATATTAAAAAAAAAAAAAAAAAAAATCTGAACTTTTTTTTTTTGTTCATAATTTTTATACAATTAGTTACTTCTTTTTTACTTTTTATTTATTTATAATTTATTTTCAACGTTGTTTGAACCGATTCAATACGGTAATTTTTCAGTGTAGTTTAACAATGTGTCAGTTCAATTAAGTTTAAAGTTTTTGCCTCAAGTGCGTTTAGATCTCCGAGAAAAACACGCTTTAATTTATTTGGTACAATACCCTTGTTTTTCTCAGCAATTGCAGAAAATCGTTTTAACTATGATGTTCGCTATCCTAATTGTTCACTACATTGATTGTTTGACTGATGTTTGCTATCCTCATAGTTTGACTGGTGTTCGTTATCCACATTGCTTGACTGAATTTCGTTATCGTTATTGTCTGACTGATGTTTGTTTTCCACATAGTTTGAATGATGTTCGCTATCCTCATAGTTTGAATGATGTTCACTATCCTCATAGTTTGACTGATGTTCGCTATCGTCATTGTCTGACTATAGTTTGCTATCCTCGTGGTTTGACTGATGTTCTCTGTTCTCAAAGTTTGACTAATGTTCGCTATTCTCATTGTTTGACTGATGTTCGCACTATAACACATTGTTTGACTTATGTTCGCTACCCTTATTGTTTTACTGATGTTCGCTATCCTCATTGTTTCACTGGTGTTCGCTATCCTCATTATTTGACTGATTATCGTCACTGTCTGACTAATGTTCGCTATCCTTATGGTTTAACTGATGTTCGCTGTTCTCTTATTTTGGATAATGTTCGCTATCCTCATTGTTTGACTGATGTTCGCTATCCTCATAGTTTGACTACTGTTCACTATCCTCATTGTTTGACTGATGTTCGCTATCCTCGTTTTTTTACTTGATTTACAGTCGATAGCTACATTATTGATGAATATAGCTTGTGTTTCTTTCAGTTTTAATAAGAAAAGTAACGATAATTAAATGACTTCTAATCTGTTCTGATAAACTACTTATAGATTACATGTTCTGATAATTAAGTCCTTAATAATTTTTATAGTTCAATTACTTTGATTTCATTTAATGAAAAAGGAAAATTAAGTTTTCCAATTTTTCCCCTAATTTATTTTTGATTATCTTTTTTTATTATTAAATTGATAATTGAAGAAAAGCTATTACGTTTAAGTACCTTACTTTACTGATTATTTACTTAATTATGTTTCTCTATTCGTGTATTTTTATCCTTAATTTTGATTCTTTTCTTTCTTTCTGTCTATAACGAGTCACGAAATGACATTAAACCAAAAATAATATATATATTGTCTTAACCAGTCACGAAGAGTTTTTTTAAAATTAATATTTCCTACTTTTGTTTTGTTATTTAGTGTAATTAAAAGATAATCAATATTTTAGAAGATGTCACGTCTATTGTTTAATATTTTTAATTATCCTAAATTTTCTTTTTATAAATTATTCTATTGTTTTTATGTATTAACTTAATTATTTTATTTACTTATTATATTCAAGTTATATGACAATCTTCGGACATTTTAGCTTTTACGTCTTAGTTGTTCTCTCCATTTTTTATTTTTATTTTTACGTATCCGTTTAACTTTACATATTATTATGAAATTTAGTAAACTATTTTTAACCCACTTCCGACGCAGAAAGCTGTGTGCTAACACATTTTGCATTTCCCATGACGATTAAAGTTATTAATATTTTTCAAAAATTTTCATTTAAATATATATACTATAGAATATTTGATTTTCTCTATCTTTTCTTAATTTAAATTTTTATATTTATTTATCAACAAGTGATTGTTTTGGGCTCACTGATCATGATCAACTAAATTGGTGGTAAATCGTTTGTTATGGTTTCGAGGTCATCCTAGAAACCCTTATGATTTTGGTAGTTCGTCCATCCGTCGCATCTTGGAGTATATGTCAAGACTTACTGTAGATTTACCTAGAGATTTGAAATTTGGTATAAAATTTAAACGTTTTTGCCCAAAACTAAGAAAAATATTACTAACTTGAACTCTCTAAATTTCTTCGATCAGCAAGCAATTCTTCGATTGCGATCACAATATTTCATAGTTTTGGTAATTTTTTTTTTTAATATTGAATTGTCCTTTATTGACAGTATACTCGTCAATTATTCTCTTCTATAATATTAATAATTAGGTACCCTTAATAAGTTACAAAATTTAAGTATTTTAATAAACAAATATTTAAATAACGTGGATAATATGTATATTCCCCAGCAGATTTTATTTATTTTTATTTACTAATTTGTTTTTAAGTACACAAAAAATGTCTATTATATATAATAACTTATTTAAAATAATGATTAAGGTTAATATTAAACAACTTTTTTTTAACATTTTGAAAAAAAAAAAAAAAATAGTGTTTAAAGTAGCGTAGCAAAGTTGGTTCGTGTCTAAACACGAAACGTCATTAATTAATTTATGATTTTATATGACGGTGGTCTGTCTGTATGCACATAAAGGAAATTGACTGACAGTTGTTAGATTGGCGGATTTTTTGTTCAGTATATATATATATATATATATATAAAACAATCATATATACATACAGTGTTGGCCTGTCAATCATAAAACCTAGGTCGGAGAATTGGCATTATCAAGACTACCTTCACACGCTTCTATTTGGTTATTTTTTTATTATTTTTAAATGTCAGATCTAATATAGGTATAAAAACAGTCAAGTTTGTCTGTTTTAAACATTAATATCCTTCCTCCCTTTTGCATTACAGTAGTCTATATCTCCTTATTTCACTCTATGTAGTAGGTTGTTGTTTTTTAGAGAAAATGCTTTAACCTTTTTAGAAATGTTTTTTTTTAAATATTTTTATAAGCACGGAGGGTATAATATCGGTGTGTAATCACGCACAGGATAATTTTCTCTATTAGTATGAAAAAAAAAAAAAAAAAAAAAAAAAAAAAAAAAATATATATATATATATATATATATATATATATATATATATATATATATATATATATATATATATATATATATATATATATATATATATATATATATATATATATAAAGGTAAAAAAAAAAGAAATAATGCATGGTCTTGTTACCGAAGTGATATTCTCTGTGCCATTTATGCTACAATGCTAAAGATATCTTCATTAATCTCTAATAAGGTTTATATAGGTTTAGAAAACAGACTAAGGTTATAAACCCATTATACAGCTCAGTCTAAAGGTTACTTCTTCCAACACTACATTTCTTCTTCTTTCTCTTTCTCTTCCCTTTTAATTCTCTTCTTCTTCGTGATTCGTGTTGTGTTTCGGTCATGCACAAAAATAAGAAATATGTTTTTGTATTTTTATTATTTTTTTTTTAATATACTGTTAATTATTAAAGATGCATTGAATGAAAAATAACAACTTTTAACTACAATAAACCTTATTATAGTTAAGTTTATTAGTGAAGTTGTGTGTTTTTTTGTTTTAATATTATATTAAAAACTTAAAACTTAATTATTTAATTTGACATGATTTAATTTATAGCTATCTGAACAATTTAATTAAAAATATAAGTACATATATATATTAGGTAAATTTAAAAACATTGGTCTTAATTAATAAATGTTTAAACTGTCTTATTTTAGTTTTTTTTTTTGGGGGGGGGGGGGCAGAAAAAATTTCAGTCACGCAAACAAAGATGAAAAAGACGCGTTAAAAATGTATCGCTCTTAAACATAGTGCTTAAGTTAGGATATAAAAGGAGGTTGATCGGTTTTCACTTTTTTGTATTGCATTTCGCCAATAGAAGCGCTGATGTAAATTTAAATATAGGACCAGGATGTTAGGATGTAACAAGAGGTAGCTTGGTTTTCACTTTTTAGTATTGCATTTCGCCAATAGAAGCGCTGATGTATTTAAATATAGGACAAGGATGTTAGGATGTAACAAGAGGTAGCTTGGTTTTCACTTTTTAGTATTGCATTTCGCCAATAGAAGCGCTGATGTATTTAAATATAGGACCAGGATGTTAGGATGTAACAAGAGGTAGCTTGGTTTTCACTTTTTAGTATTGCATTTCGCCAATAGAAGCGCTGATGTATTTAAATATAGGACCAGGATGTTAGGATGTAACAAGAGGTAGCTTTGTTTTCACTTTTTCAATTTGTTGAGCTAACCGCAACTCAAATTCTATTTTTTTTGTAACTATTTTGTTAAAATGGGCTCTTCATATTTTGTGTAAAACTAACTGTAATTCTTGATGATGTCTTTATAAAGGCCGAAAGCTACTTCGATAAATAAATAAGTAATATTTTACAAAGTGACACAATTTCTTTGTGTCCATCTATTAATCCAAATAAAATCCATTTTGTCTAAGATAGTTCTGTATTGTAATAATAAAAAAAAGTAGATATAGAAAAGAAGAATCCAGAAAAATGTATACATATTTTACAAATTATGAACATATTTGTTAGAGGTAATCAAAATAAAGTTTCATAGACCATGGCAAACTACCCTTAACATGAAGAAACCATTCATTGTCAATAAGGGAATCCTTAAAGATGTCTTAAAAAAGGGGGTTGATTTTAAGAAGGTCCACGTGCCCTCCCCCCTCGGTACTTTAATTTGTCTTGAAGGGTTAAACCATTCTTACTGCAGTTTAGTCACGCGCCATTTTTTTACACCCCTTTTTAAAATTAAGAATGTCTCTATATACCAATTGAATTATAATTAATCACAAGCACGTGATTAATATCTCATGGGAATAATTTCTATTGATTATTTAGTCTTTAATGTGTACATTAAGTAGTATACACTAGACTATAATTCATCATCTTTTTACCACAGTTTTGGGTAATAAAATTACTTAATTTTGGTGTTGTTCAAGATTTAAAAGAATAAAAACTAAATAAAAAATATCTTGAATTTTTTAACGCAAGAAAATATGCATATAAAAGTAGATCAAAACTGGTATTTTATTGCGGTCATGAAATCGTTAGATTTATGACAGTTTATAACCATATTTGTTTTAAGAAGGTGAAAAAAAAAACAAGAATGAACTGAGAGATATATAGAAGAACTAGAGTTGTAGCGAGTCCTTAGCCCTGGGGAACACCATGCTATATTCCCTTGTGGGTTTCTACTTCTTGCACAGGACACCGTCTCCTGCCTAATATACAGTCAGGATCAACTCTAGCACCTCCCACATCCTTACAGGACACACAGGATAACTGCAATAAGGAATAAAATATACCACCCTAGTATAACACCACACCCCTACTCCTTATAAGTAAATAAAATATATATACAACTAGCTATATTATCATCCAGATGTCCTTCATAACAACTTAAATACACTGTAATATATGGCTAGTAAAAACCAACTTAAAACATAGAAACAGAAAAAATTATTTAAAAAAAAAATACACATAGGTGATTAAAATTAGATTATATTTAATAATTTATAATAAATAATAATTATTAATTCTCATATATGTAAGTAATAAATCTATAATCAATTTTATTATAAATAATAATTTGTATTCTCAATTACCTTGTCTTCATTAATTATAATTGAGACAAATCTTACCACATATCAATTCTCCAAGTTTTTTTTTTATTATTTCAATATAATTTATTTAATTGGAATAATTTAATCAAATGTCTTAATAATAATTGCTTATTGATTATTATAAACTGTCGTTAATTATTTTATATGTATATAATATTAGTTAACATTCAGAATTAAAAAAAAAAAAAATCCACTTCAAAATTTGTTTTTTTTTGAAGTGTTAACATATTAATAAATCGTTGAAATGAGGAATAATTTGGTTGACATCAATTAAATATGTCGACATGACATGTTTTACATGATGTAAGTAAATAACTCGACATCTCAAGTTTATTTACACATCATTTATAATTATTACAATTAATGTGAAGATATTTTATCTTTCATATAAATAAACAATTAGATATGACATCTTCAAATTTTTAATTTCAAAATAACATTTTACGCATAGAGAATTATTATTTTATAATAAGTTGAATAACTTATAAGTTTTTGGTAGTTTTCATACTACGGAAAGATTAAATTTTATTTTAAATCAAATTATAATTATCAATCACTTAGGGAGACATACAGAGAAAAATAGACCTCCGCACCGGGACTCGAACCACGGGTCCTCCTATAAATCCGTTACAGGTGCTTTTACCATATAGCTATTAAAGTAAATCAGACTTATCGATTAAAAACAATGAATTATTTTGAAACATTTCTAGTTCTAGAACTGTGATTTCTATTTAGCTATTTCGCTAAATAGAAATCACGGTTCTAAAACCCCTGTTTCTAATTCTATTTAGCTCATACTTAGTGGACTTTGGCCGTCATATTTCGTACATAGAACTTACTCTTATAATTATAAAACAGTTCATATCATCGCAGAGTTTAAAATATAATTCCATTACTAGAAGTTTATATAATTTATATAATCTAGAAGTGTCCCAACAATGAACTTCGAAATAATTTGTTATTGCTAAGCCAAGGCAACCACATTTATTTCAATAAAAAAAAAAATGGTTTTTGATTTGTTAGTCTTTATATAGATATATGATAAGTTATCGGAACCAGTGGCTCTTTAATTAGTCAGCCTATTTTTCCATCCTTACTTTTATATATAATTGCATCCGAGCTTACCGAAGATAACGGAAGCTATATGATCGTTCTGAAGAACCAAAATAATTTATGTCTCCAATTTCAAAAATTCCTAAACAAAAATCCGTTTCATGGAACATTTTTGGATCCGTGTCTATCTGTCGCTTAATTATTGCGAACCAACATATCATAAAAATTGATGGTCTGATTTTAATGAAATTTGGATGGAAGGTTATAATTAGTCTATTGTTGGTACCTTATAAGTTTCAACCTTCTGCGCTCGGTTTCTTTTCGACATGCGCACAAACATACATTTATATCTTCATGTGATTTATATAAAATTCGTTTGGAAAGCACATTTTTATTAATTTACTGTTTTCTTCTTTAATATGATTTCTTATAAAAAAAAAGACATAACACATTATAATATTTTATTAATTAATTTAAAAATAAGTATATATTTATATATATATATATATATATATATATATATATATATATATATATATATATATATATATATATATATATATATATATATATTATACTAATTTGTATATGAAGGCTATAAGCCATGCAGTGTGATTTTTATGAACTATTTAATATAACAAATGTTTATATATAAATATTATAATAGGTGAAAAAGATGTAGAAGTGAATGAAAAAGTATATAAGTAGGTCCCGTTACTTTTATGAATGAATATAAATACATACATATTATAAAAATATTATATTATCTCATGGAAATTATTGTTTTAAATATTCTTTTTTATATACATACATAAACTATGCGAACAGATACATGGTATTCTGTTAGTTTTTGTTATAATTATGTAGTTTTCATGGTTCGTTGTACTAATATTATTTTAATATTATAGATTGAATTACCTGTTACAACTATATGCATGTAACAAGATTAATCGAAACGCTGGGGAAATCAAACAATTTCTTTTTTTAAAGAAAACATTATAGTCCACAGGCCACCATAAGAAGTAAGTCGCTGATTGATAAAGTTTTCTTACCTTATGGAATCGCTTATTTATGCCGTGTCCACCGATGAATTGGGTATATGGCAACTGGGCGCTGGGCCATTTCTTTTTTGTTTGCATGCCAAACTTGCCCTTGTGTGGAAACATTGAAAAGAGATAGATAAAATTTTGATTGTAATAGGATCGTTTATTTAAATTATTTAAAAAACAGTGGTACACGTGGCCACCGATACGAGTGGGCCGTTTGGGGTGTTCACCGCCCCAAACATATCGCTCTGCGGGGACGTTGAAAAGAAAACGGCCCACTCGTATCGGTGGCCACCTTTACCATTGTTTTTTAAATAATTTAATTAAACGATCGTGTGAAAATCAAAATTTTATCCATCTCTTTTCAATGTTCCCGCACAAGGGCAAGTTTGGCATGTCAACAAAAAAAAGAAATGGCCCAGCGCCCAGTTGCCATATACCCAATTCATCGGTGGACACGGCATAAATAAGCGATTCCATAAGGTAAGAAAACTTTATCAATCAGCGACTCACTTCTTATGGTGGCCTGGGGACTATTAATATTTTCAATTTTAACGAACGATATTTGGTTGAGCTAAATGATATCAAATCGTTTACTAGTATGTATATGAAGGCTATAATCCATACAGTGTGATTTTTATGAACTATTTAATATAACAAATGTTTCTATTAATATTATGAATAATATCAAAATATGAATTTAGATTGAATTACAATACTTATATCTCTCAGTCATTAACTTGCTGCTATATTTCGTCATCACAGAGCACCTAGGGTTTCTTCGGCACCTAGATTCTAGATGTTCCCATTTCAATTAGGACAGTTCCTAAATAATTTAAGTTTTAAATTGTAACTTTTCATGAAAAAGCAAATATTAATTTCGTGATTATTTTAACAATGCAAAGAAACATAAACAAGTAATAAAATAGACTGTCAATTGGTGTGGCACATAGCTTCCTCGTATCCTATCCACATATTTTATTGATTTTATGCTTTTACAAGCTATTATTTGTCTAATTGGTTTAATTGTTTCCACCGTTTTTTTTTAATCTGTTAAAATTGTTTTGATTTTTTACACGAATTAAAGTATTAATTTAGCAAAAGTTAAAGAGCACAGACGGTTCAAATTATTATGGGGCTATCTGCGGCTTATCTTTCGATAAACTATATAAATGTTTCATTCTAATCAGATAAGTACTTTTGAAGATATAGGTATAAATAAAGTATGTTCCTGCGCATGTGGAAGAGAAACAAATAGGCGTAGAAGGTTGAAACTTATATGGGACCAACAATGGGCTATAGTTATGACCACCACCCAAATATCATTAAAAATGGACATGTAGTTTTTAAGATATGTTGGTTCGCAAAAAATTGAATGACAGACCGACAGACAGACACGGAACCAAAAATGTTCCCTGATGTCTGAAACGGATTTCTGTCTTTTAATTTTTGAAATCGGAGACCTTTAAATTTGTTTCGTTCTTCAAAACGATCGCATAGCTTCCGTTACCTTCGGTAAGCTTGGAAGCAAAATAATAAATTACTTCTAAGTAAACCTATACACCTTTTTTTTTATAAAGTCCCCGCTGATATATTTAAAAAAAATATGTATCTCTTCTTTAAAATGTAATCGCAAAGAATAAAAAAAATTATCGCTTAACAATATTTTTTTTCCTTCATGAAATGTAATAAAAAAAAGCGTTAGTTATCTTCATAATTAATTATTATCTCTTCATTTCTACAATTTAATAGAAAAAAATGAATTTTCGGAAGCAATAAAATACTACAAAAAAATAATATATATATTTAACAAAAAAAAAAAATGTATTATCATTACTTACATTTTTAATTGGATTCTAGAAAAATATTATTATATATTATACATATATATAAAAATTAATTGGATTTTATTTAACAAAATGTAAAAATAATTATTAATTTTTATAAATGTCTAAATTAGATAAAATTATCATATAACTCATCCCTATCATATTTATTTAATAGAATTTAATTACCTTGTCTTTTAATTTTACAAATTAGAAGAGAACATTATATTTCTCAATATTTTTTTTTTTTTTTTTTTTATTATAAAACATGAAAAATTTATTATTATTATTATTATACCGTATAAAAAATGTAATTGTTCATTTAATTATTTTATTACATTAACATTTAGCGTGCAATTGTCGTGATATATATTTTTTTCGTAATTTATATTTTCTTAATAAGCAAGAGTTAATTAGGAGTCAAGACAATTAAGGTAAAATAATAATTTTATTTAATAATTAATAATATTAATAATATTTATAAAAATAGTCTGCCAATTAGTTTGGCACATAGCTTCCTCGCATCCTATGCTAGAAAGCTGTCCTTTTGGATCCTATCACGTACTTTATTAATGTTATGCTTTAAAACCCATTATTGTTGCCCATTATTAAAGCTATAAGCTATGTGATCATTTTGAAGCAAGATCTTGTGATCTTTTTGACGAGCAATCATGTAATCGTTTTGAAGAACGATCATGTGATTTTTTGAAGAACGATCATTTTTTTGCCTCAGATTGCAAAAATTCCAAGACATTAATCCGTTTTTGACATCACAGAACAATTTTGGTTCCGTCAGTCTGTTTTTCTGACGGTCTGTCTGTCGTTTAATGTTTTCGAAATAATATATTATCTCAAAAACATCAACTCGTCCGATTTTAATGAAATTTGGATTAAATTTAATAATTAGCCCATTGTTGGTCCGATATAGGTTTCAAACCTTCTGCGCCAATTTGTTTTTATTCCACAGGCGGACAAACTTAATTGGAAACCAAATAAATTTTCGTTCTTCAGAGTCATCTAATAGCTTCTGTTATCTTTAGTAAGTTCGGAAACAATATATTATTTATATAAATATATAAGTATATTCGAAATAAGTATCTTAATAATTTTACTAATTGTACATTTTTTTTTCAACTGAAGTTATTGCAAGACAATCAAAGTATTGATAATTTTAAAGTCAATAAACCACAATTAGTTGTAACTTAAATGATTTGTGACCGGTCAAAATCAATATAAACTATTAATAACATTAATCAAATAATATTATTAATTATTTCTAAAGTAATAATTTAAAAAATTATGAATATTCTACTGTCAATAGAAGAAAATTAATGCAAATAAAGATACTATAGAAATTGTTTTTGATTGTAGGTAAACATGATTTAGGATGTATCGACATGTAGAACATGCCACTTGAAAACTTCAGACATCATGTCCATATATATATATAATTATGTTTAAAAATGCTTTTATTTCCCTCTTTAAAAAGCGACTGATTAGACATTAATGTTAAGCTATAAACATGTTAAATAAAATGTTAATATTATGTTTAATAAGATAAGCTTAAAGTACAATCGTAAAAATATGCGGCTTGTTTTATCATATCAATGAGTACACATAGGTTTGTACAGATATTGACAGGAAAAAAAAAAATATTGAAACGCATAAATGCCCTCTTTTTTATCATTGGATAATCGTCGAAACCTTTTTTTTCTTGTTATTTCGATAATGATGTTTAATTTACGTCACATTACTGTCATTCTACATCGAGCTTCCTCAATTTTTTTTAAATTTTAATTTATATACATATTTCGTTAAATCATTAGCTTTGTAAAGGTTCTAAACGTTTAAATAGTTTTAATTTGAAGTCAATATTATATTTAATGAGTCATTTGTTGCTAAAATGAGTAACGAAGCAATTGCTTCCGTATTATTCTTTATTATTATGCAAAGAATCGAATCCATTTCTTAATACAATATTAACAAAATAAATAATAAAATCATTCTAAAAAAAAAATGATCCCAAATAAGGTATAGAATCAGATAAATATAGTAAGTCTGGTCTACTTAGAAAGTTGTAGACTTCGACTTTTTACTAAGAATAAATTTCACAAATTTCGCTATAATTCAGAATATTTACGATTGAATTTTTAAAAAAATAGTGCGCCAATTAGTGTGGCACATAGCTTCCTCACGTCCTATTTTTTAAATCTGTCAAAAAAGATTTGATTATTTTACATGAGTTATAGTATCAATTTAGCAAAATTTAAATTGAACTGTGGCTATCTGCGGGCTACTTTTGACAAACCATTCAAATTTCATAAATATCAGATGAGTACTTTTGAAGATATAGGTGTAAATTAATGTATGTTTGTGCGCATGTGAAAGAGAAACAAATGGGGGCCAAAAGGTTGAAACTCATTTTGGACCAACACTGGGCTAATTATGACCTACCATCCACATTGCATTAAAATTTAACGAGTAGTAGTTTTAATGATTTGTTGATTTTCAAAAATTTAGTGGCAGACCGACAGACAGACAGACATGAAACCAAAAAGAGAATCATCAAAAACAAATAATTGAATCTCACAACGTTTTCACTGTTGTTTTCTCTAGTTTTCATGTAATACTAGGTTATAATAAAATTCTATAATCGTTTTTTCATTCTCCAAAATATCGATTGTTTAAGTCAAGTTGAATTTGGATGGAAGTTTGGTTGGTTATTTTCCCCCGAGTTGAAGACAGAAAAGGTACTGGAGATGTAATGATGTCCAGTCTCCCTTAATGTGAGGGTTTTAAATGCAAAGGCAACGTAAATAATGTACTTAGGGTCGAAACCTTCGAGGAACCTATCAAATTTTCATGTGGAGTCCTCCAGGATCCTGTAGGGGTCGCTTAGAAACACAGGGAGAGCGGTTTTCCCAAGACCCCAATATGTAAATACATCGGATGCATGCAAAGTCCTATGTAGAGGGTCATCTTGGACATGTTGCTAAAATAAACATGTAAACGGTTTTTTCTTAAAAATAAAAAAAAAAAAACCCGCTGCTGTATATTTGCATGGTGCATAGCTTAGGGTCCCCTCACAAGCTGGACTAGCCCTAAATATTCATGTCTTCATTGAAACAAGTCCAGCTGTTCCCAGACCCTTCCTGGACCTACCCTATTTCCAATTTACATCATCTCAAACACCCACACAGTGACTTAATAATTTCAATGTCCATGTAAAAAATATGTGTAAATTTAAACATTATATACACTATTTAGTAAAGAAACTCGACTGGAAGTATCCTTTTTGTTCAAATCCGGCTTTCAAATGACAGAGTTGAACCTCATTCAATTTCTACCCTGACTCTTTCTATTTCATATGTCCACTTGTATCACTAGCATAATCATGTGATAGTGTTACTAAAGATGACCCACTATCATGGTCGCGGGTTCGGACCCCACGTTGGGCGCCAATTATTGTAACTGTCAAGGAGGTTCAAATGGGCATCCACCACTAATGGTACTTAATATGACCACTAGTAATACTAAAGATGACAACTAGTGGTACTAAAGATGACCACTAGAGATAATAAAGATGACCAGTAGTAAGGATTCTAATGTGCACTAGTCAAAAGTAACAAACATTAAGATTTACCGACATTTCGAAAAATATATTTCTTTCTTCAAAGTATAATAAGAATGGAATGACAGTAATATATAAAACTTTTTTATTTTAATTTTGACTGATCCTTGCTATCCACAAATTCCATTTAATATTAAATTAGAACAATTAAAACAAATAAGTTAAAATATTCTCATAAGAAAATCATTGTTTTTTTATTAATTTGAAGATGAGGTATGTATATTTGTAGTAAGTTTTTGCCTACCTACTGGCGCCTCTACCGTCCTGAGCTGCAATTAAAAAGCCAAACCTTCTTGCCTTTAAGACAAAAACTCTTTTAAAAACTGCTTTTTCCCCACTCCACCTTAATTATCCCTTGGTCTCTGATGTAGAGACGGTGCCGACACTCCTTTTTTACGAAAAATCATAAAATTCCAAACCAATAAGTAATTAGTTATTATTTTATTGCCTCTCATTTTTTTTTTTTTTTTTTTTTTTTTTTTTTTTTTTTTTTTTAACAACAAGAACTTCTGACAACTATTAAATGTACTTTATACTGAAAGATAAAAAAAAGTACTTGGTAAAACACAAAATAATAAACTTAATAAGAAAAAGTTATTTCGATTTTTTTTTTTTTTTTTTTTTATTAAAAAAATAAAAATGACGCATTTAATACTTTGAATAATGTCATGTTTGATTACAATCATCTAGTGTAAATACATTTAATGTTTTTATGTCTAGTTTTTAAATATGTGATTAATAATTTCTAAGTTGGGCTGTTTAAAATGACGTAGTTGAGTTTCGTTGGATAATTGCTCTTTGCCGTAATAAAAAGTAACTTTAAAATAAAACCTTTCAAAGTTAAAGATTATTACAAATTAATTGTTATTGCAATTAAAGTGTTGTATTCATAACTCTTTTTGTTCCTATTTTTTTCCATCTCTCTTTATCTTTTTTATGATTTTAAATTTTTTAAATAAAAAAATCACATCATTTGTATAATTAAAAAAAAATAAATGCATAAAAGAATTATTAATATTGTTTATTAAAGAAGTAGATAGTAAATGTATTCACACAGGATAAAAAAATTAATTATTATATCATTAATATTGTTATTAAAGAAGTAGATAAAAATGTTCTGCACAACAGATATTCCATTACAGGTCAACTCAATATTAAACATTATTTATCTCATTTGAAGAAAAATCATTATTAATTTTATAATTAGAGATGAAAGAAGAAACAGATAGAATATTGGACTTAATGCGTCCAAGAACTGCGTAGTCTTCAGTGGAGCAATTGCTCACCTCTATGTATTTAGAGGTGCATGGTAATCTTTTGTCCTCTCTTCTATTATAATTAATAATTTATAGAATTTGAGGATAGCTAATTACTTGTTCCGAAGCGTCGGAAAAACCAACAATTTAATTATTACCTTTGACTGGTCCTTGCTATTCCCAAATTATATTTAATTGATAGTCAATATCCGTATAGTTATCTTTTTATTTTTTGCTTCCGAGCTTAACGAAGGTAACGGAAGCTATATGTACTAATATTCGTTATTATACTACTCGCTATTCTATACAGTTCGCTATTCAATTTCTCGTTATTATACTGATTGCTATCCTAACTACTCTCTATTCTACTACACGCTTTTCTAGTGTTTGCTATTCTACTGCTCGTTATTCCTGTTCGTTATTCTACTTCTCGTTATCAGACTGCTCGCTTTTCTAGTGTTTGCTATTCTACTGCTCGTTATTATACTGTTCGCTATCCTTCTGTTTGCTATTCTACTCCTCGCTATCCTATACAGTTCGCTATTCTACTTCTCGTTATTATACTGCTTGCTATCCTACTACTCTCTATTCTACTGATCGCTCGTTACTTACTTTCTAGTGTTTGCTATTCTACTGCTCGTTATCATACTGTTCGCTATCCTTCTGTTTGCTATTCTACTCCTCGCTATCCTATACTGTTTGCTATTCTACTCCTCGCTATCCTATACAGTTCGCTATTCTATTTCTCGTTATTATACTGCTTGCTATCCTACTACTTTCTATTCTACTGCTCGCTTTTCTAGTGTTTGCTATTCTAATGCTCGTTATCATAATGTTTACTATCCTACTACTTACTATTCTACTGCTCGCTATCCTGTTCGTCATCCTATACTACTCGCAATCCTTCTGTTCGCTATTTTAATGTTCACTATCATACTGGTTGCTATGCTCAATGTTTATTTAATTCTAATATTGTAATGTGTTGGGATTGGTTGTGGTTTTCTATTTAAAGTCTGTGAGTGATTCTATGTAATGTATGTTTATATTGATTATGTGAGAAGATGAAACAGTCTATTTTACAGTGAGTCTCCGTGTAGGGGTGGTTTTCTCCAGGGCTTCCTATATGTCCAAGTCTTATATAGAGGGGTCGGTTTATTCAGATTATCCTGTGTAAGACTTCACCAGTTGCTCTATATATGGCAAGATGTTTCCCCCCTGGTCAGTGGGAAGGAGTGGGTCCTAGAAGAGTTATGTTCCCAGTGCGCCCTCACAGCGCCCCTGGGGCCTACTTGTTACCGAGACGGGCGCCATATCTCAACCCTCACTCTTATCAGATTCCCCATTACCCGATCTAACGTAGTTTGAGTCGGACCTAGAAACCCTTCCTTATCTCGAGCACCTCGCATTAACCTAATCCTTAGACCGGCCACCTTCATATATTAAAAAACAGCCCTCGGAGAACCTAACCATCCCCCGATAACCTTCCCTAAGTACATTAAATAGATTAAGCACAGCTTCGACTCTAATCACTCCATTACCAATCTATCGACAGTATTATCTATACTTTCCATTAGATCCGTCTTCCTTTCCTAAACAACTCTATGTCATTTGAAGCTAAGTTAAATACAGAGAATGAATTCTTTATCTATAGGGACTGATAAAAACAAAATTAAATTCAAAATGCTAAAATTTAATTTATTATGTATTCATGTTTGTTTCTATAGACAAATCAGTTTAATATTGAAATATTACAATATCAGAAGTCAGCGTCATACACACACATACATATATATATATATATATATATATATATATATATATATATATATATATATATATATATTATCTTTTATACTTTCTGGTTTTAAACTGCAAATTAAAAAGCGATTAAAAGAAAAAAAAAAAAACAGAACTAAAGTAAACGGAATGCTTAAGAAAAGAAAAAAAGAAAAACAATATATATATATATATATATATATATATATATATATATATATATATATATATATATATATATATATATATATATATATATATATATATATATATATTATATATATATATGCAGGTAGTTATTGGAATGATGTTATAAAAGTGCATCCTGTTGGTACTCTGATATGATAGAAATGAGATATTAAGCAGACTATGTGAGTCTGGGAGCGTATGAACAAGGCTGGTTCAGTTGCAGCTAAAGAGTAATTATATGGGACCGCGGTGCATTATGCAACTTACCAGCTGCAACAAATGCAGTTCCTTATACACCTGTTGCACTTTATAACGGGTTCTAACATCTCTCACCAGCGCTATCTATACAGCAAACAATCTATACTAACTATCCATCTTTCTAATTTACTTTTTCATCTTTTTATTTTCTTTTATTTGTTTTTAAATTCTTTATTTTATTTCTATCTTTTTTAAATTTCTATAATATTCCTTTGATTTCTCATTTAATTTTATATTAAGTTATTAATTTATCCATTTGATTTGGTTTCTTTATTTTTATTATTAAATATTTTTATTTAGATGTCATGACAGGAGATCTTGTGGCACTTATTTGGATTGTTACTCCCCTGTGTTTTTTAAGAATATATATGTCTGACTAAATAACTAGCAAGACGAAGGGATGTTTAGTCTAATATACTTATGGACAAAGGAATATCACACTTCTGTTTTTATAAGGGGAGTAACAGTCTAAAGAAGACCATTCCGTATACCTTCTTTAGATTGTTACTCCCCTCTGTTTATATATATATATATGTATATATATATATATATATATATATATATATATATATATATATATATATATATATATATATATATATATATATATATATATATATATATATAAGCCGAGTAACAGTAGTAGTGCCGATCTTGTTTCGATCCCTGGTCGTAATCGAATAATAAAATACAAGATCAAATAAAAGATCCTTATACATCGATACAGATACAACAAAAGATGTTTCTATAAACCCGTTATAAATCTGTCAATCATTTTGAAAAGTACTTTCATGTTTACAGTTGTAAAAATAAAGAAATACAGCAATGATATATAAAATTATACCAGATTTCCCTCTATTAAATAGACAATTGTCGAAATGTACGTGATCTTGACGAATCAATTGTTTAAAATGTTTGTTGTTAACATTTTTATTTTGTTTTCCATTTTTGAAATTTTAGTTTGATTATATTTTCCATTTTGGAACTGCAATTTCTTTGTAATCTCCGTAAGTAAAATAGGTTGTTTTGAATGTAGCCAATTAATGGCTAGATTGGCAAGGTGCCAAAAAACATAAACACTTACTTATTTAATATAAGAACTTATTTAAAAATTAACTTAAAAATAACGTTATTATAATTGTTATTATTTCTGTAATCAGTTATTTATTTATTTTAAACATTATTTTTTATGTTACCTTTGGAGAAGGTGAGGAAAAGTAAAAAATCATTTTATAGACAATAAAAGAATTCATAATTAAGAAACCTATAAAGCATTTAATAAAAATAGAAGTCACTAATAACAATTCAAGTACTAATTATTAGTTATGTTTAAAAAAAAAATTCTAATAGTATTTTTTTTTAATTTCCTTCGTATTGAAATCAAAATGTACGGTACTTCTTTAGATTGTTACTCCTCTATGTTTTATTTTAGAATATTAATGACTTTGACTAAATAACTATTAAGACAAAGGGATGTTTAGTCCAATATACTTTGTGACAAAGGAATATCACACTTCTGTTTTTATTAATAGAATAACAGTCTAAAGAAGAACATTCCGTACACCTTCTTTAGATTGTTACTTCCCTCTGTTATCTTTATAAGGGGAGTAACAATCTAAAGATGTGCCAAATGTACATTTATAATGTGAACAAATAAATTCAACAAAACAGTTAAATGACAGGCGCTTTTAACGACTTTATAAATTCTTTGTTGTTGTTTACTTTATTTCAAATTTAATCGCTAAAATTTATTGATTTGTCGGCTAATATTAACGATTTTTTTAAATTATCGACTGATTATTCCATTGTATAGGGAATTATATAATCTGTGCGAATTTCATGTTTCTAGGTAGTCGGGAAGTGTGCCAATTTTAGTTTACAAAATTTGGAGACAAAAAAGATATAAGTCAAAGTACGTTAAACAGAAGCGTGTAAAAAAAAAAATCAATTTCTTTCTTAATACATGTCTACTTATAACGGATAATTAATTAAAAATTAAAAAATAAATCAATTTATTTCTTAATACATGTCTACTTATAACGGATAATTAATTATAAATTAAAAAATAAATCAATTTCTTTCTTAATACATGTCTACTTATAACGGATAATTAATTATAAATTAAAAAATAAAAAGTGCATTGAGCTCCGTACAATTTAATTTATATAAACTATTTTATTAGTAATGTCTTTTGATAAGAAGTGAACGAACTTAAAAACAAATTAATTTGCTTCGTAGAATAATTTTTCACTGACTTCTCCACGTTGCATTCGTAATAAGTTTTATTGCAACTATAAAATGCAAGTTTTTTATTGTTTATTATATTCATTTCGAGTGTAATAAACCCGTCAGACCTGATATAAGTGGTGAAGATGTGATTGTTATATATAGTTTCATGTATAATTCGCATAATGAGAGTGCGGAGTAACGATGTCTGGGATCATTATCGCTGCTATGATTCTTAACAAGCTCATTGCTCATTTTTACTGGCAGCAGTGCCTCTGTAAAATACACTTCATTACCTCTGTTTAATCATTATGCTATTTTTTTTTACAAATTAACAGACTGTTAATAAGAGATTTTGTTCGTTTATGAAAAAAAAGAAGAAACCGAAAATCATCTTTATCTCCAGTAGGAAGAAAAAAATGTCTTCTGTCAAAAATTTGACAGAAGAAGTAAAACCAGGGAGAAAAAGAAGGATTGCCAACTTAATGATTTTATAAATAGTAGAGAATGAATTGCTAATGTAGTGAAGTTGTTGAAATCAGGTTGGCGACACTGCTTTTTCGACCTTATTTGTAATTTGAGCTTATCATTGTTTAAACCTGCACCTAAATAACCTTATAACTGATTTTAATTGCAATTTATTTATTTTTAATATTGAATCTCTTATATCTGCTATTAAAAGTGCTAACAATAATTTATAGAAGTTCAGTAAAGCCGATTTGTTTATTACCAATATAACGTATGCATGATTTTGTTTTTTCTCTTTACTGGTGATAAAGTATTGTATGTACCTCGGGAGTAAAGTGCTATAATTCCCCTCGCGATAATTATCTCCCTCGGCTGCGCCTCGGGATTTAGGGATCATGGTTCCTTCGGCTTTGCCTCAAGAACCAACTTCGCTCAGGGAATAATGGCTTACTTTACTCCCCAGGTGCATAAATAACTATTTAATATTTATTTTTTTGGAAAAAAAATTCCATATTACGTTCATTCTAAGTATAAAAATTAACCATTTTGAATTGTTAACGGTAAAAAAAAAAAAATAAATAAATAAAATGCAAATTAATTAATAAAATAGGTTGAAAACCATATTTATTTAATTAAATGTTATACACTAATACTTAATGCTCCAAATATAATAAAAGAAAATATAAGAAAATTTCTTCACCGCCAGTAAGAGTGGTTAAAGTTTGTAGGCACAAGCGAACATGGTTTGCCGATCTTGGTTCGCAAGAACCATGTTCGTTCTAAGTTCGTGACGAACATGGTCACCAACTTCTGATTGGAACTCGGTTCGCCGAACTGAGATCGGCTAACCGCAAAACAATATCGTTGTGAAAGTGCGGAAGTAAACAATTATAAAGTTTTAATATATCGTTAGAATTTTACTCTACATTTCATTATTTTGTTTAATTTTTTTATAAATTTACTTTTTTTAAAAAAAAAATTATATTAATTATCTATTTAAGAATTTGGTGATATGTTAAATTCTAATGTTTATTTTTTAACTTTCTGTTACAGGAGTCGAGTCCATTATTAAACAAGAGAAATATCCACCGTCCCCCGCACCTAGCGGTAAGTTTAACAACTATTTTATTTCAGTCTAATTGTTAAGTTTTGATGCAATTGTATGTTATATTTTAAATTAAGTGAAAAATATATACGTTAATTATTCAATATTATTAATATTATAAAGGAAATAATTAATTATTAATTATTTTAAATCTAATGGAGGAGGCATAGCTTGAAATGAATTGAAACTTTTTTCACTTTCATAGCTATTTAGAATAAGAAATAAAAGTGCTGAATATTTTTGCATGGATTTGATTTTAGAATTTTGAATCTCTTATTGTGGCATTTGAAAACTTTTTGTTGTTTTTTTATCTTCAAGAAAAAATAAATTGAATTCTTGTGAATTCTAAAGTAGGATTGTGGAAATAAGATTTAATTTTGTTTTGTTTTATTTTGTTTACATTTCGTCAAAGTCTTGAAATGAAGTAGACATGTGAATGAAAGGAAGAGGGGATTTTTGTCTTTGTAAGAAGGTTAAAAATCAGGGGGGGGGGGGGGCAGAGTCCTTGGAAGGAAGGATTGGGTTGCGCTCATTAATTCAAAAATAAGTTGAGAGCTCTGAAAGTTGGAAGAAGTTGAAAGAAAGAAGTTTCAAAGCTGATTGATTATTGAAAGGTCGCCGCTACCGGTGTCTCTTTCAGTTCCCTCTGAACTTCATTCAACTCACTAAAGTTTTTGCCGCTTTTAGTAACTCGCATTGCTTTATCCTTTTCTTTTCGCTTATTCACTCTCTCAATCCTTCTTTTTCCCCCTTAAAGTTCGAATCTTTGATATTTTAAACTTTTAAATGAAGCTAAGGGCGGCGAAACATCAAAAAACACATCTTTTAAAGTGATTTAAAAAAAAAAAACGAAAATAAGTTTTCAAGAGTAAATAAAAATTCGATTCTGTTTTTTGAAAAATCTTCTTGAACACTTAAAAACATTGAGCCCCCGACTTCATTTGAAAAAAATGAACATTTAATTTAATTACCCATATTTATTATTTAAATTTGAAAAAACTACATGTATCTAATTATAATTTTAAAAAATCGTGTTTTATAAGCTGTTTTAAAGTTTACTAGGCATTCGCGTGGCTCTATCATTGAAGCGAGTTTAATACTTTAAATATTAGACAGTAGTTAATCACGATAAGTTGATAGTTACAGAATATGATTGCAATAGAGAGCCGTGTAGTGGGAGAGAAGTCTACCTTTCTACATTCCTTTACTTACATGTTCCGTCTATCTGCACTTCAACTTTTATAAAATGTATCGCTTCACAACTCAAAAACTTCTACTTGTATCAAGTTGAAATTTTAGATGCCTGTTTCAATTGTGCTTTAGATGTATATGAAGTTTTATTAAAATCGTTGCGTTAGAACCTATATAAGATATCGGTAAAAACGTTGTTTTCTGTATATTAAACTTTTAGGTCCACTTTAATAGTTTTAACAGTCTTTATTAATTCATAGCAGTGTTGCTGTTGGTTTTACTAAAAAATATTTTTTGAAAGAAATGTTTGTCTCATCGAATAGGTAATGATAGAATCTTTCCCCGTCTGAAATTACAATTTTACATTTGAACCTCTTGTTTATAAGCGAGCGTTGCGCACAAACTCTTGGACGGATCACGCTGTCCAACGAACTTTGCCTGAGCATTAGTGAAAGGAACTCGAGTACCAAATGTCAACATAATCGTTCAACTTTTACTCAAGTTATCGTTCGGACACGTCAAAGTTACACACTGACAGACAGACAAGATGCATATTTTGTTGAATGTAAGAAGCTCGGCTTTACCTTGCTTCAATTATTAATTTTATCTTTAAAAACATAAATTTAATTATTATTAAAAAAAAATGTATAAGCAAAAGCAAATTTATAAAAATATAATTATTGTTAAAGGGAATGTTATAATATAAAGGCGGCATTATGATTAAAGAGAAGTATAAAGCGGATTGGCTAGAACTGTTAATTTATAGATTATTAATCTATCTTGGCTTGATCTTTATGGTTTTTATTACTGTCATTTTCATTCCAGAATAGCACTTAGTTTCTTAGTAATTACAGACAGACAAGTGATTCCGTCTGTCTGTATTTTTATCTATTAGTTTTTAATTGGATTTTTTTTTTTTAGTCGTTTTAAAGATTGATTGTAATAAACAAAAGTCTATTAACTGATCAAGTTTATTTCTTAAATGTTGGTTGAATAGAATGCAAAGAGTGAATTTGATCAGTTAATTGGCAAAAAATATAATAGCTAAATGTGCACTTGTGTGTCATATATATTTAATATAAGGGTTCGTTCCACTTTTATTTCATCATTATCATGTTGAATGTTCAACTAAAGTGTAATTACAACAATTAAGTAATGTAATAATAACAATTATGTTGCGTAGTAATAACAATTACGTAGTTTAATAGTTTAGTATTATTAACAATAACTTTATGCTAGAATGTAAGGTAAAATAATAGGTATTTTATTAATAAGGCAATATGGGGACAACAATGTTAAAAAGATTGATGGAGGCAGATATTTGTGTTTAATGAAATTTGAATTTATAACGTTACTAAAAGGAACTTAGGTACAAATTAAGGAAATACAATAATTACGTAGTGTTATAATAACGATTCCGTAGTGTAATAATAACAATAACGTTGTTTAATAATTTAGTATTATTAGCAAAAAATTTGTGCTAGAATTTTAGGTAAAATTATATTTTATCAATAAGGCAATGGGGACAGCAATGTTAAAAAGATTGATAAAGGCAGATTTTGCGTTAAATGAAATTCGTATTTACCAAAAGGCCTTAGGAACCTTTTACCTAAGGAACTTAGGTACAAATTAGGGAAATACTACAATTACTTAGAGTAGTAATAACAATTACCTATTGTAATAATAACAATTACGTTGTTTAATAATAACAATTACGTAGTGTAATAATAATAATTACGTAGTGTAACAATTTAGTATTATTAGCAATAAATTTATGCAAAATGGAAGATAAAATTATATTTTATCAATAAGGCAATATGGGGACAACAATGTTAAAAAGATTGATAGAGGCAGATTTTTCTTTAAATGAAATTCGTATTTACCAAAAGGAACTTAGGTACAAATTAAGGAAATATAAAACTATACTTGTACTTGGGATAGAAATGTGATACTTATGTGTTAGGGTGTAGCGGTAAAACTGTCGGGGCTTAGTGGCGCGTGCTAAGCATGCAGTAAGTACGGATCCCGAACAGAAGGGGAAGTAGCGAAATGGGGGTCCCCCTCGTGTTCCGACACTTTCACGCATTTTCAAAGCTGTACCGACAAACTTTCAGACACAGAGTACCGATACTTAATGGGCCCTGTCAGCCGCTCGATGTATCTAAAAATCTTTTAGTGCGTTTCCAAACCAAAAAATCAAGGAAGTAACGTCTGAAACAATGTGTACACAAACAATATCAAATGTGTGTTTATACAGCTTGTAATCGTTGTAAAGGTGTTTTAGTTAAAGTCATGTACGTATATATCATATATATATATATATATATAAGAAGAAGAAGTAACTCCTACAACTCAACTCGGGGGACGGTCAGATGTATATATATATATATATATATATATATATATATATATATATATATATATATATATATATATATGATACTCATATCATATGGTTTCAGAGTTTGCACTATCTTGTACTTCACAGCTTATACTAATACTACATTGAAAACAAACATTTAACAATCAGAAACATGGGAGCATTCATATTAAAAAGGTTCGTCGAGTTTTTTTTGCATTACGCGAAATATATACTGATAAATGTATAATGTATTTTAATAAGTTTTTTAATTAATTTGCATTAACACTTAAGTATTTGAATTATTATTTAACTAATAAGTTTACAAGATGAAACCGCTTTTCTAGAAATTAGATTTGAACCTCACATCTACTATACTATATATGTGATTGTATAATATAGTATATAATGTTATTATATACTATATTTTATATGTGATGGGGACATTCGTGTTAAAAAGTTTCGACGAGGTAGGATTTTTTTGTTTTACGTTATATCATATTCATTTTTAAGCTTTTGGTACTACTCATACTACGGAAAGATAAATTTTAATTTAAATCAAATTATAATTATTATTAACAACGGGAGATAGACAGAGAAAAATAGACTCCAGCGCCAAGACTCGAACCACGGGCCTCTATATTCGGTTCTAGGTTCGAGTCCCGGCGCTGGAGTCTATATTTCTCTGTCTATATCCCGTTGTTAATGATAATTATAATTTGATTTAAATTAAAATTTAAACTTTCTGTAGTATAAATACTACCAAAATCTTAAAAATGAATTTCTAATCGATTGTACAAGGTACAAGTACCAATTGGGTACTTTATAATTATAAGCGATAATTCTCGTTCTAGTTCTATTGTAAATGTCGACTCCTAGACTTGTGGAAAATTGAAAGCTTAATTCGGGACTAGGTATCGTTATTGACAGAGGAAATTATTCTTCAGTGTAGCTTAGTTGGCAAGAGCACTATACTGGAAATATAGAGGCCCGTGGTTCGAGTCCCGACGCTGTAGTCTACTTTTCTCTGTCCATCTCCCGTTGTTAATAATAATTATAATTTGATTTAAAGTGATATATTTAAAAATTTACTAATACTGTTTGGTCCAGGCCTTATATTTAACCACTAAACTATATCGGAGGAATTTAAGATTTGTTAAGTAAAATAAATATAGATAAACTAAAATAATAAAGATTTTTCTTTTTTAAAGTGGCAAAGGATAACTTATAAACACGTGAGATAAGAAGTGTGTCAAGGCACGAGCTTCATTGTATTTATACTGGAAGTACTCTCGTAGTATAAAGAATACTAGTAGAGTTAGAATAATACTGGTATAGCAAGTAGGAGGGGTTGTTCCCTACCATTCAAAAAGGAAATACTTAAAAAGAATCAGTATTAAAGAGGGTTCATATTGGAAAGGGGTTGAAAAAAAGTGAACCAGATTATGTATTGGAACCAAATCTTACTAGAAGTAACATTTGGTTCTATATGCGAGTAATATTTCATAAAAATGTCGAATGAATCCTGTGAGGGAGAATTTCGTATCGAATTTAATGTTAAAATGATTGATGGAATATTTTTTTTGTGATTGGCTTATAATAAACGACAGTGGTGAAAAGGGGTTTGGAAAAAAACTCACCCCTATCTGAAATCAAGTATGGACGAACGTTATAACTCATTGCGTACCAGAAGAGAGACAGGGAAATCAAATCCGCGTTTAGTTATGGAAGGGGAAGCAATAGAAAGAAGTGGGGGTAACGGAGAGGAAACCCAGTTTAACCCCTTCTACGAAATCAGGGTGGCTACGTACCTCCCTACATTTTTAAACCCCTTTCTCTTTTTTATTTCTTTTTATAAAAAATCTATTTGAATAACGCTAACAATCTACGTAATGGCTGACACACGGAGGGTGTAACCGAACACAAATTAAAATCTCCATATTGATTTTTTTTTTTTTTTTATGTAATCTTTTTTAAATCAAAATAAATATCAATCAATACAATATATATATATGTGTATTTTAATTATATCCATAATTTTAAAATTAGGTATATAATTAATTATTTGACCTCTTCACAAGTTGAAATGCTTTTATTCTTAAAGAAATACCCCCCAAAAAATTGATTAAATATTACTTTCAAACGAAGAATAACACAAACTATAACAGATGTTAATAATATAATAATGTTTCAGTTCTAACTCTCATACAATTTGATATATTGTATACAAGTATACAAGTATTGTAGAATTTAGTATATATTGTAGAAATCCAACTGCGTGTAGAGAAGGCATATGGCATATCTTGAAATTACAGAACAAAGTTTATTAATATAGTTTAATGCGTGTAATACACACACACACAACCATATATATATTAATAAATAAATTATGCCTTTTTTACTGTACTCCATATACAAAGAAGGTACGTGAGCTTTTTATTAAAATAAAATAAGGAACGCGTTAATTATATGTATTTCAACATACTAAAATTAATTATTTTTATATTATTGAAAAGAAAAATTTTGCTAAAGCGACGGTAGTTGGCTGAAAATCCATTAAATAAATAACATTATATATATATATATATATATATATATATATATATATATATATATATATATAAAGGAGTGTTCTCATTTTGGAAAAAAACATATATTTATTTATATGTATATGTATCAGTGGGAATTTTTGTTTCTATTTAAATTTATTATTTTAATAAAAAGGAATGTATTAAAAAGAAACTAAATTGTATAAAATAAAATTCATTAAATAAATTTTAGAGTTAATAAAAAGAAGAAGATAGAAGATAAAAAAATAAAAAATTTTAATTAGAAAAACATACAAAGAATAAAACCCGTGAAAAGTATTTTTTTTTAAATTGTGGTCATAAAGTTTTTTTAAAAAAATATATATATTTTTTTTCTTATTTATCCCTATGAAAGATCATTTTCAAATTATTTTCATATTTCGCACGGACGGCGTTTGTTCAGACCTTTTGGTGGCAAAAAGGAAGACAAAAAAGAAATTAAAAGTAAAAAAAAAAAATTTGAACATGATATAAAATGAAACTACATATTAATAAAATATACAGGAGAGAAAAAAATAATACAAATAAACGAAGAAGAAAAAAAGAAACAGATTTAAAGTAGACGATTACTTTTTCTAACCACACAATTTGTCCGAGTTATATATATATATATATATATATATATATATATATATATATATATATATATATATATATATATATATATATATATATATATATATATATATATATATATATATATATATATATATATATATATATATATATATATATATATATATATATATATATATATATATATATATATATATATATATATATATATATATATATATATATATATACTGTTAAAAAAAGGGTACATAAAGAAGAAGAAGATTGTACTGGGTTTGCATGCAAAATAGCTCTGTAGTTAGAAGTACTAATTTCTTATTAAGCTTCAGACTCGGCAAGAAGATTCTTGCGAGACTTACTACCTAAATACAAGGTTGCCACGCTTTTTTTTAAAAAAAAAATATATAATCATTTATATAAACATATATATATATATATATATATATATATATATATATATATATATATATATATATATATATATATATATATATATATATTTATATATATATTACATAAAAAAATAAAATAAACGATCATTTCACACGCGAAATATATTAAATGTTGAGTATAATTTAAATATCGCAGAAAGGTTTCGCTTAGGGAAAGATTCTTTGAAGAAACTCATTGCGGAGTTGAAATTAAGAAAAAAAGTAATAATAAAACTGGCTCAGAGAAAAGATGATCCCAATAAAAGAAATAAAATATGATATAGTATGTTAGCATGAAGGTAAGGCGAGGCCCGGACTTTGTACCCTGTACCCGAGGTACCTCACTTCAGTACTACTATTAATCATTTTTTAAAACATTTTTTTTTTTAATTCTTTTGCTTAAAATTCTTCATATTGTATAATCTAGAACGCTATTTAATATTTAACTTAATCGTATATATGTATGAATTTTGAAATTATTTTCAGAAAAAAATTAAATCTGACTTAACTTTTTCTATTTACATAATCACTTAGTCCGCTATTTCCATTTCTTTAGCTCTTACACACGTTTTCCTTACTTAAATTCAATTATAGTTGAACATTTTATGAAAAAATATTTCTACTTGGCGAAGAATCGAACCTTGTACCTTCCAACTTATAACAATTTTCTCAAAACAAAATATATATGTTTTTTTTTTTTTTTATTTCACATAACTGTTGAAATACAGAATAATGGATCATTTATGATAAATATTAGGGTCTTCAAGAAATTTAAAAATTCCTTCAAAATTTGGATTAAAAAAAAATGTAGGAACTCAAAAATATTCTGTCATTTAGGTACGACACTAAGCTTCTTCACTTCCCATTATCGAAATGTTTATATAAGTATAAAATAAGCGTGTTTGTTTTGGACTTGTATCGATATTCAGAGAGTATTTGGACGTATATTGTTTTCCAATAATAAATATGTTTAAATAGAACAAATTAATACTGGACCATCTTTGGGTGGTTTATATCATCATATAGATGATAAAAACATGTAGAGAGACAATGATCATACTGTCTAACAAGATGTTAACAGAAAAATAAAGAGTAATTATAATTGGGGTTGTAATTTTCATTATTATATTAATTATAATTTAGAGGAGTAATATTAATTATTAAGAGGAGTAATGTTACTTATTAAGAAGAGTAATATTAATTATTTTTAGAGGAGTAATGTTACTTATTAAGAGGAGTAATATAAATTATTATTAAGAGGAGAAATATTAATTATTAAGAGAAGTAATATTAATTATTAAGAGGATTATTATTAATTACTATTTTTAGAGGAGTAATGTTACTTATTAAGAGGAGTAATATAAATTATTATTAAGAGGAGAAATATTAATTATTAAGAGGAGTAATATTAATTATTATTAAGAGGAGTAATATTAATTACTATTTAGAGGAGTAATGTTACTTTGTGAAACGACAAAATAATTAATAAAATAATAATGGGAGGAGTTTGAAGGAATCGTCACTCCATGGGTCAGTGTAAAATTCAAACTTCTTATCTGCGTCCAATGCCTAGAAAGGTCAATTATTTTCAATGAAAATAATCTTCTTTTTTTTTTAATAATTTAATTTTTCTTACAAATATTGTATAAAAAACTGAAGCCAGAAATTTATCATTTATAATATTATATAGATTAGATTTACCTATATCCGTTTATTAACTGTATTGCAGTAAAGGCTAAATACCTTAAAGCTAAAGGCTTTTACAATAAAGGCTAAATACCTTTATTATTTTAATAAAATCAAAATTTAAACAAAATAATAATTCACCTCTTAATACTTTAACAACGTTTGATAAATTTACTCGTACTCAAATAAACTATATGATTCAAAAGCACTCTCACAGAATTATACATTGTATGTATGTATGAATATATATATATATATATATATATATATATATATATATATATATGGTTAACATCATGTAAGAATTTCGTAAAGAAACGATAAATTTATTTTTGTTCAAAAAAATTTGTGGTAGCTTTCAACACGCTAAGGAGTGCTGTAATTTGCGCATTTTATTTTCAGTTTTTTTTTTTTTTTTTTTTGCAAAACGCGCGTTCTCTCTTAAAACTTTATGAGTAATATCGCGTCCTTAATATTAAAAAAAAACAATCTGACTACTACTTTACACGTTGGTAAAATAATTCAAAAAAAAAAAATCATCCAAAAGAGAGAAATAAACTTAACATTAAACGTTAAATGTTTTTTTTTTTTACTTAATTATTTTGAGGCTGAGCTTGAATATGAAGATGAAATGGAAAAATGATCACACACACACAAATATATATATATATATATATATATATATATATATATATATATATATATATATATATATATATATATATATATATATATATATTATGTTGATGAAGAGTCCAATTATTCGCGAAACTTTGGTAGTTGTGTGGAGGGATAAATAAAAGAAAGAAAAAGAAAATTTTAAATAAAAATAAAACGAAGTAAAACTTAGAAATGTATTAAAAAGATTAGGAGATTAAAAAAAATGTATATATATATATATATATATATATATATATATATATATATATATATATATATATATATATATATATATATATATATATATATATATATATATATATATATATATAATAAGGAGCGCTAAAAAGTTAGCGTGTGCGCATAATAGGAGGTGAGTTAGATTTGGCGTTGGATTCTAGTGCTATTATAGTGCGCCAACTTACTTGGGTAATAATTCACAACCTCTAACCAGAGTTGTAATTCTTCCTCATCTGGTCTTTACTCCTTAACTATCCAAATGGTATTAAATGCGAAAATATAAAATAATATAAAAAAAAATAAAACCAAACAGCTGCTATAGAAGCAGTGTGCCCCTTCCAATTGGATATCCCTATACACGCTTTTTTAATACTATTAAATGATTACGAATATAGTATATATATATATATATATATGTTCATTCGTGTTAAAAAAATTGTAATAACTTGTAAAATACAGAATTAATTTATATTATTTTTAAAAAAAGGACGAAATGAAAAGTAGAAATATAATCTACAGAAAGGATCCTTTTCAAGAAATCTGCGAAGAGCACGAGATGGCTCAGGACCTCTAACAAAACCAAAATATCTCCTTAGTCCTTCTTTAAATATATATATATATATATATATATATATATATATATATATATATATATATATATATATATATATATATATATATATATACGTTTATTATTGGTATGGGTTGTAGTTTTGTGTGAGAACTGGAAGGAATATAGGTAGAAAATAATAATTTATTTATAATATACCGCTGCTCACTTTAACGATTTAATTATTAGTCATAAATTTTGTTGGAAAGGAAAGAGAGTGAGGAAGGGAGACAGAGAGAGAGACACACAAAGAGATAGAGAGAGAAACACAGAAAGATAGAGAGAGATAGACAAAAAGAGAGAGAGAGAAATACACAAAGAGATAGAGAGAGAAACACAGAACGATAGAGAGAGAGACAAAAAGAGAGAGAGAGAAATACACAAAGAGATAGAGAGAGAAACACAGAAAGATAGAGAGAGAGACAACAAGAGAGAGAGAGAGAAATACACAAAAAGGTAGAGAGAGAAACACAGAAAGATAGAGAGAGAGAGACAAAAAGAGAGAGAGAGAGAGAAATACACAAAGAGATAGAGAGAGAAACACAGAAAGATAGAGAGAGAGAAATACACAAAGAGATAGAGAGAGAAACACAGAAAGATAGAGAGAGAGAAATACACAAAGAGATAGAGAGAGAAAAAGATTGAATTATTTTAGTTTTGGTTTCACAACGTTTCGTTCCTTATGTTGCTTACTTCACCTATTTTTTTATTTTTATTTTTTTTATTCTTTACCACGAATTTTCTTTTGTCTTTAATAATTATTTATTTAGATTAAATTGGAAAATAAAGTGAAATAAATAAGCTGTAATAAGTTTTACAATGTATAGGTGTATATATATATATATATATATATATATATATATATATATATATATATATATATATATATATATATATATATCCATTTTTTCACTATGTGGAAAAGAATTTTTATTTTGTTAGATATATTGTTACTGATAAATGATTAGACGATACGACCATATACCAGCATTACTTTATACGTGTCGTTGAATTCAAACATGGTACCATGTATGTTTAAACATACCCTGCATGGTTTCCTCGTTCTGGACAATCCATGACTCTTTTGAACAAGGGGAGAACCTTTGGATAATTATTTTTGACCCGCATGGACACGAAAAAAAAATATCACCCTTAATATATAGCTTGGGAAACAAGAGGGTGATATATATATGTATAAAAGTTTAATTTCGTCCCGTATTCGAACCCTAAACCTGCGGGTCGATACACACATTACATGCTGCGCAGTCTGTGCAGAAAAATTATGAAGTAAGTGTGCATTCTCTCCCCTTCTATTTCCAGTGTATATCCTGAAGGTTTGTGTGTCAATAATGCGGGGGGGGGGGGGGGGGTCTATCCCTAGTCTTTCAGTAAGATTGGAATTATTTAAGGAAATTTTTTCTGTTTTTGTTCGGAAATTCGAAAGAGGGGTTGCTAGATCCCTAATTCTTATTATCTCTCGGACCCTTATACAAATTCTAAGCGATCTATACTCCATTATTTAACTATGTTTCTCCCACGAGCTGACTTCATCCCGCATTTCTACTCAATCAAACACATATATATATGTATACAATCAATATTAGTTACTCAACCATTAATATTACTAATGTTAATATAGAAGCGCCATTTTTTAAAAATAATGTATATTATAATCAATAGAAAATAAGTATAAGCAGTCTTCACTAAAAATAAATAATACAAATTAAAAATACATTTTATCTTAAATTAAATGTGAATTTAGTTGTTCTACCGAAATTTATCTGTAATTAATCATAAACATTTTTATTCATAAAAGAGGGGGATTTGTACAGTGTACAGTGTACAGTGCAAGTAAAGTTATAGTTTTGATATATATATATATATATATATATATATATATATATATATATATATATATATATATATATATATATATATATATATATATATATATATATATATATTATCTTCCCTTAAGTAACAAACATCTAATGGAAATCTTTTCGCTGATAAAGATCTATAAAAATATATACCTATAATTTGCTCAATAAGCTGAAAGCAGTATATATGTGTGTGTATTTAAGTATTCTATGATAAAATAATGATAACCTGATACTAATAACGAATAAGACATAATAGCATTAAAACTAATAAATTATATTTATATAATGATTTTTTTTATTGCATTAAAATATTTTTTACCTCCTTAGAATTTTTATCCTTTTTTTCTTTTTTTCTTTTTTTCTTTTATTTAAAAAAAGAAGTTCTTTGTAAGTGTAAGTAATAGTTCTTGTACGATGCAGTTATTATTTGCATGTTCGTGATTACTTATTAATTAAATATTCACAGAATATTATAATTAACACAGTATAATAAGATTAATTTTAAAATACATTATTCTTATATTATAAAAAATGTTCCCTCTCTATTTAATTATACATACTTATTTTTTCCCCCACATAATATCGTTTTAAAATAAAATAAAATAAATTTAATTAATTAATAATAACATTAATAGCATTAATAATAATAATTTAATTTAATTTTTAATTTAATTTCCCGTTCTTCCCTACGGAATATGACACTTCTTTAGATTGTTGCTCCCCTTATATAAAAAACAGAGGGGAGTATAACAATCTAAAGAAGGTTTTCGGAATGTTCTTCTTTAGACTGTTACTCCCCTTATAAAAACAGAAGAGTGATATTCCTTTGTCCCAAAGTACACTGGACTAAACATCCTTTTGTCTTAATAGTTAGTTAGTCGGTCATTTATATTCCAAAAAAACATTAGGGGGTAACAATCTAAAGAAGTACCTGGTATATTATGTGCAAAATATTTTCTTTATAGTTAAGTATGTTTATAAATTACCACCGAGAAACATTAAAATTCCTGAGCTAAGTGGGATATTTAAGGAATTACACTTTTAACTAAAATGTCAAATTACATAAGGAAATTAAATAATAGTATAATTGTACCTCTTCTATTCCCCCCCCCCCCCCCCCCTTTACTTTGAAAATGTAAATAAATATCTCTTTTTAGTAGGAGCTAATGTCTTAAAGGAAGCTCTTCCAAAAAATTTGAAATATGTACTCTTATAATATGTAAATAACGAATATCTTACTTGAAACTTAGTTTTAAAATACATATATGGCCTCCATATTGAATTAAAATGGCCATGATGATAGTAATTATTATGATGATTAACAATATTTTATTTTATTTTGTTTAGATTTAGCACTGAATGGAGAAGTAAGTCAAGAAGGATCAAGTATAAGTAGCGATCCTGCCGAGGAACCACCAAACAAAGCAGCCCTTAACTTGGTAAGTCCCTTACTTATATTTATATCTAATGCTTAATTTACAGACAAATACTTAATGTTGCCGTGACAAATTGCAACATTTGACAAATGTTTCTGGCCAATTGCAACAATTGACGCAAATGGTTGTGGCCAATTGCAACAATTGACAAATGTTTATGGCCAATTTCAACATTTGACAAATGGTTGTGGTCAATTGCAACAATTGACGAATGGTTGTGGCCAATTGACAAAATACAAAGATAATCGCATCTGAGTGTATATTGCAAACGTCCCGACGCGTCGTTAAAATAAAATAGTTAATCTTATACGACTAAATTGTTATAGCTACGTTAATTTGTATTTATTAATTGTAAAATAAAACCTAAGTCCTTAATGAAACCACAATATAATTGATATTTATTTTTAACCGGATTTTTGTTTTTTATTAATCTAATTTAGTGAAATTATGTAATTGGATATAATAAATGTTGATTCTTGGTTTTTATTAACTGCGAATTTTACAATTACGTTGTTGAATTTTTTATTATATTTACCTCATACATTAGCTATATACATTGTAATCGTATATAAGTAATTTTTGATATAATAAAATTGAAAACAACGAAATTTGTAATGAAGATAAAAAAAAATTACGAATCATAATATTATATGGAATGTATACATAATACATGATATAGAAAATAATAGAATTTGAGGATAGCGAGGGTCAGTCAAAAGTATAAAAGAAAATTTTAGTTAATTTTAAATTTTCACCGACTTATGCCTTTATTCTTGTATATTCATTGAAGAAGAAAATATATTTTCCAAAACGTTGGTGAATTTAATTTTGCTTTTTGCTTTTGACTGATGATCTTTACTAAGCTCACTACCCTTAGTATCTGCGCTATCCTCAATATCCTTAGTATCTACGCTATCCTCACTATCCTTGTCCTCAGTATCTTTGCTATTCTCACAATCCTTAGTATCTACACTATCCCTAGTATCTACGCTATCCTCACTATCCTTGTCCTCAGTATCTTTGCTATTCTCACAATCCTTAGTATCTACACTATCCCTAGTATCTACGCTATCCTCACTATCCTTGTCCTCAGTATCTTTGCTATTCTCACAATCCTTAGTATCTACACTATCCCTAGTATCTACGCTATCCTCACTATCCTTGTCCTCAGTATCTTTGCTATTCTCACAATCCTTAGTATCTACACTATCCCTAGTATCTACGCTATCCTCGCTATTATTCTTATCCTCAGTATATTTGCTATTCTCACAATCCTAGTATCTATGCTATCCTCACTATCCTCGCTATCCTTATCCTCAGTATCTTTGCTATTCTCACAATCCTTAGTATCTGCACTATCCTTAGTATCTACGCTATCCTCACTATCCTCGCTATCCTTATCCTCAGTATCTTTGCTATTCTCACAAACTTAGTATCTACACTATCCCTAGTATCTACGCTATCCTCACTATCCTCGCTATTATTCTTATCCTCAGTATATTTGCTATTCTCACAATCCTAGTATCTATGCTATCCTCACTATCCTCGCTATCCTTATCCTCAGTATCTTTGCTATTCTCACAATCCTTAGTATCTGCACTATCCTTAGTATCTACGCTATCCTCACTATCCTCGCTATCTTTATATCCTCTGTATCTTTGCTATCCTTAAATTCTATTTCATACATACCCTGATAGTTATCATGCAAATTAATATTACTACAAATTTTGATATCTCCTGCCATGTAATATATCGGTTCTATGTAATATAAGTATATTATACTTTTTGACACACACACACTCTTACTCTCAATACACAAGAGTGTCAGCCATGTTAATGTAAACACAGAAGGGGGGAGGGGCTGGTAGGCAATTTCCTGGACGAGAATGTACACTTACCCCCCTACATGCCTCCAGGGGGAGGGGAATGGTGAAATATTACTTACAGTGCAAACTTCATCACGTGACCATCTCCCCACACTTCTCCTTTCACACTAGTTTTTCCCACCAAAACTTCATCTAAAAAAAAAAAAAAAAAAAAAAAAAAATTATATATAGGTATATATAATATCGCACAAAGATTTTTAAAATAACAATAAAATTATTAATAGAACTTAGAACTCGAAGAGCAAATTGATCATTAGGTACGTTTATTGATAATAGAATTTCTATACAAGCATCTAATTAAATAGTATGTCAATTAGTGTGGCACATAGCTTCAATGGTACTTCTTTAGATTGTTACCCCCTATGTTTTTTATAGAATATAAATGACTTTGACTAAATAACTATTAAGGCATAGGGATGTTTAGTCTACTGTTTTTTTAAGGGGAGTAACAGTCTAAAGAAAAACATTCTGTACATCTTCTTTAGATTGTTACTCCCCTCTGTTATTTTTATAAGGGGAGCAACAATCGATAGCGACAATGATGTTATACTTTTACAACCCTTTATTGTCTTAATTTATTTAATCTCATGCCCTTTTTTTTAAATCATAATTGGTTTTTGAGAGATAAAATTTTAGCTTACCAGAAGCTACGTGATCGTGGCAATGCAACATATTTTAAAAAAGTATTCGTATGATTTTAATGAAATTTGGATGTTATATGCTATAAAATATAGACTGATAGACACGGGACCAAAAATGTTCTCTGATGTGAGAAACAGCATCGATCTTGAAATTTTGAAATTTTGAAATTTGGAGACGTAAACAAATTTTGTTCTCTAGAACGATCAGGATGCTTCTATAGGCTCGGAAACAAAATAAAAATGTAATTACAATAAAAATACATCTACTTTATATCGTAAAAATAATATAAGATAAATTAATACAAGTACCTAAGATAAAAAAAAAACCCGAGGAGGAAAATAAAATTACTAAAAATTATTCCGTGCACATTATGTAGTGTGAAGTTACCTTAGATATCTCATCTCGGTTAGAGCCAATTATAAAACTACTTATGTACCTTCCTAATTACATTTATACACTAACACTAACTAGAACAAGTCGTTGTAATTACACTTATTAACGCTGTTTAACACGTAAACACATTGATCTTATTCACACAGACATTATAAATCTACGTAACATTGATAACAGTAACATCTGAATATAGTTTTAAACTTTCAAAAAAAAAAATTATAAATTAAAATTAAAGACAATTGTATTAGTTAATAATAATATACGGTTATTATTACTCTTTTAAAAAAAATATAATTAGAGTCTACAGTTAGAAATAAGTAGTTTTAGTTATGCAAGAAGGAAAGAGAATAAAAAATCTAAATGAATTTTAAATAATTATTTGTTATCTTGGCTGATATTTTGATTTGAAAAATCAGGATCACGCGATAGATTCGCTATCTTCTTTAGTACTTTATATATATATATATATATATATATATATATATATATATATATATATATATATATATATATATATATATATATTTGTATGTATGTATGTATGTATGTATAATGTATAATAAACAGTTTGTGATCTTAAAAGGTGGTTATTTTTTAAGGTGGGAATATTTTTTATGACTATTATTTCTTTCACTGAGGCTGTTTTAATAACGGGATTGTTTTATTATTATAATTTTTCTCTATTTCAAAATTATTAGTTTTTTTTTTAAATAAAAGGCACTTCTTTAGACTGTTTCTCCTCATATAACAACAGAAGTGTGATAGTCATTTGTCCCAAAGTACATTGGACTAAACATCCCTTTGTCTTAGTTGTTATTTAGTCCAAGTCATTTATATTCTAAAAAGAAAAACCATAGGAGAGTAACAATCTAAAGAAGTGCCAAAAAAAAGTTTGTTTATTTGCTAAAAAGAATAAATATTATTGATAAAAATGAACGAAAGTAGTAAAACTTATTTAAGCTGGAAAGCCATGGTTTAGAAAAGAAAATTTACCTCAACAGGTTTCTAGCTTTGACAGCTTTCATTATCTGGAAATTTATTTTGTAATAAAGTATTCGTACAAAAATATTTTAACATTTTACTATCACAAAATAAGTTGTTCCTACCGGAACTTAATTTAAAATATAAATATTTATAGGTTGACCATTTATATATTATTTGTCATTCGAAACAATTAATAGGTACTTCTTTAGATTGTTACTCCCTGTTTTTTTCAGAATAGAAATGACTTTTGATTATAAATAACTATTAAGGCAAAGCGAAGTTTAGTCCAACGTACTTAGGAACAAAGGAATATCACACTTCTGTTTTTATAAGGGGAGTAACAGTCTAAAGAAGAACACTCTTTACACCTTCTTCAGATTGTTACTCCCCTCTGTTTTCTTTATTAGGGGAGGAACAATATAAAGAAGTTAAGATATAAGAAGAATTTTTTCAAGAAGCGAATAAAGGCATCAAAATGGTATAATGACGAGATGAAATAAAACATATATTATTTCAGAGAAATAAGGAAAGGGTGGGAGTGTGTTGAATTCACGTTATTTCCTGATTTTGAACGGCTAGGGGGGGGAGGGGTCTGTCTGCCCCGAAGCCTCCTCCCCCCCTCACTTGGAGAGTGGACTGATTTAGTATTCAGGGTGGGTGCTTCTGGACTGGTGCCTGGGGTAGGGAGGCAAGAAAATAGGGTAAATAATGGCACAAGGCAATGATGGAAAAACACATATTCGAGGGGAAAAGCTAAGGCCGGCAGGAAATTGGAAATTGGTTGAATAACTAGGAGCCTTTTAAGCCTCGGAAAAAAAGAGAACAGAAGAGTAACACAATGCACTCGGAAAATGTTCCTTTCATGAAAAAATCCACGTTTTGGAGTTCTCTTTGTTTGACTCATTTCGCTTGGAGAAAAATGCGCATATTTTTGTCCCGAAATATAACATTAACATTACTTCAATTTTCATTTCTCGAGAAAAGCTTTTTATGTAATTAGCATCGAAACCAAAGATAAACCTAAATTATACAACCTTAAAATTAAGTTTATTAATAAGTTATTAGAAGAGATGAATCTTTAACTTAAGATAATTCTTTGATCTTCTCAAAACTCCACCTATGTGTCATGGAAACTGAAGAATAACAAACAATAATTTATTACCCTTCAAATAAGAATTTATACTAAACCTGCAATACTTTGCATTATTTCTGGTCTCAAAACTAAGGTCATTCAATTTCTAAACATCACTTACCCTTACTGTTCATTTCAATTTTCTTTATTCACCACATTGAGAAGTTTTTGTTAATCAATATATATATACATATTGATGTGTGTGTGTGTGTATATACATGATAAATGTAGGTATAATCAACTTTTTTCAAAAATAATAAGTTGCATACCTATTTCACAATTTTCTTTTATTTAAATTATTAAATGTTTAATAATATTAATTTTTTTTACTTGTGTTTAGGTAACCGATGAGGGCGGTTCTAGATTGGATCGAGGAGTTCGGGGCCAGAGCCCCCAACCACCATCCAACCTCCAGGCAGCAATTGCTGCTATCCAGGCTGGACAACTTTCGCTTAACCAGGTAACTTATTTTTCTTTATGTATATTAACATGACAGTTGCCATAAGCTGTTGAGAGATTTACTTGTATGATACTTAATAATCTTAAAACATATTCTACGTAAATAATTATTTGTTTTCTATAATTTCCTTATATCACCACAATTACTGATTTTGTTCAATTTTAATTTTTTAATTTGACATAATAAATAGAAAAAATGTTCGTTCATCTGAATGAAGACATTACTTACGCTAGTTTTAAGAAGCAAAAATAAAATGTAATACAAACTTTTTGTGACCATTATGACACTTGATCAAAAAGGCGTTGCCTCAGCTTTTTCTCATCTTACATGTACAAGAGTTAGTTGAAAAAAGTCGGGGGATTATCAAGGCCCAAATGGCATGTGCCACAAGATTAAATAAATTATCTGCTCTATGACTCCCTAAAGTTCTTAAAGAGTTACAGAAAAAGCATTAACAAGAAAACGAAAAAATTAATTGCCTTTCTTTATAATTAGGGTTGGTTATGTTTCCACTGATAACTTTCTTTTTTTTATTTAACCTTGTAAATTTTGATGATATCTAATGATGATTTTGATTGTTTCAGCTCCTTATGGGTAGCCAGGTTGGAGGCAGTCAGTTTGGTAGTTTACAGCAACAATTGCAGCATCTTCAGCAATATGTTCTGTTACAGCAACCTCATCAACAGCAACAATATTTCCTCCACAATCAGGTACAGTGTTAATTTTCAGTTTCATCTAAATGTTTTTATTAAATTAATGTGATGAGTAATGAGTAATGATGATATGCTTCACTTCTGTTTCACCATCTTGTCATCAAAATGTGATTTTTTGTCATCGTATATATATTTGTTTATGTTCCATTAACATTTAATCAAATTTTGTTTTAGAAATCATTTCAAATTAATAATTTATTTTTTGTATTTTTCAGGCTCTGTTAAACCCTAATTTAAGGCCAACAATCACTCCACCCAGAATACCACACAGTGTTCAGGTAAATAGATCAATATTTATTGCTTTTGTTAAATATAAATAATTAGACTTTTTTTTTAACAAACTGGTAATACCATGGTGTGTTTACATCGACCTAATCAGAAATCAATTGACTAAACATACAATTTTCGAGACAATACTAAACATTTTATAATGATGAGGGGTAATGGTAGAGTAGTTTTATAGATGTTACTATGAAAATTCCTCATGGTCACATGAGTGTAACATAATGTCATTCCACGGAGAATAGAAAGTGGTGTTGTTTGAAGTATGCAATTAGATTTATGTCTATTAATGTTATTTGTACAAAAACTTGGCCAACTATAACACCAGACATCTTCCATGACGTCTGAAACAGATTATGCATTTTTTTATGGAAAATATCATCACTAACTTCCTTTACCTTTAGTGAGCTCAAAAGCAAAATACTTATTATGGAACCGATGAATTCTAGCAACTTTTAATGAATTATAAATGCAGGGGGAGATGTTAAACATGGATTTTCAACCTATGGCTGCTACAAGTATAATCTGTATAGTCTGCCAGACAAATTATAAATTTTAAGCTGCATTTTAAGTAAAAATGTAGTATATGAAGAGGTCTAACTGTATTTATTATTCTTAATCCTGTTAATAACTTATTTTATTAAATTGTTTGACGTTTTTATTATTTTAGACCAGCGGAAGCATGATGGAAGGTAAAAGTGTTCAGATTCCTAAGGCTCATATGAGACCGGCACATCCACATAATGTAGACCCCGATGAAACTACAGACCTCGAGGAGTTGGAACAATTCGCTAAGACTTTTAAACAGAGAAGAATCAAACTAGGTAACTAATTCTCATAATTAACTAATAGAGTATCAGTCGCAAATCAATCTAATCATAAGCAATTCCTGTGAGAATGGCTCTTGCAATGAGTTCGGAATGCCAAGATTCACACAATGCTTCTGAAAGATGTACATTTCTTTGATTTAAAAAAAAGTTTATTTTTACTGTTGAAATTGTATTATTAATTTAAAATTGATAAATTGTTATTTTGACATTATATTAATGTTATGTTGTAATTGTTGTTAGGTTTCACTCAAGGTGACGTTGGATTAGCCATGGGTAAACTCTACGGTAACGATTTCTCTCAAACAACAATTTCGAGGTTCGAAGCACTCAACCTTTCTTTCAAAAATATGTGCAAACTAAAACCACTTCTTCAAAAGTGGTTGAGCGACGCTGACAACTCACTCAACAACCCCAGCGCTCTGTCCAACCCCATGACGACACCCGAAGCCATCGGCCGCAGGAGGAAGAAGAGAACGAGTATAGAGACCTCGGTACGAATCGCTCTCGAGAAAGCCTTTCTACACAATCCTAAACCAACCTCGGAAGAGATCGCAATGCTTGCTGATCAGTTAACTATGGAGAAGGAAGTCGTACGAGTCTGGTTCTGCAACAGGTAATATATTTTTGCCAAGAAATTAGATTTCTTTGCTTCTATGTATCTAAACATTAATAAAACATTATCAGAATATTATAAACAATCATTGAATGTAGCTCTGCATTAAAGCCTGGGGGTCCGTAATAGCTCATTGCTATTATCTGTGCTTTGGAAACTGGACCAAAGAAACTACGATAATGAGCCACACACTTGATGGCTACGCAGCATGAAGTCAAAACATTTTATCTTTTTGTGTTATTAGTTCTACACTTAAGATGGTAAACTCACAATGAAACAATAACTATAATTATATCAGTGTGGATATAGACTTGTTCAGCATAGTGAGCTTCAGTCTTTCTAAATAACTCAAATGAATAACAACCTTCCTTTTTGTTTGGTACTCCCATTTTCATTGCAAATTTGACATGATCTGGATGGGTATTAAAATTAGATAAAGGTGAAGTTTTCGTCTTAAAAGTTAATTAGGAAAGTTAATCTGACCCCAAAGTACTTTGGACTAAATATCCCTTCATCTTAATACTTATGGAAAGTACTCAACTATAGTTTTGGTAAGTCTGCTTTGCTTTGATACCTCTTTTAGGGGGGTGCTAAAGTAAAAGAGTACCACTAACTTTATTGTACACAACCAGCTTCCAACTAAAAGTGGTCATCTTTAATAAATGGAAATATTTAGTGTTGAGATAGGCAAATAAGAAATGTTAATCACTTGTGAAAGAGGCACCTGAGCTACAGCTTAGAACTGTAAATTATTTAACGTTTACATCTTAACCTTTAGAGTAATTAGGCAATTAATTAAAAATTGCAATGTGATTGACTATTATAGTATAAAAGTTTTTTTTAGAGGAGCCTAGTATCAAATACAGACTTATAGATTTTCACCTGCTGCATTAGATTCTGGATTCTGCTATCCATTTGCACCATTTTGGTAAAAAAAAAAAAAGGGAGTAAAAATGACACTATATGTTGGTTTAAAATACGAACAAATCAACAATGGTTTTGCTACAAAAGTAAACATATGTCACAACAGCCAATTAGGAGGTTGCATCCAGTGAATTGGGTTGTTGTAGCCATTTTGCTAAAATCCAGTGACAATTTGGTTTCTAAAGCGGACAACTTGGCATCTATGATGACAATGTTGTTTTGGTTCAAAAAATCTTGTTTTTTGGACAACTCAAAGTTTTGTGGTAACAATATCAAATGAATTAAAATTTTCAGAACTTCTAACAGGTTTTGATTAGAAGGTTCAGAAAAAATGCATAGCTCTAGCACCTTTAAAGACAGTATTTCGGCCTTTCTGTAAAATTTTGAAAAGTGTTTATGTCCATCTTTGCTATACTAAGCTCCTCATTTGTGTTGTTCTTCAATATCGATTTAACTCATTTAATAAGTAATATAAAAGAATTAATTTTTAATAAACATGTAATTTTAAAGACTGGACTGTTTTAATAAGTAATTGCATTTTTTTAATTGTTGTTTTTGTTTGATTTTTTTGCAGGAGGCAAAAAGAGAAGAGGATAAATCCTCCTGCTGGGTCAGGCATGGGGTCACCTAGTGGTGGATCTCACGGCATGTTCGGCAGTCCTATGGGATCACCTCCACCTCCAGGAGTCGTCTCTCAAGCTTCAGGTCCTTCCGTAGGTCCTTCAATAGCAGGACCTCCTGTCGTAGGTCCTCCAGTAGTCTCTCTTCAGCAGAGCAGCGCACATTCACAAGCTCAGACATCGCCGCTACCTCTAGTAACACCCTCGCCACTTCCCTTAGTCACATCCCCCCGACCCCTCCCTCCACCTCCTCACTCTCACTGACATTGGCATCACCCGCACGCTTAGTCACCGGTGAGTACGTCGTCTCGACACACTCAGGCGGGCGTACATATCTCAAACAATCGACACTTCATACTTCAAACCATTCCGCATCTTCACACCAATCAGTTTTAAATTTTACAGCAGGAGGAAAAATATAAATTTCACTGATATAAAAAGAAAGCCCCTTTATAAAATCAGTAAGATACAGTTGTTTTTAACAAGATTTAGTGGAATTTGATAACACATAAAACTTAAAGAGGGAAATTTATCAATATTTTGTCAATAACTAATCAATCTATTGACAATACTTGATCAATCTATTGTCAATACTTGATCAATCAATTGTCAATGCAATTCTATTCCAACTACCTTCTTAATTTAGTAATAATCAGTTAACAGCTAGAATTGTTTTTCTTAACAATAAAATTATAATTTTTCCTCTTTAACTTTTCAACATTTCTCAGATAAAGTTGATTCCGTAAACAAAAATGTGTTAAAAATAAAACAAATTATACATAATTTATTATTATCTCTATTGGCGTGTCTAACAATAAAACAAATGTTTTGTCGTATTTGTTTGCTGTCATTAAAAAAAATGGCACATTATAACTACAGGGATTATTAAAAGAAAAAAAAAGTATAATACATCTATATTTAACTAAATAAAAAAAATTATATTATTTTTTTGTAAATTTTTGTTTATAAGAATTTTATTTGTAATAATTAATATTGTTTGTAATCCTTATAACTGTACATAAATCCAAAATAATTATTTTTAAAAAAAATAACAGTTTAATTATATTAAACGATTATGATAGTTTTCCTGAAAGTAATATTTGTAAATATATAATGATTTGTTTTTTCCAATTTCAGGAAATTTCTTTTGAATTTATTTAAACATATAATATATGAATATATTCTTCTTTATTTAAAAAAAATCATGTTTGTGTGTAGTAATTTTTATTAAAAATAAATTATCTTTTCTAAAAAAAAAAAAATAAGGAAACATTTATTCTAAAAAAAATAAGGGGCTTACAATAGAACCCTGAGACAACCCCAAACAAAATTAATATCTTTTTTTTTTAAGTACAAAAATAAATATATGTAATCCATACTTATATAAGTATTAAAATAAATTGTTATTTTTTAATCGAAGACTGTTGGTTTTATTATTTTTTTCAATTAATATTTAATTAGATCATTTTCTTTGTGTTTTTTTTGTAATTTGATTATAAATGATCAAATTTTGAAGTAAACTTAATGAACTTAGTGATTTAAATAAGAAAACTGTATTTTACTGTATATGAAAAACAAATTCAGGGGGCATAAAAAGTAACAAATAATTAATTAATTAATTATAGACAAATAAAAATATTAACACTGTGTGTAAAATTAAAAGTAGAAATTTAAAATATTTAAAACAAAATTGAAGTCTAGTAAACACTGGGATTTTTGGTTTTGAATTCATTAATGTGAATTGATAATGGGATTTCTTTACTCGACCCTTTCATTAAGTCCTTTAATTAAGTACTTAATTGTTGACTTAACCATGCAAATCTAAACAAAGAATCCCAGTGTGTACTACACTTAAGAGGTAAACTTCAACAACAAAATAGATATAAACAAACAAAGAAGTATATATATCAATAAATATATATGTATATATATACATATAAATAGTATATATAATATATATATATATTTATCATAATGAAAATATATATTATATATGTAATAAAAATGTATACTATATTTTAAATGTTGTATTAGATAAAAAAAAAGTAAATTGATAACATATATTATATATATATATATTTAAGTTATACAAGTAAGAAATAAAAAACATGTAAATAGCATTGTGTATAGATTTATATAAATAAATAAATTATATATATATATATATATATATATATATATATATATATATATATATATATATATATATATATATATATATATATATATATATATATATATATATATATATTATACATTATATATAGTATGTTTAAGTATTATTATTAGTATTGTATGAAATAATTAATTCGAGGGCATATTTATAAACAATGAAATAAAATAATATTAACAAAAAGAAAAACCTATGAAAATTATGAATGTATATACATTAATTATGGTAAATTTTGTTTTATATATGATGTCCTAGTAGATGGAGTTGTACAATTTATATGAACACTGTAAATGATGTGTTTATTTTTAAATATATATTTTTTTTACATTTTTCAAAATTAAAATACAAAAATATTTTTACAATGTTTATCTGCGTTAATAGTTTCACTGTCTTACCTTCTATTTTTTAAAGATAATACATTTTTTGAAAATTTAAATTTAAAATATATTTTTAAATTTAAAAATAAAACTTTTTATCTTTTTACCTTCTTCTTAAATTATAACATTTACTATTTTTGTCTCTGATCAGTTTTACAAATCTAATTATTCAAGGTGATTTTAAAATATAAATTAATAAAACTTATATTTATAAAATTCAAATTCTATCTTTGATTAAAGACAGATTTACAAAATCCTTGGTATTATTTGTTTATTCTTTATCTTTGGTTATTTGTTTGAAATAATACAAATTAAAATGATCTATTACTATAAAAGCATCAACATTTTTGTTTTTTTATAATGAGACTGGCAGGACTTATTCGTAATGTCAGCAAAATTGATCAGCTTATCACCATAGAGCCACAATTTCTAATTTTTAATACTCCACACGAGATTGCCTGATTAAGTATCATTTATTTGTTTAAAATTTTCCTTTTTTTTCTTTATTTTTGAGATAGTAAGACAAAATTTGGTGTTTTGAATCCAAGATTCTGTGAAATTTACTCAAATTAAATAAAACTCAGAAACAAAATGAAAATGTAAAAGAATAAGAAAAAGACAATAACTATTGATGAATGGAGGTGGTTAGAGGTAGTTAGGCACTTCTTTAGTCTGTTACTCCCCTTCTAAAAAAATAGAGGGAAGTAACAATCTAAAGAAGGTGTACGAAATGTTCTTATTTAGACTGTTACTCTCCTTATCAAAACAGAAGTGGGATATTCCTTTGTCCCAAAGTATATTGGACTAAGCATCCCTTTTATAAAGTAATTTAGTCAGTCATTTTCATTCTAAAACAACATAAGGGAGTAACAATTTAAAGAAGTTCAAGTAGTTAAAGGTGGTAACTTCATCCAACAAGTAGTTATTGTTGGATGAAAGTTGGTTCTAATTACTCCATTCATTTTTAGCTATTGTAGTATTTTATCAATTAACTGGTTTTATTTTGCTCTTTAATTTTTCATTGTTTCAATAATAACACAATTATTTATACTGGTAATGTTCATTTGTAGAAACAATAGTGAACTTTTTCAATAACTTATTTTTTATTAAGTTGATTGTATCTAACTAGACTTTGCAAAGTTAAACTCACATTGAATAAAACTTGAAGAACAAAACTTGATCCGTTAATTGTTAAAATAATAACTTTTAACATTATAACCGATAAAGTTGGTTCTTTGACTTGAATTCAGTTTTATTTTTGAACTGTTCAGTTATTTAAAAGTTAATTACAATTTATTAGTTAATAATCGTTAAAATCAGAAGGAGCAAATATTTAAATAAGCTCTGGTCGCTATTAATTCACTTATGATAAAACCATTCAAATGATCAAAACTGATCAGTAATTAAATATAATTTTCAGTTATATTTCCTAGTTTTTTTTTTTTAAATATAATAGCCTGGTCAATTTAATGATACATTTTTGTTTTAATTTAATTTAGTTCGCCAATTTAATTCTATGATTTTATGAAGGTAAAATAATGATAAATCAAACAAATCGAAAGATATCACTGATCAGTAAAAAGTTTTTACTATATTGACTGATCCTCAAACTACCCTTATCTTTTTCCACATCATGATCAATAATTAACTTTTTAATTTTTGCAAAATATTTGTATTAATTATGTCTTTAATTATGTCTTTGATCATTGATTTTTTTTGGAAATAATTAAAAGTTAAAAATAATAAGAATTAATAATTGTATATATTGGAACACACAATTATAAATGGACAGCATATAAAAAAGCAAACTTTACCACAAATTAATTTTAGGGAAGAATTATCAACAAAATCAATAAACAAAATGAAAATTTATAATATCTTTGTATATTTATTGTCATATCCCCTCCCTAGATTTTTCCATTTCCCTTACATCATTGATAAACTTGTTTTATGACCTTTAGGGTTATATAATAGTTTCTTATTTATTTTCATCTTTTCCCCCATTATCTTTAATTTTGTATTTATTATTATTTATTTATTTATATAGTTTCATTATTAATACACACAAAATAAATAGAAATTATGTAATCAATGTATATATAGTCATGTGTATTTTTTTAAGTTTTATTATTATTTTTATGTCGGAACAAATTAAATTTTTTTTTAAACGTGCAGATTTTTTTAAAATAAAAAAATTAGAACAATATGCAAATTTCTTTGATTTTTTTTTTTCAATTATACGATGACACTATTACTTATATGTCAGAGAAAGTGGACAAGTTTAAGTTAATAATTTTCAATGAAGATTTGTGACTATAGTCATATGTATTATTAGCTACGGCAGTTAATAAGTGAATTCTAAGATTGAATTTTGAAGTAATTGATATTTTAAGTTATCCCTGCAAGATTTGAACCCGGTACCTCCAGAATTTCAGACTGACACTCTATCTACTCTGCTAAGATTCATTTTCGATTTGATGCCTCTCAAAATGAAAACTTAAACCTTCCGCTATAAATATATAACTTTTATAAATCATTTGAATTTATTTAAAATTGTTTCATTATAGCTTTCACTGAAACATCATCCTTTGAATAACTTAAATAAATCCACATCTAATTAAATCTGTTAACTTTTTTTAATAAAAGCAAAAAGCTTTAGAAATTATAACTCATCCATAGGATTATAGGATATACCTAACTAAACATCCTGTTAAGGACATACATAAGATACCCTTAACTCGATGTCTATAGGATACCCTTAATTGGACATCCCGTTCAGGATATCCATAGGACATCCTTAGGATGACCCAATGAGGCCTCAGGGGATAAAACCATAGGGGAACTCATGGACCAACAATTGTGGACAGGATAAAATCAGGACAAAAGGATATCCCTAGGATGTCTTTTGGATCAGTTGTGCTACTTGGGATGTTGCTGGTAAAAAAGGCCGCACTGGGGCGCTGGTAAAGTTCTGCATACACTAGAGGCAGAGCAGGCCTCATCGCATTTTATAGGAGGATTTCGTTTCAGTCATTAACGAGGATTAAATGGGTACGGAATGATTCTGTTTAACCTATATAAAATGGATAGGCAGGAAATTCTTCTCAATGAAGAAACGAAACATGCTGACATTACTACTCTTTTTCTATTCTGGCTGTGTTAACTACACCTTGTTAAAAAACGATTTAAAATTTCATATTTTGATTGTTTAAAATTTGAATTATCTAAGCACAAGTTATAAATAGGGTTTGTATCAATTTAAAGAAAAAAAAAAAATGATTACTGGCCAAACATCAGAACATTATTTCTAAACAATACATCATTCATTGTTAGTAAAACAACTTATAGGGCTCTTCTTTAGAATGTTACTCCCCTTTTAAAGAAAACAGAGGGGAGTAACAATCTAAAAGAACAATTATTAAATTTAAGTGTACAGAATGTTCTTCTTTAGACCGTTTCTCCCCTTATAAAAACACAAATGTGATATTCCTTTGTTCCAAAGTACAATGGACTGAACATCATTTTGTCTTAATAGTTATTTAGTTGAAGTCATTTATATTCTAAAGCCAGATAGGGGAGTAACAATCTAAAGAAGTATTACTTATGGTTAATTAGAGAAATGAATAACAGAATGATTTTAATCTCTATGGCCGAGTATATTTTTCACTGTTCTGACCCCTTTTCTGTAATTCAAATTTCATTTTAAAATTGCTTAAAAGACACTAAATTTTGTGGAACAAGTATGATTGATTTTTCTTTTTATGTTGTTGGCCTTTTTCAGGGTTTATTTTATAATATAATATTTTTGGGGGCCGCTTACCAAAGGAAATCGATGAGCAAAAAAAAAAAAAAAAAACCTCTTGCGTTCAGGATTGGGGGCCCCCCTCGACGTTGGTGCAAGGATAGTGATTCCAGTTATTTCTGGATTTGGGGGGCCCCCCGCGGGCCCATAGTTACGCCACTGGTAACAATCCTTTTTCAATAGAATAAAGTGAAACAGAAAGCCTCTTCACAAAATGAATGTATCATAAGTCCTGGAAAAACGTTACCGAGATATTCATTAACTTTCGCAGAACATGACTCTCTTTGACAGTCCATTGATAAGTTTTAAATCAATTTACCTTAAAAAATAAATAAATAATAATCACAACATCTGTAAGGAAAGAACGTAATTAGTAATAATATTGCCCATTGTTTAAATTAAATAAAACAAAATTAAAAAAAAAAAATCTGCACTAAAAATAAAAATCCTATAAAATAAATTATTATCAATTTAACAAAATAGAATTCAGTTTTTATTCTTTTAGTCCACTTTGTTATTAATTAGGAATTTTATATAATATATTTTGTGTATTGTATTATATTATTTTTATTTATTGTTATTTTTATTCATTTACAAGGCTAGTTAAATATCAAGAAGTGAATTTATAAATACATTTCATTTTTTTTTAATCACATTTTAGTTTTTATTCGTGTAATTTATTGATAATATAAATATATTAAAATAAATAATAAATATATATATAAAAAAATGAAAATTAACTAAACATAATGGTATTATTTAGTCCGAGTTAACCTTTGATGATTTTTAATTGTTTTTTGTGTAAAAATTTGAAATTTTTATTTATTTTCACTTCTATCTTTTTTTGTAATTTTGGTCTTCTGATAACATGAAAAAGTATTATTCAATTTTTTCCCCTACTAATTTTTATTTCCTACTTAATAAATCAAAATAAATATATCTGATAATTTTCATTATATTTTAATGTTCATGCTTTTTGTTAAAAAAAAAGAAAGTAAGTTTGAATCCTTAAAAAAAACAATAATATTAATTAAAATATGCAATATAAAATTTTCATACTAATTCATTAAACAATATGAATAATAAATTGTTGCTTTTTGGAGTTGGTACTTGGATGCATACAACACTAGAACTGTAATAAAGTTATTTGATGTATAGAATTAATTTATATTTACTTTTTTTGGATCCTCTTCGACCTTGCCGTGTCGAAACAAACCAAAAATATTTCCAATATCCTCTGTTCAGTGACAGAAACAAGAGTACCTTGGAAGGATATTTCTCTCTGGGCCAGGGTAGATAAATATGATGTCCATCCACATGGTGATTTTCCTTCCTCTAGGTCTTCTACCTTCAAGTCTGGCTTCTAGGGATCTGTTAGGCTACGGCCACACCAGAGCTACCTCGCTTGGAGCCTAGTGGCTTGGTGAGTCGCCATGTAGAACAGAATGGACTGTTCTTCTAGCGACTCGCTAGGTATCTCGCCTAGTAACCAAGCGCGTGGTGTGGCCGGTCTCGAATGTTCTAGAAAGTTGGTTCACATGGATTATACGCCTGGCGACTCACCAGCCACTAGGCTCGGGCTAGGGAGTCGCTCACTGTCCATCCTATTGACCTGTACACACTATCTTTGTTGAGTTTGCTATCTATGTTTTGTTTACTATCTATGTTACGTCTACCATTCTCATTACAGGCTGAATTTCCAAGCCTAGTCTTATAATGGAGTACCTCATCCAGTTTTACTTTAATTTGCCCACTAACTTCCTCAGGATTATTTCTGTTTAAAAAATTTGATTAATATTTATAAACTTACGTGATCTCTTATAAATGATTATAGTAATCATTTCCTTTGATCGAACTTTGGAAAATATAAATGAAACCTTTTTTCCTCTCCTTACAGCTTTATTTCAACCTAATACACATTTTATTTTTTTGTTGCTTGAATTAATATTATGACAAATTTCATGTAAGGTTTTTAACGAATGAAAAATTCATTGTATAAATTGTCATCAAAAAATAGACAAAATTTTAAATATGTTTGACCAAAAATTTTATATTGCATATTTCCTACTCAAAACCAAAAACAGCAGATTAACTTGATGTTAATTTACACAATAAAATATCATTATTATTATTATTGTTACATTTTATTATTTAATATTTATTTTTAACATTAAGATATTGCTAAACTAGAAATATACTTTTGTGCCACAAAAAAAAATTACATAATTTTACAATAATTTCATATGGGCATTGTTTTCCTGTCAAATTGGTTCATTGTTTCCTTTATTGGTATTAATTTTGTATTAATTGTTTAACCTAAAGAAAATTATCAATTAATTTTGATGAGATTTTTCTTTTTTTTCTTGTTGTTAGGTTTAAACATTATAATAGAAGCTGTTATAAAAAAAAAAAAATACAGTTTATTTTAAAAGACAAATAAATACAATGTACAATGTACTAAGTACTGTTTGTTTATAAACTTTAAAAATAACAAATAAAATAGTAAATTTAAACTGTTGAATCTTTTGTTTACTTTCAATAAATTATTATTTATTCATTATATAATTTTAATACGATATCATCCGAATGTATTTAATATTTTATATGATTAATCATAGAACAATCTTCTTTCTTTTCATTATTTTTGTTAAATTTGTTTATTTAATTCGTTGTGAAAAAAATGTGTTTTTGTTATAAGTTGAAGTCTACACCATCAAATTTATTTTTATCATTATTAATAATTTTTTTGTTATTTATTTTTCATTCATATTGATCTTAAAATAAAGAATCTTAAATAAAAATTAAAAATAAAGTTCGAAATAATAATATGATTGTCGTTTACATTTTTGGATTTAATTTTATTTATTTCATATTATATTAATTATTTAATTTCTTTATTCTTAATTATATTTATTTATTTTTGATAAATCAAAATAGCCGGCTTTTATGTTCTTTTGCTGTATTATTTTTATTATTATTTATTTATTTATACTATTTTACAAGCAAAAACATATTAATTTATTTCTGTATTCAAGTAAATAATCCAAAGCCGAAGATTGATTTGGAAGATAGAATGTATTATTTTTATATATACGTTAAAATTTAAAAAAAATTCCAATGGAAATGGATTACTAACTTATCTAGTGACTTACTATTCAAGTACATAAAAAAGAGACTTCATAAGTACCTTGTAAAGTTAATTTCTAAGCAAATACTGTTATTACAATATTATAATGAATGCTTCACTAACTTATTATTTGTATTTATTTATTTTATTATTTTTTTGTTTATAATTTATTATTTTATTTATTTATTATTAATTTTACTATTTATAATTAATTAATTTATTATTTTTTATTTTTTTATTTTTTAATTTATTACAGTATGTATATATTTTTTTATATTTTACTTCAGCAATTTTCTTTAATGCAATTTATCAAATTGTAAAACTTAAAAGCCTTTTTATTATTATTATTATTGTTATTATTATTATTATTATTATTATTATTATTATTATTATTATTATTATTATTATTATTATTATTATTTAAATTGATAAATAAATGTGTATGGGTGTAGAATATCACAAAAATATATGATAAAAAAAAAAATACATAGATAAATAAAAAAATAAATAAAAGTAAACAAGAAAGTATGAAAATAAAAAAACATAAGAGTAGTGTTTTATTATAGTCTTCCAGAAAGAATTAAACAAGAAACAAACAAAAATTAAACAAAAACAAAAATGTATTTTTTAATACTAAATAAAAATTATAATTAATTATTAATAATGGAACGTTAAGAAGTAAAGTTTATGAAGGAGAAAAACACAAATCAATTGTAAAATAACAAATAACTAAATATAATAATGGATAGTTTATAATTAAAAACAAAACACATAGTTGTTAAAAGTAATTAATACTAATATTTATGTTGTCAGTGTGGAAAAAAGAGTAAAAAAAGTTCCTAAAAGAATAAAAAATGAAATAAATAAAAATGACTTTTTTTTAGAATTATGATTTTTGTTGATTATTTCCTTTTATTTCCTTCTTTTTCTATAATAATCTTAAAAACATTTAATGGTTAGTTGCTGTGACAACCTGTGGTAGGTTGGATAAGATGGTAATACTCTATGATGCCTGAATTTGGAATTTATGTCTAGGAATTTAGCTATTAAACAAGTCCCTGTGATGGGTAACAAATACAGAATTTAGCTACTAATCATGTCTTTGTGATGGGCAATAAATATCGTGTGCAATCATGCCTGTAACAGGCGACATATACAATGTCTGGGAAGAAAGTGCCTGTAATGGGTGACTTACGAATATATGGTATTTGGGAAGAAAGTGCCTATAAAAGGTGACATACGAATATATGGTATTTGGGAAGAAAGTGCCTGTAAAAGGTGACATACGAATATATGGTATTTGGGAAGAAAGTGCCTGTAACGGGTGACATTCGAATATATGGTATTTGGGAAGAAAGTGCCTGTAAAGGGTGACATACGAATATATGGTATTTGGGAAGAAAGTGCCTATAAAGGGTGACATACGAATATATGGTATTTGGGAAGAAAGTGCCTATAAAAGGTGACATACGAATATATGGTATTTGGGAAGAAAGTGCCTGTAAAAGGTGACATACGAATATATGGTATTTGGGAAGAAAGTGCCTGTAACGGGTGACATTCGAATATATGGTATTTGGGAAGAAAGTGCCTGTAAAGGGTGACATACGAATATATGGTATTTGGGAAGAAAGTGCCTATAAAGGGTGACATACGAATATATGGTATTTGGGAAGAAAGTGCCTATAAAAGGTGACATACGAATATATGGTATTTGGGAAGAAAGTGCCTGTAAAAGGTGACATACGAATATATGGTATTTGGGAAGAAAGTGCCTATAAAGGGTGACATACGAATATATGGTATTTGGGAAGAAAGTGCCTGTAAAGGGTGACAAACACGGTGTCTGGGCGTCACACTTAATAAAAAATGTCACCTGGGTTATCATTAGAATAAAAATAATTATACTTTAATCAAAATATTCATTTCTGAACTTATTATTTGTGAATAAAATAAAAAAACCTTATTTTAGAAGCAAAATGCCATTTGATTTCTCCAACAAGGGGCATGCAAATAGGGTATAGATCTGTTCATAGTTTACATAAACTACGTTTGGAACTATAGCTGCCTGGAACATTAAACTCTGAAAAACAAATGCATAATTGAACAAAATCAATTGGGATTTTCGGACCTCCTGTGAACGAAAATATCAACAGCAATACTCTGGAAACTGTAGTATAGACAACCACACTCAAACGAAAACAGTCAGTTCAGGAATGAGATGGTTTTGAAGATGTATTATTGTTTGATTATTCATTAATTCAAGAAAAGATAAGGACCACCTAGATATTGATCTCATTGTCTGAGAAAAACCTACTTCCATTAACATTATGAATATTTAGCCTTAACGAATAAAATCATGTCTGCTCTTTCTTGTTTCATGAAAAGTCTGTTATTTATTTAGTGACATTTTTAGAGTTATGATAAAATATAGAGTTCAAGAGTCACATTTAATTGAAATAAATAAATTTAAAAACTCTAATTCAATGAGCTTTTAAAAATAAATTAGTGGCAGCAAATATTGTCATTAGATATGAGAAATGTTATATAATTTTTGATAATGGAAAGAGAAAAAATAAGCAGATTTAAGAAGAAAAAAATTGAAGATATTTTCAGTGTCAATAGTTTAGTTAGATATAAAAAATCGGTCCGAGACAACTCAGACTAACTTTCTCTCAAATAATCCTGGTCCCAGATCCCAGAAAGCATAGTTAATTATGAAGACATAGTTTCCGAGATATTGATAAAAATTAATCTGATTTGGTTGAAAATCAAAAACAAAAAGTAAACAACCACCTAATTAACACATTTTAAATAATATAAGTTAACTAAGCATCGCATAGTTTTATCATTAAAGCGAGCTTAATGCAATAAATATTTACTATTATATTCATGTTTTCTAGGATCGGGGACCAAGATTATATGAGAAAGTTAGTCTGAGTTGTCTCGGACCAATTTTTTGTATCTAACTAAACCATTGAAAAATAAGAAGAAAAAGAGTTGATTTATAACTTTGAGTTTCCGCCATTTTGGAACGGGAGAAGATAGAAAGCTCGGGTTTGCGGCCAATTTTTTTTTAAGGACCTTTCCAAAAATGTGTCACCATAATCCTTTATGGGTGTCCCAATTTAAAATTTTGAAGTTGAATCCAATATGGCTGCTACCAATATGGCGGAAATAATTATTACCCATCAAAAAAGTATTAAAAAAGTGTAAAGGTTTTGAAAATGTTAAATTGATGTTTTCTTTGTAATTCACTATCAAATATATAGTACAAACATTAGGAGTAAAAATTATGTAAAAAATATCTTAAAACAAAGCTTATAACACGTTTTCAGCATTCAAATTAAAAAAAAAAATTTGCCGGGGAGGGCACCCTGTAAGGTTGGTGGTATTCTATACATAGCTTGCAATGCAATTTTTTTCAAAATATTCTATAAGAAATAGGGAGCCAGTGTGGCCGAGGGTCTAAAGGCACACGCTCAGCTATCAATAAGTCGAGGCAACTCGAGGTGGGTTCGATCCCGTGCCATGATACTCTGAATTGTATCTATGAATCGCGGACGGTACAGGGCGAGGGACACCCCTATGGGACACTCTTCCCCCCTCTTTGATGAGGTCCGATTGATGTGGGTCAGATCCGTGTCATGATGATGTGATTTTTATCTATGGTTCGAGGATGGAGCAGGGCAAGGACATCCCCTATGGGGACTCTTCCCCCACACTTTGATGCACGCTTATATAGCTTACTAATGACCACACCATACTTGCTTCGGCGGTACAAATGTATGATGTGTGAAGTAGCTGGAACTCTCCACCACGGGGCGTAAAAAGGGCCTAAAGGGTGGCCTAATTGCATGGTTTGAACAAGTGGTTCGTCCTACCCGTTCTAGTAGGAAGTACTAGACTATTACTATTCTATAAAAAAAATATTCATTTTGCTTCCGAGTTTACTGAAGGTAACGGAAGATTTGTGTTGTGTTTGAGAACAAAAAAAATGTATATCTCCGATTTTAAAAATTCCAAGACAGAAATCCGTTTCAGACATCAGGGAAAATGTTTGGTCTCGTCTCTGTCTGTCTGTCTGTCGGTCTGTGTCCGCGAACCGTGAAACGTGTGACAATAACTTAAGTAAAAGTGGACTGATTTTTATGAAATTTGGTAGATATGTTCATTTTACCAATGCCCAGGACGAGTTCATTGGACAACATTATCCGCCCAACCGTTCGCACGCAACACTAGCGTAAGCGTGAACTTTAAATTTAAAATTGGAATTTTAGGTCGGGAAAAAAATCTAACTTCATCTAGACAAACATTGTTTTTTAAATACAATTTTTTAATAAAACCAACAGCGACACCGCTAAAACTAAATAGTTTTTATTATGGAGAGAACGAGGGGAGGGAGATAGACAAGGGAAATAGGAGGTGGTTTGGTTCCCCCACCTCTCTATTTGACCAATCTCTTCAATAGCACAGCGAGCCTAGGGACCTTGAGACCAGGCGACAAGGCTTCATTCGGGGGGGAATTAAATAAATTAGACATTAATGGATTTTAAAAGCTTAAAATCATTAAAGTATATGTGATAAGTCGTGAGGAAGCTACTTGCCACTCTAATTGGAAGTGTATTCTCTATTTTATGGAAAAATATTGAATTATGAATATGTTTTGGGCATTGAACCCACAATATATAATATCTTAAACTGGTCTGATTTGTAATCAATAAAAAAAATTGTGGTAGACCAATAAACTTATATTTTACTATTACATTTTATACAAGTGATATGAACGATTCATTATTTAATATTGTTTGTTTATTATTCTTCCGTTGAGAAGATATCATGGTACTAGAATCACTTCTCAATATTATCTTCTCAAGGTCTCCAGCCTAATTTGTTTGCTCAGTCATTTTATCTTCTTCAATTAATTTTTAAATGTCTAACTAAACTCATGTTGTTTTTATCCCCAGAATAATTTGTATATCTGTCGAAAAATTCTCTTACTCAGTGAACTCCAAGATAGTTAGTGGTGCTTTTCTTACTGTCTTACCTTCATTTCAAGACTAAACAAGTAGGTCCCTTACATTTTAAATATTTAAGAAAATTTATTTCTCTATTTAAACGTTTATTAATTTTCATTGCGCTAAATTTTAAATAAAGAAATAAGCATGGTATCTTGTATATATACACATATACAGGGTACCTTAGCTGTTGTACATCACCGATTTTTCATTTTCTTTTTAAAATAGAACAAAAATTGTAAATTGTGATATTTTGTTAGCCTAGTTATTAAATATAGCACCCAAACTTTTTTTGACTAAATTTTTTGTCAAGAGTGTGTAAAATTTTTATCTTAAATTCAAGATTTTTAATAGATCTGGGTTTATTAATAGTTGTTTTTTTTATTATTAAAGAAGAGGGTTGTTTGTTTTGTAGTGTTTTTTACTTTTTCATATAACTAATATTTAATGAAGAAAATTGGATTTACACTGTTTGAGGTCACTTGAGTCCAAAAAAGTGGTTATTAAGAAATGTCTGTCTGTCTGTCGCCTGTAGCCTGTTGCCTTAAGTCTGTGTAGACGAATGGAGCCTTAAGTGCTAGACTGATTTCAATGAAATTTGACATACAGACTATGAAAAATTATACCTGGAGGCGAAATTGAGAAATCATTTTCATCTTTAAATTTGAGGGTGCTTCCCCCAAAAACCTGGAAAAAAAATTGAAACAGATTCCCCGAATATTTTAATTATAAATGATCAAGTGTAGTCTATTTAAATGCGAATCTAACCATATAAGTCACCAGGGAAAAATCGAATTTCTAAGAAAATAGCTTTAAACGCAGACGGTGAGAGGCCTGGTTCGATTCCTCGCTGGGGAGAAGTTATTTTTATGTTAAATTATAATAATAATTAAATCTAACTACAAAAACCTGAAGCATCTAATAAATGGAAAACACCGGACCAAGTAATAACGGATTTGCCTTTGAGAAAGTGCAGTACAAGTTCTAAAGCACAGATTATTTTATAATAAGTACTTAAGATAATTCCAGCAGTGGAAGAGAAACTGCGGTCATCAAACCCTGTCTCATAATTTTAATGCCACACAATCATTATAAATTAATTAAAGTCATAATGTTCTCTAAAGAAAAAAATAATTTAGATTCATCTATTTTTGAAAATTTTGAAGAATTAATTAAGAAAAGTAGATGAATACTTAAGTGTTAATTTGGAGTTTCTTGATAAAGTCTGGCTCAATCTCTCAAATTATAGTGTTTCCTTTCTTATTATTATTTTGTTAATTCTTTCTTCCTTTCACTTATTCTTTTCTTTTCATTTGTTTCAAGGTACCCTTATAATCTGAGGAAGATGGAAAAGTGGTCAGGATTGGTTGCTGTGGTAACTGGAGCCAGTTCTGGTATTGGAAAGTCTATGACACTGAAGCTGGCTCAGCATGGAATGAAAGTGGCTGCTTTAGCAAGAAGAGTTGATAGACTTGAGGTAAATATTTATTAATAACTGGTTCACACTTAAAGAGGATTTATATAATTCTGTGTCTGTCTGTCGGTCTGTCGCTCAATTTTTACGAACCAATAGTATATCTTAAAAACTACTTGTCCAATTTTATTGAAATTTCAATGGTAGGTCATAATTAGCCCATTGTTAGTCCCATATAAGTTTCAACTTTCTGCGCCCATTTGATTATCATCCACATGAGCATAAGCATACATTTATTTAAACCTATATTATCAAAAGTACTTTATCTCATTTTTATGAAATTTTGATGGTTTGTTGAAAGTAAGCAGATAGCTCCAGATTAATTTCAACCGTCTGCACTCTTTAAATTTTGCTAAATTAATACTTTAATAGGGGATGATTGAAAAAATAGGGGAAAAAAGAAATAAATTGAATAATAATAGTTTTAAAAGCATTAAAGTATACAAAATAGAACGCTAGGAAGCTATGTGCCACACCAATTGACAGAGTATTTTTTTTTTAATTGTTACTGTTTTGTTTATAGGCATTGGCTACTTCCAATAAAGGAAAAGGAGAAATTCGTGGATATAAATGTGATATCAGTGACGATATCGCAGTAACCGAGGCTTTTGCTCAAATTGAGAAGGATATGGGACCAATAATGGTTTTAGTAAACAATGCTGGGTTTGCCCGTAGCTTAAGTTTAATAGGTATACTCTAGTTTATTTATTTTTTAAAAACTTATATTATTTTTTTAATTATCATATTGTAATATATTATTTTAATATTAATAACTATGTATTTCTTTTAAATAAAAGAAGATTAAAAATGATTAAGATTCTTGTTCAACTAATGACTATGGCTTGATTTTTCAGATGTTAAAATTGAAGAATGGAAGAATATATTTAATACCAATGTATTTGGAATGTTCTCATGTATCAGAGAGCTTATGAAATCTGTTAAAAATAGGAAATCAAATGAACTCGTCCAAATTATAAATATTAACAGGTAAATTTGAACATTTACCTGATTTTTACCGACCCTAAGCTGCAGACTGCACAACTCTATAATTTTGATATAAATTAAAATTTAATTGATTTTATTAGGTACATAATAATAAACCATAAAACATCACTGGGAAGTACTTGTACATCCTAGTACTTTTTAGGGTTTTGTAGGTTATTAAGATTAATTTTAATTATTAATAATAAAAACCTTTAATAAAAAAACATACTTTTGAAAAAATACAATGATTGCATAAACAAATGCAATGATTGGAAAGTACTAAATTTAAATAAAAAAATATTTTATTTTTAAATTCTCTACATTTTTTCTATGGGTGGGGGTACGTGGGAATTTTAATTTCATCTCTCTAGCATGAACGGTTATGAACCAAAGTACGATGGACAGTCAGACTCATCACCCTCGCCATAAGGGTTCAAGGATGATCTACAAAAGCCTAAAAATATACCTAGGTGAAATAGGACTTATATTCTAGGATCCTTTAACATCAGAAGGGTAACAAATAATAAAACTGTCTCTTCACGTAAATTCAAACTTTTTATTTGCCAAAACAGCTTTTAGCCTTCATAAAGCTGAAAGCTACATCATTGTCGAAATGTGCCATCAGTGTCAAAGTACAGAAGAAATAGAGTTACATGAGCAACAACAAGTAAGTAAAAGGTGAGTCTCCTTCAGTGCCACTTTTCGGGACTGATGATGGCCTTATGAAGGCTAAAAACTGGTTTGGCTAGTAAAAAAAAAGTTGATTTTACGTGGAGAGACAGTTTTATTATTGCTTAAGATGAGCTCCATAGACGCTCCCACATCTAACATCAGAAGAGTAGGTTACTGGTTACAGGTGGTTAAAAATATCGATATGAGTGGCTAAAAGTTTAAATTTACGTTGAGTGACAGTTTTATTATTCCTTAAGATGAGCTCAATGCACAATCCCTACACAATATCAGGAGAGTAGGCTACAGGTGGTCAAATATATTAATACTATGAGTAGATTTACCAAATATAGGATAATACATAATATATATTTTAAGTGTGAAGTAACAATTATTAATGTAATTTTCATGTTGTTTTTTCTTTCTTTATTTTGGTGTTAATTTATATGGTTCAGTGTTTCAGGTCAGTACATGTTACCTATGACAAACATGATGGTTTATTCGTGCAGTAAACACTGTGTAACTCTGCTTACCAGAGGTCTAATTAAGGAGATAGCAGAAAATAAACTTAACGTCCGAGTTTCTGTATGCTGCATCTTATATTTTTTACATTTATTTCTTGTTTCTTTATTATTTATTTCTACAACGTTTTACTTTCTTATATATACACAGTATTCACACTAAACAGAACACTGTTGTATATGGCGGTAACTGTGTACAGGTTCCCAACCATCATTGTGGTCCATAAAATATTTTCGCCTGTCACCACAAAAATTGAGTAAAATTTAAAAACTATAGCTATCCATATTTAGGTGTCTGACTGACATCAAGCTAATAAATTAATCTTTGGTGCCTTTTAAGAATATGTGGTCGGCTAAGTTCGTCTGTGGGACATAGCTTGGCAACTGGTATTTGAAAAAAATAAATTGGTGGAGAGTGACTATTTTCCTTCATTTTGACAATTTAATTTTAATTATCGTGACTAAAAAATTTGTTAGTAGACCAAAAATCAAGTTGATGTTAGTTTCTCACTTAATAAGTTAGTTCTTCAAATATTACTACAAATCAAAGTGCTCACCTAAAGGGCAAAAGCAATTCACTGAGCATCAAGTAAATAATTTAAGTAAACCTTTCTTATGAAATTTTTTAATGATCAATTGATTATTTTGTTATATTAAACAGAGTTTAAGTCCTGGAGTGGTTGAAAAAGAAGAGATACAAGAAACAGGACTAATTAAAGATTATTCTGAAGTTCCTCATTTGGTTGTTGATGATATTGCTAATGCAGCTATTGCTATCCTGAGCGTACCTCCAAATGTCATTGTAAGCAGCGCTTCTTATACACTAATTAATTTTATTTCTTTTCAATGTTTAATCCATTTCTAGATTGAGTTTCAGACAACAGTGAATATTTAAATCTCGTGTATATCTCTCCGTCAATAGGTTTTTTTTCCAACCAAGCAGTGTACCGTCCAAGGGATCCTCATGGGCATGCGCAATGAATAAAAGCCGTTCCATCCCGACATGTGACAGTGTTTTTTACCCTCCTCCAAACTGTTCCAGACTGCTCCTCCAAACTGTCCCATGCAAATGATCCCTGCGCGGGTGCGCAGGGATCATTTGCGAACCTTTAACTGTAAGGTCCAAACGATCCTCTGACAATACCAAGTACTGGTTTGTATGACATGCTCAGTTATGTCAAATCGTCACACATATCAACAGGAAGGTTCCCTAACTGTTGGGTTTTCTTGAATGTTTTTAATACGGTGCGAAGTATAGTCCTAAACCCGCAAATGTTAGAGCATGAGTACAAAACCAGTCCCATATGATTCCCCAACAATCTGCAGGACTGCAACACGGGACGGTAACCCTAATTATGTCCGTTAATGTGATTATCTGTCACCCGCAAAGTTAAGCAGAGCCATACCATTTTTTAATCATTTAATTTTAATTTTTTTTTTTTTTGTTAACTTCAAAACAAAGACTCCAATTGTATCTGTTTTTATTAAGTTTTGATTATTTTTTTATTTATTTTTTTTTTTTAAATAAACATGGATATACTAATAAGTCAATTATGACTAATAAATAATGTGCATACACTGGAGCCAACTCAGGGTACTTTGGACCTCCCTCTATTATCCTATTAAGAATACTTAAATATATATAAAGTTAATTTTAAATTACAGGAGCACTCATTTTTTTCTCTTAAAAAAAAAAAAAAAAAAAAAAAAAACAGAAAAAAAGCTATATAATAAAATTTCAATAAAGCTATTTTTTTCTGGAACCATCAATTTCTGCTGTCCTGCACATAACAACTGCATTTTGCAGTATACATTTATTTACTTCTATTTAATGTATTTTTTTCATTATTGTGAAGTATAAGTTGAATGCAAATATTAAAAATAGAACTTCATCTAATAATTCTGTTAATATTTAGATTTCGGAACTGACGATAAAGCCTCAAGGTGAAAAAATGTGAAGAGATCAATTACCTGAACCACTTGAAAATTTAAAGAAAATAAACATGAATTTTAAATTACAAATTAAAACCATAAATGCCTCATTGATATAATATGTAATTTTTATTATTTATAATATTATTATTGGAAAATGTAATAATAAAACAACAAAGATAAAAGTTTGATAATTATTTTGATTTCATTTTTGTTTTTAAGTAATAATAAAAGATTTAAGATATTCAACAAGAATATATTTTAATTTGGAATTATAGCTTTTTTATATTCCTTTGCCTTTTAATTCAAATTTACAATTTTAATTGTAATTCATTAATATAGATTTGAGATATTAGATAATTATCTAAAATTGATGAATTTTATAAAAAAAAAAATCTGAAATATATATTTATTGAATATTGAGAAAATAGCTAATCATTATGAGTTTATAGTTAAGGAGGATGATTGCAAGAAAATTTGAAGAAAGAGCTGAGTAGTGAGGGAAAATATTCTTTGCTCTTTACTACAATGGAAGTTATTCTACAGGGAAACTATTCTCGTGGGGGGGGGGGGGAGGGGGGGCCCCGGAAAATTTTGTAAAATATAACCCTCTAAAAACGCGTTTTTATGCATTCTGGAGGTAAAATTTATAATAGGGCCCTAAGTAAAGTACCTAACCTAAAGTTTTTATAATGCTGTACATTAATTAAGCAAAAGTTAATTCCTATACATTTCTACATTCCCTATAAATTTCAATTTTTAATAAAAGGAATATATTTTTAATAACGACTTCTATACAAATCAACGAGTTTATTGAATTATAATTTAAACACAATAAACATTTGTGAAATTATACCATTTTTAATCAGGAAAATGTTAACATAAACATAAACATTGCATAACGAATTAACTAAAAGAATCAATTTTATTTTGAATGATTGACTTTAAATAAATAAATAATTAATTGCAGAAATTCACAGTAAAATTTATTATCTCACTAATAAGGACCAACTATTGTGGTCCATCCAGTGGCGTAACTATGGGCCCGACGGGCCCGCACTGCGGGGGGCCCCCGATGACAGGGGGACCCCCAAATTCAATGTACCAATGCCGATGGGGTCCCCTATAAAGAAAACTACCTTGGATGAATTTCTATACTTCTATACCTGATCTGAACGCCGCGAGCTTTTTTTGCTCATCAATTTTTATTTTGGCGAGGGGCCCCAAAAAGTTCTTGCGGGGGGCCTCCACTAGCTACGCCACAGGTGACACCCCTCTTAATGGACACTCCTCTATAATGGACACCCTCTAAAATGGACACCCCTCTATAATGAACGCTTTTCGAAGTCGAGAAATCATTTTTGGCTCCAAATTTGGCGGCGCAACCCCTCAAAAACTCTGAAAAACCATGAAAAAAATTATTTCTCGAAAATGGTTCCGACAATTTTGATTAAAAAATTCTAAAATGAAGTCATTTAAATACGAATCTAACGATATAAGCCGTTTTCCCGGGAAAAATCTAGTTCCTGAGAAAATAGCTTTAAACGCGAAGGGAGAGAGGCCGGGTTCGATTCCCTGCCGAGGAGGAGCTATTCTCAATCCTACCGACTTTTGCTTTACGAATTTGAACTTTGAATATTGCCACTGCTCTTCCCTTTCGTTATATTTATTTTACATACCCTCATTAACATTATTTAAAATAATGTTGATATAATACCTATAACAATAAAGTAATATAACAATAATGTTAATATAACAATAAAGTACATGATAGGATGTGATGAATTATGTGCCACACTAATTGGCAGTCTATTTTTTGGATTTATTCACAATGCCACTACATGTTACTAGAATGACTTATTTAATTTATTTAGAATTACTTATTTTTATTTATGTCCTTATCTATTAGATAATGCAGCGTTTTTACTATTAGACCTTTTCTTTCCCTCTTCTATGGATAGCGTACGTTTCTCCCATTTGAAGAAACCGGCGGGAAATAAGGAGCGGGAACCAATGAAAACTTAAAGTCTTGGCGGGAGTTATTGTCCTTTACCCGCTAATATTTCTCCTACTATGAGCAACAGGCGGGAAAATCATATTATCCAATATTCTAAATTTCAACAGATAATGCTCACCTTCAGCGTAAACTTTTTACACAAATTGAATATATTATATCTTAGTTTAAACTGCCATTTTATAAAATTACATACCGATGTAATTGAAAATAACTAATGTACAAAATAACTTAGTTTCACCTATTCCATGATATTATAAATGTTTCCTTCAAAATCATGTTTATAAATTTTTAAAATAAAGTACTCAAATAAATATCAGTTCTTTCGAATTGATTCGATTTAAAACAGCTGTGAAAATATTTATAGCCTTGTTTGCACGGGTCGAGTATTTTAGTAGAGTAGTTTAGTAATTTAGTACTCGACTCGTTTGGACACTTTGTTTTTTACTAAATTTATATATTCGACACTGACTAAATTACTCGACCATGGCTACTAATACTAAATTACTCGACCCGTGCAAACAAGGCTTAACATCGATATAGTTTAAGAGTACAGTAACGTTAAAAGTAACGTTGAAGCATTGAATATATAGATTACGATCACACGAGTATGTGAGTTCAAAACTTCTAAACAAATCTACATTCATAAAATATGACACAATATAAATATGAACTAACTATAAAACAAAAATAACTTACAAACTAAATATTGAAAAAATATACGAAAGTCACTACGTACCTTAAAAGCACAATTCCTTTAAGCTGGCATTACCACTGAATAAATATTACTTTCACATCGTTATTATGTATTATATATACGTAAAAAAACATTAATTGTTTATCTTTAAAAGTAACGGCAAACTAAAATGTCCGGCAAAAACTTAAATTAAAACTTTTATACGTTAACTTAAACTAAAAACAATTAAGTATGTTAACAAAATGGCGGATAAAAGAACTGAGGAATAAAAATCTTTACAATAAGATAACTGTTGCCAAAAGTTAAATTTTCTAAAATAATTATTCTTTTTCATTATTTAATTGGAATATTTTTCTTTCATAAAATATAAAGAATATTTTTTAAATAAGAATGATAACACTTATATATTTTTGTTTGTTAAAAATAGGTAATATTATAATCGAAGAAAATAAAATATTTCGCATGCAGGGGTTGTCTACCCTTATTTTTGGATCAGCTGTTAGGATTTCTTTTTGTTCATTTTTCGTCAAATCTACCACGTCACCATCTATTCGTTTTAGAAAAGTTAAAGTTCGGATTTTTCTTAATTTATTTAAAGTATTAGATAGTTAAAACAGGTAATTTAATCGTTATTATTTACTTTAAAACAACAACTTCTACAAATACTTTATTTTTAATTAATTTTTGTGTTCTCTTCTTGTGTTTTCATTTAAGAAAGTGAATTATTCAAGTGGATTTTTTTTAGATTAAAGATGGTTATAATTATTTTTTCTTCAAACGTACAAATAAAAGGATGTTAGAGAGGACATCAAAATATCTGAGGTAAGCAAATAATTAAAAAAAATGTTAAATTGTCTAAAATCTATCCAATGAAAATGAGTTTTTATTTAATTTAGTAAAGTTTTATTTATTTAATAACTAGCGTTATTTAAATATCCGGCGTTACTCGGGCTTTACGCAGTGAAAAGAGCATTAATTTCTTTTTCACAATTGTCAAAACTTTGATGTATAAAAAGTTGTTCAATTTTATTAATCAAGAAACGGTAATAAATTTGGAAATCCGACGTAAATAGTACATTACGCGACGAGTAAAGAAGAGGAATTATTCAGAACTATGAGACGCGCATGCGCAATGAATACAAGTACGTAAATAATCACTTTCTACGCATCTAAACAAAGATATAATGTTTATATTTCGTATCAATCGTAGATAATAGAACATTACGCGTCGAGTTCGGAAAGTTGCATTTTGCATGCGAGTGTGGAGTTTGCACCCGAGCGACAGCGAGGGTAGTAAAACCCAGGGCCGCTGAGAGGATTTTCGGGCCCCTGGGGAAGTTACCATCTGGGCCCCTAAATTTTTTTAAAATTTATTGACCAAAACATGAGTTTTAAGGATTTCTGAGGATAATTTTTTCCTTAGAAGAAAAGATGTATGGTGGGGACGAATTTTGATGTTTAACTAAGATGGGCTAAAAAAAAACATATAATTGAGTAGTTTTATAGCTGGTAAGTGTCATTAAAAAACCTTCTTTTATACTTTGTAAAGTACATAACATAATATAAATTGTGTGCTAAAATAGCGAGATTAAGAGAAAACAAATCAAAATAATTAAAAAATATTAATATCAGTATGTCACTATGATTTGTCTGTCAGTTTCTCTTCTATAAATTAACATTGACCATATTGAATAAGATAAAAGATCTAAGTAACTAAATGAAACCCTAAAATTCAAACTTCCTCATAAAATGATACTCATGACACATTAGGAATAATTTTATGTTCTTCACAATCAGTGATGAACTTAGCACTAGGGCCCCTTTGAAGAAATAACGGCGGGGAGTCCGGGGGTTCTCCCCCGGAATTTTTTAAAAAATTTAGGTGGAAAAAGATGAGATTTAAGAATTTCTGAGGGCAAGTTTGTCCTGACAGGAAAAGATGTATGGTGGGGACGAATTTCAAATACATGTACTGTTGGTTAAGTTTTGTATTTGTGTCTGTTTAATTTCCGTTGCGTGAATCAACTTTGCCTCCCAAACTTAGCTAGGGCATTGGGGGCCCTCGCCAAAAAAAAAAAAAAAATCATAAAAAAAAACTAAAAAAAGTGTTCAGAATTGAATGGGGGTCCCCTTATAATAGTATAGAAGTATAATTCCAAGTTAGATTTTTAATCTCTAATGGGGCCTCTTCCAACATTGGTACAAAGATGGTACTTTCATGTTTTTTTTATTTGGGGGCCCCTTGGCTCCGGGGTCCTCCCGCAATTCGGGCCTATAGTTATGCCACTAAATTCAATATCTATATTACCTTCTTGGTTGTAAAAATCCAGCTCCGCCCCCCAGAGGCCTGGGGCTCCAGGGGGCCCTGGTCTGTGCCTCCCAAACTTAGCTAGGGCACAGAGGCCCCTCACCAAAAAAAAATTAATTAGAAAAAAAAAATTGCCTTCTAACTGAATGGGGCCCCTTGCATATAGTATAAAAGTATTCATGGTTTTTTAGAGTCCGTAGGCAAAACCAAGGACCCTTATATTTTCCTGCGTGCGTCTGTCCGACCGTCCTCTCGCGTGCTCTCACGGCTACACCTTTCGTCCGATCACTTTGAAATTTGGCATGTATGTGTCTTTTACCTGCCCACATATATTAAAAATATAGCGACTTAAAAAAAATATTTTTCAAAAAAATTAGGATAAAAAAACTTGAGGGTTAAATTTTTTTTATTTTTTTTCGACACCGTGAGGGGTATCATATGAAAGGGTACGTCGGGCTGATTACAAAAATATATAATTCTTTGGTTATAATTTTGATAGGGCGAGCGTAGGCGAGTTTGAAGCGGGTTTGAAACGTCCCCCCCCCCCCCTCTATCTCGCTTATGTGAAGTGCAAAAAATCTGAAAAAATTCCTGAACATTCTTCCACCAAAAGTAAAGATACCACTTTTTGGAAATTACGAAAAAAATATTATTTTATTTTTTATTGACAAAATACGGTTTTTTATAATTATGGTCTTTTCGATGAATTTATATGGTTGTAGTCCGGTTCAGTGGCAAAAAAATACTTTATCAGAGTGTTGAGAATATTAAACCCTTAGAATGGTTCAAAGTAAGCTTTTTAGCATTTTAAAAAAACACTGTTTAGAAACTTTACAGTTAAACACTATATAGTGTGGCCTACGGACCCTCGCTGTGTGCTGACTAGCACACACTTGACCTGTTTATTTTTATTTGGGGGTACCTGGATACGCCCGCAATTCGGGCCCATAGTTATCCACTAATTACAATATCCATCTTGCCTTTTTTGGTTATAAAAAACCAGGGCCACCCCCCGGAGGCCCGGGCCCCTGGGCATTTGCCCCCCTTGCCCAGATTGCTAGTGAGAATAATAATTGAGCATTATCCTTCCAATCTCAGATATTTTAAACAATAGGTTGTTGGCATATTGAGTAAAAAGATACAGTTTTAATATTTAATCAACATTTATTTACATTGGTTGATAAATTAAGTAGGAACCGGCGGAGATAATTAAACATGAGTAATAGAAGTTTACTTTTTTTAAATTAAGTCTTTATGTTGAACTTTAAAGTTCATCCTTGGGTTGATGATGTTGATATAAGTTGGTTGGTAAACTTTCCCAGAAATTGAGCCTATTAGAGTAAAGATGTTTCGAAAGTTCAATACCGTCTGGTGATATTGTTACGTAAAGTTTACCATTTTCTGATTCGTACCACTGTGACTCATTCTTATCTGGTGTTGGATTTCTAAAAACAAAAATATAAACCATATTTTAAAAATTGAAGTTAAACTTGTACATGAAATAAACAACAAGCAACATAAAACTTTTATTTATATAATAACTGAACCTCTTAATGGTATTTTTTTGTGACCATTATTTTTAAATAACCACAAAATGGCGTGGAAAATTAAAACCTACTCTTTAATACTTTTCATTTAATACCCCTTTTAACATTTAAAAAAAAAAAAAAAAAAATGTTTCGCGTGACATAAATTATCCGCCATATTGGAATCCCTGTTAATGAAATCAAATTTCCATTCTTATTTTTTCTATGACCCAGCTGACAGCACATTTGGCATATTTTTTTTTTTATATTATTAGTAACAGCTAAACACTATCCGTATATAAGTGTTATATATTTTTGTAATTTACTCTTTAACACCTTTCATTTAATAACCCACTCAAAATTTAAAAAAAATATTTGGTTCGCGCGACATGAATTATTGGCCATTTTGAATTTGAACAGCTGATCATTTTGAGTTCATTATATTTTTCCTGTCTGCGCGTCAAAACGATCTTTAATATTGCAAATTTTCATGTTTTTAACTCTTTTGATTCATAAGTTATTGGAACCGTACAGAGTGACAGACAGACACCAGGAACGAAACTATATAAGGGTTTCTCTTTTTGGTTTTTCCAACGAAACCCTAAAAATTGCTTTATAAAATTTAAATTTATAAACGAGACTATAAAAATTAAATAGACTAGGCTAATAATTAGTAATAATAGCATACCGTTATTTAGGTATGTTAAAGAACGAGGAAGCTATGTGCCACACTAAATGTGGCAGACTATTTTTAATGCTACTCATTAATAATTATAACTTTTTCTATATCTTTTACGACAATGCAACATTACGTTATTACAGTTACAGTTACAACAACGAACGAATCAGCCACTCTTCACAAATGTACTTATAATCATCAATGAAAAATATGAAGTTCTCTTAGGATTCAAATCATTAGATAAGTTATGTTTAGGTCCTTGATTCAGATGATGTGAATACACCTTCCTATTGGCTATAATCCTCAATAATTTTAACTAAATATAGACTTGTTGACCTTCCTATTGGCTATAATCCTCAATAATTTTAACTAAATATAGACTTGTTGATCCAATATTCAAAAATTAGAGTTACAAAATGCACCACTTACCCAGTTTTGGCGAAATTTGTCCACATATCGAGAATCTGTTTAAAGACTTTTTTGTCCACATCATTAAAATGAATTTTTGAATGGAATTTCGATACTGAAAATAAGTAGAACAATTCGTCTCCATGGGCAACTCCAACTGTAATATGGAAAAAAGAATAAAGTTACTAATTAGTTCAGATATTACATATTAGTTTTTTTTTGTAATTAATAACATTTTAATAATGATTGCTTTTTAAGCTCAGCTAATTAAGAATTAGCACTTTAAGTTCTTAAGTTCAAAAGTGAAGACGTATTAAATAATTGACCGAGTGGAGCAAGGTCTCTGTTTCAACTCGACCCTCAACCATTTGGCATTTCGGATGTCTGTCTGTTAATTTTACCCAGTCATGAACAAACAAATTCGATTTTCTTCAAATTTGGCATTGTTGTTCCTTTCTAATCATTAAAAATCTATAGACTTCTAAGTATTAAACAGCTTGGTTTTCCGGTGAAATCCGTGTCACGAAATGCTTGAAGTCCGAATTTGCGCTTTCACTACTGGAAGCATCTTCAGGGGTGTGGTGCATCGTGATGTTCACTTGAAGCAACAACAAACCATACTGACAACTGGAGTGAAAGGCGTATTATACTAGCTTCCTTGAAACGTAGATTATACCTGGATTCCCCGGGGGTTACTTGAGTCGGGTTAATCCTTTGTGACCTTTGTTAATCCTTAATGACTCAATCAGGCAGGTGCTGCCTTTGTCGGTGTTCCGGGAGACGTTTAAAGTCGGGAAGTGTTCGCGGATCACGGCGCCGCCTCTGGCTTTCTGCTTGGCAGAGGTGCTAACCAGAGGTTTCCAGGTTCGGGAAAGAGTGAATCCATCCTCTTTGTTGAAATTATCTGGTTGTTTCTCAATCTTAATAGCCTCCCTTACCACCCTGCTGTGATACCTGTTGACTGAAGCGAGTATACTCATATCTCCTCAAAATTGATGAGATGGCCGGTTTCTTCAGAATGCTGCTCTTTCGTATTCTTGTTGGCGGGTTGAGATCAATCTTCCGGTTTGCCCGATGTAGTTTTTGCGGCAACTGCAAGGAATTTTGTAAACACCGCTAGTTTTTAGATGAAGGTGGTCTTTTGGCGATTTCAGGAGGCTCCTGATGGTCAAGTAAGCGTTAAAAGTGGTCCCGATGCCGTGTTTTCGAAGAATCCTGCTTATCTTATCTGTTGTACCTTGGATGTATGGGAGATAAGCATTCCGCTGGTCTTCCGTCCTTTCTGCTGCAATACGCCGTGCTTCACTCCAGTTGTCAGTGTGTCTTGTTGTTGCTTTAAGTAAACATCACGATGCACTACACCCCTGAAGATGCTTCCAGTAGTGGAAAAGAAACATTGGACTTAACCCCTTCGTGATGCGGTTTTTACCGTATTACCAGTCTACCCACAGAAACCTACGCGCACCAAGCTAAAAATATATATTAACCTTAAACTTACTATTGTTATTAATGACAGAGAGACGGAACATCTCCATCGTCTTCTTAGCTTATCCATATTTTTTTTTGTCTACACCTAGGAGGTTCAACCCGAAGGCTCAGGTTCTATACCTAAAGACATAGTTACCGTAGAAGGATCCATTGAGGAAATCCGGTAATCGTCCAGCAGGACAGTAGGGAATCCAGCACATCCACTTGTTATCATAATCATCAGAGTAAAATATTTTTTACTTTCCTGAGATTTGAACCATCCCTGCACATATGAGGTTAATGGCCTGGGTTTAAGGCAAGGGTTTCCGAGTAGGCAAAACACTCAGATACATCCATCCCCACTTCTAAATTAATGTGATTTAATAATTTAGATAAACTTACGTCCTAAGTCCTGTGCCTGGATTAAGGCAGTAATAGAGCGCTCTCCTTCATGAGTAAGTAGATATAAGTAATGTTTTCCTTCATGCTTCTTAGCAGACTCTAAATGTCCTCGAATGAATACAGCATCAGAAACCATCTGAAAAACAAACAATTTATGAATTAATTTTAAAATAGCCTGCCAGTGAGTGTGGTGCATAGCTTCCTCTTGCACTATTTCGTATACTTTAATGATTTTATGAGTTTACAAAATATTATTGTCAAATTTATTTAATTTTCCCCCCGTTCTTTAAATCTGTCAAAATTGCTTTAATTTTTTACATGAATTAAAGATTAAAGTATCAATTTAGCAAAGGTTAAACAGCGCAGACGGTTCAAATTAGTCTGGAGCTATCAGCAGGTTACTTTCGATAATGCATAAAAGTTTCCTACAAATCAGCCTAAGTAATTTTGAAGCTATAGGTGCAAATAAATGGGTACCTCTTAAGATTGTTACACCCCTATGTTTTAAGACAAAGAGATGTTTAGTCCATTGTACTTTGGGACGAAGGAATATCACACTTCTGTTTTTATAAGGGGAGTTTCAGACTAAAGAAGAGCATTCCATAAACTTTCTTTATATTGTTACTTCCTTCTGTTTTTTTTTTTTTGTTTTTTTTTTTTTTTCTCCTTTTGTATTTCTCCCCTTGTTGTTCTCCCTTCCGTGCTTACCGAAGGTAACGGAAGCTATGTGATCTTTCTGAAAAACGAAACATTTTTAGGCCTCCTATTTAAAAAAATTTCAAGTCAGAAATCCGTTTCAGACATCAGGGAACATTATTGGTTCCGTGTCTGTCTGTCGGTCTGTCGCTCAATTTTTACGAACCAAAATTATCTTAAACACTACTCGTCCGATTATATTGAAATTTGGATGGTAGATCATAATTGTTGGTCCCATATAAGTTTCAACCTTCTGCGCTCATTTGTTTCACTTCTAAATGCGCACCAACATACATTTATTTACACCTATTGTTTCAAAAGTACTAATCTGATTTTTATTAAATTTGGATGGTTATTCGAAAGTAGACCACAGATAGCACCAGATTAATTTCAACCGTCTGCGCTCTTTAAAGTTTGCTAAATTGAGACTTTAATACATATAAAAAATCAAAACAATATTGACAGATTTAAAAACCGTGGGAAAAATTAAATAAATTGGATAATAATGAGTTTTAAAAGCATAAAATCATTCAATTTTACGCAATAGGAAGCTATTTGCCACGCAAATTGGCAGAGTATTTTATAAGGGGAGTAACAACCTAAAGAAGAGGCAATAAATGTATATATGTTGGTACGCATGAGGAAGAGAAACAATTGGGGCAGAATGCAGAAGGATAAAATTTGAATGGGGTAATTATAACCTATACCATCAAACAAATACCTATAATAATGGTCGTTTTCCCAAAATCTGATTATTTCGTCGTCTATCATTCACTCTATGAAGAAAGCGGATTAATGGCATACAAATTATAATTTAGTTTTACTTACGTTAACAAATTGTTTAAGAGTTTTCTTGCTGAAGTCTTCATCTCCCAGATAGTTATGCTTGATCAGTTTGGTAATCTTCTCAGCCTGAGGATGAGTTTCGTAGCCGAGTAAACCGGGCAAAACCTGTTTGTAGTTCTTATTAAATTCTGTTAGATCCTTGTCACCAGACATTGCTAGTTCTGCAATTAAAAATATATCATTAACATTTTTGGGAACCAAGTTGCATATGGCATGTTACAGCGTCTGAATCCCGGGAGTGAATCTGAAAAACACCGACCGTCACGAAATCGACCTTGAGTAAAAGTTGGCAGTTTTAGTTGAAATTTGGTACATATGTTCATTTTACCAATGGCCAGAATGAGTTGGTTGGACAACGTTATCCACCCAAGTGTTCGCGCGCAATGCTTGCGTAAAAGTAAACTTTAGATGTTGAATTGAAATTTTTGGATGGGAAATTTTTTTAACTTCATCTATTCAATGAGACTAACAACTTTTTTAAATACATTTTTTTTATTAAAACACACACCGACACCGCTATGAAGTGTTATAGATCGCTTAAACTATTAATTCTTACCTAAACATTTAAAATAGAGAAAACAACGTTTTTACAGATATCTTACGTTCTAACGTAACGATTTTAATAAAACTTCATACACATCGTCTAAAGTACAATTGAAACAGGCATGTACAATTTCAATCTGATAAAAGTTATACGGTATTTGTGTAGTGGAGTGATATATTTTATAATATTTTAAATGGAGTAGACGTGAGGATTAGGGAACAGCCCTGTTCCCTCACTAGATATACTACAACCTTTAACTATCAACTCATCGTGATTAACTATTTTCAAAATATTCAATAAATATTTATTGTAAGAGGCTCGTTTCAATGATAAAAAAACTTTTCTTTTTTTCCTTAACTCCACTAAGTACATACATATAGTTAGTTACTTTTAATTTTGTCTCTTTTCTAACTCCGCCATAACATAATTTATATTTAACCCTTTCAGTCACGAATTATGAAATCGATGGAAAGAAAATTATTTTTTCATGGATTTGAGCCTAATGATTTTTTTGATGATTTTTCGTGAAAAAAATGCATCTAGCTTATCTTGTTCCCGAGATATTAACTGTCCTCTACAGAGGACATGGTTACTTAAAGGTGACAAAACTAATTCTCAAATTCGAAATTTAAATTTTTATTTTTAATAATAATTACAATATTTTAATTTAAAAGAACAAAAAATGATATAAAAAACAATATTATTTAGAATGGAAATTTAAAAAACCTTTTTTTTTCTCGAAATACATAAATTGACAACACATTTTATGCATTTGATATAAGTTTTGCTTTTGCAGCCTATATTTTTGCATCTGCTAGTTTCATTTTTTTGTTTAAATATAGGTAGGTGATCATAATGGTCATACCTAATCTCCTCAATGGGTTTTAGATGTGCCTCTCACTTGGGCATCTTTGGAGACGTAAATATTATTACTTACATTCTTCCATGATCTCATTTTCGGGCAATAATTCGTAAGAATCATCACAAATTCGTTCTTCTGCTAATAAATCATCATCATCTTTGATTTCAGATAGTTATGAATCATCACCTTTTTTAAAAATCGTCTAAATCTCTTGGAAGTTGTAATTTTTTTTCCTTATCCATCTTCCGTATAGTACTTTTGTCCTCTGTAGAGGACAGATCTTTAAACCCTTATAAATTTTAAATTTATTGACCGAATGAGCACAAAAAATGTTTTTTGATTATATTTAACTTTTATAAACAATAAAAGAAATAAAAACCAATAAATAAACTACGCTAACTGCCTCCAAAAAAATAAAATTGTGTGACAGAACGAACAAGGCAGAGATGGTATGATTTACAGAACGAAAATAATGAATATAGCCTACTCCAAGCTATTGTAAATTACAGAAATAAGGTGGTGGAATTCAGAACTAATCACTTAACATGTATCAACCGATAGCTATTCCCATAGCTAGTGACAGCCTCTGAAAGTTAGTGTCCTCTGTAGAGGACGCGGTGACCGAAAGGGTTTTAATGAATACGTAAGGAACTACGTTCCTATACTGCGTGTCCCGCGGCACCGCATGTAATTTTTTTTTTTTTTTTTACTTGAACAGAGCCTATCGTTTGTGTTTACAATTTAATTTACAAAATAATTATTGAATATTTATTTCAGCTAGTAATGTTGCTTAAGTGAGATAATTTACACCATTAACTCTTTTCTCTAGGAACAATATGCTTTACATAAAAAGTGTTAGGACCTATTCAAAAAGATATTATTGAAATCATATCTTTGAAAAATGCTATTTCCTTTTTGTTAATCATATTAAAATAATATCAAATTGCTCAATTAATCTTACCCATGTAGAAGACAATTCCCTCGCCAGTGTTGACGCCACCGATCCAAGGAATTGTTGATCTTTTCTTTGTGTCTTCTTCAGTGATGAATCCGTCTTTTCTTGTTTCTAATACTGGCTTAAAGATCATCTCTAGTGCAACATTTGATTTCTAAAAACAGCACAATGTATTTAGTAGTCCATTTGAGAAAAATTATTTAAAAAATTAAGTTACCATTTATAGTTGCTTTTTCTAAGCCAATTTTAATAAATAACTTGGTGTGCAGTGCAGTTCAAAATCAAATATGCGCATGCGCAATTCGTAAAAATGTTGTAAACTCAAAAATTTATATATTTTTTTAATTTTTGAGTGGGGTATCAAATGAAAGCTGCTGAAGGGTAGGACGCAAATATATATATATATATATATATATATATATATATATATATATATATATATATATATATATATATATATATATATATATATATATATATACCTTTATAGGCTTTTTGTGGGTCGTTGAAGGGTTTGAAATAACTTATCTTCACACTTTTCGTTTTACATTTGGCTATATTTCGCCCCTCTCCGATTATAAAAATAATTATTTTCTATTTGGTCTTTTTTTGAAAGGTTAGCTGTTGTTGCAGTGTGCCAAAAAGTATTCATTAATTTTTTTGGGTAGCAGTTCTTTTCTAGTTTTTTGTAGATTTTTTTTTGGCACACTGCAACAACAGCTAACCTTTCAAAAAAAGACCAAATAGAAAATAATTATTTTTATAAATCCCTCACTTATGTTAAAGGATTAACTGAAAATATCCAAAAAACCTTTAGAGAGTTCGACTGCGATAAAATAAAATTCGGCCTGAAACCTACAAATAAAATAAAGAACAATTATCACCACAACCTTAAGGATAAAACAGAAAAACTAAAAAAGTCGCATGTAATATATAAAATCAGCTGTAAGGACTGTGACCAAGTCTATATAGGGGAAACGATGCAAAAATTAGAGAATAGACTAAAACAGCATAGTTATGACATAAAAGCCAAAAATGATAAAACTGCCATTAGCATTCATTCCAAAATTAACAACCATAAAATAGATCCTAACAATATAACAATATTAGATACCGAACAAAATGAATCAAAACGAAAGTACCTAGAGTCAGCATACATAAGCATGACAAACAACACCATGAATTTTAAATCCGATACAAAAGACATCAACAAATATTATTCAGCTATACTAAACTCATATAATAAAAAATAAATTTTCCCAAAACCAAATCAAAAACCCCCGCCAAAAACCAAAAAATATACCTAATTTCAAAAGAATGTAATAAGTTGATGTGTAAAATAATAATAGTAATAATCAGTCCTAAATTAAAATAATAATTAGAAATAATTTATTTTGATACATAAATATATAAAAAACAAAATCTAGGTAGGTTTCAACCTAGGTTACTATAGTTACCTTATCTATGTTAAATTGTTACGAGTTTCTCCTTTTTTTTTTTCTGTGATTTTATTGTTAATTGTTATGTTATCCTTAAATATTTTAATTTTTGAACAGTTTAGAAGATGGAGCAATAATTATTAAAAATTAAAATTGACAAATCTAACTACGTTAGAGATTTTGACCTGGTTTTATCAACACATAAAAATGTAACTTTTTCGACTTATGCCCGGTATGTCTTTTTATTCATTTTATATATATATGTTCTGTTATATTTCATGTCATAATGTATTATCAACCTGTTAACTTACAAAATAAATAATTAATGTTACCTAACAATATGAAAAAAATGTAAAAATGATGTTTTCAGGCACGTCTATGCCTCGGAGAGGGGCGAAATATAGCCAAATGTAAAACGAAAAGTGTGAAGATAAGTTATTTCAAACCCTTCAACGACCCACAAAAAGCCTATAAAGTTACGAAAAAAAGGGACAAATAAAACAAACCACATATATATATACCTTTTTTAAAGGTTGCATTCCTTATTGGGTAAAAAAATCAAAATATACCCCAAAATAATTGCCCCCCCCCCCCCCCCCCAATCACTATATAACGGCTGGTCCTAAAATTTCAACCTGATACAATCAGAAGTTTTGTGTGTTAGTGATTTATATTTTTTTATTATAATATTTAATTGGAGTAATATGCCGACGGAGTCTGAGGGGACAGTTCTTTTTCGTCTCTACAACCATCTGCTTTAACTATAAATTCATCATTAATTTTTTTCTCAACATACAATTAATTATTTATTGAAAGATGCTCGCTTCAAAGATAATAAAAAAAGATTTTCTTTTAATTTTGCCTAACTCCACTAGTACAAATAGTTAGTTACTTTTAATTTTGTCTCTTTTCTAACTGCGCCATGAATTAGTAGTTAGTATCGTATACTTATTTTGGAACTGTGATTTTATAATAAAAAAATTATTTTATGAAAAGCGTAAGGAACTTCGTTCCTACCGGGTGTCCCGAGACACCACACGTATTTTTTTAGGCTGAGGGACAAATGAAATTTCCGTCACACAATAGACGACGTGAAAATTGTAAAGCTCTTAAATATAGTACTAGGAAGTTAGGATGTAACATAACGTTCCTCAATTTTCACTTTTTAGTTCTATATTTGATCAATAGAAGGGCACCGTGGCAACCAATTTCAAGGTTGGCAAAACTTTGGCTACATTGGATTCAAAAACATACCCATAATTCGATGTTTCACCATGAAGTGGAGATCTCTGATTTTATTTATATGAAAGGTTATATAAATGACAGGTTATAAACATTATATATTTTTAAATTAACTTTCTACTGTGTATTTTTAATCAATAAACTTTCAACATCAAACCAAGTACACGAAGAAAAATGTGTTTCACAGTGAATTTTGCCTTAATAATCTATTGCATAGAGACAGGTCCATAGTCTTACTATTTCTCTACTTCCACTATTCTATCATCGCATAAAGAATATTTTAAAATGGTGATGCCTAAACTTTCAATTATTAGTTTCATTTTTCATTGGTTTGTCCCATTGTTGTTGATAGCGTGCAAAAATAGTGCCTGAATAACATCAAGCTAGCATTTTAAGTATTAGTTAATCTTTTAGTGCTCTCCGCCGATTATTTTTTTTTTTCAAATGTTAATTGCCAAGATATGTCCAGCAGACGAACTTAGCCGACCATATATTCTTAAAAGGCACCAACACATTTGCTTGTACACAAAATTTTAGCTTGATGTTATTCACACACATTTCTTGACACACTATCTCCTGTAACAGAAGTAAATTCTCGTAATACCTTAAGAGATGCTGCAGCTGCCATAATTTGTTCACTTGTTTTCTCTTGGAAACAAGTTAGAAGCTCTTTAGGTGAAGTTGGACACTTAAGGAAGGAGGCTGCTTTCAGAGCGTAATCCTTTGCTTTGCTCTTTGCAGTGAAGGCCCATGGACAATCCATTGTTCCACTTTGAGATATGGCCCTGTGAAATACTCCTAAAAAATAAATTGAGGCTATATTGTTAAAATGTAGTGTAAAATTGTTTTATTTATATCAGCAGCCTTAACATGACATGGAACTACAGCAGATCCAACCGCCAGCAGCCTTAGCTCAGCATGGAGCCACAGTGGATCCAACCGCCAGCAGCCTTAGCACGGCGTGGAGCCACAGTGGATCCAGCAGCAAGCAGCCTTAGCACGGCATGGAGCCAACCGCCAGCAGCCTTATCACAGCATGGAGCCATAGTGGATCCAACCGCCAGCAGCCTTAGCACGGCATGGAGCCACAGTGGATCCACCAGCAAGCAGCCTTAGCACGGCATGGAGCCACAGTAGATCCATGGAAATCCAGTGGAACACGTTCAATGGGTTAGCCAAGTATATTTTTGTATTTTTAATTGTTTGTAAAATAATAAGAGGCTTACATGATTTTTTACTTATGATATTTACTTTACCTTTATTTCGTGGTGAATGCATTTGAAGATGTACAGACGCTCCTCCAGCACTTTCACCAAAGATTGTAATAGATTCAGGGTCTCCTCCAAACTTAGCTATGTTCTCTTTGACCCAGTGTAGTGCAAGTGATTGATCCTTTAGTCCAATATTTCCTGGCAGTATTTCCTCATCAAAAGCAAGGAACCCTAAACAAATAAGTAAAAGTGATTAACTGTAGCAATATAATATATATCATATGTGTGTGTGGAATTTGCCTTAAATTACCATTAGGGCAAGTAATTTGCTCAATTATTTTAAAACTTCAATGTCTTTGGCACTAAAAATATGAAGGGGCTAAATTTTGAAGGAAGTGGTGATTCTTTTTAAATTTAAATTCTTTGATAAACTAACTTGTCATGTAATAATTAAATAGTAAAACATTATGCAAGACAGTAATAATGAGCTCAAAACTTACTCTCAATTTTATTTACCAGTTTTTAGTAAGAAATTATGTTATGTTTTAGCTCTGGGAGACACAAGCAAAAAACTACATGACAAATGTGAACCTTTTAACTATCGTGTCAAGAAGTTAGAATTTAACAAGAGGTTGACAGGTTTTCATTTATAGTACAATATTTTGACGATAGGCGGGCTGAAGTTTCAATAAACGACATGCCAAATATGACGTTCTTAAATAATTTGCCAGGAAGTTAGAATATACGAGGTAGATTGGTTTGCACATTTATTCATTGTAGTTCTATATTTCACCGATAGAAGTAATGAAGTTTACTTCATATACTTTCTAAATTTTATATAAAATTATATCAGAGCTCGTAGCGGATCAAATGAAAATCAAAATAAATTTTTGTTTCATTAATTTCAGATCCATCTAGTATTATCAATTAGACAAATGTATACTAGTTTTCTCCAATTCATGGCAAAACATGAATAAATGCCGATATGTAGATTATTGAATCTACATGTTTTTGGGCATTGGCCCAAAAACTTATCCATGATTAAATGCTTTTTCCATGAAGTGGAGAAAATTAGTATTTTTTTAAAATTATAAATAAGACAATGTTTATATTTTATGATGTTTTTTTTTAATAATAATAATTTAAGAAATGTTTTGCAGTTCTTACCAAATATATCAAGGCGGTAGTTAAGAGAGACGAGGATGACACCTCTATCGAGAAGAAGCTCTGGTCCATGCCAGTTTTGTGCACTGGTTCCTATCATGAACCCACCTCCATGAATCCAAACCATGACTGGTAATGGCTTCTCAGGTTTCAACTGTAGGTAATTAAATTTTCAGTTATAATCATTAATTTACAAAATAATTTGGTGCCCCAAAATATATTTGATAAATAATTAAAGTTAAACTGTCTATTATACTATTTCCTTCCGGTTTCCGGAAAATAAATCCCTGTCAAATTAACTTTCTTAGTTGTTTAGGTACAAACATATACTATACAATAGTACTTACTACTTGTACAATAGTTGTTTTGGTAAAAGAATATAGCAAAAGAAACACATTTTAAGATGTGTAATCTCACTAAATAAGACATAAAACAATTAATATAAATAAAGGCAGCCATACAGGAAGAGGAAATCCTCGAGGAAATAGCCTCCAGGATTTTCTTCAGGATTTCCTTTACCAAACCTTCGCCAAAACAAGGGAGGTCCTTGAGGAAATCCTCGAGGAAAAAGGCTCCGGGATTTTATTGAGGATTTCCTTTACCAAACCTTCGCCAAAACAAGGGAGGTCCTTGATAAAATCCTCGAGGAAAAAGGCTCCGGAATTTTCTTGAGGATTTCCTCTACCAAACTTTCACCCACGCAAGGGAGGTCCTTAGTCCTTGAGGAGAAATCTTCAAGAAAAAACCTCAGGGATTTTCTTGAGGATTTCCTCTACCAAACCTTTGCCTAAATAAGAGAGGTCCTTGAGGAAATCCTCAAGAAAAAAGCCTCCGAGATTATCTTGAGGATTTCCTCTACCAAACCTTCGCCTAAAAAAGGGAGGCCCTTGAGGAAATCCTGTAGAAAAAAGCCTCCGGGATTTTCTTGTGAATTTCCTCTACCAAACCATCACCCACTCAAGGGACCTTGAGGAGAAATCCTCGAGGAAAAAGCCTCCTGGATTTCTTGAGGATTCTCTTATTATGATAATTATTTTCTAATAGTCAAAAACTTTGATAAATATCTATTATAAATGATCGACTATAGGTATATAGATACTAGTTAGATTATTGAACAAGTATCAAATATTATTTCAAATAGAGCATGGTTTAAGTGTAAAATATAATTACATCGGGTGTGTAAACATTAAGGAATAAGCAATCTTCAGATCCGACCACCTTCTTGCCCATGTATTCATATATAGGGTACTTGTTGTAGTTATGATTAATTTGTAAACAATCATCTCCATCTTCTGTGGCATCATACACATCATCATGGGCCTCGACCTTTTCCGCTTCCTGAAAAAGTTTTTATAATATCAATTAAATTAATCAAAAAACATTTTGTATTAAATCTGCTGTAGAAATTGACCGATTTGAAGGAAATTCAGCATACAGGTACATCTCAACATTTGTGACAATTTGATAGTTTTTGGAATTTTCAACCTTAATATGTTTAATAGGATGACGAAACATAACAGCGTGACAAGTTATAAATCAATTTAAAGCCCTTAATTTGCGTAAAAAGAATATGTAACTATTAAAAATTCACACTTCATATTTTCAATATGGTGGATAAAAAAAAGAATTTAATCAGCATGGCCTAATATACATAGTTTTAAAGGTGTTTAAGAGTAGGAAAAGAGTATAACTGTTACATATTATATTTTCATTTTCTGCTGCCATTTTGAAAAAAAAAAAAATACGGCCCAAATTTGGATGGTAAACCAAATTTTCAGCTTCATGTTGCTTAGTATTTAAAAACTCTTGATGTTTTAGTTATTTTCAAAATGGCTGCCACAAATTACCGAAAACGCAAAAATTACTTTTTTAAGTTATAATATGTGATCTTGTATATCAAATTAATAGCCTTTTGTTGAGTAGGTAATGATTATTATTCCCCCGCACATCATCCTAAATGTGCGGGTTTAGACGGTAACTCTATATATAGAACCTCTAGTCTACTCGGATGTATGACCCGCTTTAAAATCAATGTCAGGAACAAATCTTCTAATATATATTTGACCCACTTCAAAATCAACAACCACTCTGAAATTTGGCAGCGAGGCATGTTCCCGACGACAATACAATCACTAATTTATAATTAAAATAATTACTTTGATGTCCAACACACGAATGAACTTTTATTAATAATATTTGACAATATTATTGACAGACTGGTTTTAGGATTTCGTAGATCATCTCGCATAAGGGTTTATGCCGATGGTTATGTTGTCAGTAGATTTTTTTTTTTGGGGGGGGGGGGGTGTTGCTGTTATTCGAATTTTCGGGGGGGGTGAATCTAAGCATTTTTTGGCAACGATTGAACAGTTCTTCCTACAGAAATTTCCACAGAACATAAAAAAGATAAAACATAAAAGATTGTCTGTAGCTTCTTCTGCAATTTTGGTTAAGTACATTTTTATAAAAAAATAAAATTAGAATTTTGAAATCTATTTAGAAGCCCCGTTCTCCGCCCCATATACCAAAATGTTTTATAGCCTGTAACACACACAGAATTGAGCTTAACATTGTACCCAAAAACCAACAAAATCTGTTCAGCCGTTTGGACGTGATTGACACACAGACAAACAGACAAAACATTTTCTAAACTTAAATTCGGTATCAGGACTACTCATTTAAGGGAAATACAAAATTTGAGCCCAATTGGATAAATGTACAGACACCACTCCTATTTTATATATATTTAAGACTAGCTTTCACCCCGCGCTCCGCGCGGGGCTCATGCTAGGTATTAGTGGCTATGTTTCCTATAATCATGTAGGCCTAGCAATTAAATTGAATTCCTAAATAGTTTTGTTTCCAAAGCCTTCTAGGAATAAAATCAGGACTATATTACACATCATTAATTCCATTATTAAGAATATAATACTCTCCAAATCATAGTTTGGATTCTATCTATATATTTTAAAAATTGCCAATAGAATCTAAGTAATATAGTAATAACTAACAATGCTAAAAAGGTATAATGAATAAGAAAAAAACGTAGACAAAACCAATTAGACTGGGAAGTCATTGAACAATCATCAACAATGATGGTGCATTATTTAATTACCAGCCTCTTCATTCAATACGGCAGTTGCACCAGCAAATATTAATAACTCTAGTTCTAGAATCAATTAATAAAATAATAGATACTCGATTTAAAGAGCATTAGTGTGAGGTTTAAGCACTCCAATCAGAAATTAAATCGGCCAACAATTGCGGACGCCATAAGCGCTCAAAGTAAAATTTATTTTTAAAAAAATAAAATTTAGCTCAATTTATGGTTGAACCGATGAAATTACGACAAAAAGTAGTAGGACCAAATTAGTAGATCTTTTAAAATTAGTTACCGCTGGCGCAATCAGCTTGTCGATACAACTTACCGTTTAGCCACAATAAGCCTCTAAAAAAACTTTAAAGTGCGTCCGCCATCTTTAATTTTGTAGGGGGGGGGGGGAGAGATATATTTTTTTAACTTTTCGGATTTTATAAATGGGCTTAGGCCAATTTCCGACCAAACGCAAAAAACCTCAAGTCTCTAGGTGGTCTAGAAGTATATAATAATAGTAGTAAAGTAATAATATAATAGCGAGTCTGAGGGGTTTGTTTACGACGGGTCAACCTATTTTTTTAGGTTATGTTTTATATACTTTTTTTTTTTTTATAAAATTGTTAATAACTTTGGTTCTACTCAATATTTTTAGATGAAACCAAGCCTACAAATTGCGCAACATGTTTGAGCTCACCCCTGAAAAAAAAATTAATCGATTTCATTTAGCCAGTTTTGCGCCTATAAAGTCTGACTGGGGCGACAGACACACATACATACCCACATACATACACGAAAAAAGTTAAGGCCGGATTCAGTTTTTGGAATGTCTAAAATGAAAAAGTATCCAACAAATTTTCAATTCTGACCAATTGTACAGACAAAACTTTAATTTTATACATATAGATTAAGATAATGTTTCAAATAAAACATTCTTTATGGTTAACCCTTTATTACCTTCTGTAACCCTTCTTCTTGTTAACCCTTTGATTGTATAGTTGTACTACCTATTCCATTTGATCTTATGTTTAATCTGCTAATCTAATTTTTCTATTATCAGGTCTAAAACGATTCAATAGATTACTATCATTAGTGATATGAGTAGCTCTGGTATCGCTATCGATAATTCACTACGATGCTGTTTCATTGTTCTAATTTGTAAGGCTCCTTTATTGTTCAAGCCGATTCATTGTTGTCTGAATATGACTCTTCTGAATCCATTGTCTGGATAATAAACAAACTCTGGAATGTTGTTTATTTGGTATTATGTAAGATTATTTTTTTGTACTTATTTCTATATTTTCTTCATATTTATCTCTATTTTTATAAAACCAACAATCTTTTGCTCAATATTTTTTAACGCATGTATATCATGGTATTTTGTCTGTTTTACAATTATTATTACTAGTATTAGTTATCTTAAGACACATCGCACACTAAAGAGTTTTGATCGGCTGACAGTTTGGTCAGCCATCACCATTCCCAATCGATTCCTGAATGTAACACTTCTTTTTATGTATGTTATGTATGTATATATATGTATGTGTCACTCCAAACGATATCTCACGCTAAGATGCACTTAAAAAATCCATACAAATTTTTAAATGTCAATAATATCAAAAGAAAGGATGAGTCCGTTGGCCAGAATTTTTGTGAGTTCATTTAGGGGTTAAATTTTGACAATTTAAGGTCAAAAGTAGCATAAAAACGTGTTTTTTCCATTCTACCCCTCTTTTATATAAAAATAATACATAAGTGATCATAACAACAATTACTGCACTCTTAAAGAGCATTCCAACGAAATACATCTTGAAGGATAAATACTATTTTGACTTTTGTACCCCGTACCCCTGTGTAACATTTTTTTCACCCATGCAAATTCTAAACCCAAATTTTCCTATATTATCATAAGCCAATAATACACAGATTTCTTTGAAAATTCGCTCATTAAGTCATGGTGTATGACTGGACTTTTTATATTATTTTTATTTCACGTTTTTCAGAGTTTTTAGGGGGGGGGGGGGGTAGTGCCACCAATATTTGGATTTAAATTGATGTGCTTGTCAGAAACTTAAAAATGTAATTGTATTTTAACATTAAAATCTGGGCATAAACGTTAATCATAAAGGAAATCTTTTCAGGAAACTTTTAAACATGAACTACCAAAATGGTACCAAACATACCACGAGATGGTACTAGATTTGTGGATTTCTCTTTGCTTATAGTATTCCAGATTGGAACACTTGAAATTTTAAACTCATATGAAGGATTAATGTTTCTGATAAGATAACAGAACACTCAACCTATCATGAGTTTTTTAAAACTAAATTAGCCATGAAGATGTTAAAAACCATTACAGTCACTTCTAGCTATCAGAACATTATCTTCTTGAGTATATTTTAAAATACAAATTTATTTTTACCCTTGACATTACGAGTACCTTATTAGGGGATAAACTTTTCTTCTTTTTTTTCTTCTTTTTGTTCTTAATATAGTTAAACATACTTTTAACATATAATGTAGTGCAGATTAAAATTAATGCCTCTCCACAAAATATTTTTTTTCCGAGGTAGGCTGTGAAATAGTAACTTTAGAGCCTAAAAAACATAGCTAAAATCCATTTTTTCATTACGTGGACTTAAAAAATCTTTTTTCCGTGGTAGGCTGTGAAATAGTAACTTTAGAGCCTAAAAAACATAGCTAAAATCCATTTTTTCATTTCGTGGACTTAAAAAATCTTTTTTCCGTGGTAGGCTGTGAAATAGTAACTTTAGAGCCTAAAAAACATAGCTAAAATCCATTTTTTCATTACGTGGACTTAAAAAATCTTTTCATTACTCCTAGCTGTAAAGAAAAAATCTTTTACGTCCTAGGCACTAAAAGATTTTTTCTTTACGGCGGGTAGTTGTCAAAACTTCCGTTAGTAGTGCTGCAGTCTTTCAATCCGCTAGATGTCAATGCGTTTTGTTTATCTTTTCTTATAGTGTAACCTCATTTTAAGGTTTCTTTTTTTAAGTCTTAAGTATGTACTAATATTTGTTATTATTATATATTGATTAGTGATTAATATTTAATGTTTTTTCATTGTCTGCTACCTCGGAAAAAATAGCATATGCTACGCGACTTTGAAGTGTTTTTTCTTTACCTTGGCAATATTTACTGTCTCGCTTCGCTCGACAGTAAATGTAATTGCCGCGGTAAAGAAAAAACTCACTTCACAGCCTTGTAACATAATATACTATTTATTACTCCTAAACTGTATTGAAAAATGTTTTACCTCCTACGGGTAGTTCTCAAAAGTGCCGTTTTTAGCGCTGCAATCTTTGCAGACATGCTTCTTAGTACGATTAAAATCCACTAGATGCCAATGCGTTTTATTTTTCTTATTTTATAGTGTAACCTCTTTAAGGTTTCTTTTTAACAAAATCTTAAGTATGTATCTAATATTTTTTATAATTATATTAATTAATATTTAATGTTTTTTCATTGTCTGCTACATCGGAAAAAATAGCATTATACGACTGTGAAGTGAGTTTTTTCTTTACCTTGGCAATCTCTTTTAAGTCATCTCAATTTAAGTCTCGCTTCGCTCGACAGTAAATATAACTAGCGCGGTAAAGAAAAAACTCACTTCACAGCCTAGTAACATAATAATATACTATTAATTTCCAAATAAACTTTCTACCTTACTGGGCAAAAAGGGAAAATTGGGTTCTATTATTATTTAGACAAACTCTCAGTCCGATTTTTGTAATAAAACTGTTGACATCAACTCCACTATTACATAAAAATTTTTCTCTGCTCTGCATGTTCTTCTCAGATTTTTTTTTTTTTTTTTTTTTTTTTTTTGTTTTAATGTCTTTAAGTGGTATTTAAAGAATATTAATAAATAAATATTGTCTGTGGACTGTGTCCTTGCGTTTAGGAGCCTACTGTACTTATGTGAAAATATTATGTCGCTGATTTCAAAAATTCTTATGAAATAGTAAATAGATTTAGATTTAGATGGTTTGTCGAAAGTAGACCGTATTCAATACAAATTATAAAATCACACTGCTAAGTATACGATGCTAACTTAGAAGTTAGAAAAGGAGTTAGAAAAGAGACAAAATTAAAAGTAACTAACTATTTGTACTTAGCGGAGTTAAGGCAAAATTAAAAGAAAATCTTTTTTTATAATTGAAGCTAGCGTCTTGCAATAAATATGTATTAAATATTGAGAAAGTAGTTAATCATGATGAGTTGATAGTTAAAGAGGATGGATGTAGTAAAGAGCCAAGAAGTGAGGGAACAGGACAATTCCCTCACCCTCATGCCCCGGCCTACTCCATTTAAAATATTGTAAAATATAGCACTTCACTACACAAAACTTCTGATTGTATCAGGATGAAATTTTACATGGCTGTTTCTATTGTACTTTAGACTTTAGATGATGTATATGTAGTTTTATTAAAATCGGTTACGTTAGAACACTACATATCGGTAAAAACGTTGTCTTCACTATTTTTAATGTTAAAAGTCCGCTTTAATAGTTTTAGCGATCTTTAACATTTCATAGCGGGTTCGGTGTTGGTTTTACTAAAAAAAAAAAAAAAAAAATTAAAAAAAGTTGTTTGTCTCATTGGATAGATGAAGTTAGAATTTTTTCCCGTCCTAAAATTCCAATTTTATATTTAAAGCTTACGTTTAAACGAGCGTTAAGCGCTAACAAGAACGCTTGGGCGGACAACATTGTCCAACGATTTCGTCCTGGGCATTGGTAAAATCAACAAGTGCACCAAATTTCAACTAAATCGGTAATCTTTTACTCAAGTCATCGTCATCGGTCGATTTCGTGACGGTTGGTTTCGTGACGGTTGGTTTCGTGACGGTTGGTTTCGTGACGGTTGGTTTCGTGACGGTCGTTTATTCGGATTCACTCCCGGGCTCCAGATGCTGTAACGTGCCATAAGGAACTTAGTTCCTAAAATTATAAATATTGAACTTATGATTTTTTTTCAAACTTTTAACGTTTTTCATTTTGTCTAGTTGTAATATGCACCTCTATCTGTAATCTTTAGACCTTATCTTATATGCATTTGTTGTACAATGCAATTAATGAAACACTTCAAGCTATTGTGTAAATAAACTCTTTTTTCCCTCTGCAAGTATAGATAACTAAATAACTGTTTATCCTTCTATAAAGTTACGCCTCCATATAAATAACTGAAGTTTAACTTAAGCAAATTAGCTGACGCTGCATTCGTCATTGTGCGATTATTTCCAGGTTTCTTCTATGTGTTAAATCTAACCAACCTCTCCTGACTATAATAGAGCAATACTATTTTATTTTCTCACACATTATACAAGTTAGGATGTTCAAAACGCATTGAAACGTTAACATTTTCTATTGAAATATGAATAATTATTAGGAGAAATAATAATTACACATTGTACAAAACTATTTGACAAGATTTGTTGTTATGTTTCGTGAGTGACAAGTTCCTTCTTATTATAAGGTACTTTTATAAGTCGATTATTTTTATTATTGTCAATTATTTAATAATAAATCATTTTTAGGGTTTCGTAGATAATTCTTTAAAACCCTTATGCCGAGGGTGATGTGTCTGTCTGTCCGTCGTACTTTGGTTCATATCCCCCGAATCGTTCACGCTAGAGATGAGAAATTTGAAATAATGGCGTAACGTTTTGTCCCGCAGGAGGAGGAACGATATAGGAACGATTGAAAAGTTAAACATTATAAATTACTTTTCCTCACTACCTATAGTAGGAAAAGTATTGTTTTCAACAAAAATCTTTTTTTGAGATTTCAACGGAATTATCCGTTTTGGGTGTTTTTAAGACCTCCTGAGTGTTTTTCAGCATGAAGTCTGTATGTATGTGTGTGTGTTATCATCGTAGCACCCAAGGTATTTAACCTAGAGAGTTGAAACTTGGCAGAAAAATCAGTCCTTACCTGTAGTGGTGCCGCCCGGAAAATCATTTTTTTCCTCCATCTTGAACCCAGTTTGTTGAGTCAGCAACATTTTTAAAAAATCGTAATAAATCGACAATGGTCCTGATCGAGAGATCGAGTTGAAATTTGGCACGAATATACCTCTCTGTATGACAAACAAACCCACCAAATTTCATTTTGATATTGGCCGCCATTTTGAAGTTATCAATTTTTGATTTTTTAAACTTTGATGTTGACGGTTAATAATACCGAAAGTATAAATAGGTTTTTGACGTATAGCACATCGTTGGAACCGGAAAAAATTAAGGAACAATTATAAAAAAAACCCGATGAAATTCTATTAATTAGTTTAAAAGTTATAAGTGAATATAATTATTTATTATAAATAATTATATTCATTATAATTTATAATTTTATAGTGCGATAATTTTGATGACGTCAAAGTTTGTTTACATCTGTCAAAATACTGCCAAACTTCAAATAATTAAATAAAATATAGGTATTAAAAATAAGGTTTTTTTGAAGAATGATAATAAATCAGTTTGTTCAGAACGGTCACCAATCCAAGTACTGACCACGTCCAATGCTGCTTCCTCCTGCTGCGAAGCAGCAGGAGAGGTCACTTTAGTGGCCTCTGATGTGAGGAAAACCCGATTTTTTTTCTTAGTTTTCTTTAAAGTTTATTTATTTTGATTAATTTTATTATTTCCTGTTTAAAATTATGAAGTATTTATTATTATTTTAATTAATTCGGTGTCACCCCTTTGTAAAAAGCTGTAAACTTTAAACACAAATAAATGATTTATTATTATTATTATTTGTTAAGAAGTTGGTTGTTTCTTTGGAATGTAAGTCCTTATTATATTTGATTAAAACAAGCTTTCGCCTAGGGAACCTAGGCTTCTTCAGGTTTTTGAAATACTGTAAATTTAGAGAAACAAATGATCAAAATGAAAACGAATTTTGGAAAAGAAAGTCTTACCAAAGTTAATTTTGGTAAGTCTTTTCCAAAATTCGTTTTCATTTTGATCATTTGTTTCTCTAAATTTACAGTATTTCAAAAACCTGAAGAAGCCTAAGTTCCCTAGGCGAAAGCTTGTTTTAATCAAATATAATAAGGACTTACATTCCAAAGAAACAACCAACTACTTATATAAAAAAACCAAGTCCACAAAAGAAAAACTTCAATTTGTTAAGAAGTTAAAAAATTTAATAAACATTTAAAAATGTGCATAGCTCAATTTAAAAAAAAAAAAAAATCTAGAGGGTATCAAATGAAAGCTACTGAAGAGCAGATAAGTAATATATACATTTTATGACTATTGTGCTTTATACCGCCAAAGATGATCTTAATTTTAGATTTTTTTTTAAGTAAATGAATTAAAAACAGTTAGCCCCATGTGAGAGCCAATAATAAAACCCTCTTAATAATTTTAGTAATTATTTAGTGGGTAAATTATTCAATATGAAATTATATTTGTGTATACATAAAATAAATTCATATATTATTTGTATAGTTTGAATGTGTACCTAAATTAATTTAATGAAACCATCTATATAAATAAAAATGAATGTATGTCTGTCTGTCTATTCCTTAAGCCTGCCTAAACCGTTCATCCGATTGCGATGAAACTTTGGGGATTGGTTGGAAGGTGCCAACCATGCCCGGGAAGGTTTCTGTGTTAGTAAAACTATGTTTAAATTTTGGTACACTGGAGTACGGGGTACAAATGTCAAAGCAATGAAAACCTTTAATGATGCATATCGTTGAAAAGCTCTTTAAGAGTACAGTAATTGTTGTTATGTACAATTTTGAACTATTTTTATTTAGGATGGGATTAAAATGGAAAATAAAAGAAAAATATTTCTATAATCTATATCTTAATAAATAAAAATGAATGTTTGTTTATCTGTATGTCTCTTATGCAATATTGTATATTGTACAAGTATATAAATTGCACATTCTAATATAAATTTATCATCTAAGGCAACATTATTTAACTAAATAAACAAGAATAAAGATATGAAAAAATGTGTTTTGTATACGTAAAATAATATTGATATAAAAACAAATTAATTACCTGAAATCGTTTCGGTGTTTTTGCGTAGCGTATACCTTTAAATGCGGAAATTTCTTTGCCTTCGAATGTTGTTATATAACGGCCTTTGTATTTGCCTAAATTAGTCTCAACTATGGGCTGATCTGTACCAGCCGTCTGATATACGATTTGACATATTACTAGTACTAAAAATAACCAGCCCATGATGATGGTCGGCACACTTACTACTGAGTACTGATAACAGAGTATACTCGTATACTACATCTTAGGATGGACCTTGAATGTCTCTGATATTAGTGGTGGAGACTATGATAAACTGATAACGGCAAAATAACCTTAGATAAATAAATGTTCAATGGTATTAATAGGATTTTTTCTGTTTCTTTTTTTATCATACTCTTTCAAATATTAAAATTTATGTGACTGTGGGTATTATCGTATTAAAGAAGATTTAATAAAAAAAAATTGATAAAGGAAATTTTAAATTATAATTAATTAAATTATAAAAAGAAACTGATATAATTAAAATTCCTTGATAATAAGCTTTAATAAACAATACACATATTGAACTATCTCACTTGTTTAGAAAAAAAAAAATCGACAAACTTGATCAAAACTTTCTCATATATAGATAGTAATACTGAATTTTACTTGATCAATACTTTCTCATATACATATACATAGTAATACTGAATTTTACTTTTTGGCTCTCAATATTGACGTCTCTTGTCAAGGTGAAATCTTGGTCAAGGTGAAATCTTGGTCTCTTGTCACGTGACTGTAAGCATCACCCGTGGTACTCTCCAGTTCTATTAGAAATCAGAGATAGACTGCTACTACAGTTGTTTGATCTTTTGCAAGGTTTTGGAAAACCTTTTGTAGAGGCTTATAAAATACAAAAAATTAAATACAGAGCAGCTTTACCAAAAATAAAATTTTTTTTTTTTGCCTTTGTAAGTTTTAATAAATAGTCAGAAAATATTACTCCAGTGATACATACTAATAATAATAAAGTACATACATACTTATACTAAGTATATACTTATACAAAGTGTATACTTATATACTTATACTTATACTAAGTATATACTTATACTTTATACTACTATATACCTTCCAATAAAGTAATAAGTGGATGCGGTGCTCGAATTTTGAAACGAGTGGCGAGTACGGACCGAATGAGAGTTTAAACATGCCGAGAGGGCTAGCGAGTCAGTGCCGGTAGGTTGGGGTTGGGGGTAGTACTCGGTCTAATAAATAGAATAGGGTCCGAGTGACTGTCTCGCCATCGCTCGGCCAAGCGCTCTGTAAATATGTGTTTATACCAGCCGAGAACTCGGACCAGAACACTGCCTCGCCACTGTAGTCGTTAACGTCAAATCAAGGCATTAGTTTGTTTTACCTTTTTCTAACCTCCGCTGGGCACGGAGGACGGTGGTACCCTGGCCAAGTGCCCGGGTCACCTTGCCCTTAAGCCGGCTGTATCTAGTAATCATAAAGAGTAAATTTAAAAAATCACAGTTGGAGCACTGAAAAAATACGCACACAAACAGAATAAGTAAATTAAATGTTTATTCATTCTTAATACTTTCAATAGCTATTTAAATTAAGTTTGTCCCAAAACTTCATTCTTGAAGAGAAGAGATGTTGTGATGGTTGAATTCCATCCGAAGTTATTGAAATGAAGTTTTTACCCTTCTCAGATTCAAGCCACTTAGTCTCTTCTGCCCAAGGAGTTGGATCCCTTTAAACATTCAATAAACTTTATACTAAAGCAATTTTCTTAACAAATTATTATATCAAACATGTTTATCTATGTCTTCTGCCTAATCAGCTTTTTATTTAGCGATCAGCATCGAACCAGTGTCGAAAATATTATAAATCCTGGTCCAAACGTCAAAACACCTGTTACATTTTTCAACAACTCATTGCAAAGGACGGGTAGAAGGCTAGTTCAATGGTTGTTCAAAGGTTGTAAACAGTGTTGTTAAATAAGTACTTGAAGAAAAGAAAACTATATAAAGATTTACGAATCAAGGCTCAATTTACCGAATTACCGGGCGATATAAAAGGTTAAAAGCTTTGTTCAGACTGCCTAACCGAACAGAGGAAACGAGCAGAGCATTAGTCTTTGCGCATGCCCATTCTGAAATACGTAAGCACACCTTAGACTGGGCATGCGCAGATATACCAATGCTTTGCTTATTTACTCAGTTCGACAATCTGGATGAGGCTTAAGGAATCGGTTATAAAACCTCACGGTTTTTTTGTGTTTTTATTTTTCATCATTATACCAGATAAAGAGCCAAGTAAGGCTCGAAAGCTTGCATTTGTAGAGCTTTATTATATTAATAGACCAATACCTCATAATTATATTTTTTTTTGTTTATAATAAGGTCAATAACCTGTTAATTGGTGAAATTATTAGTCGGGCAATCATCAGCTCTTTCTTAGCAGCCTTTTATGTAATGTGTCGTGTATTTTCTGTGGGGATCGAACCCAGATCTATGGGTGATTGTAGGTTGTGTTACTAGAGTGTGCTTTAAACATTTCAGCTGCTCTGCTTTCCTATTGCTATACCTATTTTATTTACGTTATTTAAATATGACATTTAATTTCCATTTTTCTTTTAGCCTCATTAAACCTTCATTTTGTAGGGTCTGTAGGCAAAACCAAGGACCCTTATATTTTCCTGCGTGTGTCTGTCTGTCTGTCCGTCCGTCTATCTCCTGCTCTCACGGTCTCAAGGGTACACCTTGCATCCGATCACTTTAAAATTTGGCATTCATCTGTATTGTACCTACCCACACATTTTAAAAATATAGCGACTTTAACAAATTATTTATTAAAAAAATAAGGGTAAAAAAACTTAAGGGTTAAAATTAAATGATAAGTGATAATTGATAATTGATAAGCGTATAGGTGAGTTTGAAGTTGGTGCGAAAAGTGTCCTCCCCTTCTACCTCGCTTATGTAAAGTGGTAAAATTCTGAAAAAATTCCTGAACATCTTTGACCAAAAGCAAAGATATCACTTTTTGGAAATTTCGAGAAAAAAAACTTTGTTTTTATTGAAAAAATACTTTTTTTTTTTACTAAGCTCTTTTCAATACATTTATATGTTTATAGTCCGGTTCACTGGAAAAAAATACTTTATCAAAAGTTTAATTATGTGCTTTGAGAATATCAGACCCATAGGATAGTTCAAAGTAGGCATTTTAGCATTTGAAAAAGCACCATCGATAGGTACTACTTAAACAATACAGTTTGGCCTACGGACCCTCGCTGTGAGCTGATTAGCACACTCTTGACCTGTTTATTTAATTATTCTTCTATAATGCTCTTGATTAATATTATTTATCTACTCGCGGCAGCAAAATTAAACATTACTTAACTGTTTTTAGGCTGGAAAGTACTATTTCCCTGATTTGTCATTAAAATATTAAAAACAGGCAGGAAAGTAGTTAAAACAGTCAGGAAAATACTTTCTCTGCCTAGGCAGGGAAATATTTCCCTGCCTAGGCAGAGAAAGTAACAGTGTTTACCTGCGTGTCATAACCTCTTATTTTGGCAAGAACAGTTTATACTATTATCTCTATCTTATAACATTATATATTATAGTTAAATAAGTAATATTTAACAATAAATAAACGTTTTAATAATAAAATAATTTGTTTATATTTGTTAATTCTGTTAAATAAGTTCAATGATTAGTAGATCTTTAATTAAAAAAAACTGTAGAGTCACTGACTATACTGTAGCGTCATGTAAACATTCAACATCCATATTATTTTTATTAATGAAGTCTTTCTAGATTAGACTAGCTACTTTTCTTGATATATCCTAGTTACTTCTTTTCTTTTAAGCAATAGAAGATATCTTTAACACTTTTATTAATTTTTTAGTAAAAATATAAATAAATATTTTATATTGCGTCCATTATTCATTCAGAAGTTATGTGTGTTATAAACGTGTGTTTTGTATTTTGTTGTTATAGATTGAGTTAGTTTTTCACTTATTGTTATTATTCCCAAGTTTCTTATTTGAACATTAATTTTAGATAATATATATGTTATTATATCTTTATTAATATGACACATAGTTATTAACTACGTTATATTAATAAAGATAATATTTTAGCAGCTTCATTTTTCTTCCGCAAGTAGATAAAATATTGTATGCAACAAGGCAGCAAAGGAAACATTTCTGCCTCGTTTATTCATTGCCTGCCTCGGCTTCGCCTCGGCAGTCAAATGGGTAAATTACCTGCCTCGGCTTCGCCTCGGCAGTTAATTGTCATAGCCTGTCCTCGCCTTCGGCTCGGAGGCTAATCTAATCACTCGTCAGTAAAATTCCATTTTGCTGCCTAGTTACATAAATAACTATTACCCATATGTTGCGAAATTCGACCACAGTTCAACAACAATTTTTTGTACTTTAGAATCTTCTTCGTTGAACTCCAACTTAGTTTTAGTTGGCGAAAACGGGAACAAGTAAAACAGTTCGTCCCCGTGACAAATTCCACCTAAAAACAAAAGAAAATACATATTGAAAATTTTAAAAGCAAATTTAAACTCATTTTCTATTGTGTCGTTAAATGTAATTTTTACTCTCCACTTTTACATGGTGTATTGAAAACTATCTGAAGACAGTATCTTTCCATATAAACACATCCTATTTAATTTATAGATCATCTCAAAGTCAAATAAGTCAATACACCAAAAAGTCTGTACTGTATCGTATTGAACTCACCTATAGTTGCATATAAACACCGGACTGAATTGAGAACTTAATGGGGCATGCGTAGTTTCATGTTTCTCTACTGGGTAACTTGCAAGGGTAACTTGGCATATCGACCTTACAAACATAACCTTCTTTCACAGTAATCATAATTATCGTGTCAAAAATCAGCAATCAGTAATCATAACACGTGCCAAAATTCAGCTATTTTTGAATGAGGTTAGAACTGTATCCAAATATTATCAAATAACAACTCAATACGGTCATGTAAACAGATATCAGTTAAAAACAGTAACCGTATTGAGATCGTTTTCAATACACCATATAATATAAACGTAGCTATTATTAGATTAGATTACTTGCAAATTTTCACCTTAATTACTAGTTTCTACTCTAGCTATTGTTTATATTTTGGAGTAGACAATATTATAGATGGAATTTAGATTTTTAGGGTTTATAATATCGAAACATTCATATAAGTTCAAATTTTCTTGTTCTTGCTTATTTTAAGATTGCCACTATTATTATTTTCTATAAATAAATTATTAATAAATTAAATACATTTGAGTTCTTAACATGAATGCCTTCCAATAAACGCTGAAACTCTTAAAAAAATAAAAATTAAAAAATCTGAAATACGGCCCTGAGGTATTTGATTTAAATCAATCCCTATATATCAAACATATTTATGCATATAATACTACAATAATCAAATGCATTAGGCCTGCTATTGTTTACATAATAATAACATTAATTTTTTACTTACCTACTGGTAGCTCGTTAGAGAAAGAGCGTTGGGCTTGATGTGCAAGTAGACATAAATATGATTTTCCTCTATGTCTTTTCACTGATTTTAGTATTCCATGTACAAATAATCCATCACCAGTCATCTAAACCAAAGTTTCTATTAATATTATTAAATTAATTTTTTTTCCTCAATATTATTAGCTCCAAGTTTACTGAAGGTAACGGAAGCTATGTTATCGTTTTGAAGAACGAAAATATTTTATGTCACCGATTTCAACAATTCCAAGACAGAAATCCGTTTCTGACACAAGAGGACATGTTTGGTCTCGAGTTGTCCTTTGGTTGTCGGTCTGTCGCTCAATTTTTGCAAACCAACATATTATCTTAAAAACTATATTCGTCCGATGTTAATGAAATGTGGATGTTAGGCCATATTGTAGGCAATATTGGTCCCATATAATTTTCAACCTTCTGCGCCCATTTATTTCTCTTCCACATGCACACAACATACACTTATATCATTAAAAGTACTCGTCTAAATTTTATGAAATTTAGATTGTTTGTCGAAAGTAGCCCGTAGATAGCCCAAGATTAATTTCAACGGTCTGGGCTCTATCTGGGGGCACGGTAGTGCCCCCGCCAAGTCGAGCACAGACGTACCATCTTTTACTGGAACCAACTCACGGCAATTTGGACCCCCCTCTATTATCCTATTGAAGATACTTAGGTATATAAAATTAATTTTAATTTAAAGTTCATGACAAACTGAACCTGAAATTTCACACCTCTACCCATAGTTGTTCATAAGATATATGAGCCTAAAGTTTTGTTATTTTGTCCCTCACTCACTCATCATAATTCTAAGGCACTTCTAACAATCCTAGAAACTTCAAATCACTCTACACGTTAAAATTTAAAAACATTTTATGACTTGGCAAATACACACCCCAAAGAGGCTGAAATTAAATGCAGTGCCATATACAAATTTGTATCCTTGTGCTGCGACGCTCAAATGAAAAAATAAGATTTATTATTTGATCATAGTTTGTAGTGTGTATTTGCCAAGTCAAAATATGTTTTTAAATTTAAACGTGTAGAGTGATTTAGGAAAGAGAATAGAGAGAGGGACAGACAAACATCATGTACTTGCACTGGATAAATTAGACCTAGTAGAACTTACTCGGACAGTGGGAGACTTGGCTAAACTTATGATCTCACAACTTTTTACACGAGACTTGGCTTATTTTTTTACACTAGTGTTTTTGTTGGGATAAATTTTGCTAAATCGATAGTTTAAATCATGTAAAGAATAATAGTCCAAGATCCGGTATAAGAAATATATACCCTCATCTGTTATTTAATAATAATAAATATTATGTGATAGAGAATTTATAGATTGATTCATCGCAAATAGGTTGCCTAGCGAAATCGCGTACCGCTGATGTTAAACAAATTAATGTTTAAGTACTTTTTTTCGATAAACTACCCCCATGTGTTATTTATAAAAATCGAACATTGGCTGAGAGATTTCACCTCAAGGAATTAAAAAAACATGGGTTGCCTACTTTCATCTATGGCTAACTATGAGGTTGCCAGGTTTAAACAGGTGAGTAAACGTAATTAATATACCCTCATAAGTTATTTAATCGAATTATATATCAAATGAAAGGTAATTTTATTCCCAATCCAACCGTATAAGGTTGCCTTATCAAAAATTTGGATAAATCCATGGTTGCCTAGATTTTAGATGTAAAATTTAGAATTATAAAAAACTTGCCAACGACTATACATAATTATGAAATAATACGTTTTTTGTTCAAAATGTACATCTTACAAAATTAAAATTTTCCGATCGTGTAAGCGCGGATTAAATACTGGAGAAAGTCTGATAAAATATCACATAACGATACAGTTTTTTATTCTTACATAAACGTATTAATTGCAAAATATCTCTGTATTTTTTTTTTTGTAAAAAACTTATTCTGATTCTGACTCGTCAGAAGTGCCAATGACAAAATCTAATTCTGATTCCTCATCTTTTCTCTTTTGTTTGTTTCACTGAGAATATCCTCCACTTGTAAGGGTGTTGGATCCCCTACGAACCATGTAGGCTTCATATAGCCGTCCAAAAACCAACCACAATCTTCAGCATTCATTTTGACGCAGCATGCATCAGTTGTATGAAGCCACATTGAATTCACATATATTGTGCGCAAAATTTGTTGCTAAGTGATATCCAACATGGTGGTATGAGATTGGAGTCGATTCCTCTGATCTTCTTTATAAAATGCTCTGCGTCTCAATAATTGACAGACTATGTTTTATTCATATAATTGTGTGTATAAGTTTTGTTTATTTTGCTTCCGAGCTTACCGAAGGTAACGGAAGCATTGTGTTCACTTTTGAGAACGAAAAACTTTTTATGTCATCGATTTTTAAAAATTCCAAGACAGAAATCCGTTTCAGACATCAGGAAACATTTTTGGTCTCGTGTCTGTCTGTCGGTCTGTGTCCACGAATTATGAAACGTGCGACGATAACTTGAGTAAATGTCAACCGATTTTGATGAAATTTGGTAGACATATTTATTTTACTAATGCCCAGGACGAGTTCGTTGGACAATGTTATCCGTCCAAGCGTTCACGAGCAACGCTCGCGTAAACGTGAACTTCAAATTTAAAATTGGAATTTTAGGTCGGGAAAAAATCTAACTTCATCTAGTCAATGAGACAAACATTTTTTTCAAATACAATTTTTCAGTAAAACCAACAGCGACACCACTATGAAGTGTTAAAGATCGCTAAAACTATTAATAGTTTTTACACAATAAACATTATAACAATAAAGTACATGATAGGATGCGAGGAAGCTATGTGCCACACAAATTGGCAGTCTATGTTTTGTTGGATTATTGACACCAAATGATCATTTTCCCAGTAATTAGCCAAGAATTGTACTAGGGCTTCTTTGAAACGGTAATAATCGCTAGGTCTTGGTTGGAGAGGTCCTTGGATGACATACAGACTATCAAACTCCAGCCGACTCTGACGTTCACAGTCTTTGATAGAGGGTGTTATGTGCCTATCCAAAATTATGTGTATTTCTGAAGCGTTAGTCGAGCACAGTTTTATTAAAATAGATTCAGCAACCTTGTCAAATGTCTGCGGCAGAGATGATACATTAAATACAAGTAATAAAAACATTGTATTATTTCGATATTGATACTGGTAGGCTCAACAGTTTTGACATTAGACTTCAATACTTGGGCCAGTTTGGATTTGTCAGTTTTTATCAAATCACCAGTACACGAGAAAAGAGCAGAGGGCACGGGCGCTATCGGAAACGTTAAGCAGTAATCTATGTTGATGTTTTTATTACTACTAATAGCAAGTAATCGGCCAAAGATGTCTCGTTCCATTTTAAGAACGGCCTTTTTACTTTTATCTTTGCTGATTTGAGATTTGATGGCGGACTGTGAGGCGAAATTCATGATTTTGTTAATCTTTATCGGTTTTTCGAACCTTCCGGTTTTTTAACTTTAAACGCAGGAGCACGTTTGTTTACAACGCAATACGACATTTACTTCAAACCACCGCACAGTGGGGCCAAAATAAAAAAATTGACTTAAAAAGAAAAATAATATCTAAGTATTATCATAGTTAAACAGTATTTAATCCGCGCTTACACGATCGGAAAATTATAATTCTGTAAGATGTATATTTTGAACAAAAAACGTATCATTTCATAATTATGTATAGTCATTGGCGAGTTTTTTATAATTCTAAATTATACATCTAAAATCTAGGCAACCATGGATTCATCCAAATTTTTGATAAGGCAACCTTATACGGTTGGATTGGGAATAAAATTACCTTTCATTTGATATATAATTCGATTAAATAACTTATGAGGGTATATTAATTACGTTTACTCACCTGTTTAAACCTGGCAACCTCATAGTTAGCCATAGATGAAAGTAGGCAACCCATGTTTTTTTAATTCCTTGAGGTGAAATCTCTCAGCCAATGTTCGATTTTTATAAATAACACATGGGGGTAGTTTATCGAAAAAAAGTACTTAAACATTTAATTGTTTAACATCAGCGGTACGCGATTTCGCTAGGCAACCTATTTGCGATGAATCAATCTATAAATTCTCTATCACATAATATTTATTATTATTAAATAACAGATGAGGGTATATATTTCTTATACCGGATCTTAGACTATAAAAACAATTTTGACAGATTTAACAAACGGAGGAGGGAGGAATCAAATACATTTTGCAATAATAGGTTGTAAAAAGCTTAAAATCATTAAAGTATAACAAATTTAGGATGCGAAGAAACACACTAATTGGCAGACAATTCTTTTTGCTTCTGAGTTTACCAAAGATAACAGAAGTAATGTGATCATGCTGAACGATTTTTTAGTCCCAAAATGCAAAAATTCCTAGACCGAATTTTATTTTAAACATCAGGGAACAGTTTTAGTATCGTGGCAGTCTCTCCGACAGTTCGTCAACATACACTTGTACGTTTTTAATGAAATTTCAATGGTAGGTATACCTAAATTAGCCCATCACTGTTGGTTCTATATTTATTTCAATCCTCTGCGTCTATTTCTTTCTGTGACCATTCGTCCAATAATAATAATAGGACGTGAGAAAGCTATGTGCCACACTAATTGGCTGACTATTATATATAGGTGTAAATTATTACGTGAGTGTTGTGCTTACCTTAGCGAATTGTTGCACAGTTTTCTTGCTGATTTCAGCGTTTCCAAAGTAATACTGCATGATTTCTTTAGTTATCTTCTCTTTTTCTGGATGATTATCATAATAAAAAGCAAAAGGTAGTACTTTTTTGTAGTTCTCATTGATAAATGACAAATTTTCATCACCCTTTCTAAATTCATCTGAAATATAAATGTGTTAGTTAATTATAAAGTATATAAAACTTATAAAAGACTAGATTACAGGGCTACCAAAGTAGTGATATCTAAATTGCGGCCATGTTTATTTTATGCCTTATTCAGAAACTGGTCAAGTATAAAGCAATAAAAATAAAAGAGCAGTGTTGCTCATGAAAGTAGGAGTGAAGTGAGGTTATCTCTATCTTTAGGATAGAGCAGACATGGCCACAATCTAGATATCACTACTTTCATAGACTGACTTTTTCAGGAGGAACTTGGTTCTTTTTTCACGGTCAGGTGTTTGTTGGAGGTAGAATTCCCTTTTGCTGGCTTCAGCATCCTGGGCGTCAACTTAGTTTTTTATGAGGCACTAGACGGACCTAGGCCTATATTTTTCCATATACACATATTAAACCGATGAAGCTACTTAATGTTTTAAATTTCAAAAGCCCATCATAAGTGGAAGCTAGGAGAAGAGAAGCTTGCCCATCTTGCTGGAAGATATAAGGGAGAGAAAAAGCCGGGTGAACTGGTTCAAGTAAAGATTCACTGTATGCTTGCTGGAACTTGCCTTGGCTCAGATTCTATTTTTTAACATGGTTATAGTTACCTCGATAGAAAATAAGTCCTTCATCCTTTGTCACTCCAACTAGCATAGGTACTGTAGACCCAGCCATTATATCTTCCTTCGTGATAAAAGCTCCTTTTTGTTCTTCAATTACTGGTCCGAAAACTGTGTGACCAAGCCGAATCCGGTAATTCATCTATGAAAAATTAAGAGAAAAAGATACAACAATATAAATAAAGTGGTAGTGGTACCTCTATACAACGAAAGTGATGGATCCAGAAAAAAATAACCGCTTTATCGAAATTTCGTTGAATAGAATTAATTTTTACTTTCTCATATAAAGAGAAAACATTTTGATGGCGCGAAACTTTTGTTTAGAGACTTTTTTGTTTTACACGTTTTAAGGTCTCCTGACTCCAAAAAAATGGTTTTTAAAAAATGTCTGTGTAGACACGCAGAACCTGAACTACTGCACCGATTTTTTACGAAATTTGGCATACATGTTCAGAAAAATCATTCCTCAAGGCGAGGGCTCTACCCCCCAAAAACTCTGAAACAAATTATTTATAGAAAACGGTTCCGACCGAAAATTTAGCCCATTTAAATATGAATCTAACGATATAAGACGTTTTCCCGGGAAAATCTAGTACCTGAGGAAATAGGGGTTAAAACGCGGATGGAGACAGGCTGGGTTCGATTCTCCGCCAAGGAGAAGTAATATTTTGAAATTTTCAATAATAATTAAATTTACCTAGGAAAACACGAAAACAAATAAATGGAAAACACTGGGCTAAGTAATTAAGAACTCGTATAGGAGACAGTTTGTCTGAGTTATCTCGGACCAATTTTTAACCTATAAAAGAACAAAACTCTGTAACTGGGATCTCGCTAAAACCGAATCTATACCGTGCCATCGACGTGGGGACGGTGGGAGAAGAAAAATGAGCCCAATATCAAGGGAGTTGTTACGGTTTTTGCCTTGGTCGTGTGTATAAGTAAAGAAGTGCAGATGCAGAAAAATTAAACCGGTTACCTATAATAAGATAAACAAAAACACTGGGCGGTTAACAAAACACGGCTCAGTGTAAAAAAAAAATGGTTCTAAGAAAGTAAAGGAATGCTAAAACACCGCCAATATTAATTCAAAGGAAGTGTTTAGGTTAGATCTTTATCCTTATTTTTATAAATTCCGTTCGTTGGAGAGAAATTACTTCCTTCTAAAGAAACTCTTTTATATGGAGAATTCGTGGGGACATAAAAAATATTCGTTATAAAGAGAATTTCGTTGCACATAAGTTCGTCATAAGAGAGCCGACTGCACTTAAATCTCTTTACTTGAATGAGTCAGCTACTAATACGAGTATTTTATGACATACTATAAGTTTGAAGACAGCTGTCATAATTTCTTCAACAGTCTTTTCCTGTAACGATGCCAACATTGCAGCTGGAGTTGTCGGGCAGTTAAGGGCAGCGGCAAATTCTAAGGCAACCTCTTTTGCTTCTTCTCGTGTCACAAAGGCCGGTGGGCATTGCAAATTTGCACTCTGAGTTATAACTCTTTTAATGATACCTGAAATCAGACGTTACAAATTGAGAAAGTTTACCTGGGGAAAACTATCATTTAATTGAGTTATATCTTATTTTCTTAACTTGAAACTTTGTCTCAACTCCGAACACTCTTTGTATCTCACGTTTCTTCGCATTTTACCGGTCCTAAAGATTACCACTGTTGATCTTGAGCCTTCAATGCCGATGAGTCGAGTCGAAATATGAAATAAAATGAGTTCGTGTAGGTGTTGAGACAGAGGTTTCAACCTGCTAGTCACACAGACATTCCTTCTAACATTTGAAAAGACCATAGCTTGATAGGTCTCTAATATGTGATTTAATTTTATGTGATTTCAGAGGGAAGAATTACTAAGAAATTAACAGCAATTGCATTTTTTTTTTTTTTTTTTTTTTTTTTTTTTTTTTTTTTTTTTTTTTTGCACTTGTTAAATAGTTGTTTAAATAGTTGTAAAATATTTTGTATTTTATAACCATTCAAAAGGAGACTTAAGTGTCGAGAATAATTCATTTGATTGTCAGAAGCGAAATAGAACAGAATACTTTTAGAATACTGCTTTAACAGGAAAGAATAATTAATTCAGTGCTAAAGTCAGTATTTAGGATTCTGGGATAATGAATTCTCAAAATTGGTCTCTCAGGGACTCAATGTCTAGGGTTCAGATTTATAATCTTACGGGGGACATAGACTGAGGGACTTTGACATAAAGTAAAACTTTAAGGCAGGCATTAGGCTTTGGGCTTATAGGGTATAGAATCCTTTCTTGAGAGGTTTAGGACTTACATCCGTTAATTATGATGATAATAAATGGACATATATGGACAAACATATATGGAGCGGTCCTAGAATACGGGACGTGGAGGATCAGGACAAAAAAGAAATCAGTGACAAGTACGTTTAATCAAACATAGTTAATGTCATTAAAGCTTCGAGGATCCGCAGGCTTGGACATGTTGTCCGAGTGGAAGAGGACAGGATACCCAAGAAATTATGGACGGAAGACCAGGGTACGAAAGAAGAAGAGGGAGACCTAGATTGAGGTGGCTTGAGGATGTTCAAGGGGACCTGCGGATGCTGGGCCTGTGCTCTTGGAGAAGTGCTCTCAGAAAGGAATGGCGAGAAGTTGTCATGGCGGCCAGTCCCCTCCATGGGCTATAGCCTGGAGGACTAAGTAAGAATGTGGACCATAACATGATTTGAAAGGGGCTGTTAGCTGTTATTAGTAGAATATAATACATATAAGACAGGCCTGAATCATTTTGTTAACCGAGTCAGTAGTTATAGATAGATTGTTCGCTAGGAGGAGTTGTTAAATATATTAATTAGAAATTCTTACCCTTATTTCTAGGTGATAGCGTCTGTAATTCGGCACAAACACTTCCTGCACTATGTCCCATCAATGTAATAGATTCTGGATCTCCTCCGAAGCAAGAAATATTATCTTTAATCCAATGTAAAGCTAGAGATTGATCTTTTAATCCTAAATTTCCTGGAAGGATCTCATCATCAAATGCTAAGAAACCTATAAATAAATTTCATACATTAGCAGCATAATCACATTAATTTGCAAGGTGTAAATAAAATTGTTTATAAATTTAAGGAAAAGCGATTGAAGTTGAAGAATAGCTAGTCTTCTATGTTAAATCAACCAGTAGGGTTGACTGCGGAACCGAGCAGAGGAAACGAACACAGCATTGGTCTCAGCGCATGCCCAGTCTGAGATGCGCAGGCGCACTTTAGACTGGGCATGCGCAGATACCAAATGCCTTATTCGTTTCCTCTGCTCGGTTCGGCAGTCTGGACGAGGCAAAGAAGGGCAGGGCAGCACAGTTTTTTCAACCGCAGAATTATACGAAACTGCACGAATTGTGACGCAGACCATAGGGTAAGTAATACGCCGCACGTGGTCTTCTGAACTCGCACGTGGTCTACCCGACACAAGTGGAACTGGAATTTCAATTAGCGTGATCTGGTATTCTGAGGTTGAAAAATACTGTGCTGGCCTGCCCTGCATCTGAATATGTGTCTGGCCTTATAAACTAACGTAACTCTACTTAGAAAAAGAACAGTTTGATGCCTAGTATTACAAATTATAAAATTAAGCTCACCTTACCAAAAACATTAAGACGATATGTGATTGTAATCAGTATGAGATCTTTTTCAAGAAGTAGCTCTGGGCCATGGAAGTTTATTGAACCTGTGCCTTTATAAAAAGCTCCGCCATGTAAATATACTATAACTGGATATGGTTTTTCTGGTTTCGTCTGTAATTTCAATGTAACTTTAATATATTAAAATTCCAGTTGAACTATGATGAAAGTAAAAAAAACTTTCAACATTTACTCCAATATATGCATTTAACATAATCGTAAGAATATATCCTTTCACTTAAAATTATTAAGAATATTTATTTAGTTTTTCTCATGATCGACAACTGTAATAATGTAATAAAAGTGGTACTATCAACTTAAAGCGTTTATTGATACGATCATAAGGCGGAAACCATTACTGTATTAACTATTACTGTGATTTAGTAAGTGCGGCTTCAGTTTTGGCACTTGTACTTACTTAAAGCAGATTAATTTGACTTAGCTCAAGAAGTGCCGTTTATTTTAAAGTTACTTTATTAATTTGAAGTATTTTACGTCTTTGGAGTGTTTTAACGTTTTTAGTAGTACTCGTATATTAGTCCCTATAAGTACTGTTTTCCTCTATTTATAAAACGTCTTAAAATTTTTAGTAATTTAGAGTTCATGTCTCTGAATGTGTTAGTATTATGCTTGGCGAATGCCTCTTAATAAAAGTTCGAAGATCTTTCAACACAAACTCGAACTTCGTCTACTTATTTTTCCATTTTGAATAAAAAGTTGCATATTTTCAATATTAACATTTGTTTAACTTGAGTAGAATTATTATTACCTGTGGTGTGTAGACGTTAAGGAATAGACAATCCTCAGATCCCACGTATTTCTTTCCTTGTTTTTCTTCAGCAGTGTACTTGCTGTATTTTTGGTTTTCTTGTACACAGTCATCTCCATCGTTTGTCGCATCATAGATTCCTTCATGGGCGTCTATTTTTACCGCTTCCTACAACAGCTTTTAATGTTAATACCGCAACCGTTGTGTTATTAAATGTTTTAGAAGAACCAATAGTAACGGCACTGTGGAATTGGTTCGTCTAGAAAGTTTCTTGAAGTTGTTCATTATATATCATGATTCGGTCCCAAAAATGGAGAGCCGTCGTGGGCGTGTGGATTCAATTAGTCACCACGTCTGTTCGGTCACCAATGAATCAAGGGCGGCACGAGGTCGTGGGTTCGATCCCTCGCCGTGATGCTCTAATTTATATGGCTCGGTGATAATCACACCATACTCGCTTCGGCAGTACAATGTTCAGAGGTATGATGTGTGAGTAGCTCTCTACCACGAGCTAGTAAAATGGGCCTAAAATATGGTCTAAATATCTTGGTTCTGACAAATGGTTCGTCCAACCGTCTACTACTTGTACAAGGACCTTACTACTTCTACTTCTTTTCTCAAATGTATCAAATTTATGGTGCCAAACTTATAAAAGTTTCAAAACCAAGATGATTTGAATAGGTCAATTTTTACTAAAGCTATCATCATATCCAGAGCCCTGGTCAAGATGATTTGAATAGGTCAACTTTTACTAAAGCTATCATCATATCCAGAGCCCTGGTCAAAGGCACCTGAGGCGCCCTTCTCCTTGAGGCGCCCCTCATGTTTAAATCAAATTTATGGTACCAAACTTATAAAAGTTTCAAAACCAAGATGATTTGAATAGGTCAACTTTTACTAAAGCTATCATCATATCCAGAGCCCTGGTCAAAGGCACCTGAGGCGCCCTTCTCCTTGAGGCGCCCCTCCCCCTTTACTTCTAAATTCACCAAGTAGTTTAAATATTGAAATTTGATACTAAAACATACTATAAATTTCTTTTTACTAAGAAAATAATTTCTTAATACAATAGCAGTTTAATAAATCATTTATTTGACTTAAAATAACAATTTGTTAACTGCCATTTTGGATGAGGTCCCTCAAAATACAATGTTATTTTCAGTCAAAAACAGTTTTATAAAATTATAAAAAAAATATATAAAAACAGTTTCAAACAAGTAGGTACTATTAATCGAAAACAGAGTAGACACAACAGGCTGGCTAGACTGGTATGTAAACAAAACAAGATAATGAGATATTGGTATAATAATAGATAAGCAGAGTCAGACTGCAAAACACTGAGTGGGGGGGGGGGGTCTTGGGATTGTCGGTGGAAGGGGGAGGGAGGTCAGACTCCAGCTTGAGCATGCTGCTTAGTCACAAGTGACTAAGCAGTCAGGTGTGATACCACAATTAACTATATATAACCAACTATATATAACCAACACTAATTAACTACGACATTTATTTGTCTTGTTACTATAAGTATTTTTAGACTGTCATTTTACTTTCTTATAAAAATAAAAAGTATTTTGATGGTGCGGAATATCTATTTTGATATTTTGATCGATTTGAGTCCAATAAAGTGGTCAGTCATCTTTCGTATGCCATCTGTGCAGACGCGTAGAGCCTTAAAACTACTGGGCCGATTTTGACGAAATTTGTCATACATGTTCAGATAAATCATACCCCGCGACGAAATCGAGAAATGAATTTTAGCTCCAAATTCAAGGGTACTGCCCCCTAAAAAACGTGAAAAAAAAATATTTATCTAGTTCCTGGGTTCGATTCCCCGGCGAGAAGTAGGGGAGACCGGGGACGGTTGAAACAGGGTACGGAAACAACCCAATTAATGGGTGGAAAAATTAGCAATATTTGGGAACAACCAAGGAAAAGGGAAACGGCTTCCATGGCGGAATCTGAACTTTTGGGTTTGGTGTCGTTTCGAGTTTATCATAAGTTTCTGAGAGGGGGTATTGTTTTTTCGCGTCCAAAAGTATTTTTGTGGCTACTCTTTTGCTTTTTTATCCAAAACTAAAATAGTTGTGGTTATGATAGTTATTAACGTAAGAACTTTGGTTATGGAAGTTCAACAGGTGTAATTCTTTTTTATCTAAATTGTTAATTTCGGAGGTTATGACGACAACTTTTTTAAAACATGTTCTGGGTACGGTTGTAACAATGTTTACAATTAAGATACCAGCTGGCTATAAAGTATAAAATTTGTAAATACACTTTGAGCTTCATTTAAATTTTTTTTTTACTTTCGTCAAATTTTACAACCTACGAATTAATGTCATCTTTATCAAAAGAGAAATACGAACTTACATACAGGAAGTTTATTATTCTTTTTTGTATTTATTATTAAAATCTAACTATCGTAGATAAAGTACGGAACGCAACTCGTGCGAAAACGGCATTTTGCATTGCTCGTGTGGTTTTACTACCCTCGCTGTCGCTCGGGTCCTAACTCCACACTCGCATGCAAAATGCTACTTTCCGCACTTGACGCGTAATGTACTATTTCTTTGCAGCTAGGAGCTAGGAGTAATGAAAAGATTTTTCAAGTCCACGTAATGAAAAAATCGGTCCGAGACAACTCAGACAAACTTTCTCATATACGAGTTTATAATTACTTAGCCCAGTGTTTCCATTTATTAATTTTCAAATGTGCATTTAAATATTATTAAACATTTCATCAAAATTTATCATAAAAATCACTTTTCCTGGCCGGGGAATCGAACCCGGGCTCTCTCCGTCCGCGTTTTAAGCTTTTTTCTCAGGAACTAGATTTTTCCCGGGAAAACTGCTTATATCGTTGGATTCGTATTCAAATGGACCACATTTTAGACTTTTTTAATCAAAATCGTAGGAACCGTTTTCGAGAAATATTTTTTTTTTCATGTTTTTTCAGAGTTTTTGGGGGGCCCCCAAATTTGGAGCTAAAATTCATTTCTCGATTTCGCCTCGGGGTATGATTTTTGTGAACATGTAGGCCAAATTTCGTCAAAATCGGCTCAGTACTTTAGGCTCCAGGCGTCTGCATAGACGACAGACAGACAGCAATTTTTTAAAAACCACTTTTTTGGACTCAGGGGACCTCAAAACGTGTAAATCCATCAAAATCTCAAAATCGAATTTTCGCGCCATCACAATACTTTCTCTTTATATGAGAAAGTAAAAATGGAATTAAGCTATGTTTTTTAGGCTCTAAAGTTACTATTTCACAGCCAACCACGGAAAAAATATTGTATGTACCTCGGGGGTAAAATGCTATAATTCCCGTCGCGACAATTATCTCCCTCGGCTTTGCCTCGGGATTTAGGGACCGTGGTTCCTTCGGCTTCGCCTCAAGAACCAAGGAATAATTCTTATTCGCTCAGGGAATAATGGCCTACTTTACTCCCTAGGTGCATAAATAACTATTCTCAGTGAATCAAAAAAGATAATAAAGAAAAGAAGAAATAAAATAATAAGTACATAAGATTGTTTCCTTACTTTGAAGCGTAGTTGATGAATTGGTGGTTTAGCATATCGTATTCCATTGAATGCAGCTACTTGTCTGCCGCACAATGTCTGTACATAGTGTCCTCTGTATTTCCCAAGCTTAGTTTCTACTACAGGAGGATCCATATTGGAGAATACTGCTCTCGCTCTGCTATGAGTTCTACTTGGTTGTTTAATTTATCCCCACCACAATACAATCTTAAGAGATACTGAGATACTCATAGTCAAGGTCGTAATGATAATTATAGCAGAAGAGAGATAACACTAGAGTGTTACTGCAATCCCGGTGAAAGCTATCACTACTTTCCTGTTTTAAGTAAAAAGAGTCATTTATAAGTACTTAATTTGATTTAGAAAAATAATTTGCCAATTAGTTAGTATGGCGAATCTTATCCTCGCGTCTTATTTCGTATAATTTAATAATTTTATGCTTTTTCTACCGATTATTGTAAAATTAATTTAATTCCCCCCCCCCCCCCCCATATTCTAAATCAAGTATCAAACTAGCAAAATTTCAAGAGGAAAGTGAAACCCTAAGTTCTTTTGAATATATAGGTGTAAATAAATGTATGTTTGTGCGCATGTGAAAGAAAAACAAATGGACATATAAGGTTGAAACTTATATGGGATCAAGAATGGGTTAATTATGACCTACCATACTAATTACATTAAAATCGGACGAATAGGTTTCAAGATATGTAGGTTCGCAAAAATTAAGCGACAGACACGGAACCAAAAATGTTCCCTGATGTCTGAAACTGATTTCTGTCTTGGAATTTTTGAAATCGAAGACATAAAAAATGTTGGTTCTTCGGAACGATCACATAGCTTCCTGTACCTTCGGTAAGCTCGGAAGCAATATAATCTATATACATAAGTTCCTTTTTTACTACGTTTTTATTAGCTTGCTTTCTTGTTTGTTTGTTTGTCCGGTACAAATCTGACAATCGATTTCTAACTAACTTCCCAAATAGCTAGACATTTGAAACTTTTAGCATAGCTCAGAACACGATGACAATGCATTATTTTAATACTTTTAGCCATCTTTCAGCAGAATTTAAATGGTTTTCAGCAAATTTTGCTGTACGGAAAGAATCCGCAAGTTATTTGGTTGAACTAGCCTATACGGGGCATCATGTATAGAAATGAAAAAAACTGGCACATATAATTAGTCTTTTCTATATATTGATAAAAAAAAGCACCAATTATGGATTCTTCTTCATTTCATAAGTTTTCTCTTAATACAATTTCCATCTTCAGTCCTCTATTTTTTTTTTTTGCTTACCAAGGTTCATGTAGGAAGAGGGAGGGGGTAAAGGTTTTAAAAATTTTTTTTTTTCTTTATTTTTTGTTCTTCAAAATGAACTATTTATTTACATTTCTAAAAATTTCCTTTGAGTAGTATATTAAATTTATCAATGGGTAAGTTGTCCCAAAATTGCATTCTGTTAGAAAAGATGTTTTCTGCAGGTTTAATTCCACTTGACGTTATAGATATGAAGTTTTTCCCCTTGTTAGATTTAGGCCATTGAGTTTCTTCCTTCTTTGGTGTTGGCTCCCTGATATACATTCAACATTTTAATAACTTTTAAAAAAGACTTCACAGCCTTTTATTTAAATTAAAATAAATGTTTGTTAACAACGTTTGATAACATAAAAGTTCGTAAAGAGACCAGTCATGCTCCATGACTTAATGAGCGAATTACAAAGAAATCTGCGTATTATTGACTTATGATAATATTGGAAAATTTTGGTTAAGAATTTGGATGGTTGAAAAATAAATGTTAAACAGGGGTACGGGGTACAAAAGTCATACTTACCCTTTAAGATGCATGTTCTTGGAAAGCCTTTTAAGAGTACAGTAATTGTTGTTATGTACACTTTTGTCATATTTTCAAGTAAGAGGGGGGTAAAATGGAAAAAAAACACGTTTTTATGCTATTTTTTTTACCCAACATTGTCAAAATATGACCCCTAAATCCTAAATGTACTCCAGCAATTCTTGCCAACGAACTCATCCTTTCTTTTGATATTATTGACATTTTAAAATTTGTTTGAATTTTCTTAAGTGCATCCTAGGGTGAGATAGCTTCTAGAGTGACACATACATATACATTTAAAAAGTGTTAAATTTCAGGAATCGATTAATAACGGTCTAAAACGGATTTCCACGGAGAAAATTTTCAAAAATTGGCATTTAAAAATTTCGAAGCCATTGCAATAGCTTAATTTTCTTCGAAAATTCGCTAAAAGATAGAATAGGTTAAAAATATGTTTTCTTTTTTTTAGGATTAATCAAATTTACTTCTAATTAAAAGCTTGGTTTTCCGGTGAAATCCGCGTCACGAAGGGGTTGAAGTCCGATGTTTCGTTTCCACTACTGAAAGCATCTTCAGGGGTGTGCTGCATCGTGATGTTTACTTGAAGCAACAAAATATACTGTTGCTTCAAGCACCACATCCCTGAAGATGCTTTAAGTTTTGGAAGCGAAACGTCGGACTTGAACCCCTTCGTGACGGGGATTTTACCCAGAAAACTATACTATTCATTACGAGTCAACCCGCGGAAGCCTACGCACCAAATGTAACTCTAACTCATTTATCATCATATTAAATAGAAATTTTCTTATTGATGTTCGATAAGGTGTAGAAATGAAAACAGTAAGACACTAATTCATATTTGATACGTTTCGGTTTTTACGAATTTTTACTTTCTCATATAAAGAGAAAGTATTCTGATGGCGCGAAAATTCGATTTTGAGATTTTGATGGATTTACACGTTTTGATGTCCCCTGAGTCCAAAAAAGTGGTTTTAAAAAAATTTCTGTCTGTCTGTCGTCTGTCGTCTGTGCAGACGCCTGGAACATAAACTACTGGGCCGATTTTGAAGAAATTTGGCATACATGTTCAGAAAAATCATACCCCGAGGCGAAATCGAGAAATGAATTTTAGCTCCAAATTTAGGGGCGCTACCCCCAAAAACTCTGAAAAAAAAAAACGTGAAAAAAAATTATTTCTCGAAAACGGTTCCGACGATTTTGATTAAAAAATTCTAAAATATAGTCCATTTAAATACGAATCCAACGATGTAAGCCGTTTTCCCGGGAAAAATCTAGTTCCTGAGAAAAAAGCTTAAAGGTAAGTGTCCATCTGAGACTTTTTAGTATCGAGACTCGCTCTCGAGACTAAAGTCACTAGTAGACATGGGGCTGAGACTAGTCTCGGAGAGTTAGCGCTAAATTCTCGGAGACTCGCCGTATCACAAGTCGACAAGCCGTTCCCCTGTGTCTCGAGACTCAGTCTCAGAGTTCGAATCAGTTTCGAATAGCTGAGACTAGTCTCCGAGACAAACCTCACTACATCCCATCCTTTAACTACATCCCTTCCACTAAATATTATATTTATTTATTTTCTTTCTTTCCCCTCTTAATTCTGATATTGTAAAATGTCGAAAAACGTGTGGACTGATGAGACGTTTCTCCTCATTGAATTATACTAAGCAAATTAAATCCTGATAAAAAGTGATTATCGAAACAGAGATTGAATATTAAAGAATTTGTGGAATTTGTGGGGTGGATATGTATTTCAAATAGCTATATAAATCACCTAGAAATAAAAAAATTAATTAAGCAGGCAGAAGAATATATAATATTGGTACCTATTATTTAATATAACAGAATTTTATTCAGCGTATGATATATTTATAAATATTATTCATTTATTTGTGCTTAAATAGGTTTTTTTATAAAGACTTTGTTAGATAATTGAAACATTTATTACTAATATATTTTTTATTATATTTTACCATACTACCATATATTTTGTAACATATTACCATATATTTTTTCCCATATTATTAATAGTTTAAATAACTCCTAATAATATTGTAATTGCATTTTAGAATTTTATTATCAAAATCGTCGGAACCGTTTTCGAGACATGATTTCGTTCACGTCTTTTCAGGGTTTTCGGGAGGCAGCGCCCCCAAGTTTGGAGCTATAATTTCTTGATTTCACCTCGGGGTTTGATTTTTCTAAACATGTATCTCAAATTTTGTCTAAATCGGCCCACCAGTTTAGGCACCAGGCGTCTGCACAGACAAACGACAGAAGACAGATATGGTTTAAAAACCACTTTTTTGGACTCAGGGGACCTCAAAACGTGTAAATCTATCAAAATCTCAATATCTAATTTTCGCACCATCACAATACTTTCTCTTTATATAAGAAAGTAAAAACGGGAGAAAATGTAATAAATTGGATAACAATCGGTTTTAAACACATAGTCATTAAATTGTACGAAATAGGACGCGCGGAAGGTATGCGCCACACTAATTGGCAGAGTATTTTTTTTTACCAAGTTTGTAGGATGTGATTAATGCCAATATATAGGGTGCGGCGGGGATCCTCCATTGGGCGAGTCTCAGACGAATCTGTGGGATGGATCTCAGGTGGACACAAACCTGAGAGTAGTCTCGGAGACTCGACTCTCCGAGACTCGACCAGGGCTGATGTTGCTCTCAAGTGGACAAGGTTATGAGACTAATCTCGAGACTAGCTCTCGAGATTTAGTCTCAGGTGGACACCTAGCTTAAAACGCGGACAGAGAGAGCCCGGGTTCGATTCCCCGCCCGGGAGAAGTTATTTTTATGATAAATTTTAATGAAATGCTCAATAATAATTAAATTTACATACGAAATCTAATAAATGGAAAACACTGGGCTAAAAATTATGAACTCGTATATGAGAAAGTTTGTCTGAGTTGTCTCGGACCGATTTTTAGGGTTTTGTAGATACTTCTCAAAACCCTTATGCCGAGGGTGATGTGTCCGTCTGTCCGTCGCTCTTTGGTTCATAGGGCCCGAACCGTTTAAGCGAAAGTGCTGAAATTTGAAACACTGGTGCAACTTTTTGACCCAACCACAGGAAAATTATATAGAAGTTCAAAATTTGATATGCGCATGCGCAATTCGAAAAAATGTGATAAACTCAAATTTTTTTATTTTTTTTAATTTTTGAGTGGGGTATCAAATGAAAGCTGCTGAAGAGTAGGACACAAATATATGTATGCTTTTTTAAATTTTGCATTTCTTATTGGTTAAAAAAATCAAAATATACCCAAAAAAAAATTCCCCCCCCCCCCCCCCCAACCACAATAGATCGGCTGGTCCTAAAATTTCGAAATAATTCATGCTAATACCTTATTGTGGCGCGATGAAAATTCCGGGAGTTCATCCTAAATTTTCAAAAATTGCCAATTTTAGGCGCGAAAAAGTGAAGTGCGCCCAAAATTTTATGTTTTGAATATTTTGAGTTGGGTATCAAATGAAAGCTGCTGAAGAGTAGGACACAAATATATATATATGCTTTTTTAAATTTTTCATTTCTTATTGGTTAAATAAATCAAAATATACCCAAAAAACATTCCCCTCCCCAACCACTATATAACGGTTGGTCCTAAAATTTCGAAATAATTCATGGTTATACCTTATGGTGGGTAGATGCAAATTTCCTGAAAAATGTAATTTATCTTGTCTTTATTACTGATAAAAAACATTGTGACCCCCCAGGGGATCGAACCCGGGACCCTTGAGATCGAAGACAAAAGAATCATAATTACATAACGGGTATGCTTACTCATCTACAAAACCCTAAAAAGTACTTGGACGCAAGTACTTCCCTGTGATTTTTTTTACATACTTTTGAATTGTCAGTTTTAATTATTTTACTTTATTATGGAGAACATTTAAATTAATTTACTATTAATTAAAAAATTATTTCTTGATATTAACAACTCTAGACGCACTCCCTCTTGGATATAGATGTTTTTTACTAGTGGACTAATAAATAAATCAATACTACTGAAGTGAAGATGGTTTTAATAATAAACCGAAACGTATCAAATATGGACTAGTGTGCTACTGTTTTTATTTCTACACCTCATCCACCATTAATAAGACAATTTCTACTTGTAAAAAATACTAGGGTGTCATATTAATTATTATTAGTAATAATTAACCTCTGCACAATATTAAATCTTAATTATTAAGGCTTCACATAAAATCAGCTTAATCTTATTGTGGTTTACAAATATAAACCATCTCTTTTGTTATCTCTTAGTGGTTTAATAAGATAATAATTTTCATTTTATTTTTCTCAGATAATTATTTAAGAATTATTAGTTAAAAATAAACCTATTCCCGTACTATGAAAAAAAGTCCTATTAACTTAAGCCACCTTAACATAGCTTAAAAGGTAAAAAAAAAAAATCGCTAAGGGCCCCTTTTTAATACCTTTTAGACTTAACCATTCAAGAATTGAAACTCAAAAGCCGCGTTGACACCAAACGAATATATTCACCAAAGATTGTTCGTCGATAAAAAACACAAATTGAAAATATCTGTTAACATTGACAAACATAACATTTAATGTCTAAAATTTTTTAACAAAATCACAAAATAATTAATATAAAAATGCCATTTTTCAAAACTGGTCTTATTTTTTTTATTTTTTTGGTTTCTGTATTCTTCACCTTAGTTGTATCTATGTGCAAAATTTGGGGAAGATTAAATGACGGTAAGAGGTTCAAAATTGGGGTAATAGGTGTGCCATGAAACTTAAAAAGCAAATAAATTTACGCCATTTTATTTTTTATTTTTATTTTTTTGGTTTCTTACCTTAGTTTTATGTTGTATCCATGTGCAAAATTTGGGGAAGATTGAATCACGGGAAGTGGTTCAAAATTGGGGAAACGGAAATGTGTGATGAAACTTACAAAGCAAAGTAATATAAGACCAGTAAAAAATGTTCTTCAAACGTTTGCCAAAGATATTTAATAAGTGATTTTTATTTGATGTACGGTACTTTGTGTAGGCGCACTTTTAAGGATCAAATTCAAATTTTTTAACACAAATTGACTTTTATCAATTTATATAAATATGTTTATATGTTTACCCATAGATAGCAAAGTTGGTCCACAGCTCAACAAATAGTTTCTGTACGCTGGAGTCTTCCTTATTAAACTCAAATTTTGTTGTCGGTCTCTTTGAAAATGGGTAAAGATAAAAGAGTTCGTCACCGTGACACACTCCACCTGAAAAGAAAAAAAAAAGATTTTGTTAAGTAGTTAAGACTACTTAACTACGTTTCCATGATGTGTAAATACGGATTGAATACGGGTTAAATACAGTTTTTGGATCTAAAGTGCCCATGGAAACCTAGATTCAATAAGGATTGAACACAATTTAGATCCATATGCGATACACTAAATTCTGGGATCGTATGTGGATTAGAGGTGTGTCGAATAAATCTAAAAGTTTAATATAACCTTTTTGGAGGGTAACCGTTCCTCAGATAACCTAATATTGTAAAATACCTGTTCTCGAATAGTTCATAAATATTCCGCCCGGCAGCACCGAAATTTCTCTTTTCTCTGCAAAGTTAAGTTCTTGAAGAACTGTTCTCCTAGAACTGGGACGGAAACGGTAGCTGCTACTGGTAGCAGCTAAATGTGTTATTGCTATATTATAACTTTAACGGAACGGGAACGGTATAGAAACATTCAGTTCTATTCTTTGATTCCGTTCCAGTTCCAGTTCTCTCATTCCATTACCGTTATAAGAGATAAGATTCTATTAATTATTTAAAATTTAAAGTTATATATTATTAGACTTGACTTATATTAAAGGAATTGCATTGTAGGATTATATTTATTAAACCAAGTAGATGTAGGTAATTGCATTTGATTCGTAAGTTTTAACACTGGAGTGCGGGAAAGTAAATGAAGGACTCTGCTGTTATGCGTGCTATTTTGAGCGCAATAACTACCACTTTGTCGAGCAACCGTAAGAAAATATTTTTATCTACGATTGATACGAAATATGTACAAAGATTTTATCTTTTTTTAGATGCGTAGAAAATGATTATTTTCGTAGTTATATTCATTGCTCATGCGCGTTTCATTTTTCTTCACCTTATTGCACGATTAGCATGTTTGTATACATTTAACAAAACTAATTTGCTGTTTGTTTTAATTAGAGTAATTGTTTTTTAAAACTTACGCTCGGGGAGTTCGTTTGTTAAAGACCGTTTTCCTTGATGCGAAAGTAAATACAGATATGTATCGCCTTTGTGTTTCCTCACAGATTTCAGTAGATCATGTACAAATACTCCATCTGATAGCATCTAAATTATAAAACAAACAGTTAACTAATAAGCAAAAACTATAAATAAATATAAAATAGGTAATATTTAATTGTAATCAATCTGGGTTGTCTGTTATATTGTAAAATCTACAGCAAATTTTTCCACAATTATTTGACTTGAAGCTTTAAGTAAAATTAAATTATTACACACAGTATACACAAAGATCCATTTTAATCGGCATACTAATAATTAGGGGGAGCGGAATAACACTTGCTGTTACGTGTCATCAATAGGAATTGTATTATCATAAATTCTTTAATTCCTTGGGGAATGTAGGGATTAAAAAAAAAATCATTGGGAAGCATTTGCATCCAAGTACTTAGGGTTTCGTGGGTTATTTATTAAGTATCTGTTATGTATTGTGTCCGCCATATTTGGTTGGCTGCAAACACTTCGTCAGTTGTTGTTGTTGTTGTATGTTACTCTTTTTTAAGGTTATAAAACGATAGAAAAGCATGTTGTTTTTGGGTATAAGTTTGTACGAAGTAAGTTAACAATTACGTCTCTATTTGTTATTATCTATAACTGTTGATTGTAATATAAATAAAAAGTGATTATGTACATAGTGTGTCATATTATTTAACAGTATCAGGGGCGGATTGGGAGAAAAACATACCAACTAGCGTCATACGATATAAAGAACTACAAAATTTCTATACGCTAAACCATTTGCAATTAAATAAAAAGATCGAAAATAATCAAAAGTGATATGTTTGGGGGTCTGCTGACGGATAACCACTTTCAGCCGCTGGATTATCATGTTATTCTTTTAATCATTATTGTTATTTTAAATTCCTATTGGCGCAGGAGGAGCACCAATTGCATAAGGACGCTTGGTGCTTTTTGTCTTTAGGACTCATCGATTGCTGTTTTAAAACGTCGCTTACACATTTTTGAAGAAGTGGAAATTGTGCTATTTCATCACTGGCGCCGCACTGATGCAATAGTATATTGATATGAGAAAGTTTTGATCGATTTTTTGGACCAATATTTCTTTTATATGATCGGCTTAGCAATGCTTCGGGAAATTTCCCGTCTTTCCGGTGCCCCCATCCATCCCTGTTGAGCATATATGCAGTATTCTTCATGACAACTTAAAGAGAGATGTCCTGGAGTTATCCTGGATGCCAGATAAATTTAGACTTACCTTTTCATTTGTAAACCAAGTTTCTTTAGCAATAAACAGAAATAAGTTATGAGGGAGTTGGTTGACTCGAAGTAAGCAAGTGGCCTTACATTGCTTTTATTTATTTTATGCTTAGTAAAAAAAAAAGAGCTTTTTTAGACCTTAAAAATCTTTATTCTTAAATAATGTTAACGAAATGTTTAAAATTACCGTAAAAATACTGATGCACCCTTTTTAAAACCTTGCTTGCGTTCGAAATTATTATAAATTTTTATTTATTTATTTGTTTTGTTGGGCGTTGGACAGCTGAAGTACCCTTAAAAACACCCTTTAAGTACCCTGAAACACCCTTAACTTAGATCATATTATTTTCATTCTTCAAGTTGCATCTTGTTGAACAGAAGATGTATTATTATTTTGAGTTTATAGCTGCATCGCTACGTCAATTTGTAGGAGATATGCGAATAGGTTTTGAACAGCTGTTTCGTCGTCTTTTAGAGTTTGTGCAATAGTGGTAGATATTGAGTGTTGTTGTGGGAGTGCATCGTGTAATGGGCAGTCGCAAAGTAGATGATGAACTGTTAACTGTTGTCAGTATAAATGTTTATAAAATAAATATGTAATTTTAAATTTCAATCTATAGTTATACTTACATTAATATACTGCGTTAAAATTTGATCGCTGATATCTTGGTTTCCGAAATAAAATTGCTATATCTTTTCACTGATATCATCTTGTTGAGTATGTCCTTCAAATCCAATCGCTACGGGTAATATTTTTCTGTAATTTGCATTGACTTTAGACAAATCTCCGTTGCCAGCTTTGTAGTTTTCTGATTTAAAAATAAATAAATTGTTAAATTAAAAATTAAATATATTTTAATCAAACATTAATATACATGACTAACTTCTTTTCGTAGGTTGAAGTCATAACCACTAAAACTAAGTCCCACTCAATAAAAGCATAAACAAAAGTATAACAACTCTAAATTATAACTTATTAAATTATACTCAAGTTGGCAACACTGGCTATAAACAGAACAGCTGGTCTAGTTGTTATTGTTGTTGAGTATCAATAGTTGTTAATTGTACTTTTATATTTTATTTACTAAAAGTATAACAAATTAAACTAGTAGTTCTGCGAACAGCAGACCTCGCGAAAATTTAAAAAAAATTTAAATGCGGACAGAGGGTCCATTTAAATACGAATCTAAAGGTAAAAATCTAGTTTCTGTGAAAATAATTTTAAACGCGGACAGTGAGAGGTGGGGTTCGATTCCCCGCTGAGGCGAAGTTATTTTTTATGGTATTTGTAAAAATTTAATTCGAAAATAAACCACAAAAATCGATTTCAATTACTTAGAGGACAAATGATAACCCGAGGCGAAATCGAGAAATTAGTTTAAGCTATAAATTTGGGGGCACTCCCCCTCAAAAACTCTGAAAAAACATTATTTCTCGAAAACTATTCCGACGATTTTTAATTTTTTTTTTTTTTAAATGTAGTCCATTTAAATACGAATCCAACGGTATAAGTCGTTTTCCCGGAAAAAATCTAGCTTCTGAGAAAATAATTTTAAACGCGGACAGTGAGAGGCCGGGTTCGATTCCCTGCTGGGAAGGTTATTTTTATGGTATTTCTAAATATTTTTTAAACACATAAACCAAATACATCGATTTATTGTCTTAAAGGAACATCTATTCCAAATTTCAACAAAAAATAAAAACTTTTTTTTTTAAAAAAAAAAGTCTAAATAACATTTTCTTTTAAATTAATAACAATTTTTTTTATAAAAAACAACTATATATATTTATTTTCCCAACTTGAAGTAACATTCATGCCAAATTTCAAGATAAACAAAAAATAAATTAGAAAAACATTGTTTTGATTTATTTTTTAAAAAATTTAAAAAATGAAAATCATTAAATATAAAACTCGGAAATTTTAGCACTTGAGCATTTCCTGCATTAACAGATAAGCAAACATTTTACGCTTGCGCTCATTGTTTTCTTTTAGTTGTATTGTTTACATTGTAATTTATATTTCAAAATAATCATAATAGTTTTTCTGTTCGTAAATCTTTTTTTTCTAGCGTTGCGTGTCCTTAAGCTGATGTGTGTTTTTGTAAAATCGTAACTATTATACATACCCACATACTTAACCTATATATTTCAACCAATTATTCTTATTTGTATCGGCTATTGGCCCAAGGCTCTAGGCCCCAAGTTATTTGCTGGCGAATCAAATTTCTAGGCCCCAGGTCTCGGTCACGTAAATCCGAATGTAAAGAAAAATGTCGAACATACATCATACATGTTTTGTTATACTTGTAATACTCGTAATTCACATTGTTACCTCGGTAAAAGAGAAATCCTTCGTCGTGATTAACTCCAGCTAACCATGGTATTGAAGAACCTTCCAAAATATCTTGTTCAGTAATGAAGCCTCCACTACATTTTTCAATCACAGGTGCAAAAACAGTTCCCCAAAGACGTAGAGGATCACTCGCCTGCGGAGAAAAAGAGAAAAATTATACAGTCAATCTGAATGTGTTAAATGTTATTTGGGCCGCTTACTGTTACGATGTATTTGGTACTTAAAGGAAATGTAAAGGAGAGTTTATATCCCTTAGGATAACTACCTATATTAAGACAAAAAGATATTCAGTCCAATATGCTTTGGGACAAAGAAATATCACACTTTTAAATAAAAAGGTGTGTAGTGTGTATTCGGTTGTCCGAAAGTATATTAGATTAAATAAAATCGGGGGGCCCTTTTCTATAAAAATTCCAGGTATTTTACGTTATAACGATTAATCGGGGATGGGATGAGTCACTTATTCGAGCCCGAGCCTAGCTATCAGGTCCCCGTTAACATGGTGATGGTTTACGAGATAGTTGTAGTCATGATAGCAACTATAGCATCAAATAATCAAATATCACCTGTGGACTACGTGATAGATTCTGCCACGATAGTACTATCAACCATCACACTATCTCGTCTGACGAGATAGTTGAGTCAGTTTGGCAGGTACAGTGCTCACGCGGTAGATACAAGAACTATCACACCATGCAGATAGTGATAGGCTTATTGTTTGTTTATACTTTTACGAGCCGTTAACCGCGTGGCAAGAACTTAATTTTATTTTTAGAAAAAAGTCAAATTAAGTAAATTAATTTAGATATCTATTTAGATAAGTTATTATATCTATTTGAAGACCAACAAATCAAAACAATAATTTATTTTTATTGGAATAAATGTGGTTGCCTTAGCTTAGCAATAACAAATCATTTCGAGGTAAGTCGTCACCCTCGTCGGTACACTACTTAATTATATAAATATCACGTCGCACCAGATTTAGGGGGCAACAAATGTGATTTCTTGCTTCATATATTATATCAGATTTGGTGGTTTACAACAATCTAAATATTCAGTTTACTATGTATATATATACATATATTATATATTATAATATAATATTATAGTATATTTAATGCTCTGTTTCTGTATCCAAGTCAGATAAATTGGATATAGATATCACTTTGAGTACAAGATAACACGTGTTGACGTATAGGTATTTACTCTCACCAGACTGTACTGTACACCTCGGTGATGACGTTGACTGACATGATAGTTCTATCGTGGTAGAACTATCACAGTGTAAACGAGGCTTTAGTGGGACCATTTTACTACAGTCTGTGTCAAAAGAATTTTAAACTCCTGAGCTCTCATTGGCTCCCCATACTCCATTCATTTTACTTTCCCGCGCTGTCAACGCACTAAGACTCATTTGGCATAGACTGTTGTAAAATGGTAGGGTTCCAAGTACGTCACACATATATACGCATACAACGCTGTACAGTGTATCGCCGAATTGAGTGGTGAAATTAATAGTGAGCCATGTAAATCAGAACGGCAAAGCATGGGATCGAACCCATGATCTTGTTCTCCCCCCAATTCATAAATGGCTCACGCAGACGGGACTAGTGACTTTAGTACCACGATTACACTGGTTCCCTTTTATGATATAAAATAAAATTTTGTTGAATAAAAGCTATCATAACCCTCAGTTAATCATATTATACTTGCTTTAAGTTTTTCAACTGCTGTCATGATCTCATCAACAGTCTTTTCCTGCAAACTTTCTATCATCTCAGCTGGAGTTGTTGGACAGTTAAGATTGGAAGCGATGGCTAAGGTTGTTTTTATTGCCTTTTCTCTTGGAATCATTGCCCATGGACATCGGATACTTCCACTTTGAGATATAGCTCTTGTAATAAGGCCTGCCATCATAAAAACACAAATATTATATAAGGCTATATTCTTTATTATACTTTATACTAGCCGGATATCAATGCCCTACCAGCATTTGGTTGGTAGATACAGAACAGCGTCGAATAGCCGAATAAAATGTTGGGCATTTATCCAAGGCCATTCTCCCATTTTGTAGATCAGGGGCTGAGAGGATCATATACACAATTTAAAGATTGCGTCGAGTATTTTACTGCCTTTACCAAAGGTAACGGAAGCTATGTGATCGTTCTAAAGAACGAAATTTCAAACATTCAAAGAAAAAAAACCGTTTTAGACACCAGGGAACATTTTTAGTTCCGTGTCAGTCTGACGCTCACTTTTTGGGAACCACATATCTTAAAGACGTCACGTCCAATTTTAATGATTTTTTTGTGGTAGGTCATAATTACCCCAAATAAGTTTCAACCTTCTGCGTCATTTGTTTCTCTTCCACATGCGCACAAACATACATTTACTCATCTGATTTTTATGAAATTTGGATGATTTGTTGAAAGTTGACCGCAGAGAGCCCCAGATTAATTTCAACCGTCTGCGCTTTTTAACTTTTAATATATTTATACTACTTAATTCATGTAAAAAATCAAAACAATTTTGACATATTAAAAAAACCGGGAAACAATTCAGGGATGCTCATCCCCCCCAAGGCCCATGGCGCTAATCCTTCCCAAAACTGCCTGAATCATTTGGAATATTTATAAAACCCCCAATCTCTGAAAAATACCCCAAAATTTGATTCCCCCCTGTGGGTATCCCTGAAACAATTAAATAAATTAGAAATTAGACAATAATGGATTGTAAAAGCAAAAAATCAACTAAGTACGTGATAGGATGCGAGTAAGCTATGTCCTACATCAACTGCCAGTCTATTTCATTTATCTGCGCTGTCTAAATGTTTTACTTGATTGGAATAGTCTGCGAGACTGTTATTGATCTTAAAAATTAAGTCATACCTTTACTTCTTGGTGAAAGCATATGAAATTCGGCGCAAGCTCCGCCAGCACTATTTCCAGTCAAGGTTATAGATTGTGGGTCACCTCCGAAGTCAGCTATGTGATCTTTAACCCAGTTTAAAGCCAATGATTGATCTTTTAATCCTAGATTACTTGGCAATAAGTCATCATCGAGTACCAAGAACCCTGAAATGAAGTAATCATTCATTTATTTAAAAAGACACAGAGGTGTTTATCAAATTAATTGTTATATAAAAAAAATCCCATCAAGTGCTTTCCAGCAAGCTACTAAAAGGGTTTCTTCGGTCATAAAATTCCCTACATTTTTTTTTTCTTACTTAAATATGTATGAGAAGTTGCACTTTGGAGAAACCAGGTGTGCATATTACCCTTTAGCGTCATAATAGGTATGAACTTATTTGGTTCTTTTGGGGGGAATATGGCTTCCATTTTAGAAACGAGATGTATATTTTTGATCTGCATTTCAATACCTTTAAAATGATACCCCACTCAAAAATGATAAAACAAAATAATTTTTGGTCACCTAAAATTTCAAAAAAACAAACTTTTATATGAACTCCCGGAGATATCTTTGGCCCACAGAGAAGTACATTTATGTTCGTTATGTAATAACTAAGCAGTTAAAATTAAATTTTCAAATTATTAAATTTAAGAGATGCGAGGAAATTCTGTTTTACCTCTCTTATCTTCTCTTCCTCTCTTAATGCCCAACTTCTATAAAAGAATGAGTTAGAATATCTAATGTTTAAGTAGCATATAAAATAAGATAAAATTTATTATAGATTTATCAATTTCTCGTTTTGGGATTTCTATTGGTACTACTAAAAAAAAATAAGAATTAGTACGGCAAAAAAAAAAAAAAAAAAAAAAAAGTTAATTAATTGACGCAAATTGTACTTTTGTCATATAAACATTTCTAGCAGTTTTACAAAATTCAACTATCAAAAAATTATACTAAAGTATGAAATTATTAAACGGGATTTTTTCTCCTAAAGCAGACTTAGTTTTGTAACCTAACTAATTATTCCTTGGCCCTATGGAAAAATTTACCTCTAGAATGACATAAAAACGCGTTTTTAGAGGTTATATGTTCCAATAATCGGACCCCCCGGCGTTCCGGTACTAGAAAATTTTCACGTGCACATCTGTATCTTAGAACCATAATTTCATCCTTCCGAATAATACCCTCGCAGTTAAAGAGATACTGGTAACATAATTACCCATAACAATAATTTGCAATAGCTAATTTACTTAAGACCAAAGTAGCTTACCAAAGACACCAAGACGGTAGGTAATTGTAACTAATATTACATCCTTGTCTAGTAACATTTGAGGTCCATGCCAGTTTGAAGAGCCCGTACCTCTGTAGTAGCCTCCCCCATGAATAAAAATTATAACTGGGTACGGCTTTTCTGGCTTTACCTGCAAATTAATTTATTAGTTACTAACCTATTCGTCGTAACAACTTTTAGTTTGACTTAGACTTAGAAGAAAAAGTACCAGAGTACCAGCATATTGATTATAATGTCGGCCTGTTAAAATTACTTTAAGTATACGTTTTGTATAGTGTATTGAAAACGATCTCAATACGGTTACTGTTTTCACCTGATGTCTGTTTTTGACAAGACAGTATTGAGTTGGTATTTTAAAATATCTCTTCTGACGTCATTATAGAAAACAGCTGATTTTTACGTGTGATTATTATGATGGCTAAAAATGACCCAAACTAAGTAAATTAAGGTAGATAAATTATTATATCTATTTAAAGACCAACAAATCAAAAGAAGAATTAATTCTTATTGGAATAAATGTGGTTGCCTTAGCTGAGCAATAACAAATCATTTCGAGGTGCGTCGTCGGGACACTACTCGATTTTATAAATGATAAACCAAAATAGTTATTGGTTATACTAGTAAATCAATACCTTAGGAGTATAAACGTTAAGGAAGAGACAGTCCTCAGATCCGACGTATTTCTTTCCTTGTGTTTCTTCAGGTGGATATTTGTCGTAGAACTGATTTTCTTGTACGCAATCATCTCCGTCCTTTGTTGCGTCGTAGACACCCTCATGAGCTTCTATCTTTTGTGCTTCCTGTTAATAGCGTGAAAATAACAACCTTCAGATAGACATAGTGCTTTAAGAGTAACGGAATTTTAGTTAATTAATTTCGTCCTAAATTAACCAAAAAGAAAAAAAACCCTTACCGTTTTGCTTATAATATATAAGACGCTTCCCGATTTTTGAACCAAAGAACTACTTTATTGATTTTATGCTATTTCAAGCCATTAATGTCTAATTCGTTTGTTTCCCCCATTCCCCCGGTTTTTTAATCTTTTAAAATTGTTTCGATTTTTTACATGAATTAAGGTATCAATTTAGCAAAAGTTAATGGTGGGCAGACGATTAAAATTAATCTGGTGCTATCTGTGTCTGTGGGCAACTTTTGGCAAACCATCCAAATTTCATAAAAATCAGATGAGTAGTTTTGAAGCTAATAGGTGTAAATGGAATGTATGTTTGTGCGCATGTGGAAGAGAAACAAATGAGCTCAGAAAGTTAAAACTTATATGGGACCAACAATCAACAATGAGCTAATTATGACCTACCATACAAATTTAATTAAAATCGCAGAAGGTTGGAACTTATATGGGACCAACAATGAGCTAATTATGACCTACCATACAAATTTAATTAAAATCGGATGTGAAGTTTTTAAGATATGTTGGTTCGCAAAAATTGAGTGACAGGCTGACAGACAGTAAGACACGGAACCAAAAATGTTCCCTGATGTCTGAAACAGATTTCTGTCTAGGAATTTTTAGGAACGGAGACATGAAATATTTTCGTTCTTCCAGAACGATCACATAGCTTCCGTTACCTTTGGTAAGCTCGGAAGTAATAATATGTTAAAAATTTAAATGAAATGGATAATTATAAAGTTTCAGAAAGTTAAATGAAAGAATAATTATATCTTGAAGAAAGTTGAAGATGTTGATTTAGTAGATGAGATATAATTTTAATGAAGGAGGACACCGCACCTCACAAAAGTATTCAAAACTAATCGAAATCGAAGTGTCTGTACGGGTACGTTGTGGTGCCGCGCCGGTGCGGGTACGGAGCGGACATAGTGCGGACAATAGGGGAGTACGACTTGCAATTCTTTAGGTTTTTTATTAAATAATCTAGTTCCCAAGAAATCGATAAAAATAATCAATAAAAATAATGACTTTATTGAAATTAAAATAGACTGCCGCTTAATGTGGCACATAGCTTCCTCGCATCCTATCATGTACTTTATTGTAATATCATCATTAAAATTATTGTTATATTACTTTATTGTTATATTGTTTATTGTGTAAAAACTATTAACAGTTTTAGCGATCTTTAACACTTCATAGCGGTGTCGCTGTTGAAATTTTTTTTTGTCTCATTGAATAGATGAAGTTAGATTTTTTTCCCGACCTAAAATTCCAATTTGAAATTTGAAATTCACGTTCACGCGAGCGTTGCTTGTGAACGCTTGGACGGATAACGTTTTCCAACGAACTCGTCCTGGGCATTGGTAAAATGAACATGTCTACCAAATTTCATCAAAATAGGTCGACATTTTCTCAAGTTATCGTCGCACGTTTCATAATTCGCGGACACACAGACAGACAGACAGACACGAGACCAAACATGTTTTCTGATGTCTGAAACGGATTTCTTTCATGGAATTTTTAAAATCGGAGACATAAAAGTTTTTCGTTCTCAAAAGTGAACACAATGCTTCCGTTACCTTCGGTAAGCTCGGAAGCAAAAATGTAAATAACCATCTGTTAAACGCTTTTTAAATATGTTTAAAAATAAATCGAAATAAATAAATGACTTATTAAGGGATTTAAATACAGTGTCCATGTGTATTTATTTATTATAGTTTGAGGACAATTAGTGTTTAAGTTATCTTCAATATAAGTTCCCCCAAAGATTTATATAATTTATAATATACAATGAACTAACTTATGTTACCTTAAAGCGAAGTTTGCGAAGAGGCGGTTTTGCATATCGTATTCCATTGAATGCAGCTACTTGTCTGCCACCCAATGTCTGTACATAGTGTCCTTTGTATTTTCCAAGCTTAGTTTCGACTATTGGTGACTCCATTGAACAGCGTGAGTTGTGTACACATGGAGTAGTTACGGTAAACTGCCATGTGAAGGCAGAGTGTTGCATTAGATAATTCCACCCCCCTCCATTTAAATCACGTTTTATTAGTCAAGAAAGTGGGGAGAGTCCGTGAAAGTTGAGTATACCCCACAGGGATACCGCAGTAGTAGTAGGAGGTCGTGCAGTCGTGCAGATGCACTACATTAGAGTGAAAATAAAAACAACACCTGCCTCTTCACTAGTAACTGCATCTTGTTTTAGTTGCTTCTTAATCTTGCTAAATGGCATGGAAAATTAAACACTTTCCACAAGAGTTATACATTATTGTAATCTACTCTTCAATACGTCTCATTTGATACCTTACTCAAAATTTAAAATAAATATTTTCTTCGCGTGACGTGAATTATCCCCCATTTTGGAAGGGAAAAGCTGATAAATTTGAGTTCGCTATATTATTGCTCTGGGCACGTCAAAACGATCTTTAACCCACTGCCCGGAACATCGGTACTTTTAACCGCTATAGTATACTAAATATTGCCCGGTAGCACTTTAAGTGAACGTAGATGGTTGTGGCTCGAAGACAGTCTCAGTGGGCATCTTACCTCAAAGGAGAGACGGTTGCCGCTTCGCTACCTGATTTTTTCTGGGCGTAATCATCGATATCGTAGAAGTCTGTCGGTAAAATCTACCGGTATTCTACATTTGGTTAGATCCTTTCCTGTCCGTAAGATTTACCGATGTTCTATCACTAAACCCGTAATTTTTACCCATGTTCTATTACAAAACCCGTAATTTTTACCGATGTTATTGTCCAAAAGTTATTGGAACCATACAGACACAGACACAGGAACGAAACTATAGGGTTTCTTTTTTTGGTTTTACCAACGAAAACCTAAAAAGAAAAGGATAATCATTTGAAAGCTCTGCGCTTTCAGTTGCGGTTCAGTCTATGCACAGGTGTTTAGTTCGGTTTAACGCTAAAAATAGCGTTTAACTAGGTTGATTACTTTCTTTACCACCCCAAATTTAGAGGTAAATTTCGCCTTGAAGTATGATTATTCTAAACCTGAACTTAATGCCAAATTTCAACAAAATCAGCCTAGAAGTTTAGGCACCCGTGCCGTTTAGGCACACTGTGCCGTCTGCACAGACAACAGACATTTTTAAAAACCACTTTTTTAGACTATAAAACGTGTAAATCCATTAAAATCGAATTTTCGAGCCATCTCTCTTAATTTAAACTACGTATTTGAGAAAGTAAAAAAACATTGTAAAGTGGCTATGCCCTCCCATCTATATGTAGATGTGGTATTCTCTATCATTATAGTTTAGGCAGGGTATAAGAAATTATTTTAAAAATAGGTACTTCTTTTATTATTATGTTTTTTTATTATAATTCGTCTCGCTTGATTTGTGGATTGTCATGTTGCTTCCAAAATGAAAATCTTTCTTTATATAGATCAGAACCAATTTTAAGCCCATCGGTTGAAATCTCCAAGTATTCATTGCCGCCACTGGATTCTGGCCATTTAATTGTGCTACCTTCAGGTGTTGGGTCACTGAAAAGGAAAATAGAAAAGCATGTATAGATATTACCTATTTATATCTTCCAGTGGCGACTGCATCATCTCGAAGGGTGTACGTCCCGACGGTTTTGCTCCTAATACTAAAAGTATCTTTAGAGTGTGCTCATGGTTTCCTTAATTTAGACAGTTGTGAACTCTACTAAAATAAGGACACCATGAAGACCCCTTAAAATGCTTCTACTATTAGGAGCGAAACATCGGGACGTATACACCCTTTAAGACACGGTCGCCACCGGAAAACCTAGAACCTCATTATAATTCTAAGCACGGAAGCATAAGAACTTTGGAATTTATTTATGCAATTAAGCAAATGTGTAAGATAGTGAATCTTACACATTTGCTTAATATGTGTCCTGCTTTGAAATGTGTCTAATCTCATGCTGGGTCTAAATCAGTAGATCTGATTGTATTATATTTGAATAGTTGCTTAAAATATCACTTCATGATTATCATATCAGTTAAAATTGCTAGTAAGAGAAGACTTCTTATGTCAGTCACTCATGTCATTATTGTCTAAGAATGCGAGCTATTGACCGAGTCTCTGAAGAAAGATATGTATCGAGAAAGAATGTCCTCCATACAGAGATGAGGTCGTATTGATCATAGTTGGAGTGATCCAAATCAATCTACTGATGGCTGCAAAGCGAAAATGGATTTATCAAAGATTATTGGATATAATATTATTCTAGATTATTAGCTAGTATTATTATTATTAATGTCTAAAACATTATGGGGACTTACCCATATTTGGCAAAATTGGTCCACAATTTTAGAAGTTGTCTGGAAACTATTGTGTCGGCCTCATTGAGTTCGGCACTGATGAAATAATGAGTTGAGTAAAACTGCAGATGAAGTTCGTCTCCATGATTAACTCCTACTGTAAAGATATGCTAATTAATTAACTTGCTTATCATTTTAATTAATTATTTCTAGCCCTGCCAAATTAAGTAATTTAAAAAGTTTGAAAATTGGCACATTTGGTCCTTGGTACTTAAGTTTGAAGAAAAAAATCACAGGGAAGTACTTGCGTCCAAGTACTTTTTAGGGTTTTGTAGATGATTAAGCATACCCGTTATGTAATTATGATTTTTTTTCTTCGATCCTAAGGGTCCCGGGTTCGATCCTCCGGGAGGTCACAATATTTTTTATAGGTAATAACGACAAGATAAATTACATTTTTTAGGAAATTTTCATCGCCCAACCATACGGTGTAACCATGAATCATTTCAAAATTTTAAGACCTTCCATTATATAAAATTTGGGGGGGGGGATTTTTTTGGGGGTATATTTTGACTTAAAATTTTAAAAAAGCAAATATATATTTGTATCCTACTCTTCAGCAGCTTTCATTTCATACCCAACACAAAATTTTTAAAAAATAAAATTTTGGGCGCACTTCACTTTTTCGCGCCCAAAATTAACAATGTTTGAAAATTTGGGATGAACTCCCGGAATTTTCATCGCCCCACAATAAGATATTAGCATGAATTATTTCAAAATTTTAGCGCCAGCCGATCTATAGTGGTTGGGGGGGGGGGGAATTTTTTTTGGGTATATTTTGATTTATTTAACCAATAAGGAATGCAACATTTAAAAAATCATATATATATTTGTGTCCTACTCTTCAGCAGCTTTCATTTGATACCCTACTCAAAAATTAAAAAAAATATAAATTTTTTGAGTTTACCAAATTTTTTCGAATAGCGCCTGCGCAAATCTAATTATGAACTTCTGTATATTTTTCCTGTGGTTGGGTTAAAAAGTTTCACCAGTGATTCAAATTTCAGTACTTTCGCTTAAACGGTTCGGGCCCTATGAACCAAAGAGCGACGGACGGACGGACACATCACCCTCGGTATAAGGGTTTTGAGAAGTATCTACAAAACCCTAATAAAAAGGTTCTGGTGGGAGGGGGTGAGCTATAAAGGTAAGGGGGGGGGGGTAAGGTTGATTTTAAGTGATATTGCATGATGGCTATTGACTAATCTATTTTAATCTACATTGATTAGGTGCACAAATTTTATTATTTTACAATTACTATTTTTAAGTTTATATTAAAATACTTGTGCTCATAAATTTGTGCCAACGAACTACACAATAAGTTTACTTTATTTGTGACAAAGTATTACAATTTCACGTCAGAGATGCATAAAAAACGGTTACGAGGGAACATATTTTCAAAATCCCCCCCCCCCCCCCCCGGACCCCCTTTGACCCTCCCCCCTCTTCCTCGGAATGTGTCCCTAATGTAGCGGTGAAGACACCCATGCTTTAATCCAGCAATACTAAAACTTGTGTACTTACGGTTAAGATGACGTAGACTATCTGAGAATGATCTTTCACCAACATGTGAGTATAAATACCTGTAGAGTTTGCCTTTGTGCTTTTCACCAGCTTTGTAAAATCCATAATTAAACATTGCATCTGAGAAAAGCTGGAAAAAATAAACATACTAAACTGAATTTCATTAACTTAATGTAAAACAAACAAAACTGACTTAATAACTGTGGGAGCTATCTGTGACCTAGACAGACAGACAGACACACACTGACAGACATCCAACTAAAAACCACTCAAATCGTTTTGAAAACACCTAAAATGGATAATTCCGTTGAAATCTCAATTTCGATTTTTTTTTTTTTTTGTGAAAACAATACTTTTCCTTTAGGTAAGAAAAAGTAAAAATGATATTTCCATAGTTTTTATCAATGTGATTGGATGGAAAAGATTAAATTTTAATTTTTCGATTTCACGCAGATAGTAATATTTATATGGTAATATAATATTAACATTTATATGGTTTTTTAAAAAATGTCTGTCTGTCGTCAGTGCATACGCGAGGAGCCTAAACTACTGGGCCGATTTTAACGAAATTTGGCATACATGTTCAGAAAAATTATACCCTAGGGTGAAATCTAAAAAGGAATTTTAGATCCAAATATGGAGGCGCTACCCCCCAAAAACTTTTAAAGCTCAATAAAAAAAATGTTTCTCGAAAAGGTTTCCGACGATTTTGATTAAAAAATGTTAACTGAGTAATTATGAACTCGTATAATATGAGAAAGCTTTTTCTGAGTTGTCTCGGACCGATTTTTACTTTCTCATATATTACTTTCTCATATAAAGAGAAAGTATTGTGATGGCGCGAAAATTCCATTTTGAGATTTTGATGGATTTACACGTTTTGAGGTCCCCTGAGTCCAAAAAAGTGGTTTTTAAAAAATGTCTGTCCGTCGTCTGTCGTCTGTCGTCTGTCGTCTGTGCAGACGCCTGGAGCCTAAACTACTAGGCCGATTTTGACGAAATTTGGCATACATGTTCAGAAAAATCATACCCCGAGGCGAAATCGAGAAATGAATTTTAGCTCCAAATTTGGGGGCGCTACTCCCCAAAAACTCTGAAAAAACATGAAAAAAAAATATTTCTCGAAAACGGTTCTGACGATTTTGATTAAAAAATTCTAAAATGTAGTCCATTTGAATACGAATCCAACGATATAAGCCGTTTTCCCGGGAAAAATCTAGTTCCTGAGAAATTAGCTTAAAACGCGAACGGAGAGAGCCCGGGTTCGATTCCCTACCCAGGAGAAGTTATTTTTATAATAAATTTTGATGAAAAGTTCAATAATATTTAAATGTACATTCGAAAACTAATAAATGGAAACACTGGGCTAAGTAATTATAAACTCGTATATGAGAAAGTTTTTCTTAGTTGTCTCGGACCGATTTTTTTCTACTAAAATAGAGTGCGTATTATACGCGAGTGAAAACAATTATCTTCAGATTTTTCCAACTTGGCTTTTGCCATTATTGGAAGATAATAAATGTCTGACTGCGGCAGATTCTGACACTGAGAGATAAAATTTTAAACAAATAAGATTGATTGTATCGAGATGCTACAACCGAAATGTAAAAAGGAAGAGTTTTAAAAAAACTAATTAAATGAAATAGGCAGATTTACCCCTCACAATAAGTAACATATTCGTCATCATTTTGAAAGGTGGAGGGGGGGGGGAAACACTAGGTCTTCATACAAAGTATTTGTAATAACTGGCGACAGATTTTGGCTACTTAATAGCCATCTTCAGTTTATAAATTAGTTGTTCACTTTCCTCAGTAACATAATATCGTAGTGACACACAATATGGATAATCAATTATTAATGATAAAATATAATATGTAGAAAAGTTAGATATTTTAAATTTATTTTAAGTTAAATTCTTTATTACATCTCAAACATTGGGGGGGGGGGTCGCGTAGTATTTTTTTATTTTATCAATTTGTTTTATCATTAAATATGTTAAAATTTATTTGATAATTCCAAATATTTATAATCAAATCTAATTGTTAATCAGGGCCGGATATAGCTACCGCCAGCCCCCGCAGTGCGGGGGGGCCCACGGTCCTGGGGGGCCCAGTCAGAGATTTTGAAAAATGTTTTTTTTTTCCAAGAAAAAGGCAAGAAGGATATTGTGATCAGTGGCGTAGCTATGGACCCGAATTGCGGGCACGTCCCCGCTGCCAGGGGGCCCACAAATTAAAAAAGAAACATGAAACTACTATCTTTGTACCACAATGTAGATGGGGGCCCCTTTAGAGTATAATTAAATCAAAACTAGAATTATACTCATATACCTTTGTCAGAGGGCCCCATTCAGTGCTGAACGCAAATGTTTCAATTATCATTTTTTTGTAAACAATTTTTGATAAACTTAAATTTTTTCCTAACGGTTCATGAATACAGAAGTTTGAATTTTTCTGTTTCATTTAGTTACTTAGATTTTTGTGATGTTTTCACCTTATTCAATATGGTCAATGCTAATTTAAAGGAGAGAAACTGACTGACAAATCATATTAACTGATATTAATACATTTTACTTTTAATGCAATTTTTAAGCTTGCCAGCTACAAAACAACTTAAATATTTGTGTTTTTTAGCCCACCTTAGTTAAACTTCAAAATTCGTCCACGCGCCAAACATCTTTTCCTGTAAGTTTGGTGGATGTCTGTAAGGACAAACCTGCCCTCAGAAATCCTTAAAACTCATCTTTTTGCACTTAAATTTTAAAAAATTCTCCGGGGGTGGACCCCCGGACACCCAGCCGTTGTTTGTTCAAAGGGGTCCAGATGCTAACTTGTCCTTGGGCCCGGAAATCCTCTCTGCGGCCCTGATATATAATACATATATCTGGTCATTATACATAATAACTAAATCAGCTCAGTTTTTATTTTACCTAAACGATAAAATAGGTATCTTTGAAAAGGATAACGAAAAAAATTTAAGACCCCATTGTCGGATAAGCTTGAACATTTTTTTATTTGAAATATTACAAAAGTTAATATAGAAGGGGAGTAGTTATAGGACACCCGGTATAATATTGTTGTTGTTGTGAGGAGGTAAATTGCATTTTTATTTATTTGAGAGATATTCGCAGTATATTACCCTTCATTTCCATACTATATGCTTATTATTCTTACTTAGGTCTTTAGGGCATAACTTTAAAGTCAATCCGTTTTTGGTTATATTTCACCTCCTTTTTTTTAGGCATCTTCAGGCCTAAAATATTTTTAAAATTTTATTTCTTATATCTACATTAACTTTTAACTTACATCTTTATATAACATGTTGACACAACTTTTAAACAAAACGTAACACTTTTTTAAAAAAAAATACGTGTGGCGTCCCAGGACACCCGTTAGGAACGAAGTTCCTTACGCTTTTCATTAAATATACAAATTATAAATTCACACTACTAAGTTACGATGATTACAATGCTAACTACTTATAAATGGCGGTGTTAGAAAAGAGACAAAATTAAAAGTAATTAACTGTTTGTACCTAGCGGAGTTAAGACAAAATTAAGAGAAAAACATTGTTTATATAATTGAAGCGAGTGCCTTGCAATAAATACTTATGAATTGAATATTGAAAAAAAAATTAATCATGATGAGTTGATATAGTTAATAAATTGGTAAGGCGTGAATCTCACGTAAAAAGGGTTTCGTTGGTATTGTGAACACAAAATTAGTAAGGGGGAGGGGAGATAAGTTTTCATTTTTTTTTTGAAAAAATGGCGCGCAAAATTAAATGTTAACATCAAGTGTTATACATTTTTGAAATCTACTATTCAATACCTTTCATTTGATTCCCCATTCAAAATTAAATTAAAAAAAAAAATCGGATAACATGAATTATCCGCCATCTTGGATTTCCAGAAATCAGAACAAATTGATAATCTTATTTTTTCTATGGCCCAGCAGACCACACATTTTGCATATTTTTCTATATTTTTAGTAATAGCGGAAATACGATTTTAGGGGGGGGACACGCAAAATTTCGATGTTTTTTGACAAAATGGCGCTGAAAATTAAGCACTACCCCTAAGTGGTATATATATTTCTATTCTACTCTTCAATACCTTTTATTTGATACCCCACTAAAAATTTAAAAAAAATATTTTTTTTCGAGTGACATGAATTATCCGCCATTTTGAATTTGAACAGCTGATAATATTGAGTTCGCTATATTTTTCCTGTGTGCGCGTCAAAACGATCTTTTATACTGGAAAGTTTCACGTTTTTATCTTTTTTGGTTTAAAAGTTATTGGAACCGTACAGAGTGACAGACGGACACAGGAACGAAACTATAAGGGTTTCTTTTTTTTGGTTTTACCAACGAAACCCTAAAAAGGAAGTGGTAGTAGGTGGGAAACAGGACTGTTTTCCCCTACCCGGCCTACCAATTTAAAATATTATAAAATATATCTCTTCCCTACTCAAAAACGTCTGCTTGTATCAGGTTGAAATTTTACATGCCTGTTTCAATTTTACTTTAATTTACTTTGTGTATGACGTTTTATAAAAATCGTTACGTTAGAACGTAAGATATCGGTTAAAAAGTAGTTTTCTCTATTTTAAACGTTTAGGTCCGCTTTAATAAATTTAGCGATCATTAACACTCCATAGCAGTATCAGTATCGGTGTTGATTTAACTAAAAAAAAATTAAAAAAGTTGTATGTCTCATTGAATAGAATAAGTTAGAATTTTTCCTGTCCAAAAATTTCAATTTTACATTTGAATGTTTACGCGAGTGTTGCTAAAATACACATATCTTCCACATCGGTCAATTTTGGCTATCGTCATGGGTCGATTTCAGTTTTGTGAAGGTGTTTTTTTCGGATTCACTCCCGGGCCCCAGGCGCTGTAACGTGCCATAAGGAACTTAGTTCCAATAAATATGAAAAATTAACATATAACAGTAGACTAACCTTTAACAAAATCTCCTAACACATTACTTAATTTATTTTCTTTCCTTGCAAGAGAATAATTGTCATGAAAGAAAATAACTAAGAAAATATATCAAGTAATGTTTTAGGGGAAATTTTTAAAAGTTATGTCAACATGTTATATAAAGATAATATAAGTTAATCTAGATATAAAAAATAAAAATTTAAAAATCTTCTTTTAGGCCTGAAGATGCCTCAAAGGAGGTGAAATATAGCCAAAAATAGGTTGACTTTGAAATTATTGATACCCTGAAGACCTAATTAGGAATAAGCTTTCTTTTGAGGCAATTACCTCTTTCTTATTTGGGCGAGGTAGTTCAAAAGCAAATTTGAGATGAAGAATGAATGCGGTGAGTGTAATTTGGTTGTAGTGTAAAGTTTTCTTACTTTCTTTGGCCATCACGAGGCTCACCGGTAGTGTAGGACTCCCATTCTACGGTGCACTAACCAGTAAGCACCCTCCCCCCCTCCCGTTCCGAATAGGACCTGGCCCTGGCCTGGGTAGGTTGGGGGCCCATTGGAGTTTTTCGCGGGGGGGCCCGAAAATTGAAAATCCGGCCCTGTTGTTAATGTAATAACTGTGGCGACTTTCATCTTGTGGTTGTTCTCAATTGGTAAGTGAGGCTTTGTCTTGTATTGTATTATATTACTAGCTGGGTACCCGTGCTTCGCTACGGAGTGTTATTATAATTAGATAAGTTTATAAACAACCATAATGAAACATATAAATTATTTTACTATGCAAGAATATCTAGATTATATCTCTCCCACCTATTTCTATACCCCCTCCTCTTTGATAAGCTAATTTTAAAATATCCTAAATCCCCCCCCCTAAAGTAAAATATGAAAAAACAATACATACAAACTTTTACTCTACTCTTAAAGAGCTTTTGCATCATCAATGGTACTCATTACATTGACCCCGTATTCATTACTTGTACCATACCCCTAAATTTCCAAAATTCATGTAGGCTGTCATTTTCCCCTTGCTTTGAAGTTCAAGTGGGCAAATTTTTATCGACATCGAACTAAAACTGTAGATTTGTATAAAGAACATACACCCACATACGTTGATTTTTATATATATAGCTATAAATTTCCATTTTACCTCCTCCTAAATAAAATTGTACATAACAACAATTACTTTTCTCTTAAAGTGTTTTTCAACGATATGCATCATATGAAGGGAATCCATTACTTTGACATTTTTACACCGTACCCCTTTGTACCAAAATTTAAATTTCGAAAATTCATGTAGACAGTGACCTCCCCCTTGCCCCTTGCTTTGAAGGGAAAGTGAGTAAATATTCATCAAATTGGGATAAAACTGTAGATGTGTATAAAAGACATACCCTCAAACAGACACTCTTCATTTTTTATAAGATATAGCTATATTTCTCCATTTTACCCCCTCCTAAATGAAAATACATATGACAAAACTGTACATAACAACAATTAATGTAATCTTAAAGAGCTTTTCAACGATATCCATCATAAAGGGTATTCAGTCCTTTGACCCCGTATTCATTATTGTACCCTGTTCCCTGTGTACCAAAATTTAAATTTCGAAAATTCAGGTAGACACTGATTTTTTCTTCCTTTGAAGGTCAAGTGTGCATTTTTTGATCGAGATCCGACTAAAACTATGGATTTGTATAAAGAACATATACACACGTTGACTTTTAGATATATTTTTTCATTTACCCCCCTAAATGCACGTAAAAACAATTACTGTACTCTTAAAGAGCTTTTTAACAGTATGCATCATTAAGGGTTTTCAAATTTGACATTTGTACCCTGTACCCGTACCGGGTACGGGTACGGCATACCCCTGTGTACCAAAAATTTAATTTCGAACATTCATGTAGACAGAGATCTTCCCCTTGCTTTGAAGGTCAAGTGAGCAAATTTTCATCGAGATCGAATTAAAACTGTTGATTTGTATAAAGAACATAAACACATTCACACATACGTTGACTTTTATAAATATAGATATACATTTCCATTTTACCCCCCTCCTAAATGAAAATATGACAAAACTACACATAACAACAATTACTGTACTCTTAAAGAGCTTTTCAACGATATGCATCACGAAGGGTATTCATTACTTTGACCCCGTATTCATTACTTGTACCCCGTACCCCTGTGTACCAAAATTTAAATTTCGAGAATTCTTGTAGACCTTGATTTTTTCCTTGCTTTGAAGGTCAAGTGTGCAAATTTTCTAGATATAGTTATATTTTCCATTTTACCCCCCTCCTAAATGAAAATATGACAAAACTACACATAACAACAATTACTGTACTCTTAAAGAGCTTTTCAACGATATGCATCACGAAGGGTATTCATTACTTTGACCCCGTATTCATTACTTGTACCCCGTACCCCTGTGTACCAAAATTTAAATTTCGAGAATTCTTGTAGACCTTGATTTTTTCCTTGCTTTGAAGGTCAAGTGTGCAAATTTTCTAGATATAGTTATATTTTCCATTTTACCCCCCTCCTAAATGAAAATATGACAAAACTACACATAACAACAATTACTGTACTCTTAAAGAGCTTTTCAACGATATGCATCACGAAGGGTATTCATTACTTTGACCCCGTATTCATTACTTGTACCCCGTACCCCTGTGTACCAAAATTTAAATTTCGAAAATTCATGTAGACCTTGATTTTTTCCTTGCTTTGAAGGTCAAGTGTGCAAATTTTCATCGAGATCGGACTAAAACTGTACACACACACACACACACACACATACGTTGACTTTTATATATATAGATAATGTTCTTATAAAATATACACGGGGATGTAGAAAGAGTGTGACTTCTTGGCTGGAATTTCCAAAGCCCAAGTATATTGGGGTTGTCTGACCAGCGCCCCCTCTCTAAAGGTGCTCCGACTTGCGCACTTCACCCCCCTCCACGAGTGTGGGGTGGCAGACCCCCCTTCTCCCCCTGGGCTATATAAGTACGGGGTTCGGGCCGAAGAGAGTCATTCATTTCCCAGCTACTTCATGCCTTACACAGAACATTGCTCTGTGTCCAGCTGTACCAGCTGCCCCACCGAGTTCCAACTTCCAACAGACACTTGTGGTTCAGCTATTCCTGCCACCTCATTTCCATACCTCACTCCTCGAGCGATTTTGCTTTGAACACTCAAACTAGATCGGGCCCTTCTAATAAACACTGTCAATTGGTGACCCCGACGTGATAGTTAATGTTAACAGGAACTATCAGTTACAACATGTCAGTGGACGAAGCAAAGAACCCCCTGACCCCATCTGGTGACGCACAGCAGGATCCGGCCGGTCCAACCACCGCAGTTTTAACTACTGTCGCTGATACCCTGGCAGTACAAGCAATGGTCAACCTACCACCATTCTGGGAGGAGGATCCTCTTCTGTGGTTCATCCAGACCGAGGCGATGTTTAACGTGGGCCGCATCATCGCGGAGGATCAACGTTTCCAAATAGTCGTCGCCCGCCTTCCCTACAAAGTCCTCTTACAGGTTTTAGACATTGTACGAAATCCCGGCGAGGCTCCTTACACACAAATGAAACAACGCCTAACGGTTATCTCTATGCCAGGGCCTATACGGACGAGCTACCAGGTCCGCCAGCAGAAGCGTCCCCTTAACACCCACACTAAATCTCAACGGACCCAAACTCCCAGGAAGTGGTTTAACACAGGTAGGGAGGCCAGGTCCAACTCTAACGTCACCATCCACCGAAGCACACAGCACAGACCACCGGCGGACACCCCAGCGGCGACAGGGTCTGACTTCACCACGCCTTTTGCTGCTACAGGCTACAAGCGCTCATCTTTCGCCTCACGTCTCAATCGGGATAATATATAAGAAAAAAGGAACGGACATTTTTGAATTAATACTATTGTCAACATGTTTTCATTTTTAGTACAAATAGCTGTGTTTGGAAAATGAACTTAAAAGCAATGTAAAGGGTCAAAACGTCTCACATTAAACAAATAAATTCAACTAGTTTTCTTTTCATTAATTTACTCCTCAAATTATCCATCAAGAACAAATTATTTATACAAATTAAAGAAGGTGTTTAATTTTAACAATGTTATTCGAATAAAAAATATTATTATTTAATACCGAAAACTATTTTCACTGTAATTTTGTTCTCAATGGCCTTCTACGAAAAATTATAATCACATGCATTACCTCCTATATTCTTCTTAAATATAGGAATATTTTGAAGGAGAATGTTCTTTATATTTTATGTTCTTTCTTTTATTTTATTGAATATTAGGTTAGTACCGATGCTAGTTGCTAAATTATTTGCTGCTGCCGTTTCCATTGTTTAATCGAGTAAAGCTTTATTTTTCTAGACGTGACTCAAGCGATAGACGCTCAAACGATAGTCGTCCAGCGATTATCGCTGAGGACTGAGGACTTCTCTTCTGAGTTAGCATGTTACCGATTTCCTAGCTGAGCGACTCTTAACATGCAAACTCAGAAGAGTACGTCTAGGAAAACGTACCTTTACTGTTCTTGTGTTTTAGATACATCATAATACATTGTTATTATTAATTCGTTCTTGTGTTTCTGCCTGCATTATTTAAATAGTGTTTTCGTTACCAAGAGCAAAATAAGTCCGAGAAGGTGTTATAGTGCCGCTGAAAAACCAATAAATACCTATAAAAATTTTTTTTTCTCTTCTTTAAAATAACTAAATAACAATTTCTTAAATTTTCTTTTGTATTTCTTTTGCGAATCACATTTGCATTAAGAACCCAATAATTGATGTCTACGCTCATTAAATTTCATTATCAAACGAAAATCTTTAATTACTTTTATATTTTGTGAGTATAGGAAATTGGAACTTCACATTATTAATTAATATTATTAATAAATTCTAGGCTTCTTAAATTTTCACTGAAAAAAAATTAAATAGTAACACTAAAATAAACTTACATCAACTATTGGCTGAACATTGTCCATAGTAAACGATTTATCTCCAAGATAGAATTGTTTTATATTATCTACTAGCTCTTTGGATCTTGGATTCTCAGATAAGTAAAAGACTTTTGGTAGAAGTTCATCATAGGATTGATTCAGTTCTGATAAATCATTGTCTCCTACCAGGAATCTTTCTGTAAAAAGTAACATTTTTATTTTATTATTACCAAATATTATTTAAAATTAACTTGTTTTTTATTGTCAAATGAAACAACCCAAATATTCTTCAACCTTTGTATCAATGTTGATCTCTAATGGCAATATAAAATTTGTGCACCTGCTTTGCCTAATTATAAATTTGTTATTACCATATTGCCCAGTCAAATTTGACAATCGAGAGAAAAAATCCTGGAGTTTTGAAAATTGGCACAGTTGTTCCTTGGTACATTAGTTTGAAGAAAATAAAAGGACCTGGAGAAAGGAGGGGGGAGCTAAAAATTGTGTCTGACAACATTTCCTACAAATATTTTCCTTTGCATTTTTTACGTAGGACAAATAGGTTCTGAATCATGAGCTTCAGAATTTTTCATCTTTATCCACGACTGGATCAGCGAAATCTTTGACTCTCATAATACAATTATTTAACCTAAACTTAAAATAGAACAGAACCACCATAACATTAACGATACAATAACAGTATTAGTAGATTACAATAGCAGTATAAGTGTTACAGTATAATAATACAGGGTGGCGCAGCGCGGATGACCACATTTTAAATTGTTACCATGTTTTTAATACTAGAGCCAGGAGATTGAAATAAAGCAAATTTTCAAGCAAAAATGTGGAAGTTTACTGGACATAAGCCAAATTTTTAAATGTGGAAGATAATAACCGATAAATGGCGTCCTTGTCGATTCCCACATTCACTTTATTGCACATTATTCACACGACCGAGAAAGATTTGACGCACGCGATCCATGAATTCTTGTGTGTGCAGTGGCTCTATCTTGTTGGAACCATATGTGGCAGAATCCATTTCGTTATCCTTTGAATAGGGGATGAAAAATCGGATTCCCTGATGCGCAACTTCGCCCAGCGCCTCTAAGAATGTGTAAATCGACAAGGCGTCATTTATCGGACATTATCTTCCACACATAAAAATTTGACTTATGTCCAGTAAACTTCCACATTTTTGCTTGAAAATTTGCTTTACATCAATCTCCTTCCTCTAGTATTAAGCACAAGGTGACCATTTAAAATGTGGTCATCCGCGCTGCGCCACCCTATACATAACAGTTTATTGCAACTTGTTACTTCAGATGTTATTATTGAAAATACTGTTACTTTCTGGACCCGATACATCCAAAACTATTGGTCCTAAATAAAAAATGCAGAGGAATATTATTATAGGGAATTTTGTTAGCTTCGGGTTTTATACAAGCAATTTTTCGCCACGAGTGATAATTTCGATGATATGAGCTAAAAAAAGTAAATTTTAAAGCCCGTTTTACTAGCCCTGTGATAGAGAGTTCTAGCCACTTTACTCATCATACCTCTGTACATTGTACAGCCGAAGCGAGTTTGGAGTGATCAGTGAGCCGTGAGCATCACTCCCGGATCGAACCCACAACCTCGTGCCTCCCTTGATTCATTGATGGGCAAGCAGAAGTGGTAATCACAGAAGAACAGAAGATAGTAATTTATAACAGAAGAAGTATTTAATCCACACGTCCATGCTGGCGCTGGCTCTCTACTAAAAGTATAAATACATGGTGTAAAACCTTCACAAATTTACCTGTTTATTAAAGCAGGTCATTAATTTTCATTGTACAATTTCTAACCTTCCAAAAACATGATTCCTTCTCCGCTGGTAACTCCGATAATCCATGGTACGTCGGAACCTTCTTCTAATGAACGTCTTGTGATAAATGCTCCAGGGACTTCATTCTCAACAACAGGCTTAAAATCCATGTAGTAGGGCAAGTCCGATTCCTAAATAAAAGTATAAATAAAATAAAATAAACTGAACGATGTTCAACAGTTTTATAAATTCTCATCAAAGCAAATGTTGTCTGGCACCAAACATTCAATGGATTCAGCTCTCCCTAAAGACAAAGTCCAACAAATTAATTGTAATCTAGGTTCGATTCCCATAAATGTTATATGTATTTATTTATGATAGCTTCGTTATATAATGCCAATTATTGTTATTTAATTTAATATTAAATAATTAACTTGCAAATTGTCTTATTTTCTACGTACCATTGTGCTGTAAGCTTGATATATTTCAAGCACTGACTTGTCCTGAAGGCATTTCAGCATTGTTTGAGGTTCTCTTGGACATCCTAGAGTTGTTGCTAAAGTTTCAGCTAGTTGTTTAGATTTTGTCAGACTATTAATTGGCCATGGGCAGTCAATAAATCCACTCTGTGATATTGCTCTTTGGAACAAACCTGTAAAATAGTTTGTATAATTAATTTAAATCGATACTGTCTGCATTTTTATCTGTCTGCATTTTTTTTTTCAAAGTTTATTTAAGTTTGAATAATATTACTAACTAAATATTACACTGAGATTACATTATGAAATATACTTTCTACTATAAGTGTATTCTTTTTAAATGCTGAACAAAAATAGCTTGACACGAAATGAAGGATACGAGTGCGACAGTAGCATCGGGCTTTGAAAGAAAAACCCCGTTGCAGCAACTGTCGTACTGAAGAGAAACCTCTACCTGGCAAACATCTACCTTAGAAAATTATTTTATTAATCAAAAAGTAAATATTTCTATATTTATTTTGAACAAAGAAAATTAAAAAATCATATAATACAAATCAATACTCACTCAAATATAATACTAACAATTCACTAAATAAGTTTAATCACGTTATTATTAAATTATAGATAGTAATTATTTGAAATTCAATGGGAAAATTAGATGCGATAATCAGCTGGTAGATAAGTTATATATTGAAAAGTATTGGTATTAGTGTTGCAAACTGATGTATACTCACATATATGCATTAGTTTATCTACATTTAGAAATTATGATTTCATCTTTAACCTTTTTGTTTGTACAACTGATATATCACCTTGACAATTGTTGTGGAGGTTACATCGTAAAGATGACATTATAGATTTAGATATTAAACATAAGTTGATAAATGAAACACCAATCTTACTTACTTGTGCTTTATCTAGAATCTAGGGTAACATGGGAGTCCATAATTACCTTATTTTCCATTACTGCCTGTTCAGCCTGACTGGGAGCAATTAGTAACTTCCCTCCCTGTAAATTAGCGAGAAAAATTCACTTTTTCTCTCTTCTGGAAATAAAATGTACTTGTACCTTTGTTTCGAGGTGCAATCATCTGAAAGTTGACTGATGCTCCTCCTGCACTCTCTCCAAATATAGTGATTGATTCTGGATCACCGTTGAAGGGATTGATATTTTCCTTAATCCATCTTAGAGCAGCTGACTGGTCCTTCAGACCAAGGTTCCCTGGTAAATGAATGTCGTCAGCTCTTAAAAATCCTGAAAAATAAAATTATATCGTAAGACCACAGACTAAGCCAGGGCTGGATAAAGGTATAATAGGGGCCCTCACCACGAAATTGCTTTAAATTCATAGAGATAGAGGACGTGACCAAGAATCTTCGTTTTAAAGTAAGAATATTCAATCTTAGTCCAGTTATCAAAGGAATCATTGCGGTAACAACTAAATCAGAACATTTGATGAATGGCGAGTTTTTGACATAGATCATTAATGTTTGAAATTGAACGTATCAAGTCCTGATTCCTGATAGTTCTGAGAGGAAGTTTTGGCAAATTTAAATGATGTGCTTGAAAGCAAAAGACTAGAGATGTTAACTTTTAATATTTTAAAACAAAATCACCAGTGATCATACCTAAAATTTCCAACCTATAGTTGATTGTAACCAGAATGATGTCGTTGTCCAAGAAAAATTGTGGACCTTGAAGTTCCGTAGCACCAGATCCAATCTTGAATGCTCCTCCGTGAATAAACACCATTACAGGTAATTTGTCGCCGTTTAACTATACAATAAGAAATACAAATTATAATAAATACATATAGAAGGGTTTTATACACAATAAATAATTCCTTGAGGCTCTACCGCCCTTTGAGGTTAGAAAGAACAGTAGAATTAAAATTTAATTGTTTTCTAAGCAAGATATCAAAAATCTAAGTACAGGCTTCATTCCCAATTTAAATTCTGCACAATTTGAGCCCTATTTCAACTTCCTATGATAAATAGTACAGGCGTCATTTCAATACAACGATAAAACTCGTTGTATTGAAATAGTTCTCGTATTTTGTAGTAGGGAGTTGTTGTAGTAGGGAGTTGAAATATGGCTCAAATGTGCAGAATTAAAATTAGGAATGAAGCCTGTACTTAGATTTTTGATATCTTGCTTAGAAATAATAAAATTTTCATTTTAATGATTTTTCTAACCTCAAAGGGTGGTAGAGCCTTAAAGTGTTTTATAGTAAGAAGTGTAGTTTTGGAAAATGTTAAGGATTAACGTCCAAAAAATTTTTTTTAATGTTTTCTGGGAATATCTCGAAAATAAAGCTGTTCCGGATCCATGTTTATAGGTACTTTTTTGTTCAGCGTCAAAGTTCCTATGAGAATCCGAAGTATTATGGTTTTGTTCAGGGAGACCTTTTTTGCATTTTTACAAGAATTGGTTGAGATCCTGTTCGAATAATTGCTCGCCTGGTAGCATTCAATCCACCATAATTCAAAAACTAGTCCGTTGATCTTAAACTTGAATCAAACCATTCGAAAAATTATGGATAGCAGAAGTTTTTCCTGAACATGCCACACTTCTAACATTCCTCAATTAAGAGAAGAAAGCTCTGGAATTTCGTGGTCGAATTTTAATTTAATTATCATTTATCATTCATTTTCATTTTAATTTCAGCATTTGACCCATATAATCCATCAGTTTCGTTTTATCATTTTATCGCGGGTCACCTTGTATATTATTATTCTATGTAATGCTTAAATAATATATCGTTTTAAGGCTTTTGATAATGACCGGATAGATCAAAACGTCGCCACCAAAGTACCTGAAGTTCCCTTAAGATGATCCACCTGTATATGTAACATTCTAAATTTACATCATAAACTTAAAAATATTAAATTTGGCACACAAATTATTACGCACTCAAACTTAAATTTGAAAAATAATTTGTTTTCTCACGACCTTCTAATGGATATTCTTCTTTCCTTTATATTTGACCAATCCTTAATGACTCTTTATTCATCTTTCCTTTATCTTTGACTAATCCTTAATGACTTTTTTATTATTCTTCTTTTCTTTCGTTATCTTTGACCAATCCTAAACGACGTTTTCTTATTCTTCTTTCCTTTATCTTTGATTAATCCTTAATGACTTTTATTATTCTTCTTTTCTTTATATTTGACCAATCCTTAATGAAATTATTATTATTCTTCTTTTATTTCGTTATCTTTGACCAATCCTTAACGGCGTTATTTTATTATTCTTTTCTTTATCTTTGGCCAATCCTCAATGATTTTTTAATTTTATTTTTTTTGTTTAGAAGTGGATTAGTTCTACCTGTTAATGAAGATGATAATATTCCTCTTCATAAAATAGAATTCTTATCTCGACCTTCCGAATATTTAAAAATTGTCAAGCATTGGTCTTACCCTAGGTGTGAAGACGTTTAGATAGAGACAATCTTCTTCCCCTACATACTTCTGGCTACCGTTGTACACTGCCTCATCTGTATACTGGTTGTAATTCAACTTCATACTGATTTGATAGCAGTCTGGACCGTCTATAGATGCATCGAGAATCCCGTCATACTTAGACGGACTAACTGGAGGCTGCAAAAATAAAACAAATTATGAAAAAAAAAATGTATAGATTATTCAATAAGAGCCTTTAGGTTCGCGGCAACAGGTTTAATTTTATATTTAGAATAGTAATATTAAGTAAATTATTTTAAATATCTTTCTAGATAAGTTATTACATCTAATTGAAGACCAAAAAATCAAAACAGACGTTTATTTTTATTAGAATAAATGTGGTTGTCTTAGCTTAGCAATAACAAATCATTTCGAGGTGCGTCTTCGTCCGGACTGGTCCGGACACTACTAAATTCTAAATTATAATATAAATTATAGATTATTTGATGCTACTAAATGCTAAAATAAATATTATTTGGTCATATAATATAGGATATTTATTAAGCATAAATTTACACCGACCATTTTACTAATTTGATTGCAAAGATTATTCTTTTATGCACCAATAAAGTAACCATACAAATTGCCTCTCGGGAAGAATGTAGTTTCAAAGATAAGAGCGTACAAAGATACATGAAATTTGACAACAGGAGGACACTGGCAACAACTGATAAGTGAAAAAATGTTGACAGAGTTGTGTCGCACATTCAGCACCGATTTTTACTTTCTCATATAAAGAGGAAGTATTGTGATGACCCGAAAATTCTATTTGGATGGATTTACACATTTTAAGGGCTGTACACCAAGTGCGCCGGGAAAGGTCGGGTCAGGGGGGAAGTGCGCCAGCCCCTTTTTGAAGGGTACGGTCGAAGTGCGCCGGGTAAATCGTATTAGTCCAACCACCAGGTAGTCCAACCACCTCGGACACGGATCCTCTAATCTAAAGGACTAATCGTGGTCAATATTCGCATATACTCAATATAAAGCGATTTCAAGTTACTTTAAACAAACTGCTCATTATGATACGGCGATCATTAGCAAATCTCAGAGCATATAATAGGAGAATCTGTAGAATGTTCTCGTAAGAACAAAATCCAAATTTAGTCAGTAGATACACTTTAATTTGAGAATATTCAAAATGAAAAAAAACAACTTACAAAATCAAAATAAGTTATCATTAAAAATAGGAAATTTAAGAAAATAATCAAAAATACCAGAGAAAAACCCATTTATTTTGTTAATATGTATTAAAAATTAAAGAAATGTTTCTTACATAAATTACACTCACTTATAAGTGAGTGCTAATATTTATTAGAAGGGCTTAGATTAACTTAACATTAAACGTACTCATGAAAACTAAAATCTTCTGCATATGTAATATACATTTAATACAATTGAGTCTATATTCAATAAATATAATACCAAATACATATTGAAAGGTGTAATTTATGTACATACTCCTAAATAAATTAAAAATGACTTTCACATTTCAAATCTAGATACCTTATTATTATAAACAACCAACGCTAGGCGGCTTGAATCGCACATTGGTATTGGGAATTTAGCTGTGGACAGATCAATATAGTTCTCGGTGATATAGTCCCAAAATCGATTATTGTGATGGCTTATAAAATCTTTAATATAACATTCTTCAACTTCTTCAGGGTCTATATAGGGTAGTTGTTCGAAGATAAACTTAATTAGTTGGCCATCGTTGGTAGAACATCGGAAGTCCTCAGTAAATCCTAAATCCTGAATTTTTGCAAAGTGCTTGGGAAGACATTTCGAACGGCTTGTTGGATTCCAATTTCGAAGTCCACAACAAAGTTCTTAGGGTTTAGACAGGGTGCAAGAGGTATTACCCGGGGTTACCTGACCCTCAGCCTTCAGACACTTTAGACTAAGAGGCTGGCGCACTTCGACCGTAACCTTTTTCTTATCCGAAGGGGGGCTGGCGCACTTCGGTACCAGCCATTTTAAGGTCCCCTGAGCCCAAAAAAGTGGTTTTTAAAAAATGCCTGCTTGTCGTTTGTGTATAGGCGCGTGGAGCCTAAACTACTGGGCCGATTTTGGCAAAATTTATCATAGAGGTTCAAAAAAATCATTCCTTGAGGCAAAATCGAGAAATGGATTTTACCTCTATTAATTTGGGGGGTGCTAGAAAGTAGATTTTGATTAAAAAATTCTAAAATTTAGTCAATTTAAATACAAATCTAACAATATAAGACGTTTTCCCCGGGAAAATCTAGTTCCAGAGGAAATAGCTTTCAGCCCTGACGGAGAGGCCGGGTTCGATTCCTCGCCGAGGAGAAGTTATTTTTATGGTAAATTTTTATGAAATGTTCAATGATAATTAAATGTAGGGGAGAGTGGGGCAAGAAGTCACAGGGGCAGGTTGTCACAGAGTCAATTTTAAGGGGTTAGAGTGATAAGGGAATGCTCGCGCGGCTACAGAAGATAACCTTCATTATGTAGACAAACTTTACGAAAAATGGTGTCACTGTAACAAACCGTCTGTCATCTATGGAACATAAACATTTTAGGCAAGTCACTCACTGCATTTTTTTGTTTTTAAATTATGTTTTCTGTTTTGTATTTTTTATCTAGGGTGCTATATTCGATGATTATTATTACGTAGTAGTTTTGGCATTGTTTTTCTAAACCGTTTAATTAATATTATTGCGGCAGGAAAAAATATTTCACTATAATTAAAAATGGCGCGTTGGGGCTAGTTGTCACAAAGTAAAAGGGGCAAGAAGTCACATCCAATACCTTTTGTGACTACTTGCCCCAATGCTATATTTACATAAGAGTATTCTTCTATATTTAAATAGAAGTGGAAAGTGAAGAGGAATTAATAAGGAAAGCGGATAAAGAAAAAAAAAGGATGGCCAGTTAAAATAAGTTAAACAAATATGCTAACTATTGATAAAAAAATCAAACAAAAGATACACTTTTCCCCTTTTATTTTTAATACAATAAATAAAAATTTATTTTTTAACAGACCCTCTCCACCCTTATACATAAAAACGCAGTGATGATTCCCTTACCGAGGTAGCTGATTGATTCCCTTACCGTACTCTTAGCTAGGAGCTAGGTACAGGACCGAAATAACGAGTTTAGCAAAGCTGTTCTGTTCTAGGCAAAATGGTGAGCAATTACAAGGCAAAAACCACTAGAGGACGGTATGCTCCAGGAGTGCTCAAGTGCTCATGCTTCGTGCACATGAAGGCGGTTAGGGTTCTAAAATTTAGAGGCTGCTCCATTTGTTACGCAGCGGAAGTTTTTTTAATAAATTACAGAACCTAGCATTGGCACTGCAGTAAAATTAACATAAATGATTCTTATAAAAAAAATATGTTGCCTGTACAAGACTGATAGCCCCATAAATAATAATTATTATTATATTAACTAGCCAAATCTTGTAGCTTAAGCTATTTAAATTTTGTTAAAAAAGTGGTGATAATTAATTTATATCTTGTGACAACTTACCCCATACCAAGTGACAACCTGCCCCTTGATGGGGCATGTTGTCACAAAAATCTTTAACTTTAAAAAAATAAAATAAAAATACTTCTACTAATGCTAGATAAATGAAACTTGTGCCACATGTAGCTGAAAGTTTAAAATAAACAATAGTACTTAGAAATTGAAAATGTACCGAATAGAAAAAATTAAAAAAAATAAATTGTTAAATTTGTGACAACATGCCCCACTCTCCCCTACATACGAAAACGTATAAATGGAAAACACTGGGCCGACTGGGCTAAGTAATTATGAACTTGTATAAGAGAAAGTTTGTCTTAGTTGTCTACGACCGATTTTTTTTTATATATCAATGAATATTTTTATTAATTCTTATATACTTACCCTAAATCTTAGTTCACCAACGGGAGGTTTTGAATAAGGAATACCATTAAATGCAAAAAATTCTCTACCGCTATATGAAGACATAACATGACCACGAATCATTCCATAATTGGTTTTGACAACAGGTCGTTGGTTTGAAGCAAATGATAACGTTAAACATGTAAATAATGTAATTATATTATATATTAAATACATTTTTTAAAATAAATGTATATCTATTTAATTTAAAAAAAAAAGTTAAGAAAGTTAAGATGTATATTGTATATTTTGAATATTGTACTGAATTTGAAAAATTAATATGTTGTCTGTGATCTCCGAGACCACACTGGTCCAACCTTCAGTCAAATACTCACTATCAGGAGTTAACAAGCCTTAAGTGCCCTTGAATATATTTAAAGTGGAGAGATATAGTGACCTACGACATTGTTAAATGAATCAATTCAACTACAAAATAAAATTTAAAAATCGGTCAGAGACGACTCAGACAAACTTTTTCATATATACTAGTTTATAATTATTTAGCCCATTTTTTTTTTTTTTTTTTTTTTTTTTTCATTTATTAGTTTTTATATGTACATTAAATTATTATTGAATATTTTATCAAAAATATCTTCTCGGCGAGGAATTGAACCCGGCCTCTTTCCGTCTACGTTTAAAGGTATTTTCTTAGGAACTTGATTTTTCCCGGGAAAATGGCTTGTATCATTAAATTTGTATTTGGTACAAATAGACTACATTTTAGAATTATTTAATCAAAATTGACAAGTGAATAATAAAAAAAATCTGTCCGAGACAACTCAGACAAACTTTCTCATATACTAGTTCATAATTACTTAGCCAAGTGTTTTCCATTTATTAAATTTTGTATGTACATTTAATTATTACTGAACATTTCATCAAAATTTACCATAAAAATAACTTCTCCTTGGCGGGGAATCGAACCCGGGCTCTCCCTGTCCGCGTTTTAAGCTTTTTTCTCAGGAACTAGATTTTTCCCGGGAAAACGGGTTATATCGTTACATTCGTATTTAAATAGACTATATTTTATAATTTTTTAATCAAAATCGTCGGAACTGTTTTTGAGAAAAAAAAAATTGTTCACGTTTTTTCAGAGTTTTTCGGCGGTAGCGCCCCCAAATTTGGAGCTAAAATTCATTTCTCGATATCGCCTCGGGGTATGATTTTTCTGAACATGTATGCCAAATTTCGTCAAAATCGGCCCAGTAGTTTGGGCTCCAGGCGTCTGCTCAGACGACAGACAGACATTTTTTAAAAACCACTTTTTTGGACTCAGGGTACCTCAAAACGTGTAAATCCATCAAAATCTCAAAATCGATTTTTCGCGCCATCACAATACTCTTTCTCTTTAGAGAAAGTAAAAAACAAATAGGGAATAAATAAAATTTAATTATTTCCTTAACAGTTGTCAAAATGATTGACAAGAGAACAATAGATTAAGCAAATAGGGGGGAAAAAACTAATAATGTTATTCACAGTTGTCAAAATAATTGATAAGAGAATAATAGATTAAACAAATATGGAATTAATAAAAATATATAAATTTATTTATTGGACATCCAAGTTGAGTTGGATGGATTCCATCTAAAGTAGATTTTGATAAAAACAAATATGGCGCCCACCTGACAAATTATGAGAACGAGCTGTCAAAATATTACAGATGTGAGGTTGAGCTGAGTTTTGTTAAGCAGAAGGTGATATATCACCACTGTTTTAATACTCAATAAGTTCAATTTAACTGGAAAGTTCCAGAGGGGAAAACATTTCACACAATTTATCTTATCATCTACTTCAATATTGTATCAAAGTTCCACTACTTGAACCAAGTATACTTTGATCGTGTAAACCTTACTTCAAAGTTCCAGAAACACTTGGACCAAGTGAATTTGATCAAAGTGACAGACCAAGTATACTTGGATCGTGTAAACCTTACTTCAAAGTTCCAGAAACACTTGGACCAAGTGGATTTGATCAAAGTGACAGACCAAGTATACTTGGATCGTGTAAACCTTACTTCAAAGTTCCAGAAACACTTGGACCAAGTGAATTTGATCAAAGTGACAGACCAAGTATATTTGGATCGTGTAAACCTTACTTCAAAGTTCCAGCAACACTTGGACCAAGTGGATTTGATCAAAGTGACAGAACAAGTATACTTGGATCGTGTAAACCTTACTTCAAAGTTCCAGAAACACTTGGACCAAGTGAATTTGATCAAAGTGACAGAGAACAAGTATACTTGGATCGTGTAAACCTTACTTCAAAGTTCCAGAAACACTTGGACCAAGTGGATTTGATCAAAGTGACAGACCAAGTATACTTGGATCGTGTAAACCAGGATTTAATCAATCATTTTGTTCACAGATGTCAAAATGATGGACGGGAGAGCAATGGATTAAAATCTTGTTCATTATTATCTCGTGAGTTCATCTCTGATGAATCAAACATTGCTCCAAGTGCTCAAGATTTTTTTTTTTAAAATGAAAGAAACATAGTCCGATTCATTAATATGCTGAAGATGCGCACATGGAGAGGAGTAAAGTGCTAGTTCTACAAGCAAATGATGCTAACAAGTTGATTGTAACCACTAACCACATTTATTTCAATGGTCTCTGCCTAGGGTTACCATAATTTATGAAGGCCAAATCCGGACAGAGGGAACTCCTGGGGGGGGGGGGGGGGGGGGGGGGGGTCTGGTGAGAAAATTGCAAAAAAAAATATATATTCCTATTTATTTTTTGTGAAATTGGGAAAATAAATAAGTTACAAATATATTTTAATTACGTTATATATTTATTAATATAATATTGGTTAATATTAATTTATTACCTCTCTCCACAGCTCAGGACTCCATGTTCTCTAGTGGAGAGATAACCTAATGTAGTATTAAATTGTTAAATCAGCAAAAAAGATAACTCGATGTAATGGAATATTATTATGTATTAATATGTTGTATTTTTTTATTCAATAAAGGTAAATTAAAATCAAAAAAAAAAAAAAAAAATCCATTAATATCATATTCGAAATTCGAAAATTTAATAATTGATATAGAATGAAATGTCTCTGCTTTTGTAGCGTTTTCCGTTCATCTTAATAAAATCTGGACTTTTCTCAATTCCGGACGCAAAACTGGACAGATGTTTCAAATAAGGGTTGGGACATCGATGTTTTCGATACATCGACATCGGCCTTCAAAAAATAAATAAATAAATAAATAAAATGGTCGCTAGTTTAAAAAAAAATCCTTTGTTCTCGTTCCAGATATTCGTTGCCGACGTTTTTTGGGGTCCGATAGATCGATAACATCGATCTTTTCGATGTTTCAGGAAAACATCGATGTTGTCCGATACATCGAAAGATCAACATCGATGTTTTCGATACATCGACATTGATGTTGACACCTGGCGCACGGGCCTAAACAGGGAATCGCGTGCGCACTACTGGGGGATCGCGCCGCCTGTTAGGACGCGATCAGCCCGGGGGCAAATTACGGGGCTGACGTTGACGTCACGGTCGCCACTTCCTCTTTGACGAGAAGGAAGAAACTCCATGCTCCCTGGCTTTGAATACTAATAATAAAGGGAGAGATAGAAATAGGTATGGGCAATAAATAAACCTAATGGCTGTCGGTGGTGCCCCGACAGCGGGAGTGGGTATAGAGGGAGAGGGGCCGAGAGTGGTAACCCCTCAGCGGAATATAAAAGGGGGTAGGAGGCTAAGAGTGGTTTCCCCTTAGCGGTAGTGGTCAAAGGGGAGTAGACTGAGAGTGGTGCCCCCTCAGTGGATGTGGCATAACGGGGAAGAGACTGAGAGTGGTCACCCCTCAGTGGAAGTGGTCTTGGGGTCATCCGTGGTGCCCGGATGCCGGAATGTCAGAGGACAGGGCTGGAAGTGGTTACCCACCAGCGGAATACAAAAGGACGTGTCCGGCAGTGGTAACCTGACCGGCGCAAACTCAAGACGTGGTTTAGACTAAGAGTGGTAACCCCTTAGCGGAATTGGGTAAATGGTTATCCGTGGTACCCGGTAACGGAAGGGGGCAAAAAGGAATGCTAGGAAGTGGTAACCCAACTAGCGATACCAAGAGGCTAGCAGTGGTAACCCACTAGCGGATGGACGTACGTTTCGGCCGGAAGTGGTAACCCTCCGGCGGTATTGGGCAAGGGAGTGTGTCAATGAGTGGTTCCCCCATTGACGTAACCAAAAGGGCTGGAAGTGGTCACCCTCCAGCGGAAGTGGAAAAGCGGATCGGCCGGAAGTGGTAGCCCACCGGCGGTAAACTCAAGTCAAGGCAAGAGACTGGTAGTGGTAACCCACCAGCGGAGACTCAAGACGGGGTTCGGCCGGAAGTGGTAACCCACCGGCGGATACCGATGTCGAAGGACTGGAAGTGGTAACCCTCCAGTGAAACCCAAGAGGTCATGGCCGGAAGTGGTGTCCCACCGGCGGAAACATAGGGCCGCTAGGGATAGGAAGAAAGGAAAGGAGGTTAGGGAGGTCCGAAATAAGAAACTACTCCATCATAATAATAACTCTATTAGAGGAATAATAAATATAAGAGGTTAACATGGATAAGGATAATTATAAGTATAAGGAGTAAGGTTAGATAGTGAGGGGGAGAGAGAGAGAGGACAAGACCAGGTCCGAGCTCTAGGAGAGAGCTGGAGCTAATGGTGCCCAGTGGGCTGGGAGGCCTGCTTTTATCCTCTCGTCCCCACCCTACCGGCGCCCCCGCCAGGTACTAGGGAGGCAGCCCCCCTTCCCCCCAGGCGCGCGTGCGCACTGGAGGTAGGGGTCCCTGGCTGCCATCCCCACCACCTCGGCGGAAGCACCTCACTCACTACCTTTCCAACAGTCATACATTCAACAATTACACACATACTATTCTCATTCATGCCTTCACTCATTCATACCAAAATAAAATAATTACCAGAATAATAATAAGATAATTAAATAATTATACAAAAAGAATAAACTTCTTCTAAACTAGATAGTCTTGAATGGTAGTGTTGGCTTAGAGGTAAAATGACTGCTGTCAACTATGCCCCCCTTCGAAAAGCCAACACTACCGTTCAAGATATCTTACATTATTTTTTAAAAAATTTATATTATACAATATATTATTATTTCAAAACTATTATTATTATTTTTTAAAAAAACTTATATTAAACTTAAGGAAAATAAAAATAAAAATCTCTTCTTTCCTGGTCCGTCCTCTGGCTGGTCCGGTCATCTCCCTCAGGGGTCGGGGCCGAAGATTTCCCAGGACATCCTCTCCAGCGTCCTCCGGTACACTTCCTCTGACTCCCTGTCCTCTTGAGGCAGCGTGGATAAGATGGCCTCGTCCGTCTCCTCCCACAGGCGGCTGCTGATTGGGTGTTCTGCCAGAGCGGCTCCTGGTGGAGTGCCGAGAAGTTCTTCCTCCATCTTGTCCCCTTGAGGTAGATGACAGATCAGCGGGGTCGTATGGTGGCGTGGCAGCGGCTGACTGGGTCCCTGGTTCGTCTCTGCTGGCTGTGGTTCTTGAGCAGATGGTGGGAGGGCCTCCAAAGCCGGGGAAAGCGCCCTGCCACTTGGCCAGCCTTGGCTTCCGAATCGGCCAGCTTCGACGTGTACTCCTTCCAGCTTGCGGTGGACTCAAGACATCGCTCTGTCTGAGAGTCAGTGCTGTGGCCTCCATTTGGGTGTGGCTCCCTGGCGCTGATGCGCGGGCCCCTCGCCGTCTCTATGCCCTGCGTCGAACTGATGATTCTTCGTGGGACCCAGTACTTGGTCTGAGAAAACTTCTCTCTGCGGCAGCGAGGATTGACCGCTGTCAGCCACCTTCTCATGGTCACCCCTTTTCTCTCTCCCCCAGAGATAAGTTTGTTAAATAACGGGGAGGGACAGCTTGAAAGGGGACGAGGCCCAGGACCACGAGACGACGACGTAGGTAGTCCCACCGCCGGGGCAGATCTAGACACTGATCTTTCCCAGGGTTCTTCTACGTCCGCCGACGTCGGGCGGATCCTGGATCTCTGGGGATAGAACGAAAAGGAGGGGATAACATTTTTAAACAAAGGGGAAGGACTGGTGGACAGTGGTAGAGGTTCAGGGACATGGGACGATGACGGCTTGGGAGCTAAATTAGGGGAAGCTTGGGAGCCAGGGAGTGAAGCGGGACTACGTAGTAATCCAGTCTTTGGCGCTCGTCGCTGAAGCTCCTGGTAAGTCTTCTTCTCCTTGGCCAGGTTGACGGGGCCCACTTCCCTGGGGGTGTTGATATTTCTGGACGTGAGAAGAGCATGCTTGGGTCTGGTTAGAGGCTTGGTCCCGAGACATTCTTTGCACTTTCGGACATACTTTCGGATGTCTTGTCTCATGCCGGGCCAATAGGTGCAGCTGCGGATAGCGCGGCAGGTTTCCTCATAGCCAGGATGTCCCACCAGGTGATGATCATGGTATTGGGTTAATATTTCACGTCGTAGATGCTCCGGTGCGTATATTCGGGGAGCTTCGCCGTTTACAAAACATAGCGCATTATCTAGTATCGCGAAATTTCGACGTTCACCATTCCACGCACGCTTCCTTCTAGATTTAGGGGGTTGCTTCTCCTCCCGAAGCCATTGTGTTACCTCGACTATCCTAGGGTCGAGGTGCTGTTCATTATGCAGCCGAATCATCAGCTCATCTGGGTGTTTACCGGTATTAATCATACAAAGCCGCTCTCTATTCTGTCTTTGAAGTGACGGAGAATCTTCAACTTGAATCTTAAGATTTTGAGGTATCGTCCGAGTTCGGCTGATGCCACTACAACAGGATGCTTGGCTCTTCGTTATATCCCGAATTTTTCTATTCTGACGGGGGTGAATGTTTGTAGGAATTATTTGTTGTGATACTGGGGTTCTTTCTTGTTTGTAACTCTTGTGCCAACTTACAATTGTCCTTTCTTGACGCCCGATAGAACAGTTTTGGCCTTCGTAGTCGATAAGTACGGCGTGCTCGCGAAGCCAGTCGTTGCCTAGAATCAGAGGGTAGGAAGAGTCTTCAAGGACCTTCGCCCGAACAGAGAAAGGCCTTCCCTGAATCTTAAGGGATAACTTCACCTGTCCGCTTGTCCTTCCTTGTTGCTTCGATGTCCCGAAGTTTACAGCTTTCCGGATACTATTAATACGTCTCACATCGGGATGTCTTGCTAGTGCGTAGCTAATAAAGGAGGTGGAGGCTTGGGTGTCGATTAGTGCCTTACGCTCATTCCCGTCACTCAATCGGAACGCTACAGTCGGGCTATGGTCTTTAGGACTGAACTCAAGATGAAGGAGCCGTTCAGGGGGTTGAGGGTCTGAGGCTCCGCTGCGAACCCTCTCTTCTTGTGTTTTGGACTGCTTTCCTGGTCGCTGCTCCATTTGCCAGGCGGGAGTCTGGGGATGCTCGCGACGATTACCGAAAGGAAACTGGTTGTTTACCGGTGGACTATAATTATCCGGGCATCTATAGGCGTAGTTGGTTTGCTTCACTGGTTCCCTTGACGTCTCTGAAGATTCCATGGCTTGATCTGCTTCTATTCGCCGTGCTAGAGCAATAAACTTAGATATATTATCTGTAGTCCCCAATCGTAATAACTGTCTCAGATTAGGAGCTACTAATTCGATGACTTGGCTAATATAAGTGGACTCGGGCTCGTTAGGGTACAACCAACGAAAAACAGCGTATTTCTCCTGTAGAAACTTTTCCACGGTTTCGCCCTGCTTCTGTTTGTCGCCGTGGAAACTCGCTCGCAACGCCGACAGTCGGCTTGGGGATCCGTACCTCGAAGTTAGGAAGCGGGTAAAATCTTCCCAGGTCGCGTCCGGGAGGCACTGCATCTGCCAATTTTTCTTGACATCACTGCCGAGATGTTTGTTAGCCGCTTCCACCCAACAAGAGCGAGGTACTTTATTTTCAGTGAGTCCGATTGTCCACTTCTCTATAACTCTGGCCGGATCTTCCCATGGGCGGCCTTCAAACGGGGTCATAACGAAGTCTAACACCGCCGGATCCCACTTGGTGTCTCTTGTCGGTTGATCCTCCAGTCGCCGAACTAAACTGCGAATAAGCGCCCGATTCTCGGCGGTCTCCTGTAAAAATGCCTCTAAGGCAGAGGAGAGGCCGGTGGCTCTGTCGTCTATCGGGGGCATCGCTGATCCTGTGGGCGCGGTGGATGCTCTGTGCTTAATTGTCACGGGGTTGTAGTGAGTTTCTGAGTATCCGATGCCGGGATGAACTAGCTCTGAAGATCCTGGTTCTCCACTTGGTGCGGGATTCTGAAGGGGACGACCTGCGTTGTCCGGTGGGTCTTCGAGCTCTAGTAGGTCACCGTTCGGTTGGTTATTGTCTGCTTCTTGAAGACTTTCGTCATGGGCAATGGGACACCAGAAAGAATATTTTTGCGGATCTTGACCCTCTAAACGTAGGGCTTCCTCTAATCTAATGTATACGTCACTCGCGGTTCCACTAATCGGTAAGCCACGTTTGGTTAACTCCCTCCTTACGTCACCGGAGGTTAACTCAATTAGCGTTTTACTGAACATAATGATAAATTATAAGTTAAATTAAATAAAAATAAACACTCTCAAATAGTCCTCACTAAAAATTTAAAATTTAATATCACCTCACTAAACACTCCACAAAGATTATAATGTTTTAAAAAAACCGATACATATAATAACGGACCTAAACCTAACCTATTTCCTACACGATCCCTAGCTAACAGGCAAAATAACAATAAAGAATTAAATTAAACAGGATAATAAACGGGTCCTGTCACGGTCGCCATTTTGACACCTGGCGCACGGGCCTAAACAGGGAATCGCGTGCGCACTACTGGGGGATCGCGCCGCCTGTTAGGACGCGATCAGCCCGGGGGCAAATTACGGGGCTGACGTTGACGTCACGGTCGCCACTTCCTCTTTGACGAGAAGGAAGAAACTCCATGCTCCCTGGCTTTGAATACTAATAATAAAGGGAGAGATAGAAATAGGTATGGGCAATAAATAAACCTAATGGCTGTCGGTGGTGCCCCGACAGCGGGAGTGGGTATAGAGGGAGAGGGGCCGAGAGTGGTAACCCCTCAGCGGAATATAAAAGGGGGTAGGAGGCTAAGAGTGGTTTCCCCTTAGCGGTAGTGGTCAAAGGGGAGTAGACTGAGAGTGGTGCCCCCTCAGTGGATGTGGCATAACGGGGAAGAGACTGAGAGTGGTCACCCCTCAGTGGAAGTGGTCTTGGGGTCATCCGTGGTGCCCGGATGCCGGAATGTCAGAGGACAGGGCTGGAAGTGGTTACCCACCAGCGGAATACAAAAGGACGTGTCCGGCAGTGGTAACCTGACCGGCGCAAACTCAAGACGTGGTTTAGACTAAGAGTGGTAACCCCTTAGCGGAATTGGGTAAATGGTTATCCGTGGTACCCGGTAACGGAAGGGGGCAAAAAGGAATGCTAGGAAGTGGTAACCCAACTAGCGATACCAAGAGGCTAGCAGTGGTAACCCACTAGCGGATGGACGTACGTTTCGGCCGGAAGTGGTAACCCTCCGGCGGTATTGGGCAAGGGAGTGTGTCAATGAGTGGTTCCCCCATTGACGTAACCAAAAGGGCTGGAAGTGGTCACCCTCCAGCGGAAGTGGAAAAGCGGATCGGCCGGAAGTGGTAGCCCACCGGCGGTAAACTCAAGTCAAGGCAAGAGACTGGTAGTGGTAACCCACCAGCGGAGACTCAAGACGGGGTTCGGCCGGAAGTGGTAACCCACCGGCGGATACCGATGTCGAAGGACTGGAAGTGGTAACCCTCCAGTGAAACCCAAGAGGTCATGGCCGGAAGTGGTGTCCCACCGGCGGAAACATAGGGCCGCTAGGGATAGGAAGAAAGGAAAGGAGGTTAGGGAGGTCCGAAATAAGAAACTACTCCATCATAATAATAACTCTATTAGAGGAATAATAAATATAAGAGGTTAACATGGATAAGGATAATTATAAGTATAAGGAGTAAGGTTAGATAGTGAGGGGGAGAGAGAGAGAGGACAAGACCAGGTCCGAGCTCTAGGAGAGAGCTGGAGCTAATGGTGCCCAGTGGGCTGGGAGGCCTGCTTTTATCCTCTCGTCCCCACCCTACCGGCGCCCCCGCCAGGTACTAGGGAGGCAGCCCCCCTTCCCCCCAGGCGCGCGTGCGCACTGGAGGTAGGGGTCCCTGGCTGCCATCCCCACCACCTCGGCGGAAGCACCTCACTCACTACCTTTCCAACAGTCATACATTCAACAATTACACACATACTATTCTCATTCATGCCTTCACTCATTCATACCAAAATAAAATAATTACCAGAATAATAATAAGATAATTAAATAATTATACAAAAAGAATAAACTTCTTCTAAACTAGATAGTCTTGAATGGTAGTGTTGGCTTAGAGGTAAAATGACTGCTGTCAATGTCCCAACCCTATTTCAAATCTGGACTGCCCGGAAATCCGGACGTATGGTAACCCTACCCTACCTCTGCCTCTGCCTGGCAAGTGCCTACTTATTTTAATTTACTCACTGGTTTGGTTTCTGAGTATTATACTATTGCAGTTTGTCTACCTTATCGATTGTAACTATTTGAGTTTTATTTACAATATTAGTTGGACAAAATCTCAGTCCAAACAACTAACTTATTAGTATTTGCGTTATGAGTTGTGACTTTTGTCACTCAGATTGGCCAACGTATGTGAGGAAAAAAATAAAGCCACTAGTCCTTGTGTGAGGTGTGTAAGATAATTACTTTTGATTACTTGGTTGGGTTTCAAGATGAGGCATATAAAGTTATGTTTATGACAAATAAGTCAATTTTTTTTTTTTTTTTTTGGCAAACTTGGAAGATAACTCATTCTCAGATATTACAACTAAGCAAGATTTGTCACATGGTTTAGTTTCCTGTGTTATAGTTGTGTAGAGTAAAATTTATATGGAATTAGAAATAAAATTAATCTTTAGAAGTAGATAAGATAATGGACACCTAACACAAAATGTGGTAAAAAATGTATCTATAATTTATATTTTGCGTCCCAACTTACCGAAGTTGTTTCTATGTGGTATCAGAAACTATGTGATTTTGATATAGCTTCTGCTCATATGCTAAGAACATTTTTGGTTCCTTGTCTGCCTGTCTTTCAACAATTTTGTAAACTAACATAATATCTTCAAAAATAAAAAAGTGGTTCCTTAAAATCTTAAGGAAAGCAGAGTGCCTAAGTAGTGACACACTTCGCCACCCGGGTAGCGCCACCCAGGTGGCGGTTAGACTGTGGGACGGTCGACTGGGTAGTGCCACCTCGTGTGGCAGGTTGCACTTTATTCTCATTGCTGACAAGGTAGCGCCACCCAGGTGGCGGTTAGACTGTGGGACGGTCGACTGGGTAGTGCCACCTCGTGTGGCAGGTTGCACTTTATTCTCATTGCTGACAAGGTAGCGCCACCCAGGTGGCGGTTAGACTGTGGGACGGTCGACTAGGTAGTGCCAGGTTGCATTCTATTCTCATTGTTGACGAAGTGGGTCACTAGCCTAAGAGGATGATGGATGGAAGATCAGGAGGTGGAAGAGATGGCTGGAGGATGTCGAAGACAACCTGAGGAGGTTGGGCGTTCACTTCTGGAGGAGACGTGCACAGGATAGGGAGGAGTGGCGAGGCTATGTTTTAGCGGCCAGGGCCCTTCTCGGACCATAGCGCCGAGGAGTAGTAGTAACATATCTTAAAATCTACTCATCCGATATTAATGAAATTTGGAAGATAGGTCATATAACTAGCCCATTGTTGGCCATATAAGTTTCAACCTCCTGCCCACCATTAGCATTTCAGAGTAACTAATTAGAGGTGATTTCTACCTGTCTCTAACTTAGGGAGGGCTCCTAATTAACAAGTACCATTAATTTATTACACCTATATCTTTAAAAGCATTCGTTTAATTTTTAAGAAATTTGGATGGTATGTCGAATGTACCCCATAGATGGTCCCATATTAATTTCAATTGTCAACGCTCTTTAAGTTATGCCTAATTAATACTTTAATTTGTAGAAAACTAAAACATAAACAATTTTTGACAGATTTTAAATATAAAGAGGAAAAAAAAAATAGACAATAATGGTTTGTAAAAGCAAAGCATAATTTGAGTTATAGTACGCGAGGAAGATACACACTAAATGAGAGACTATTTTATTTTTTATTAGTAAGTACAATCAGAGGCAACAAGTAATTACATTAAAATGTATAATTTGTTGGAAGAGCAATTAATCTGACAGGTCCTCCAGTTCCACCTGCTATTTTCATCGGTGCAACTATGAGTTTGATAAGTGGAGGTAGTGGTGCCATCACTGCTACGTTCTCCAGGATGTAGAGCCCTGCTTTTAATAAAATCTGATGTGATGTATATCTCATGTCATATCCAGGATCTATTGATGGTCCATCCATCCCTACTCCTACCACCTGAGAAAAATGTAATACAAATTATTAAAATTAGTTTCTTTAGTATGATCTACAAAATAAACAATATTTGTTTGATATGAATAAAAAATGATAATGTAGCAAAACAAATATCCTATTAAGTTTAATCATTTCTTTTCGTCCCAGTAATAGCATTTAATTCTTAATAAGACATTCATGAATACGACTACAGACAATTAATAGATTTTGAAGATAAACACTCCCTCTAGCCCAGAAGATAACATCACACTAGAATTTTGTGTATAAGTTATTTGAAATGCCGACGCGACGGGTGGGTTTAAATAGGAAGATAAGGGCGGCTAGTAAAGCCAACAAGTCGGCGGTCGGCACATCACAAAGAGTTATCATGACTTCTATTTCCCACCAACACTAAACTAAATAAAATCTTAATGACGTGATTAACTGAGTCAATCAAAATAAATAGCACCTGCTCTATCGTTGATGACAAGAAAGTTTCGTTCGATTTATCAGACTGATTTTTGTCAACTTGCTATCAGTAGTTTCAGAAGCGCGGCTCAAACCCCGTTTATCAAAAAACAACCACGGTCGTAGTATGGGGTTGAACCACCCTTATTCTTCTAGACATTATCAACTATGAATTTTAGCTAGATAAGGAGACTTCTCTTCTCTTTCCTCTTTACCCGGCCTTTTTTGATTCTTTAGTCAGGTCCTAGCTCTCTCGCGAATCGTGTCAAACTGAGAATGGTAAATTGTTTTTGACTCCATTCACTTTACCTCAATCTCAATTTATTTATTTTCATATTTTTAAATAGTGCATAAAATCTAATTTTTACTTTTTAAACAGTGTATACAATTTATTCTTATACATTTATTAAATTTTGATAGACATCATGAGAAAAAGACGAAATACTTATTTAAATTTGTTCTCTAAAAAGTCGAAACCTACGAATATTAGAACTGCTCTAAAATATGTCTACAACTGCTTAAAATGCTGTTTTTGAACGTGTTTATTTTCCAAAATTTTCCCGGGGGAGGACCCCCGGACCCCCCTTCTATAGGGAAGGGGTAGAGAGAGGAGATAGGTTGCAGTCTGATAAGGAGTATCTACCCCCCCCCCCCCCCCTCTTTAACGGAGGAGCCGAGCCACCCCCGTCAAAAATGAATTCCTACGCCACTGTGTAGAGCATCTTCCATGTGCAATAGGTAATGAAGTTCTAGGATGTAAGCAGCTGACCAAGCATTGTTATAAACCCCCCCCCAAATAAAACTTATCAGAGAAGACCCAGAAATATGTTTTTAAAACAGCTGGACTTTCTTCTCCTCACCTATACTATAAAATAAATGCAAAATATAAATTTAAAAAATATTAGAGACCTTCTTTGAATCGACAAAATATTGTGAGACTTCAGGAGCTGCACCCGGATGCCTGTACACGCCATCCTTTAATATATAGGCTTCTTTGTCTTCATATTTTGAAGACCAGCCAAACCTGATGATTACCACGGAGTTATCTGGTAGAGGCCCATGCATCGTCTCCCATTCTTTAACTTTGGATAGAGGCAGTGTGTAATTTTGATTATCACCTGTTTCTTCCGCAACGTCAATAACAACACCTGAAAAACATACTTGAAATTAGCTTAGTTGTAGAAGTACCTGAGTAAAGCACTCAATGGTACAGTTTGTAGGTTGTACTGAGTTAATTTTGTCTTTCTTGGAGGTGGAGGGAGTAATTCTTTTTTTTTATGTTTTGTTCTTTCCTAATGAAATTTTGAAGTATTTGTAAATTGACTCTTGACTCCCTGTACTATACTAAAACTTTTTGTCAATGAGGGACTCCACTTTTTAGGTCATTACAAGACAAAGAGATCAGTCAAGATATGAAGCATTAGTGGATGTTTAGAATTAAAAAGTAAAATTGTATTATTATTGGTAACATACTATACCTGTTACCAGAAGTTTGGTTAATGGTATTTTCTCCACTGTAAGACCTTCAGGGTGAAAGTGATAAGGAGCATCTATATGTGTTCCGCAGTGTTCTGCTACTACAAATGTATTATGGCTGTACCTAAAGAATAAAAATAATTTTACTTTAAAAGCAATTAAAATTTCTGGCAAAGCCCGATATGATTTGATAGTTCCTCGTTTCTAGTGTTATGCTATTTAACTTCTTACAGACTTTACATTAACTACAAATTTATTCATACTGCTGAAGTCTGAGTGAAAGTTGGGAATACCAAATATCAAACTACAATTCTATAGGGAAGACCAACTGTACTATACAACAGGATATTAAGGTAAGTTCATAAGAAAGCTGAAAGTTAGTCAAGATTATAAAAAATACAAAGATATTTTTATAAGTTTGAATGACAATCTTTAATAGAAAAAAAATTAATAATGAAGACCTTAGTAACAAAGAAGGACATAACCACATTTCAAAATTTTATAGTAGGACTGAAAAATTGAAGCTTAAATTCTACAACTCTGAAATTTTGTATGCTCCTTCTTGAAAGACTCAAAACTAATTGGCTACTGTAGGTTGAGTCAACTTTTGAAGCAAAACCCTTGTTTAGCTGTATGTATTTGAAACAAAACTAAAAATATTATTGCATTTTTACCATATTTCTGGTGCGAGTGGATACCAAAATCTGATGCAGCAGCCAAACATTTATAAAAAATAATGAATAATTGAAAATTTAAAAAGAATGTCTTATGTTTGTCTTTGATACTAAACTCCTAAAATATATTAAATATAATTTTGATGTAGAAAAAATATTATACTTATATAAGACGGTAATTTTTCCTTGATGTAAGTTTTTCTTCATTATTAGCGCTAGTGATTAACAATAGCAACTATTTATATTTCTTAACTTAGATCAAAGATAATTCAATTTTAGGACCACTGACTTTTACTTACCAAATGCCTCCTTCGGCAGTATTATTTTGTTTCTTGACAAATTCAAAACCCTGTCCACCAGCACATGCTTTGGATGTATGGTCATAAGGCCATGATAGATCTAATGGTCCATCTAGCTCTAACCCATTGCAAACAACTCCCAACAGTGTGAGAACCCTGCAAACAGTTGTACATTGAAGATTTAGCATTTTTTTTCTCTGCAAATATTCAGAAAACTATTTAAAAAAAAAAAAAAAAAAGAGGTGCACTTGCGAATTGATAGTGATAGAGTAACAAAACAGTCTACTTTGGGGAAAAAAATCCCGTTTAATAGCTCCATACTTAATTATTTCTTGTAATTAATTACTTTAATTAATTACTTCTTTGTAAAACTGCTGGAAAAATGTTTCATGAAAAAAGTACAATTTGTGTAAATTAATTGAAAAAACTTATTTTGTTATCATTCTATTAGCTATTCACATTCAGAATTAAGAAACAAAGTTTTTTTTATATAATTAATAACAGTGCCAATTATTTTTTATTTTTTTTTTTTACCTTTGTTTTGTTAAATTTAGATCAGCTCAAAGTATATTGTTAATGGTAATAATATCACTAACAAAGATTTGTAGTTGATAAGAGTAGTTTTTAAGATATGTTGGTTTGCAAAAACTGACCGACAGACAGACAAAAAAACCGAAAGGCTGACACCGAACCAAAAATGTTCCCTGATGCCTTAAACAGAGTTTTGTCTTGGAATTTTTGAAATCGGAGCCCTAAAAATGTTTCATTCTTCGCAACAATCACATAGGTTCCGTTAGCCAAAGTTAACGGAAGCTCTGAGCTCACTTTGGTGACACAGAAGTAAAACAATTCAGAGATGTTATGGAACTTATTTATCATGAATATAACTTAAGGAGTATAATTTGTATGTTTATTGTCAAGAAAAGCAAAAATCGTAAACATTTACAAATCAGTACTGAGAATTTTAGATAGTGTCGTCAGTAAACTGATGGGTAGATTTATTATAACTTTACTTGTAAGAAATACTTAAACATTTCCTTACCCCAATAAGATATTCATTCTGCTGCCTCCTGATGAGTCTTTTACTAAGGGAGAACTAAATGATATAAAGCACAACTCTGCGTTACATCAAATAAATATTATGGCATTGAAGTCTAATCATCACCAATTTAGGTTCATTATAGCTTCTCTGCAGAAATTATTCTGTGGCTTTAGAGTCTGACAAGTTCAATGAGTCTAAACTGAATCTTTCATTCTTCAATTGTTTCTTGGTTATCATTTTAATTAAATCATATCAGAGACAGAAATAAGAAAACTATTTTTAAATAGGGTTCATATAGCCCAAGTAACCATTTTTCTTACTATTTTCCATCGTAAAAACATACATTCAGGGTGGTCCAAAAGTCTCTCCCCCCCCCCCCCTTAACTTTTGAACGGTTTGAGATTAATTAATGAAACTTGGGGAATCTGTACCATGTAGAGGGAAGTTTATTTCATGCAATCGCGCACTAGGGGCAAACACCCACTTTGCCCCCAGGCCACCCAACTCCAAAATTTCAAATTGTAATGTATATTTTTGATAGCATGTTTGGATTCTACTGTGAAATAATTTGCCACCTGTAGGGGGAAAAATATTGGAAATAAATAAAAAAAGTTTCAAGTAAAATTTTATTATTTTTCACCGTAGAATCCAAATATGTTATCAAAAATATACACTCCAATTTGAAATTTTGAAGTTGGGTGGTTGCCCCTAAAAATGTAGTTTTGGAGGAACAAATCGTATAAATATTAATAGGCATACTGGGCATTTGCCCATGGCCAACAAAATTGAATGATGGGAAGGGGAAGAAACATCATAAGCAGAATAAAAAATTGTCAACCCCCTGACATTATTAGTGCATTCTAACATTTAAAATAGGATTATCTGATTTCTATATGTGCTAGTGTCTTTCAAAAAGTTAGAAAGTATCATGAAAAGAGTAGGGTACTGAAAAAATGTCTCTTTATTTTATAAAACCACCTAAGATTAAGGATTAAGAATAGGTCAGATGGAAACAATGTGGAAAATGTCTTTGTTTAATGTATTTAATTTAAATTGTATAAATTAGATCTGATTTTTCAAAAATACAGTAGAATCTCATAATATTGGATGCTAGTGACTTTGTGCTTATAACTTTTTTTTTCATGAATCAAAGAACCAATTTAGCAAAAGTTAAAGAGCGCAGATGGTTCAAATTAATCTGGGGCAATCTGCGGGTTACTTTCGATAAACTATAAAAGTTTCACACAAATCAGATAAGTACTTATGAAGCTGAAGGTGTAAATAAATGTATGTTTGTGTGGATGTAGAAGAGAAACTTATATGGGACCAACAATGGGCTAATCATGATCTACCATCTAAATTACATTAAAATTGGACGTGTAGTTTTTAAGATATGTTGGTTCGCAAAAATAGAGCGACAGACCGACAGGCAGACATGCAGAACCAAAAATGTTCCCTAATGTCTGAAACGGATTTGTGTCTTGGAATTTTTGAAATCGAAGAATTAAATATTTTTCGTTCTTAAGAACGATCACGTAGCTTCCGTTAACTTTGGTAAGCTCGGAAGCAAAATTAGAACAAATTTTGACAGCTTTAAAAAACAGGTGGAAAATTAAATATATTTGACAATAATATGGTTGCAATAGCATAAAATCATTAAATTATACGAAATAGGACGTGAGGAAGCTATGTGCTACTCTAATAAGCAGAATATTTATTGGAACTAAGTTCCTTAGGACACGTTCTGGAGCCCGGGAGTGAATCCGAAAAAAACGACCAAAATCACCGGGTAGGGAAGAGTTATATTTTATAATATTTTAAATTAATTGGCCGGGTAGGTACAAAACAGACCTATTTCAATCCAAACTCCTTTAACAAACATACTCTTTCACTATAAACTCATCTTGATCAACTTTTTTCTTATATTCAATATATATTTATAGTAAGACGCCTGCTTTAATTATACAAATAATGATTTTCTTTTAATTTTGCCTTAACTCTGCTAGCTACAAACAGTTCGTTACTTTTAATTTTGTCTCTTTTCTAACTCCGCCATGTATAAGTAGTTAGCAATGTATACGTACTTAGCACTGTGATTTTATAATTTATATTTAATGAAAAATGTAAGGAACTTCGTTCCTACCGGGTGTCCCGCGACACCACACGTATTTTTTATTTACAATAAATACTTACCTTTTATAGCTAATAGCTACTGTACTTTTATTAATGTACACCTTTTTGTATTAGGTACTATTTTAAATAATTATTGGTTATAAAAAGGACTTTTATTAAAACATAATTTACTTTTATTAACCCATAATAGCCTGATACAATAAGGTTATATTGAAAGTTCAATTTGATTGATTTTTAATTATCAGTAAGGTAAGAGAGTCCTGCTATAGGATATTTCAAGTGTTAATATTGAGAGAGTCATCAAATACAATATTTTCCATTCATACAATAATTCTAAAATGCTAAAGTGTCTTAAATTCTGAGTTATTATTACTTTAGAACACAATTTAGTTACTTAATTCACCACAAGATAGCAGCAGTTCCTTTTCGCGTGAATTTGCAGGCCAATGACGTCACTTTTTACAACCTTATCAAAACCTCCCCTTTTATTTCTTATCACATGTATTTGTTTTGGTATATTTATTTTATTTAAAAAATCATTTCGTGCATATTTCTTTTTATCTTTAAGTAAATAAATAAAATCCTTTGATAAAGTATCTCTTTAAAAATAAGTTGTTATTACTTTTTTTTAACTTCTTCGTGTTGTGTTATGGAAATTCTGTTTTGTTTTAAAATAGATTTGGTTTAAATGGAATGGTTGTTATTTTATAGTTTTGTTCGTATTAATATTTCGTTTTAAATTGTGAACCGTGATATTTTTCTATGCCGTCATAGATTGGAGAAACCTCGGAAGGACTAAGATCCTTGACTTCTGGAGTTGAAGATTTGTTTTGAATATCCTAATCTGTCGAGCCTCCCCCACTATCGGTCCCAGTCCCAACCTCACGTTGTGTTGTGGGGGTAGAATTATTCGGTTATGTAACCGGTTTTTGAATCTTTTCTCAGTCCTTCAGTTCTATACCAGACTTTGATCCCTGTGTATCGTTCAATTTTAATTTCTCCGATTTTTACATTATAATCATTCATAAAAGCTAATAAAAAAAAAATCGGGTTTATTTTCAATTTATATTTGCGTTAATGGTATGATTTATTTTTCGTATCTATGGGCGACAAGACACCTGCACATTCTGCTACTTCAAAAATCAGCGTTCTTTGGGAATCATTCATAAATTCAGAGCCTAATTCTCCCGAGGTAAACAAAGTTTTTATTTATTTATTCATATATAATTTGTTCTATTAACTCATATCTAGATGACAATACTATGGGAAACTAAAATCTTTTAAATAAATCCTTCATTCCCATAAAGAAATTCAATTTTGTTTTTTAATTCGTCAGCAATGTTGTCAAATCGTCAAATCTTAAAATTTTATTTTGAGTTGGGAAAAATAATTATATTTACCTACTTATAATTTTTAACCCATAAGCTATTATCTTAAATATTTTATAACAACAAAAGATTGAGTCTCCCTCTAAAAGTGTCAATCAGAGGAGATTCAAGTATTTTATAATTTAATTAATTTTCTCTATTGTATAATATAGAGTGAGAAATTTTGGCAAATTTGTATTGTACGTGCGAAATTTAGAGTCGGACCTCTACCTGGTTTATATACAGGAGGATTGTTTTTCTTCAGGAATTGAGCGGAGCACTGCGAGCGGCTATTGAAAATTTAAGTGTACACAAAATTAAGGTTTTTAATTAATATGCGGGATTTTACTACCTACTGTAAGTGGTGGCACGTACAATCTGAATTTACCCAATTTGTATTTAAATAAAATGTATAAACAACTTTTTTTATTGAATGACTCATAAGACTGAGGATTAAAAATCAGCCTAAATAAGCCCAAGGTGTTAGAGCGAAATATAGCTGAAATTTAAGATGAAATAAAAATATGGAAATGTCTTAAATTATTTATCAATTGTGCAAATAAACCTGAAGAGACCTAGGAAACATGTTCATTATTATAGTGTTTTTATTTTATTATTACTAAAGATTCTACGGTATAAGTGAATTGCACGGTGCTGTTTACAGAATCGAAGTACAAAATTACTTTTTTTACCTAGAATTTTCAACAACCGCTCCGCATTGCTTCGCGGTGCTCCGATCGTTTTCTGAAGAAAAACAACCCTGCTGCAAATAGACCAGGTAGAGGTCCAAATCGAAGTACCAAATTTGATGGTACCGTACAATTCACTTTAGCGGATTCTACTAATCATAGCCATAGCTAAATTTTTCTGGATTTAATTGAGTCGAATAAAGCGTTATAATTATTTTTAAGTTTAATGGATTCCCAATTATCTTCTGGATGATTCATACATGGTCTCATTACTTTCAATTAATAAGAATGAGTTTTAGTAGGCCTCCAGTACGGTTTTTGACTCTTATGTTACTTCTCGGCAGGTTTTTTCCTTTTACCTTTTACCGGCATTGATGATAGCCGACCAAAAACCTGCTTTGAAAATTGAAATTTAATTTTGTCGTGATGCATTTATTTTTATTATTGTTAATTAATATTAGATGTGTCCTAAAAAATTAAAATCTCACTACATTCTAAAAAATAAGCCACAGATTATGCAGGCTTTACAGAGAAACAGTTAAAGAATGCTATTCTAGCAAAATTATAACTCAGAAAATCAAATAGACAAATTTTTCAGACTTAAATCTTAGAAAATGAATGCTGATAGAATTCATTAGGTAATTTGAATTATGTTTAGAGAATATGCCTAATGAACCCGAAAAAGTACTTCAGTCTTAATTCAATGACATGAAAGAGGTGACAAGCCATAATGAATCACTTGAATGATTTATAATTAGTTTTTCAACAATCACAAATTCAATTATGCAAAAATAAAAAAATAAAAAATAGGTCAAATATTAGGGATTAATCTGAGAAAATCTAAAAAGAGGCAAAGTTTTGTTTTCTAATTACAATTTATTTAGATATTATGAAATCACAAACATTATACAATTTAATTACAAATCATTTGAATTCCCATTTAAACAATCATAATTTTGATGTTTTTTATGGCAAAATGGCATGAAAAATTAAACACTTTATAGAAGTGTTATTTATTTTTGTAATCTACTCTTCAATACCTTTCATTTCCCACTAAAACATTAAAAACATATTTTATTCGCATGACATGAATTATCCACTCTTTAAAAGTTGTGGTCCCCTATAATTATTAGCAATTTTGGATTTGAACCGCTGATAATTTTGAGTTCTCTATATTTTCGGGTGTGTACGTCTAAAAGATCTTTAATGCTGGAAAGCTTCATTTAATTATCTCTTTTGATTCAGAAGTTATTAGAACTGTACAGAGTGACAGACAGACAGACAGACACCGGAACGTAACTTTAAGGGTTTCTTTTTTTGTTTTACTAACAAAACCCTAAAAAGGTAACTTTTGATCATAAATGATCTCATTTTTTCCTGTATGACTTTCAGCTGTTAATTTTTAAATGTTTATAAAGAAAAAACCGTGATAGTGAGAACAGTATAAGAAGTTTGTCTGAGAAAGAGTGGACGTCATTAGTTCTAATGTGTCGAAGTAAAAAATTAAGTTTAAACTCCACCATTATTATTATATTTCTTTTTCTGTTTTTTATTTTATCCGTCAGTAAATATTGATTAACTATAATTGTAAATTTAATTTTACTTTTAGTTAAGATTCATTTATCTTTACTTATGTATCGTCCATGTTTATTTGTATATTTCCACTGCTTATCCTGCTCCACCTAGTAGCACCTATAGCAGCGATCACCTACAGTCTTCGCACAACTAGAATCGACGCGTTGACAGCGCGGGAAAAACTAGCAAAAGGGGGGACGAGCCAATGAGAGCTTGAGATTTTCCCGGACAAAAGGTCGGGCCAACTAGGCAAAGATAAATGTCTCTAGTGGAGGGGAGAGGCCCTCTGGATAACAGTATAAGAAGGCTTCGTAGTGGCTTTATTTTTTCCCCCAGAGAGGTTGGCCAATCTGTGTGTCACTCAATTTCCCGCGCTGTCAACGCGTCGATTCTAGTTGTGCGAAGACTGTAGGGCTCTTTAGGATTGGCCATTCTAAATATGCTCTCATTTTCATTTTTAATTTTGCTTGAGGAAGATACTTTAAAGCAATTACTGCATATTTTGTCAAAGTCCGGATTCTACTCAATACTTAGTTATATTAGTTGATTGAGGTGAGCTTTCTATTCTGTGCAAAAAAGGAAGAATTTAGAAACTCAGAAAATAGTTTAGGTTATTTTTTCTCCGTTTCTTTTTAATCCTGTAATAATATTATTTATAATATGTATATTAGCTCTATGGTACCCTTGATTAACTATATTTAGATCTGTGGATCCTTAAGGATATTAAGAACAAAAACTAAAACAGCCTAGCCGGCCATTCTCAAGCCTAAAAATCATGTATTTATTAGATGTCAACTACAATAAAATACTTAAATAAAAAAACAAAAACATAATGCAAAGCTGAGATCTTTGATATACCTTGCATTTTAATACTTGAGTAAGTGCGTTCATTGATACCACAGAGAATCAGTAAAAGTAGGAACTATATAGTTCCATTGTCTCACTAGCCTTCCATAGAATCTTTGTTAACCCATTCAATGCGGGTGGATCCACTGTGGATCCATGCCGTACTAACGCGCCTGGAGGGTGGATCCACACCCTCCCTTTCAGCCCTCAGTAGCTCTATTCTCCGTGCCTTGAGTGATTTCACTCAATGCCTGTGGTTTATTAATTAACTATAATATTTGGTTCAGTGTGTTAAAGAGGCTGAGAATGTTCAAAGTTCAGAGGCCCACAGTAACCTGAGTCCTTTTTTTTAGCTGACCCCTCCATCGTGTAATGACCTGATTCTATTCTCAATCGAAGAATATAGAAATATTGTCAAATACATTTTTTTGTAATTAGTCAATTTGTAAACATATGTGTATTTTAAAACTAAAGAAATGTATTGTTCCTTGTAAACAACTCAACATTTATCTTATTTACTCTTTGTTTTTGTTTGACAAGAAATTGTTCTTTATCTGTTATCACTAAAGAAATCTGTACATTTTCTTTACTTTCTTTTTTTCTTCTTTGTTTTATTATTAGTTTTTTGAGCTCATGAGGTTTAACATTAAGATAGGAAATTGTTTTGTATAAAAATGTTTGATTTATTTAATAGTTTATACTAATTTACTCAAAAATTAATACAATATTAAGTGCGTAAGTGTTATTTTCGATAACACAAATTTTCTTCTTTTGTTTGATAAATTTACGTTTTCTAACTAGTTTACACCGGTTAAAAACAAATAATTGATAGCATTTTATTTTTATTTAAAATCAAGACTAATATCAGTTGTTTTGTATTTGAACTGCAGTTTAAAAATACCGACATATTTAGATGGGCCGTGGTTTTTTCCACTCGTTCTTAAGTTATGTTTGATTTAAGATCTAAATTAATTATTTAATTTTGATTTAACTTCTGATATTATATTACAAAATTAATTTTAATTACTAGTTATAAGTTTCTAGCTACATTTCTTGCTTTTATCAAGAGAGTCAGTCACTGTTTGACATCGTATGTGATTATACTTCAATTCTGTGCCCATATTGTCCTGACAGAGGACACTTTCACTTAAATTTAAATTTTAGTATTACGCTAATTTTAGTAAAATTTATACATATAATACAAAATAAATTAATATGGTACCTGAATTTTAAAATAAAATAATAAAAATAGACAGAAAAAATTAAGAATTTGAAAATTATAATCGAAACTGACTAATTTTGTGCTTATAATCTATGAGACTAAACAACGGTATTTTATAAATTAAAAAAATAATAAAACAATAAAACCAATTTAAATATGTTTTATAATATTTTGCTGAATTGTTTTCAAGTTTATATTTATTTTACCTGTTGTGTAGGTATATAAAACAGATTAAGTCCTATTTTACTATTTTGGTAGTATTCATACTACAGAAAGATTAAATTTTAATTTAAATCAAATTATAATTATTATTAACTACGCGAAACAGACAGAGAAAAATACACTCTAGCGCCGGGATTTGAACCACGGGCCTCTATATTTCCAGTATAGCGCTCTACCAACTAAGCTACGCAGGAGAATGAGTTTCGAATGAGAGTTTTGAATGAGATTAAGTCCTATCAGGGGTCCGCACCTCCTTGTGTCTCTATTGACCGCACGCACCCTAGGGTTAACGTTAGTTGTATGTTTGAAATTTATAATTTCTTTAGCCTTCTATTTTCTTTAATAATTTAAAGTCTTTATGCTCTTTGCATTAATGCTTTGTGGGGATTGCATAAAAATGTCCTTTTTATTGTTATTGCTCTAGCATGTGTTTGTATTGTGATGGTCTAAGGTTGCCCATTGTAGGTAATGAAATTGATAACCATAGAAACTTGGAAATATTTTATTATAAAAAGAGCAGTATGGTCTAATTGCTAGGTTCTAACAAGTGGGTTGTCCTATCTGTCTAGTACTATCTACTACTAATATCAGTAGTAGTCTACTACTACTATGACTGCTACTAATATCAGTAGTAGTCTACTACTACTATGACTGCTACTAATATCAATATCAGTAGTAGTCTACTACTACTATGACTGCTACTAATATCAGTAGTAGTCTACTACTACTATGACTGCTACTAATATCAGTAGTAGTCTACTACTACTATGACTGCTACTAATATCAGTAGTAGTCTACTACTACTATGAATGCTACTAATATCAGTAGTAGTCTACTACTACTATGACTGCTACTACTTTATGACATTATGTATAAGGAACAAATCAGATAAGATTTGTAGGTGGATGATGTATTCAGCTTCCATCCTTTGTATATCCAGCTTCCAACCTTTGTGTATCCAGCTTCCATCCTTTATGTATTCACCTTCCATCCTTTGTGTATCCAGCTTCCATTCTTTGTATATCCAGCTTCCATCCTTTGTGTATCCAGCTTCCATCCTTTATGTATTCACCTTCCATCCTTTGTGTATCCAGCTTCCATTCTTTGTATATCCAGCTTCCATCCTTTGTATATCCAGCTTCCAACCTTTGTGCATCCAGCTTCCATCTTTTGTGCATCCAGCTTCCATCTTTTGTGTGCCTATTCAGTTTTCATCCTTTGTATACCTATCCAGCTTCCATCCTTTGTGTATCCAGCTTCCATCTTTTGTGTACCTATTCAGCTTTCATCCTTTGTGTACCTATCCAGCTTCCATCCTTTGTGTACCCAGCTTCTGTCCTTTGTGTATCCAGCTATGAATGCACCCAGTGTTATCCTATTGTTATGTCCTATCCAATGTCCTAACCTACAGTGTTATCCTAATGTCCTTTGTGTATCCTATTCCATCCTTTGTGTATCCAGGTTCTGTCCTTTGTGTATCCAGCTATGAATGCACCCAGTGTTATCCTATTGTTATGTCCTAACTAATGTCCTAACCTACAGTGTTATCCTAATGTCCTTTGTGTATCCTATTCCATCCTTTGTATATCTAGCTTTCAACCTTTGTGCATTCAGCTTTCAACCTTTGTGTATCTAGCTTCCATCCTTTGTGCATAGCTGAAGAGGTAATTCAGTTTATGTTATGTGAAATGAAAAACACTTTATCCTTTAAAGTAAATCTCTTAAAAGAAAATACATCAGTTCAAATTAAATTAAGTTTCCTAATGTAATTTCCTCGAAAAATTATTACTATAATTATTTTCTTTTAATAACAACTTAGATTACAAGGTTTTAATGATGGCCTAGTATAGTATCATTTCCGATGTGTGTTACGACTTAAATTAAATAGAAATAAAAAATTGGAAAGTGTTTTTTTTTGTCTCGTCATTGTTGTTAACTATATAGAAGATAATAATTAATATACATATATTTTCTAGTGTTATCTTTCTTGACAACTCTTGCAATGTCAAATGTCTCTTTTAATTGATTTAATAAAATTAACCTAGTTTTTATGGTTGTGATGTAATTATTATGACACTATTAATGTTTAAAAAAATACAACGATACCAGGATTTGATTTAACAGGAAGATAAATGAGGGTTGTCACGTGATCGTGAAAGGACTAAATTTTTTTATTTCCTTATCTTGCACAGCTACGTGACTAACACTGGGTGCATTCATAGTTTTTTAATGTTAACCTTTGATAATTATTTTTTTTCATTTGTGTCATCAATGACGTATTTTGTTCTTAGGGACATTTAATTTCCGCTGACACTTGGCATCAATTTGTCAATAAATTATTTTAATGAAGTGTTAATTTTTAAATAGATAAAAAACAAAAATATATCATTTTTATTTTCGTGGTTTCACGACAATATGAGTCTTAGTATTCATGTATTAAAATGATAATAATTCCTGCTTATTTGTTTGAATTTTATATCCTCCTTGTTTTCCCGGAAAAAAAATCTAGATTAAAATTCTAAAATTAAAATTGATTTCTTGAAAATCGAAAACAACTACCTGTTAAAAGCTTTAGTATTTTCGAAGAAAATAATTAAGCTATTCCAATGGCTTCAAAATTTTTGTAATGCGATTTTGTGAAAATTTTCTTCATTGAAATCCGTTTTAGACCATTCTTAATCGATTCCTGAAATTTAACTCTTTTTTTATGTATGTATGTATATATGTATGTGTCGCTCCAGACGATATCTCACCCTAGGATGCCCGTAAAAAATCCAAACAAATTTTTAAATGTCAATAATATTAAAAGAAAGGATGAGTTCGTTGGCCAGAATTGTTGGAGTCCATTTAGGGGCAAATGTTTTGACAATTTAGGGTCAAAAATAGCATAAATACGTGTTTTTTCCATTTTACCCCCCTCTTATATGAAAATATGACAAAAGTGTACATAACAACAATTATTGTACTCTTAAAGAGCTTTTCAACGTCATGCATCTTGAAGGGTAAATACTATTTTGACTTTTGTTCCCCTTACCCCAGTGTACCAATTTTTTTTTCACCCATCCAAATTCTATACCAAAATCCCCTAAACCCCCCCCCCCCCTCTTAACTTTTGCGTCTTTATGAATAATAATTTTAAAAAAAAAAAAATGTTGAATGTTAGCAACATTTCTCTCATACCTGGTGATCTTCAGCCCATATCTGATTTATAAAGTGGTGAACATGTTGTTTTTTTTTTGTTTTTTTTATAAATTTACTGAATTTGATAAGCATTTACAGATATTGTTCGTTATTTTTTTTTAAAAAGGAATAATTTTTAAAGACATAAGTTAAAGGAAACAATTTAAATAACTTAACGGGAATAACTAACTTAGTAATTACCTAATAACTTGAGTCTCCCATTGCTTATTTGTATATGATTTCAAATTTCAACCATCTGCTAAACTAAAATTCTGAATTTTTGATAAAAATGTGATAAGGAATAGGAGCTAAGGCTCTTTGATATCAAAATTAAGAAGAACACAAGGCTCTTTGATAGCATATAATTAAAAGCACAAGGCTCTTTGGTAGAACTACAGTGTACGGTGCCCCTACCTAGATATAGCAAATCGGTACTATATTGTATTAATGACGCCATATTTCGATGTATCAAAATTTTACATATAGGAGCTTAAGGCTCTTTGATATCAGTATTAAGAGCATATGCTCTTTGATATCAGAATTAAGAGCATATGCTCTTTGATATCAGAATTAAGAGCATATGCTCTTTGATATCAGAATTAAGAGCATATGCTCTTTGATATCAGAATTAAGAGCATATGCTCTTTGATATTAGAATTAAGAGCATATGCTCTTTGATATCAGAATTAAGGACATATGCTCTTTGATATCAGAATTAAGAGCATATACTCTTTGATATCAGAATTAAGAAGTTTTAAAACACATACTCACGACTTTAGTATCGTATCTCTAATTGTTTAAATGATAATAACTATATGCTTCTTTCTTGTCCAGTCTCATATAGCATAAAAGTATTATATTTTTTATGACTTAATACTGACCTTAGTTTACAATAAATTTGTTTTTACAATGGTTTAACTTGACGGTATACTGTTTTTCGTTCACTACAGGATTATTCTTCCTGATTTGGATTATCTTCCTTGTTCGGGAACGGCTTGTTCCGATCTTTTCATTTCTTCCAGTTTGTCTTCCAAGGTCGGAAGTTCGCTTACTTATCCCGTATCCTGCCAGGCTATTTTTATCCTAAAGTTATAAATAATGTAAATTTGTTTCTATATTTAGTTTCAGTTACTTGTTTAGCTGGTTACAGTCATTTTAAATGAGTTTTTTTTTTACATTTTTTTATTTTATAAAATACTTGATTGTGTACACAATGTAGCATGTTTATTGTACTTGTGAGATTTATTGATGGTTTCATTTGCAAGTGTGACGGGGCAAGATAGTTTAATTCTAGTTTCAGTTTGTCGTTTATTTGAACAAGTTTTATTCTTAAAACACTTTGGATAATCACCTTAATTAATTAATTAAAATTGTAATATAAGTGTCGACAAAGAATCCGAGGAGTGCGCTAGTGTTGTTGTTTTTGTGTTATGTTTAATCAGTTTTTAATAAAATAGACACACACAAAAGAAAATAAATAAATTTATAGTAGTTTACTAGTAACAATGTTTACTAGTAGTTATATTTATAGTAGTTTACTATAAATGCGCTGATTCTTATTTTGTTTTTATTTTGATTAAATGTCATAAAGAGCTTTCATTTAGAATATAAAAAAAATTAGCATATAAGACTATACTGACTTCGGCAAAATTCGTGAGTTCCGATTTTAAACGAAGCTATACTTATACTCTATTTACAATCAGTATTAACTTTTGACACTCTGATTGGCCAACCTATTTGCTAAAAATAATAAAGCCACTATGCCTGTGGGAGGGGTGGATCCAGTGACATTTTTATTTGCCTACTCAGCCAAATAAATTTACTCTTTTAGTTGGCTCCCCTCCACATTTTTTCCCCAAATCCAGCTCTTTTATTGGCTCCCCTCCACATTTTTTCCCCCCAAATCCACCTCTTTTATTAGCTCCCCTCCACATTTTTTTTAAAATTTTATTATTTTCCCGTGCTGTCAAAAGTTAATACTAATTGTAAAAAGAGTTTTAAGTTTTTCAAATACACTTTTTCCTGAGTGTCTACACTGCTTGGTCGGCCAATCCGATCGCCACTAGATTTTTTTTTTTTAATTTTTGACTTTGAGCTCTTATGGTGTCCGCAATTGTTGACCGATTTAATTTATAATTGGGGTGCTTAAACCTCACATTAATGCTTTCTAAATCGATTATTTATTATTTTATTAATTTGTCCTAGAACTAGAGTTATTTAATATTTACTGGTGCAACTGCGGTATTGAGAGAAGAGAGTGGTAATTAAATTAATGCACCAATGGTTGATGATTGTTCAATGACTTCCCTGTCTAATTGGTTTTGACTACGTTTATTTTCTCATTGATTATATCTTTTTTTTTAACATTGTTATTTATTACTACATATATTACTTAGTTTCGATTGGCATTTATATATATTATATGTATATATAAATAGACTCAAAACTACGATTTGGAGAGTATTATATTCTTAGTAATGGAATGAATAATGTATAATATGGTCCTGATTCTATTCCTAGAAGGCTTTGGAAACCAAACTATTTAGGCATTCCATTTAATTGCTAGGCCTACATGATTATAAGAAACATAGCCACTAATACCTAGCATGAGCTGAGCGCGGGGGTGAAGACAGCGGCGTAGCTGGGGCATTGGGGGCCTCCCGCAAGAACTTTTTGGGGGCCTCGCCAAATAAAATTGATAAGCAAAAAAAAAAACGTTTAGAACTGGGGGCTCCCGTCGTCGTGTTGATTTGGGGGCCCTCCCGCAATGCGTGCCCGTGCCCATAGTTACGCCACTGGGTGAAGACTAATCAAAAATAAATATCTGTATTTGTATATTTAGCGAATCAAATAAATAATGTTTTACGCCTGCCGTTCTCTATATTGAAGGATTTGAACAAACTATCTCATTACTTAAAATAATATTTTTTATATTTAATTTATTAAAGTAGCTTTCGGCTTTCATAAGAGGCCATTATGGTGGAAGAACTGAGTTTGATTAATACATTTAAAAATTAGAAAAAAACCGAGTTTAAAATATTTCGAACCAAGACTCTCTTAACGGTAATATTTGGCTCAGTTAGAAGTTATTAACATAAAATATTATACGCCTCAGTCTTACGGCCTAGCCCACTCTATAAAAATATACAAGGGCACAAAGTCGCGGTAATGGCTTAAAACATCGTATGCTCGAATGCTCGTACTTCAATGTTCAGGGTCTTGTCTATATAACACCTTTCGTATGACTAAATCGGTCGCGTGACTAAACATCTGAAGGTCACATATTTCAACTTCATTTTCTCAAAACTTGTAACCGCAGAAGGTTTGTTACTATGCCTAAGAATGATAAAATGTTCCTATTTTACCTAAATTTAAGTAGATTCTTTAGCTAGGTTCGCCTACAGCTTGTAAGAGAAGCAAGTATGCCTTTAAGGTTTTTTTTCTTATTATGTCGAGGTGTAAGTGATAGCTAATTTATTTGCCAAATTTAAATATCTTAGTTTAGTTTTTAAATTTAAATAATTACAAAAATTAAATTAGTATAGAAAAAATTTCACTGATTATAACAAGATTTTTTTTTTTTTTTTTTTTTTTTTTTTTTTTTAAATATTTAGACGCCTACATATAAAAAAATTAATATAAGATATACTTATATTTTGATTCGTTTAAACAACTCAATATTTAATTAAAAAATAATTAGACGATTTACAATCAGATATGAGATTCACTGTGAAGTGGCAAATCGTTTCTCTTTTTGACGCGACATAAAAAAAAAACTCAACTGGAAGATAAGACTATATAACTGTATAGGCGTAGTCGATAAAACGAAAAAAAACTGACTGACCCTAAGATTAGGATGTTTAGAAAATTTAAGTAAAAAAAAGCGAACCATTTCATATAATTTAAAATTAAAAAAAAAATAGTAAATAACTAGCTGGTCTCGTGACCGGCGCATAATTAATAATTTTAAAATATTGATTGAGATATGGAAAATTTAAAGAGTGATAATTAACAAAATTCGGTCCGAGACAACTCAGACAAACTTTCTCATATACGAGTTCATAATTATTTAGCCCAGTGTTTTCCATTTATTAGTTTTCGTATGTACATTTAATTATAATTGAACATTTCATCAAAATTTATCATAAAAATAACATATCCTGGGCAGGGAATCGAACCCGGGCTGTCTCCGTCCTTTTTTTCGCAGGAACTAGATTTTTCTCAGGAACTAGATTTTTCTCGGGAAAACGGCTTATATCGTTAGATTCTTATTTAAATGGGCTTCATTTTAGAATTTTTTAATCAAAATCGTCGGAACCATTTTCGAGAAATAATTCTTTTTCACGTTTTTTCAGAGTTTTTAGGGGGTAGCGCTCCAAAATTTGGAGCTAAAATTCTAAAGGGGTATGATTTTTCTGAACATTTATGCCAAATTTCGTCAAAATCGGCCCAGTAGTTTAGGCTCCAGGCGTCTGCACAGACAGACGACAGAGAGACATTTTTTAAAAACCACTTTTTTAGACTCAGGGGACCTCAAAACGTGTAAATTCTTTCAAAATCGAATATTTGCGCCATCACAATACCTTCTCTTTATATGGGAAAGTAAAAACACATTATTACTTTTTTAAATTTAGGAAAAAATGTTATTGGTCATCGTTCTAAAATTATGAGAACTAATGGTCAATTATATTAATAATTTAGTTAATTATATATTAGTTAGTAGCTGGTTTGCTTTTAATTGTACCTGCTAATTTTTATTTCGCATTTAATATATTTGTTAGTTTCCTTACTTGTCGTTCTTTTTCAAAGACAGTTCTTGATAATAAGTGACAGCACTTGTTGAATACTAATCTAAAGTGATCTTGTTTTTCTGATCACGTATTTCTTTTTGCTAACGTTATTATAGTGGTTTGGGTTTTTATTGGGTTTAACACGAAGTAAGGTCATTTTTAGTCTTGCTTTATCTGTCCGTCCGTATGTTTTCAACTAAGCATCGACAACAAAATGAGATAATCTGCCAATTTTGTCACGATTTTGAATCCTGATTATTAATTTTTTGATTCCAAGCTTACCGTATAGGTAACGGAAGCATGCGTAATCTTTCTGAAGAACGAAAATATTTGATGTCTCCGATTTCAAAACTTCCTAGACAGAAATCCATTTCAGACATTAGGGAACAATTTTGGTTCCGTGTCTGTCTGTCGCTTAATTTTTGCGAACCAACATATCTTAAATACTACACGTCCGATTTAAATGAAATTTGTATGGTAGGGCATAATTAGCCTATTGTTGGTCCTATATAAGTTTCAACCTTCGGTGCCCATTTATTTACACCTATATCTTCAAAACTACTTATCTGATTCTTATGAAATGTTGATGGTTTATCGAAAGAATCCCGCAAATAGCCCCAGATTAATTTGAACCGTCTGCGCTCTTTAACTTTTGCTGAATTTATACTTTTTTCAGGTAAAAAATTAAAACAATTTTGACATATTAGACAGGGGAAACAATTAAACAATTAAAATGTGGGTGGTAGGTCATGAGTAGCCCATTGTTAGTCCCATATAAGTTTTACCTTCTGCACTTCGTTTCTCTTGCACATGCGCACAAACATACATTTATTTACACCTATATCTTCAAAAATACTTGTCTGATTTGTATGAAACTTTTATTGCTTATCGAAAGTAACTCACAGATAGCCCCAGATAAATTTGAACCGTCTGCGCTCTCTAACTTTTTCTAAATTGATACTTTAATTCATGTAAAAAATCAAAACAATTTTGACAGATTAATAAAACGGGGGCAACAATTAAACAAATTAGACAATAATGGGCTTGTACAACCATAAAATCAATAAAGTACGTGGTAGGATACGAGGAAACTTTGTGCCACACCAATTGGCAGATTATTTTAACAAATTCAAAATGTAAGCTTAAATTAAAGAAATTTGTTTTTCTTATTTTATTTTTGCGACTCTTCTCTCAACAAGCTAAAGATTCGCGAATGAGATTTCATACTTCTTATTGACGCCTCTTCTGATATAGCTCGACGAATGTAACGCGACGGTTTCATTCCAACCCTTTGGCACCGATGATGTGACACGACTTAATAATAGATTGCTTTACAACTACTCAAGAAATATAATTGCAATTTAAACTTTCTATAATACTTTGCTTGAATGAAAATAAAAAAAAATTATTAACTAATATTTTTCTCCCATAACACTATTATCGGTAATAATTAAAAAATTTAATATTTATGTTGTTCGTGATAAAAAAAAAATTGACATTTCATGAAATTTAATTTAAATTTAGATATGGAAAAAAATAAAAATAGAAATAGAAAGAGCAATTGCGTTAATAATTAAAAAAAAAAAAACTATTAAAACTATAAGTATAGTACAACGCTAACTAATATGTATGCGTCAATTTAAAAAAATCCTATCTTCTTTTTTTTTAAAAAAAAAAACGCTAATAAAACAAATAGATGTATGTTAAAAATCCATTTAAAAAAATCTCATATAATGTCTCGGGTTTTGTTATTTTCAATTCACAACGGATGTTTTAAAAAAAATATATAATATATATATAATTATTTTGAGAATTATAATAAAAGTAAAAATAATAAATTGCAGTGGACCGTGTCAATTGTATTTCAAGAGTTTAATAAAAAAATTGACGATCAATTAGCAAAATGATAAGAATGGGGTTTGTTGATCTATCATGCCGGGCGCCAGTCGTTAATACATTTTTTTTTTCTAGATATAGATCAAATTAATAGATATATTGTGTTGATAAGAAGGTCTAGTAACCTTTGACTTAAAGTGGCAACTAGACGTGACAAGATAATCAATTTTTGTTCTATTATCTATTTACTCTATCTATGATCTATGAGTTGTGGTTCGTGACAGATGCGTGTGTTAACGTTTTTGGTTAATGCTGTGGCGCAGTCTAATTTACTGGTTTGGACGAGATTTTTCCGATTTTTTTTTTTTTTTTATCTTTTTAGGCCCTTTGTACTTTGTCAAGAGAAAGAACTTTAGGGTTTTTTAAGTAAGAATGTTAAATTCATCTTGATTGGTGAGAGGACTTTTAGGTAATTTAACTTTTACTAGTATGTAATACGAATAAAGGTACTTCTTTCCTTAAGCACCCCCCTCCCCCCCTGTATCCCTTTTTCTTAATAGTTATTTAGACAAAGAAGGTAATAGAGTAGCATATAATCCTTAGTCTAAATTACTATTTTAAGACAAAGGGATATTTAGTCCAATGTAACTTGGGACAAAGGAATATCACACTTGAGTATATAAATGTGTTAATACCCCTTAGTCTAATTAATTATTAAGACAAAGGGATATTTTGGGATATATTATGTAACTTGGGACAAAGGAATATCACACTTGTTTATATAAATGTGATAACACCCCTTAGTCTAATTAATTATTAAGACAAAGGAATATTTTGGGATATATTATGTAACTTGGGACAAAGGAATATCACACTTGAGTATATAAATGTGTTAATACCCCTTAGTCTAATTAATTATTAAGACAAAGGGATATTTTGGGATATATTATGTAACTTGGGACAAAGGAATATCACACTTGAGTATATAAATGTGATAACACCCCTTAGTCTAATTAATTATTAAGACAAAGGAATATTTTGTCCAAATGTAACTTGGGACAAAGGAATATCACACTTGAGTATATAAATGTGTTAATACCCCTTAGTCTAATTAATTATTAAGACAAAGGAATATTTTGTCCAAATGTAACTTGGGACAAAGGAATATCACACTTGTTTATATAAATGTGATAACACCCCTTAGTCTAATTAATTATTAAGACAAAGGAATATTTTGGGATATATTATGTAACTTGGGACAAAGGAATATCACACTTGAGTATATAAATGTGTTAATACCCCTTAGTCTAATTAATTATTAAGACAAAGGGATATTTTGGGATATATTATGTAACTTGGGACAAAGGAATATCACACTTGAGTATATAAATGTGATAACACCCCTTAGTCTAATTAATTATTAAGACAAAGGAATATTTTGTCCAAATGTAACTTGGGACAAAGGAATATCACACTTGAGTATATAAATGTGTTAATACCCCTTAGTCTAATTAATTATTAAGACAAAGGAATATTTTGTCCAAATGTAACTTGGGACAAAGGAATATCACACTTGAGTATATAAATGTGTTAATACCCCTTAGTCTAATTAATTATTAAGACAAAGGAATATTTTGTCCAAATGTAACTTGGGACAAAGGAATATCACACTTGAGTATATAAATGTGTTAATACCCCTTAGTCTAATTAATTATTAAGACAAAGGAATATTTTGTCCAAATGTAACTTGGGACAAAGGAATATCACACTTGAGTATATATAAATGTGTTAATACCCCTTAGTCTAATTAATTATTAAGACAAAGGAATATTTTGTCCAAATGTAACTTGGGACAAAGGAATATCACACTTGAGTATATAAATGTGTTAATACCCCTTAGTCTAATTAATTATTAAGACAAAGGAATATTTTGTCCAAATGTAACTTGGGACAAAGGAATATCACACTTGAGTATATATAAATGTGTTAATACCCCTTAGTCTAATTAATTATTAAGACAAAGGGATATTTTGTCCAAATGTAACTTGGGACAAAGGAATATCACACTTGAGTATATAAATGTGTTAATACCCCTTAGTCTAATTAATTATTAAGACAAAGGGATATTTTGGGGTATATTATGTAACTTGGGACAAAGGAATATCACACTTGAGTATATAAATGTGATAACACCCCTTAGTCTAATTAATTATTAAGACAAAGGAATATTTTGTCCAAATGTAACTTGGGACAAAGGAATATCACACTTGAGTATATAAATGTGTTAATACCCCTTAGTCTAATTAATTATTAAGACAAAGGAATATTTTGTCCAAATGTAACTTGGGACAAAGGAATATCACACTTGAGTATATAAATGTGTTAATACCCCTTAGTCTAATTAATTATTAAGACAAAGGAATATTTTGTCCAAATGTAACTTGGGACAAAGGAATATCACACTTGAGTATATAAATGTGTTAACACCCCTTAGTCTAATTGATTATTAAGACAAAGGAATATTTTGTCCAAATGTAACTTGGGACAAAGGAATATCACACTTGTTTATATAAATGTGATAACACCCCTTAGTCTAATTAATTATTAAGACAAAGGAATATTTAATATTCGTTAAGAAAACTGTAGAACTCGTTGTCTTACAGGTTTCTTTATAAGATTTAGTCTTACACATGACAAGACACAATAATTAAAATACCCCAGGTGTCTGAATGTCTTGGGTAGCTAACTTTGATACAATGATAATAATAATTATGATGGCTGTCAAAAAAGGTTATGTTTGTACGGTCGATCAGGTTACCCAGAGTAACTACGCATGCCAACCAAATATTGAAAAATTGATCGATTTTAACGAAATTCTGGTTCATCTCATAATTTGTGAAAGCTGTACAGTTTTTGGAAGTTCCACACTAAATATTTTCAAGATGGCGGTCGATATGGCAGACAAACAAAAAAAAATGTTTAGTCAGCATGACATGTTATACATCAATTTATAGGTTTAATGTGTAGAATAAGAATATATGTAGGTAACTATTACTACAAAATTTCCATTCTTTACCGGCATTTTTAAAAAAAAATATGGCCGAAATGGGGTCATGACTCATACCATTTTAAAGATATTTTCTGATAAATTAAAACTATGTAAGCTTTTTCCCGCTAACTGTTTCCTTGTAGCCATATTGAAAACAAATATGGCTAATTTTATAGCAAATATTTTTTTCTACTCGAATTCTTTATGCACCGCATCCCGCATCGGTAGTTATTAACATTGTATTATTGTATTTATTAAACAAACGGTATAACTGGTAATAGGTAAGGTATAACGTGTTGTTGTTTTATTGCGTCTCTTCTTTTTGCTTCAATGGCGAAGTAAAGGCGTCTTTCTTTTATCCAGCTATTGGACTGGACATTCCAAGGTTGCCAACCTTATTATTTCTACCTTTGAGTGATTATGGTAGGCATGATGCTATTAGGCTTGACCTAGTTTCAGAACAACTTCCTTACTTTCTTCTTGCAAAGAGACAAGTAGGTATTTGCTTTCATCAGAAGATAGAATCCTGAGTATTGAATTAATAACAATCTTAACCTTCCAGTAATTAATATCTCATTAATATGATACATTTGTAATAATATAAGGAATTATTAACGTTACTTCTTTAGATTGTTACTCACCTATGTTGTTTTAGAATATAAATGACTTTGATTAAATAACTATAAAGAAAAAGGTATGTTTAGTCCAATGTTGGTTTGGACAAAGGTATATCACACTTCTGTTTTTAGGGGAGTAACAGTCTAAAGAAGAACATTCCCTACACCTTCTTTAAATTGTTACTCCCCTATGTTTTTTTTATTAGGGGAGTGTCTAGCTACTAATCTGTTAATGAATCGATATCGAACAGCGGCGCCGACTCCTAAGGGCCCAAGGGGCTCGAGCCCCCCCAAATGCCAAGTCTGGGGGCTTAGCCCCCCAAAAAAATAGGATAGTATATATTAATAAAATATAATTAGTAAGCTTTGGAGTGACTCCAAATAGAGACAACTGAGTAACCTTTATTTATTAAAACACCAATTTACGGAACGCTCATAAATATATTTTCTACTAGGCCTATACATAATATTTAGCTTTTACTATTTGGAGGTCTTTTAATTCTCCAAAATAGATAATTAATATGAATTCAAACAATATAAATATTCGTACAATTGGGGCTGGTTACAAAAAAATATTTGTCTCATTGAATAGATGAAGTTAGATTTTTTTCCCGACCTAAAATTCCAATTTTAAATTTGAAGTTCACGTTTACTCAAGCGTTGCGCGTGAACACTTGGACAGATAACGTTGTCCAACGAACTGGTCTTGGGCATTGGAAAATGAACATGTCTACCAAATTTCATCAAAATCGGTCGACATTTACTCAAGTTATCGCCAAACGTTTCAAGGATTCGCGGACACACAGACCGACAGACAGACAGACACGAGCAAAACAATTTTTTTCAGCTCATTCTGTGTATATTATTATTATTGTTTGCTTGTAATATTCTTCATTATTAAAGAATCAATGGCATATCATTTTTTAATGCTTCAAATTCAATTATGCTACTTTTGAATAAAGTAAATCAAAATAAAGTATCCAAAAAAATTTCAATTGTGACCAATTCAACCAACAGACAAAACTTGAATTTTATTTATACAGATTATAATAGCTTTTCTTAGTTTTATTTAAAAAAAAGTTTTTTTGTCTATTATTAATTTTTTTTTATTATATTACACTACAACGTTTAATTGAATCGATATTGTAATAATTTTGATTTTTCAAAATTTTGATCTGTTGGCAAAAATATTTTAATGCGTAGAAAATGTTGGTATTTTAGTTAAAATGAAAAAAAAAAAAAAAAAAAAAAAAAAAAAAAAAAAAAAAACACGTTAGTGTTGGCATGAAATTTTCTTTAAGTATGTTATAAAAACTCACCAGAAAGCCTCAAATATGAAACATATCAGTTTTTGATATATCCCCCCGGGGGAGGGCCCCGGACCCCCGTTTCATTGAGAGTATTCCGTACCCCTCCTTGGGCCCCCCCCCAATAATTTTTAAAAGTCGGCGCCCATGTATTGAAAATTGATGGACTCAATCGTGCGGTATTCGAGTAATGTATTAAAAAAAAACTTTGATAGATTGTTTTTGGAATAGAAGGTATAAAGGCGAGGTCGAAAAGTTTAAGCAAGGTCTTCTACATTCAACCAAGGACCAAGGACCTAAAACCATTTAATAGTTTGAACTCATAATATACAAGAAATTAAATCTTTTAGCCTAGATGACTGGTGTGCTGTATGTAAATGCACGTCGAAAGGGGAAAAGTTAATTGATAGAAACTTATTCACTAATTATGATGCTACATAAATATAATATCAAATAGCATGTCTTATTCCAACTGGAAATACCTACACTAGAGAAACTTTAAAAAACTTTTTTGAGAAGTTTAGATTAAGAACTCACGTGAATTTTGCCCTTGTTATACAGGGTGGTCCAAAAGTCTCCCCCCTCCCCTCTTAACTTTTGAACGGTTTGAGATAAATTAATGAAACTTGGGGGATCTCTACCATGCAAAGGGAAGTTTGTTTTCATGCAATCACCCGCTAGGGGCAACCACCCACTTTGCCCTTAGGCCACCCAACTTCACAATTTCAAATTGGAGCGTATATTTTTGATAGCATATTTGGATTCTACGGTGAAAAATAATAAACTTTTACTTGAAACTATTTTTTCTATCTCCAATATTTTGTTCCCTATAGGGGGGCAAAGATAGCAAAATAAACCTTCCGAAATAGTAAAAAAAATAACACTTAGATCAAGTTTAAGATCAAGTTTAGATTAAGTTTAAGAACTATTTCACCTTAGTTGAAATACTTATTTACTACCCTTGATCGACCCACATAAAAAACGAAGATTAGAAGAAGGGACAAACCTAATTACTATATAAACACTTAGATCGTTATAAAATCTAAACGGTTTGAAATAAAGTCATGGAACTTGGGGGATCTGTACCATGTTAAGGGAAGTGTTTAATCATCCACTCGCGTACTAGGGGCAACCTCCATTTTGCCCCCAGGCGCTGAAATCTACGATTTTTACACCTTTGCCCCCCTATAGGGGGCAAAATATTAGAGGTAGAAAAAAAAGTTTGAAGTAAAATATTTTTATTTTTTTGCCGTAGAATCTAAATCTGCTATCAAAAATATACATTATAGGACAAAATTTTAAAGTTAGGTGGTCTGGGGGCAAAATGGGAGGTTGCCCCTACAGCGCGGTTGCATGAAAACAAACTTCCCTTTACATGGTACGGATCCCCTAAGTTTCATTAATTTATCTCTAACCGTTTAAATTTTACAACGTATTATCGGTAGGGTAATTTTGCTATCTTTGCCCACCTATAGGGGGCAAAATATTGGGAATATAAAAAAAAATGTCAAGTAAAAGTTTATTATTTTTCACTGTAGAATCCAAATATGCTATCAAAAATATACACTCCAATTTGAAATTTTGAAGTTGGGTGGCCTGGGGGCAAAGTGGGTGGTTGCCCCTAGCGGGTGATTGCATGAAAACAAACTTCCCTTTGCATGGTAGAGATCCCCCAAGTTTCATTAATTTATCTCAAACTTTTCAAAAGTTAAGAGGGGGGGGGAGACTTTTGGACCACCCTGTGTAACACAGTGTTGTTAAGTGATAGTGAGAGCTACTTTGACATGCCATTATATACATCTTGTTTACAATATTTATTCAACATGTATCAATGTACAAGGATTATTTTCTTCGTTAACTCCACTTAATTTATATTCAAAATTAATTTTTCATATTTATACCGAATGGGAGTGGCATTAGTAAGACGCAAAAAAGCTTTATTGTAATTTAATTAAACGTTTAAATAATGATTTATTTTCAAGTAATCAAAATATATATTTATGATTCAAATTCGGTATTATAAATATATAATTATATAGTCATAAAGTAACAATTAATTTGACTCTTTAGCTCGATTTTGTTTTGAGGTTGCAAGCTATATATTTATACATATTTTCCTTTATACTTTGTATGTCTGATATTGATTACATAACATATTGTTATTTTGTTTGTTGTGTGCTCTTTGCATTAATATTTTTATCTTTTTTATTCTTATTCTCGGTATTCCTTATAATTTTGTTTATTTTACTACGTTTTTACTGGCTTGCTTTCTTGTTTGTTTGTTTGTGTGTCCAGTACAAATCTTGCAATCGATTTTTAACTAACTTCCCGAGTAGCTAAACATTTGAAACTTGTAGTATTCCTCAGAACACGATTACAATGCATTATTTTAATACTTTTAGCCATCTTTCAACAGAATTTAATTAGTTTTCAGCAAATTTTGCTGTATGGAAAGATAGTTCGGATCTTCTATCTTCATTTTGACGGGTTTTAAATTTATGATTTTTTTATTTTAGTACCTGGTATGGCTGCTAAAATTTTTAAGAATGATTATGTCAGGCCTTTTTGTTATGTAAAAACGAATTGTATTTTTAAGAGATAAACATTGAAAGACAGCGAAACAGGAAAAGTACATAAACAAGGAAATAAATTAATTGACGTGTGACAACCAGGTTTGTTTACGCTTGTGTTCTAGGTATCGGTTTATTTTTTCTGCATCTGTACTTCTTTACTTGTAGCGCTTTATTGTACTTTATTTTTCTTCTCTTACCGTCCCCTATACGGGGGCATATCGATGGCACGGTTTAGATTCGATGCTGGCGAGATCCGTTGTACAAAAATTTGTCCTTTTATAGGTTTAAGATCAGCTGTCTAGTTGGTTGTCATTTATATAAAGTAAATAAATTCGGAACTATTTTTTTTTCACTAACATTATATATAGCCTATATAGCAATAATAATTATATTATCAACACCACATATGATTCAACAGAAAATATAAATACGATGTATATAAAAAGTTACTCTTATTTATTGCCGCGTAAATAATATTCTAAGACTTCACCTACCTGTTTAATATATATACTGATTACATAACATATCTCGTTATTTGTTTTTAAATATTATAAGATTTTAATCCTTATTGATTTTTCTATTTGCGTGTTTGTTTATTATAGTTTTTATATTAAACTGGTTTTTATGTATAGACACGTAAAACTATTTTAGATGAATCAACCGCAGGATCACAGAGGCGAAGATTCTTAAGGTCCTTGGGTGTGAAGGTGGCATTGAGCCGTTACTAGGGAGGGTACGCACGCACTATGTTACGTAACCGTGAAATGCGCCTCTCAGGATTATTAACTCCTCGCCTTAACTAACAGGCGTCTTTAAGAAATGCTCTGATTGGTTCCTTAAACTCCAGCCATATTGTTTTTAACTAAACCAATCGAAAATAAATAAATATAATTTCGGTTACAACCGGTTTTTATTTGACAACTTTGGGACAAAATATATGCGACGTGCATTCTTTTTGTATATTTTCATTCATTGCCTTCGAGCTAACCAGAAGTTTTTGAGGTTTTTTAACCAGAGCCACTAAACTTATATAACTGCTTAGTTAGTTAGATTAGGTCATCGTCGAAATTATAAGCACCATTACTTAATTAATATTTACTTTAACCTAGAACATAGATATGTTTTAACTCTGGGACACAGAAGATCTTTCCTTAACGCAAAAAACGACATCAAAAATATGACGCTCTTAAATATCGTGCCAGGAAGTTAGAATATAATAGGAGGTAGATTGGTTTTCATTGTAGTTCTATATTTCGCCGGTAGAAGTTATACATTTTATATAAAATGATATCAGAGCTCCTAGCGGACCAAATGTTAATCAAAATGGATTAATGTTTCATAATTTCCCACCTTAAGATCCATCTACTATATCAATTAGACAAATGTATACTAGTTTTCTCTACTTCATGGAAAATTCATTGAAATGTGGATATGTGGATTTAATGTCCACAAACATATCTACGATTCAATGTTTTTCTATGAAATGGAGAAAATTAGTTTTTTTTTAAATGGAAATCACGGATTAAGTAAGTTGTGTGTTCTAAGAACTAATTGGAATTTAACTCATAAAATTGAACTCGCCTAGTTTATAAAAAAATGTGCAGTGCATTCCCCGGTACTTTTTTACTTTAGCTTTAGCACTCCCCTATATCCCTTTGTGTTAATAGTTATTAAGACAAAGGAACATTATACAGAGTAGCATATATTCCTTAGTCTAAATTAGTTTTAAGACGAAGGGATATTTATTCCAATGTACCTTGGGACAAAGGAATACCACACTTGTGTATATAATTGTGATCATATCCCTTAGTCTAATTAACTATTAAGATAAAGGAATACTAAATATAAAACTGCCCCAGGAATCTCAATTTCTTGGGGAGTCAATCACACAAACCTTTGAGACTTTTGTATGGTAAACTATTGTTTAGAACCAAGGGGGTGCTAAAGTGAAAAAAGTGCACATTCCCCTTTATAACATTTTTGCTGACAGCAAAAATGGGTTAATGACGTCCCAAATTTATGATTTTCTGGGTGGCACAACTTCATGTAAGGACGTAAGGATTGATTTTTTTTTTTTTTACTAAGTTTCAACTACCTAGCTTAAACACATTGGGACTTATGCGTGACATAGTTATAGACAGATTGTTCACACAGACAGACAGACATCTAGCTAAAAACCAATCAAATGGTCTTAAAAACACCCAAAACAATGGAATTAATTCTGTTGAAATCTTGTTTTTGGATTTATTGGACGAAAACAATACTTTTCCTTTTTGGTAAGGAAAAAAGTATAAAGGGAGAAAGTCTAACAAAAGCTTATCATGGAGGAATGGTAGTTTTAGTGATAAGAGACCTAATTTTCTTTCTATTCTATATTTTTATCATTCCTTCTATTATTATTATCGTTATTATAGTCCAGGAGATAGCGTGCAAAAAAGTGTCTGACTAACATCAAGCTAGAATTTTGATTATAAGTTATTCTTTTAGTGCCTTTCAAGAATATTTAGTCGGCTAAGTTTGTCTACAGGACATAGCTTTGCAATAGATATTTGAAAAAAAAAAAAAAAAAAAAATGGTTAAGAGCGGCCATGCCCCGTCAACTATGGTGGACAATGTGATTTTCATGATTCTGAGTATAAAAATTAGTTAGTAGACCAAAAATTAAGTTGATGTTAATTTGTCACTTGATAGTTAACTACTTTCATTCGGAGTAATATTTGAATAACTTACCTATCAAGGGACGAACTAACATCAACTTAATTTAAGGTCTACTAACTAATTTCATACTCTGGATAATGAAAATCACATTCTCCACCATAATTGGCGGGACATGGCCGCTCTTAACCATTTTTTTTTTTTTTTTTTTTTTCAAATGGCTAATCCCAACCGTGGACATATTCTTAAAAGGCACTTAAAGATTAACTTGTGCACTAAATTTCAGCCTGATGTTATAGTCAGACACTTTTTTGCACGCTATCTCCTGGACTATTATAATAGTACAGGTTTTAGTATAAATACTGTGCCCGGTATGACTGAAACTGGAATTTTAGTTTGACATTAAATTGATTTAAATGTAACATTTTATAGCTTAAACCCCGGCGATAAACAAATCAAATAATCAACTAATTTTACGTAATATAATGAATCTGAACGGTTAGTTTATTCTGAAGTATATAAACGAGCGAATCCGTGCTTGTATCAAGTTAAAAAGCAATAAATAAATGTAGGTATAGGAATTCTTTTTGTAGTCCTAATTTAATTCAATGTATGTCGTATATACATAAGAATCTCCTGAAAAACGAATTGATTTATTCAACCTGCTATATTTCTCTAGAAAAACCCATTTTTGTTTTGTTGACATTTAAAATCTCTTGACATTTAACTTAAAATAAAAATTTGTTATTGACCTTCACTAATTAAAAAATTTAATTGATTTCCTCTAATTAGATATTTTCTTGGAATAACGGCTGTTTGTTTCTTTTATATCTCTCTACGCAACTTTATGATTACAATTAATCTCAAATATTGTATTTGATTGACTAAAAAATAGTTAGATTTCGTCTAATTGGATATTTTCTCGGAACAACGGCTGTATGTGTTGTTTTTTTTGCTTGATCCTTCTCTATCTCTACGCAACTTATGATAATATACAATAATTCTATCATGTCATCAGCTTGTTATTGAATGATAATAATGATGTAATGAAAATAATATCAGATTTTAGACGATTAGAGATTTAGTTTTTTTGTTTTTTTTAGCCCATATCCGTGTTTCTTTTAATTTATTTATCTTGTATTTAATTTAAAATGTTATTTACAGTAGTCTCGATAATCCGAGTTGGATTGGACCTTCACTAAGTCAGATTACCAATAAACTCGGATTATTGGAAATTTACGAACAATTTGAATTTGAAATTCTATTTTTTTGCCATTTATTGAAAAATAATAATTAAATTAATATTTTATTTTCATTAGATTTTCAAATAATTTAATCTTAATCTGTTTCTAATGACCCACTCCACACCTGAATCCCGTGCAATTGTTTTCAGTGATACAACTTTATCTATACGCAACAAAGCATCTATTTTCACAGCTAAAGCAAGTTTTGTTTTTTTTCGTTTACTCATTATAAAAATGTTATGCGATGCTTTCGGTTTAAGATCTTTAATTAATTTTCTATTTAAAATTTTCATATTTAAAATTTAATTTACCTTTTCGTTATTACCGATAAAATACATCGTGACCTCCCGGGGTATCGAACCAGGATTGAACCCCCTCCTCAAACCCCTTCCTTTGTTAACAATTTCATATATTTAAATTTCTGCTTTTAGTAGAAATATGCAAAATGGGCCGTCTGCTGGGCCATAGAAAAAATAATAATAGAAATTTGAACCAATGTGGCGGATAATTTATGTCACTCAAAAAAAAAACAACGGGTACGGGGTACCTCGGAACTTTTCCTCACTTTGGAGGCCACTGAAGTGGCCTCTCCTACTGGAGGAAGCAGCATTGGGCATGGTCAGTACTTGGATGGGTGACCGTGCACGCAATTTAGTCAAAAAACACATTTTTCTTGTCCCCCCCCCCCCCCCCCTCTCCTCTTATTCTTTCTTCACAATACAACGAAACCCTTTCTATGTGAGACTTCACGCACAACCATCTTATTTTATCTTGGTTTAGTTGAATTTAGATCGGCTCACAACATTGTTAATGGTATTAATACAGGGTGTCCAGCAGCCTTGAATTCCTTGAACTCCTGGAATTATGCTTAAATTTTTAGGATGCTTGAAAAAACCTTGAAATATGCTTGAGTTTTGAAAAAATCTGGAATTTTAAAGACCCTAGGTTGTCTAGAAGTACCAATACATTTTAATTTTTTTATTATCCGAACCACCCTAAACAACATTATAATAATCGATGCGCTACTGTATATTGTATTTCACTTCTCTGGGGTACTACTCCTGTGATTAGGTTGAATTAATACTATTATATATTATAGTAGGCTGCGGAGGGTTTATTTGGAATGAAAGTCCTTCGAGTGATATTTATTTTTATTTCATCACAGCTTAGTGATCACTGAAGAAGCTCAGGTTCCTATGGTGAAAGCTTTGATGGAGTCAAAATATATAGTCGGAGGACTTTCATTCCAAATAAATAGTCCAAAAAATAAAATCTCTTCAATTATAAAAGTAATATATATTTATTTTGCTTACTATTTTACTTCGTTTTTATTAGCTTGCATTCTTGTTTGTTTGTTTGTTTGTTTGTTTGTCCGGTACAAATCTGGCAATCGATTTCTAACTAACTTCCCGAATAAGCTAGACATTTGAAACTTTTAGCATAGCTCAGAACACGATGACAATGCATTATTTTAATACTTTTAGCCATCTTTCAGCAGAATTTAATTAGTTTTCAGCAAATTTTGCTGTGCGGAAAGTTAGTTCGGAAAAAATCCGCAAGTTATTTTATTTGTTTTGCCATATCCAATATTTACGCAATCTTCATTTTGACGGGTCTCAAATTTGTGATAGATAAACATTGAATGACAGCAAAACAGGAAATATCGATTATATTATTTCAAATATATCGATGGCACGCTTAGATTTGGTGTTGGGGAGATCCGTTGTACAAAGATTTATCCTTTTATAGGTTTAAGATCAGCTCTCTGAATGGTTGTCATTTATGTGAAGTAAATAAATTCGAAACTATTTTTTTTTTCACTAACATTATATATTATATAACAATAATATTATCAACATTACATACGATTCAACAGAAAATTTAAAAACGTAGTATATAAAAAGTTCTTTTTATCTTAGTAAGTAATTTTTATCTTAAGTTATTTTATTAATAACTAATATTAATAAACTCATCATTGAATTTTATAAAATTGAGCCTTGAAAACCTTTCAACCAAATGCTTGAATTTTACATTTTAATATTGCTGGATACTGGACACCCTGTAATATCATTTACAGAGTTAGTTGAGGAATTATGAATGAGCTATACAACGAAATGTACTAAGCTGTTAGTAAAGTATTTTCTAAAGTATTTTTCTTAATTATTTGCATAATAACTTTAATAGAACGAAATAATTCTACGAAAATACAATCAGTGTACTAGGTTAAGCTATAAAAACGAAGTAGAGAGCCTGTCTTATTGATTTCAGAGAGAAAAATGTTACATAAGATAATTTGTTTTTCCACAGCTATATATCTATTATTAGCTTAAATATTTATTGTTCTAACATGTTTTCTTCATCTAAATCTATATTCAATGATATACCCTTGAATATTATAGCGCCATGTCGATAAATTTATTGAATACGTCGCCATAATATCAATTATATTCACGTTAAGATTAATATCAGATAGTTATTATTAATTGTTTTATGATTCATTGTCAGTATTAATATATAATATATTCAAGGAATATCCAATGACCCAAGATTTAGTTATAGATATAATAATCCTGTTGTGTTACATACAATTTTATTAGGCTTCATATGACTTATTTATTCGTATCCTATAAGTTCGTATAAAAATGCTTTGTAGTCTTACGGCTTGCAGATTAATTGCTTATAATTTTTTTTTCTGTTAATCCCTTAATTTTCTAATTATTCTTTTTCATTAAGGGCTCTAGGGATGATTTATTTAATTGTTTCCCCCCCCCCCCCCTCCTTTTTTATGTCAAAATAGTTTGGATTTTTTACATGAATTAAAGTATCAATTCAGCATAAGTTAAAGAGCGCAGACGCTTGAAATTTATCTGCTGCTGCTATCTGCCGGCTAATTTTGACAAACCATCTAAATTTCATAAAAATCAAGTACATTAAGATGAGTACTTTTGAAGATATAGGAGTAAATAAATGTATGATTTTGCTCAAGTGGAAGAGAAACAAATGGGCGCAGAAGGTAAAAACTTATATGGGACCACAATTAGACCAACAATGGGCTAATTGTGACCTACCAGCTAAATTTTGTTAAAATCGGACGTGTTGTTTTTAAGATATGTTGGGTTCGCAAAAATTGAGTGACAGACAGACACGAGACCAAAAATATTCCTTGATGTCTGAAACGGATTTCTGTTATGGAATTTTTGAAATCTGAGACATAACATATTTTTGTCCTTCAGAACATTAACATAGCTTCCGTTACTTTCGAGCACCTCTAAAGCAAAACTTTTTTATTTTTTATTTTAAAACAATATAATCTGTTACTATGAGTAAAGCCTTGTCCACACTAGTAGACATGTTGCGCGCTTTTGGTCTCAGAGACAATGTCTAGCGATTTGTCTATAGACATCGGCTAGACATCGGCTGAGACAAACGGCGTCTACGGTCTCGTTGCTAGACCAAAATCGCATGTCTATGGTTTTCCATTCTAAATGGTAGACATGGTGCAACGTTAGGCATGTTGCGCAACGTGTCTACAAGTGTGGACGCTAGACCTAGACCATAGACGGTCTCAGAAGATGTCTATAGACAAGTTGCGAGACATTTCTGTAGACGGTCTATGAGACCGTCTACAGAAATGTCTCGCAACGTGTCTACTGGTGTGGACTAGGCTTAATAGTTACTCTGTACTTAAATTATTACTTTGGTTAAATGTTTATTGCTTGTAAAAGAATGTTGCTTACCTTTTGCTGTGTAAATATAGGAGTTTTAAATTAATACCACTCTTATTTTATCAGATAAAGGTCTGATTGTCTGATGATGCCCAGGTATGGGCGAAAATTTGCTTTGATCGTATCGTTTTTTTAAAAAAAAAAAAAAAAATAGAAAAGTTTTTTTCATTGATCATACCTAGATCCCTATAGCTGGCCACACACGAGCGGATTTTTCCAACGGACCACGGACTTTTCCAACGGATTTGGGGAAATCCGCGGACCCGGTATGTGCGTTAGTGGAGAAACAACCGACCGGACCTTGTCGGCGGACATGAGATCCGCGGACCCCGTCCGCCGTTGTCAACACACACGCACGGACCAAAGTTTATTATTTGTACGCGGATTTAGCTCTTTATCATTTTACTATTTCTCACCCAAATAATGTTTCATTCCATATCCGTTCATTTCCATATTCGTTTCATTTCTAATTAAATTCATTTCATCTTTTCAATTAAATTCTACAGTTTAAATTAAATTCTTCAGTTTAAATTAAATTATTATTACTATTAATTAATTAAATTATATTTAATTCATTAAAATAAAATAAAAAATATGTATATTAAATAAATTAATATTTAAATAATATTAGATATTAATTATTAATTATTAAATAGTAAACATAAAATATTTATATTAAAATTTATATTTAAATTAAAATTATCATTTATTTAAATAAATAAATTTATATATATATATATATATATATATATATATATATATATATATATATATATATTTATATATATATATATATATATATATATATATATATATATATATATATTTATATATATATATATATATATATATATATATATATATATATATATATATATATGTATTTATATATATATATTTATATATACACTAAAACTTGCCTAAGCTTGAAGGCCTCGGTTCCAGAAAAAAAAATCCACCTTAGCAGGTTTCCAGCTTATACAGGGTGTTTTACTTAGAAAAAAAAACGTTCCGAGAAAGTTTCTAACTTTGCAAGTTTCCAGTTTACACGTGTTCCAGCTTAGACAAGTTTTACTGTATATATATATATATATATAGGATATATTAAATAATATATATAAATATATTATATACAGTAAAACTTGCCTAAGCTGGAAGGCCTCGGTTCCAGAAAAAAAAATCCACCTTAGCAGGTTTCCAGCTTATACAGGGTGTTTTACTTAGAAAAAAAAACCGTTCCGAGAAAGTTTTTAACTTTGCAGGTTTCCAGCTTACACGTGTTCCAGCTTAGACAAGTTTTACTGTATATATATATATAGGATATATTAAATAATATATCCTATATGTATATATACTTAGAAAAAAACGTTCCGAGAAAAAGTTTCTACCTTAGCAGGTTTCCAGCTTACACGTGTTCCAGCTTAGACAAGTTTTACTATATATATATATATATATATAGGATATATTAAATAATATATCCTATATGTATATATACTTAGAAAAAAAAACGTTCCGAGAAAAAGTTTCTACCTTAGCAGGTTTCCAGCTTAGACAAGTTTTACTATATATATATGATGTATAATGTGTATATATATGATATTAAATTATTAGAATTGACCGCACAGTCGTACACAGTGAGACACAGCCGCTAGTTTGAGATCCCGGTCCGTCGTCCGTTAAACAGGTCTGTCGAGCATGCTGGACAGACCTGGGTCCGCGGACCAACAAGGAAAAATCCGCGGATTTGCCCCACACACGAGCGAACCGTGTCCGCGGACCGAGTTGACGGACTAGATCCGACGGACGGGGTTTGCACGTTAGTGGGGGAACGACAGACCTGAGATCCGCGGACCAGGTCCGTCAAAAAATCCGCTCGTGTGTGGCCAGCTTATAAGAAAAATAATTATTGCTTTTAGTTGATATTTGAAGACCATTTTAGATAGAAGAGTGTCTTTAGTCTCGTGTACTCTGATTTCCTTTTCAGGATCCGCAGACAGAACCGAAGGCCCTTTTAATATTCCTGCGTTTGTCTGTCTGTTTGGAGGTCCTTATCACACCTGTATCTCAGAATATACCCAACACGAACATTCATAACTATGTTGTTACCTTATGTGTAATCCGAACACAGGAAAATTATAGGGATGCCCTCAAAAACAAGGGTGTCGCCAATTTTTAAACGGAAGTACATTATATTGGGTGTTAAGTGAAAGGAAAGGATGCCCTGAGTGCTCATATACAAGAACATATAATATTCTGTTTCGTTTTTTGTCCCCAATCTTAATTGCTTCGCACGTGTCCTTAAGAAATGCGTCTCATTTTTAGGGTTTCGTAGACCCTTCTCGAAACCTTTATATGCTTAATTTAACATGAATGCTTAATAATCTACGAAACCCTAAAAAGTAGTTAGATATAAGTACATCCCTGTGATTTTTGGTGCCAGAGGCACGAGTCCGACGAGTCAAGGGATAGGAGAACTATGATAAAGCGTGCCTATGAACATAAGCGATCATCCTTATTTATAAATGCACGCTGTTTCACTGGCAAATGTACACAGCCTTCCAGCTACTGCAAAACTAGTTACTTGCTACTAGCATGTGTATTTCCGCATTCATAGAGTGTAGTATGTTACTGACAACCTCACTTTAATCAGTTAATAAAATCAGTTAATACTTTAATTAGTTAATTCTTTAATAACTCACAGAGTTTCATTGCAGCATTATGTTGTATTATACATAAAGATGGTTCTAGATTGGAAAAAAACTAGAGGCAGGTTAAAAATGGGAGTTTTGGTACCTACGAGTATATATTAATCCAAAAAGAAAAAGCAGAGATATTACTTCATTATAATAATGTCAATATATCAAGGTGAGATTTTGATTCAAATCGGTAGGTCGGTCATACAGAATGTTGCTTAATGATTCAACAAGCGGTGCTTTTAACAAATTTTATGAATAAACGTTCCTTCTCGCACATTGCTGAGATTAGGTGGGAACGACTCAGGCACAAGCGTAGGCCCGATGTGTCTTTCATACAAACTAATTGTTTTATTTTGCTTTTAAGCTTACCGAAGGTAACAGAATGCTATGTGATCGATTTTTTATGTCTCCGATTTCAAAAAATTCCAAGACAGAAATCAGTTTCAGACATCAGGGAACATTTTTGGTTCCGTGTCTGTCTGTCGGTCTGTCGCTCAATTTTTGCGAGCCAACATATCTTAAAAACTACTTACCCGATTTTAATGAAATTTGGATGGCAGGACTTAATTAGCCTATTGTTGGACCCATATAAGTTTCAACCTTATGCGCCCATTTGTTTCTCTTCCACTTACCCACAAACATATATTTATTTACACCTATATCATCGAAAGTACTCATTTGAGTATTATGAAATTCGGATGGTTTTTAGGGTTTTGTAGATTCTTCTCAAAACCCTTATGCCGAGGGTGATGTGTCCGTCTGTCCGTCGCTCTTTGGTTCATAGGGCCCGAACCGTTTAAGCTATAGAGCTGAAATTTGAAATACTGGTGTAACTTTTTGACCCAACCACAGGAAAAATATACAGAAGTTCAAAATTAAATATGCGCATGCGCAATTCGCAAAAATGTTGTAAACTCAAAAATTTATATTTTTTTAAATTTTTGAGTGGGGTATCAAATGAAAGCTGCTGAAGAGTAGGACGCAAATATATATATGCTTTTGTAAATTTTGCATTCCTTATTGGGTAAAAAAATCAAAATATACCCAAAAAAAATTTCCCCCCCCCCAACCACTATACTTCGGCTGGTCCTAAAATTTCGAAATAATTCATGCTAATGCCTTATTGTGGGGCGATGAAAATTCCGGGAGTTCATCCCAAATTTTAAGAAATTGCAAATTTTGGGCGAAAAAATTTGGAGTGCGCCAAAAATTTTATTTTTTTAAAATTTTGAGTTGGGTATCAAATGAAAGCTGCTGAAGAGTAAGACGCAAAGATATATATACATTTTTAAATTTTGCATCCCTTATTGGGTAAAAAAATCAAAATATACCCAAAAAAAATGTTCCCCCCCCCAACCACTATACTTCGGCTGGTCCTAAAATTTCGAAATAATTCATGCTAATGCCTTATTGTGGGGCGATGAAAATTCCGGGAGTTCATCCCAAATTTTAAAAAATTGCCAATTTTGGGCGCGAAAATTTGAAGTGCGCCCAAAATTTTATTTTTTTAAAATTTTGAGTTGGGTATCATATGAAAGCTGGTGGAGAGTAGGATTCAAATATATATTTGCTTTTTTAAATTTTTCATTCTTTATTAATTTTATAAGTCAAAATATACCCCAAAAATTTCCCCCCTCCCCAATCACTATATAACGGGTGGTCCTAAAATTTCGAAATAATTCATGGTTATACCTTATGGTGAAGCGATGGAAACGGTTTGAAAAAATGAATTTTTCTAGTCGTTATTACCGATGAAAAACATTGTGACCCCCCGGGGGATCGAACCCGGACCCTTGAGATCGAAGAATAAAATCATAATTACATAACGGGCATGCTTAATCTTCTACAAAACCCTAAAAAGTACTTGGACGCAAGTACTTCCCTGTGATTTTTCGAAAGTTGACAGCAGATAGCCCCAGATTTATTTCAATCGTTTGCCGCTCTTTTAATTTGAAAGATCGATTTTTACATGTTGTTTTTTGCGAGACTGAAATTTATTTTTTCACCCAGCCCTAAAACATAATATCCATGTTAAAGAGAATCTTTTTGGACTCTCTTTTCTGGACCAAACTTTCAGACCCACTTAATAAAACCATGAACACAAACGAAGTTTTTTATTCTATACCTAACCCCGAAGTTATTATTATTCTTCTAAGAATTATTCTACCCTAACCACGAAGTTATTATTATTCTTCTAAGAATTATTCTACCCTAACCTAAACTAATAGTTTAGTTGGAAACCAAACATCTATGGTTGAATCTTTTATTTCCAACGAAAGAAAAATAATTTACTAATTTTTACTGATAATTGAAGAAAGACACCCTTCAATTATTATCACTCGAAGTTGAACTCCTTGGTTGAAAAGTTGAAATTCTGAAGGACCTTGTACACTTCCTTTTATTTTTTTGTTTCTAGATTGTTTATTTATTTTCTGTCAAAAGAGCAATTAATTATTGCTTATAAAATACATATTATACGTTTTTATTCACTATAAAAGATTATAAATATAATCAATATTTTGATAGTCTTAATTCAAATTATAAAACAATAATTTAAAAATAATATGATTTAAATTTTTTAAACTATCAAAAGGAGATAAAATATTAAATAAAGTATATGCTTATTCTTTGTAATTGAAAGATTATTATTAATTTATTTTTACGTTAATATTAGTTGTAGATTACATTTTTTTTACTTTCTTATATAAAGAGAAAGTATTGTGATATCGCGAAAATACGATTCTGAGATTTTGATGGATTTACACGTTTTGAGAGTCCAAAAAATGTTTTTTTAAAAAAAAAAAAAATAAAAATAAATAAATAAATCTGTGCACCGCGTTGAGCCTTAACAACTGGACCGAATTTGACGAACTCTGGCATTGGCATACATGTTCAGAAAAATGATTCCGCGAGGAAAAATCGAGAGATGATTTTTAGCTCCAAATTTTGGGACGCTACTCCCCAAAAACTGAAAAAAAGCGGCAAAAAATTATTTCTCGGAAACGTTTCCGACGATTTTGAATAAAAAATTCTAAAATATTGTCAATTTAAATGCGAAACTAAGGATATAAGCCGTTTTCTCGGGAATAGTTCCTGAGAAAATAGCTTTAAACGCGGTTCGATTCCCCGCCAAGGAGAAGGTATTTTTTATAATAAATTTTGATGAAATGTTCATAATAATTAAATGTACCTACGAAAACACGAAAACTAATAAATGGAAAACACTGGAACTATGTAAGTGTATAATATTATGAACTCGTATATGAGAAAGTTTGTCTGAGTTGTCTCAGACCGATTTGTCCTTATTGTTGAGTTTTTCGTGTTAGCTGTTTTCTAATTAGGTATAACTATTAGAATTAGTTTTGATGCTAAACAAAAATGTAATTTTCTTATATTTGCGTATTTTTACCTCCTGTAAAAAGGTTTTTTACATTATAATTCTTAAAAATTATTGTTTATTTCAAGAAATAAACAATAATATAGATAAACACTAAAATATAGAAGAAAAGACAAATCTAAAACACGTAATTTATTGATCGTCATAAGTTGTTTATAATACGCTGTTTGACTGCGAAGAAGTAATTGTAGGGTTTCTCTTGTTCCATTAACTTTGGGTCCAGAGCGTTTAGCTATTTATAGAAAGTAGAACACTTCCACTACTGTACATCTCTTTTAACTCTCTTAAAACAGTTTTACTGTCAAGTAATAATAACAGTTGTCATAAAATCAATATATATATATATATATATATATATATATATATATATATATATATATATATATATATATATATATATATATACATTGTGTATGTGTGTTCTAATTGATCCTCTTCCAGAAATCGAATCGAGCTGAAACTTAAACAATATATAAATTAAAAAATTAATTATTTAATTAAAAATAAATTATAAAAATTATTTATTAAAATTAAAACCAAAAAATTAGGAAAAAAAAAATATTTCATTTTTACTTAAATTTTATTTTTTCAAATTAAAATGGATTAATACCAATATTTACTCACAAATATTTCAATTACAAAATGCATAAATATAAAAGATGTGTATAATAAAAACTTTGTTTTTATAGGCTGATATTATTTATTGATAAATATCTTTATAATCCATCAAAGTAAGACGGAGTGGGTCAATTTATTAGTTAAAAAACATCCAATGCATAACATTCAATGCAAACCAATTTCGACCTTATTCGTTGGTCCTTGTCAGTTCTCGGATTGTTAACTACGATGTTAAATATTTCCTTTAAGTATTTTCACTCAATATTTACTTTGAGTAGTTCCACGACATCTTAATGGAATTAAATAATGTTTTCACTGGCGTATTATGTTTACTGAATGTGCACATTTATCATATAATAATATGATACAACAAAATAAACATTTGAGTTATACAAACTTAAGAGCCGGCGTAGCTGTGTGAATTTAAATTACTTACCACGTTTCGGCCATCACTGAATCAATGGCAGTACGAGGTCGTGGGTTCGGACCTAAAATTTAAAAATATGGTCTAATTTATGTGCGGTTTGTCCTACCCGTCTAGTACTAGCAGGTATACTATAGCACCTTACTACTATACTAACTTAATTGCTTTACAATTATTACTCTTATAACAATTCAAAAAAGGCTGACAATTTCACAGAGCTGGAGAGTTGAATAACTTAGGATATCCTTCGTTTACATCCTGATTGGAACATTTCTCACATTTCCAGGACGGGATGTATCGGCTAATTTATGTTCTTACCAAGGTTATTAACAGTGTGGAACATTTCTCGCCTCATATATTTCTATTTAGATGAAAATAAACATCTTTATTCACTCAACCGTAACAATCCTTAATGTACTGAAAACAAACAATTCACTAGTATAATCTTAATGTTAACTTTCTCTTAGTAGAATTTTTTTTAATCATGTTTTGATATTTTTCGCCATTTCATTACACTACTTTGTTCCAATTCAAATATTTATTATGTTTCAACACAAATTGAATACAATTTATGGATCTAAATTGTCCATGGAAACCTTGATTTAATACGGACTGATTACGATTTAGATCCAAGTGCTATAAACTAAATTCTGGGATCGTAACTGGATCGAGTTTTATGGAAACACCTGATATCGATCCTGACATGCGCAGAATGAGTGTGAGTGCCCCTAGCGGGTTTTTTTTGTGAAACTAGTCAAATCTGTCAAAACACCATACTACTAAAGCCGTGTCCAGACTGCCGAACCGAACAGAGGAAGCGAGCCGAACATTGGTCTCTGCGCATGCCCAGTTTAAAGTGCGCCTGCGCATCTCAGATTGAGCATGCGCAGAGACCCATTTTCGGCTCGTTTCCTCTGTTCGGTTCGGCAGTCTGGACACGCCTTTAACCAAAAACATAACCTTTTATTTGTCATTTTTAGTTTTGTTAAAAAAAAAAAAAAAAAAAAACCAACTTGGTTATAAATGATGAAAGTTGTAAAAGAATGTTATTGAAGCGAGCGTAGCGAGCTTCCTACATTTAACGAAATATGCTCCGTGTCTGTCTGTCTGTCTGTCTGTCTGTCAGTAACGTTCACGCGTGTGACGATAACTTGAGTAAAAGTAGACCGATTTGGTTGAAATGTTGTATACATGTTCCTTTTACTAATACTCAGGCTAAGTTCGTTGGACAGCGTGATCCGTCCAAGAGTTCGCGCGCAACGCTCGCGTAAACGAGAGGTTCAAAAATTAAATTGGAATTTCAGGACGGGAAAAGATTCTATCATCATCTATTCGATGAGACGAACATTTTTTTCAAATTACATTTTTTAGTAAAACCAATAGCGACACCGCTATGAATTAATAAAGATCGCTAAAACTATTAAAGCGGACCTAAACGATTAAAATAGAGAAAACAACCTTTTTACCGATATCTTACGTTCTAACGTAACGATTTTAATAAAACTTCATAGACACCATCTGATGCACAATTGAAACAGGCATGCAAAATTTCAATTTGATACATGCAGTAGTTTGTTTGTAGCAAAGAGATACAAATTATAAATATTGAAATAGAGATGTGTACGGTTAGAGGAATAGTAAGAATGCGGGGTGGTTCCCTTACTACTAGCCGCTGTACTACTACCAGACCCATTATCTATCAACTAATCATGATTCACGATAATCTATTTTTTCAATATTCAATACATATTTATTACTATACGCTCGCTTCAATGATAGAGCCACGCGATGCCTAGTTATTATTGATTGGTATATTGTAAACGTATTAGTGGTATTGCATTTGGATTCAATACTACTCATGGAAACACCTAACCTGTTAAATCCCAAAGCAGGATTCAATCCGTATTGAAACATAGTAATTCTTGACTGTATCAACTTTTATTATAAGTTTAGGTTCCTTTAAAGCTTTATATAATTATTATTTTACATTGATATAACAATTATTTGGATAGTTTATGTTTAGATGGAAAGTGCTAAATTAGTTCTAACCGGTTATTATCGACTTTTTAGTTAGACAAGCCGTTGTTTTGTGTAGGAAGTGTAAAGTCTTTGCTAAGTTTAGACGGCTTCATATGTTATAAAAACCAGTTATTTTAAGACCCGAGAAATCTTAATGTGTAGAGTGTAGGTGTCTGGTAGAGTTCCCTGCGACGTCGCTGTTTCTCCATCCAAGTTGTTTGCAGTTTGCATCTCGGTTCTCTTCGGGCAGTCAGAAAGAGCAAATGTATTTATTTATTTTTTTTTTTCTTTTCTTTTTTATGGCTGATACAAACCGGGTGCATTGACTGCCCTGCACATCTTGTAACAGGATATAAATTATTTAGGAAGTGGTAAAAAAAGAGATTACTATATAAACTGCAGCCAAACAGGGTCCTCCGGTCCTGTAATTTACAAAAAGGTTTTAGGCAACCACTACGTTCTTTAAGTTGGATTCACAGCTAGCGTATCTCAGCGTGTATCGGGCTATATAGACTAGGACTAGGCATCGCTTGGCTCTATCTTTGAAACGAGCGAGTTTAGTAATAAATATGTATTGAATGTTGAGAAAATAGATATAATCATTATTTTCTTTTAGAGAGTCTAGTAGTGAGAGAGCCACCCTGCATTCTTACTATTCCCCTAACCACACATCTCCTTTTCAACTATTATAAAATGTATCACTTCCCTAAACAAAAACTTCTTCTTGTATCAAATTGAAATTTTACATGTCTGTTTCAATTTTACTTTAGACGATATGATTGAAGTTTCATTATAATTGTTACGTTAGAACGTAAGATATTGGATATTGGTAAAAACGTTGTTTTCTTTATTTTAAACGTTTAGGTCCGCTTTGATAAATGTAGGTAGCTATCTTTCTCACTTCACAGCTGTGTCGGTGGTTTGTTTTACTAAAAAAAAAGTATTTTTAAAAGTTGTTTGTCTCATTAAATAGATGAAATTAGGATTTTTCCCCGTCCTAAAATTCCAATTTTAAATTTGAAGCTTATGCTTGCGCACGCTACGCAAGCGTAGCGCGTGAACGCTTTGGCGGATAACGTTGTCCAACGAACTCAGCCTGATAATTGGTAAAATAAACATTTCAATTTTTAAGTTTTTGGTAGTTTTCATACTACGGAAAGTTAAATTTTAATTTAAATCAAATTATAATTATTATTAACTACGGGAAACAGACAGTGAAAAATACACTTCAGCGCCGGGATTTGAACCACGGGCCTCTATATATTTCTTCTATATAGCCTCTATATTTCCGTAGTATGAAAACTACCAAAAACTTAAAAATTAAATTTCAAATTGATTGTACAAGGTACAGGTACTAATTGAGTACTTTATAATTATAAGCGTTAATTCTTGGTTTAGTTCTAATGTCATAAATATTGACTGTCTAAATGTATATGAATATTGAAAGCTTGGATTCGGGACTAGTTATCGATTACGGTAGTGAAAAATCATTCTCCTGCGTAGCTTAGATGGAAGAGCGCTATACTGGAAATATAGAGGCCCGTGGTTCAAATCCCGGCGCTGGAGTGTATTTTTCACTGTCTGTTTCCCGTAGTTAATAATAATTATAATTTGATTTAAAATAAACATTTCTATCAAATTTCAACTAACTTGGTTATCTTTTACTTAAGTTATCGTCATTTCGTGACGCTTGGTATTTGACGGTAATTTTGTGACGCTCGTTTTTTTCGGCTTCACTCCCGCGGCTCCTGAACAACAGGCCCTCCTTATCAGCTGAGCTGATAAGGAACTTCGTTCTAAAAACAAAGGTACTTCATTCTTGACAATTTTGGAAAATTCATTGTGACGACACCCTGTACATTAATTAATTAGACTAAGTTTTTCAACTACATAGTGTAAGACCAACCAGGACTGATGCCCAGAGGCTCAAATTTCAACTCGAAAATGTTTGTTTTATACACCCCACGTGCACTCAATCCTTGGTATTACTGTAAGTATAAAATCAGCACGTTCTGTTTAGAATCAGAAAGAAAAAAAATACTTGAAAAGCTTTATACTTCTTCTTTGTAGATTATTATCATGCTCTGACCTAGACCGTCGCGTTAGATGACCCGTCAAAAAAATTAACTCAAAATAAAAACAAAGATAACAAAAAAGTTTTTTAAAAATCGTATATTACAGACTATCAAATCAATTAAAATTTAAAAACCAACACTTCCGCATCTTAAACAAGGGAAATCCGGCCGGCCTTGTTTTGTTAAAAAAAAAATACTATTCAAATGAAATTTTTATGACACTATTATATTTAGGCCTGAATGAAAATAATATTGAAAATTTGTTTCAATTATGATCTTTATGTGGGAGGTTATAACAATCGTATAAAAAAAATATAACAATTAATTTAATGTGTCAAGGTGAGTTTAACAATAAAATATAATTGATTTATTTTTATATTTATAGATTAATGAATTAAAACCCCCTTTGCAATGCATATTGAACATATAAAGAGATAATAAAATAATGCATCTATAGTGTATATTGTTTTCTGTATCATTCTGTCAATGTCACGATTGTTAATATGTCTAATCGTGTTCTAAGAAGTTCTAGGAAAACAAGGAAAGATAAGATAGTACTAAAATCCATTGGAGTGTTTTCCTCTACAGTAAAACACATTTACCTTATGATTTCATTAGTTAAGCTAAGAAAAATTAAAAATAAATTGACTGCCAATTAGTGTGGCACATAGCTTCCTCGCATTCTTTCACGTAGTTTTTTTATATTAGCTATCATTTTACAAGCCATTATTGTCTAATTTGTTTATTTGTTTCCCCCGTTTTTTTAATATGTTAAAATTGTTGATTTTTTACACGAATTAAAGTATCAATTTAGCAAAAGTTAATGAGCGAAGACGGTTAATTAAATTAATCTGGTGCATATCTACGGGCTACTTTTGACAAACTATCAAAATTTCATAAAAATTATATGAGTATAGTTTTGAAGATATAGGTGTAAATAATTGTATGTTTGTGTGCATGTGAAAGAGACACAAATGGGCGCAGAAAGTTAACACTTATATGGAACCAACAATGAGCTAATTATAACCTAGCATACAAATTTCATTAAAATCGGACGTGTAGTTTTTAAGATATGTTGGTACGCAAAAATTGAGCGACAGACCGACAGACAGACACGGAACCAAAAATATTCCCTGATGTCTGACACGGATATCTGTCTTGGAATCTTAAAAATCGGAGACACAAAATATTTAAGTTCTTCAGAACGATCACATAGCTTCCATTACCTTCGGTAAGCTCGGAAGCAAAATCAAAAAAAATATTGACAGATTTTAAAAACATGGGGAAAATTAAATAAATTTGATTAAAATAGGTTGTAACAGTACAAAATCATTAGGAGACATAAATTATACTTTCGTTTTTCAAAACGATTAAATAGATAAAATTCCGTTACCTTCGGTAAGCTTGAAAGCAAAATTCATAAAGTATTTGGGATACATTTTTTAATCAAATAAACAAAACTTATAATTGCAATATTTTGGAAAAATCACATTTATATGACTATATTTATACACATGTATAATCTAATACAATATATTTACACATGTATTTTAATTAATAATTACCATTACTTGACCAATAATCCGTGTAATAATTAAATTTTTTTGACAATATTCGTTAACAGATAACATAAGTTTTGATAACAATTTCTCTTAGCATTCATTTTTATCAGCTGGTTATAACACAAATATTTTTGTTTTAAGGTTTTTCATATCACTTATGTATATTTAATTTAATCATCTTTTATAATTTATCAGCTGTTTTTTTTTCTTGTTACTTTTTAAAATGTTATACTGAAATTTCTTTTTAAATTTTATAGTATTAAACAGCTGTTTTTTGTAAACATTCCTTCAACAAGAGATATGTTCCGAGTTGTTACTCCTAATTATTAATTGTTCTGCTGGTATCAGTTCTTTTCAACGGAATAGAACTGATACCAGGAGAACAATAATTACTACTGAGGGAGGACGTGTTAGCATAACTACGTAATTTCTGTAGAATCTTGGTCTAAATAATCGATATGTCGATAATCGTTCATATAAACTTTTCTTTTGTTTGTTTGAGGCCTGGAGTCAAAATCTTTAAAAGGCTAATTCACCCTGTTTCATACCCTATCAAGCTGAAACTTGCCACATAGACTCTTCACCAATACAAAAACATTCTTTTAAATTAATCAATTAATTAATTAACTATTCAAATTAAAATTAATATTATTTATAAATTATTATTAATTAATAAATTTAACAAAAAAAAATACTAATTTATAACTATCTACTAATTAATAATAAAAAAAAATTACCGATGACTCAGAAAACCAAAATGCATAATTATATAAAGGATTTATAATAAAAACTTGGTTTTTTATGGGTTAGTATTATTAATTTTAGAATCACATTTAGCTTTACATTATTTCTATATTGTTTTGATGTAGTAAATGTTTATTTTAAAATTATTAATAAATTGAATTCTATGACTTATAACTCCAGTATCTGTGACTATAGTCCTTACTAAAAAAAAAAAGATATATATAGTTTTATTCCTGTGTCTGTCTGTCTGTCCCTTTGTTAGTTCCAATAACTTTTGAATCAAAAGAGATGAAAACACGAAGCTTTGCAGTATTAAAGATCTTTTTGACAGGCACACAAGAAAAAAACATAACGATCTTAAAATTATTTGCCAAATTCAAATCTAAAATAACGAATAACATGTCAGGCGAAACAATTTTTTTAAATTTTTAGTGGGGTATCAAGAATAAGGTATTGACGAGTAGGTTACAAAAATATATAACACTTGTGGAAATTGTTTAATTTTCTTCGCTAAATTTGGTTTAAAAAAAAAAAACATTAAAAATTTGCTTTTTTCAATTTTTCACGTTCATTGTGATTTTTTTTTATCAGCAGTTCCGCTGCAGATTAATAAATGTATGCTTACAATACCAACGAAACCCTTCTTACATGAGACTTCAAGTACAACCATCTTATTTTAAATCAATTTAAAAACTAAAGAATGTAATATACATTTTTCTCTAGACTAGCATTGAAACTACCAATGCATTGTATATATTAATACATAATGTATTCATATTAAGTACCAGCAGCAGCAACTACCTAATAAATCACTTTAAGCATTTGTTTTATTTACTGAATTCCCACATCTAGAAGAACAAAGCTCTTAAGTTCATCAAACCCTTGAAATATACATAACTTTTTCTTATTCTTTTTGTTCTTCCTTTCTATATTTACTGGTCTAAATACATTGAACATTGAAAGTTAATTTTATTAACATTAAAATTTAACAAGAAAGAAAAACAAAATATTCATATGGTTTTATGAGCGTTGCATATTATTATGTTTTTGTAAGTTATTCTAAAAAATTTGTTTGTTATTGTTATTAAATAAAGTTTAATTACTGGTTGGATGTGATTATTTATGCTATACTGATAAATCATTTTCACATGTGGAGGTACAACAAACTAAAGTTCGTTTAGTAATTTCTTTTCTTACAGCCAGTCTAATTTCTTCCCGTAATTGTACTAAAACTCCTTGTTTTAGGATTTTCTCATACATGGAACCGCGTGGTTTCTCTTCTTAAATTATATTATAATGTTAATTCAATAATCTAGGCATCATCGTAGCGAGTGTAATTCAATAAATGTATGGAATACTAAGAAAATAGTTAATCATGATGAGTGGAGGAGTGATGGATCCACAATCGCCTTTCTGTTCATACCCCTTTCCACTGACTTAATATATATGTACATACATATAGTATATCAATCTAAAATGTTATGAAAATATTTGTATCTACGATTGATACGAAATATAAACATTGTACCTCTTGTTTAGATGCGTAGAAAATGATTCTTTGCGTGGTTGTATTCATTGCGCACGCGCGTTTCATAATTCCTCTTTTTTTCCGCCCTAGTGCGTTAAAAAAGAAGAATTCAACTCCTTAACCCTTAACGCACGATTAGCGAGTTTGTTTACGTTTAACAAAACTAATTTGCTGTTTGTTTATTTAAAGTAACTGTCTATATCGAGTTTTTAGTGAAAAACATTGAGTGATTTAAGTGATAATGACAAAAATGAGGAGAATAATACGCCTCCCGAAATAATTAATTCGGCACAAAATACAACTAAATGAATTAATGTCATCTTTATCAAAAGAGAAATACGAACTTACATACAGGAAGTTTATTTTTTTATTCTGTATTTATTATTAAAATCTAACAATCGTAGATAATGTACGGTACGCAACTCGTGCGAAAACGGCATTTTGCTTTGCTCGTGTGGTTTTACTATCCTCGCTATCGCTTGGGTGCAAACTCCACACTCGCATGCAAAATGCTACTTTCCGCACTAGACGCATAATGTACTATTATAATTGAAACGATATTTCTTTGAGAAGTAATCTGACTGCGGCGGCATTGTAAACTCTAATAAATATGTACGTTGCGTATTGAATAAATGATTTATATAATATACATGACTTAAAAAATGTTTATTGTGCTATTTCATTGATAATTAAATCAAGAGTAATAACAATTTTAGTGTTTTCTTTATGTTGGAACCAACAAATCCTTATTTCCATGAACATAGTGTATAAGTGGAGCAATTTGATTTAATATACGAGTAAAATTGAGTTACGTGCTTCTTCTAGGAACGATTTAAACTCTTAATTATATATGTATGACATGTATATAATTATATTATAATAATAATAATAATAATATGTTGGAGGGAACATAAAATCAACTGTTTCTAGAACTTAAGTTTCACTTCTAATGCACGAGAGTCTTAAACATTTTTTTTAAACGTTATCCTTTTTAAAGTATGTTATTATCTTAATGATTATACTCGAGGCGTAGAAACCATGTAAGTGCTTCCTTTTTACATTGATTGACACCTTTAATTTACATAATGATATTTTATTACATGCGGGGTTCCTGGATGCATTCTGCGAATATAAGTAACCCAATACCATAATGCTTCATCTGCTACAGTAATTGTTCTTTTAAATGCGCATTTTCATTAAGTTATCTTAATTGTTTATTTACTGCCTGGCTATTTAATTATTCTAGTGAATTATTATGGTGAAAATTTAAACAATGTTTAAAGTCCAGTAAATGAATTACTTTAAGGTGAATGATGATAAGTTATCTATAGACACTATTTATCATCCAAGCATTAAAAGCAAAATAGTCATTTTCAACAGCTGTATACATATTACATTGCTGTATTTTATGTATTCAGCAAAGATAAAATAGATAGCTGTGAGCAAACCATTTACTGTAGTTATAATTGATTAAAAACCAATTCACACTAGGTGATTTTGTCTTATGACTTACCGTGTGACTAAATCATACACATGGTTTTTTCTTTTATGTTTACACTTTTTGACGTGAGTCATATGATTTAACGGTAAAACTTTTATTTTAAATAAATAAAGCGAACAGAGGAAACGATCCGAGCATTGGTCTCTGCGCATGCCCAGTCTGAGATGCGCATGCCCAGTCTGAGATGTGCATGCCCAGTCTGAGATGCGCATGCCAAGTCTGAGACGCGCATGCCCATTCTGAGATGCGCAGGCGCACTTTAGACTGGGCATGCGCAGAGACCAATGCTCGGCTCGTTTCCTCTGTTCGGTTCGGCAGTCTGGACGAGGCTTTAAGGGAACAAAAACAACTTTGGAACCAAAACAAAAAAGTGAAGTATATTTTACAATAATTATGACCAAAGAGGTTAATAAAATGTTACACAACAATATTGTTGTGTTAAATGATAAAATTGAATTTGTTAGTGTGTGTTCCTGAGTCAATGATAACGTTGGTGGAACTATTGAGAGAATTTTGATTACTTTGTATGGATTTCCATTTATTTATACTTTAAAATTAATTGTCCTACAGTTGCTCGACATAGTGATAGATTCCTGCATTTAGTTGCCCATACTCCAGTGTAAAAGACTCTTTTAGCCAACTTGAAAATTGTAGGCAAAACTGGCTATTTGTTATTGTTGTCGAGTGTCAGATATATTTTGCTTGTACTTTTTCAATAAAGTTCACATTTTATATCCTAGAATTGAAAATTGTTTGTTGTAGCGAAAGGGATTTTGTTTTTATGAATGATCACACTGATTTTGTTTTTATGAATTATCTCACTGATTTTGTTTTTATGAATGATCACAATGACTTTTGTTTTTATGAATGATCACTCTGATTTTGTTTTTTATGAATGATCACACTGATTTTGTTTTTATGAATGATCACACTGATTTTGTTTTTATGAATGATCAGAAAATGAATGATCTTTTCGATAAGCTCAGAAGCCATCATATAATTTATATTTTATTTACAGATTAAAAACAAACTAGAAAAAATGTAATGTGCAAATGAAGACACTTTAATCTTTGCTGCACACTTGAAAAACCATAAAAACCGTCAACAATTCTCTCAAATGCATCAAAGTGCTACTATGCGTACTAGTTGAATTTACTGCACATGTTATATATATATGTTTCATATCATTCATCACAAACGTTAGTTTTATCTACTCTATAGAACAAACTGTTTTTCTTTTAATCTCGGAATATTTATTCCAGTTAATGATTTTGTTTACAATTTCTTAGTATAGCAATTTATAATATAAATATATATATATATATATATATATATATATATATATATATATATATATATACAGTATGTCCCAGGATCGACTTGACGATACGTGAAGTGACCTAAAAATTTCATTTTTCGACAAAAAGTCATTCTTGATCGTCCCTCCTGCATGTCTTTAAATGAAGATTTATCGCATTAAAAATTTTGTTCCATGTAACCTGTTCCTAAAAATTACAATTTATTAAAATTGCACAAGAGGGAACTGGTCTAAATATTAATTTTATGAAAAAATGTCATTCGTTATGAAAAATTATATTTTTCAAAATAAGAAAGAAAATACAAAAAAATAATCATTTAAATTTCACCCCCCTCCCCCCCTCCCCCTTCCCTCACTATATTAATAATAAAAATGTTAATTCTAAAAATGACTATTCAACAATCATTGTTGTACTCAAAACGATTCCTAATTTGTTTTTTTAATTTAAATTTTTCTTTTTATTTAAAGTGGGGTAAGTGGGGGGGGGGGGGGGGAGGTGAAATACGATGATTATTTTTTTGTATATTATTTCTTATTTTGAAAAATATAATTTTTTATAACGAACGAAATTTTTTCATAAAATTAAAATTTAGACCAGTTCCCTCTTGTGCGATTTTAAGAAATCGTAATTTTTAGGAACAGGTTACATGGAACAAAATTTTTAATGAGATAAATCTTCATTTGAAGACATGCAGGAGGGATGATCAAGAATGACTTTTTGTCGAAAAATGAAATTATTAGGTCACTTCACGTATCGTCAAGTCGATCCTGGGACATACTGTATATATATATATATATATATATATATATATATTGTGTGTGTAATCCGCCCTCTGATTTATTCCTAATGCATCTACAGGTTTTATATTAATTTACATATATAGGTATATTTTATTGCGATTAATAAATACATGAAAAAAAAAAAAAAAAAAAAAAAAATCAGTCATTATTTGGAATTTATTTATGTTAATTATTTATCCGACATCATATAAATGAAAATGAGCATATCATGTATTTCAATACATATTTTAAAAACGCACCTCTAACTCCCGAGAATTATATAATTAATAATTATCTTGATAAGAGTCAAAACAATCTTTCAGGTATTTCCTGAAGGAGAGTTATTAGGAAAACGTCGCGTCGATACAATAAAGAATGAAAATAACTACGTATCCTTGAATTTATGTTTACATGTAAATAAATCTATCTTCATATATATATATATATATATATATATATATATATATATATATATATATATATATATATATATATATATATATATATATATATATATATATATATATATATATATATAGCTCCTCTCCTCTTGAACTCTTTGTAATAATTCTTACAATAATTAACTTATTGGCTTGCCATTACTTGTTCGCAAAATTATAATTTATAGTTGTAGTTGTTTGTATGTTGCTACAGCCTTGCACACTGGAGACAAAACAGTCTGCAGACTGTTTCCTTACTGTCTTCGCTGTGACTGTCTTGTCACACTTGTGTTGCTACAGCCTTGCACACTGGAGACAAAACAGTCTGCAGACTGTTTCCTTACTGTCTTCGATGTGACTGTCATGTCATACTTGTGTTGGTACAGCCTTGCACACTGGAGACAAAACAGTCTGCAGACTGTTTCCTTACGGTCTTCGCTGTGACTGTCTTATCACACTTGTGTTGCTACAGCCTTGCACACTGGAGACAAAACAGTCTGCAAACTGTTTCCTTACTGTCTTCGCTGTGACTGTCTTATCACACTTGTGTTGCTACAGCCTTGCATACTGGAGGCAAAACAGTCTGCAGACTGTTTCCTTACTGTCTTCGCTGTGACTGTCTTATCACACTTGTGTTGCTACAGCCTTGCACAATGGAGGAAAGACAGTCTGCAGACTGTTTCCTTACTGTCTTTGCTGTGACTGTCTTATCACACTTGTGTTGCTACAGCCTTGCACAATGGAGGGAAGACAGTCTGAAGACTGTTTCCTTACTGTCTTCGCTGTGACTGTCTTATCACACTTGTGTTGCTACAGCCTTGCACAATGGAGGAAAGACAGTCTGCAGACTGTTTCCTTACTGTCTTTGCTGTGACTGTCTTATCACACTTGTGTTGCTACAGCCTTGCACAATGGAGGAAAGACAGTCTGCAGACTGTTTCCTTACTGTCTTCGCTGTGACTGTCTTATCACACTTGTGTTGCTACAGCCTTGCACAATGGAGGAAAGACAGTCTGCAGACTGTTTCCTTACTGTCTTCGCTGTGACTGTCTTGTCACACTTGTGTTGCTACAGCCTTGCACAGTGGAGGAAAGACAGTCGCATATCTTGTACCTAGCAAAATGGATCTTGTAGAAATTGCTGTGATTTGTGCATAACAGTCTGCAAACAGAAACGTGTCAATACATCTCCTAGGCTGGAAGATTCTTCTGTCTTGCACCTGTCTTGCACCTGTCTTTGTCTCCAGTGTGCGCACTCCTATATACTGTATTAGCCCTTGAGGTAGTGAAAAATTGTGTGCGGGTAAAAAGACACCTGTGTCCGCGCCTGGCACACAGTGTCTAAAGATGTTTTCACTGATGAAAGAATTTTTGCGCCATCACAATACTTTCTCTTTATATAGTATATACTGCATACATGAGAAAGTAAGAATAATAATAAAAAAAACAAAAAAACTATGCCTATGATTTAAACTTCTTTCTAAAAAGTACCTTATATGCATTTCATCATAATCTTCTTTTACTTAAGCGCCTACAATATGATTTTAGATGAATGATATAATTTTGTTTGTTATGTTTCTTTTTAAGTTACTAAAGTTATTGAAATTCCAGGTATCAATGTTAATATTTATTGGTAACGTGGTTTTACTTGTCTGTTTCAGAGAGAGAGCTGGTTAGACCTGTTCCTCGGCGAAGCTCTGCTACTTCTCAAGGATGGAAAGACACCAGTCGAAATTCTTTCTCTCAGGTACCTCTTCCATTCGCATTTCTTTCAACTCTTTCTTTAAATGTCAAACTCTCTTGCCTTTGGATGATCTCCGTTTTATTCGTTTAGTGTTCAATCGTACTTTTTCTCAATCATACATTGATATGTTTGATCTGTTTTACCTTATGATGTTAATGAGTGATTACGAATACTTTATAGAACGATTACGTCCTACTTATAATATGCCTTCTCCAAGAGCCCTAAAAGTTATCTGAAATATTCGAAATTAATAATATATTATGTTTATTTTCACAATACAACAGAACAGTGCTAGGTATGTAAATACCTAGCATAATACATCAGTATCATGTTTAATCACATAACAGTTATGTGGGTAAAGGGAAGGAGAGAACTCAGAAAAAATGGGAAAAGTTCAGGACCCCCCCCCCCCCCCCAAAAAAAAGTCATCCTATCAAAGTAGTGATATCTACATTGCGGCCAAGTTTGTTTAATGCCTCATTCAGAAACTGGCCAAGTGTTGAGCAATAAAAAGAGAAGATCAGTCTTGCTTGTGCAAGTAGGAGTGAAGTGAGTTTTTTCTACTTAAAAAAAGAACAGACTTGGCCAAAAAGTTGATATCACTACGTTCATTGGCTGACTATTTTGGGAGAGGCTCTGGAACTTCACCCTTTTTTCACGGTTAGGTTATTGTTTGTGGATTATATTATAATAAGAATCGATAAGGCATTTGTATTTGGTATATCAATATACCTGTGCTTACCTTGGAATGAAAACTGATATGTTGTGTTTATAGTCCAGGAGATAGCGTGCAAAAAAAGTGTCTGGTTCACATCAAGGCATAATTTTGTATATAAGTTAATCTTTTGGTGCTATTTAAGAATTTGTGGTCGGTAACTCTGGAGTTAGAAAAAGTAAAATCAGTGGGGAAAAAACATTTATGTATATTCGTAAGTTGGAACATTGAAGAGGGAGAAAGTAAAATCAGTGGGGGAAAAACATTTATATTCGTAAGTTGGAACATTGAAGAGGGGGAAAGTAAAATCAGTGGGGGGAAAAACATTTATATTCGTAAGTTGGAACATTGAAGAGGGGGAAAGTAAAAACAGTGCGGGAAAAACATTTATATTCGTAAGAGGGAGAAAGTAAAAACAGTGCGGGAAAAACATTTATATTCGTAAGTTGGAACATTGAAGAGGGGGAAAGTAAAAACAGTGCGGGAAAAACATTTATATTCGTAAGTTGGAACATTAAAGAGGGGAAAGTAAAAACAGTGCGGGAAAAACATTTATATTCGTAAGTTGGAACATTGAAGAGGGGGAAAGTAAAATCAGTGGGGGAAAAACATTTATATTCGTAAGTTGGAACATTGAAGAGGGGGAAAGTAAAATCAGTGGGGGAAAAACATTTATATTCGTAAAATCTGTGGGGGAATAGGAATAGTTATTTTTGCAACTAGGCAGCAAAATGGAATTTTAATGACGAGTGATTAGATTAGCCTCCGAGCCGTAGGCGAGGACAGGTTATGAAATTAACTGCCGAGGCAGGTAATTTACCTACTTGACTGCCGAGGTAGGTAATGAATAAACGAGGCAGAAATGTTTTCTTTGCTGCCTTGTCGCATACAATATTTTATTTACGGGCGGCAGAAAAATGAAACTGCTAAAATACTTACTATCTTTATTAATACAACATAGTTATTTACTATGTGTCATATTAATAAGATAACATATGTTTTAACTAAAATTAATGTTGATAAAGAAATCAAATATGAAGCTTGGGAATAATAACATTTGTGAATAGCAAACTGAAAGATCTACTTTTCTTTTTTTAATTAAAGATCTACTATTCATTGAACTTATTTAACAGAATTAACAAATATAAACAAATTATTTAAATATTAAAACGTTTATTTATTAAACTGTAATGTATAATGTTATAAGATAGAGATAATAGTATAAACTGTTATTGCCAACATTGAAACACAAATTTTGCTGCCTAGGCATAAAAATGTTTCCTCATTTTACCGCCTAGGCAGTAAAATCACATTTCTCTGCCCGAAATCAGTTCTATAATGCCTTATTTTGCTGCCGCAAGTAGATAAAAACATTTATATATGTAAGTTGGATTTCATTAAAGCCATAGACATAGAAAATAGCAACCGTTTTGAATAAGTCGTATCTCAATATAGTTTTTCACTGGTTTTTTAACATTTTATTCAAAAAAGTCAAAATCGCCGCCATTCCACCACCAAATTATTGGGCTCCATTAGATTATTTTCCATACCTTATAATCAATCTAAATGTGTACTACAATAAAAAAAGTAAAAAAATAAAAATATTAGAACATGCAAAAAAAAAAATTAAAAAAAAAAAAATCATTAACCCTTTAACAGAGCTTTCTGCAAAAAGCAATAAACATTAATAGAATTATAGTAATAAAAAATCCTTATCGAAGAATCAATAACTCTTAGTATATACTACACAACTGTCATTATAGCTAAAACTAATTAACAATCACGTAAATATTTATTTTTGTTGAATTAAAAAACCCTAAAGAATTCTGACCTACATCTCTTAATAACATTAATGGAGCTAAAAAGATAAAATAAACATTTATTTACATCGTGTGGAGAGTTAATTTAGATTTTTTTGAAAAATTAAAATAAATTATACCATAAACAATCTTAGTTTTTTCTGTTAAATATGTATTTATATTATGTAAACGATGGTTCAAATATACATAAATTAAATATAAATACTTATATGTATTGTTAAATAACTATATTTAATGATTTATTATTTTAGCCTAATTTCCGTCAATATTATTTTATCTTGTAGATCACTTCTTTTTTTTGTCTATTTTGACTCTTTCTTGAATTGAGTAGGAAGTTAAAAAAAATAAAATAAATTAAAGAAGAAATCAAATGTGGAAATGAATGAAAGATATATAAGAAGACGAACTAGTAAAAAACAGACAAATATAATCTCTAGGATCCAATTAATAAATTATTAAGAAGGTCAAACGTGATTCTAACAAGAAAAGATTTTAAAATCAGTTAAAATCGACATCGCATCTCTTAAATAGGAATTAAATTATACAAGTTAAAAGAGAAAATAAATAGACTGCCATTTAGTGTGGCACATAGCTTCCTCGCATCCTGTTTCACATACATTAATGATTTTTTACTTTTCCTCACTACTAATAGTAGGAAAAGTATTGTTTTCACCAAAAAATGTTTTTTCGAGATTTCAACGGAATTATCCGTTTTAGGTGTTTTTAAGACCTCCTGAGTGGTTTTCAGCATGACGTATGTATGTGTGTTATCATCGTAGCGCCCAAGGTATTTAACCTAGAGAGTTGAAACTTGGCAGAAAAATCAGTCCTTACCTGTAGTGGTGCCGCACGGAAAATCAAAATTTTCCGCCATCTTGAACCCAGTTTGTTGAGTCAGCAAACATTTAAAAAAATCGTAATAAATCGACAATGGTCCTGATCTACAATGGCACGAATATACCTCTCTGTATGACAAACAAGCCCACCAAATTTCATTTTGATATTGGCCGCCATTTTGAAGTTATCAATTTTTGGATTTTTTAAACTTTGACGGTTAATAATACCGAAAGTATAAATAGGTTTTTGACGTATAGCATATCGTTGGAACCGGAAAAAATTAAGGAACAAATATAAAAAAACCCGATGAAATTCCATTAATTAGTTTAAAAGTTATAAGCGAATATAATTATTTATTTGTGTGATAATTTTGATGACGTCAAAGTTTGTTTACATCTGTCAAAATACCGTCAAACTTCAAATAAAATATAGGTATTAAGAATGAGGTTTTTTTTAAGAATGATAATAAATCAGTTTTTTCAGAACGGTCGCCTTCCAAGTACTGACCACGTCCAATGCTGCTTCCTCCTGCTGCGAAGCAGCAGGAGAGGCCACTTTAGTGGCCTCTGAAGTGAGGAAAAGTTCCGAGGTACCCTGTACCCGATTTTTGTCAAATTTATTCAATTTTCCCCCGCATTTTTTAAATCTGTCAAAATTGTTTTGATTTTTACATGAATTTAGCGCAAATTTAGAGAACGCAGAGTTGAAATTAATCTAGGGCTATCTGGGGGCTACTTTCGACAACCCATTCAAATTTCATAAAAATCAGATGAGTACTTTCGAAGATATTGTTGTAAATAATGTTTGAGCGCATGTGGAAGTGAAATAAATGACGCAGAAGGTTGAAACTTATATATAGGACCAACAATGGGCTAATTATGACCTACCAATTTGGTCCTACAAATTTCAATAAAATTGTCGAGCATTTTTTTAAGTAGAGGGTAGAATTATTGAAATCGGAGACATATAAATGTTCGTTCTTTATAACGATCAAATCCGTTACCTTGGATAAGCTCGGAAGCTAAACCAGAAGCAAGTTAAGAATAAGATTTTTATCTCCAGTAGGGTTATGATTTTGAATTAGTTTAGAGGGACTAAAGTAAGTCTTTTCATCCCTGAACTCAAAAAGTAGGGAGAAAAAGTAAAAGTAGGGCAAAAAAGTAAAGATTGCAACTTAATTATTTTATAAAAAGTAGAAAATGAATGGCTAATGTAATGAAGTTGTTGAAATCAGGTTGGCGGCACTGAGTTTTTCGACCATGTTTATCTTTGTTTATAACCTGCATCTAAATAACCTTATATTTGAGTTTAATTCCAATTCTTATTTGTTTTTAATATTGAATCTCTTATATCTGCTATTAAAAGTGCTAATAATTATTGTTATTTATTAAAATAATAAATGAAAACTGTGCAATGGACGAAAATGTGTATTTTATTCCTACTGGAGATAAAATATTGTATGTACCTCGTGAGTAAAGTGTCATTATTCCCTTCGCGACAATTATCTCCCTCGGCGTGTATTTTCTTCCTACTGGAGATAAAATATTATATGTACCTCGTGAGTAAAGTGCCATTATTCCCCTCGCGATAATTATCTCCCTCGGCGTGTATTTTCTTCCTACTGGAGATAAAGATTTTTTAGTAATTTTGTTTAATCTAGAAGGATAGATAATTCTGATGATTCAAAAATCATTATACGATGTAAATATTTAACCTAGGGGAGATTTTAGTTCATATCGGTCTAGGTCGGTCATGCAAAATGGTTTTAAACTACTTAACTGGCGGTGCTTTTAATAATTTTATGAATTAACATTGCTTCCCACATTGCAGAGATTAGAGAGCAACAAAAACCGGTGGAGAGCGGTCATGTCCCGTCCATTTTGGTGGACAATGTGATATTTCCATGATTCTGAGTGCAAAATTAGTTAGCAGATCAAAATCAAGTTGATATGTCACTTAATAGGTGACCACTAGAGAATTTTGATTACTTTTTATGGATTTTCATTGCTTTATACTTTGATAATTAATAATTAATTAATTAGTTGTCCTACTGTTGCTCGACTAAGTGGTTCAATCAAAGTAGTACGCAAAACCGCAGATTCCTGCATTTATTTTCCCGCAATGATTTTTCTTTCCCATACTCCAGTGCTTCGAACATAAATCAAATGCCTCTTCAAGCCAGGTAACATCGTATAAGCTATAAGCTTGAAAAAAAGTTGGCATCACTGGCTATAAACATAACCAGAGCAGCTGGTGTAGTTGTTGTTATTGTTGTCAGTCGAGTGTCAGTAGTTGTTGATTGTACTTATATTATTTGATTTACAGATTACAAACTAACTAGGAAAATTAAATGTGCAACTCAAGCTTAAAGTTTGTTTGCTGCACTTGATATACATTTCTCTTGAGTGCAACAAAGTTCCTCTTTGCGCACTAGTTGCATACAAATAAGCAAATAACTATTATTATAAATGTTGATAAAATGTTCAATAATAATTAAATGTAACCGCACGAAAAGCCGAAACAACTAACATAAGGAAAACTCTGAACCGCAAGCAATCGGTTTGTTCCAACCCCGCTATTTATACCGTCCTTTGTTTCTTGTATCGTCCCGCGGACCGTTCGGGAATCGTTTAGGACAGGTTTTATGCGCATGCGCTAACATTTTACTGTAGTAAAATCATGTCAGGTTGGAACGGTTGTAGGACTATAATTCACCCTGTATTAAAAACATTCAAGGAAACCTTAACAGTTAGGGAACCGTCCTGTTGATATTTGTGACTATTGACATAACTGCGCATGTCAAACAAACCAGTACATGGTATTGTCAGAGGATCGTTGGGACCGTACAGTGAACGGTTCGCAAACGATCCATGCCAGTGTTGGAACAGTTTCGTGGACGGTTTGAAACACTGTCACAAGTCGGCTTGGAACGGCTTTTATCCATTGCGAATGCCCGTGACGATCCCGCGGACGGTACAAGGCTTGGTTGGAACAAACCTATTATCAGTAAATTTTGTACGAATTGTATCTGTCATATTTTTTGTTATCAAATTATTGTTTTGACTTATTTGACCGACGAAGCCTGGCATAACATCTAGAGTTATTTAATAAAACTCATTACTATATCTTAAAAAATACACATTGAATGGATAAACAATCATTTTTATTGTTTTTGATTTTTTTTTAACTGAAAATTGTCATTATTGATAGTTATCAATGAATCTATAGTTAGCTCGACAATTTACGATTCAATTCATTTCACTGATAAGGAGAAATTAAAAAGTGGTCAGAACCAGATATTGTTATTGTTTCATACTGAAAGTATCCAGTAAATCCTAGAAATTGTTTTTCCTTATGAGATTAATTTTGGAAAAGTAAATGTCCTCAAATTTTCGTGGATCGCCACCTACTTCAAAAGAAATAAATAGGTATGTAAATAAACATCAGGACACACTCTACTAAAGGTCGACCAAAAGTGATGGAGTGTAGTCAGTTCTTATTTAAAATATACCACTGTATTGTAATTTACAACTTAGTGGTCCACCTTGCTTACTATGTATTCATATTATTTAAATTGCTTGTAAATATGAATTCGATGTAAGGAAGGTTTGCCGGGTACAGGTTATAAAACCTCACTCAAGAGAGAGCAATCTTTCCGAATGTAAACAAACCTTTCAAGTCGATCTAATCATTTATATAAATTGTGATTTATTTAGAGACTGATAAAAAGTTTTATAAAACACTCTATCACTGTGAATTTACATATGAAATGCAGTCATTATTTTGATAGGAAAAAACACATTGTTCTTATTTTGTTTTTAATAAATTTATCTTTGACAACTTCTATACATATTTCTTCTTTCTCATATAAAGAGAAAGAATTGTGCTGGCGCGAAAATTCTATTTTGAGATTTTGATGTATTTACACGTTTTGAGTTCCCGTGAGTCCAAATAAGTGGATTTTAAAGAATATCTGTCTGTCGTCTGTGCAGACGCGTGGAGCCTAAACAATTGGACCGAACTTCATATTTGGGGGCGCTACCCCCCCCCCCCCCAAAAAAAAATGTCTAAAATGTAGTCTATTTAAATACAAATCTAACGATGTTAGCCGTTTTCCCGGGAAAAATCTATTTCCTGAGAAAATAGCTTTAACGAGGACGGGTTCGATTCCCCGCCGAGGAGATGTTATTTTTATGATACATTTTTATGAAATTATTAATAACAATTACGAAAACTAATAAATGGAAAACACTCGTATACGAGAAAGTTTGTCTGAGTTGTCTCGGACCGATTTTTTTTGCCATGTAAAGCTCTCATTTATAAAATATCAAATAAGTATTACCACTATAGATAATACTGACTTCCACAATACTCGAGACTCCCGATTTTAAACGAAGCTAGTTAATAGTTTTTTTCCTGAGTGTCATCACTTCTTGATCGACCTTTATTTAGCAAAGAGACGAAATTCAGATGAATAAAAAGATCACAACTTTTTTATTTTTCAGTTGTTTATTTAATCAATTTAATTAGTAAATATACTTCAGTTTGATATCCCATGCATTACTCAAATATGCAAAAAAAAAAACAATGTTCAATGTTGAAAAAACATTGAACATGGTACATAACATTACCTATAAGAATAGAATAGAATAGAATAGAAAAATATTTGTATTTAAAGCAAATAAGCCTTATACAAAGGGGTATAGCCAAATTACATCAAATTATAAATAATCAAGAAATAATAAAGAGCATTAACGACAAAAATTGGATTAACAATTACTCCTCCAGGATAAAAGATCTAGTTTTGAGAATATTTAATACATAATAAAATATGTTTTGTTTTGGTAAGTTAATATGGAAGAAACATTAGTCGTGTCTGCCCATTCCTCACTAACTACGTGCATTGGAAGAAAGGATTTTCTTTGGAGCTCATATATTGGGCATCGTAAAAAAATATGACCTATATTTTCTTGCTCCCCAAGATTACATATCGGGCAGATTTCATTTGTTTTTATTTTGTGGAGCATCCCTCTAATTGTTAATTTTAAACTATCGAAACCCGCTGTTCTAACCTGTGCAAGAATACGTTGTACTGAGTAAGGTAGAAATAATGATGTGTTTAGGTAATGATAGTCGGGGCTATTGCAGCTTGTTAATATTCTGTATAAACTGGAGTAAGATGAGGTTTGTATTCTGTCCAAGTCTTTTTGTCTAAGTTTTAATCCGTATGCTGTCTGTGTGTTTTGTATAAATGTCGAAGAGAACGGTGCTGTTAGTACTAAGTTGGGGTCGACGTCTATTGTGGCTAGTAACTGCTTTACTTGAGAAACCCAGTTATATTTTACAGTATTACCTTGAACCGAATCTAAGTATATTAGACGATTAAAGCACTGCTTCACCAGACTATCGTCCTCCAAGCAATGTATTCTGTTTATAAACTTTAACACTTGACCGAGGATTTTAATTGAGACATGTTGAACGTCGAACTCTTGCCTCACAATATAATGCATTAACATTACCTATAATGGATATATATATATATATATATTTATATATATATATATATATATATATATATATATATATATATATATATATATATATATATATATATATATATATATATATATATATATATATATATGTATATATACATATAATATATCCATTATAAAAGTATAATGAATATATTATTTATAGTTTGTTCTCTAATGTTTATTTCAGTGTTGTAATAGTTGTTATTTTTATTGTTATCTTCGAACGGAGATAATAAAGTAAATATTGTCTGAAATTCTCTCTTTATCTAAAGTAGATAATTATCATTTAAACGTGTTATTTTTGGAATTACTTAACTGTTGTTTTTATTTATTTTTTATGTCTGTTATTTGAATTGATTCATGATTACTAAGTGTGTGTCTGAAATAAAATTAACAAAATCGGGCCGAGACAACTCAGACACATTTTCTTATAAACGAGTTCATAATTACTTAGGCCAGTGTTTTCCATTTATTAGTTTTCGAGTTTTCCTAGGTACATTAAATTATTATTGAACATTGTATCAAAATTTATCATACATATAACTTCTTCTCGGCGGGGATTCGAACCCGCGGCCTCTCTCCGTCCGCGTTTAAAGCTATTTTCTCAGGAACTAGATTTTTCCCGGAAAAATGGCTAAAGTCGTTAGATTTTTATGTAAATGGACTAATTTTAGAATTTTTTAAAATCAAAATCGTTGGAACCGTTTTAGAGAAATTTTTTTTTCTCTTTTTTTTTCAGGGTTTTTGGGGGGGTAGCGCCCCCAAATTCGGAGCTAAAATAAATTTCTTGATTTCGCCACAGGTTATGATTTTTCTGAACATGTATGCCAAATTTCTTCAAAATCGGCTCTGTTGTTTAGGTTCCACGCGTCTGCACAGACGACAGACAGACATTTTTTAAAAACCACTTTTTTGGACTCAGGGGACCTCAAAACGTGTAAATCCATCAAAATCGAATTTTAGCGCTATCACAATACTTTGTCTTTATATGAGTAAGGAAAAAAATTGATATTGCATTAATGCATTATGTTAACTTCTCAAATGCATGCAAAATTGTATATTATGTTTATATTGTCATTATAATATTAAGAACTCATATTTATTTTATGATTTCGCCTCGGAGTATAATATTTTACCAAATTTCATCAAAATATGTGAAATCTTCTTTTACCAAAATTACAAAAAAATACATATATATATATATATATATATATATATATATATATATATATATATATTGTAGGCGGCCCATACACTAAACGTACAATGCACGCCGTGCCATTTTTTTATTTTGTTGTGCCGTGCTTAGCATGGCTCGTCGTGCGCCACACACTGTAAATGCAGTTTGCTCAGTGTCGTGCTAGAAGTCGGTGTTCATACTGTGATCTTTTAGTGTACCCGACCAGTTATGCCTGTGGTAACGAAAAATAAAGGTTAAGCAGTTTTGTTGAGTGGCGCGATACATGAAGATAGCGAGGAGAATGGAAGAGGAGGAAAATATGGACTAAACATTGGTCGAAGAAGAAAGATAACCTTGCCCTTAACTCGCCACAAACAATGGTGATTTCTGTAAGCGTCAATAAATAACGGCAAGAAATTGGTAGACAGAAAAACGGATATATTACTCATTGTCAAAAAATGCAAGCATGAATCTCTAGATGCTAGCAAACAAAATATAGCCTCTTATATGTTGCACTCTTAGCACGTGGCGCGAGACTGGCCACGGCCACTGGCCAACACACTAGCATGTTGGAACGGGGCGGGATGGCTTGGTGCGCCGAAAATCAAACTCGTCTTAATTGCCATTGTGCCACACATTGCAGGCCGTGCCGTGCACGGAGACCTCCACACTCTGGCACGTTTCGTCCGTTTTTGGCACGGCGTGCTTGCACGGCATGTAATGCACGTGTAGTATATGAGCCGCTTTAGGGTTCCAAAATGTGTATAGCAATGATCAAAACCGAATTTTGTGCTATCACAATTTTATCTCTGTACAACAGACACATTATAAATATGTGCAAATAAAATGCTATGAAAAGCCAGTCAATTGTATCATATTATAACGTGTATAATATATATATTCTTAATATTCCAATAAGTTTGATCATTCACATTTCATTGGTATTTCTTTATGTATTACATAATTAACAAAAATATATTATTTTCAAATAATTGTCCTTGAATAAACAAGTTATAATTTTATTTTGATCGAACAAATACTTTTTGTTTTTGGTTGCTTTACATAACATTATAAATCTCGAGTTTTTATAAATTTACTCCCTTTGCTGAGGTATGTTAGGCATAATTCTTATCTTAATTTATGTATATTGTTGGAGGAAACGTCTTTGGATGATTTATTTTAAATTATGTTACGTAAGTTTCTTTTGCATTTCAAGCTTTAGGACTTGTAGGCATCCTATTTAAAAAAAAAAAAAAAAAAAAAAAAAAAACCTGATCACTAAAACCCCTTTTTTTGTACTTTTAGTTTTTACAGGTTGATTAAAAGCCCTTTTCAGGTATTCCTTGCTTACATAGATATTCTTCCTTTCCTGTTTTGTGAATACTTAAAACCTTTTTGTGTTGATGTGTGTGTGTAAAACTAAAATAACTTAACAATAAGAAAATGATGCGTTTTATATTCGAAGCAATACGGTAATATATTGTTATTGTTAGCTTTTTTTTTATAATCAAAGCCGTTTTTAATTTTTGCTTCCGAGCTTACCGAAGGTAACGGAAGCTATGTGATCGTTCTGAAGAATGAAAAAAATGTAATTCTCCGATTTCAAAAATTCCAAGACAGAAATCCGTTTCAGACATCAGGGACCTTTTTGGTTCCTTGTCGGTCTGTCGGTCGGTTTGTCGTTCAATTTTTGCGAACCAACATATCTTAAAAACTACACGTCCAATTTTAATGAAATTTGGTGGTAGGTCATAATCAGCCCATTGTTGGTACCATATAAGTTTCAACCTTCTGCGCCTATTTGTTTCTCTTCCACATGCGCACAAACATACATTTATTTACACCTAAAGCTTCAAAAGTACTTATCTGATTTGTTTGAAACTTTTATAGTGTATCGAAAGTAACCTGCAGATAGCCCAAGATTAATCTGAACCGTCTGCGCTCTTTAACTTTTGCTAAAATGATACTTTAATTAGTGTAAAAAATCAAAACACTTTTGACAGATTAAAAAAAAAAAACGGGGGAAACAATTAAACCAATTAGACAATAATGGCTTGTAAAAACATAAAATCAATAAAGTACATGGATAGGATGTGAGGAAGCTATGTGCCACACCAATTGGCAGTCTATTTTTTTTTTTTATTTTTTTTTTTTTATTTATTTTTTTTTTTTTCAAGCAAACAAAAATTAAACATGTGTTAATAATTTTTGCTTCGGAGCTGACCGAAGGTTGCGGAAGCTATGTGATCGTTCTGAAGAACGAAAATATTTTGTCTCCGATTTCAAAAATTCCTTGACAGAAATCCGTTTCAGACATCAGGGAACATTTTTGGTTCCGTGTCTGTCTGTCGCTCAATTTTTGCGAACCAACATTTCATAAAAACTACACGTCCGATTTTAATGAAGTTTGGATGGTAGGTCATGATTAGCCTATTGTTTGGCCCATATAAGTTTCATCCTTCTAAGCCTGCTAGTTTCTCTTTCACATGCTCACAAACATACATTTGTTTACACCTATAGCTTCAAAAGTACTTATCTGATTTGTTTGAAACTGTTATAGTGTATCGAAAGTAGCCCGCAGATAGCTCCAGATTAATTTGAACCGTCCGCGCTCTTTAATTTTTGCTAAATTGATACTTCAATTTACGTAAAAAAATTAAAACAATTTTGACAGATTAAAAAAAAACGGGGTAAACAATTAAACAAAATAGACAATAATGGCTTGTATATAGAAGCATAAAATCAATAAGGTATGTAATATAATGCCAGGAAGCTATGTGCCACACCAATTGGCAATAAAAAATAAATCTTTATAATTCGTTATTATTGTGATAACTAAAGCTGTTGTAACTTTAATTCGTTTAATCGTAATCTTTACGTTATAACTTATAAGTAATATATTACCGTCCATTTTATTATTAAATGATTTAGTTGTCATGTGATATTTGTTATTTTATTATGTTACTTGTAAGTACTCGGATTTAATTGTAGCTTAAACAGAGAGTGAAATGGGTCGGCCTTTTCTTAATTCCATTCGGACTTGTCTTCATAAATGTTAATACCAAAATAAATATGCAAATCCTCTAAATGAAGCGCCAGACTCAGTGTACTTTCTATTTTTAGCAGCTAATTCAGTATTTTTCCACTGTTTTTGTCGCCAAAACCAGACCGGTTTCAGTGGTCAGTTAGATTTCGCCACTTTTTTTGAATTTTTAAACCTCCCGTTTCATCTGACTTACTAAGCATACTACGCAGTCAAGCCAAATATTTGTATTCTGGGGTCGCCAACCTGTTGAATTTGTTTTCGAGAGGGTCTTATGTGAGTTTATTGTTTATGACTCTGTAAAAACTTGTTTTTTATTTATTTTAATTTTATGTTCGTCTCGATCTGGTGTTTGATCTCTTTTTCTTTATGCATTTGTGATTTTAATTCGGTTATTAACCCACTTTTTTATGGTGGAATATCCAGTGAACAATAAGGTAATGAAGTTTAATAATTAACTTTTTTTACACTTAAAAAAAAAAAAAAAATCTTCTTATATTAAGAACTTTTTACAAAAAGAACTCGCGTAGAAAAATAGGTCTGAGACAACTCAGACAAACTTTCTCATATACAAGTTCATAATTACTTAGCCCAGTGTTCCCCATTTATAAAAGTAACAATTTTCCATACAAATAACTTCTCCTGGGCGGGGAATCGAACCCGGCCTCTCCGTCCGCGTTTAAAGCTTATCTTTAGCCGTCCACTCTATTGGTAACCACTTTGAAACGATTAAATGTGACATTTTAAATAATTAAATATTCTTTTCCTACTCTTCAAGACATTTAAAACGATGTATAACATGTCATGAAGACAAAAATCTTTTTCTAATCGTGCCATAGTGGCCGCTGGCCGCCATTTTGAAAATATTAAATGTGAAAATTCTAAAAACTATATAGTTGTTACTAATAATGAGATCCATCTGTGTGCCAATTTTCGTTCAAATCAGTTAATTTTTACGCCAGTTATCGTTAGGCAAACAAACACACACACAACATTTTCAAAGGCACTGAAATGGAGAACTTACTACGTTAGTTCAGCAACTAATAATCCATTAGGTTATGGCCTTTGGTTACGAGGGATAAGTATGGTCTTATGGTATTTATTTAGACCTAATTTCTTTGAAGATCTTTTAGCACTTGTTTTTAATAAAGATGAGTTATGTTATCATTTTATTAACAATTTACAATAGCCATTTCTTAGAAACTTACCAGTTTCAATCACATAAATAAATTATCACCTGTGAACCTATGTCATATTGTTTTATTCGCTCTGGTAATTATGAAAATTCACTTTGGTTACTAATAAAATAAACGTTTTCATTCTTTACTGACGTTTTATCAGTATAATTCTTCCATTCATAGGTTTACCCTTTACCATATCCCAATAAATTATGTCATAAGTATAAGTGTGTGGATTGTGGATAGTATGTTTTTAAACGTATATTGTACAGGGTGGCGCTGCGGGGATGACCACATTTTAAATGGTCACCATGTGCTAAATACTAGAGGTAGGACATTGATATAAAGCAAATTTTCAAGCAAAAATGTGGAAGTCAAATTTTTAAGTGTGGAAGATAATGCCCGATAAATTACGCCTTGTCGATTTACATTCTTAGAGGTGCTTGGCAAAGTTACGCATCACATTCTCTAACATCTCGTCAGGTAATCTGATTTTTCATCCCTTATTCAAAGGATAACGAAATGGATACTGTTTACAAATGGTTTCAACAAGATGGAGCCACTGCACACACAAGTGTTCATGTATCGCGTGCATCAAATTTTTCTCAGTCGTGTGAATAATGTGAATGTGGAAATCGACAAGGACGTAATTTATCGGATATTATCTTTCACACTTAAAAATTTGACTTATATCCAGTAAACTTCCACATTTTTGCTTGAAAATTTGCTTTGTTTCAATCTCCTGGCTGTAGTATTAAGCACATGGCAACAATTTAAAATGTGGTTATCCGTGCTGTGCCACCCTGTTGATAATCTTTTAAAATATACCCATTGGATTATGTATTTGGTACTTTGCTTTTGATACATTTTTTTCCATTTATAATTGTAATATAATAATAATTCCTAACTTTTTTTTACAGTGGTAAAGATGTGGGCTCTATTCTATGTGAGGAGATAGTCCGTGGTGTTGAAGGTACTTGCAAAAATGACACAAATGCAGATGCCTCGACTGAAGATGATTTGGCTCCTCTGCGGGACTACCTTCTTTGTGGACCCGGGTGGAGGGCAATTGCTCTCCTTCACCAACTTGGCATTCAGGTAATTTTCACCACCTTTCTTAGTACTTCATTTTGCTTCCAAGTCTACCAAGTTAAAGGGAAGCATTGTGTTATTTTTTTTATATTTAAATAGTAAACGTGTACTGTATTTAACGATGATTTTAATTTTATTTTTAGGAGGTCGGTGAAGAGTTAGGAAAAGAATTAGCCAGAGTTTTAATGTGCGTTTACAATGTTGTTTGTTCTCCACTTCCTGAAGAAGCAACTAATGAATACTTAGTCATTGAAAATGAACAACCTGTTGATCAAATATGCAAATTCAGATTACCCGGTAATAATATATTACTTTTTTTTGGAATGTTAAAGGAATTGGTGACATCTTATTTGTTTAATACTATTTTTACGTGTTTTTCTTTCTACTTTTAAAGGGAGGCACAAATCTAGAAGTAATTCTTCGTATGGCTCATCAGTCAGTAGTCTTCCTTCTTCTCTTTCTAAACCTCGTACGAATCTCCCTCGACACTTCAGAAAACTCCTCCAAAACTCCAGGAATGATTCTTCTAGTGATGATGATTTAATCTCCGCTTCTCATAGGTTTGATTTCATTTCTCTGCATCGCTCTTATTGTTTAATATTTTTATTAAATTAGAGATATGATTTTAAGAAAATACATAATTTGGTTCTTTCAGGAACTTAGTCGAAGAGAAAGGAGAAAAGACTCGGGAACACACTGAATTCGATCCTTATTTAATAAGTGGCGGTGCTGGTGTTCATGCCACCGATGGAGGGGAGGATATAACCAAAGCTGCTAGTTCCGGTTGGGGTCGACGACGTCGTGCTAAACCCTGTCCTGAAGATGTTGCTGACTGGAGAACTCACTTGGTGATCAAGTCATCATGCCCTGGATCACAACTTGCTCTGGTCACTCTATCCTTACTTCAGGGGATATGTAGAGTAGAGCCTACACCTGCAGCAAGTGTACAGGTAGTTAGAGATATTATATTTGAATGTTATTCCACTTTGTATGGAGAATGCCTGATTTATACTAAAGTATTTTTTTAAAATTCCAGATTGTAACATTTTGTTTGGAGGCACTGTGTTCACTTCAATTCGGGACTGTATGTCGGCCTCAACTTCAAGCTACAGCTACTAGGTTACTACTGACTGCTCTTGATAAGCTTCTCGCTTGTCCAGACTCGACTCTGGCCGTCCTTCAAACAGGAGCTCTTCCGATGATGCTCAGACTTCTCGAGGACAGTATATCAAAAGCTCAGAAGGATACTTCAGATCCTGAACTGCAACAAGATTTCATATACGGTGTAACTTACGCAGTAGTCAATTTTATCCACTCTTTAGTACTTCAGTGTCCGTCTCCAGATAGAATGGATTTTGAAACACCGTTTCAACAATATCTCGATAGTTACAACGGGCGTCTTATAGAATGTTCTGTTGCTGCTATTTTATCGTTTAAAACTTTGAATGACAAAATGACTCTTAACCGTGCTAAAAAAATAATAGGTTTAGTCGGGCAATTAGTGAATTGTTTAAAACAAACAAGGACTAGATTCGTTCATATGAGAGTTTGTCGAAGGGGTAAACACAAGTCCTGCAAAGTCAGTAATGTCATTCATCACCATGAAGATGTATTAGGTGAAGTTTACAAACAGACGGTGCTACCTGGTGCAAATAGAGACGGGTGCAGGATAACTGCTGTGAGCATGAGTTTGGCAAGATTTATTAGCGAGAGCGGTGAAAGAGAATTAGCGTTGAGAGCCATGGCAGCTATGATGGAATGTGGAACGTGCTGCTGCTTCCCAGCTCAAGGTTTAATAGCTAGAATTCTCAGACTTGTTCAAACTGGAGATTCCAGAGCGAGAAATACCGGTCTGATGTTACTCGAAAGAACTATTTACAAAGAAGTGGGTGCTTTGGAAGACCGCCGATGTGTTGTGTGCTGTGATAAGAGTGCTGCCGTTAGTAAACACCGTTGGGCCGGTCTTCAAGCTTTCCAAGATATGTTGATGTCTAGTAATATCCGAGTCGCTCATACTGTTGCATCTCACTTGATGCGAGTGGCACCTCGGTGTATAACCAATGTACAGAAAGAATTACTTTTCTCAGTCTTCTACCCTGCTTTTCTTGCGTCCAAGAAAAATTACTGCGAATCCAAAATGGACCGTGACAAATTTACCCTTATAACTTGTCTATCTGCATTTACAAATCTTCTGGGAAAAATGCGATTTGCATGTGACTTCCTTGAGAGGGATGGACTGAGACACGTAATGGACCTTACACGACATAGAGACTTCGAAAGACTTGCATGCACTATTCTTGAAATTGTAACTATTGTCCGCCTGTGGAAACTCGGTGAAACAGCCCCAAATACCGCACTCTCTCCAGAGTCCGTTCCAGAACTTCACCATTTGACATCTCTCATCGTCAACACGTCTAATCATTTTCTTACCAGTTTGAAAAAATGGCAAAACAAGGACAATCCAGACGAAGGTGTATCATTTCGTAGTACTTCATCGCTGGAGAAATACACTGTCTGCTTAGAAGAACTTAATACTTACTGGTCAAGTTGTCTGAACCTATGTCTCTTCAGTCCTCAAGTTCAAGCTCACTCCACCAGACATCTCTCGATCCATGCCTACACTCTTTTAACATTCTTCATTCAACACATCATTAAGCCGTTTACAATTCCTGGTAAAATGTTTTAATGATTTTTCTTTTTCATTGAAGTGTTAAGTGATAATTTTTATTTAGAATTGTCTTTTGATATTATTAATTATCGTGAGAATGTTTGCTTGTTTTTCAGAAAATGACGATCAAGAAACAAGTGAAATGTATTCATCACTGAATCAACTTCATCTAGAGCTTCTTGAATCTCTTATTACAATCACAACACTCTGCCCCTACTCTGGAAATCCAGGTTGGATATTCTTTTAAGTTATTTATGTACCTACTAAAACTCGAAAACTAATAAATGGAAAACACTGAGCTAAGTAATTAGAAAGTTTGTCTGAGTTGTCTCGGACAGATTTTGCTTCTGAGCTTACCGAAGGTAACGGTTCTAAAGATCCCAAATGAGAAAGTTGGTCTGAGTGTCTCGGACTGATTTTCACTGATACTTTCACACGCTGTCAACACACTAAGACTCATTTGGCACTGATTGTAAATGCATTATATCATTATTAAATAAGTAATTAATGTTGTTATGCTTTTATTTGGTTTTAGGTGGAGTTAAATGCTTGGAAGGCAAATTAGAAAAGGTTGCAAAGAGTCGTTTGGGTTTAAGACCAGTCTGCGATGTACTTCTGAGGAGCAGTGGTGCCAATCCTACTGATAAACTTATGCTGCCTTTATATCCCATGCCCAAGGTATTTTGACAAAACACCACCCTTTGCATAATTTTATATTCATTATTTTAAGTTTTTAAACAAAAAAAAAAAAATAAATAAACATAAAAAACCTGGTTATAATAGGTGAAGGTTTCAAAATTATTTATAACCTTTACCAAAAACCTAAAAAAAAGGTTTTTTTTTAATCAGCTGATTGGTGCATTGAAAACTTGTTGAATAGTAGAAGTTGTTTAATTCTACTCATGGAAACACCTAGCTTGTTAAATTCCAAATCTGGATTCAATCTGTATTTAAGCGACATGGAAATGTAGAAAATATCTAGTCCATTTTCAGTTTGCGTTCACTTCTTTGAGTAAGTAGGTTGGACTTAAAAAAAATTCAAATTAAATACAACTGAAGTTAGGTAGCATTTATGTTATTAGCATATACAGTAATTTAGAATTTGTTGCATGGAAAAGTGTTAAACTTTAAAAAAAAAAAAAAAAAAAAAAATAGTTAAATCAAACAAAAAGTAACAATAATTCCTATGGTTTATTTTTTTTTTTTAAATAAACAAATAATTCTCTCATCATATTTCACTTCTAGTATGAAGTTACATAAATTTTAATCCTGTAGAATGTCAGTAAAAAATCAGGAAAGTCACAAAACAATTGTTATATGACTGAAAAGTAAATAGAAATGCTCAGACTCAATGAGAGGATTTTTTTTTTTTCAATTTTCTTAAAATTAAGGGAGCAAAATTTGTTTTTACTTTAGGTTTGCGTACTGCATGGTTTGAAGATGTTTAAACACCCACTTTTTTTTGGGGGGGGGGGGGGGGGATTGGGTTATACCCCAAAAACACAATTTTCTATAAGTGCTTTTTACAGGAAAACTGTACGTATAGGAGAAATTTAGACTTCAGATTCGGATTGTGCGTGAAAGTTCGCAAAGCTTTGTTATTATTATTTATTATAATTTGTTTAGCTAAATAGTTTGGATGTGAGCCTGGCTGCCAACCAATTGGAAGATGGTAATTCCGATACTTCTCTTGATTCTTCTGAAGACGAGGGTTATGATGGAGATATTGAACTAACTAACAGACATAATCAGGTAGTTTCACCGTACTTTACAGTAAAATATCACGTTTAGTACACACAATTATTTCTTTTTTTTTCTTCTAAAATAAGGGTGGGTATTATACACTATTGAAAACAATTACCAACTGATTTTTCAAATTTGACTTTTCGCCATTAAATAAGTTATATAGGTAGGTAATTGAAAAATAACTATATTACGAATACTTGCCACATTACATGTAAGAAAATATAAACTTACACCTGATTCCGTCTTATTATTTCTTTGACTGTTGTTTTTCTCCTATTTGTGATAACAAGAAAAAGGTGTTAGTTCAATAACCAAACAACGTCCGCACTCAATATTATAGTAATTGAAACAATTTACCGTTCTGCTGTTCTAATGCAGCCTTCTTCAGATAATCTACAAACATAGTAAAGGATTTTAACTTAAAGTATAACAATAAGGTAACACTAGATTGTGAAATCCTCAAATTTCGGGGCCGTTTATGTGTCAATTTTTTTAATTTCCCTGAAATTCAGCCTGTGTATTATATGTGAAATTTTTACGGTACTTCTTTTTTTAAAAAGTTTGAAAATCATTGGGGTTTTCCTTATGATGAATCCTAACAAGCATTTATTTGTTTATAATGATGACAAAAAATTAGTCCAAAATATCACAGTCAATACAAAAATAATGAAAAGTAATACAAAAGTAATTAAAAAATTTATAAATAATTAACATTTTTAAAAACAATCACTAAAATCGAACAATAACAATAAAATATTTTATTGATGTCCAGTACATTAAGTTGCAACTTCAGAAGGGGTCAACCTCATGACAGCATTCATTAAATAGTCGTGTAGCCAGTGTCATGGTACTTGTTTGCCATAGTTTGTCCTGTGGTAAACAGGTGTAAAAAGGTCAAGACACCTAGACGTCCTCGCTGCAATCCTGAAGTTGCAATGTTGAAGCAGTTCAGGGGGGGGGAGTCTTAGTGAACACTCATAACTTTGATTAGAAAAGTTATCAAGGCTACAGCTCTTCTTTCCAAAAGAGATTTAATTTCCAGTTCTTCCAGCCTTGTGACGTAAGGTATTCATGGAAGACCATTATTTTGAAGATTAAGGAGAAAATTTGTGAACCTCCGCTGCATTCTTTAGATAGAAAGGATATGGATTCTAAGCTGAGTAGACCGAAGCACAGAGCAGCATTGCAGGATGCTCCTTACTCAAGCATTATAAAGATATGGCCTGACTTGGTGGTCTCTGAAGTCTCTAGAAACTCTTATGAACTCCTAGTTCCGGAAAGCTCTAGCTCAAATATCACTGTAGTGAGAAATGAAAAACAAAAATTTGTCCAAGATTGCTTTTGATTTTTCCAAGATTGATTTTGGAAGATTTGTGAAAGAAATATTTAAGATGTGGATTTGAAAATGTTACATTTTATTATGTATTTTTATTTTAGGATAAGGATAGCATGAGTAATAAGGGAAGCCTTCCTCCTAGTAGAAAAGTTTCAGCACTCGGTGAAAGACGTTATAAAATCGTCCACCCTTCACTCTGTCATTTGGCATTAGATCTCATAGTTTATTGCCACAAGTAATTAAATTTGTTTTATTGTTTTATTTTGATTTTGAAATTAAAATCAATTAAATGTATATGATATATTTGTAATGAACTAGCATTTAAATTATTGCAGTGATAATAATTCAATTATTTTCTTTATCTTATTATCTGTAATATATCATATTTTTATTTTTATTTATTTTATGTTATATAAATCTCTAATATGTTGTTTCTTTTGTACGTATATATGTTAAGATATTTAATGGTATTTCTTTTTGTTTTCAGAAAAGAAGGTTTCAAGAAAGAATGTATTTATTGTTTACATAAACTTAGCTCGGCAATTAGAGATTCATGTCACAATGCACTCATCTTAGTACAGAGTGGTTTTGGGCTTGCTTTGCTTCAAAATTTTGCGGAATTGCTTTCAAACAAGTCTCAACAGGATGTCGGTAAGTTCCACATAAATTTGGTCTTAGGATAAAAATTAATTTTCGAATACAGAACTTATTTCTTTTTGAAAAAAAAAGTAATATCCGTAAAAGAAATTAATTATTGTAAATGATAATTGTTAAATTTTGTCAAGTGATATTAAAACTGTCGTACTCCTTTAGATTGTTACTCCCATTTTTTTAGAATATAAATGACTGACTAAATAACTGTTAAAGCAAAGGAATGTTTAGTCCAATGTACTTTGGGACAAAGGAATATCACACTTCTGTTTTTATAAGGGGAGTAACAGTCTAAAGAAGAACATTCTTTACACCTTCTTTAGATTGTTACTCCCCTCTGTTTTCTTTATAAGGGGAGTAACAATCTAAAGAAGTGCCAAAATTGTTATGGGTACTCTTTTCCTTTGTTACCCATCACAACAAAAAGAAAATAGTGGGTAACAAAGTAAAAGAGGCGCCCCCCATACACCTCTTTTAGTTTGTTACCCACCTACATTGATATCCATAAAATGTTGAAAAGTAGGATTGGCATCAAAGTCAATAACAATTAAGACAAAGGGATCTTTAGTCTAATTTACTTTGGGACAAAGGAATATCACACTTCTGTATACATAATTTCAAAATAAAAATGGTGGGTAACAAAGTATAAGAGTGCCTTGTTATGAATTATGATATTATTAAAATATAGTTACAACTTCTTGTTTGTAAAATTACAAACTTTTTAGTTGTTTTTTTTTTTTTATCCCCAGACGTTCATTGTAACGGAGTAGAAATTTATCAAAAATGTATTAAGACATATTAAGTTGATTTAAATAAATGATTACATTTTATCAACTCACTAAAAATGCCTCATTCATATTATGCAATAATCCGTATAAGACTAATTTTGATTTAATTTACTTTCTTCTATAAATAGTTTATGAAGAGAGAAAGTATTGTGTTGTTTTTACCTGTCAAAATGCATTAAAATACTTTGAAACACTGAATTCATCTATTGCCTCTTTGAATATTCTGATTACATATTTCTTGTATATCTACGCCTTTGACCTTCACATTTGGCTTTATATTATACGAATAAAATTATACAATTAATTTCAATGTCAATGGTCAATGTCAATATCTAACATTTTTATAAATAATTTGTATTTTATTTTATTACTATAAATAATTAATTAGTGTAATTAGTTTTTTTTTTTTTTAATTATCATTTATAATAAAATACATTTTATTGATTTGTGATTTATTGCATGTTTAAAAATGATTAAAATATTTTATATTGTATAGAAAACTATAATTATATATATTTTCATTTGGTCTTTTTAAGGGTAAAAAGTAATACGAACAAAACAAAAACTTTGTCATTATTTCATTACACAAACAGTATTTCCATTCTTGTATTTTTAAACATAATTTAATTAAAAGCGAATCCTCTAATTAATGGGTAGTATTAATAAAAATGAAAGACTTTCGAGTTTCCATACTTTTACTTAATCCCTTTAAAAATAAAACTTAAAAGTCTTTTATTTTTATTTAAAATACCCATTAGACCTGTGAAGGATTTTTCTTTTTAATATATGGATAGAGGGTAATACAAAACTACTGCATTATGTAACATAAGAATGATAAATTATTTTGATACTGCAACAATAGTAACAAAGATTAACAAGATATTTCAACATCATATTTTAAAATACAGTTTTTTTTATGTTAATTATTTATATTTTAATATCTTCATACATACATACATACATACATGTTCAAACCTACACTCTAAAATTCTACTATATTTACTTTATTTTTTGCATTTTTCAAACCTAGCCACACAAAAATCCCTATATTTACTTCATTTTCATTTTTATTTTTCAAAACAGCACTGTAAGATTTGTTTATTTCTTTGGCGTCTGATTTATTATTCATTCTATTTTCTTCAAAACCAATGTGGATAGCTTCTAATATTTTTAACCCTTAAAAAGACCACATGAAGACATATATAATTATAGTTTTCTATACAATAATCAGTGTACATTTAATCAGTGAAATTAATATAATTATATCAGTGTACACCACCAGAAAAAAAAAAAAAAAAAAAAAATGATAAAAATATGTTTTAATGATTATTTTTGTATTTTGTATTTACTTTTTCAGAATTGCAAACCGCTGTACTTGAGCTGTTTAGTAATTTGGCGAGATATTGCCTTCAACCTGATGAATTATCGATGTACCTTCAGTTGTTTGTATCAGACCAACCTCCAGTGGTGAGTTGTTGTTTTTTCTATTATTATTTTATGTTTGTATTTATTTGCTCAAACTTAAAAAATAAATTAAAAAATAGAAACTTTTAACAGTCTAAACAAGTACTGTACACTGCTTAGTGACTGCTAATTTTCAACTGCATAGTGCGATCAAAACAGCTTAAAGCGGGCCCATGCAATACCAATGTAGTAAAATTTTTCCGTTTATTGTGATCAATGTCAAAATGGTTTAAATCAAGGAAAAAACTGGAGCTCTAGCACTGATGTAAACTTTACCTACCCTATTTGGAGTAAGATTTGGCTAACTAACCTATTAAGTGACAAACTACCATCAACTTGATTATTGGTCTACTAACTAAGTTCGTACTCAGGATCATGAAAACCTCATTGTCCACCAAAAAGGGCGGGACATGGCCACTCTCCACCGGTTTGTTTTTTTCAAATGCCTATTGCCAAGCTATGTCCCACAGACGAACTTAGCCGACCGTATATTCTTAAAAGGCACCAAAACATTTACTTATACACAAAATTCTAGCTTGATATTAGTCAGACACTTTTTTGCACGCTATCTCCTATCATAGTTTCAAACATTTAAACAAATTTTAAAAGTCAAATTTATCTTAATTTATTTTTTTTTTTAATTTTAACTGTGGTTTTTACTTTAATACAAATTAATTAACAAAGAACATTTTTATTCTGTTTTCATTTTGTGTTTAGGATCTTCTGCTGAGTGTTCTTTTGAAATTAATGAAGGGAACTACAATCCAGCCTAAGTACATACTTTGCTTCCCTGCTGAATATTCAAACGCAGATTTGGTTAATTCAACTCAAGCGCATAAGATGGCAATTACTCTTCATCACCAGCATCTTTCACTTGGTAAAATATACCTTTTAAAGTTTTCTTACGACTACTATTAACCCTTTGACCACGGCAGGACACACCATGTGCATGTGCGTCACATATTGTCTCTTTAGAGAAACTGCATGATGCCCACGGTGCGTCATAGATAGAAAAAAAGCCTCTCTCCAAAAAAGGAGTGGGGGAGCCTCTGCCATATGATATCGGTTTGGAAGATGCGTGGTCATGTTAGTACTAGTCCAATGGTTGTATGGAGTGAGTCCTTCTCGTTTCCTTTGTTTATGTTGTCTCTTTTTTTCTGGCCCCTCATCAGGCTACACGCATAAGGTAAATTATTCAGCATTTTTTTTAGTGATAAAAGAGCCAGCATTACTTGTGTATTTAAGAATTGTTAGGGTTATTATTTGACATGTTTAGATTTTTCAACCGGGGCACTAAACATTGTCATACAATTCATTTTACAACAAGTCATACAATTCTCCCTCAAGCAAGATACACCAATAAGTGAAATCAAATTTTTAGGATTTATAATTGACAGCAAACTGACTTGGAAAAAACATATATTAAACCTTGAGAAAACTCTGTCTTCCCAGGTCTATTTGTTTAGAAGACTGAAACTCTTCCTGGACAATAGTTCACTGAAATCAGCCTGCCATGCTCTCTTTGAGAGTAAGATTAGTTATGGTATACTAATATGGGGTCATGCTGAATCACAAGAGCTTTTCCTAAAACAAAAAAAACTTATAAGAATTTTAGCAGGGGCTAAATATACAGACCACTGCAAACCTCTATTTATTAAATTAAAGATTTTAACCATATACAGCTTGCATGTTTATCAATGCTTAAAACATATTAAGAGGCATCTGGCTGATTACCAAAGGAGAGCATCTCATGGATACAACACAAGAGAAAAAGAAAACCTAGAAACAATTCCACATAGATTAGCAAAATCTGAAGTAGGACACGGTTTCCTTGGAGTAAAAATGTATAACAAACTGAGCCCATAGATAAAAAACATGGAATACAAGCAATTTTGTGAAGCCATAAAAGGTAAATTAATAGAGATCCCCCTGTACAGTGTTAACCAATTTTTTAAACAAAACAAATTGTAAATAGTCTTGTTTTTTGGTGTTATTTTCTTAACTTTGACGTTTTGTAAGCATATATTTTGATGTTATGTTTTAACAAATAAAAATTTATTTATTATTATTATTATTGCTTTCTTCAAAACGACATGATGCCCACAGTGCGTCATGGTCATGAATGACCTGTTGCGTCAAACCGTTTTTGTAACTTTTGCCATTCCCATTTTTTTTTCTTTTATTTATTTATTTTTTTTTCTTTCTTCTGATATATATTAATTTCTAAAATAAATACTTTTGACGGCTGGGGTGAAAAGTAATTTAAAACAACAAAAAATTCATACATTATATCAATAATTGGTTGGGTCCAAGTTTTTACATGTTTCAATTACACGATAAATTTTACAAACTTGTTATTTTTTACTTATTGATTAATATAATAAGTCAAAATAGAATAATAATACCTTGACGCATATGGTGCGTCATGCCCGTTTCAGTGATAAATTGTCCTTTCTGTGGCTGCTTGACGCAAATGGTGAGTTATAATGTTTTTGTTTTGTTTATAAACAATAAACATTAGAAAAACGATTATTCTGATGCAATTTCATGCATATCTGAGTCCAGACTTACATAAGTAAATGAAAAAAAAAAAATCCGTTCCCAGGAAGGACTTTTTTCTCTCTTCTATGCTGCAGTCAAAGGTTTAAGCACTGATGATGACCTATCAATAGATTTATTAGTAACTTTAATATGCCATCAAAATTTAAGCTAAATTGGACAAATAGTTTTAAAAAAACAGACAGACTGATACAAGTGCAAAAATGTTCTGCACTTAACATTAAGTCCAATGTGAATAGTTTCACTTCAATCATATATTGTATGATAGTGAAAAATACAGGCAGACGGATGCAAAAGCAAAAATGTTCTGAACTTAATCTTAACTGCAATGTGAATAGTTTCACTTCAATCATTTGTATAATACTGAACAATACAGGCAGACAGACACAAGAGCAAAAATGTTCTGAACTTAACATTAAGTGCAATGTGAATAGTTTCACTTCAATCATAAATTGTATTATTGTGAAATATGCGGAGATGAGGAATTTGAGCTTGTATCAAGATAATTATGAAAATGAATGTATTTACTCAAATAAAAATGTAATTTTCAAAGCCAGCTTTTTGGATTGGTTCAGCTTATTTGTGGATTTTCCTTTTTATAATTATATTTTAATGATTTTACCGCAAACATTGACAAATGTTTGCGTAAACTAAAATTTTATATTCTTATTCAATTAACATGTTAAAATTGAACAGACAACTTTTTCTCTGCAAACAATTTTCTCAAATAACCAATATTTTCTTTTCTTTATTTTTTTTTATTTTTCAATTTCCAGATGTTGTTAGCTGTTGGTCTCGAGGTGCCCTGTTTTTACCCTTAAACTGCGATCTATCTTGGGCAATGTGGGTTCAGGGTTTCGCTCTCGCGCTTTGGTTGAAATTGGACAATCCTCTAGCCAATGTGGAACCACCTCACACTTATCTCTCAGGTAACGTAGATAAGACCTTCTCACTTTAACAATTAACAAAAGTTTATTTTTATATTATATTAGTTTTATTATGCTAATGATAAGTAGTTTGTTTATGAATCAACTCTAAATCTTTCATCTTGGTTTTACTAAAGAGTTCACATCAAATTTGCTCTCTACACTTTTAAGTATTACAGTGCCATCCGTCATTTGTTTAAATTAATTTCTTTATGTTTCTTTTCAGAATCAAGTTGTGAGAGTGTAAGCGGACATTCAACATTAGACGAGATTAATCTAAGCCAACTTCTTCACATCATATCTATCGGCTATGAAGCCCTTGTTCTTGAATTCTGGGCCGACACTGTCAGAAGTAATTATAAAATATTTTTATAACTCCTTGGGCAATGATTTTTAAGTTTTATAGAGAAATTTATATATTATAACATAGTAAAAGGATTTAATGTATAACAAATAGATGAGGCGTTGTCCATCCACTTGATTCTTTAATTCCCTCTAGGTTTTTTCCCCTCAAACCTGGCTTCTAGGGCTCCCTTGTGAGTCATTCGCTGTTCATGCTATAACTTGGTCCAAACCACTTGCCAAGTTGCTTGTTTTCTACCTGCCTCATTACTGTCTGAACTTCCAAGCCCAGTTTTATAGTGGACTTCCTCACTCGATCTCTTCTGGTTTTACCCTTTGCCTGCTTCCATCCAACTCTGGCTTTTCTTTGTCCAGGTCTATGATCAAATTTTATGTATACGTACATTTTTTGGGGCCTTTTAAGAATATGTGGTTGGCTAAGTTCGTCTGCGGGACATTGCTTGGCAATAGGCATTTGAAAAAAATAAATAACCAGTGAAGAGTGACCATTTCCTGCCCATTTTGGTGGACAATGTGATTTTCATTATCCTGAGTACAAATTTAGTAGACTAAAAATCAAGTTGATGATAGTTTGTCACTTAGTAGGTTAGTTAGTCAAATATTACTCTAAATCAAAGAGCTTACCTATTAAGTGATAAAGTACCATCAACTTGATTTTCGGACTACTAACTAATTTCGTACTCAGGATCGTGAAAATCACATTGTCCACCATAAAGGACAAGACATGGCCGCTCTCCACAGGTTTGTTTTTTTCGAATGCTTATTGCCAAGCTACGAACTTGTCCTGCAGACGAACTTAGCTGACCACATATTCTTAAAAGGCATCAAAAAATTAACTTATACTCAAAATTCTAGCTTGATGTTAGTCAGACACTTTCTTGCACGCTATCTCCTGGACTATAATGACGGATGATTATATTAGAAGGAGTGAGAAAAATATAGAATACAAAGGAAAATAGGTCTCTTATCACTAAAACTACCATTCCTCCTTGATAGCTTTTGTTAGACTTTCTCCCTTATACTTGTCCAAAAGAACTTACCTAAAGGAAAAGTATCGTTTTCGTCCAGAAGGGTGTGCTTAGATCCACTAGGGATTCAACCCCCAGTAGCCTTAGTATGGCATGAAACCATAGTGGGTCCATCCATACACGATGGTTTATATTAAAGTTACCAAAGGATTGGTAAATCTCATAAAAACTGGAACTGGGATTTTTTTTAAATAAAAAAAAAACTTCTACTGAACTGCCCAGTTATACTACCATATTTTCACACCTTCTTGACAAAATACCATCAACTTGATTTTCGGTCTACTAACTACAGTATTCTCACAACTAGAATTAGTGCGTTGACAGCGCGGGAAATTGAGTGACACACAGATTGGCCAACCTCTCTGGGGGAAAAAATAAATCCACTACGAAGCCTTCTTATACGGTTATCCAGAGGGCCTCTCCCCTCCACTAGAGACATTTATCTTTGCCTAGTTGGCCCGACTTTTTGTCCGGGAAAATCTCGAGCTCTCATTTGCTAGTTTTTTCCCGTGCTGTCAACGCACTAATTCTAGTTGTGAGAATACTGTAATTTTTTACTGAGGTGGTAATATTCTTTAATTTGTCTCCAGATATTCTGCATGTGAGATTAACTCGAAGCGATGCTGGATGTCTTGAAACCTTAAGTGAAGCTTCACTTGAAGGTACTATAGCTTGTGGTACATGGCATCATTTGTCTATCTCAGTTAGAGATAGTGTACACAATTCTAAAGTCATCATTGAGGTAAATTTCTTCTTTTTTTTTTTTCGTAATATTTAAAAATAAACAACAATTTTATGATTCAACTCTAAATAAATTCAACAGTTTACTATCACAGTTGTGTTTCAATGTATTTTTTTTTATTGTACCTTTAGGTAACTTTAGTGGTTGATGGTTGGTGTGAAATCCAGATTCCTCTCTCTTTTAAGGGACTTCTAGTGAGAAAAAGTCGGCCTACATGTGTCATAGTTGGTGACACCGATCATGTTCCTATTTCATTTTCTACTTCTCCTGAATCGGAAAAGCCTGGTCAGTTCTAATAAGTATTAATAATAATCACTGCTTATTGATTAATTAATGACATTGTTATATTAACACTATATGTTTTCCGTTAATTATAAATGTGCATTAACTTGTAATTGTCAATCAATTATGGTGGACAATGTGATTTTCATGATCCTGAGTACAGAATTAGTTAGTAGACCAAAAATCAAGTCGCTGTTATTTTCACACTTGATAGGTTAGTTATTCAAATATTACTAAAAATCAACGTGGTCTCCTGTCAACGTACAAACTAACATCAACTTGATTTTCGGTCTACTAACTAATTCTGTACTCAGGATCATGAAATGTGAGACATGGCCGCTCTCCACCGGTTTGTTTTATTCAAACGCCTATTGCCAAGCTATGTCCCGAAAACGAACTTAGCCGACCACATATGCTTAAAAGGCGCTTAAAGATTGACTTGTATACAAAATTCTAGCTTGATGTTAGTCAGACACTTTTTTGCACGCTATCTCCTGGACTATTTTCATTTAATAATTTACCTTATTTGATAATTTATTTAGGATGGATGATTTAGGTGTGGAGATGATTAACTTCTTTCTATTATGAATGTCTGTTTTTATTATTTCAGATAATGAGAAAAGTCGAGTTGGAACATGGGAATTAGGAAATATTGTAATGTTCCGTAAGCCTTTGCTTGGTAAAGAAGAGTCAGCTCTTTTATGGGCACTTGGACCTGATATTTGCTTGGTATCTTGTCAGGCTGGCCAACCTCTTACTGTAACTAGTCCAGCACCAAATCATGATGAAACCCCTACTCTACTTTCTCCGGATGTGCAATCCTGCCTGCTTAAAATTATGCAGGTAAAAAAGTGCTTTCTAGATATACACTAGGAACTCCTTATAACAAACATCTATACTACAAAAATCTTTATATAATGCCCCACAAATTCTTTATATAAAAGTGTTTATCTACGATCGATACGAAATATACACATTATATCTCTGTTTAGATGCGTGAAAAGTGATTTTTTTCATAGCTGTATTCATAGTGCCTGCGCATTTCATAATCGTGCGATAAGGTGAGGAATTCATCTTTTTTTCCACCCTAGAGCGGAAAAAAAGAGAAGTTCTTCACCTTAACGCACGATTTGCGAGTTTGTTTACATTTAAAAAAACTAATTTTCTGAAAAAAAAGTAACTGTTTATATCGAGTTTTTAGTGAAAAACAATAAGTGATTTAAGTGATTATGGCGAAAATGAGGAGAATAATACACTTCCCGAAATAATTAATTCAATGAATTAATGTCATCTTAATCAAAAGAGAAATACGAACTTACATACAGGAAGTTTAATACATTTTTTTCTGTATTTATTATTATTAAAATCCACAATCGTAGATAAAGTACGTTACGCAACTCGTGCGAAAACTGCATTTTGCTTTGCTCGTGTGGTTTTACTACCCTCGCTGTCGCTCGCTAATATTTCTATATTACAATTTTTTTTTTCTTCATCCATCAACTTCATTATATGGAGGTCCTACTGTAATTTGTGTATATTAAAGCTCAAATTAGAAATGTTTACTTTTTCAGACTTAATATATAAGGATATTTTTTCCTAGGACTACCGTATGGGTACAAATTACCCCTTGTTTGAATCTTTGTTAAGGAGCGGACTAACAATTTCTGGAAAATGTGTAAGAATAAAATCTATATTAATTTGTATTTTAAAACTTTTTTTATTTTTTCTAGGAGAGCATGTTGATGTCCTTCAGTGCAAGAGAATCAAGTATTATGAACATATACCCACAAGTTTCTGGCAGTACAGGTAATGCTTTTTAATGTATATATTTTCAAATTTAATGATTTTTTTTTTTAAATACTTTAGAAAACTTCTAGAAATAAGTTGCCAGGTAGTGGAGTATCCTTGAACTCCACAGAGGCTGTCTTTAACCACCTAGTAAAAAATTAGTAGAAATCTTTCTCCTTCAAAATTAACTTCACTGTACAAAGTTATCTGTCAACCATAAATTATAATTTTTAATACTGTTATGAAAACTAGTTTTAAATTTAAACTTCTTACTATTTTTCTTGAGTGTGGATTAAATTACTTACCACGTCTGCTCGTCCATCCATGAATCAAGAGCGGCCCAAGGTTGTGGGTTCGATTCCTCGCTTTGGTGGTACAATGTATAGAAATATGATGTGTGAAGTTGCTGCAACTCTACCAAAGGGGTAGTAAATTAGGCCAAAATTATGGCCTAATTGCTATGTTTGAACATGTAGTTCCTCCTTCTGTCTAGTTCTAGCACCAAGTCCAGGGCTAGTAAATTGGGCCAAAAATATGGCCTAATTGCTATGTTCGAACATGTAGTTCCTCCTTCTGTCTAGTTCTACTACCAAGTCCAGGGCTAGTAAATTGGGCCAAAAATATGGCCTAATTGCTATGTTCGAACATGTAGTTCCTCCTTCTGTCTAGTTCTACCTTACTACTACTATTTTTCTTTCTCTTTCAACTTAATTTTCAATTTAGTGATTTCATTTTTTGTTTTTTTCTCAATTACTTTTAGTTTGATTTTTTATTTAAACTTCTGTGTAATAAATTTTTCAGGTGTGGGTGGAGGTTTCCGAGTGGTTGTTGGTGGTGATCACGAAAGTAACAATAATAGAAGTTCTCAGCAGGTACCGATGACTCTTCCTCTTGTCACTCTCACATCACCCGCACCTCAGATACAGTGTGATATACTCACTGCCATCGATACACTGGGCGGACCTGCTCTTATTCTCTTCTTATTTGCCAGGGTAAAAGTTTATTATTTTCTGTAAGTAATTTCTTAACTATAACTTTGGGGTAACTGCAGCTTGAGTACAAGAGCAGTTGGCTTTCAATCATTGAAGTTAAGCAGTATCAGGCGTGGTTAGTTGTTGGATGGGTGACCACCACCTCTGACCACTGCTCTGGGTTCGATTCCCAGACTGAGCCCTCCACAATGTCCACCCAGCATTGATTAAACAAATGGGAAGCTAATAATTGGTTGTTTTGACTGAGATTTTGTGTTACCACTTCATAATTATGACTAGAGAGGTTAATCGAAAGTAACACAACAAAATTCTTATAGACCTGTAAAGGTGTATATTATGTAGGATATCCTGTAGGATGTTGGAATATGAATCTGTAATTAGTAATTAAGATTTGTAGATCTATGTAAAAATTTGCATGTAAAAACTGATTCTACCGTTGTTTCATGTATTGTAACCTGATCTTATATCTAATAAATCCAACAAAATAGGTACACGAATTGCAGAGCACTATAATCTTTGCAGAAAATATCGAATGACCGACATAATTTTTGCCAACCATGTTCTAGAAACCGCTCATTCATTTGATGTTGATAATTATGAACTTCTCATAAAAGTTTGTAAAATATTTAGCTTAGTGCAGAATCCAAGTTAGTTACTAAGTTATCACACACACACTGAAGATGATATTATGTCGATAAACGCGTTTGTGAATTTTAATTGAAAATTTTGGTGACAATATTGTTGTGTCCTTTCTACCAATCTCTCTAGTCATAAAAATGGTAAACTGATCGAAAGATTTAGCGCCACCAAGTTTCTGCCTGAAAAACCATTGTCGGTTGTCGGCACTTTCATGGTGGTTTGATAAAAAAAAATGGATCAAACGTAACCAGAGTTGTGTTGACGGTTTACCTACCATGTCTTCTTTCACTCATAAGTGGAGGCTTTGGCAGTGTGGTATCAATCCAGTTTGGATTGATACCAGGGCTTGTTCAAAGGATCCACTTTGTGGCCTATGTCTTTGGCATGAGCCCCCCAGAGTTAATGAATAAATAAACTATAACTTAATAATCTGTGAAAAATAAAATCATTGATAAACCATAAATTTATAAAAATCTCATTTGACTTTGTAGTTCCGAAGTTACAATATTTGTTGATCTAGTAAGCTGACCAGATGGATTTGAATTGTTTTTATTTATTTATTTTTTTTTTCAATTTACTTGTATTCAATTTTCTTGTTTTCAGTTTACTTGTTTTTCAATTTACTTGTTTTCCAATTTACTTGTATTCAGTTTACTTGTTTTCAGTTTACTTGTTTTCAGTTTACTTGTTTTCAGTTTACTTGTTTTCAGTTTACTTGTTTTCAGTTTACTTGTTTTCAGTTTACTTGTTTTCAGTTTACTTGTTTTCAGTTTACTTGTTTTACAACTCTTTACATTTCAATTGTGTGTTTCAGGTGGTAGAACTAGAGAGCAGTGAGAAGGAACAAGGAGCTGCGCTAGAGTTATTCCTTAGAATGGCTACGTCTTATAACCATCAGATAAAGAGCGAAGCTATGGCTCTTGTACCTCTAGTGTCTAGAGTTATCGATACTCCACTCTGTACACCCGGCCTTATACTCCTTCAGGTAAATTATCAGATAATTATACTTGTCATTACATTACTCAGTTTACTTGTAACGGACCACTTTTTTTTCCCCCGGGGGGCTTTTACACCCGAAGACTCAGCCCACTTAGGTGGGCCCATCGAGCAAACCCGGGTTAGGGACCGAAATCTTCACATTTTTGTAAAGATGTGGTCGGTAACCATGACTCCCCTCCTGGTAGCATTACAACCAGGAGTGTCATCATCATGGTTTCCAGGCCGAAACCTGGCGCCACTCTTTCGAGGAGCTTCCCATTAATTTAAACAATGCTGGGTTGACATTGAGCGGGGGGCCCGGTCCGGGAATTGAACCCAGAGCTGTGGTCAGAAGCGTTCACCCATCCATCTACTGACCCTGCTCGAGGCTGCTTAACTTTCGTTATCACACGGCAAGCGCGCTAGCCTTTGAGCCACCCAGGCCTCAACGGACCACTTCAATAATAAACATAATAAATGCTTATTTTCCAGACTGTAGTAGAGTGCTGCTGCCGAGGTGATGTTCTAGTTTATCCTGAACTTCTGGTCGGGTTGTTATTGGAATGGCCTGCACCTTGGGCTGCATCCCATGCTCTAGATTCCCTTCTTCAGACGCTTCTCTCTCTGACTCGAGATGACCACAGACATAGAGAGTTCAATTCTAATCAGCTCAACCGAGCTAATGCACTTCATACTTTACTTAATCTTTGCAAGGTATCGTATTTATTCTATATAAAAAATATTGTATTATGTAGATCTGTAAAACTTATTTTAGTAGTAGATTTTCTTTTTCTTATAGATATTTAGGGATGAAAAATGTTTAGGAAATATATATATATATATATATATATATATATATATATATATATATATATATATATATATATATATATATTCTTTTTATTTAATAAATTGACTATATTTAAACTATACCTGGGCTTCTTCAGGCCTTGAATTGAAAATCAAGATTTGCTTCTACGTTAATTTTAATTTAACTTTTTTTAAACTGAACACTGAAACACAATTGGAGTCACATATATTAGTCTCATTCTATTGTTAATGAGATCTCCTTACTTAAAGATCATTAAGAAAAAGAAAATCCAATTAAAAAAATAAGGGATGAAATGAAGAAAATAGACAATTATTATAGTACTTTAGCTTATTATAATACTTTAGTACTTAGTGCTTTGGTAAATTCATTTATTATGATTTCTGTTGTGCAACATTGTTTCCTGAAAATTTTGAGGTTGAAATAAATGAAGGAAAATGTAAAAATGTTGTAGTTAAATCTTTTCAACTTTGGGGCTTCTTATTTCTAAAAAAACAGATGTTTCCCTTTTGATTCAGAAACGAAGATATTGAACTTGTGTTAGATATTTAAATAGAATGAATTGAAGTCATTTAATTTTTCCATGAACCCTAAAGGGATCCACTACCAGACATAAGATTATTAAGGAGTACACCTACAGCCAATATCACTTAAAACAAAAAGTTTTTAATTAAAGCTTGGAATAATTAAATAAGAGTAATTATACTTTGTTATGCTGACAACGTGGGAAAATTGAAAAAAAAAAAAAAAAAAATGGGAGAGGAGCCAATGAGAGCTTGAGATTTTGGCAGGTAGTAGGTCGGGCCAACTAGCCAAACAGATAGTTTTATTTTTTCCCCTCATATAGGTTGGCTAATCTGAGCTGTCAAATTTACAAAGTATAATGGCATGAGTATAGCCGATCTTACAGGTCTTGAATTGACGCAGATAGGTTTTTTATCCTACCTCTCCATCTAGTGCCAAAAAAGGTGTTTTGATGGTGTACAAAACGTGCTGTTTAGATTTTGTCTATTTTTACTTTCTCATCTAAAGAGAAAGTATTGTGATGGCGCGAAAATTCGATTTTGAGATTTTGATGGATTTACATGTTTTGAGGTCCCCTGAGTCCAAAAAAGTGGTTTTTAAAAAATTTCTGTCCGTCGTCTGTTGTCTGTCGTCTGTCTGTGCAGACGCCTGGAGCCTAAACTACTGGGCCGATTTGGACGAAATTTGGCATACATGTTCAGAAAAATCATACCCCGAGGCGAAATCGAGAAATGAATTTTAGCTCCAAATTTGGGGGCGCTACCCCCCAAAAACCCTGAAAAAAAAAATTTCTCGAAAACGGTTCCGACGATTTTGATTAAAAAATTCTAAAATGTAGTCCATTTAATTATGGATCCAACGATATAAGCCTTTTTCCCGGGAAAAATCTAGTTCCTGAGAAATAACCTTAAAACGCGGACGGAGAGAGCCCGGGTTCGATTCCCCGCCCAGGAGATGTTATTTTTATGATAAATTTTGATGAAATGTTTAATAATAATTAAATTTTCATACGAAAACATAATAAATGGAAAACACTGGGCCAAATAATTATGAACTCGTATATGAGAAAGTTTGTTTGAGTTGTCTCGGACCGATTTTTTTATATTTTATTTATTTATTTTTTATTTTTCATTAACTGTAGTGAGGCATTTATATTTTCACAGATAAAGCAAGTACATTGTACTTTCCATAACATTCAGAGTTCCTTTACTAATTGTCAACTGTTAATAGGATATTACAAGTATATTTTTCTAATGGTTAACAGAGTATTTTTGTATTTCAGGAGAGAATGCTAGAAGGTTTAGCTCTAAGCGTAGAGCTGTGTCGTGGAGTAGTTGAAGTGGTACGGAGTTTAATGACAGCTCCACCTTTACTATCTCATGTATCATCTTTATCTGATTATCTTCTCTTATCTCATCCTGCTCATCTTACTTTCATTTCTCACTCGAGGCAATCGCTGTCCTTTCTACTTCCTCATGATCCGCCTTCATCCAAATCTCATCCTTCAAGTGAGTTCAAATGTTTTAAGCAGCTGTTTCTTATGAATAATTGAAATAGTCTCAACACCCTGTCAACTTTTAGTATACTTATGTTGGTGTAGAGATCTTTACCTGTATGATTTGTTATAGCTTTTTAATATTTTGATTACTTTTTCAGGAAAGAAAGGAATATTCACTGCAGATAAAGCCTACCGAAGTTTATTTACTAAACCTATTGATCCTACCAAGCTGAATCAAGCTCTAAACAGTTTGAAGGTATATAAATAACTAATTATATGTATGTATTAAAAATTAAACAATAAGCATTATTTTTACAATAATTAAACAGAATTTCTTATCTAATACTGACACATTTAATTATATGACGTTTATTAGTGTTCTAATAAAGTTATGGTCTTAGTTTTTTCTACTATTGTTAAACAAATATCTGGATTATTCCTTGTTATTTGTTCTTCATTATTAACTAGTCTGTGTTCTCAATTAAATTTATTCTGGAGAAAGAAAAAAAAATATTGTTTTAAAATTATTAAAAATGTGAAATTATCTAACTTTATTGATTTATTAACTTTCGTTTTAGGAAAAGGGAGACAGAAGTAAACGGAGGAGAAACAGAATTAGTTCAGGAAGCGCAGGTGAGGAGATCGCTGCTAAGTGTGATTCAGGCTTCGCTCCTTCATCCCTTCAGGGAACAGCCACTGATTCAGATCAGAACAATCCTAGAGTAAGAAAGCATTTAAAAATATTTTAATTTCAGTCATTAATTTCAGATCATGTGGGAAGAAACAACAATTGATTTCTTTATTCAATGTATGTGATTCCTCATTGGACATAACATAACATCACTTACTAAATTTGGTTATTTTGAGATTTTGCAAAATTTGTCAAATTTAAAACTAAGAATGTCTCTAACTTTTAATTTAAATTATATTATACAGTCGGACGTCCATATAACAAAATTGGCCTTTAAAAAAAAAAAAAGAAAAAAATAGTGGTGCTGAAAGAGGAAGGTATTTATCCCATAACATTTTCACCCATTGTAGAACTGCTTCATACTAGCAACCTCTAGATTTTTAAAAAAAAATCTCCTCTTGGTTCATATAGTTTGAACATTGAATGCCGGTTTTTCAAAATTGTAGACACTGCACTTGGAGCAATTTCATATGTACGGGATACTTTTTGTACATTACTCTTTTATCTATGTACTTGACACATGACATTTGAAGGATGAGTAAATTACTCTGTAAAAAGTCAAAAGCTTTATAAAAGCCCGGACAAATTATAAACTGAGGCTAAGAGATATCTAATGGAGGTAAACTAATGCAAAATTATAAGAGTGCTTGAGCCATAAACTCCAAAAATGGAAAAACTCTGCCAATATTAATTCACAGAAGTTTGTCGGTTGGATCTTTATCCTTATTTCTATGAATTTTGTTTGCATTAGATAAATTATTTTTGTTCTATAGAAACATTTTTATATGGAGAATTTTTGGGGGCATAAAACATATTTTTATATAGAGATTTATGTTGTATAGAAATTTTTTATTAGGTAGTCTAATGAATTGATTTTATTTTGTTTAGGATATTGATGAATGGAGTAACACTTCAGCAAATACTTACTTCACCAGCAATGCTCAACATTTTGAAGAAGATGCTGTTTCTACATCTCAAGAATCAAGTGTGGTAACTTCTGACAATGATGAAAATTCAACGGAAAACAACAGTTATGTCCGGAATAAAATTGTAAGTAATTTTCCGATTTTAAAAACATTTTTAGTCTTAAAGTATCATAACTTGCCATGGTCCTTGCCTTTTCCTGAGGTTTTCCAAGGATCTAATTCCTGCTTATCTCAAGGCATTACCGTACTTTGGATTTATTAAGGCGGCCATAAAGGCAATGTTTGAGGTTTGGACTGAACAGTCCAGACCTGGAGGAATTCCTGTAGGTGTGTGGAGGTGGTTTTGAGGCCACCTTTGGACCTCAACATCCTGAACAAATAAAAACTTTTTTCCGCCTTGAGGCCAGAACTACTCAGCCAGATGTGGCATGTATTGAGTTGACGACAGCCCTCAAAGATTTCTGAAGTTTGTGTTGTGAAAGGCGAGGGTTTAGTTGAGGAAATGCCTGAGGCTTTTTCCTTGAAAATTCCCTCTTTGTTTATGGCTGCCTTTAAAGAAAATAGTTTGAACTTGAACCCTTAGATTCTAATGCTTGATTTCAGTAAATACATAACTTCTCCATTTTCAACTTCCTCCAATAAGTACCCTCGTTATTTTTCAGAGTTTCTGAAGAATGCAAAAGTTTATCTGTCCTAATATTAGAATGACAAGTTTGTTGGTTGCATTTAAACTTAGGCCATAAGTGTATTTCTTGCACATCTATATAAATACGTTATATATTCTCATATTGTTTATATTTTTTTTTTAATAGGGTTGGCGTAGAGGCTCTATCGGAAATGGTGAAGTAGAATTAGTTGTAGGTTTACTGGAAGTAGTTAGAGATCAGCTTCTAGTTTTACCAGATAGCGTTGCCCATTGTCCGACAGTAATGTCTTCTTTGGTCAATCCTCACAGTCTTATAGCTATGGCCAACCATACAAATCATCACATAGTTTCAGCTGTTGTCAAGGTATGTTATTTCATATTTGTCTAGACTATTTGTGACTATTTTATCTCACTGAATTGTGTTTTTCTCGATACATTTATTTAAATTTCTTATTATTATTTCTTGTCAAGGTACTTGCTGCGTATTGGGAAAGAGTTAACAGCGAAGAAAGAACTAGATTAATATCAGATAGATTCTTCTATTTACTAGCTATGCAGCTTCCTCAGTCGTTGACAAATTCAGGTATTTCTGTTTTATTATGGATTAGTAAAACGTCATCATTGTTAATAAAACTAGATTACCAACTATAGCTAACGACTTGCATCATAAACCTTCAAAATTTCAGGGTTTACTTGATATGAGGAAATCCTAGGTATATAATTATGACTAGATGGGTTAATAGAAAGTAACATAGCTATATAGTGACTTAAAAACAAAATTGACTTTGTCATTTTAAAATTGTGAGGACTATATTGTTTTGTTACGTTCTATTAACCCATCTAATCATAGTTATGAAGTGGTACCACAAAATCTCTCTCAAAACAACCAATCATCTATGCTGTATAACTTCATTTCCCAACCCAATGGTCGCAACCCAAAATAGGGTCGCAACAATATATTTTAGTGTCGTGGAAAATGTATGAAATTGTTCAGATATAAATTAAAAAATGCTTTCAAAAAACATTTTCATATAAATAATTTCAGCGGAATCAAAATTATAAAAATACAATTTAATAAAGTAAAAATAAGAAATTTATAATGATAAATTCATAATAATAAAGGAATGTCATTAGAAAAAGAAAAAATAACTAATATTTGAAAGGTTAATAAAAATAAAGTGGCAACATAAAGGGTATGCAACGAGGAGTAATACAACTTGCTAGAAGCTTAAATCTCTTTTCTTTAAACATCCGACAAAGGGTATGAGCCTGCCAACATCAGTTCAGGAATTAGTAGGTGCTTTATATAATGCAAAACTGATGTAATTTAAATCAGACACAATAAAATAATTATAAATCAAGCAATGCCATTAACAGTATTAAAATGATCAGTGTGCTCAGTTTTTTTTTTTTTAATTAATCAGCCTGCAGTCTCTCCTTCTAATCCAGTAATGATTTTAGTAGAATTCTGGCTCTTTGGGTCATGAACATTGAAATTGGGACATGAATTGTAACTGAAAACCTTAGAGTATGGAATATGCAATACACTATATTCTCGGTAGGGTTGCGAAAATGTTTAAGACAAATTTATAGGGTCGCGGCGTCAAAAAGGTTGGGAAATGCTGCTGTATTCTATAATTATTTCTCTAATTTTTTTTTAATTAGTTTGTATTAAAAGTCAAGTTAAAACTTTAATATCCTGCCCTATATCTCTTTCTGAAATAGGTCTAAATTAAATTTAGCCATTCTCTTTTCTGATAACTCTTTACTGTTATAATGAGGGATTACCTTTGGATCTGCACTTCTAGAAAATCTTGACTTATAATACCTTCAATAGCTGTAGCTTTTATTTAAGGTTATTTAGTGACTCAAGCTAATCTTGTGGAAAAATGTATCTACATTTGAATCCTGGAGAATTAATACATTTTATGTTGACTCTATAGTTGAACTGATGATTTTTAATCATGTTTTTTTATTGCTAGGTGGTTTAGATCTTGTCGAAGGTCTTGCTGGTATAGTGACCGGTTACCACAGAAGTCAATTAAGTCATCAAGTAATGCAGTTAAGTCATGACTTTGCCGCAGGAGGATCTCAAAGTCTTACTCTGGCTGCACTTCCTCCGTTACTCGCACTGATACCTTCGTCAGTCTCTCACATACCAACAGCTCATAATCTCATATCATTTGTACACTCTCTTTTTATTAAGGTAATTTTAAATTTTATCACATATTGTTAGTTTTTAAAATGTGATTTAAAGAGATTAAGTTAGTTTTTTTATTTAATGTTTTGCCGTAAACATTTATTTTCTATTCTTTTGCAGGTTGGTGATTGGAAGTCTATGGTGGAGCTTGGTCTTGTTGAAGCTACGCTGAAAGCCCTTGTTCGAACAGTTCACGAACATGATGACAATGATGATGATCTTTGCATACCTGAAAGAAATGTCTTGATTGCCGACATCAATAGTTTATTATCGACAGTTATTTCTCATGCTATTCACGCCAGCGGATCTCACTTTGCTCAGGTAATTATTTTATTTATTCTTCTTGAAAATAAATCTTAGTCTTTTAAAATATTTTATCCTCTAAATATTTAAATACTGGGTAAATATTTTAAGAGGGTATCACCATAGCCAAGTGGCTAGCATACTTACACTCGCCAGAAACCTGTCCAAACATCATCATATAAATTTGATGCTTCATATCTCAGGTTGCTCCCAGAATGAGGCAGGATCCTCTCATAAAGTTAACAATATTGGCCCTCAATAGGGGCACTTGTCATCTTACGACTGGATTTATAACCAGTCATGGCAGTCTCAACAGACATTTGCAGCTGCTAGACTTTGTTGAGTCCCACCTGTCGGCTGTGTGAAGATTTTTTTACCTACTAAGCTGCTGCCCAGGGTTGGCTCGTCTTAGATTGCAAACCTTTGGAGCCAATTGCTCCCTTAGAAGAGTTTAAGAGACTGGCTCTGAACAGACTTCTGACTTTTTGTGAGTCCGTCACTCTGCTCAGACTATAGAAGAATGAGGGAGAGAATTCTTCACCTACCCTGGATTTTCTTATTGGACCCACCTAAGTGGTCTATGTCTCTGGGCTTTTACCCCCTCAGTTTTATCATAAATCAAACTATTATAGTGACAAAAGTTACAAACTTTTTTACCTCTTTCTATAAATTTTTTCCAAGCAAAAACTAGTTACTGTTTGACTCTCTTATTTATGTTTATCTTATTCTTTTCCATGTTGATTATTTTGTAGGTGGTGAGTGAAGTTCTTCTCCAAGTTGAATTTGTGAGTAATTCCGAGCGTGAGAATTGTGGATTAACAACACAGTGCTCTTTACAAGTTCGTAGGACTCACGCTGCTATTCTACGTTCAGGAATAATAGCTCTTTCTGACTGCATTGCATCTCACAGTACAAAAGCTTCCTTCCTCTCATCAGGTAAATTTAACTGATAAATTGTTCTATAGTTTTTCTTTTAATTCACTTTGGTTGTAGACAGAACAGCTTAATATTTAATATTTATACTTAATTGATTTTCTCACTGCACTAATATTGAATTTTTGTGAATGCAAGCTTGTCTGAGTTTTTAATTATTACTCACTTATAAAAATTAATTATTTACATGGGTTTATTCTAGATTAAAAGGAATTATTAGATAATCATCACCTTTTTAGTAAAAAGAAATAACAGTGATTATTACATGATCACTTTTTGCTCTTTACACAAATTTTCTTAAAATTTATCTAGTGCACTCAAATTTAATTACATTATTAATGTTAAGTTGTATTGTTTGAAGCTTAACTTTAAATTTATCTTGCCTTCATCTGCTGGGGCTCATGCTAGGTTTTAGTGGCTATGTTTCCTATTAACATTTAGGCCTAGTAATTAAATGGAATTCCTAAATAGTGTCATTTCTAAAGCCTTCAAATAGTAGAATCAGGACTGTATTAAACATAATTCATTCCATTTCTAAGAATAAAATACCCTTGGAATCATAGTTTGAAGTCTATTTATTGCATGCAAAAATTCCTAAATTCCTCACAAAATTTTGTTGCTCTTCAAATTGGTTTGCTTGTCCTTAGGACATATTTTGTTTACACTTAATGTTCAGTTTATTTTTCAGTGATGTCAGTTAGCAGCGATGAAGTTGAAATACAAAGTACATCATCGGGAAGTTCAAATCTGAGCTACTCAGGAAAATTATCGAGGAGTGATTTGAATGAAAGATACAAACTTATTATTTCAAGATCCACTGAATTCTTCATTCATAATGGTGAGCATTTAAAATTAACCTATTTTTTATCTTTCACTGTATTAAGTAAATAAATTATATATTATTGTGTACATTCATTCTTTTAAAAAGTAAATATTTTATAATAAAAAAAGAGAAGCCTCCTTAGATAGGAGAGTAGTAGGTCAGTTATTCAAATATTGAAGACTCTCGTTTCGTTACCTGAGAAGTAACCGTCAATGTAACATGTATGTATGAAACGGAAATATTGAAATTGAAAATTGAAATTACTCCATATCAAAGTTGTCATCTATCAGGTGACAAACTAACATCAACTTGAATTTGGTCGACTAACTAATTTTGTACTCAGGATCATGAAAATCACATTGTCCACCTAAATTGACAGGACGTGGCCACTCTCCCCCAGTTTTTTTTTTTTTTTTTTTTTTTTTTTTTTTTTTTTTTTTTTTTTTTTCAAATGCCTATTGCCAAGCTATGTCCCGCAGACAAACTTAGCCGACCACTTATTTTTAAAAGGCACTAAAAGATTAATTTAATTTATTTATTTATTTGCATAAGATAATAATACAATCTTCTACAAAAACAAAAATTAAAAGAAACAATAGCCAATATAAAGATCGGGGAAGCGTTTGATACATGACATAGACAAATTATGTTATATAATTACAGTAGGTTGCCTACTTGACATACAAAACTATAAAATATAATGTTACTTGGTGAAACAATGATTCATGAAGTGGTAGATGAGTTTAACAATAAAATAATACTAATAATAAATAAAAAAAATAAAAAATAACTAAGTAAGAATAATGGACATATATAAGGCGTTGTTATAAGTAATGAAAATAACATACTACTTAGAGAGAGATCTAATAGGTAACGCATTTACTGTGAAATAAAAAATTTGATTGAGCTTAAATAAATCAAGATTAACTTGTACACAAAATTCTAGCTTGATGTTAAGCCTTGTCCACACTAGCTGACATGTTGCACGATTTTGGTCTCAGAGACATGTTTAGCGATTTGTCTATAGACATCGGCTAGACAAACGGCGTCTACAGTCTTGTTGCTAGACAAAAAATCGCATGTCTATGGTTTTCAATTCCAAATGGTAGACAGGGTGCAACGTTAGGCATGTTGCGCAACGTGTCTACAAGTGTGGACGCTAGACCTAGACCATAGGCGGTTTCAGCAGATGTCTATAGACACGTTGTGAGACATTTCCGTCTATAGAAATGTCTCGCAACGTGTCTACTGGTGTGGGACTAGGCTTTAGATAAACACTTTTTTGCATGCTATCTCCTAGACTAATTGCTCACAATATTGAATACATGTCAACAATATATAAATAATAATATATTTTTTATTAATTTTATATAAACCAATTAATAATTGTTTGAATAAAATGTCAAAGTAGCTCTTCAGTGTATAACTATTTGTCAATATTGTCACTTCATAAAATCAGAGAAGGTATTGTATAAATCAATTTTTTATGGTTTTATTTGACCTTACATGTTGATCTATAAAATCCATAGAGTTATTTACTTGTTGGTGGTTGTTACAGAGCCTAATCTATTAGATGATGGAGGAGATTTTGTGAGAGAAGTCTGGGGAGCAATAGTTCAAGCACTTGTAGCTGTTATTGAAAGAAAGTCAATGCATACAAGATCAGCGTACTCTAATGTTGCTTGGACAAATAGAGATGTTTTAAGGTAATTATATTCTTTTAATTACAATAATATTCTGCATCTTCAATTATTTTAAATGCTTTGTTTTTACCTCCTAGAGTATGTTGAAAATAACATAACAGTTAAAAATAACATCTTATTGGAGAATAACAGTTTGCCAGATAACATGTTATTGATAATATTATAAACGGCAAAAATTTTCTGTTGCAAGGTAGAGCTCGGTTTCAACTTGAAACCCTGCTCCAATTTCTAATGCCAATAATTTCTTTTTGGTGGAAAATGGGTAAAAAAAAAAACCAATAACACAATTTTTCTGAACTTGAGGTGGATTTTCCAGAAAAATTGTGTGAATAGCAGAAATTTGGACTTCAGATTCACAAAAATACTTGATAAAAATTCATTTTAATTCTGGTCCTTTTTTTGCAGAACTGTCTATCAAAAGTGAACCATAAAGTGCCTAGATGTGGCATCACATTTATAACCTCGGTTATAAGTCGAGCAGAAGTGACCTATAAATTTACAATCACGGCAACTCCTTTTAAGTCCAATATAATTATAATTCTCTAAAATCTCTCTTTAATTTTTTGTTTATTTTATTTTTAGGACTCTTGGTTCTCAGATGTTCTTATGGATGCTTTCTCCAGCCCAGCCGAGAGAACTTCAGTTTTACGGAATTCAATCGATCCTCAATGAACCTCGTTCTAAAGATATCCTCTCCTACATTATATCTACTGCTTTAGTAAGTTTTACAATTTCAATCATTTATTACTAAATATAACAATTATTGTTTTAGTAGTGTATTACCCTTTTATTTATGTATTAAATTATTCTGAATTTCATTCCTTGGTCCTACGGGTATAAATAAAAACGTAAGTTTTCATTCTCTTTTGCGATATTTCAACCCCACTTGACAAAACTCAAAATTATCTTTTTTTACTTTTTATTTAATTACTGCAACTATAAATATATATATATATATATATATATATATATTTTTTTTTTTTTTCCTCCGCGTCGACTGCCAGGGCCATTGGCGGGTATACTAAAATTGTCTTGAAACTCTTTTATCTTTTTCTTTCCAGCTTTACTTTTGAATTCTTCCATTCCGTTCTCCATTCCACCTTCTCTTCTTTCTTGCCTATACTCCTCGCATTCTATTAAGTGATGTATCGTTAACCTTGAATTACATTTACTGCATCTTGGATGTCTTGATCCATCTAGTAGATAGCTGTGGGTTATGCGAGTGTGACCACAGGCTGCTCGCAAAATTTTTATTTTATCCCTTCTGGTGAACCCTTCTGGCCAATCATGCTTAGTTACTTCCGGGAAGAGCCTTCTGTATAGAGTGTCCTGGTTTTCCCATAGATTTTCCCATTGTTTCTTCAGGTTATTATTAATTGCCAAAAGTTGGTCAGAGATCCTTATTGCTTCCGTGGCCGCCTCTGTAGATAGGGCTGCTGCTTTGGCTGCCATGTCCGCAGTTTCGTTTCTTGTGATGCCATCATGGCCTGGCACCCAAAGGAATACTATATGTTTGCCGGTTGTAATACCGCGATGTACCTCCTCGATAAGTGCCTGACCTAAGCTATCTTCGATAGCACTTATACATTTTTGTTATAAGCAATACAGATGTGTGAATATGTGACGAGGCGACATGATGAAAGGAACTATCCGGTGATAGCACTTACTAAATTGAAACAGAAATGATTTTTTTTTTTTTATATATATATATATATATATATATATATATATATATATATATATATATATATATATATAAAGAAACAATAATTAAATTTAATTCATGAAATTAAAATAAATATAATTAGTTGTATAAGAGGTCACGTAGCTACTGCCTCTTCATTTGTCTAGGAGGGTTGTCAGGAATGGATCGGGAACAGAGACTGTGGACTAGTGGATTAGAATGGTCAGAAAGGGAGTCGTGAAAGATTTGTATTGGGAAATGTCTAATTTACAGTCAAAGGGTACTTTGAGGTCGTTATGAAGGTTGAGATTTGAAGCATAGAAGGGGGCGTCAGCTATTTTTCTTAGGATCTTGGACAGGAGAGATTGGATGCGATGGGAATTAGGTTTGATGAAACCCCAGAGTTCTATGCCATTTGTTCATGTAGGTTTTATTATGGTGTGGTATATGAGTACTTTGTTTTGCATGCTGAGTTTAGGTGTGTTGCATAAGAGTCTGTGTAAAAGTTTAGAGCATGTATTACATATTTGGCGTTTATGTTTGGTGTGATGTGCCCATGTTATGATCTAAATATCGTCCCTACCATGTCAAACTAACGAATGTGAAAATCTGTACTTTTCAGGAGAGCCAAAAAAAACTCCTGTAACAATGAATCCAAAATTAGTGCATTGCCAAAAGGAGAAACATTTTTAATATATTGTTTAATCCTTTTTAGGATGATATTAAGTTTTAACCATTAACTGTTTTTTTAATAACCAAAAATAGGAGTTTTTTTGGCTCTCCTGAAAAGTACAGATTTTCACATTCATTAGTTTGACATGGTAGGGACGATATAACCCCAGGTAATGGACGGAACTGGAATGAGGAATAGAGATTTTCAATTCTATTCTAGAAGCCATTATCAAGCTTAATAATTGTACTTATAGAACATCCAAAAGTATCTCCTACGTAACTTTGTTTTATTTGTGGTAATTTGCCCAGCAAAGTACTGCCTTTGTCACTAAAACTTGTCTATTTTTTGTCATGATATGTAAAAAATATTAAATAGCTTATCTCAAAGAGCAAATCTGTCTTTTTTTTTGTGAGTTTATCAAATCAACCTGTAAGACCGAGGAATGGAATTCAGAATAAGTTAACAATTATTGTGTTAATCATGTCTTTTAATTATAAAAATATTTTCTTTTCTCTAGGTTGAAGAAAGCGTGGCTCTCTACTTATGGGAAATGGGAAAGAGCTGCACTGTGCTTAACGATGTTGAAAGGAAAGCCTGTGAGGAGATGAGCACAAGACTAGAAGAATGGTGCAGTCCCAGTGTACTTAATCTTTTTAACTCTACGAGCACTGATCAAGATTATTCCGCTCATGTTTGGTCTGCTTTGGATCTTTCTACTCGAACTCGTAACACTTGGAGAGCCCAGAGAAACAACATGATTAACAAGTAACTTCATTTTTATTCAGTTATTTGTGTCCTTTTTATTTTTTAAAATAAAAGGATAATTTAAAAAGTATTTTATGTCACTACGAGGGTAGTTTAGTAAATGTGTAGATCTCTTAACATCACCTTACTTACCATACATTCTTACCACCATACTTATCATTATACAGGGTTATTACAAATGATGTTCCTGAGTTCAATTGAAAATATTTACTGTATTAATATGTTTTAAGACCACTTCAGTTGGTACCACTGGAAAGAAAAACTCATAAAGTTTAATTTACATTGGTTTGGGTACGTATCAGCTGTTTGTTAAGTCAATTGTTGTCAGTGTTGTGTAATGGCTGAATTTGAAGACAGGAAAACATTTTGTGTGATGGATTATCACTTTAACCAATCAGTTATTAGTGTGCAACGTCACTTTAGAACCAGATTTAATGAAGATCTTCCTAGCAATCACTCTATTCGCAAGTAGTACTTGAATTTTATAAAAAAAAAATGGCTGCATTTATAAAAAGAAATCAATTGGTAGGCCGTCAGTGAGGAATGAAGTTGTAGAGCAGGTAAGGGTAAGTTTAATGCATAGTCCACAGAAATCTACTGTTAAATGTAGCAGAGAACTTGGTACGTATAATTCTGAGTACCTGTGATGAAACTTTTTGAGTTTTCCTTAAAATGAAACCATTTTATTTATTTTTATGATAAATGAAACTACATTTATGTACGCTTGAAATCATGATCATCATTTGTAATAACAATGTACTTGCTGTCATCTTGCCATCTTTAGGTATGGTTGGAAAATAAATGGTTGAATTTTAGAGATGAAATATTACATAATACCATAGCTTTTGCTGAGAGGCCTTTGTAGAATTGCAAGTGCAATCTAACTTTACAACGTCGTGATGTGTATGTTGAAATAATTTAAATTTATCTTGTTAAATGCATGTTAATTCTCAATATTTTCTTCTTTTCTAATGCAAGCTGTTTTGTTTTCTTGACAGAATTGTATACAGGCATGAAGATTTAGGAAGAGAATTGGGTGAAAGAGCAATGTCAGCTACTCGTCAAGTTGTTTCGCAGCAGAGTGTACAAAGAAAACGTCTTATGCAGAGACTTAAGGAAGGTTTCGGAGCCTGCGTACAGGCTACAATAGCTTGGAGACGCCTGGTCTCCGATCTTACTCATCCAAGAGCAGTTTTCTACTTCCCTAATTTATACCCTAAGTAAGTTTTACATCTTTTTTTTAAGAAACAGTTCTATTATTTTATAAATGGGAAAGACCGGTAAAAATAAAAACAGCTACACCACGAGAATTGAACATCAGGTCTTTCATTAGCTAATTCCCTAACTGCTTAGCTGAATTTTCTTCATCTTTCTTCACCAAGAAATGAATAATAACTTTATTTTTTTTAGTCTTTACCCTCTACCCAGAACATCATTTTTACTCTGAGTTCCGGAACATCGGTATATTTTACCATCACCCTTGTTTTTGCTTTGTTTACAGTTTTTTTTATTGCATCATACCTTTAGCAAATACACATGCTTATTAGAAAACATATAAATATTGATTTTTATAACTATCCTACAATTCGATGGTATTTATTCCTAACTGCATCTTTATAAAACTTAAAAAGTACCGCTGGAATACCGGTAAAAAGTTAGTGAAAGAATATTGGTAAAGATTACTAATTAAATGAGGAATACCGGTAGATTTTACCGACTAGATTATGCCTGGGAAAAAACAGGTAGTGAAGCGACAAGCCTTCCTCCTTAATTTTAAGACAGCCACTAAAAGTGAACTCTCGGGCCACAGCCATAAACGTTCATGTAGCGCATTGCCAGAAGATATTTAGTAATCTATAGCAAAAAAAAAAAAATACTGATGTTCTAGACAGAGGGTTAACTCTCAGTTTACTCGCCATTCTTAATTCTTTTGCTATTTGTTGGCATCTTTTGATGTATTTTTTTAATTTAAAACACGTCTCACCTCTCTGAAAATTTACAGAAGTTGTGAGGGTGTTGTGAAGAAGTAAGCTGATTATGAATAGTTTGTGGTTATGAATGGTTTGTGAATATGAATGGCTTCTGATTATGAATGATTTCTGATTATGAATGGTTTCTGATTATGAATGATTTCTGATTATGAATGGTTTGTTTCAGTTCCTGGGAGCTTGATCCGACTGAAGGTCCTTCGAGGGTCCGTGTTAGAATGAGAAGAACTCATCTAGACATCAATTCTAAATTTTTCAAACCCGAATTCTCTCAAAACTCTTGTTGTAAGTTCAGTTTTTATCTTTCATTTTATTCTAAGTTGATTGTTTTATACTTTTGGTGTTGGAGGTGTTTTTTTGTATGTATCAAGCAAAGCTTACTATATTATTATGAAACAATAAAATATGTTTTTAAAAATTCAATTTGTATCATATATTCCTTATAGTCCAGGAGATAGTGTGTAAAAAAGTGTCCGACTAACATCAAGCTAGAATTTTGTGTATAAGTAAATATTTTGTTGCCTTTTAAGATTATGTGGTTGGCTAAGTTTGTCTGCGGGACATAGCTTGGCAATAGGCATTTTAAAAAAACACACCATTGGAGAGCACCATATCCTGTCCTTTTTGGTGGACAATATGATTTTCACGATCCTGAGTACTAACTTAGTCAGTAGACCAAAAATCAAGTTGATGGTAGTTCCTTACTTAATAGGAGGCCTCTTTGATTTGGAGTAATATTTTATTAATTAACCTATTAAGTGACAAACTATCATCAACTTGATTTTTTGTCTACTAACTAAGGTCTTACTCAGGATCCTGAAAATCACAATGTCCACCAAAAAGGGCGGGAAATGGCCACTCTCCAATGGTTTGTTTTTTTCAAATGCCTATTGCCAAGCTATGTCTCGCAAACGAACTTAGCCGACCACATATTCTTAAAAGGCACCAAAACATTTACTTATATACAAAATTCTAGCTTGATGTTAGTCAGACACTTTTTTGCACGCTATCTCCTGGACTGTTAGTAGAGGTAGAACTTGTTTTAATTATTAGTGCTTGCTAAACCCTGGTACACACACGTCCCAAGTCCTTAGATTAAGAAGAATATATAAAATAATGTTTAAAACCTGACTATAGTTATATTTAAGTGATTTAATTTGATATAAATTCAAAGAAACGGTCTCTCTACAGAAAATAATACTTGTTTATTTATCAAAGCTGCTTTCAGCTTTTATAAAGCCATCATCATTGTTGATTTTGGAAGAACTAGAGTTGCATTTTAAAAAAATATGTTGTGGGCGAGTCATACAATGTCTGAGACTAACGTATGACCGTGTTTCTTTGTATTTATTAAGATGACCTGCATCAACGCTCTTATTTCTCAAGTTAATTTGATATGTTGCCTTTGTTTAGGTGATATTGGAGCTCAAACACCTCTTGGATATCTATTTGAAGATTCACGTTTGCCTCTCAGTGCTGTAGTTGTTGAAAGACTTCATTCTAATATTAAAGTGAGACATATGTGTCAAGCAAGTCTTATCACACCGCATTGTCAAACTCAGGGAGAACTTCTTATCGCAAATTCAGCTGTCTATTTCGTCCCGTCTCATCACGATCATAGTCAGGTAATATTTACAAATTTTTGTTTGCTACCTGACTTTCATTAAATTAAAGTAATTTAAAATAATGAAAGCCATGTAAACTCTTTCTTCATGGTACATATTTTACTTTAGTAAGAAGAATTATAAATAATCATTAATATTGACTGATTTTCCCCCCTAAGATGGTTGGAGGAGGTTGTGAAAATGTTTCTCAAGAATGGTCACTGGATCAGATCAAGGAAATCCATAGAAGAAGATTTGAACTGCAGGAACGAGCTATAGAGATATTCTTACAAAATGGTCGAACTCATCTTGTTGCATTGAACTCCACTAAGGTAAAATTTTACAATTATTTAAAATATGCTCGAGGTTATTTATTAAGGTTATATTTGACATTTTTATGTTTTGGCTATGGAACATACCTCAAAAAGCGTTATGTTACCTAAAAACTCAGAAAAGTGTGACAGGGATTCAGAAACCTATAGGAGGTTTACAATCCCGTCTACAGCTGTAGGACCTTCCCCTACCGCGGACTCGAATGTAACCGAGGACGGGACGTGTAGGTTCGGCTGCCTTCGGTTCTCCCCCACATCTATAGTCTGTAGCCCAGCGCTCTTCTACTCTACTACACTTAGTAAAGTCTAGTCTAGAGCAGCAGTTCTCAACCCACGTACCCCTTTTTGTGTAATTAACTGTGGGTATACTCTAAAAACAACCCCTTATTTTTACAAATACTATTTACATTAGATGAAGTGTTGTTACACTACTGCTAATATTGCAACATCGTAGAAACAGCTGTAAATAGGTCATTTACTGTACTTATGCACATAAGCTCGAAAAACGACACCAAAAAGCGTTACATAAAAATGTCTCACTGTCTTGCAGACTCGTATGCAAGCAATTTTTTTTTATTTTCAAATGCCTATTACCAAGCTATGTCCTGCTGATGAACTTAGCTGATTTCATATTCTTAATAGGCACTAAAAGATTAACTTGGAAACAAAATTCTAGCTTTTATAAGTCTATACTTGTTATTTGCAAACACATTTGAAATTTTAAACTCTAATTATTTATTTTGTCTCAATAGGAAAGAGATGAGGTAATGGAGTGCATTAGTGGAGCAGAGCTTGGATCTCGTGTGGCCAGTGAACCATTGACCCAAGCGGTGGAGTTATGGAGAGACGGAGCACTTACCAATTGGCAGTATCTTATAATTCTCAATACAATGGCTGGTCGAACATACAACGATCTCATGCAGTATCCTATCTTTCCATTTGTACTTGCTGATTATACTAGTCAGAAACTTGATCTGGCAGATCCTAAATCTTATAGGTAAATCCAAAAAAACCTTTTGTTTTATTAAATAAATTATGAATAATGATTCAAAAATAGCATTTAAAAGATATTCTTGTTTAGTATTTGGATATTTTAAAAAATAATTTGGTGTCTACTTTCATTTTTACCTTTTCAACAATAATCATCAATAAATAAATAAATCTGGAGTTTTTTCTGTCAGGTCTTAACACTAACAGCATTGTACCTGGTTCATTTTTTAATTTTACCCCTTATTCTCCGCGGGACATGCATTATCCACCTTTTTGGATTTTAATAGCTGATAATTTTGAGTCACTCTAATTTTCCTTTGTGCACGTTAAAATAATCTTTAATACTGCAAAGTTTCATGTTTTTATCTCTTTTGATTAAAAATTTATTGGAACCATACAGATTGACATTCAGACAGACACAGAAATGAACCTATAAGGGTTTCTTTGGTTATTCTGCAGTTATCATATACAGTCGAGTATCGCTTGGCGTCACAATTTAGCTTGATTTATACACTTAAGAGAATATGTTATCACTTTTTCAACACAGTTCATTTTTAATATTTATTCATTTGATATATTATAATGTATCTATATAATTAATCAATTTTAGAGATGATCCCTTTGTCTAAACAGTACATTCAAGTGAAGCCCCCCAATTTTCTAACCTCTTCTCCTGTGACTTGATAACTGTAGTTTTACTGTTTCTTTTTTTTGTTTTTTCCAATGAAACCTTCAAATGGAATGACTGATGTATAATACAGTCCTAATTTTATTTAATCCCGATAATAGGAAACCACCACTGATTCCTTGCATAAGCCCCATGCGGGGTAAAGGGTAGTGCAATATATTAAAGGGACATGTCACATCTCTAGAGCTAGTTACCAGATTATTATTGGTATCTGGGCGTTGGGTTCAGATAGAATGCCTGATGTTCTGATGTTTCTCAGAAATCTATTTCCTTCTATTATGTATGATATTTGAAATAATCAAAGCTATCTAAATCGTTTCTAATTTTACTTATTTTATTTTATAATTACCTATTTTTTTATGCTGTATAGATCAACAGATTAAGTTAATTTACCACTGTGATATTTGTTAAGCATGAATGAAATCTACAAAATATTGACAGAAAAAAACAACTTAGTGATCTCCTGTTTTTTTATAGATGTGTAAATTTTAATTTGTTTTAATTAATAAATTTTATTTTTGTTTTCAGAAATTTCAAGAAACCAATGGCAATACAGGATAAGAAAAATGAGCAGCATTATATCAAACATTATAATGTATGTAGCTATTTTTATTATTATTTAATTAATTTTATATCAAGAATTTAATTATTTTTATTGGAATTTTTGAGTAATTATAAAAAGGAGAAAGTTATTAGAGTTAGTTAAACATATACAGTAGAACCTCGATAAGAAGTGTCTCTAGGGGATGGGAAACACTCTTGTTATCGAGGTGCTCTTTTTGTTGAGGGTCGTGTTATCAAGGTTATTTTGGCTATCAGTCGTGTTATCAAGGTTAACTGAGTGGGGGTCGACCCATTCTTGCATAGAGACGCGTTATACATGTTGACTTCTCAAAACAACTTGTTATAGAGGTTCTGAGTTACCTAGTGAATTGGAAAACATCCATGTTATTGAGGTTGTTTGGATAATAATAGTCGCGTTATAGAGGTTAATTTAACATTATGTGTTATGGCAATCTCAAGGGGATTTGAAAATTTCACTTGTAATTGAGGTTGTCATGTTATTGAGGGTCGTGTAAGCGAGGTTCTAGGGAGCCAGCGTGGTGGCCGTGTGGGTTAAACCACGTCTGCTCGGCCATCACTGAATCATGAGTGGAACGAGACGGGGTTCGATTCCTCGCCGTGACACTCTGATTTATTTGGCTCACTATTGATCACATCATACTCGCTTCGGCGGTACAATGTACAAATGTATGATGTGTGAAGTGGCTGGAACTCTCCACCACAAGGCGTAAAAAGGGCCTAAGTGATGGCCTAATTGCAAGGTTCGAACAATTGGTTCGTCCTACTCGTTCTAGTAGGAAGTACTAGACTACTACTACTACTAAGCGAGGTTCTACTGTATTTATTTATTTTTTGTTTGGTAGATTAGTTTCATGTTATTTTCCAGAATGTAAAATGAAATTAGCATTTTTACTGCATATAATCTACTATATATTTTTTTCTTTCAGTATCTAAAAGGTGAGATGGCTAAAGGGTCTTTAACACATCCTCAGGAGCCTTATCACTATAGTTCTCACTATTCCAATTCAGTGACTGTTCTTCATTTTCTTGTACGAATGCCACCTTATACTGCCATGTTTCTTAAATATCAGGTAATCGCACTTTACTTTATACTGTAATATGTTGTTTAGGGCAATTATAAATTGTGAATTATCACACTTTAAAAAAAATAGTTTTAGATACATTTTGATAACAATATAATTGTTTATTTTAGGATGAAAGTTTCGATTGGCCCGACCGTACATTCCATTCTATGCAGACAACATGGCGATTAACATCATCTGAAAGTACTACTGATGTCAAGGAATTAATTCCGGAATTTTTCTTCTTACCTGAATTCCTGAATAATAACGAAGGTTTTGATTTCGGTCTGAGACAAAGTGGAGACCCAGTAGACGATGTCATTCTGCCACCGTGGGCAAATGATCCCCGTACTTTTATTCTTATACACAGGTTTGAAAATTGTGTTATCTTAATTCTATTTCAAATTTAATAAATTGTCTGTAATAAATTGCTTTTTAAAAGAAGTAGGATATTAAGGGGTGGGATAAAGAAGTTAGCTGCTAACAGAATCTGATGAAGAGGGTTTGTTAAGGCCTACGCTCCTCTGAGTCAAAAGGACATGAAGGGTCTAACGGTTAACTAATGCATCATAAAAGAGGTGTAGTTCAATAACCAAAAAACATCTTCACACACAAAATTGTAATAAACAATTATTGACCTGTTCTAAAGCAGCCTTCTTCAGATAATCTACAAACAAAGTAACAGACTTAAACTTAAGGTGTATAATGAGGTAACGTAAGATTGTAAAACAACTAAAATAAGTAAAATTAAAACTGAAATGAATGGAATGCAAAATACCTTGAGGTTACTGGGTTGACTTTGAAAGTACAAGTTAGAGAAAAGTTTAAAAAAAAAAGGCTAAACTAAAGGCTGTAAATAGATTAAGACAAAATGGAGGGAAGAATTATTACCTGCTAAAAATCTAACATAACACATACCATGTGTGCATAAACTAAAAAAAAACTTAAACATGACAAAAATACACTATCTGTTAAAGACATTTTAGAAATAAATAGAAGTAGGTATAAAATAAATTGACAAAATTGCAATCATTATTGTAAAAAGAAAGTTATTCTTGGTGCTACTGGCTTTTATAGTTAAAAGCATTTTTCATCATGATTTCTTTATAATTTCTTATCCACCAAATCTTCTATTTAATCTGGCTTTCTATTTTTTTAAAAAATCTAAATAGAAATTCATTGCTGTCAAGTTAGTTTGTAAATTAATTTGTTTTATTCTTATGTTGCTTCAATTTTTATTCTCATGAAATTGGTTTATTTTTTCAGGCAAGCTTTGGAAAGTGAATATTCAAGAGAGAATCTGCCACATTGGATTGATTTGGTGTTTGGATATAAGCAAGTGGGAAAGGTAATGTGGCTTTTTGATTTGTTCCTTTTAGGTTTCTGTACGAAGTACGAAAAGAAACGTAATGTGGTTTTTTTGTGTCTATTATATTAAAAACTGACTGTACATGACACAAAAATAACAACACTAGTGCACATCTCAGATTGCCGTGAGTTTTTACTATGCATGCTACAAAAACAACACTAGTGCACTACTCCTCAGATTGCCATGAGTTTTTGCTATACATGATACAAAAACAAAACACTAGTGCACTACTCCTCAGATTGCCTTTTTGCTGTACATGACACAAAAACAACAACACTAGTGCACTCCTCAGATTGCCATGAGTTTTTGCTATACATGATACAAAAACAACACTAGTGCACTACTCCTCAGATTGCCTTTTTGCTGTACATGACACAAAAACAACAACACTAGTGCACTCCTCAGATTGCCATGAGTTTTTGCTATACATGATACAAAAACAAGACACTAGTGCAAAACCTAGTGTCCTTAGATTGCCATGAGTTCTTGGATGAGGTACAGTATAGTTGAACTTAGAATTTGAAAGCCCTTCTTTAGTAACCCCTTCTTTTTTTATTTTCTCACTACATTATTACGATTTTTATCCCTACAATGTATTTGATCAATTACTTGTATATAATTACATTAAAATTCAATAAAAATATAATTTTCTTCAGTAAAATGTAATTTTACTTTTCATTGATTTATATACTTTTTTCTGTTATGTGAAATAACTATTTCTTTTTACTTCCATTGAAATATATTTTTATGTATTGTAAATGCATCTCTATTTGTAATAAGTATTCTAAATGTACTTTATCAAATAAAATCTATTTTATTCTATAATTTTTTAGGCTGCTGTGGATTGCATCAATGTTTTCCATCCTGCCACTTACTATGGATTTGATCCTGAAAGAGTTACAGATCCATTATCCCGCCTTGCATCTTACACTATGGTGAGGACTTACGGACAGACTCCAAAGCAGCTGTTCAGAGCAAACCCTCATCCTCTGCCTGTACAACCTCTTGAAGGCAAACTCTCACCTGAAGACGTCCCTCCTGTAATACCAGGTATTTTAAGTTCAATTAATAGATTCTCGTCACTTAACCCATTCAACACATCTTCCAATCCAGGAACGTACCTCTCTGGTAGTTTTGAGAATCACATACAAATCGACTACTGGAATCATAGTTTGACTGGTGCCATAAGTCTCTTGGTTAGAATCTTTGATTCGTGAATTGGATTCTGAAATCTCTAGTGTGAATGAGGCCTAAGCCAGCTGATTGGTGGTTTTTTGTTTGCCATCTGACAATACACCTAAAAATCTAGCTTTTATTAGATCCACCCTGTAAATTCTATTCTTTTCTGCATTGTTTAGTGTACTAATAGTTTAATTAAACGTTTTGTGTTGTGTTTACAGGTGTTCGTGGTTTAGTATGGGGTAGATATGTTGGATCTCCGTCAGATACAGGTGGAGCTAAGTTAGTTTGGCAACACCAGGCAGCGGTTTCTAGTCTTGTACCTCTACAAACTAATGATATATTTGGACTACCACCAGCTACTACTCTTCTTTTATCTCACACTAAGGACACTCCTCTTCCTCTTGGAAACAGTGCTGCTGTTCATGGTAAGTGTTTTGCATCTCATTTACTTTAAAATATTAACTGCTCTGGTTAAGAGATAAAGCAGAAAAATATATAAACATACTAAAAGCAGTATCTATTGGGGAGTAAGTGTCACTACCAGTTTACTTTTCTTTAGAGCTAATTTTCGAGTTTTGGATTTTGATTGTAATTTTGCAAATTAAAAATTAATCACTTTATTTGCAAAATTGATATTGTAAATATGTCAAGATATAATACAGTAATAAATATTTTAATTTCAAGACAATCTCAGTATGAACAAATTTACTTTCTACTGTTATTACTACTAATTTTATTTTATTTATTTATCAGTTTATTAAAATTAGTTTAAAGTTAGTTGAAGCGAGCGTAGCGAGCTTCCTACATTCAACGAAATATGCTCCGTGTCTGTCTGTCTGTCTGTCTGTCTGTCTGTCAGTAACGTTTACGCGTGTGACGATAACTTGAGTAAAAGTTGACCGATTTAGTTGAAATTTGGTATACATGTACCTCTTACTAATACTCAGGCTAAGTTCGTTGGACAGCGTGATCCGTCTATGAGTTCGCGCGCAACGCTCGCGTAAACGAGAGGTACAAAAATTAAATTGGAATTTCAGGACGGGAAAAGATTCTATCATCATCTACTCGATGAGACGAACATTTTTTTCAAATAACATTTTTTACTAAAACCAACAGCGACACCGCTATGACTTAATAAAGATCGCTAAAACTATTAAAGCGGACCTAAACGTTTATAATAGAGAAAACAACCTTTTTACCGATATCTTACGTTCTAACGAAACGATTTTAATAAAACTTCATATACACCATCTAATGCACAATTGAAACAGGTATGCAAAATTTCAACTTGATACAAGCAAAATTCTTTGCGTAGTGACGAGATACATTTATAATAATTGTTTAAAAGCTACCGCGGGTGGTGAAGATTGTTATAGTTGTATAGTGTATGGTTTGTTTAGGAAGTAAAGCTTTGTACCGAGTACCCCCACTCTACTCCACTACCCTCTTCCACTTATCTTCAACTATGACATTCATCATGATTAATAAATTTCGATATTCTGTATTTCATTGCAAACGCTCGCTTCAATGATAGAGCCACGCGATGCCTAGTTAACAATATGTATGATGGTATATATTTAACATCACTATTTAGATCACGAAATTTTGAGAAAGGAGGTTCAAAATTATTTTTTGCAGCTTGTTGGCTTATGTTAGCATACCATCTTCATAGTTGAAAAGTTCAAAAACTTTTAACAACTTTAAAAAAACTTTTAATAACTTTTGGTTAACAATAATTCATGCCATAATCTTATTTCTGTTTTTTCTTTAGGAGCTGCAGTGGTCTCCTGGGGTCATGGTGATGGAGTAATTCGTGCTAAGGTACTTTTAAATGTATTATATTTTCAAGCAAAAAATTAATTGTTATTTTATTTTTATTTAAGCCACAAAATTCTAATAGGTATAAATATTTTATACCTTTTTTCATATAATATTTATAAGAATAAAATGGAAAAAAACAACTATATCCTGCAATCTTGGTTATCTGAGATATTGTTCACACTATTACATATTTATTTTATTTTTCACATACCTAACAAACTTTACAAATTTTACAAAATATTTCGCTTATTATTGGGGAAGAAAACAAACTTTTAAGTACTTTTTTACTCAGCAGAACTATTCCGTAGATTGACAAAAAAAACTGTGATGTGAAAGTTTTGTTTGAAAGTATGTTCTCTAGTCTGAATTGAATGTTTTTAATGACACAAGATTTCATTGAAACAGTCAGGTTTTATTGTAATCGTAAGATTAATAGTACATTACGCATCGAGTGCGGAAAGTAGCATTTTGCATGCGAGTGTGGAGTTTCCACCCGAGCGATAGCGAGGGTAGTAAATCCACACTCGCTTGCAAAATGCGGTTTTCGCACGAGTTGCGTACCGTACTTTATCTACGATTGTTAGATTTAAATAATAAATACAGAAAAAAATAAACTTGCTGTATGTAAGTTCGTACCTCTTTTCTTGATAAAGATGGCATTAATCTTGAGTTGTATTTTTGCCGAATTAATTATTTCTGGAGGAGTATTATTCTCTACATTTTCGTCAAAGCCACTTGATTCATTCATTGTTTTTCACTAAAAACTCGATATAAACAGTTACTTTAATAAAAGAATAGCAAATTAGTTTTGTTAAATGTAAAGAAACTCGCTAATCATGCGTAAAGCTGAAGAATTCCTCTTCTTTACTGCGCTAGCGTGGTAAAGAAGAGGAATTCTTCAGAACTGTGAGACACGCATGCGCAATGAATACAAGTACGTAAAGAATCACTTTCTACGCATCTAAACAGAGATATAATGTTTATATTTCGTATCAATCGTAGATAAAAGTTATAAAAGGAGCTGAGTGCCAATCAAATACAAAGAGTCAATTATTACATAGATTTGTATTATTATTATGTTTCCAACCCTGAACATTCTTCTTTCTCTCCTTCCTTTTTATTACTTCTGTACTATGTATGACCATTTTTTTTATTAGAAGACAACTCTGTTACAGTTAGTTATTTGTGGCAAAATGACGCTTTTTTTAATTCTATATTCGTTGATCTTATCTCATTAAATCAAAGTCTATAATGTTATGTTGAATAATTGTGTTGCAGGTAACGAAGGATCATCCACCAGTACCTATTATTCCACCTTTAAATGATTCCGTCACACTGGTTTCATCAGCACCTGATGCTAACCAGATATGGATTGGTTTTGCATCTGGAAAGATCATTGTATACTCGTAAGTATTCTTTCTTTATATAGCTAATCGTAGGATTTATACAAATTGTATAATGGGGAAAGTACCTGCTTTAAAAAAATAGACTGCCAATTGGAGTGGCACATAGCACACAGCTTATTTTATTGATTTTATGCTTTTACAAGCCATTATTGTCTAATTTGTTTAAATGATTCCTCCGTTTTTTTAATCTGTCAAAATTGTTTTGGTTTTTTACATGAATCAAAGTATCAATTAAGCAATAGTTAAAGAGCCCAGACAGTTGAAATTAATCTGGGGGCTATCTGCAGGTTACTTTCGACGAACCATCAAAATTTCATAAAAATCAATTCTTAATTTTTTTTTACTGCTTCGACGGTGTCATTAGCAGTTATTTATTTGAATTACCATTGTTATTCCATTTCCCTTTATTCATTTCAATATCCCCCCCCCCCCTCCTCTCCTATTCCCCTCTATCTTCAATATACAAGTATGCATGTGTCCCAATTGTTCATTTATCCTTATCTAATTGCTTCATATTTTTTTAAAATTAATTAGATAGGCAGACTAGAACAGTTTTTTTTCTCTCTCTCCTATATTAGGTTGTAAATCTTGGCTCTTATTAAAAAGTCTTAAAGCATTTTTATTTGAACAGGGTAATCAAATATTGGGTCCATGGTGAGGGGGGCATTTCAGCATTGAGGACTTCTAGGTCTTGGACCACCTTCAATCTAGGTAGCTATGGGTGAATTATGTGTGCCCTGTTGTCGCTCTTTGGAGAGTTCTAATGTCCCTCCTACTTAGCTCAGCTGGCCAATTAATAAGATTTAGGCGGGGCAAGACGTCTCTCAGCTGTGTTGTCCCATTCATCCATTCACTCTTCCAGGCTTCTCTAATCCTGCTGAATCCTTAATTTTAATTTTAATTTAACCTTTTTAATTTTATTTAAGTAATTGTTGTTTGTTTTTGTAGGTACAAGTTTGAAGGAAGTGGTAGTAAACTGGAGATTGCTCCTGAAGGTCGAAGATTAATTGGACATAGAAGTGCAGTCTTGGCTATGTATCAGTCCAGAAGTTTCAGCTTAGCAGTCTCTGCTTCCCAAGACGGCTCTTGTATCCTTTGGGATATTAATAACCTTATATACATTAGATCTCTTCCTTACGTCAACTTGCCGGTAAGTTCAGAAAATATGTAAATTCTTTTTGACATTTTCATCTTGGCTATGGCACATAAACTCGAAAAGGCGTTACTAAAAATCGACACCAAAAAGTGTTGCACGTGTAACAGGGAGTAAGGAGGATATGTGTACGGTGTACAATCAATCCTGCCCGCTCACTGTAGGGTGTCCTACGCACCTATCCCCTCCCGATCGGCTACCTGCCCCACATCTCACTCTCTTCGCTTCTCGCTACCACTCCAGCAGTTCTGGAGAAAAACACATTAAAAGAACATTATTCCATTTGTGTTATAGAATAGATATATCTATTGAACCCAGATAATATTATTGTTTGAACTGTAGTTCCAGGGAGAGTTTCTCTTGCCTCTAAAAGATACTGTCATCCCAATATTTCTGTTACAATTATTGTTATATTTATAAGTGGTTATTATTTTCAGGTAACTTGTGTGACAGTCAGTGAAACTCTAGGAGATATAATGACCGTAGCTCAAGAATCTAACCAAAGTCAGGTTAGAGTTCACTCTGCAAATACCCGGCTAGTTGGTTCTTTTACTACTCCGTCCAATGTGACTGCAGCTTGTTACTCTACTGCTCCTGAAGGGTGTTCTGTCAATGTACTTGCTACTGGAACTGCTGATGGTCAAATATTGTAAGTCAAATATTTAATACTTATTGAAACATTTTTGTGACTTTTGCTTTTATTAGGAGCTTGCTACAATTAATCCATTGAACTCGTTTGGATCCATTGTGGTTCTGTAGTGTGCAAAGGCTGCTAGTAGTTGGATCCTTAGTGGATCCAAGCACACCCTTCTGGCAATCCACTGATCTTTTCCTAATATCTCGGGCTGAACCCTCTTACAAGGGTCCACCAGGCTCACTGTCATTTGTATCGTCAGAGGAGATCCCAACAACAATTGTTTTTAAAAGATTCATTTTTAAATTGAGTAATTTCATTTGGTATTATTTATACCTACCACAGAGGTAAGTTCCTGAATTTGATTATGTGTTCAATGGGTTAAACCAGCGGTTCTCAACCTGTGGTACGCGTACCCCTTGAAAATGTGTAAGGGGTACGTGGTGAATTATTTACTTTTTTTTACTTACTTTTATTTACTTTTCTGTCTAATAAATAAAAACTTTTTAGTAAAATGTCAATTAAAAAATCTTGTTTGGAATTAAAATTACCTACTTACAGCTGTTTCTATGATGTAGCAATATTAGCAGTAGTTAAACAACACTTTATCTAATATAAAAAGTATTTATAAAAATAAGGGATGGTTTTTAGGGGGTACGCACAGTTAATTATACAAAAAAGGGGTACATGGGTTGAGAAAGGTTGAGAACCGCTGCAATTGAATCCAGCTTTCTTTAATTTTTTGTCAATAACTTAAGTAAAATTTGAACACAGCCTTCCAGAATTGAACTTTTGTTTCTCTTTTTAATTCATTTAGATTTTCGAATTCTTTTAATTTATACTAAAACAATTATCTAGTGTTGTTTAATCTTTAAATTAAAATGATATTATTTAGTTTTAAATTTTAATTCACTTCTCTTTTTCTATTACTCTATAACATTTTCTCTTAATAACTGATTTTTTTTAAACTTATGTTTTGTTTTGTTTATTAGACTGTGGAGTTCATGGGATTTGACTCCGGTTGGTAAAATATCTGCTCCTGGACTTATACATCCTATAACCAGGTAAATTTGATTTATTACTTCATGTTTGAGAGTTTAATGATAGTAACATATTTCAGGGGTAATATATATATAGTATAGTGTAGGCTGGTTTGGATAATCAAAAATTTGGATATTTAAAATTCACCAAACAAAAAAAATAAAAATAAAAAAAAGGGAAATAGGTACTTAAAATAAATCAATCACGTTTGTACAAAAAGCATATTTATTTATCTATATATATACTATAGTACGTAGTAAATAGATATAATTATACAGCTAACAACACTCTTTTTAAGAATTAATTAAGCACAGCCAGTTCTGATAATTAAATATTCAGATAGGTAACTGTAATTTGGAATATCGCCGTTTTACTGTATGATAAAGGGTGTCTTTGACAAAGACAGCTTCAAAGTAAAATTTAACTTTCCGTAGTATGAAAACTACCAAAAACTTAAAAATTGAATTTAGAATTGATTGTACAAGGTACAGGTACTAATTGAGTACTTTATAATTATAAGCGTTAATTCTTGGTTTAGTTCTAATGTCATAAATATTGACTGTCTAAATGTATATGAATATTGAAAGCTTGGATTCGGGACTAGTTATCGATTACGGTAGTGAAAAATCATTCTCCTGCGTAGCTTAGATGGAAGAGCGCTATACTGGAAATATAGAGGCCCGTGGTTCAAATCCCGGCGCTGGAGTGTATTTTTCACTGTCTGTTTCCCGTAGTTAATAATAATTATAATTTTATTTAAATTAAAATTTAACTTTCCGTAGTATGAAAACTACCAAAAACTTAAAAATTGAATTTAGAATTGATTGTACAAGGTACAGGTACTAATTGAGTACTTTATAATTATAAGCGTTAATTCTTGGTTTAGTTCTAATGTCATAAATATTGACTGTCTAAATGTATATGAATATTGAAAGCTTGGATTCGGGACTAGTTATCGATTACGGTAGTGAAAAATCATTCTCCTGCGTAGCTTAGATGGAAGAGCGCTATACTGGAAATATAGAGGCCCGTGGTTCAAATCCCGGCGCTGGAGTGTATTTTTCACTGTCTGTTTCCCGTAGTTAATAATAATTATAATTTGATTTAAATTAAAATTTAACTTTCCGTAGTATGAAAACTACCAAAAACTTAAAAATTGAATTTAGAATTAATTAAGCACAGCCAGTTCTGATAATTAAATATTCAGATAGGTAACTGTAATTTGGAATATCGCCGTTTTACTGTATGATAAAGGGTGTCTTTGACAAAGACAGCTTCGGTACTACTGATAAAGTATAAACCCCTCTCATGCAAACTATACTCATTCTTCTGTTTATACTTACTGATAGAATATAAATCTATTCATTGAACTTTTTATTTATTTCCAATGAATAAAATTGTTGTTAGAATTCCTTCACCAATCAATTAAAAATACTATATTGATCAGTTATTATATATGTATATATTTTAAATAATAATTTATAAAATTTACATTTTATTTTTTATTTTCAGCATTGCGTACTCGTTTGATTCTCAACTACTATACGCTACATCGTCTACTGGAACTGTTTACGTGTGGCAAAGTTCGAATGCTAAAAGTAACGCTAAACTTCCTAAATTTCTGAACCTCACATCTTTAGTTTAGTATATCGTCAGAATTTATTCTTCCCCTCTAATCAGGATGTTAAGAAATATTTCTTCAGTGATGTCTTCTCATCAAAAGAAATAAATGAAAAAAAATCACTTAATATTAAAATAAGTTGACTAGATTGTTCTTATAGATATTATTATAATTCGAAATGTTGAGTTCATAGTTTTAAAGAATCAGTGTAGTCCAGTGATTTTTTTAATTAGTAATTAAGAAATTACAATCATAATTAGAATTTTCTCTCTTAAAAAGTACACCTTATTATGGACGTTTGTAATTTATTTTTATTTTTGTAATTATTATTTTTTATTATTATTATTGTTTATAATACTCGAAATTAGTTTAAAAAATAAATAAGTTTCTTTTTGAAACTTTAAATATAGGTGAGTTAGTATTTTCGACCGAGATGTATAAACTTCTTATTTAATAGACAGCACTGAATTATAATTTAGTTGTTTTTACCGAACTTAAGATCCTTTTCGTACTGAATTATATTTAAGAATTAAACTTAATCAGTTTTTTACCAAACTATAACCAAGATTAAAATCTTTTATCTTTTCTCCTTTCTTATTTTCAGCAATATTTTGTTTTACGTCTATAATGCTTATTCAGGCTGGGAACATTTTTTTTCAGGAACATAAGTCATTAAACATTTTTTTTTTTTTTTATACATTACAACATGAAACTGTCACTTATTACAAAAATAATTAAATACATTTGAAAGTGAAAAATGTCCACAAATATAAGACGCATCCCAATTTTGCGAAGCAAAAACAGGGAAAAAAGTGCGTCTTATATTCAAAGCAATACCGTAAATGAATCTCCCATTGTTTACTTAAGGAGTCAAGAGTTTATGAATGATTAATTGCTTAATTGATTAATTACTTAATTGATTAATTAATTGATTAATTACTTAATTGATTAATTACTTAACTGATTAATTACTTAATTGATTAATTATTTAATTGATTAATTACTTAATTGATTTATTTTTTTAAAATCAAGATGACATTGAAACAGTTTAGTGTGGTAATTCTTATTTGTCTTCTTATAATTTTTAATATTAGAACTTTTTAAGTGTTCTGTAGTCTATTTAATAGTCAGGGTGCCCATAGGCAAAAAAGTAACTTATACATACTCTTTCTAAACCTTTTTGTATGGCTTGTTTAGGCCAAATCTGACACTGTTTTCCTCTGTGACTTTTTTTAGTTTTGGGGCGTTTTTTTTTTTTATTTGAACCCTAAAATTTTGACGCGTCAGACTAGAAAATCGGAAAAAGTTCTGCGTCAGACAATATTAAAATGTTGATTTATAGGGTTCAAATAATGTATCGAGAAAATCAGCTGGTTATTAATCATTAATTAATATTAGTTCATATTAATTAATATCCATTATTATTAATTAAAATTAATTAATATCATTAATTAATAACTGGCTGATTTTCTAGTCTGACGCTTCAAAATTTTAGGGTTCAAATAAAAAAAAACGCCCCAAAACTAAAAAAAAGTCACAGAGGAAAACAGTGTCAGATTTGGCCTAAACAAGCCATACAAAAAGGTTTGGAAAGAGTATGTATAAGTTACTTTTTTGCCTATGGGCACCCTGACTATAACTAATTTATCTTTTCCATGTCTTATAATTAAATTATAAATTGTAAAAATAAATGTATATATATATTGAGGTCATTAAAGTAATCCCAAAACCTTGGATGTATTAATTGTCACTTATTATCTTTAAACAAATATTTTTAAGTGAAAAATTAACTGTTTAAGGAGTAGAAAATCTGTTAATTTTAATTTTATTTTTTGTGTTTTGGTATTTAACTAATCTTTTTTACTTGTTAAATTTTAATTCACTATGTAAAATATTGGTTACTTTTAACATGTAAAATTATTTATAAGTTTTTAATGTACTAATAACTTCTCAAATTCAGTAAAAACAACTACAGCTGATAAATAAGAATAAAAGAAGTATTATTATTTTTATTTTATTTTTTCTTAAACTTTAATATCTTTAAATTTTAGAGTTTATTGCTTTCAAACACATTTACTAAATTTTTATTAAAAATTTTAAGTAATAAACCTATATAATTGTAAGACTGTACCAGTTGAAGCTTACTAATATAAAATATAAATTAGCTTATTATAAAATTTATATTTTTAAATGTTCTTAATTTGAATTTAATTGTTTTATTTTATATGTTATTTCAGTGTTGATTTTTTTTTTTTTTTTTTTTTTTTTTAATTTCAAAAATTTTATATATAGACATAAAAATAATTTTATATTTATTGTTGACAATGTAATTTTTGTTTTTTGCTTCATTGTTCCTACAAAATGTGTAAATATTCTTGAAAAAACAAATGTGATATTAATGTGTAAGTTAGGTAATGGTTGTTCTTTTCTTTGTTTTGTTTTAATAAATGTAATTTTTAGAAATAAATGTATAATATTTTAAATGTATGCATGTCATTTATTATATGAATGATTTTTGTATAATAAGCATTCAAATTTTGTTTTTATTTGTATAAATTCATTTTTTTTTTTTTTTTTTTTTAACAAATTTATTTTATTTTATGTAAATATTTATTATTAAAAATTATTTAATTTTATTCTGTTAGATATCAAATGTATTAAGCTTTTATGTATATTTTTTTTAATTGCCCTAAATATAGATATTATTATTGTAATTTTAACATAAATTTAATGAGAAATAAACTTGCTTATTTTAGAATGTTTTTTTGCTTATCAATAAATTGTGCTATTTTTTTTAACGAGTGTTAGTACTAAGTACAGTAGAATGTGATTATAGTAGATTTTGTTTATAGCGGACAGGTAAAATCCGACAGTATTACTAATACTTACACCTCCGTCACACTCCGTGGGGATTAAATTACTTACCACGTCTGCTCGGCCATCTCTGATTCAAGAGCGCTACAAGGTTGCGGGTTCAATCCCTCGTTGTGATGCTCCGATTTTTATGGCTCACTAATGATCACATCATACTCGCTTCGGCGGTGCAATATACAGATGTATGAAGTGTGAAGTAGCTGGAACTCTCTACCACAGGGCTAGTAAAATGGGTCTAAAAGATGGTCTTATTGCTTGATTCCGATAAGTGGTTCATCCTACCCGTCTAGTAGGAAGTACTAGCACCTTACTACTACTACTACTACACCTCCGTCAGTTATTAATTGAAGAGATTAGAAGCATATAAACCCAGCAGAAAATAAATTATTTTTCCAATCCTACGGCCTTCTTTTTTAAAAAACATTAATGTAGCTTTATTCACACATTTTTCTATTAAACCTAATGTTTAAGGCTGATTTTTTTTTTTTTTTTATTTGATGTAAAAAAAATTTTTTTTTCCGTGGTAGGCTGTAAAATAGTAACTTTAGAGCCTAAAAAACATAGCTAAAATCTATTTTTTCATTACGTGGACTTAAAAAATCTTTTCATTACTCCTAGCTGTAAAGAAAAAAATGTTTACGTCCTAGGACGAAAAAAGTTTTTATTGTACTGCTGGCAGTTGTCAAAACTTCCGTTAGTAGCGCTGCAGTCTTTGTAGAAATGCTTAGTACAATTTAGTTCCGCTAGATGTCAATGCGTTTTATTTATCTTTTCTTATAGTGTAACCTCTTTTTAAGGTTTCTTTTTTTAAATCTTAAGTATGTACTAATATTTGTTATTATTATATTGATTATTTAATAATATTTAATGTTTTTTCATTGTCTGCTACCTCGGAAAAAATAGCATATGCTACGCGACTGTGAAGTGTTTTTTCTTTACCTTGGCAATATTTACTGTCTCGCTTAGCTCGACAGCAAATGTAATTGCCGCGGTAAAGAAAAAACTCACTTCACAGCCTAGTAACATAATATACTATTTTTTTTAGGCTAACTACTATATTTTCATTGATGAATTTCTTTTTGGATTATTATTTAAAATACTTATTTGTTATAAACGGGACTTTCTTTAAAATGGACAACCTTCAGCTAGTAATAATCTGTTTAAATGATGTTCAACTGCATAAATAAAAAATCGGTCTGAGACAACTCAGACAAACTTTCTCATATACGAGTTTATAATTACTTAGCCCAGTGTTTTTCCATTTATTAGTTTTCGAGTTTTCCCAGGTAATAAATTTAATTATTATTGAACATTTTATCAAAATTTATTATAAAAATAACTTCTCCTCGGCGGGGAATCGAACCTAGCCTCTTAAAGTTTAAGTTTAAAGCTATTTTCTCAGGAAATAGATTTTTCCCGGGAAAACAGCTTATATTGTTTGATTCATATTTAAATGGACTACATTTTAGACTTTTTTAATCAAAATCGTCAGAACCGTTTTGGAGATTTTTTTTTTTTTTTTAATTCATTTCTCGATTTCGCCTCAGTGTATGATTTTTCTGAACATGTTTGCTAAATTTGGTCAAAATCATCTCAGTAGTTTAGGCTCCACACGCCTGCAGAGACAGACATTTTTAAAAACCACTTTTTTGGTCTCCGGGGACCTCAAATGTGTAAATCTATCAAAATGTAAAAATTGAATTTTCACAATACTGTCTCTTTATATGAGAAAGTAAAAATTACATGAGTTTTTTCTATCATTTTAAGTTTTAAATGCTATTTAGTGATTTTTTAAAATTAAAATTTTGTTTTTATAATTAATTATGGTTATCTCATATGTAATAATTGTTGATGAATGGTTCATCAAAATTACAAGATGTAATGCAGTAGGACTACACTATATCGGACTATTAGGGGCTGAGGGTTGTTCGATGGTATGAAAGTAACTTTATATAACAATTTCAAATACTCACGCAAAAGGTTACATCAATGACAGTCTGACAGTACAATAGTTAACTATAAAAAGTGTTTATTAAACAGAAATAAAATATAGCGTTAAACATTGGTTTAATAAGTAAATTTTGACGAATACTAACAAAATAGAAACTGATGTAGGGTCTTGTGTCGCACCAAATCGTGGATTTTCTTAGAAAAACTCTTTTTTGTCCGCTATAGAAGGGTCTGTTATAATAAGTTTTCTACTGTAATTCAAACGAGAGCTCTTGTGTAAATACTCCAACTAATCTTTTATTTAAATTTATTTGTTAATAATTGATATCTTAAATGCATTACATAATGCAGTGTCTTAAATCAGTAATGCAGTATGTCCACGGATGGAGTTGCCTGAACGTAAATTTCCAAAAAAAATCAATTTATGAAGAAAAGCCACTCTTTATAAAATCTCCTGCTTGTTCTTAAATGGAGATTTATAGAACTACTTTTTATTAAAAATATACCCTGTACCCCCCAAAAAAAAAATTTCTTATATAGTACAAGAGGAAACCGGACCAAATTTCGACTATTCAAGAAAAAAGTATTCTTTATAATTTTTGTTAGAAATATCTAACATAGGAATAGTACTTCCATTCCAAATTACTTTTTCGCATAAATTTCAAAATTCAAAAATCCCCCCCCCCCCCTCTATTATTTACAAAAAGTCAAACGGACATACTGTAAAAAAAACGTGGATATACTGTATATTAGATAAATTGCTAAATAAACAGACAATAATACTGTCTTGACTTTGCTATCATGTAATTGACTATAGTTTTCTACACTATTTTCTGGTATAATTAGTATTTTTTTCAATTATTGAATGGTTGAATCTATATGTACTTAAAAGGGCTAATTTTAGCGATGATTTCACCTCTTTTAGAGTTATTCCCAAGCTAACTGATTAAAAGATAACATTTTGTTATAAGAAGTAAAGTGCCTAACATTTGAGAGTTCCTCATTCTTGTTAAATTTAACCTGAATTTAGATAATGTTGATTTAACTTACTTAAATTATTTATCGTATCACAATTTAGAATTTTTAGCTTAAATCTGTCAGAATAAAAAACTTGAGAATGACTTAATTTTTAAATTTTAACTTGAGAATTTTTTTTTTTTTTTTTTTTTTTTTTCAAATATTTATGTTTGAATGGTCTCAATATCAGTTGAGTAATTCATTTGTTTATGTTCATTCACTGCATGTAAAATCTTTTTTTAATGAAATTCAATCTGAATAATATCAAATTTTATAAATTAAAAAATTGATGTAAAAAACACTATTATTATTTGTTAATGAACTTTTAGTCTATCCATGTATGTATTATTTAAATATTATTAATTCTTTTTCTAATTTAATTATACATTTTAAAATTGCCATGACAATAATTTTACTATGTATATAAATATATATATATATTTTTTTTTTTACATAAAAGTATTCATATCTATCAAATGTGTACCACATTTTAATTAATATTTTGAATTAAAAATACATATTTATATTCTTTTAATTTAAATGATTACTCTAGTCGAAATATTTTATTAGACTATTGATAAAGTCGTAATTTTGAGTTCTATTGTTACAATTCTTAAAAAATGTCAGATTTTTTTTTTTTCTCGCAATGTACTGTTAAAAATGTTAAAATTATTTTATCTATGAAAATGTTTAAAACAATTAATAGTTTTATTTTTTTACCCATTTATTTGGGAGCAAAAGTTTTAGTAAGTGTTTCTTTTCTATTAACTTGTAAGTGATTCTTGAAAATATACATGTATTAAAAATCAATTATTAATTTGGTTTTTAATTAATTAAAACTATGTGAATGTATGAAGTTATTATTTTTTGTTGATTTTCTCTCCTAAATAAATAATTAAAAATGTGTTTTTCTATTTTATAATTTCCTCCCTACAGTAATCATCAAATAAGTTTTAGTGCATAGAGGGAACGGGGTTGTCAAAAAATTGGTCCAAAACAAAAAAGATAAACTTTCTCATATACGAGGTCATAATTACTTAGCCCAGTGTTTTTCATTTATTAGTTTTCGTTTTTTCATAGGTACATTTAATTATTATTAAACATTTCATCAAAATTTATCATAAAAATAAAATTGACTACATTTTAAAATTTTTAATAATATTATTTAGAAACTAATTTCCAATGTTCTGATAGGTAGGTTGTTTATAAAAACTTTTAATTCTTCATTATTAAAAAACAATTCTTGCTATATTTAAACCCCACCTTGGGTCATTATCAAGCTACAAACATAAAAAATTACATATTAGTTAAACTTATATGTCAAACAACAATTTAACCTACCTATAAAAGCAAATTTATAACAATTTTACACAATATCTCATCCTCGACGGGGAATCGAAACTGGCCTCTCTCCGTCTGCGTTTAAAGCTATTTTCTCAGGAACTAGACTTTTCCTGGGAAAATTGCTTATATTGTTAGATTCATATTTAAATTAACTACATTTTAAAAATTTTAATAATATTATTTAGAAACTAATTTCCAATGGTCTGATGGGTAGGATGTTTATAAAAACTTTTAATTCTTCATTATTAAAAAACAATTCTTGCTATATTTCAACTAAATGAAAATAACTTGCTAAATTCAGATATTGTATCAATATATTAGATATTGTGTAAAATTGTTATACATTTGTGTTTATAGATAAGTTAAATTGTTGTTCGACATATAAGTTTAACTAATATGTAATTTTTTATGTTTGTAGCTTGATAATGACCCAAGGTGGGGTTGAAATGTAGCAAGAATTGTTTTTTAAAAATGAAGAATTAAAAGTTTTTATAAACAACCTACCCATCACCATTGGAAATTAGTTTCTAAATAATATTATTAAGATATATAAAGGGTAATTAGAATCCAACAAAAATTTTAATCAAAATCGTCTGAACCGTTTTTTAAGAAATAATTTTTTGATTGTTTTTTCAGATTTTTTTGGGCTACCCAGCGCCCCTAAATTTGGAGCTAAAATTCGTTTCTCGATTTTTGCCTGGGGGTATGATTTTTCTAAACATGTGCCAAATTTCCTCAAAATTGGCTTAGAAGTTTAGGCTCCAGGCATCTGCACAGACAGATATTTTTTTCAAAAGCTCCTTTTTGGACTCAGGGGACACCTCAGAATGTGTAAATCCATCAAAATTGAATTTTCGCGCTTTTTATGATAAAATTTTTTTTTTATCAATACTTTTTCTTTATATGAGTAAAGTAAAAAATTGGGGTGAGAAGCCAATGAAGCTCAGCTTATAATAGGAATTATTAAATATACCTGGCAAATCACTGTTGACGGATGAATAGAAGAAATAATAAAATCCATTCTTTTAGAGAATGAGTTTTACTCATTCAATTAACTCTTAATTTTACTCAGTGTTAATTAGTCAAAACTTGAGCCTAATAAGCAGAAGACTCAACATCAAGAGGAGGGGAGGGGGGGGGGGAGGTAAAAGAAGTAGAAGTGTGAGCAAATCAGGAAAAAAATCAATGGAGGTGAAAAAAACTTGGGACATAAGGACCTCTTAAACAGTTACATGAGATTTTCTCATTACCACCTGTATTCCAGCTGCAGTTTAACAGTACTTTTTTTTATTTCACTCATTCTTTCACCAACTTAAAATAGGAGTATTTTATATTAAAAAACACTAATGTGCCAACATTTTTTAAACTTTTAAAATTATCCCCGCCTTTTTTACTTTTTATGTATATAATCATTCTTCATTTTAAAATAGCTTTAAAGTGGGTTGAATAGAATCTGTGAAATATTAAGAATTTTTTTCCTATTAAAAAAATAGCTTATCTTTAAAATGGCACATACCACAATGCTACAGCTAATATAGATTTTGAGTAATACAATTTTTTTAAAGATAAAGATTTTTTTAATATTCAATTTAAGGCAATAACTCCAACACAGGTCGGAAAAAAGACATAGTCTATAATAACTTTTTGGCTGCCTTTTAGGTGTAGTATCACCTTCTAAAGTATTGATATCCTAGCTGCAGAACACCCTCCATACCAGTAAAGAAAGACTGGTGACACAGGTGCCGTATGAGGAGTAACCCCTAGCAGAGGAGCTGGTTGAACTGAGACCAGATAAGAAGACTTCTACTGTATATGAAATGAAAAAGTTTCTAAAAAAAATTGAAATTCTTATCAGACAAAACTTTAATTTTATAATTACAGTAGAGTGTCGATTATCCGAACTAATGTTTTTTGGTGTGGTTCGGATAATCAAAATTCACTAAAAAATTAAAAGGGAAGATGTAAAAATAATTAACCACGTTTATGCAAAAATCATTTTGTTTTATTTATCTAGTACATAGTGAAAACAAATATAAGTAGTATCACCTAAGATTAATTTGGCATAAAGAAAGTACTCGTCTGCTTAATTTTTTTGCTTTTTTTAACTTAATTTTTCACCATGAATCTCGATTTGCCGAATCCCATGTCGTAATTTGCCACCCAGAACTAGGGACGAATAAAGAGGCTCCACCAAGCTTCATGCTTAATTCCACTGCTTTTTCACACAATATGGGTCCAGATATGATGGGCTGTCTAGAGGCCCATTTTTTGCAAAAACCAAGTGAATGCAGCATCTTCCAACAATTCGGATTTCGGTTTTTTTATAGTTTTACAATTTAAACTGCCCTCCTCACTGTAAATATTAAGTGTATACCTAGTGATCGAGTCAGAATTATTTTTTATTCCCATAATCGCTGATTTACCAACACCGAATTTGATAGCTAATCCTTGCCCGTTTCACCTTTCTTCAGCCGCCTAATAATTTCTATTTTATCTTTTAATGAAAGCACTACTCGTGTCCTTTGCCGACATGTTGTAAGTTTAACTTAAAATATCTGACCAATCCAATGTATACCTCACAATGAATGATTTGAAACTGAGAGCATTGACATAAGTGATCAACAGAATGGAAAGGTATTAAGGGTAAATTTGCTGCAAAGGATTCCAAAAATTACATAGACAAACAAAAGATAGTTCTTAATAAACAAATGTTAATGTCTGCGTCGTTAAACTAAATTCATAGAAATCTGGTATTCCTTTATACAGCTAACACCGCACTTTCTAGGAATTAATTTAGCGGTGGCTTTTTATTAATTTATTTTTTGTTTGTTTGTTTGTTATCCTGAAGCCAGTTCGGATAATTGAACGTTCGGATAATCGACGCTCTACTGTATAGATATAAATTACTTACCATGCTACGTTAGACGACTTCCATTTAAGGCAGGACAGGATTCAAGTTAAATAAGCCTTAAAGAGCAGTTTATTGTCATTATAAACAATAAATTTAAATAAATACCTTTTTGACCACTTTAACTGGCAATAATGGGTGAACTGATGTTTTTCTCCCTGGAACCTAAGTTGAAATTCCGAACTAGGTTTTTAGTTATATCTGTTGGTTACTGACGTAATGATTGAATAAATAGATATTGTTATCCATAACTAGAATTTTATTGTTTTAACTGGACATTAAGTTTCTGAAAATAGCGAAAATAGCACCTCAAAATTGTGAGTTTATCAAATCAAACTGAGTTTATCAAAACAAACAGTTTTATTTGATAAACTCATATATTGTGCTCTTTGAGAAAAGTATTTTGAAATATTTTTCATATTATGACAGGAAATTTGATAAGTTTTAGTGACAAAGGCAGTACTCAGCTGAATTAATTAGCAAGATAAGGCCAAAATTAAGTAGTAGATACTTTTGGATGTTCTAAAAGAACAATTACTTAGTAAGCTTGATAATGGTTCAAGTGGGGCTGAAATATCGCAAATGGAAATAAAAACATTTTCAAATTTATTTATACCCTTATGACCAAGAATAGAATTCAGGAAAATGTATAATTAAAATTATTTCATTAATAAAATTACATAACTTAATTAAATATTGAAATTGTGTATGATCACAAAAAAAGGTTTTTACTTATTATAGGTAAATTATTTAGGCATTGTTATGGTAAATAATTTAGGCATTATTTTAAGTAAATTATTATTAAATGCAAATTTACCATATTTTATCTCGGGTGAGCCTTATGGCACTTCTTTAGATTGTTACTGCCCTTATAAAAGAATCAGAGAGGAGTAACAATCTAAAGAAGGTGTACGGAATGTTCTTCTTTAGACTGTTATTCCTCTTATAAAAACAAAAGTATGATATTCCTTGGGAGTAACAATCTAAAGAAGTGCCCCTTAAAATATATTAGGGTTCCACTTGTAGAAAGGGTTAAAAGCTAATAATAAAAAACACAGATATAATAACACTTTGTATTTAAAAATCTGTTACACTTACCCTTTTAATATTTCAATAAGAGATTGTTAAAATTTTTTGATAGTAATGTTTTTTAAATCCTAATTTCTTTATTTCTTTTTACCTTATCTTATTTATTTTCTTATCACCATTTTTAAATAAAACGTTTCCTCTTATCTAAGATAAACCTTTGCAGTAACTGCATTTATAACAACAAACATTATAATTGTTAACTAAAACACTATTAGAAAAGATAAAAATTTATTTTTATATTATAAGACTTTCAAAAATTTAGTTTTACATATTTTATTTTCAAAATAATAGCAAATATTTTTGATTATTTTATTTATCTTTATTTTTATATTTTTAGTTTATTTTATCTTTTAATTACTTAACATAATTAAAAATTAAACAATAGTAATTATAACTTGTATTTACAGAGACTAGAAAGTGTCTGGGAATCAAAAAATAATAGTAACAAAAAAAATAAAAAATAATACAAGAACTTCTCAAAATTATATGTTGTGCACAGTACAGCCAAACAACAAAATGCACAAATAACTAAATGAAAAAAAAGAAAAATCAATAAATAAATATTAAAATAAATTAAAATAGTAATAAGAAATTAATTAATTAATTGATTTTTTTTCTTTTTATTCAAATGTTTTTATTTTATGTCAACCATAAAAAAAGAAATCTTCCTCAAAAAAAAGGTGAAATCTAAAAAAAGTCAGGATCGATAAAACATAAGTAATTTTCTTTTAATAATAAGTGCATATTTAATAGGAATTAAAAAAAAAACGTATGTATTATCATCAGTATTTTACAAACAGAAAAATAATCATAATAATTAAGAATAACAATGTTATAATTATTATTCTACGATTCAATATATTTTGGGCACAAATTTGCAAATGTAAGATGTTAGAGTACATATAAAAGCCGTAACATACATTTAAAGTCAGAGCTTCTTAAAAAAAAAAAAATTAAAAAAGAGCGCACCGATTAAATATATTTTAATTGCTCATACGCTTAGAACTTTTTTTTAACACGGTAACCAAACGTCTTTATAGTTTTATAGTAACTACAACAGTATAAGTAAATTTGATTGGAGGCGCTGTCTCACTTTAAAACGGTACCCTTCGAGGGAGACTCAGTCACAAAGGACTTAAACGAGACAAAAATTTGAAGCTTCGTTAATCACATTGCGATAATTCGTCGCATAGTTTCATAAAAAGCTATTCGTGCCAAGCAATGAGATCTACAGGCCTGGGAGATCGGATCGGCGAATCATCAAGAACCATATCTGAATCGTTGTCTGAAGTCTCGCCCGAGACCATTGCTTCGCCGGCAAGATCTTTAGGAAGACTGCCTCCGGATTCCTCCACCCTTCTCAACATCTCCAATTCTTCATCGGATTTCGGCCTCAACCTGGCATCGTCTATAGTGATCTCCGAAGGACCTACTAGCAAGTCCAGTTCCTCATCGTCTTTAACAACGATCACTTCCTTATTGTTAGACTTGATCTCGGATTTAATCGATCTTTCAGACATCGATTTCGAAGATCGAGACCTTTCTTGGACCTTACGAGGAGACTGGTCGCAACGTAGGCTGGTCGCTCGACGTATTATACGAGAAGCTACACACTCGACAGGTTCATCCATGTCCAGCGTCCAGGAGACCGAATCCTCCTTCTCGACGAGGCCTTTCACCTTGTGAGAGGAAGGACTCAAGTTTACAACACTAGAGTTGCCAGGATTCGAGTTGTATCTCACAATTTCCTTGGTAGGAGTCAACCACTCTCTAAACAAACATAAAACAATAATAATAACTTTAAAAAAGAACAAATAGATGATAAAGACGAAAATTATAATCTACAATTAACACTTATTTGCTATGCACAGTCAGACCATCTTACAAAGGACTTCTGTACAACAACAATCTCAAAATAACAAATATTATTATGTCCCCACGAATTCTCCATATAAAAGTGTTTCTATACAACCAAAATAATTTCTCTACAAAAAACAAAATTTATAGAAATAAGAATTAAGATCTGACTGACAAACTTTCTGTGAATAAATATTAGAGGTGTTTTTGATTCCTTTATTTTTTAAGAACCATTTTAAGGCGTTTCTTGCTTTAGCACTCCAATAATTTTGCATATTCTACCTCCATTAGTTTAAGTGGAATCTGAATTAAATTTGCAAAGAATAAAGAAATTCTCTTAGTCTCAGTTTAGAATTAGTTTTGGACGTTTACAAAATCTCTTGACTTTTTACAGTGTAATTCACTCACTATACAAATGACTAAAAGAAAATAATTTCTTTCCTAATTCCTTTAAAGACATAGATAAAGGAATGAAGAACAAATAAGTGTCCCGTAAAGATGAAATTGCTCCGAGTTCAGAGAATAAAATTTAATATTTAAACTATATGAAACAGGTGGAGATTTAAAAAATAAAAAAATCTAGTGGTTGTAGTAGTAGTAGTAGTAGTCTAGTACTTTCTACTAGGACGGGTAGGACGAACCACTTGTTCGAAACTTGCAATTAGGTCATCACTTAGGCCCTTTTTACGCCCCGCGGTAGAGAGTTCCAACCACTTCACACATCATACATATGTACATTGTACCGAGTATGATGTGATCAATAGTGAGCCACATAAATCAGAGCGTCACGGCGAGGAATCAAACCCCATCTCGTTTCACTCATGATTCAGTGATGGCCGAGCAGACGTGGTTTAACCCCACACGGTCACGCTGGCTCTCTTAGTGGTTGTAAGTATGAATACATTAAAGTTAAGCACATTAAGCCGGGTTTATACGGGTAGAGTAAACAGGAGAGTGTACTTTACTTCCTCCTCTATCAATTTTGATTTTGGAGCATTTACACATAAGCTAGTAGTAAGTATAGTAAAAAAGCAGAAATGACAGCACAACAATGTATAAACTGAATCTAAACTCTACTTGCTACATGCTATTGAAGACGTTTACACGGGTAGGGTGGGAAAGCTGGTAGAGTGGGAGCTGTGGTAGGGGAAGTAGAGTAGAGTCCACTTTACTGCATGCGATATAGTACTCTACTCTACCTGCTACTAGCTACTCTACTCTAAGGAGCGTTTTTTCGGGTTTCTACGGGTAGAGTTACTCTACTCGGTACTCTACTCTCCTGTTTACTATACCCGTGTAAACCCGGCTTTAAGTTAAGTTATTTTAATGAAGACATAGATGAAGCAGTTCTGAAATGGGTGAAACTGGTATGGGATAAAAATCTTCCTCTTTCAGGACCATTCATTTTTTCTCTTAAAAAAATCTAAATAACGAAACTCTCATAGAGGATATTTAATAATTTTAATAAAAAAAAAAAAAATTAAGTCTCAATCTTGCAAAACTGAATTTACAGAAAGATGTGATAAGAAGATGACCTTATAAAAAACACAAAGGGTAGAAACACAAATTAAAGGTGTTTAATAATAACAATATATTTCGAATAAGTAATTTAACTTGTATATTTACCCTCTATCAGCAGTTAGAGTAAGCTCCATATCATCACTTGCTTTAAACGGTGTGATTTTATGAGAAAGTCGGGCTTCTCTCATCTCTGGAGAATGGTATGAAGCTAAAAATGAATAATAATAAAAATTTAAATTATTAAGTTAAATTTTAGTAAAAATACTGTCATAGATTAAATTACAATTATGACTAGAGAGGTTGGTAGAAACTAACACAACAATATTGTCACCACAATTTTATATTAAAACACAAATATAATATAATTTTCACTGTGTGTGATAACTTGGTAAGAATGAATTCTACACTAAGCTATTTTGCAAATTTTTATGACAAACTAACAGTACAAGGTGGGGGTAGGCTAGGGCTGAGTAGGTAGAAGGATTACGGAAGGAACAAGGTAAGGGATATGGAGTTGAGATCCAGGATTACGGAAGGAACAAGGTAAGGGATATGGAGTTGAGATCCTGGATTATACAAAAAATTCCAAAAATTATAAACCTATTAAAATCTAGATTGAAATATGAGTGCGGTTACAAAATCAGCTATGTCCCTACTGTACTCGGATTCAAAAGGAGCTATATCCATAACTGATCCAAAAACAGCTATATCCTATGTACACATTATAGAGTTACTCTGAGTTAGGCTGCAAAATCATCTATATCCTTCTTCACACATTTCTATCTTCGTTTAAACAGAAAAAAATATGATAGAAGAGAAAAAAGTAAATAAAAAAATATTATAGTGGCTACACTAAATTAATAATAGTTTAAATAGTTAAAATAATGGTTTATAACTGCTTAATTTAAAATTCATATTTTACGATTTTGGTAGTATTCATACTACGGAACGATTAAATTTTAATTTAAATCAAATTATAATTATTATTTACTACGGGAAACAGACAGAGAAAAATAGACTCCAGCGCGGGGATTTGAACCACCGGCCTCTATATTTCCAGTATAGCGCTCTAACCAACTAAGCTACGCAGGAGAATGAATTTCTCTGACGTTAATGATACCTTGACCCGAATTTAAAGCTTTCAATTTTTCCACAAGTCTGAGAAGTCAACATTAATGACAAAGAACTAGACCGAGAAATAACGCTTATAATTATAAAGTACCCAATTAGTACCTGTACCTCGTACAATCAATTAGAAATTCATATTTTACGATTTTGGTAGTATTCATACTACGGAACGATTAAATTTTAATTTAAATCAAATTATAATTATTATTAACTACGGGAAACAGACAGAGAAAAATAGACTCCAGCACTGGAGTCTATTTTTCTCTGTCTGTTTCCCGTAGTTAATAATAATTATAATTTGATTCTGCTTAATTTATTGGATAAACTGCTTTTGCTGCAGCACACCAAGCCAACATGGCAGTGGGTTTGGTTGCAAAAGTAGCTATAAACAAAATTTGAAAATATGACCTCTTAAAACAGCGCTTAAATGCATTTCTGAGGTAAAATTTGATTTTAATACTTAGTCACAAAAGGGTCATTTTTGGCTCGATTAAGTATATGGTGTAGTTTGTTGGAAAACAAGTATGAACATGAAAACAAGTAAATTTTTAAAAAAAAATTATATAATACAAACTTAAAAGTATAGTTATTTATTATAACACAATAAAAGTTGTGCACCTAATCATTTCCTTTGTCTAAAATACCTAAAAAAATTTCGTTCTTGAGAACGAAAATTTATCACAGTTTGTTACCTTCGGTAAGCTCGGAAGATAAAGGGGGATTTTTAATATTTTCGTTTTATATATCTACGAGCCGTTAACCCCATGACAACGGACCTAATTTTATATTTAGAAAAAAATAGTTAAATTAAGTAAATTAATTTAGATAAGTTATTATATCTATTTGAAGACCATCGAATCAAAGTAAATACTCGTACTTATTTTTATTGGAATAAATGCGGTTGATTCAGATTTGCAATATACATTTTGCTAAAACTACGCATCCATATATTATTTTATAAAATAAATTATCAGAATATGTGGATTTGTTTAAACAAATTAATCTATTATCGGCGTCTCTATTGAAAACTAGGACATTTTGGCGTCCCGAAAAGTGTTTTTGGGAGACAAGTTCGGGATTTAAAGTCCAAAACCGGGACAACTCCGGGACGCCTGGCGTCGTCAGAAGTATATTATTGGGGGGGGGGGGGGGAATATATTGCGGGGCCGAGGGTCCTACCTCGGAAAATTTTGAAAATATTACCTCTCAAAACAGCGCTTTTATGCATTTCTGATATAAAATTTGGTAGTCGTTGGAAAAGAGTATAATCAAGGGGGGGGGCGGTCGCCACCCCCGCCCCCCCCTTTAATCCGCCACTGCACTGAAGATGATATTTTATGTTGAAACGTGTTCGTGTGTTTTAATATAAAATTGCGGTGACAATATTGTTGTGTTACTTGCTTCTTACCTCTCAAGTCATAATTATGAAGTGGTACCACAAAATCTCAGTCAGCACAAATAATTATTTATTAAATTACAAGTTTAACAATGAGTAATACCTTGGTCAACAGTATTAGCCAGGACATGAACTAATTTGGTGTTCTGCTTGAGTTTCCATGTAAGTTCTTCATTAAGCATCGAAAGACGTTTATTCTGCTCAAAGCCTCTATTCAATGATTGATTTAATGTCTTGATATCCTTCATCATTTTCCTAAAACAAAAAGAAAAAAGCGTAAGTTTGATACATAAAAACATAGAGTGTGTATGCCGACAAAAAAATATATTTTTTAAAAAATAATGATGATAATACAGTAGAACCTCGATAAGAAGTGTCTCAAGGGGACTAGGGACCCAGTCATGTTATCAAGGTGCTCTTTTTGTTGAGGGTCGTGTTATCAAGGTTATTTTGGCTATCAGTCGTGTTATCGAGGTTAATGGAAGTTTTTTCAAGTCTAGACTTGTTCAAGGTCAACCCATTCCTGTATAGAGTCGCGTTATGGAGGTTGACTTCTCAAAACGACTTGTTATAGAGGTTCTGAGTTATGTTGTGAATTGGAAAAAAATCCGTGTTATTGAGGTTGTTTGGATAATAATAGTCGTGTTATAGAGGTTAATTTAATATTATGGGTTATGGCAATCTCAAGGGGATTTGAAAATTGCACTTGTAATTGAGGTAGATTGTCGTGTTATTTAGGGTTGAGTAAGCAAGGTTCTACTATAATAGTATTTGTTAAAGCCAAAAAACTTTATATAGTTAAAAATATTTGAGGAAATATTACAGTAAACAATAAAGTATAATAAATATTATTTTATATAAAGTAGTCAACATTTGAATATTTTTAATTAAAAAAAAGAAGAAGTATTTGTATTATTTTTCTTTTTTTATTGTATTTTGATACACAAGTCTCATTTTATACATACTTTAACAAGCTCACCTTTAAAATTAGGTTTCTCTAAATTCTCAGTGGTTGCTTTGTTCACCACCCACCTATATACATAGGTATAATATGTATAAATACATGTTTGTTTCAATGGTGTCTTACCACCTTAATTTTTTGTGTAACGCCCTAATAATGATGAGCATATTCTTTTAAATTTTGTTTTTGGGACCTTCTTTTGATTATTTTCAATATCAAGATGATTTTAGGGTGGTGGTTATGTTTACCGAAGAGCCTTGAAGGGTTAAAAACCCACAAAAAAATAAGATTTGTTTTAAAGTAAGTTTTTAAACATAAATATAATAACCTACATGTTTAAAATAGAGAAAACAATGTTTTTACTGATATGTTACGTTCTAACATAACGGTTTTAATAAAACTTCATAAAGGGGTCGCATCATCTAAAGTACAATTGAAACAGGCATGAAAAATTTCAATGTGATGCAAGCAGAAGTTTTTGTGTAGTGAAGTGATATATTTTAAATGGAGTAGGTGGTAGCTAGGGAATAGTCCTGTTCCCTCACTAGTTATACTACAACCATCCTCTTAAACTATCAACTCATCATGATTAACTATTTTCTCAATATTTAATACATATTTATTGCGCCCTGGCTTCAATGATAAAAAATGCTTTTCTTTTAATTTTGCCTTAACTCCGTTAAGTACAAATAGTTATTTACTTTTAATTCTGTCTCTTTTCTAACTCCACCATGTATAAGTAGTTAGCATCATATGCTTAGCAGTGTGATTTTATAATTTATATTTAATGTTTTTTTTTTTAATTTGTGATATTTTAATACTTCTTCAAGTTGTTTCTTTTTAGAGCGTAAAAAAAAAAAAATAATTATTACACTTACAGCTCATTTGCTTCCTTCAAATCTAGTTTCTCGGTGAGTTGTTCTATTTTTGACTTGTAGTTAGCAATGGTTTGTTTAGCCAAGGGTAACTGATCAGCATGTAGCTGCCAAGCCTGACTTGTCCTTCGTAACTCCTGTAATTCGCTGCATCTTAACTCAAGAACAGATCTCAGCGAGTTCACCTCAGATTCCAACTCGCTGTTGCGCTGCAGAGCAGCCTAAATAAATACAAAAAAAATCGATATTATTATTATTTGTAGAAAATATAAATGTAATTTATAAAAGTTCTAAAACTTTTTTTTTTAAAAAAAAGTGAAAATTCTATAAATTGTAATTTTCTAAGTTACACAGTAGTCATAAAAACCACAGGTTCTCAAAGTGAGCTCTAAGGCAGCAGTCACTGCAAGGAGAAGAGACTACATGACTACATCCCTCCTTATATGGTGGCTGGGGGTATGACTCTCTCTAGCGTATTTGCCTCGCTACATTAATGTCTTAGACTGATGTCTATATTGTAGTTTCACTCAAAGAGAGTGGTCAGTTTATTGTCAAACTCCACAGCAAAATAGACAGTCTAGAACTCCTTGTTTTTCGGTACCTAGTGAGACATTGTTCCCAGTTGTTGTTGTTCCCAGTACAGAAGGCAACTTCAGAGAATTACATGCTGATAATATATGATACTATTTTACCTCAGCCTTATATTGAGTTCAAAGTGAAAATATTTAAGATACTACACACCCCGAAGTTGCTCTTAACACAGAAAATAAACTGAAAACAAACACCACCGTCCCACCAAGGGGACCGTTAGGGGGGGGGGATACCAACTACAAAAACCTTAGAACAACACTAACTACTACTTTTAACCGGTTGCCAATTTAATAACTATATTTAGGAATTCAAATTTTAATTTTGGTAGGAATTAAAATAGTCAAAATAAATGGTTAATTTCATAAAATAGTCAATAACTGGTTTATTTCAACTATTTTCTATAGTCTTTTGACTTTAAACAAATCATTTTTTTACTCTTAGAATATTAATTACAAAAATCAGTTAGAACATAATTTCCCCAATAATTCATGTAAAATCTCCATTAAAAGATCTTGATATTAACTTAAGTACAGAAAACACAAGCAAAATATTAATTATCTAACCAAAACTTCAATAATCTAGTTAACCAACAGATAAATACAAGGTGTTTCTCAGTGTATGTCTATGTCTATACCTTTAGGATTTTACTAAGGACCCAAATTGAGTAAAAAAACTTTGTGCAAATATGTTTAAGAATGTTTGTATTCCTTCAATAGTAAAATAATTTTTTTTTTTAATACAACACCCCCCCCCCCCCCCCTCCCACCAAAAAAAATTATCCCAAAACTAATATTTTGATATTTTAAACAAAGATTTACTTAATGGGTGTCAACTTTGACCTGGTACCACCCACCTCGGAAAGTGTGGTACCTAAAATATTAGCGTTAAAACTGGTATGAGTATTAATATAACCAACAGAAAAATATAGTCTTAATAATTCAAATTTATCATTTATATTTACTCCATTTTGGTCCTAAACAAGATCCTAATGTTATAAACATATATTGCGACCCTATGCATTAACCGAGCAAAAAATAAATTCCAATGTTCCAACACAATACCAAACATACATCAATATAACAATAAATCAATAAATAGCATATAAAATAGTAATAAATAATCCCAAATTATTTTATTGAATGTTGTGTATATACATAAATTTATATATTTATTAAATAGTCATAATCATAAAAAAAAAAAATTCATGAATTATTATAATTTAGGCAGTTTTCACACCAAAATAATAGGAAAGGAGATTGAAGAGACAGGAGCTTATAATATAATGCATCAGTTCAGTGATGAGACGAGCTTTTTTACTGGGGAGGAATAATATAATGCATCAGTTCAGTGAAGAGACAAGAGCTTTCACAATCGGGAGGAATAATATAATGCATCAGTTCAGTGAAGAGACAAGAGCTTTCACAATCGGGAGGAATAATATAATGCATCAGTTCAGTGAAGAGACAAGAGCTTTCACAATCGGGAGGAATAATATAATTTATCAGTTCAGTGTAGAGACAAGAGCTTTCACAATCGGGAGGAATAATATAATGCATCAGTTCAGTGAAGAGATAAGAGCTTTCCCACTCATGAGGAATAATATAATGCATCAGTTCAGTGAAAAGACAAGAGCTTTCTCACTCAGGAGGAAAATAATATAATGGATTAGTTCAGTGAAGAGACAAGAGACAAGAGCTTTCTCAATCAGGAGGAATAATATAATGGATCAGTTCAGTGAAGAGATAATCACCTACTTCCTTGTCTTTTTGGTGAGAAAATCGCCTTAAATTGTCATAAACAAACAAATAAAAATAAATACCCAAAGTCAATAATAATAAATTTTCACAATTTAATTTAAATTGTAATGATGAAAAAATGCCACCATGTAATTCCAAAACATGCATGTGATTAAATATTTCACCATTCTCCAATTCCAACGTTGTACATTTTTATAAGGTGTGATTATAATTTACCACAGAATTATATGTAAAAAAAAATCCCAGATTTTTTTGTTGTTTTCATTTTTTTGTGTGGCATGAATGAACATTTTGTTTACCTTTAACGCTGGACTGATTTGTCCATTTTTTGGCTTCTCATAATCTGTTTTGGTGTTTGTCTTTTGATAGAAGTCATTTTTCTATTAAAATTAGTATAAAAAAAAAAAATTAAATTAGAACTTATGACTATAATTAAAATATAAAAAATAATATGTATTATGCTTTGACTTATTCTTGAGTTATTTAGGTAAAAGTTATAAAAAAAAAATGTATCAGAGAATTATACTGGTCTAAACCCTGTATGTTTAAGTGCTAAACAACTACATAAATTATTTACTTTTTTTTATTTATCACAGCTGCTTTCAACATTCATAAGGCCATCATCAGTGCCGAAACGTGGAAGAAATAATGCTGCTTCCATTTTTTTGATTTTTCTTTCTTTTTTTGATAATTACAACTTTCTTTCACACTCTACAGCAATTTAATAAATGAAAATGTAAGCCTCAACTGAATTAATGGCCAATAAATTTAATTTCAATTTATTTTATTATAATCAATCATCTGTTCGGTAAAATATTCTTCATCTAAATAGATGTAAGCCTACATTTTCCATATAAAATTTTATTACCGACATTAAATGCATTTATTAATTACCTTTAAGAGTTGTATTTTTGCAGTTATATTAAAAATCATTTATGATTAAATAAATTTAAGAAGAAAAAAAAAATTACCCTAAGTTTAGTTTCCTTCTCAGAAGATGAGAGAGAATCGATGAAGAGTTGGCGACTCTGCTTCAAGTTGTTATGTGCAAGCTGAACATCAGTAAGTTCCTTCTCTAGTTCAGCAATTCTCTGCTTATAAACGTTTTCAGCAGTCGATCGCTCTCTTGCCGCTTTCAGCAATTCTTCCTGATGAGAAGTGTTCAAACTTTCTATTTCTTCTCTATGATCTTGTCTCAGCCTTTCAAGCTCATCTTCCTGCGATTAAAATAATAAAATGTATATAAAACAAAATGTTTAATAAAAAATTAAAATAAATACAGATATATAAGAATTCATAGCCAACTATTAGGTATTCTGAAGCTTTTTTAAAAAATAATACATTTAAATTAAATTATAATTATTATTAACTACTGGAAACAGACAGAGAAAAATACACTCCAGGTGCGGGATTTGAACCACGGGCCTCTATATTTCCAGTTTAGCGCTCTACCAACTAAGCTACGCAGGAGAATGAGTTTCTCTGACGTTAATGATACCTAGTCCCGAATTTAAGCTTTCAATTTTCCACATAAGTCTTAGAAGTCAACATTAATGACATAGAACTAGACCGAGAAATAACGCTTATAATTATAAAGTACCCAATTAGTACCTGTACCTAGTACGATCAATTAGAAATTCATATTTTACCATTTATATACTACCCAAATGGTAAAATATGAAAAAATAATAAATGATAATTAGAAATAGGTATAGCAATAGCATTATCAATTTGTAAAAATATGGCTACTTTTTTTAAAAAACAACGTCAATCTACTTCATTTTCATAATATGAGTTATAATTTACCAGTCAAATAAACCATTAAAAAATTCATTACTGTAATAAAAAATTCATTCATACAGTAATAAAAGACATTAATTACAGTAATAATACTAATAGTCCAGGAGATATGCATGAGATGCAAAAAAAATGTCTAACTTACATTAAGCTAGGATTTTGTGTATAAGTTAATCTTTTGGTGCCTTTAAAGAATATTTGGTTGGCTAAGTTCATCTGTGGTACATAGCTTGGCATTAGGTATTTAAAAAAAAGAGTGAGGCCGGTGGAGAGTGGCCATGTCCTGTCCAATTTGGTGGGCAATAAGATTTTCATAATCCTGAGTACAAAATTAGTTAGTAGACCAAAAATCAAGTTGATGGTAGTTTGTCACTTGATAGGAGACCACTTGGATTTGTAGTAATTTTGGATGACTAAAATGTCACTAGATTTTCTTCTCAAAATGTTAAAAGCCTCTAACCTAGTGATTTAGAATAAAGCATAGTTAACTTAGCATTAAGTTAATGTTAACTTAATTTTTGGTCTACTAACTGATTCTGTACTCAGGATAATGAAAATCACATTGTCTGCCAAAATGGGCAGGATATGGGCGCGCTCCACCAGTTTTTTTTTCAAATGCTTATTGCCAAGCTATGTCCTGCAGACGAACTTAGCCGACCACATATTCTTAAAAGGCACCAAAAGATTACCTTATACACAAAATCTTAGCTTGATGTTAGTCAGACACTTATTTGCATATTATCTCCTGACTAATAAATGATAATTCATATAAGTTCATAATAATGTTAAACAATTTTTCATATAATGTTATTAAAATTATAGGAGAGCTGATAAGTATTTAGTTCTTTTTTTCCTCGGTAGTTATAACTATGGCGCATCTTATTTACATCTTGATAAATTGGTATCATCTATTCTGCTTAAGAGATTGAAGTACATATGAGGCGTTCCGAATACAAAGGGCGAACTCAACAAATGGTGATTTTGAGAAAAATTTAAATTAATGTTTTAAAGCATTGGGCGAACTCAACAAAAAAGCATGTCTGATAAGATTTAGGAATAAGAGAAGTGGGGGACTTGGGGAGTTAGATGTGGAGTTCGCCCTTCGTATCCGCCTAGTTATAGATGATTCAAACCTCTCCTACAAGTTTAAACCAGTAATTTTAAGTGGAATTAAAGGCGAACTCAACAAAAAACTTTACAGGCTAAATCTTAGACCCTAAACGATGGTAAGGAAAAAAAAAAAAATGTTGTATGTTGAGTTCGCCCTTCGTATTCGGAACGCCTCATATATTATATTTTTATATTAATAATTCTCTAGACAAAGAGGCATAATCTCACCTAATATGCAGCAGAATATTGCCCCTTTGCCAGTCTAAGCAGTTGTTGTGTACAATAATAAACAAAATCTCTCCTAAAAGAGATGGAACCACGTTTTTTTTGTTTACCCATTTGGATTAGAGGTGGGTAGATCAATCAATATGTGTGTGCGATTTAAACATAAGCCGCATCATAGCAATAATAATATAAACCTTCTTCTTTATTATTCACTTAATTGCTAATTCCAGTAATTAACTTATCGATTAAAACAAAAATAAATAATTAACATACAATTAATCTCACCTGTTGCTCAAGTTTTGCTTCTAAATCTTCGTATCGCCTTTCATTCACTCTGGAAACTATAAATTTAAAAAAAAAATAAATAAATAAGGTCATGAATAAATCAAGAGGTGTAATATTTCACTGTACAACCTTACCCACAAGATAAATCAATACCCTTTCTAAAATAATTAATTTAGGCAATCATTTAAGCATTTGCTTAGCAAAAAGGAACTTAATAGGTGTATAAATAAGTAATATAAACAAATATTAATCATATAACGAGGCTGCACAAGAAAATTATAAAATAATTGATTCTCTTTTGCATTTATGAGATAAAATTTTATTTATTATAGTTTAAATTAAACTTTTTAACTCTGACAGCTTGGAAAAATCGAGAAATAAAATGGGAGGAGAGTGAATGAGAGCTTGAGATTTTGGCGGGTAATAGGTCATTGCCCGACCTATTACCCGCCAAAATTTCAAGCTCTCATACACTCTCCTCCCATTTATTTTCTCGATTTTCCTAAGCTGTCAGAGTTAAAAAGTATAATGTGTTTACTATAGAGTAGATTTTCTTCTCAAAATGTTAAAAGCCTCTAACCTAGTGATTTAGGATAAAGCATATTAAATATATTCTGCCAATTAGCATGGCACTTAGCTTCCTTGCGTCCTATTTTGTATGCATTAATGATTTTAAACAACCTATTATTGTCAAATTTATTTCATTTCCCCCCAATTATTTAAATCTGTAAAAATTATTTTGATTTATGAATTAAAATGTAAATTAAGCAAAAGTTAAAGAGCGCAAAAAAAGGATGAAAGTAATCTGGTGCTATCTGCGGTCTACTTTCGACAAACCATCCAAATTTCATAAAAATCAGATGAGTACTTTTGAAGATATAGGTGTAAATAAATGTATGTTTGTGCGCATGTTGATAAAGATAAATTAATGGGCGCAGAAGATTGAAACTTATTTGTGACCAACAATGGGCTAATTATGACCAACCATACAAATTTCATTTAAATCAGATATGTAGTTTTTAAGATATGTTGGTTCGCAAAAATTGAGAACAGACAGACACAATGTTCACAAATGTTCCCTGTAGTCTGAAACGGATTTCTGTCTTGGAATTTTTGAAATTGGAGACATCAAATAATTTAGTTCTTCAGAACGATCACATAGCTTCCGTTACCTTCGGTAAGCTCAGAAGCAAAATTGGAGAAAATATCAATAAAATGTCCTACTTCACTTTAATACCATTCTTAATAGGCTTTAAATAATTGAGAAACTTATTTCCAACAAAAAAAAATAAATAAATAAATCCTCAATTCATTAAATGTATAGTTTCATTTGGAAACCAAGAGTCTCAAATTTAGCCTCAAGGCTTCAAACAATAGAAGATAATTAAGAAATATTTACCTTTTCTTAAATCATCTATTTCATTTTGATGCTGAGTCTCAGTTTCTTGATATTTGATCCTTTCAATGGACAATTCTTCTTCAAGTCTTCTATAAGTTGAACTCGCTTGTTCTAAACAACAAAGAAATTATCAAATAGAAATAAAGAAAAGAAGAAACATCTATTAAATAAAATTAAAGTTTTGTCTGTACATCGGTCAGAATTGAAAATTTTTGGTCACTTTTTCATTGTATACATTCTGAAAACCGAATCCGACATTAACTGCTATCGTGTACGTATGTGAGTCTGTCCCCACCATTCCGACTTTATAGGAGCAAAACTGTTTAAACGAAATCAATTTTTTTTTTTTTTTTTTTTTTTCAGAGGTGAGCGAAAACATCAAAAAACATTGAATAGAACCAAAGTTATTAACAATTTTAGAAAAAAAAAAAAACCTACAAAAATTAGGTTGATCCACCATAACCAAAACCGACTGACTCCCTAATCAAAATGATGGGTACTTCTAGACCACCTAGAGACATGCAGTTTTTTGGGTTTGGTCGTAAATTGGCCCAAACCAACTGGAAAAATCTGAAAACTTAAAAAAAAATATACAGTAGAACCTCAATAAGAAGTGTCTCAAGGGGATTAGGGAGACAGTCTTGTTATCGAGGTGCTCTTTTTGTTGAGGGTCGTGTTATCAAGGTTATTTTGGCTATCAGTCATGTTATCGAGGTTCGAGGGCAGGGTTTTCAAGTCTAGACTTGTTCAAGGTCGACCCATTCCTGTATAGAGTCACGTTATCGAGGTTGACTTCTCAAAACGACTTGTTATAGAGGTTCTGAGTTACATTGTGAATTAGAATAAATCCGTGTTATAGAGGTTGTTTGGATAGTAATAGTTGCATTATAGAGGTTAATTTAACATTATGTGTTATGGCAATCTCAAGGGGATAATTGATTGTAATTGAGGTTTTCGTGTTATTGAGGGTCGTGTAAGCGAGGTTCTACTGTATATATTTTTACCCCCTTGATAAAATTAAAGATGGCAGACGCAACTTTAAAGTATTTTTGGAGGCTTATTACGGCTAAACGGTAAGTTGTATCGAAAATCTGGCTGCACAAGCACTAGCTGCTTTTAAAAGATCTACAACTTTGGTCTTATGACTTTTTGTCGTAACTCCATCGTTTCTACCTAAAATAGACCTAAATTTTATTTATTTTTAATTTTTGACATTGAGCTCTTATGGTGTCCGCAATTGTTGACTGATTTAATTTCTGATATGGGTGCTTAAACCGACATCTACTAAACTAATTAATCCTTAGATGTGAGTTTATTTATTTACTCAGTAATAAAACAATGATATTATGTTAAAAGAAGTAAACAGTTGTACATACCAAGTTGCAACCTAGTCTGAATCCAGTCTGATTTAGTTTTCTCCAACTCCTGCTTCAATTTAGGTGTTGAAAATGCTTCATACTAGAAAATAAAAAAATAAAACATTTTTAGAAATTATAGATATTTTTTTGAAAAAAAAAGTGATTAGTGCATATGGTTTATTGATCTAAAATTACAAAATTGAAATGATGAAAGTAGTTTGATAGGTTGTTTTTACTGAGATTTTGTGGTTCATAATTATTATAATTAGGTGAGATTAATAGAAAGTAACATAACAATATTATCACCACAATTTTATATTAATAAATTAACAAACACGTTTTGACATTTTGTCATATTTAGAGTTAAGTGTTTACATAATGAGAGTAAAATCTCTAATAGAAGTGTACAGTAGAGTCTTTACACTTACTATGTTAACACTCAACACTGAAAATGATCAAAAATGTCAAAACGTGTTTGCTAATTACTAATATAAAATTGTGGTGACAATATTATCATGTTACTTTCTATTAATCTCTCTAGACATAATTAAGAAAGTAGAGTTGAAGAACTGCAGTTATAAATAAATAGCCAAAAAATGCAAATATTCTTTTTTCCAATTCAGGTGAAGTAAACATAACGACATCTATTTATAAATTTGACATCGTAGAAATAAATGTATTATTCTTAGTAAAGAGGGGGAAAAAAAGGTCTAGTAGAGAGTTGGGTGCCTCTAAACAAATTACTAACTTGAGATCTTTCTAGGCAATAAGCCAATTTTATTGTAAACAAGCTTCAGCTTCATAACATTTCCTAGTCTACAACTAACTCAAACGAAAAGAGAACAAGTAGACATTATTTAGACAGTTTCAAACAGGCAGAATTCACAAATCTGTTGATTCAAAATAACAGTTGCCACTTTGAAAGCAATATACTTGTAATGAGAAAGGTTAATTATAGTTTGAGAAAATTTACTGATTAGTGATTAGTCTCAAATTGGTATACATTATTAATTACATAAAATGGCCAGCATAATATCTAGCTATTATTGGTTCGCCTTGGAAAGTTCATAAATGTTCTATGTGGCCATCTAGAGTGATGCAAGCCATATTCCAACTAGTTCCACACCTGTTGAGCATGTTTGTGAGACCATCTATGTGGCTGCAGTTATTTGCTTTAGTTCATCAATATCCCGTGGTAATAGTGGTTTGTGCACCTCACCCTTCACAGAAACCACACAGGAAAAAGCCACAGGGTTTTATACTGTAAAGAGAGATTCTGAGCACCACATCGGTCAATAAACTGTTGGGGCAATCACTATAAAGGAACTGACGATACATCTCTACGGCAACCACTATTGCGGAACTGTTGACACCACCGCTGAATATTCGGGAGTTGAAATGATGATGAAATTCACAATGAACCATAATAGCTGATGATTTAACAAATTTTAAAATATTAAATAATTTTTGTTGTGGGATCGTCTTGACAATAACTTACTTTATCTCCAGTTGGGAGAAAAAGTTATGAGTTTGGATTAGTTTATAGGGACTAAAGAAACTCTTTTCTTCCCTGAACTCAAAAAGTAGGGAGAAAAAGTAAAAAGAGGGAGAAAAAAGTAAAAAGAGGGAGAAAAAGTAAAACCAGGGAAAAAAAGAAGGATTGCCAACTTAATTATTTTATAAATATGTAGTAGAGAATGAATGGCTGATGTGAAGTTGTTGAAATCAGGTTGGTGACACTGCTTTTTCGACCTTATTTGTATTTAGCGCTTATCATTGTTTAAACCTGCATCTAAATAACCTTCTATTTTAGTTTAATTGCAATTCTTATTTGTTAGTAATATTGAATCTGTTACATTGTGCTATTAAAAGTGCTAACAATTATTGTTATTTATTAAAATTATAAATAAAAATTGTGTAATGGATGAAGTTGTGTTATCTCCCTACTGGAGATAAAATATAGTATGTTCCTCGGGAGTTAAGTGCTATAATTCCCCTCGCGATAATTATCTCCCTCGGCTACGCCTCAGGAATTAAAAAGTCTAAATTCCCTTGGCTTCGCCTCGGGATTTAGGGACCATGGTTCCTTCAGCTTCGCCTCAACTTATTCGTTCAGGGAATAATGGATTACTTAACTCCCTAGGTGCATAAATAACTATTTATGGACACTAAGCACGTTTTGTCGGTAACTAAATAAAACTAGATGAAGTACTGAAGTTGCACGCTAAAAGTGTTCTCGCTTACCAGAGACTTATTTTTAAAACATCTATATTCTTTTTGAAAAATAAATAGAGTGTTATAAGAAATAGAGTAGAAAAATCTCAGTTTCTTGTATTTGTCAACTAAATTACCAATGTACCGCAATTAAAACAAAACGCTAAAACACTTTGTATTATCTCCATCCCCTTTTTCACTTCAACTTACAGAGGAAATAAAGGGAACTCTTCTTAGGAAATTTTCATGGTGCCCATGAAAATTACCATTATCATTTTTATTATTATAAAAATAAAAAGTAGCAAAAACATGACACATTTGGAAAAGCTTTAAAAGCATACTAAAACACAGTTTTTTATCTTTACTCTCAGATCCAAACTGCAATTTTTTGGGCTTTCTAACAAATTTGTTTTCCTTTATTTAATGCTTACACAAGAAAATTATATATATGAATTGGCTAAAACAGAAAAAAGTGCTTACATTGATAACAAGGTGGTTAATCAGGGTGGCGAGAGCTTCTACGCCAAGTGACGCATGTTTGAGACGACCCAACGCCACTGGATCGTGCCTGATCTCTGGCTGACATTTGACTGGTGTAAGTCCGATGCTTGGACTTTCCAGAGGCGATAAAGGAACCAACAAGTCTGGAGTCGGTGTTTCAGCTAGGATAGGCGATATGTCAGGTGTTTCTAAAGCGCGCGGTGGCGCCGATCTTAGTGGCGTCACATCGCTCGTAGATGTTGCACGAGGCGCCGATTTATCTACCTTACCTCCGCTTTGCAATACTCCATCTGCAACACCAAAAATACATGGAATTTATAATCAAATATTACTTTTCAAGACTATAATCTTATTGACATTTTTAGATTAACATCATTGGTGATATTTATGACTTCAACTTCACTATAATAACGAGTCTAAATCGCATAAAAATCTCCTTTTTATGATGACGTCAAACTCTAACTTTAAAGATGTAAAAAAAAATAAACATAATGTTGGATTATAAGAATAAACTTTAGATATAAATCTGTTTTGAGAAATCAGTTTTAATTTTATAAATCTTAATTTAGATATTTTTAATGTCTAAATTTATAGGTCTTAATTTAGATTTTTTTGTTTTGAACTGCAATAACTGCAGAGTCATATGAGGTTAGAAGGTTGTCGATTTTCTGTTTTTTGAAAATGATAAGATTAATATTTTTGTGTACTCTAAAATCCAATAAAAAGGACTTGTTTAAATTGCTTGAGAAGAATTTATTTATTTTGTTTTGTTATTACTTATCATCTTGCCTGAATTCGATACATAAGTCGCAATATAGATAATAGATAACTATAATTATTGTCTTATAAAAACTATAATCTCAAAATTAAAATAATAATTGTATACAGACCTAAAATTTTAACATTTTAAATTTTTTTTGAAGGGCATTTAAAATTAATTTATTTGTTTGTAATATTGGCAGAATGTCGCAACCCCCACTCCTTTTGTGCCAGTAATTAATCACAAAAGAATAAATAATTACAAAATATGAAAAGCAGTAAAATTTAACAAGTAGAGGGGAAAATTAAAGAAAAAAAATTGAGTAAAACAAGCAAAGAAAATAAAAGTAAAATGATGTTACTATAAAAAAAAAAAAAAATAATAATAAAATACGTGTTTTAACTTTTTTACAAAAACAAATTGAAAAATAAAAGGAGTGTTAAAATATACGCATAAGAACATACTATTTTTGTACTTAAACCGGTACTAAAAAAAATTTGCATTCCAGTTAAGGTAAAGGTCATTTAAAAATAATTCTGCAGACTAAAAAGTTACTATATAAAGAAGGCTCGAGACAGTCGCATGATCATAAAAACAAACGAATGTTAAATTTTTAAAGTGTGGACCAAAAAATAGTCTGGACTAATACATTAATTGAATACGTAAAATAAAAGAAAATAAGTACACTATTTAAGACTTACTTAACGTTAATATAAATATTATAAACTAGGCATCGTGTGGCTCTATCATTGAAGCGAGCGTATTGCAATAAAATACTGAATATTAAAATTTGTTAATCATGAATGTCATAGTTGAAGATAAGTGGAAGAGGGTAGTGTGGGGTAGAGTGGGGGTACTCGGTACAAAGCTTTACTTCCTAAACAAACCTAAAGAATCTTAACCACCCGCAATAGCTTTTAAACAATTATTATAAATGTATCACTTCATTACTCAAATACTACTGCTTGTATCAAATTGAAATTTTACATACTTTTTAATTATACTTTAGACGATGTACTAGTCCAGGAGATAGCGTGCAAAAAAGTGTCTGACTAACATCAAGCTAGAATTTTGTATACAAGTCAATCTTTTGGCGCCTTTTAAGAATATGTGGTCGGCTAAGTTCGTCTGCGGGACATAGCTTGGCAATAGGCGTTTCAAAAAAACAAACCGGTGGAGAGCGGCCATGTCTCACCAATTATGGTGGACAATGTGATTTTCATGATCCTGAGTACAGAATTAGTTAGTAGACCGAAAATCAAGTTGATGTTAGTTTATCCCTTGACAGGTGACCACGTTGAAGTTAAGTAATATTTGAATAACTAACCTATTAAGCGTGAAAATAATATCGACTTGATTTTTGGTCTACTAACTAATTCGGTACTCAGGATCATGAAAATCATACTGTCCACCATAATTGGCGGGACATGGCCGCTCTCCCCCATTTTGTATTTTTCAAATGCCTATTGCCAAGCTATGTCCCGCAGACGAATCTAGCCGACCACATATTCTTAAAAGGCGCTAAAAGATTGACTTGTATACAAAATTCTAGCTTGATGTTAGTCAGACACTATTTTGCACGCTATCTCCTGGACTATACAGGGAGTTTTATTAAAATCGTTACGTTAGAACCTAAGACATCGGTAAAAACGTTGTTTTCTCTATTTTAAACGTTTAGGTCCGCTTTAATATAGTTTTAGCTATCTTTATTAATTCATAGCAGTGTCGTTGTTGGTTTTATTAAAAAATGATATTTGTAAAAAATGTTCGTCTCATCGAATAGGTGATGATAGAATTTATTCCCGTCCTGAAATTCCAATTTTAAATTTGAAGCTCACGTTTACGCGAGCATTGCGCGCGAACTCTTGGACGGATCACGCTGCCCAACGAACTTAGCCTGAGTATTAGTTAAAGGAAGATGTATACCAAATTTCAACCAAATCGGTCAACTTTTACTCAAGTTATCGTCGGACACGTAAACGTTACACACAGACAGACAAAATGCATATTTCGTTGAATGTAAGAAGCTCGCTTCAATAAATCTTTCAGAAATATATTTTTAATAATATAATATTTTCGATCATAGTATTGGTCAATCAAGAATTAAAATTAAACAAATAAAAAAATTCAGGGCTACTCTGTACTCATCCATACAGTCGAGAATCGTTTGGCGGCACTATTTCGCTTGATTTATGCACGATTATGTCCCTTTGTCAAAAGAATACATTCGAGTATGGCCCCCTCAAATTTCTAACCTCTTCTCCTAAATGGCTAGATAACTGCAGTTTTGCCCATTTCGGTATCTTCAGAAATAAACTATTGACTCACAAGCAGTTTTATCTGATTTGCTCTTAATTAGGTTTGCATCTGACCACAGACTCTTAAAAACTAATTTATTTATATTGAATTAGAAGTAGAGTTGGCAACGAGAATACAACAAAAGCCTGTTGGATTTTATGATTGGGGCCCAGTGTTGGCCACACTGCCCAAGCTAAAACCTGACTCAACTCAAGGTTCTTGGTTTAGATACTCACTGCGGCCAGAAATAAACCGACGCAGTTGAAATAGCGTTCCGAGTTAAGAGTTACCGCATCGCTAAACTACCACTGCCTCAGAGTATAAAGCTCCATTAATCCGGTCAGCTTACCTATAAATATAAAAGCTGATATTTTCGTGCACTTAAACAACGTTAAAAGATAAAAACAAATGAGTTCACGGCCGTTTATTTAAAGTACTTAATTATATTATATGAGCCGTAGACATATATAGGCTAAACCTAACTGTAAAAGAAACAGTATATAATGGTTAAAACATTTGTAAATATAAATATTTTCTTACTTTAAACGTCCTGAACCTCAAATTAAATTCATAAGACGAAAGTACAGATTAGCCACTTAAAACATTTACTGTGAGACCAAAGAATCCTTAATAACAAGTTATATTTCTTTTATCTCCTCAAAGCAGGAATAAAACATAAAATGTAAATGATCCGATCCATAGATAAAACATACGAAACGAAAAACAGCTGTTTTATTTCTACTTCTCTTTTTCCCAAAAATAAACAGCTGCTGTTTATTTACTATAACATAATACGACATGAACACATATGAATGTCAATATTGCTTTCATAAAATTTCTTCTAAGTACTATTTTATCTAGTTTATAGGAGACCAAGAAAAATTCGTGTCACTGCAAGAACATTTAAGTTCTTGTATACTTAAATGTTGTAGCTTACTAGTTGTCTCAAAATGTTAATATCTAGGTTGTGCCGCTAACTCGTTGAGTTTTAAGCTATCCTAGTTTTAAGATAGTTATTTGCAGTTTTATTTTTACATTCTGATAGACAAAATGATTAGTTATAGGACGAACGGATCAGACAATACAACATATTCTTTTAAATCAAACGAACTAGCAAGTCACACATCTCTGTGAAATTATTATTCTTGAGGTTTAGACATCATTTGGGCAACGACTTCAGAAGAGTGCCCGAAGCAAAAAAATCTTGTACAAATAAATTTAGTTTAGATAACTACTATACACGATTCCATGGGTTTTCACCAGTTAAACTGTTTTGATATTCAAAACCACCATGGAAACGGTCACATACGGTTCAAGGCCGCCACAGCAAATTATTGATTTTGTACTAAAACTGTTTTTAAATAAAATAGCATGAAAACGGGTTGGGACATGCGCAATAGAATTGAGACATGCGCAGTAGGTATGATAACCTGACTTATCAATAACTAGTCTTGAAGTTCATATAGTTTTCAAAATTGTTGGGAAACCTATTTTGAAAACTCCTCATAGAAAACACATTCGGTTTGAGACCAAAACAGTTTCGAAAACTTATGGCAACTTAGTAAACATTAGGTTACAAACAGAGGAGTATGTGAGGATGTAACATAACCTCACACTAACAGTTTTGATACTGATACAATACTCATTCATTAGTTAAATAAAGATTTACAAATAAAGTACTTCTGATATAAAAGTATCAGTAGTACACTTCTAACGTAAACCCTTAAACCGATAGATCGGATTAAATTGAGGTCACATGATTATACCTCAAAGCAAAATAAGAGCTTATATTTTTTAAATCGTTATACTAACGAATATTATACTTCATAAACAATTTATATAATAAGTTATTAAATTGCTCAACATATATTATATTATAGTTTTTACTGTAAAACAAACACGCACATACATATACATTTTTCAAATTTACGATCTGTAAGATCATATTATCAAACTTGTGTTTTATAAAAATAAAAAAAAAAAATTATAAATGAAACAATATTTTTGTTCGTACTTTTTACTTAATAAGACAAAAGCCACACCCTTTCAAAGAGATAGATAAGAGAAGATTTATTAAAAGTTGTAAATAATGTAGCCTTGAAAAAGAAATATACTTTCGATAAAGACTAATATAAACTTAAATAAGAAACGTACATTGTACTTTTTAAGACTTACCAACAATAATATCATGAATATAATTGAGTAGTGAGCCCGACGACGTACCTCGAAATGGTTTGTTATTGCTAAGCTAAGGCAACCACATTCATTCCAATAAAAATAAATTTTTGTATTGATTTGTTGGTCTTTAAATAGATATAACTTATCTAAATAGATGTAATACCTTATCTAAATTAATTTACTTAATTTTCCTTTGTTTCTATTTATATTAAATTAAGCACGTGACCACGGGCCTAAGGACTCTTAACATATAATACACCTGACATCAAAATGCATGGGTGATAATTACAAGTTCTATTCCTACGTAATCTATATTCTTATAAAACTAAACGCCTAAACGCCCCATTAGTCTAAAATCCATCTATGTACGCTACAGCACAGGCAATACCACGAATCGCTTATCCCATTATTCTATTCTTCTTAATATATTCCAGGCAACCTAAACCTTTGCTCATAGAAGAACCAGATGTCTCAAAATAAATTGCTACTGTAATTTTATTCTATTATCTAATTTATACTGTTACATTTATAATTTAATATCAGATATGTTATACACACCATTAGTAACGCTTATTATACCATGCCCAGCCTATTCTTTCTAAATACATTATAATAATAAATACATGTCTAAACTCAATAATGTAGATAGATCATGCCATGATATATTTTCCGATAAGATAATATACCAGAATATTTTAATAAATGTAAATTGCTTCCGCGATTACTCAATGTTCGCAAACCAACATATCTTTTACACACCTATATCTTCAAAAGTACTCATCTGATTTTTATAAAAATTTGGATGGTTTGTCGAAAGTAGCCCTCAGATATCACCAGATTAATTTTCAACCACCTGTACTCTTTAAATTTTGCTTAATCGATACTTTAATTACTGTACTTGATTTTTGGTCTAGTAAATCAATTTTTACCCAGGATTGTGAAAATGACATATTCCACCATAATGGGCGGGGCATTGCCGCTCTCCAACGATTTTTTTTTTTTTTTTTCAAATGTCTATTGCCAAGATATGTCCGGCAGACGAACTTAGCCGACCACATATTCTTAAAAGGCACCAAAAGATTAACTTATATACCAAATTCTAGCTTGATGTTAGTCAGACACTTTTTTACACGCTATCTCCTGGACCAGCGGTTCTCAACCTGTGGTACGCGTACTCCTTGGGGGTGCGCGGAAATCTGTAAGGGGTACGCGGTGATATTTTGCTTACATTTTTGTCTACTACTTCATCTAATATAACAAGTATTTATTAAAATAAGGTGTTGTTAGGGGGTACGCACTTTTAATGATACACAAAAAGGGGTACATGGGTTGAAAAAGGTTGAGCACCGCTGTCCTGGACTATAAACTTACTCTGAGGAAAAAGAACACATTCAAAATTAAATGCAACTTTAAAATAACTATTATTTCAGACATCTAAACCATTCTACATCTTCTTATTTTAAGTGTCTATAACGTTTGAGTGAATACAGTGGCGTAGCTATGGGCCCGCATTGCGGGAGGGCCCCCAGTTCTTTTTTTTTTGCTCATCAATTTTGTTTGGCGAGGGGCCCCAATGCCCTAGCTACGCCACTGAGTGAATACAGACCGTTTCAAATACAATGTGGTGAGCTTCATTAGGAGCATCATCCACGCTTCATCAGGGCTTCATCTTGTCGCTCATGACGTGAATCATTAGCAACAAGTCAAAATTGGCCATAAACTTAATTTGATAATTAAAATATTAAAGATTTATCAATTTATCAAAACACTCAATGCTTAGTACTGGTCTTATACATCTTATATAAATTTATTTTTTTAAATATTCAATTTTCTCAATCTATAACTCACTAATCTGAGAATAAAAAACACTGAGACACGCTTTTTAACTTATATGTATATTATATAGATCGAATTTAATTTTCAAATGCAATTCAAATCTGCGTTTATAAAATACTATCAAAATTATACAGATGCATTTTACTCTTTATAAATCTACAGTAATTCATAACTTACAGTATTTCCACAGTATTATTATAGTCTAATACAGTTTAATTATAGGTTTACAAGTCAAGGAATCATTTATAATAAGCAGAGAAGGAAGATGAACCAAAGTTCTAGAAAGTCAGTTGGCCGTGATAAAGAAAAGAAATACCGGTTCAACTTAAAAAAAAAAAATTATTAATGTTTTTTTAAAAAAAACACTCAACCTTACTAATGTTCTTATGCATATTAATTCGTCCTAGATTTGCCCTTACAAAGCATAGTTTCACATCCGACACAACCCAAAACTAATTATTATACAGGCATCTTAAACGTTATTCCTTCTTTTAAAAAATATAAATCATAATTAAGCCTTATATAAGACGTTAAAAGGGAATTGATGGGTCTAGAAGTTTTTCTTTTTTTTGAAAAATTAAAAAAAATTAAGTCGCAGCTTTACATTAAAGCTTCAGGACTTGATTTTTCTGTATCCGTGGTTAGACACACGTAGAACAAAGTATTTATTAAACATATGTTTTTGATAAAACTTTCTAAAAGATGCCTAAATAAACAAAAAATAATAATAATAAAAACTAGAGTATTTTTTTTTAAAAAATCAAAGGAGTAAGAAATCTAGCGGTGGTCTTATCTAGCGGTGGTATAGAGAATTAAAATTAAAATACTTTATTATTCAAGAAATAGAAATTTATAATTCAAATTCAAATAATAGTTAATTTTATAATTAAAATATTTGTAATTTTTATATATATTTTTTTTAAGATGACGCTCCTATTTCTCAAAAAAAAAAAAAAAATCGGCCCGAGACAACTACGACAAACTTTCTCATGTACAAGATCATAATTACTTGCCCAGTGTTCTTCATTTATTAGTTTTCGAAGGTACATTTAATTATTATTGAATATTTCATCAAAGTGTATCATAAAAATAACTTCTCCTCTGCGGGGAATCGAACCTGGCCTCTCTCCGTACACGTTTAAAGCACGGTTTACACGCTCAAGCCATTTGCACAAACTGGTTTGCGCAAGCCAGCTTGTCCAAATGGCTTGAATGAAATAGACATTCAGTTTGGCTTGCGCAAACTTCATGCCTGTGTTAACACGCAACGATTTACTTGCACAAACTGGCTTGTACAAGCCAGTTTGTGCAAATAGCTTGAGCGTGTAAACGGGCCTTTAAGTCATTTTCTCAGGAACTTGATTTTTCCCGGGAAAATTGTTTATATCGTTAGATTTGTATTTAAATGGACTACATTTTAGAGTTATTTAATCGAACCCGAGGCGAAATCAAGAAATTAATTTTACCTCCAAATTTGGCGACGTTACCCCAAAAAAACTCTGAAAAAACGTGAAATGTTTTTTTTTTTTCGAAACACTTTCGGTTTGAAACCAAAACAGTTTTGAAAACACATGGAAACGAAGTAATGTTTCGTTAAAACCTCTTTAAATTTACCCATGAGAAAGTAAGAGGTCAATTTATAAACATCATATGACCAAAATAACCTTTAAATGACCCAATAAAGTTCCTGTTTTTTATTTACTATCAATGCATAAATAATTACATCATCAAAGGGGGTAAATATCTTAAGACTAATTTGGAAATCTTTTATGAACAAACTTAACATTTTAAATAAAAGAATAGAACATAAAAAGAAACAAGTTAGCTCAACAGGAGTCTGACAACTAATTTAACCTCCTCCATAAAGATAACCTGTTTAAAGATGTCAATGCCTTTTAAACAGGTGTTCCCAAGTAACGATTTTCTTTATATTTATTTCCTAACGAACAATCGACAGGTCAATGTTATTAGGTCAGTACATGAAAGGTAGATTCACCATTTTAGACACCTATCGATATATCGATTCAATCAGGATCTTATAAAATAGGGATGGAGAACTAAGCGAAAAAGGTCTCGCCACGAACTTGGAAAATCTAGCAGGATAGATTACCTTCCTGTATGGTTATAACTATAGAAGATGAAGAAGAATGTGAAGAATTTGATCAGGTTATGTTATTTTTAAAACTAAATTTTCTTCCACTCGCGTTTCATATTTATACCTAAATATGTAAAAATATATTGTATACATATGTATAATATTTACGTTAAACATTTTAAAATTGTATGTATTACATTTTGTTATATATTGACATTAAATTTTTTGAAAAGGTAAACTGTGAAAATTTTGTAGAATAAAATCATATTCTGCAATAGAAATAACCCGTATCCAAATTTATATTAATTATTCGATTATTAAAAACTATTCTAATAATTAAATTCGATTAATATATTAAAGCAACACAGTAAAAAATCCTTGAAACAAGAAAATATTTAATTAAAAACTTGATTTAAAAAATATTAGATTGTAACCTTTCATTCAAAATAAACAATGGATAACAGTAGGGAAGAAATTCGTCCTGCTAAAAAGTTCTGAGCATGCGCAGTCAAAATTTTATGTAGATTTTTTCCAAGTTCTTGGCGACACTTTTTTACCCAGTAGGTAAGCTTAGTGCTCCATCCCTATTTTATAAGATCCTTGGATTCAATATAGAATGGATCATATACCACTCTCTTTGATAAATCCGATTATAATCGATATAAATGTATAATAATTTGGTCCAAAAGAGAAACAATTGTTTGAGATGCCTAATATTTACAAATTACATTATTAGTATTAAGTCAATACCTAAGCCTTGAAAAATTGTCTATACTGTATTTTTAATTTTTTCTTACATTAAAGGAAAATTATTGTTTATCACCCGAAAAATCTGAAGCCGCGATTTCAACGGAATTATCTGTTTTGGGTGTTTTCAAAACAATTTGAGTGGTTTTTAGCTGGATATCTCTCACTATCACGCATAACTCCCACAGTATTTAAGCTAGAGAGTTGAAACTTAATACAAAAAATCAGTCATTACATGTAATTGTGTTGCCCGGAAAATAATAAATTTGTGACGTCATTAATCCATTTTGCCGAGTAAACAAACATTTGTACAAAATATGGTCTAATCAGACCAATATTTTACACATTTTACTCAAATTGGCATCAATTATACCTCTTTATAAGACAAACATTTCCACAGAATTTCGTTTTTATATCTGCATCCATTTTGAAAATATCGAATTTTGAACTTTGAAACTTTAACGCTAAATAATTTCTGAAATATTTCGTCGGTTGAGCTGAAATTCACACCAATAATACCTTTCTATAATAATTATTCCATACTGATCTAATATAAACATTTTATTTTAATAATTTTATACATTTACATTTCATCCGTTTCTCTCTCTCACTCTTTATATATATATATATATATATATATATATATATATATATATATATATATATATATATATATATATATATATATATATATATATATATATATATATATATATATATATATATATATATATATATATATATATATATATATATATATATATATATATATATATATATATATATATATATATATATATACAAAATTCGATATTTTGAAAATATCGAATTTTGAACTTTGAAACTTTAACGCTAAATAATTTCTGACATATTTCGTCGGTTGAGCTGAAATTCACACCAATGATACCTTTCTATAAGATAAATAAGTCCTCCATATTTAAATGTATTATATTTAGCCATTTTGAAAATATCGAATTTTGAACTTTGAAACTTTAACGCTAAATAATTTCTGAAATATTTCATCGGTTGAGCTGAAATTCACACCAATAATACCTTTCTATATAATATAAATAAGTCCTCCATATTTAAACTTAATATCTTCCGCCATTTTGAAAATATTGATCTATAATTTGTATATAGGAAAGTGTTTGTTTACCATTTTTAAATACCTCACAATAACGAATCTCACTATGACGGACCTCATTATACCGGACTAAACTTTTAACGGACAAATAAAATTCTAATTCACATTCTGAAAAAATCTTTTGTAATTTATGTTGTTTATGTTGGATAAGACAAAATTCCGAGACGCCCTGTGTCCGATTTTCAGTGTTATATTCGTTATGCTATACTTGTTGCTCTGCCGCATTTAGAGTATACAGGTTTACAATGATTTATATTAAATATTAAATGTAAACAAATGATAAATGTAAACAAATTGTTTACGATGATGAGTTGTCAATCATATTGAACTTACATCAAATAGACTTACGTTCGTCTTCTTCTTCATCTTGGCTTTTATCATCATTAAGTGATAGAGTTTTCATTCAGCTGATTACAGTCGAAATATCCAAAAGCGAATAAACACCAAGAGATAAATTTAAACATTTAATAAGTCCAAAACCTTTTATAATCATTTCAAAAAACTAAAATGATTTTTTAATAGAGAGTTTATTTTTAAAAAGTTATCCTAATATACTAGTTAAAAAAATGTATTATTATCCAAATATATTAAATAAATTAAATAATCCTAATAAGTATAATAAATTGATAAGAACTATTAGAATAGAAAATTCAACGTAAAAATATTAAGAACGTCTTTAAATTTACATAAGTCGATTAATTTTACAATTTTGTTTACATAACGTTAAATTTCAGTTCAAGAGAAAAAAGTAATCAATGTTACACACAAACAAATATGACAGTAAAAAATTAATAACTTATTAAAAACTTAAATACAACAAATAAAATTAATAAATAATCAGTCTATGTTTAATTTGTATGTTAATTACAAAATCATTTGTATGCAGTCTTTATGTTAAAAAAAAATAAATAAAAAATTAAGAACGCTTATTTTTCTGCTAGGTTCTATACGAAAAGCACGATACACTCGAGATATACTGAGATTCAGATGTCGGTTTTCTCTGAGCGAGATGCAAAGGAAGGTCAGCGTTCAGCAGGTCCCCGGGGCTACTCATCTACTCTCCTTGTCAATTTAGCCAAAAAGTTTTGGACAATATCCAAAAGAACCAAACAGATTTTGGCATCGTGGCAAGAACAGAAAAGCTTCTTTTAAATTTCATATTCAAAGTCAGGTGGTGTTATCAACCATTATATATTTTTAATATCGCATCTTCATTTTCTTCACTTAGTCACCGCAGAAATAACATTATATATATATATATATATATATATATATATATATATATATATATATATATATATATATATATATATATATATATATATATATATATATATATATATATATATATATATATATATATATATATATATATATATATATATATATATATATATATATATATATATATATATATATATATATATATATATATATATATATATATATATATATATATATATATATATATATATATATATATATATATATATATATAAAGAGAGAGAGAGAAACGGATGAAATGTAAATGTATAAAATTAATAAAATAAAATGTTTAAATTAGATCAGTTTGGAATATTTTTTATATATTTCCCTCTCCTATGAATAAACTACATTATAAATATACAATACATATTTCTATGCACTATTGGGCATGTCGTGTATTCAACTCAAGAGGAAAATCAGTGTGTGAGTTTTTTTTATAAATATATTTCATAAATTTAGAGATACATAGAGAACGAGTAATTGAACGACAATTATTGTTTTGTATTTATATATTTTTGTTTTTTTGGCTATTGTTTTGAGCGGATGTCGGTAAAAGAGTGTATTTTTTTTTTAGTATATTCTGAGTTTTTATGATCATACTCGTATGAAATACGTACACTATCTGATATCACTAAAGGATTTTTTGTACAGGCGATATTTCTGACTTAATAAAACTCTTGAAAAAAACGAACTAGCCTATCATGTAGAGCTTGAAGTGACGCAGATAGGGTTTTTTTTATCTGGATATCTAAAGGTGTTTGGATAGTGTACCCAGTTATCACGAGTACTTCTTTACGAGAAGACCATACCGAATACAAAATATCCTGTTTTGTAAAGAACACTTTGGAGATGGTACCCTAGTACCCTGCTCTGAACTTCATTCGATCCGAACTTCTCCAAGTGCGGCGTTATAATAAGCCTCCAAAGTTGAGTGACTTCTTTTTGTATATGTTTATAGAGGGGTTCAATAATTTTTTTATATGGTTGGGTGCTCATATTAACTTTCGAGCTTCCGATGATAATGAAAGTATTGAGATCATAGTAAAGAAAGCGATGTAGAGCCATGTTTGTCTTAGGATTAAAAATGTAAAATTTCATCGTTTTAAAATTGCGACGAAAATTTCGTTTCGTCGTTCAGACATCAGGGAATATTGTTAGTCTCGTATTCCATTCTGTTCGTATTGAGTCCGATTTTGAAAAAAATGAGAGGATATGGTCCCCCACATATAAATATGAGAATATGATCCCACATTATTTCAATAATGTGCACACATTGCATCCGCTCAAATAGACGCACAAAGTAATGTTTTAGTAACACTTATATTTTGAAATATATCTCACTAAACTATGTTTCATACTTAAGACCAGTGATAAGAATACGAGGAAGCTATGTGCCACACTAATGTGCAGAAGTTAAATTATTGATTTGGCTTCAATTTAAAAATGATTTGACTTGAAAATAGCAACAGTAATTTTATTATCAGTATTTTTTATTATTATTATTTATGTTTTTTTTTTTATACATACATATTACTTTTACATTGGTGTGGAACATAGCTTCCTAGTAGCTTCTATTTACATAAAAATGTACAAAACAATCTATTTTTGTTTTGGGTAATACCAAAATTGTATTTCTCAAGAGTATTGATGGTTAGTATTTAACCTTATTGTGAGTAAGGTACTTCATTATTAACTGTGGGCGTATAATCTGTAACGAGCGAGAGGATCAATACATTTTATAAAAAACCGATTAAAAACAATTATATATAAATAAAAAAAAAGAAAATACTAAAAATAATTTTGCAAAATATACTTTTTTGGTTTATTTTATTTTCACACGCGATTACCAAATTACCTCTAATATCCAAGTCAAATTACTAAAATAGACTATTTCTTCCAACCATATTGTCATTAATTCAAGCACTTTTATATTAGTTAAAATGCACAATTTATTCCTAGTATTCATTTATTCGTTATAATTTGTATATATATATATATATATATATATATATATATATATATATATATATATATATATATATATATATATCGTAATTCTAAAGTAATTACATATATATATATATATATATATATATATTATATAAGTAATTACTTTAGAACCTCTTTAATAACTTTATTTAAGTATTTTCAATTGAGGTTTAAATTAAACCAATAAAAAAAATAACCCGAAAGATAAAATTAGAACTATTAAAACATTGAAGCCAAAAGTCAATTTATTTTAAGGAAGATTTATAACTTTGCCTTTTTAGTTCAAAAAGACTTTTAATTTAACCTTACAAAAACAGTTTTACGACTTTTTTTTTTACTGTTTTTAACTTTTACGAAAGTAATTTAGGCACGATTAAAAATAATAAAAAGAGTAATTTTTGGTAAAGAGTTAAAGTAAAATTATGATTAAATCCAATAATGAAAATTAATCAAAAAATAAAGATGGAATCTCTGGGGGTTATGAGGTAAAGGTAAAACAAATATGAGTGAAATTTAGTTACATACATAAGATGAAAACAGAAGTATATATATATATATATATATATATATATATATATATATATATATATATATATATATATATATATATATATATATATATATATATATGTGTGTGTGTGTGTGTGTGTGTGTGTGTCTGTGTGTGTGTGTGTGTGTGTGTGTGTGTGTGTGTCTGTGTGTGTTTATGTGCGTGTGTGTGTGTATTAGCGAATAAATTATGTGAATTTAAAAGAAACAAATGTCTACTTACTGAAATAATTGAAAACGAATATGGTAGAGCCAAATGACAATTAAAAGTAGATTTAAATTTAGAAACCAATTTTCATGATTGTAGGAAACAGCTCCAATTTATTTTGTTTAAATTATAATTTTATTTTATATTTACCATATTAAATAATTAAAAACCGTTTAATTTTATATCACAGTCTATAAATGTTTAACAGTGTTTAAAAAATTAAGGTAATAATCATTAATATTTATTAATTAAAAATAATTTTTTTAATAAAACAAATAAATTGAATTATGCTAGTCAAACACACGTTATCAAATATCTTCGAGAAACTTGAAAAATGCATTTACATTATACTAGGATAAAATAAATAAATAGATAAAAATATATTATAAATAAAATATAATTACAATCATAATATTCTTGTGTTTGAATATTATTAATAAAATTAATTACAATATTAATTAATTAAGAGTGAGTAAGAACATAAAACAAAGTAGCATAAATAATGCGCGTTTATAAAATAACGAAATAATATCAAATAACAGCGAATTAGGAGAAGAAAACTATAAAAGAAAAATATTGAATAAATATCGTACAAAAAATAAAAAATAAAAAACTCAAAAGGCAATAATTTTAAAGAATCATTTGGATATTTTTGAAAAGTATTATTGTTTAAAAGTAAAATTTAATTTTAAAATAATGTAGTTTAGTTACAATTTGTTCATACAATTATAAAAATAAGAGATGTGGAGAGCGAACCGGTAAATTATATAAAATAAATTCAAAGTTTGAAAGTGTGGGAGGGAACGAAGAATAAGCGAAAAATAAGATTTGAAGGTAGCAGGCGACTAGAACAAGGCAGGAGGTAGTACTGAGGTGTTCTACAGCGAGGGAAACAGGCCAGTGACGTCATCAAGACAACACACGGCGCATCCTCACTGGGTCAACAATCCTTGCAGGACCTCGCCGGCACCACCCACTCTTCTAAACTCATCCTTACCAATAATCGTAAAATTCTCAGACCCTACGACCGCATTCTGTGTTTCACACAACAGTTTTAATAACTTTATATATTTTATTATTCTATCCCAGGCACAAACCTTGCGTCAGAACCATGTTTTTTTTAAACCTTTTTAGTTATACTTTTTATAATTTTGCTTTGGCAAAATCGATTGAAACCATTCCTTCGTTCTGGACAGAAGATTAGAAAAGTTATTTTCTCGTAACATAGATTATCTTGATATTACATATATATTAGATTTAAAAATATATAATATATATTAATAGAATAGTTTAGATTATTTATATCATATTGTGGTTTCTCTAAAGCAACCCAAGATATGCTTTTATTTATTCAATATAATTAATTTTTGTAATCACACATCGTAATTTTCAATCATTTCGACAACCTACTACATACTTTTTTAATCATATACTCAGCTTGGTATTATTATGGTTCGACAGTCGGAAAATATATATATATATATATATATATATATATATATATATATATATATATATATATATATATATATATATATATATATATATATATTTATATATATATATATATATATATATATATATATATATATATATAAATATATATATATATATATATGTAGTGTATTTATAAATATATTTAAATATTATCATTATATAACACACAGGGAAAATTTTACAATTCTATTTTGCGTGAAACAAAAATGTATACATAAATATATTATGGCACTTCTTTAGATTGTTACTCCCCTCATAAAAAAACTGAGGGGAGTAACAATCTATAATGAAGGTGCACGGATTGTTCTTCTTTACTGTTATTTCCCTTAAAAAAACAGAAATATCATATTCCTTAGTACCAAAAGTACATTGGACTAAACATCCCTTTGTCTTAATAGTTATTTAGTCAATGTCATTAATATTCTACAAAACATAGGGGAGTAACAATCTAAAGAACTACCTATATTATAAATATATATATATATATATATATATATATATATATATATATACATATATATATATATATATATATATATATATATATATATATATATAAACACTTAGGCTTGTGAAAAACAAAGGCAAGACTTATAAAACATACGGAATAACAACAAAAGAATACTGCTTCATCAAAATTCGGAATGACAAATACCTTCTACAATATAATTGAACCGAACAGTATATATTGTTTTTGTACACAATTCTATTAACAATACATTTTTCCTCTATATAGATTTTAAACAAAACAATGAACGTTACTTAGTTAGGAAGTCAATTGTTATAGATTTACAAAAAAAAGTTGTGTTTTACATAATGAGTACATACAATACAGTGATAACATGTATTATAGTTTGAATATACCTCTTGCAGTAAATAGACTGTAAGAACATTTTATTTTAGAGCATTATAATCATATAGCTAAGAGGTACTTCTTTAGATTGTTACTCCCCTATGTTCTTTTATATTATAAATAACTTTGACTAAATAATATTAAGACAAAGGGATGTTTACTCTAATGTACTTTGAGACAAAGGAATATCACACTTCTGATTTTATAAGGGGAGTAACAGTCTAAAGAAGAACATTCCGTACACCTTCTTTAGATTGTTACTCCCCTCTGGTTTTTTTTCATAAGGGGAGTAACAATCGAAAGAAGTGCTAGCTAGGACCTTCGACTTTATTTTTATCGCAAATTTCCCAAATAAGTTTTTATTACCACTACTACTCTATTTATATTAATACTTAATCAATTTGAGAAGGAAATTAAAGTAGATATATCGTTTTTTAATTGTCCTGGATGATAAACTTTAATTATATCAAGCTTTTATATTGATTGGTAAATTCTTGATTGTGTTTATAGACAGAACCAGTGTTGCCAGTAAGACAGGAAGTAGTGTCTACGTTTAGTTTACCGTTAACCGGATATTAATTCTACCTAACATGCCGCTTCTTCAGCAGGACTTAAAATGATCCTTTGGTTATTTCATGAAAGTCCATCATTAGCTTACCTATATTTTCTCTGTTACATCATAGTATTTAGACAAGTTTTATCTTATTTTTTACGTTTAAGAAGAAGTTAGTAATAAAACTCTGTTGGGTGTTTTTAAAAGAAAAAAAGAAAATATATAGAATTACATAAACAATTGTTTTATATTTATTGTGTGAAATATTAAACAAAAAAAAATGCGTAATTAAAGTATTACGTGTTTGAATTACGTATACAGTAACATTAAATAGTAATTTTTAATAATTTCGTAAACTGATTCTTAAAAAATTCGATAATAAGTATATCTTTATTTTTTTTAACTTTTACCGAATAACGCCTAAGTATAAAAAAAATTATAAGAGATTTCTCTTTGAGCGTATTTCATCCCACAGATGTGTTTTGAAATCAAAGGAGAAAAATAATTCTCCATTTAATCTTCAAAAAAAAAAAAAATATATATATAAACGGTTATATAGAAATGTATGTCTATATATGTAACAGATGAAATAAAATATCTAGATGCCAAATATTTCTTTCTTGGTATTATAAAAATAAATAAAAGTACCGGTGTGGAAATCCCACACATGACTTCCATGAAATGTTGTGGTGTTGCACACGATATTAGAGCTCAAAGTCGAAAATTTAACAAAAAACTGAAAAACATGTCTCTATTTAAGGTAGAAGGGATGGTCCTACGACAAAAAGTCATAGGACCAAAGTTGTAGATCTTTTAAAATCAGTTACCCCTGGTGTTATCCGCTTTTCGATACGACTTACAGTTTAGCCGCAATTTGGTTCCGAAATAAATCGGTCAATTATTTCGAATAATATAAGAGCTCAAAGTCGAAAATTTAACAAAAATTACTATTTAAGGTAGAAGGGATGGTCCTACGACAAAAAGTCATATGACAAAAGTTGTAGATTATTTAAAATTGGTTAAACTGGTGTTATCCGCTTTTCGATACGACTTTCAGTTTAGCCGCAATTTGGTTCCGAAAAAACCTTTAAAAAAACACTAAAATACCAATATCTCCCAAACCGCTTGTCCGATTTTGCTCAAAAAGTATAGGTACAATCTACCATATAGGACACATATATACCCCAAAGGAAATTGAAATCAAATAAAGCCTACTAAAGTTATCGTCGACAGACCGATTTCGTGCTTAAGTGACTGTAGCTCCGAAACGTCGTAAGCTACGATGTTCGGGTTTGCGCCATCAGTTTTTCCGTCCAAAGTTCTAAAAAATGCCGAAAACCGCATCTTAATACGATGTCTTGAAGCGATGTTATAAAGGTTTTAAGTTCCGAACGAACGTACGTACGTACGTACGTACATACATACGTACGCACAGACATACATGTATATGAAACGGATTTCAATGATACCCCCGGGTCCGTAAGACCCCTCCTTCACAGAGATCTCGGAATCACGTTTTGGAGGATATCACCATACTTCCATTTTCATGGAAGTAAAAAATAAAACCAAACAAGAAAAAGATTATTTTCACTGACAAAAAGTAATTGAAGGAAATTAACAATAGAATTGGTTATACGTAGAAGAAAGGATGAAAAGGAAGTACGTTTCTCGAATGATACAATGCCTGAATGAATAAACAAACTAAACTAGAAAAAAAGGAAAAGTTTCTTCGGATAAAATAAAGTGGTTTAATTAGCTAACAGAAAAATCCTGATTCTAAAATTGGCAATACGAGGAGTTAATATAGCGTACTATGTCTAAATTAAGGTAGAACCCGAATTCGAGGTGTTCATATAATAAGATCAGTAATAATTAAATTACAATTGAATTAATTTTTTTCTTAATTTGTATTTAGTCTTTAATATAAGCATCCCATACATATCATTTCCGACCCTCCCCTTTTCAAAAAATGAATGAACACCTAAACATAAAAAAAAAAAAAAAAAAAATCATTTGGAAATTACTCAATTTTGGAGCCTTATAATTCCACTTGGAGGGGTTTTGATCGAAAAAAGTTGTTCATAGTAGGGTACCATCTTTCAAAGACTCCTCTACAAGATAGGATACTTAAAGGTACGAGTTTTTCCTGTGGATATGTCATCTTACATTATCATGACACTAAACACGGAAGATGACGCACTATAAGAATCATTGACATTGATTTCGTAAGGCAAATTAATAACGTTAGGTGCATTTGGAACAATATTTATTAATATTAAGGAAAGATTTATTAACGTGAGTTGTGTAATACTCACTATAGATAACTGAAGGATCTATTATAGGGTTCGATTTCAAGCGGCAGGATATATTGTTTTTTATAAGAAGACAACAATTTAAACTGCACAGAGCTCTGTCCTACTCTAATAAACGTATATGATTAAAGACTTTATTCTACTTTTTTCATGAGGAACGATTTAGAGTAATTTGAAATAATTTAAACCAAATTAATAATTTTTGAAATATTTCATCCCACTGTTAGACATAATCATGCCAATAGACTTCGTTATTTGAGAGCGCGGGAAAATAAAAAAAAGGGAGGGGAGCCAATGAGAGCTCGTGATTTTGGCGGGTAGTATGTCGGGCCAACTAAACAAACAAAAATATCACTGGATAACCTTAAGATAACCTCCTGTTGGCTTTATTTTTCACAAAGGTTGGCCAATCTTTGCTGTCAGATTTACAAAACGTAATGCAAATTTTTAAGTTTTAGGTAGTATTCTTACTACGGAAAGATTACATTTTAATTTAAATCAAATTATAATTATCATTGAACGTAATGATATAAGGTATAAGTATTGTCTAGAAAAGTTCTTTTTGTTAAAAAAAAAATCGTTATTTTATAAAACTTAGTTAGTTTCGTCAATTTCAATAATATTTCTCCCTCACACACTGAACCATTAATTTACTTCATAATTAATACAATACAAATAACAATTAACTAAATTAATTAAATTAAAAAAAACAAAACTAATGCATTTAACAGTGGTAACATTAGTTTAATGGAAATAAGCGTGGCGTTTCATTTCGCCTACATTTTGCAACGTTTTAAACATTAGGACACTAATAAAATAAGCATAATGCACTCCAGGCAATAAAAAGTTTAAACAAAGAAACGTTACGAACTATTATAAAGTAGGTAAATATCGTATTTAATAGTACATTACGCGTCTAGTGCGGAAAGTAGCATGTTTCATGCGAGTGTGGAGTTTGCACCCAAGCGACAGCGAGGGTAGTAAAACCACACGAGCAAAGCAAAATGCAGTTTTCGCACGAGTTGCGTACCGTACTTTATTTAGGATAGTTGGATTTTAATAATAAATACTAAAAAAAAAAAAAAAAAAATTAATCTTCTGTATTTAAAGTTCGTATTTCTCTTTTGATAAAGATCACATTAATTCATTAGTTGTATTTTGTGCCGAATTAATTATTTCGGGAGGCGTATAATTCTCCTCATTTTCGTTATAATGATATAAATCACTTATTGTTTTTCACTAAAAACTCGATATAAACAGTTACTTTAATTAAACAAACAGCAAATTAGTTGTGTTATAAATATAAACAAACTCGCTAATCGTGAGTTAAGGTGAAGAATTCTTCTTTTTTACCGCACTAGGGCGAAAAAAAGAGGAATTATAAATCGAGCATGCGCAATGAATACAAGTACGTAAAGAATCACTTTCTACGCATCTAAACAGAGATGCAATGTTTATATTTCAATGGTAGATAAAATAATTTTAATATAATTAAATATATTGAAAGTCTTACATTTAACGAAGAATTCGGCAAGTAACGAAACTAGTTGTAGAATAAAGATTAGAGCCAGGACTGATGAATTATAATTTATCGGAGAGAAAAATTAATAACTAAGTCAATAGTTTGTTTCGGTTTTGATTAAAAATTCGACAGTGATAAGAAAACTTAAGAAACAAGAATTAATACATTTAAAAAAACAATTGAAGTATGCAATTGGACAGTTATATAACAATGTATATATATATGTATGTATCAACCATTTAAAAATATAAAAAATATGATCTGATTCCACACACCATAAACGTTAGCAGAGTAACAACATTTTAAAAGGAAAAGACAGCTGTAAGAACTTAAAGGCATGAAAAACAAAACTGAACAGGACAGGCCGAGATAAGAAATAACACTGACAAGATAGGATCAACAGGATTCAATCTGTGGGAAATATTGTAATTTTAGAATTGCGCCTTGATCCAAAACAAAGTAAAAAGAATAAGTATTACACTGAAACTTGTTTCTTAACTCCGACTTGATCAAGAAATGAAGCAATATATAAGATACTTCTGACAATACTAACGAATCATATGAAGTCTGATACTTCAAGGATAAAAAACTAGATGGAAATCAATATAGAATAGTTCGTTCGAAGAAATATTGTATAACGAAATACAATAGTGGGTCTCGAGATGTGTAATTTGAGAATGAAATAGGCTGCTGTTACATTTAAGACCTTTATAGAAATAAATAAACAAAAATAAGTGAGTGAAAAAAATAAAACAATAAATCGATAAAGATAATTATAAATCACGTGTGAAACTGGACATGCTTTTAGCGGTAATACAACGTGTGAAAAAAAAAACAAAAAAAAAAACATGTGGTTATTGAACTATACTTAAATTACTTACTTCACTCTTTTAAGTCTCCGCACTAATGTGCATACATGCACTTAAGTGGTCAGATAGAATATGTACAGTGCTACAGTGTGCACTTCCAGTCAACATGAACATGGTAAAATATTTTCAGCAATTTTTTAAAGTTCAAATTAACACTTAGGTAGTAGACATGAGTATCTCTTTTGATATAATGAAACAGAATCTATTATTATTATTAAAAAGTTTATGAAAGAAGATAGCCGCAGCCAGTTTGTCTGAGTCAACTCAGACAAACTTTCTCATATAAGAGTTCATAATTACTTACCCCAGTGTTTTCCATTTATTAGATTTCGAGTTTTCCTAGGTACATTTGATTATTATTGAACATTTTATCAAAATTTATCATAAAAATAACTTCTCCTCGGCGGGGAATCGAACCATGCCTCTCTCAGCCCGCGTTTAAAGCTATATTCTTAGGAACTAGATATTTCCCGGAAAAACGGCTTATATCGGATCCATATTTATATGAAACACATTTTTGAATTTTTTTTTTATCAAAATCATGTGAACCGTTTTCGAGAAATAATTTTTTTTCTGGGTTTTTGGGGGGTAGCACTCCCAAATTTGGGGCTAATCTTCATTTCTCGATTTCGCCTCGGGGTATGATTTTTCTGAACATTTGTGCCAAATTTCGTCAGAACCGACTCAGCAGTTTGGGTTCACAGACGACAGGCAGACACTTTTTAAAAACCACTTTTTTGGGCTCAGGGGACCCTCAAAACGTGTAAATCCATCAAAATCACAACACTTTATTTTTATATGAGAAAGTTAAAAATGGACTCGGGGCGTCTCGGAACTCTTCCTTACAAAATAATTCCAAAATATTTTTTCCAAGTTTTAATATTATTTATTTTTTTATAGATTGGATGTAAATTTATCTTATAGAATGGTATAATTCGTACGAATTTCAGCACAACTAGCGAAATAGTTCCGAATTTATTTTGCGTTAAATTTTCAAAGTTCAAAAGTCGTGTTTTTCCATATGGCGATAGATATCGAAACGAAATCAATGGAAATGTTTGTGTTATAAAGAGGTATAATTTGTGCAATTTCAGCGCAATCGGAAAATTTATCGATTTTGTAAACATTTTTTATTCTTATTTTTTTTGACTCAACAAAATGGGTAATAAAACAATAAATAAGAAGGCGAAGTAAGTAAGTACTTCGAGGAACTTAACAATCCTTGATAACAAATTTTATATTTTTAAAATACTTATTTCTAAACATCCTTGGGCTAAATAAACAGGAACAATAAATATAAAAAAATCTATTCAAATGATATAAAACAACATTTTTAGAAAGGATAAAGAATGTGCTGTGGAAATATCTAAATCTTTAAAAGGCAAGTAACTTATCACTTTTAATGATAAATTACAAAAATATATTACATATTATCAACAAATAAATTCAAATATGAGTTATAAGCATTTTAAAAATTTGAATTCTAAAAATGATAATGCTGAACGGTTTAAAAATTTGTTTTCTCTGACATACTGTATTTAAGAAATATAGTATTTTGTGTTATATCCAACTCGATGCATTGTAATCTTGGTAGATTTATGATACATACGAGAATAAGTTATAAATAGCAAGATATTAACATAGAAAAGAAAGACTTTCTTGTAGTCTTAAGGTCAGTGAATATTATATATATATATATATATATATATATATATATATATATATATATATATATATATATATATATATATATATATATATATATATATATATATATATTCAAACTTAGTTCCTATAAAAAGATAATTTGTTCATGAAAGATTTTTTTTTGTATTCCATTTAGAGTGTATAAAACATATTTTTACTCTTTGGAAAAAAAAATCCCCACGATCAGATAATGTTGAAAAAAAAAAAAAATAACAACTTAAAATGCCAAAGTCTAATGTTAACGCGTATTTTAAGATTGGTATAAGATAAAGACCCTATCTGTTTTACCGCGGTAAATATATGCATGAAGTAAAGGAAAGCACGATCTAGGGGTCTTTGAGAACCCTCAAGGCGTACAGCGATATTTTTCAACTGAGGATATTTATAATAGAGGAGACTCAAGAATAGAGGATGAAGCTATAAACACACTCGTATAAGAAGGTACAGTGCAAAACTAATAGCCAAAGATAAATTTTGTATTTGTAAATTGCATGTAAACGCAGCAAAACCAAGAGACTGTAAGTACCTTCTAAACATATTTTTCATTTTAACTTAACTATTTTTTTCATTTTAAGGGGTTATTTTAGAATTTTAACGAGAATAAAAACTCTAAACGAATGAAAAATAACACTTCTATATATAATATAGTTTGAAGGCTTTCTTAAAGTGTTAATCATTTATATAATCGAGTAGTGTCCCGACGAATCCCCTCAAAATGATTTGTTATTGCTAAGCTATAAGGCAACCACATTTATTAAAAAAAAAAAAAAATTGTTTTGATTTGTTGGTCTTTAAATAGATATAATAGTTTTCTCTAAACATAAAATTAAGCTCGTTGCCACGGACCTAATAGTCCAGGAGATAGCGTGCAAAAAAGTGTCTGACTAACATCAAGCTAGAATTTTGTGTATAAGTAAATCTTTTGGTGCCTTTTAAGAATATGTGGTCGGCTAAGTTCGTCTGCGGAACATAGCATTGCAATAGGCATTTGAAAAAAACAAACCGGTGGAGAGCGGCCATGTCCCGCCCTTTTTGGTGGACAATGCGATTTTCATGATCCTGAGAACTAACTTAGTTAGTAGACCAAAAATCAAGTTGATGACAGTTCATCACTTAATAAGTTAGTCAAACAGTTAAAATAGTTTGTCACTTAATATAGGAGGCCTCTTTGATTTGGAGTAATATTTGACTAGTTAGGCTATTAAGTGACTGACTACCATCAAAATGATTTTTGGTCTAATAACTAATTACTTAGGATCATGAAAATCACATTGTCCATCAAAAAGGGCGGGACAGGGCCGCTCTCCACAGGTTTGTTTTTTTCAAATGCCTATTGTCAAGCTATGTCCCGCAGACGAATTTAGCCGACCAAATATTCTTAAAAGGCACCAAAACATTTACTTGTACACAAAATTCTAGCTTGATGTTAGTCAGACACTTTTTTGCACGCTACCTCCTGGACTATAAGGGCTTGTTTTAAAATAAAACAATGTACAATATATCCCATATTGCTTATATTACTAAAAGCATAATGAGAGGATATTGAATGTAATTGTTGAAATAATTGAAGCGAGCGTAAGCGAGTTGCATTACATTAAAAAAAATATAAATCCTGTCTGTCGGTAACGTTTACGTGTCAATAACTTGAGTATAGTTGAGATTTGGTATACGTGTTACTTTTACTAATGCTCAGGCGAAATTTGTAGGACAGCATCATCTGTCCAAGAGTTCACGCGTAACGCTCGTAACGTAACCTTTAAAACTAAGTGTAGGAAAAATTTTTTTTCTTTCTAACTTTAACGTTTTTATTTAACATAACCCACCAGAACTCGCGTGCTGTGGGCACACCGCCGCATTTTTAGAAATAACATAAATAACACCTAGGAAGACTTTATGGTCATTTGTCGGCTTTCTACCTTCAAAGAAGATCTTTCCCCTTAAATTTATTCAGAAGAAAGTTTGTCATTTTAATTCTCTGAGAGAGATAACTTAATGTTTTTATTCCATGCCTTCAAAGCAGTTTAAGTTATATAAACAAATCCATCAATTTAAGAAGCCCTCGAATTTAAGAGCGCTCAAAATCATGGAAAAAAGTGCGCCTTAAATTCAATGCAATAAGGTACTTAAGTGTTGCTATTATTACTAAAAACATATAAGGGATCTTGGATGTAATAGTTAAAATTAATTCTCAATCATAAAAAAATAACATTTTTATCTATAAAGTAGTAATAAAAATAAATAAAAGTATTTGGTTCTATATAAAGAATTTAGTTCTTTGGGCTGAGACAAAATTACAAAGCAGTCTTATAAGACGCTGTAACATAAGATGAAATATTCATTGAAATGTTAAAAGGAGTAAAAAAAAGGTCCTTTTATAAAGTGTCCACTACCAAAAAAAAATAAAATGAAATAAAAACTTGGTAAGTTTCCAACTTTTTGTTAGATACCATAAGGATGGGCTCACTTAACATTCCAACACAAAAAAAAAAAATTAAAGGGGAAAAAATGTAAAAGAAACTAACCGGCAGGATAGTTTAATCCAATTTGTAGACAATAGACGTCCAAAGAGGTTTAAAGTACAAAGACATAGGACGAGAAAAAAGAGACGTAAATGTCCAAGGAACAATGCCGACGCTTGCTCAAGAAGAAAAATACTTTGACTTAATACCTCATAAGAAAAAAGAAGAAGAATAGTCGGTAGTTATGAAGATGCGGTGGGGGCCGCAAGGACGAGGATAGGACGGAAGAACTTAAGATGTTACTAACAAATCAAAGCAATATTACTAAAAATCAAAGTAATGTTACTAAAAATCAAAGTAATGTTACTAACAAATCAAATCAATGTAACTAACACATCAAATCAATTTAACTAACAAATAGTCCAGGAGATAGCGTGAAAAAAAGTGTCTGACTAACATCAAGCTAGAATTTTGTATACAAGTCAATCTTTAGCGCTTTAGCGTTTTTAGCGCATTTTAAGAATATGTGGTCGGCTAAGTTCGTCTTTGGGACATAGCTTGGCAATAAGCGTTTGAAAAAAACAAACCTGTGGAGAGCAGCCATGTCTCACCAATTATGGTGGACAATGTGATTTTCATGATCCTGAGTACAGAATTAGTTAATAGATCAAAAATCAAGTCGATGTTATTTTCACACTTGATAGGTTAGTTATTCAAATATTAGTAAATAACAACGTCACCTTTGTTTTTTTTCAAACACCTATTGCCAAGCTATGTCTCGCAGACGAACTTAGCTGACCACATATTCTTAGAAGGTGCTAAAATATTGACTTGTATACAAAATTCTAGCTTGATGTTAGTCAGACACTTTTTTGCACGCTATCTCCTGGACTAAAATCAAATCAATGTTACTAACAAATCAAATTAATGTTACTAACAAATCAAAACAATGTTACTAGCAAATCAAATCAATGTTAATATCAAATCAAATCAATGTTAATATCAAATCAAATCAAGGCTAAATCGGATTGTACGTGCCCTGGAAATTTCTTCGAGTTGGACCTCTACCTGGTTTATACACAGGAGGGTTGTTTTTCCTCAGAAAATGAGCGGAGCACCGCGAAGCGGTGCGGAGCGGCTATAGAAAATTCAAGGGTACACAAAATTAAGGTTTTTAATTTAATATGCGAGATTCTATCACCTAACCTCAAAGTGGGGGCACGTACAATCCGATTTTACCCAAATCAATGTTACTAACAAATCAAAGCAATGCCACTAACAAATCAAATCAATGTTACTAACAAATCAAAACAATGTTACTACAAATCAAATCAATGTTACTAACAAATCAAAGCAATGTTACTTACAAATCAAATCAATGTTACTAACAAATCAAAGCAATGTTACTAAGAAAACAAAGTGCCTTTAACTTTAAGATGCAATGAAAAAAAAACTTCAGCCGAACAAAAAAAATGAGCCGAATAACGTGTTTCACGCTATTCTTTCCTTGCCGAATTCGGCCTATATTAAGCCGATCTATATTAACTGTTCTAGTTTACAAGTGTTACTATTAATACAATAGAAAACCTATTATGCTAAATGATAAAATATATAGGCCAAACATTTTTTTTATGTCGATAGGCGATAGGCAGTTTGTTAAACAATACAGAAACAAATACAACTATTGCAGTCATGGTTTTGCTTTTCTTGGTCTCTATTTAGAAATAATTAATATCTTATAATTTATAGTGCCATAACCTTCTTACAGTGTTGAGACTATCAGAATGATAATATTAGTTCTAAGTGTTTTCACTTGGATGCACCACTTGTCTTTAGTTAGTTATCAAAAAACCTGTTTACGAGAATTAACACAAGTTCTTTAGTAAAATCTTTTTCCATTTAATATAAAACACTTAACATAGACAAAACAACAGTACAGAAGAAAAGACTCGTAAGTATATCCACAAAACTTTTGTAATATTATTAGAAATTGTATTAAATAAAAATGCCACAGTAACATCTAAATACACAGCTTAATATAGTTAAAAACTTAATATGTACAGTTTTATTTTTAACAGTTTCAGTAAAATAAAATTAAAAAAATAATCAGAGAAAGTAAATAATGCAAGTTACAATTACAGGTAAAGAAAAAATTACAAGACGAGAAAAACTTTTAACTTAGTAAAACGAGAAAGGATGCCAAATGAATATGCAAGTGAGTCTGACCTAGGATTAAATAAATTTAGAAACTCACGTTTATTCTTGGCTCAAATTTACTAGAAGAATTGTTGTTTTTTTCTTCTGACATTCGTGTAAATTTATTAAAATAATGGTGTCTCTTAAAGAACAACATATTTTAGTTTTATTATTCGCTAGATTCAGAAAAGAATCGTGTTTTCCAAGTTGCCATTTTGTTTTCTAATTTCTAAACTTTCTATTCATTTCGCATAAACAAAAAATGAATAGAGTAAATTGTTCATTTAAATATTTATTTAATTAACACTCATTCACTTGATTATCCATCCCAAATTATTTTAATGTGATAAATAGTTTCTTATCTTAATAGTTAATTACTTTAATGTGATAAATAGTTTCTTATCTTAATAGTTAATTACTTTAATGTGATAAATAGTTTCTTATCTTAATAGTTAATTGCTTTAATGTGATAAATAGTTTCTTATCTTAATAGTTAATTGCTTTAATGTGATAAATAGTTTCTTATCTTAATAGTTAATTACTTTAATGTGATAAATAGTTTCTAAGCTTAATAGTTAATTACTTTAATGTGATAAATAGTTTCTAATCTTAATAGTTAATTACTTTAATGTGATAAATAGTTTCTTATCTTAATAGTTAATTACTTTAATGTGATAAATAGTTTCTTATCTTAATAGTTAATTACTTTAATGTGTAAATAAGATATGAATTAGGGTACTTCTTTAGATTGTTACTCCCCTATGCTGTTTTAGAATAAAAATGACTTTGACTAAATAACAATTAAGAAAAAGGTATGCTTAGTCCAATAGTCCAATGTATTTTGGGACAAAGGAATATCCCACTTTTGTTTTGATAAGGGAAGTAACAGTCTAAAGAAGAACATTTCTTACACCTTCTTTAGATTGTTACTCCCCTCTGTTATCTTGATTATAGTAGTTTTTTAAAAAAATTGAAGTTTTATACAGATATGTTACAACCAATAGTGACTGTTACCACCAATTTTAGATTAAAATAATTTTTAAGCAAGATCAGGATGGAAGAGTAATCATCTTGTCAGCTTGAAGATGACCCAAAGAGAGGTTGAAATATTGCAAAATTGAGATTTTAATTTTTTCCTTAAGTCAATAAGTTTTTCCTTACTACAAATAAATAATAAATATTATACGAGTAGAATACTTCTTTAGATTGTTACATCCCTATGTCTTTTATAAGGGGAGTAACGAGTAAGTCTAAAAAAGAACATTCCGTACAACTTCCCTTCTGTCTTTATAAGGAGAGTAACAGTCTAAAGAAGAACATTTCTTACACCTTCTTCAGATTGATTCTCCTTTCTGTTTTTTTAAAAGGGGAGTAACAGTCTAAAGAAGAGCATTCCTTACACATTCCCTTCTGTTTTTATAAGGAGAGTAGCAGTCTAAAGAAGAACATTCCTTGCACCTTCTTTAGATTGTTACTAACTTCTGTTTTTTATAAGGGGAGAAATAGTCTAAAGAAGATCATTCCTTACACCTTCCCTTTTGTGTAAAGGAGAGTAGCAGTCTAAAGAAGAACATTCCTTATTCCTTACACCTTCTTTAGATTGTTACCAACTTCTGTTTTTGGCACTGTTATAGAAAAGGGCCCCTCTTTTATTAATCAAATATTCCTTCTGACAACCGAATACACACTTTTTTTTATGTCAAAGTGTGTCAATTCCTTTGTCCCAAAGCATATTGGACTGAATATCCCTTTTTCTAAATAGGTAGTTAGACTAAGGGATATAAACTCTTCTGTAGAAAAAACAAAAAGGGGGCCCCTTTTCTATAAGAGTACCCTGTTTTTATAAGGGGAGAAACAGTGTATAAAAGAACATTCCTTACACCTTCCCTTCTGTTTTTATAAGGAGAGTAACAGTCTAAAGAAGAACATTCCGTACACCTTCTTTAGAGTGTTACTTCCTTCTGTTTTCTTTATAAGGGGAGTAACAGTTTAAAGAAGAACATTCCGTACACCTTCTTTATATTGTTACTCTCCTCTGTTTTGTTTATAAGGAGAGTAACAGTCTAAAGAAGAACATTCCATACACCTCTTTAGATTGTTACTTCCTTCTGTATTTTTATAAAGGGAGTAACAGTCTAAAGAATAATATTCCTTACATCTCTTTAGATTGTTACTCTCTCCTGTTTTTTATAAGGAGAGTAACAATCTAAAGACGTACCTCCTACAGTGTAAAATGATCTTGTAATTAATTAAATTTTACCTGAAGGTGGTGCTGAAAATTTTCTATGTTTTCTCCGTGACAGTCTAAGAGAGGACCAAGTCCTTGTTAAAGCTGATTTCTCGTGATTCGAAGGAACTTCATGATGAACCGATGTTGTACTCGGGTACGCTGACAAAGAGTGCTTACTCGGATACGCACTTAGCGAATTCTTACTTCCGAAAAATGCAGCGATTTTACTCAGTGTCCCAACCATTTTTGAGATTGGTTTTTATGTATTAATTCACAATAAAAATAGATAAAATGTAGAATATATATTTTCAAAAGCTAATGCTTAGGTTATTTATCTTTAAACTTTTTTTTATACTTTAAGAATTATTAAAAACGTATTACATAAACCGTAGAGGTCCTCAAAAGATAGAAAAGTTCACTAAACTCATTTTTATAGGAATTCAAAAATCTTACACAATAAAAAAACATAAATATAAATCAGTCTCTAAATTATAGGAAAATGTTTATTTTTTTATTTTTTATTTTCTAAATTCACTTCAATTCTTTTACATAATGTTTACAACAAATCGATGTAATCCTTTATTTAAAATGTGTCACTATTGATAAATTAAAACGTTCATAACTTTTGTTAATTAATAATCTGTAAAAATCATTAAATGAAAAATATAATTAGTCACTAGCACCGCTAACTTGGAGGATAATTTGAATAGTATGAATAATGTGAATAGTATGAATAATGAGAATATTACAAATAATATGAATAGTATGAATGAGAATATTACAAATAATGTGAATAGTATGAATAATGTGAATATTACAAATAATATGAATAGTATGAATGAGAATATTACAAATAATGTGAATAGTATGAATAATGTAAATATAGTTTTATTTTGTCGTTTTATTATAATTAAATTGCAATAATATTTATATGTATTTGTTTGTATTGGTTAATATATTTAGAGCAGGTAAAACTAAAATTAACACCAGATTTGTAAAATAAAAATTAGTAAAATATTCGTAAATAAGTTGATTAGTTAAGCATATGGACTATTTTTACTGTTTCGTATAAAGAGAAAGTATTGTGATGGCACGAAAATTCGATTTTGAAATTTGAATGGATTCCAACTTTGGAGGTCCCCTGAGTCCAAAAAAATTGTTTTTAAAAAATGTCTATCTTTCCCGGGAATACGGCTTAAATAATTAGAATTGTATCTAAATAGACTAATGGACTACATTTAAGAATTTTTGTATTAAAAATCGTCGGAACCGGTTTCGAGAAATATTTTATTTTATTATTTTTTTTTCTTCTTTAGGTATAATAATAATGATAAAAATAATAATAATAATAATAAATAAAATTAATAATAAAATTTGGAGGATAGTTTCCCCAAATTTAGAGCTAAAATACATTTCTAGACTTGACCTCGTGGAATGATTTTTCTGACCATGTACGCCAAATTTCGTCAAAATCGGTCCAGTAGTTTAGGGACCTTGCGTCTGCGTCTGCTCAGACGACAGAAAGAAATTAAAAAAAAAACAAAAAAAAATTTATTACTTGGACTCAGGGGACCTCAAAACGTGTAAATCCATCAAAATCTCAAAACCATCTTCGCGCCATCAAAATACTCTTTTTATGGGAAGTAAAAAAGGTAAATTCTAAAGAACGGAATTTTAAAAAGCTGACATTCAGCCAAGAATTGTTATGTTTTTGATTTAGTTGAGATAGAAGTTAAAATCCCAAGGAGGTTGTAAACCTTTATCTAGTTCAACTTCTACCTTTATTCCTCATCTTGCTTTTTTTTCTTTTTTTTTGTTGCCAACACTGAAGATGACGTTCGTAGTTAAAAGCAGGCTTTATAAATTAAAAACTACTTATAGTAAAAAAAGACATTTTTCTTCATCGTTAAAGGTTTCTTTAGACACCTCTCTTAAACCTGAAGGAGTTCTTCTTTTAGTTCTTTTATCCTAAATCTCTTTTAAATTTCCTGTTTCAAGACACTGCACTAGTCTTGTTTTTTATAAAACATCCAAATCTTGCTTAAAGCACAAAGAAATTGTAAAGGTAGTTGGTGTAAACAGCAAAAGAAAACAGTACAAATATAAGCAAAATCTCAACCATTATATTATAAAATCGATTGCAACGTGGGAAGACAGGGAAAAATAAGTATCTCCAAAGAGGTAATCTTTTGGAAACTAATTAAAAAAGACGAAAACAACGAAGTTGATGGTATTTTTTTTTTAACTTTAAATGGTTTATATTTACTTAGAAAAACCATTCTAATAGTCCAGGTGATAGCGTGCAAAAAAGTGACTGACTAACATCAAGCTAGAATTTTGGGTACTTTTTTACTTTAGCACCCCCCTATATCCCTTTGTGTTAATAGTTATTTAGACAAAGGAACAGAATATACAGAGTACCATATATTCCTTAGTCTAAATTACTATTAAGATGAAGGGATATTTATTCCAATGTATCTTGGGACAAAGGAATATCACACTTGTGTATATAATTGCGATTCCCTTAGTCTAATCAACTATTAAGATAAAGGAATATTAAATATAAAATTGCCCCAGGAGTCTCAATGTCTTAGGAAGACAAACACACAAACCTTTGAGACTTCTGTAGGGCAGACTATTGTTTAGAACCAAGGGGGGTGCTAAAGTAAAAAAGTGCCATCTTGGGAATAGACATTTGAAATAAAACAAACCGGTGGAGAGAGGCTATGTCCCTCACATTATGGTGGACATTGTGATTTTCATGATCCTGAGTACAAAATTAGTTATGTGACCAAAATTTAAGTTTATGTTAGATTGTCACTTGATAGGTTAGTCATCAAATATTACTCCAAATCAAAGTGGTCACCAATCAAGTAACATGTATAATATCAACTTACATTTTTGTCAACCAACTAATTTTGCTCTCAGGATCATGAAAATCACATTGTCCACCAAAATGGGTGGTCCACCGGGTTTTATTTTTTATATGCCTTTTTTTGCTCGCCATATCCAGCACTATTAGAAAAACAATTCTTGTTTTTCAGCAGAGTAGATCATCAATAAGGTGCAAGCCTGTTATTGTTTCATCAAGATTAGATATTGCTGAAATAATAAGAATTTGGCAAGAAGCATTACCCTGTTGTTGCCTAAACTTATAGAGCAACAAAGATCACATTTAGATGAGGGGTATATCGACATAAAAGTCATCTGGCTCTACGCCAATATCCAGCCTAAAAATTAGGTTAGGGAAAAATAATTAACTCTTCTTAAAGCGGAGGGAGGTCTTTTAATTTATAGGATGGGCCCTTAGCTTCAATTCACAAAATAAGATTCCTTCACAATATCAATGTTTACTCAAACAAAAGGGTTTTCCCGAAAAGAAGAAAATTTGAATGACGGAAAGGGTTGGAAAAACAGAATACAACCAAATAATAACGAAAGGGCAAAAAAAGGGAGGGATTATTTCTAAAGAAATGTTATTTAGTCTGCTTTTGAGTAAATGTTAAAAAGTATTTATTATTATTTAAGAAAAAACATTTTTTCCGTGGTAGGCTGTGAAATAGTAACTTTAGAGCCTAAAAAACATAGCTAAAATCCATTTTTTCATTACGTGGACTTAAAAAATCTTTTCATTACTCCTAGCTGTAAAGAAAAAATCTTTTACGTCCTAGGCACTAAAAGATTATTTTTTTCCGGCGTGTAGTTGTCAAAACTTCCGTTAGTAGTGCTGCAGTCTTTGTAGAAATGCTTCTAGTACGATCAAAATCCGCTATCAATGCGATGTCAATGCGTTTTATTTCTTTTCTTATAGTGTAACCTCATTTTAAGGTTTCTTTTTTTAAGTCTTATGTATGTACTAATATTTGTTAGTATTATATATTGATTAGTGATTAATATTTAATGTTTTTTCATTGTCTGCTACCTCGGAAAAAATAGCATATGCTACGCGACTGTGAAGTGTTTTTTCTTTACCTTGGCAATATTTACTGTCTCGCTTCGCTCGACAGTAAATGTAATTGCCGCGGTAAAGAAAAAACTCACTTCACAGCCTTGTAACATAATATACTATTTTTTCGATAGCAATATTTAACAATTGGTTTTATTTGAATCTACATTACATAAATACGGATTTGAATTTATATTTAATTTATCATATAAGTTAATTAATTATTTACTTTATTGTGATGTGATAATAAAAAGGGTGGAATTGGTAGTTTTAACCGAGAGAGTTTGTGATAGTAAACAAATTGTTTAATTAATTAAATAAAACACAATTTTCAGATAAATTTTGTTTATTTGTCTAAAATCACAATTATTGTTGACGGATAGCAGACATGCTGAAACCGGTATGGGGCAAAGTGGTTACAAGAATTTTTATTTAGACAAATAATAAAAATTTATCTAAATTGTGTTTTACTTATTTCTTTAAATATAATAAAATCTATTAACTATTATATTGATCAAATTGACTCTGTTTTTCTACTGTTTTTAAGATTTCTTTTCAGCAGAAAGCTTAATAAATAAATAAAGTTTCACAAATAAATTTTATTTTATTTCATTTTAGGTTTACTACATCGTATATATTAAATTTGTATTAAATTGTTTCCAAAAAAAATAGGATTTTTAAGTGTATTTATTGAAGACACTAACAATTTCAATTATAATTGATATTTTTAAAGCCAATGCATTTTCAATGATAACAAAATATTTTTCTTAACTATATTTTCTTAACTATTCTTTCTTTTTTTCGTAAGCATTATCATTCGAAACAAAAATGGAATAATCTTAAATTCATAGTATGTAAAATGATTTATTGGGTTGATGAAAAATGAAGCATAAAAGTTACCGTAATATACAAAAAAAAACACAATCAAATTCGGAATTCCACAAATAGAAACTCGTAAAAGCTCTGGAATAAACAATGGAAATAATTTCAAATATCTATCAAGAATATCGTGATATTCTCCAAAACCTTTTTGTTTCATCTAGAATGCAAAAGTCTACTAACGATCATTTATATAATCGAGTAAATGATTTGTTATTGCTAAGCTAAGGCAACCACATTTATTCCAATAAAAATAAATATTTGTTTTGATTTGTTGGTCTTTAAATAGATATAATAAATTACCTAAATAGATGTAATAACTTATCTAAATTAATTTACTTTAATTATTTAACTTTCTTTTCTAAATATAAAATTAAGCCCATAAAAAGGGCTTAACGGTTTGTAATAGATAAAATAAGATTGAATTTATTTTTAAAATATGTAAGTGCCGGCGATTCTAAAAAAGATCTAAAGGTATGAAGATAGAGGAATTGAATGGAGTGGAACCTACTCGAGAGGTTATAACGGGATTTCGTTTGGGTTGCTTTTAAAAACCTCCTCTCAAAGAATCACCATCAGGTTATAAAAGCATTCAATGTGAACCAGGCACAGGCACGGCATATTGGAAAGGTCATTGTATCTGGTAAGACCTGAAATCTCTTTCAGATCTCTTATATAGCTTTAAATACATCTAGTTGCTTAAAAGACGAAGAGAAAAAAAGATAACGGAGGATAAATAGAATCTGGATTCAGACGCAGATAACTTATAATAAATTTAAATAAAGAAACAAAAACGTTAATATTTTCTATCAATGCTTCCCAGCTTACCGCAGGTAAACGAAGCTATGTGATCTTTCTGAAGAACGAAAATATTTCATGTCTCCGATTTCAAAAATTCAAAAAATGAAATCCGTTTCAGACACAAGTGAACATTTTTGGATCCATGTTTGTCTGTCGGTCTGTCGCTCAATTTTTGAGAACCGGCATATCTTAAAAACTACAGGTCTGATTTTAATGAAATTTGTATGATAGGTCATAATTAGCCTATTGTTGGTCCCATCTAAGTTTCAACCTTCTGCGCTCATTTGTTTCTCACCCACATAAGCACATACATACATTTATTTATGCCTATATCTTAGAAAATTACTCATCTGATTTTTATGAAATTTAGATGGTTTAGTAGCCGGCAGATCGCCCTAGATTAATTTTAACAGCATGCGATTAATTTTATGCTTTATTGATAAATTAATTCATTTGTTAGCCTATTTGTTGTTCTTCCACATGCGCACAAACATACATTTATTTACACCTATAGCTTCAAATGTACTTATACGATTTGAATGAAACTTTTATAGTTTATCGAAAGTTACCCGCAGATAGCCCCAGATTAATATGAACTGTCTGAGCTCTTTAACTTTTGCTAAATTAAGTGTTAGAATAAATTCCAACACTTATTTAGTGTTTGCTAAATTGATACTTTAATTCGTATAAAAACTCAAAACAATTTCGACAGATTAAAAAAAACGGGGGAAACAATTAAACCAATTAGACAATAATGGCTTGTAAAAGCATGAAATCAACAAAGTACGAGGATAGGATGCGAGGAAGCTATTTGCCACACCAATTGGCAGTCTATTTATCACATTATCTTGCAGTAAGCTGTTGGAAATATAGCGACCTATATAATATCATATGCAGACCACAATAACAGATAATCAAAACCACACAGTAGTACCAACATTGGCTAGGGAATAATCCTATATATCATATGCAGACCACAATAACAGATAATCAAAACCACACAGTAGTACCAACATTGGCTAGGGAATAATCCTATATATCATATGCAGACCACAATAACAGATAATCAAAACCACACAGTAGTACCAACATTGGCTAGGGAATAATCCTATATATCATATGCAGACCACAATAACAGATAATCAAAACCACACAGTAGTACCAACATTGGCTAGGGAATAATCCTATATATCATATGCAGACCACAATAACAGATAATCAAAGCCACACAGTAGTACCAACATTGGCTAGAGAATAATCCTATATATCATATGCAGACCACAATAACAGATAATCAAAACCACACAGTAGTACCAACATTGGCTAGGGAATAATCCTATATATCATATGCAGACCACAATAACAGATAATCAAAACCACACAGTAGTACCAACATTGGCTAGAGAATAATCCTATATATCATATGCAGACCACAATAACAGATAATCAAAGCCACACAGTAGTACCAACATTGGCTAGAGAATAATCCTATATATCATATGCAGACCACAATAACAGATAATCAAAACCACACAGTAGTACCAACATTGGCTAGAGAATAATCCTATATATCATATGCAGACCACAATAACAGATAATCAAAACCACACAGTAGTACCAACATTGGCTAGGGAATAATCCTTAAGGTTTATAATTAGAAAAAAATCTCAAGTACAAACCCATGTCAGTAAATATAAAATACAAAAGTATTATAAAATAAAACTCAAAGAGCCGTCAACCTTCCGTCAAGCAATTCTGAAAGCAAGGCCATGATTGATGGTGAAATCAAAGTCACTTTTAGTCACGAATAATTCAAATAATTTTTTCCAAGTTAAATCAATATACAGAACTAGTCTAATATTTATAATATATTTTTTAAAAAGCCAATGATTCTTAATTTTACAACTAAAAATTACAGTCAAGCACATATTTATTTGGGGATTTCACTTCTTTCTTATCCCAATCAGTCCAGGAAATAGCGTGCAAAAAAGTGTATCACAAACATCAAGCTAGAATTTTGTGCATAAGTTAATCTTTAGGCGTCCTTTACAAATATGTGGTCGGTTAAGTTCGCCTGTTCGGGACATAGCTTGTTAATAGGCATTTGAAAAAAACAAATCGGTGGATAGCGGCTGTGTCCTCTAATTTTGTTGGACAATTTGATTTTCATGATATTGACTGCAAATAAGGTAGAAGACCAAAAATCAAATTATATGTTAGTTTGTCCCTTGATAGGCTGACCACTCTGATTTGGAGTAATATTTCAAGATCTAACCTTATATAAGAGAAACTAACATCAACTGGATTTTTGATCTTATGACTAATATTTTACTCAGGATCATGAAAATCACATTGTTTACCAAAATGGGCGGGACATGGCCTCTCTTCACCGGTTTCTTTTTTTTTTTTTTCCTTTTTCTTCTTCTTTTCAAATGTTTATTGCCCAGCTATGTTCTGTAGACGAATTTAGCCGACCACATATTCTTAAAAGGCACCAAAAGATTAACTTATATACAAAATTCTAGCTTGATGTTAGTCAGACACTTCAACATATTCGTATCTATTTGTTTTAGTGTTAAATTAATCTAAAATGTTATCAGGATAGATTAAAATTATAGGTAAATAATAAGCACTTATATACTATAATAGGTAGACATATTTGAAAGGTTAATTTTAAGATGAGAGGTAATGGTCAGTACAGTGTTTTGTAGGTTTAAACCTCGATCCATACACAGTGGCGGATTAAGGGTGCCATCTAGGGGGTGGCGATTTGACCCTCCAAGGGGTTTCGGGAGTATGGAAAGCCCTAAGGAAAGGGGGGGGGGGGTTCTCAGGATTCCTCCCCCCGACTGCAGTACAATATCTTAACTGTAAGTCATAGGTGTCGTTAGCAGTTAATTACTGTATGCTGCATATAGCGGGGGGTCCGGGGGTCCTCCCCCTGAAAAATTTGAAAATATGGCCTCTCAAAACAGCGCTTAAATGCATTTCTGAGGTAAAATTTGGTTTTAATACTTAGTCACGAAAGGGTAATTTTTGGCTCGATTAAGTATAAGTATATGGTGTAGTTTGTTGGAAAACAAGTATGAACATGAACACAAGTACATTTTTAAAAAAAAAAAATATAATACAAACTTAAAAGTATAGTTATTGCAACACAATAAAAGTTGTGCACCTAATCATTCCCTTTGTCTAAAATACCTAAAAAAAAATTTCATTCTTGAGAACGAAAATTTATCACAGTTTGTTAGTTACCTTCGGTAAGCTCGGAAGCTAAAGGGGGATTTTTAATATTTTCTTTTTATATATCTACGAGCCGTTAAGCCCATGACAACGGACCTAATTTTATATTTAGAAAAAAATTGTTAAATTAAGTAAATTAATTTAGATAAGTTATTTTATCTATTTGAAGACAATTGAATCAAAGCAAATACTCGTACCTATTTTTATTGGAATAAATGCGGTTGATTCAGATTGGCAATAACAAACATTTTGCTAAAACTACGCATCTATAAATTATAATATAAAATAAATTATCAGAATATGGGGATTTATTTAAACGAATTAATCTATTATCGGCGTCTCTATTGAAACTAGGACATTTTGGAGTCCCGAAAAGTGTTTTCGGGAGACAAGTTCGGGATTTAAAGACCAAAACCGGACAACTCCGGGACGCCTGGCGTGGTCAGAAGTTTATTATTGGGGGAGGGGGAGGATATATTGCGGGGCCGGGGGTCCTCCCCCGGAAAATTTTAAAAATATTACCTCTCAAAACAGCGCTTTTATGCATTTCTGATATGAAATTTGGTAATCGTTGGAAAAAAGTATAATCAAGGGGGGGGGGGGGGGGGGGGGGGCGGTCGCCACCCCCACCCCCCCCCCCTTTAATCCGCCACTGTCCATACATGAGACATGAACTTAGTTATGTCTGCCGTTAAGTTGTGTACATGCACTTAGTTTTCTCTGCCATTGAGAGCTTACTAGCAGCAGACATCCACTCTGGCACCCTACTTCAAATGTTTAAATACGATTCTGTAGATGTTGGTAGTATATCACAAGAATATAGCAACGGATGACATTATGTTCTGCATCATTAAGTACGACCATTATACACCACCCTCGCAGTCGACGCCATTTCTACGCAGAATCTCATTCAAAAAAGACCCTTCAGGTCACAAGAAAAACTTTACTTCTCTTTTTCAAAACAACAAAATATTTACAAAAAAAAGTTTACTGCTTTCTATTTAAAAGTTTTTGAATGTTAAAGTAAATACCAGTCTCTAATACTTAAACCATAATAACCCCGTGCTGGGCTCATAACCTTCTATATTAGCTGTGAAATAAAGCACAATTCCTTTTAATGAACTATAAATGCTATAATGATAGAACATTTAAAAAATCAAAATATATAAAAACATCAAACCTCCCCACCATGCTTCGATCAAACCTCCCCATGCAAAGTCAGTCGGTCTCTAACAGTAAATAATTTGGATTTTTCTTATTATTATTAAGTACATTTATTAAAAGATTTTAGGACTGCTAGAAAAGAAAAGAAAATACCAACCTCAGATATTTAACCCCATAATAAGTTATGATTAATTTGGAATTTTCTTAATATATATTATTAGGATTAATAAACAAACTTCCAATAATACAATAAATAAATTTAACAAAAAGAAAAAAAAATAACTAAATTAATTTGAGAAAGTTTAAAAAAAAACATAAGGCAATTAATTTTAAATTTCTCAAAAACTTTAACTCGTAAATAACTGACTGTAACTAAGATTTTTTTTAAAAAAACAAAAAAAAAAAAAAACATTTAATTTGCAGAAAAAAAGCCAATGCAATTCTAAACCAAGATAAAAGTGAGAACAACAAAGAGTTATTTAGAAACATAAAAGTAAAAGTGTGTTTTATTCAGTCACTTTTTTAATAAAAGAAAAAAATCTAAAAGAAGAATGGAATTAAACGGAACAAATAGCAGGTTATAGAACAACAATATTACAATGAAAAAAAAAAAGAAGAACAACAATTAGAATCATTCAAGAAGAAGCAATTAGGATTAAAAAAGGGGAAAGTTACGCGGGTAATTCAATGACCACTAACAACCTGATGTAAGGTGAACTAGCAGTACGCATTCAGTATGTCTTGCTAACAACTTAAAAACAGAATAGAAAACAATGTAGCATTCAATTGAAATATTCCTCGGGAATAGAACTAAAAAAACTGACCAAATAAATTAGAGGAGAATGCAAAATTGCACAATAATAGGTATTGTGATAAATGCAATTTCCTATAGGGATTGTGATGAATACAATCCCTATCACAGACTCTTAAGATAAAGTTTCAAAAGGCTAATACCTAGTTTTAGCAAACTTCGACTGTTTGGAACACATTCCTCATTATAACTACAGTATATTAAACTGGAAATACAAATAATTTCAAGATAAAAAGAACTTTTTATATACTACGTTTTTAAATTTTCTGTTGAATCGTATGTAATGTTGATAATATAATTGTTATTGTTATATATAATATATAATGTTAGTGAAAAAAAAAAATAGTTCCGAATTTATTTACTTCACATCAATGACAACCATCCAGAGACCTGATTTTAAATCCTATAAAAGGATAAATCTTTGTACAACGGATCTCCACACCAAATCTAAAGCATGTCATCGATATATTTGAAATAATATAATCGATATTTCCTGTTTTGCTGTCATTCAATGTTTATCTATCACAAATTTGAGACCCGTCAAAATGAAGATTGCGTAAATATTAGATATGGCAAAACAAATAAAATAACTTCCGGATTTTTTCCGAAATAACTTTCCGCACAGTAAAATTTGCTGAAAACTAATTAAATTCTGCTGAAAGATGGCTAAAAGTATTGAAATAATGCATTGTCATCGTGTTCTGAGCTATGCTAAAAGTTTCAAATGTCTAGCTATTCGGGAAGTTAGTTAGAAATCGATTGCCAGATTTGTACCGGACAAACAAACAAACAAACAAGAATGCAAGCTAATAAAAACGTAGTAATAAAATGAGATGTGATTAAATATTTTATGTAGCTTAAACTCAGTAATCATTAAAGTGGACAAAAGTGGTTTTAAACAGCTTGGTTTTCAGGTGAAATCTGCGTCACAAAGGGTTTGAAGTCCTTAGTTTCGCTTCTACTACTGGAAGCATCTTCAGGGTTGTGGTGCATCGTGATGTTAACTCGAAGCAAACTCAAGATATACTGATTTATGATATATTGCTTCGAGTCAACATCACGATGCATCACAACCCTGAAGATGTTTCCAGCAGTGGAAGCGAAATGTCGGACTTCATCCCCTTCGTGACCGTGACGCGGATTACACGCGGAAAATCAAGCTATTTATTACGAGTTTACCCGCGGAAGCCTATACGCACCAAGTTGTTTATCGCAAAAAGTGTTTTTTTTTTAGTTTTTTTTTTTCAAAAATGGCTGTCTGTCTTCTGGGAAGGAAGCGTGAAGTCTAAGTCTAAACTACTGGGTCATAAAAATAATACTGGGTCATAAAGGCTCATAAAAATCATACCCTGAGGCGAAATCTAGAAAATTAATTTTACCACTAGATTTGGTAGTGCTACATCCCAAAAATTATTTTTTTAATAACGGTTCAAACGATTTTGTCCATTTAAATACGGATTTAACAATATTTAATTTTTCCAGGAGAAATCTAGTTTCTGATATTATATTGATCTGATATTATACTGATTATATTCATTGATATAAATTACGACTGATATTATATTGAAGACTCATATTACATTGAAGACATATTATACTGATCTGCTATTATACTGATTATATTGATGATATATATTACGACTGATATTATATTGAAGACATATTATATTGATCTGATATTATACTGATTATATTGATGATATATATTACGACTGATATTATATTGAAGACTTATATTGATCTGATATTATACTGATTATATTGATGATATATATTACGACTGATATTATATTGAAGACTTATATTATACTGATTATATTGATGATATATATTACGACTGATATTATACTGAAGACATATTATATTGATCTGATATAATACTGATTATATTGATGATATATATTACGACTGATATTATACTGATTATATTGATGATATATATTACGAATGATATTATACTAATTATATTGATGATATATATTACGACTGATATTATACTGATTATATTGATGATATATATTACGAATGATATTATACTAATTATATTGATGATATATATTACGACTGATATTATATTGATTGATATTATATTATATGATCTGATACTATATTGACGGGGAAAATTTAGTTTCTGATATTATATTGATTGAAAACAGATTTGATTTTGTTGAAAATCGAAACGTTCACCTGTTAAAAACTTTTTAAATAGGTATGTTTAAAAATAAATAAATTAAATGAGTTATTATGTGATTTAAATATAGTAACAGAAAATCTATAGGAGAAAGTTAATGTTCGATTTATCGGAACGTTCTTTTTTTAAATGATTATATTTGTTTACTGGGCGAAAAAGGACCTAACAAAATGTAGTAACAAGAAAGTAATAATAGGAAGCATTATAAGTTATTAACCTGCAACTGTTTATATATATATACAGTACATTGTACACAGGTTGAAAAGGACATTGGAGTAGGTGGGCTGGTTTAAATACTTTCTCTAAGCTGTACGATTCGCTTTCCCTCTGATTCGGTCTTAAAGTCAATCTTTAAGAGACAAGCTATAACTTAACAAAAGAAAATAAAAAAAATAAAAAATTGTATGATACGTGATGGTCTAGAGTTAGTTTGGGTTGAAAGGAGCTATCAAAACTACGACATACATCTATGTATCATATATATATATGATACAAGCTATGTATCATAGATCCAGATTGATGAAGTCAATCTAATTTTCGCTTCAGGGTGGAATATACTTAAAAAAAATAATAGCTTTTCAACTTTAGAGTTTTTGATTGACAGATAAAAATTCTCAGTTTTTTTAAAAATAAAAATACCTGAATACCTGAATTTTTACGTTCTTTTTTTCTCCTTTTACATTTTAAATTATAGTTTTTAAGTAGACTACTCTTCAATTTTTTTGCTCACATTTAGAGCAAAATGATATGAGTAGTATACTTAAAAACTATAATTTAAAATTAAAAAGAAAATAAAATACGTCAAAATTCTTTAAAGGGAAGGAACCCCACAAAATGAATCTGCTGAATTTACATAATATTTGTTTTAGAAACAGCTCTTTTGTTAAAAAAAAAAATAAAAAATAAAACTAAACGAAAAACAAAGCTTTTATTTTTATTAATAATTCTTCGGTGTTTTAATTTTTAGCATAAATCCAATGTGGGTAAAATTGAGCTTTTTAAAGCTATTAAATATGTTTTTAAAAAAGTAATAATTATTAGAATATTATTAAAATGTTATTAAAATATTATTAGAAAATAATTAGATTGAGAAAAACTGGAGTAATAATTATTAAATAAAATAATTAATATTGTAAATAAACTAGTACAAATATAAGTGGCTCTTAATAGGATATAAATAGACTCAATAAAACATTATAAATATTTAAAGAAAACAAAAAAAAGTAATTATGAAAATAAATTGAATATTAGAATAGCAATATAAAGAATTATTTTCTAGAAATTAAAATAAAAGTTTTAAAAAATAAACCAAGGAGAGCAGATACCCTAATATATAAAATAAATTATTGTCAAGTAAAAGTGAATCAATATGCATAAATAAATGTTTAATAATAATTAAATTAAAATGGAATAAAATAAAAAAAATATACAGAGAAAGGAAAGATAATTTAAATTTTAAATAGGGGATAATTTACAGGGTTTTACAAGTATAATCCCTAATTTTAATTCTTTAAAAATAAGGACAATGACTTAGATAGTGAATCGTTAAATTAGCAATTCACGAGAATAGAATTGATTTGATTTAGTTTTGAGATAAAGTATCGAGGTAATGTAATTCTGCCTCCCTTTCTAACAGGATCTCTCATGGCCAAGAGATCTGAGGAGTCGCAGGGTTATGCAAAACTAACTCAAGTCTCCTTACATTAGAAAGGACATGGAAATGTCTTAAGATTTCAACTTTATCACAATACATCCTCTAACTTCCAAGTTAAGTGAAAGTTAAGATAAGCTAACAACTAAATAGCTCGAATAAGATGTTAACAAGAAAGTTAATGAATGTTATTTTAATTTGATTAAATGTTATACCAAATAATAAAATAATTAAACATAGTTTCAATCTAAGTTAACTGATTTTCTGTTAGAGTTAACTGATTTTCAGCTACAACTACATGACCGTTAAGCCTCGTTTACACGGTGATAGTTCTATCACGATAGAAATATCATGTTAGTCAACTTCAACCGTTTTTACGGTGAGAGATAAACATACGTTAAAACTTGTGGTCTTGTACACGTAGTGATATCCACATCCAACATAGATGACTTGGATACAGAAACGGAGCATTAAATATGTTATAATATTATATTATAATACATATCTAATATTATATTATAATATATATTGTAATACATATAGCAAACAGAATATTTATATTGTCAAAAAAGCAACCACACATGATATAAAATATGAAACAAGCTATCATATTTGTTTCCTCCTAGATCTGTTGATACGTAATATAAAATTATAAACACACAATAAGCCAATCAGTATGTATAATCAGGCATGATAGTTCTTGAATCTGCCACGTAAGTACTTTAGTAGTTGTTTGGGGCCAACAATGGGCTAATTATGACCTACCATCAAAATTTCATTAACATCGGGCGAGTAGTATTTAAGATAAGTCGGTTCGCAAAAATTGAGCGTAAGACAGACCGACAGACAGACACGGAACCAAATATTTTCCCTAAAGTCTGAAATCGATTTCTGTCTGACATTTTAAAAATTGGAGACATAAAAAAGTGTTCGTTCTTCAGAAAGATCAAATAGCTTTTATTATAAATAGTATAAGCTTGGAAGCAAAAAATTGTAAACGAATTTTATTTGTAAAAACGAAAAAATTTTTTTTTTGAATGTTTATTATAATAGTAGTTAACATTTACTCTATTACCTAATTTATTGCTTATCTGTACCAGTATATACTTATACTTATTATATTATCTACAAAAAGTTTGTTAAATTGATAAGCTTAACGTACGATGTACATCAAAGCATAGTTGATAAAAACCCCTATATTCGGATACAAACAACAAATATTAATTAAATATAGAGTAAAAATATATTATTAAAAAACAACCATATTTCCTAATAACTGTAATTGTAAAATATACTTTAATAGGATTTTTAAAATAAAATCTCATTCTATGTACACACAATGGAATAAGTATTACTTTATATTAATGCAATACCGAAAAATTTCATAAGAATTTATATTCAGAAAACTATTCGGTATTATACTAGACTAAAATGTGTATCAGATTCCATCCTTATTAAAACCGCAGAAGTAACCGCATAAAAAGGGAATTTCATAATGACTTTTCGTGTATTCAGGGGATTTTCATACCATATGGGAATCTTTTAAGACAAAACTATATCCGAAATAATAATGATAAAACAATCTCAATTTAATTTAGATAGGAAATCAATTTAGCAAAACTTAAAGAGCGCAAAAGGTTGAAATTAATCTGGGGCTATCTGCGGGTTACTTTAGATAAACTTGATATCATATAAGTTTCATACAAATCAGATAAGTACTGTTGAAGCTACAGGTGTAAATAAATATATGTTTGTGCGCATGTAGAAGAGAACAACCAACAATCAACAATTGACTAATTATGACATACCGTCCAAATTTCATTAAAATCGGACAAGTAGTTTTTAAGATATGTTGGTTCGCAAAAATTAAGCGACAGATCGACAGACAGACGCGGGACCAAGAATGTTCCCTGATGTCTTGGAATTTTTTAAATCGAAGATAAAAAAAACTATAAAATAGTTTCGTTCTTCTGAAAGATCACATTAACAAGCTTTCCTTAAGTAAGCTCAGTAGCGAAATTCTTAAGATAAATTGAGAAATAATTCGCTCTAAGATACCTTAAAGTTAATTGTATTTCTAAACGAATCTGAAAATTGTATTTTTTTTATCTTCAATACAAAAACATAACTTGTAATAATGATGAGAAAGAAAATACACAGAGATAAAACTGTATGGTTACTTATGGATTTATTTCTTAGTCTGGATGCCATATTCAAGGCAAGCGAGATTCCATTTTTTTTTTTTTATGGTCCGTTAACAACTTGGGTTGATCAAAGGCATATTAAACACTCTAGAATGGTCAGAATAAGCGAATTTTTTCCTCCATTAAGTGCTCAAACAAAATTATATTTAGGTCATACTTAAAAAAAACGAAATCCTTAATGCTAATATTACACATATATATATATATATATATATATATATATATATATATATATATATATATATATATATATATATATATATATATATATATATAAATAAATCTATAATATAAGTGGCAATGTCCTGATTGACTGACTGACTGACATAGAATCAACGCACAGCAAAATCTGCTTAACCGAGAGACTTGAAATTTTGAGGGTATACTCGGTTCATATCATAGGCATCCACTAAGAAAGGATTTTGCGAAATTTTTATTTTTGTACCCAGGGGTACGGGGTACAAATGCTAAAGTAATGAATACTTTTAATGATGCATATCGTTGAAAAGCTCTTTAAAAGTACAGTAATTGTTGTTATGTACAGTTTTGTCATATTTTCATTTAGGAGGGGGTAAAATGAAAAAAATATGTATAACTACATCTTATATAAATGAAGAGTGTCTATGAGTGTCTTTTATCTATAATATAAGTGGCAATGTCCTGATTGACTGACTGTCTGACATAGAATCAACGCACAGCAAAATCTGCTTAACCGAGAGACTTGAAATTTTGAGGATATACTCGGTTCATATCATAGGCATCCACTAAGAAAGGATTTTGCGAAATTTTTATTTTTGTACTCAGGGGTACGGGGTACAAATGTCAAAGTAATGAATACCCTTTAAGATGCATCATACCGTTGAAAGGCTCTTTAAGAGAATAATAATTGTTGTAATGTACGATTTTGTCATATTTTCATTTAGAGAGGGGTAAAAAAGAAAATGTCAACGTATAGTAGAAAAGTCAACGGATGTTTGTGTGTGTGTGTTCATAATTTAAATCTACAGTTATAGTCCGATTTCGATGGAAATGTAAGCACTTGACCTTCAAAGCAAGGGTAAGCTCACTGTCTACATGAATTTTCGAAATTTAAAGTTTGGTACACAGGGGTACAGGGTGCAGATGTCAAAGTAATGAAAACACTTCATGATGCATACCGTTGAAAAGCTCTTTAAGAGTACAGTAATTGTTGTTATGTACATTTAGGGGGGTAAAATGGAAAAATTTATCTATATCTATGTATAACAAACTAATAATTGTTGTGTCTGTACATTTATCCGATTGGGTTAAAAAAGTTTATTTATTCATTTATTTCATTTATCCGATTGGGCTCAAATTTTGTATTTCCACTGAATGAGTAGTCCTGACAATGAATTTAAGTTTAGAAAATATCATATCTGTTTGTCTGTGCTTTAATCACGTCCAAATGGCTCAATAGATTTTGGAGGTTCTTGGGTTCAATGTTAAGCTCAATTTTGCGGGTAATATAGGCTGTAAGACGTTTTGGTAGCTTTATATGGGGCAGAGAACGGGGCTTCTAAATAGATTTCGAAATTCTAATTTCATTTTTATAAAAAATGTATTCAACCAAAATTGCACAAGAAACTACTGAAAATATTTTATCTTTTGTGGAAATTTCTGTAGGAAGAACTGTTAGAGAAATTACTATTCAATCGCTGTCAAAAAATATTTAGATTTAATTTTAGATATTAAGACAAAAGATAATAAAACAGAAGGAAAATACCACTGCTTTTCCTTTTTAAATTTTTTTAGAATTTTTCTTCAGTAGTCGGAATCAATTTCTAATTTGGGATACTAGCAAATTATCTTATCAAAGCGGAGGGGGTAAAGAAATAAGGGGGATTGATAGAATCTAGATATTCTCGCTTTGTAAAATAATTTAAATGTTCCTTGATGGTAGTTTATAAATCCATTAAATTGAAAATAAAACACCCCGTAGCGAAGCACGGGTATTCAGCTAGTATATATATATATAATGTGTGTGTGTGTGTAAGTAAAGAACTCAAAGAGTGTAATTGATCAGTTTCAGTTGAGTCTCGCATATCCAGATTTGATAGGACCGTGCACTGTCGGGGTCACCGAAAGTTTGGATTAAACGGAATCAGTTTTAAAATGTCTGTAAAACTAGTTTTAGTAGGTTAAAACTATTAAAATCGAAGTTTTTATCATATAAATGACTGTTTTGTCTCTTAGGCCCTTTAACTTAGGCCCACTTTATAAATCTAAAAAGTGATTTAGGATAAAGATTTACTATCTTATTGATAAAAATTCAAAGGTTATTGATTTGACATTATTAGAAAATTATTGTGATCCGTCTGCATTAACCGGATGTCCGGACTAGCGGAGTGTGGATTAAAGAGACTCTACTAAAGTCGTAAAGTGAGTAAAATAAAATGTTTATGTGATGTTTACTAAGAAAATACGTTAATTTAAATAAAAGCTAGTAAAAATGACCAGATGATTATTGTCAAACGCAGAGCAAATTACTTAAGACCGTTTTCGACAAATTTAAATGGGAATGGCTAAAGATAAATATGTTAATAGTAATATTTTTGGTTTAGCAATAAGCTAAATAAGGATATACGTAATAATAAGGATACTTAGTATAAGGATACGTAGTAATAAGGATACTCGTACGTTGAGTTTTATTAATTATGACTATTAATTGTTTTATTTAATAGGAAATCAAATAAAGAAAAAGCAATAGTTAGTCTTAGATAAATCATTATTATAATATTTATTACAAGTGAACAAAACAGCTATTTTAAATAACAATAAATTTAACTTATACATATATATATACTTAATTATAATAAAATGTTCTACATAAAAGGATGTTACTAAAAATAAGTAATAAATAATTTATTTAAGTATATTATTTTTTGATTAATATATTTTTTATGAGAATACCATTTTTTCTTGAAATATTAAATCATTAACTGGCGTAACAAGTTTCAAGAGAACTACGGATTTTAAAAAATTCTATAAATTTAATTTTTTTTACCATTAATATATAAAGGCGTTGTAGAATTATAATTGGATTTAATTTAATAAATCAAATACATAAATAATTGAACAGGAAGACTTTGTAAATAATAAAATTAATTTTTTAGATGAATACAAGAATCGTAATTCTTTAAAACGTCGAAGGAGTTGAACGAAGCAACTTTTTTAAATGCCTTTTGCTTTATTTTGGGGTCAATTTTTGAATAGGAAATTAAGTGAAACAATATATATATATATATATATATATATATATATATATATATATATATATATATATATATATATATATATACATATTAAAAATGCCCATTTCTTATAGTAAATCTTTGAGGAACGGAAAAAGATATAAAATAATATAAATATAAGCTGATAAATAATAAATAATATAAGCTGCAGATATAAAATTTTACAGCTAGTTTTTTCCTATTTATAGATATTGTAATAATTAAAACATATAAATCCTTTGGAATTTTAATTAAATAATGAAATTAAATTAAAATAAATAAAAACATTTTGTTTTGGATATTCAAGATTAGGAAAAATATGTAACTAATTGACATAATTAATAGATAATAATAATAATAATAATAGATCACATATATTGTTTTTGACGGATTTCTTAGGTGTTGATTGAATAAATACTCAAAACTTGTTAGTTTTCATTTATTTTTATTTTTATTTTTTTTATTTTTTTTATTTTTTTTATTATTTTTTTTATTATTTTTTTTTTTTACATCAAAAATGTACCTGTAAATGTAAGTTAATTTTAGAATGAATTGTTATAATATTAAGGTTTTAAAAAAAGTCGAAATTGAAATAATAGTTAAGGTTTGAAATTGTAAGATATTAATAGGAGTTGACTAATAAATTTTATTGTATTTCATTTTTAGGAAAAACAGATTGAAAATGACCTTAAAAAACATAAAGAAGGGTCGAAACGTTTTGTAAGGGAAAACTAACAAGTTTTGAGTATTTATTCAATCAACACCTAAGAAATCCGTCAAAAACAATATGTGTGATACGAAGTAAAGAAAGTGTTAATTTTAATAACGTCATTTGAAAATAATAATAAAGTTAAAAATCAGTAATAAAATAAATAAAGTTATTAATAAAATTAATAAAACTTGTAAAATAATAATTGTATGCGACAACTTTAAAATCCACTAATATTTAATACCTATAGACACCCCCCCCCCCACTATCTTTTTCATTACAAATTTGACATGCCCCGAGAGGTTTAAATATATTTGACAATAATAGGTTTTAATAGTATAAAATCATTAAAGTATATACAATAGAAAGCGAGGAATCTATGTGCCACACTAATTTGAAGAGTATTAAGAAATTTGTCAAATGTAGACCACAGAGATATAGTCTCACAATAATTTCAACTGTTTACATTCATTAAATGGATACTTTTATTCATGTAAAAAATGTAATGTAATAAAAGCGATTTTGTCAGATATAAAAGCAGTTGCAGATATAAAAGCAGTTGCAAGTATAAAAGCAGTTGCAGATATAAAAGCAGTTGCAAGTATAAAAGCAGTTGCAGATATAAAAGCAGTTGCAGATATAAAAGCAGTTGCAGATATAAAAGCAGTTGCAGATATAAAAGCAGTTGCAAGTATAAAAGCAGTTGCAAGTATAAAAGCAGTTGCAGATATAAAAGCAGTTGCAAGTATAAAAGCAGTTGCAGATATAAAAGCAGTTGCAGATATAAAAGCAGTTGCAGATATAAAAGCAGTTGCAGATATAAAATCAGTTGCAAGTATAAAAGCAGTTGCAAGTATAAAAGCAGTTGCAGATATAAAAGCAGTTGCAAGTATAAAATCAGTTGCAGATATAAAAGCAGTTGCAAGTATAAAAGCAGTTGCAGATATAAAAGCAGTTGCAGATATAAAAGCAGTTGCAAGTATAAAAGCAGTTGCAGATATAAAAGCAGTTGCAAGTATAAAAGCAGTTGCAGATATAAAAGCAGTTGCAGATATAAAAGCAGTTGCAGATATAAAAGCAGTTGCAGATATAAAAGCAGTTGCAGATATAAAAGCAGTTGCAGATATAAAAGCAGTTGCAGATATAAAAGCAGTTGCAAGTATAAAAGCAGTTGCAAGTATAAAAGCAGTTGCAGATATAAAAGCAGTTGCAAGTATAAAAGCAGTTGCAGATATAAAAGCAGTTGCAAGTATAAAAGCAGTGGCAGATATAAAAGCAGTTGCAGATATAAAAGCAGTTGCAAGTATAAAAGCAGTTGCAGATATAAAAGCAGTTGCAGATATAAAAGCAGTTACAGATATAAAAGCAGTTGCAGATATAAAATGAGTTGCAAAAGCATAACATGATTAAAGTGTACGCGAAGAAGCTGTGATACACTAATTGGGAAGCTATTTTTTAAAAATAATAACATTTTCCAATCAACTACATGGAGAAACTTTATACTTCAAGTAAGAACGGATAATTTTATAAGATACAAGAAAAAAGACCTTGAAACAAGATGCATTTTTGGTTGACGTCAGATAAAACAAATAAAAGTCGAAACTATTATAAAATATAAAGGAAAAATAATTGCTAGAACATAATACACGTTTAGTAATGAAACAAAATTATATCTTTTATTTATCATGATAAATAATCATTTGACAAAAAAGAAACGTAATTTGAAATAAAGCTTCATCAAACAATAATTTAAAAATGAAGTATGCGAAGATGATACATAAATATCCCATTATATGATGTTATTTACGGATAAAAATTGCAAATGAAGATGTAATAGAACATATCTTCTAAGTGTAGATAGACATGAAAATATAAAAAAAAATACAGTGTTATTATCCGAACAAAATCTTTTCTAGAATCTTACCATGACATTCGAAGATGAAGCTAAAGCATATGAAAAGGTTTGAAGTCAGAAACGAATCAAAAAAGAACATTTCAAACTCGGGAGAGGTTTCAAAGACGTTTAAGGTTCAGAAGAAAAAAAAGTAATATATAAAAAGCCTTTTAAAAGAAGCGTAAAAAGAATAATATAAGAAATTGCTACTGAATTATGGGAACCAAACCTAAAATAATGAAAGTTCTGCTCCTGATTGCGTCCTGGGAATATTGGCAGATGAGGGTATTGAACAGAAATCACCATAGTATTAAGGTAAAAATAAAGGACGGGATAGAGAAAATCAAGAACAAAAGATAGGGGAATATCAAGAACAAAAGATGTGTAAAACAATAGATTAATTAGGGCTCAACTAAAGTAGAAGTCATAAGGTCTAAATCATTTTAATAGAACTATACTTTAATATATTATATAAAATATTAGGTATATATTTTCTTTTTTAAAAAAAATATACAACATTAAAGATTGCACTGTTTTGAAAATATGATATAGTTCTTTTAACTTAATAAAGTCATTTTTGCTTCCAAGCTTACCGAATGTAATAAAAGTATTGTAATTATTTAAAAAATCGGTCTGAGACAACTCAGATAAATTTTCTCATTTAAGAGTTCATAATTACTTAGCCCAGTGTTTTTCAGTTATTAGATTTCGTGTTTTCCTAGGTACATTTAATTATTGTTGACCAATTCATCAAAATGCATCATAAAAATAACTTCGTCTCGATGGGGAATCGAACCCAGCCTCTCTCCGTTTGCGTTTAAAGCTATTTTCTCAGGATAAGAGATTTCTCGAAAAAACGGCTAATTTCGTTAGATTTGTATTTAAATGGACTACATTTTAGAATTTTTTAATCCAAATCGTCGGAATGGTTTTCAATAAATAATATTTTTTAAGTTTCTTCAGAGTTTTTGTGGGGTAGCGCTCCCAAATGTGGAGCTAAAATTCATTTCTCGATTCCACCTCAGGGTATAATTTTGCTGCCCCTGTATGCCAAATTTCGTCAGAATCGGCCCAGTATAGTTTAGGCTCCACGCGACTGCACGAAAGACAGACATTTTTAAAAACAACCTTTTCGGACTCAGGAGACCCTAAAACGTGTAAATCCATACAAACCACAAAATCTCTTTATATTGTAATATAATGTGATGTGCCATGTTAAATATGTTTACATTGTTTTCAGTTTATTATTTAAAAAAAACATTTTTTCTTTCTTTCTTTCCTTCTTTTTATATGAGAAATTAATAAACAGGTCAAGTGTGTGCTAGTCAGCACACAGCGATGGTCCGTAGGCAACACTGTATAGTTTTAGTACTACCTATTAATGGTGCTTTTTAAAATGCTAAAAAGCCTACTTTGAACTATCCTATGGGTCTGATATTCTCAAAACACATAAAAAAATGTCTGATAAAGTATTTTTGTGCCACTATATGTTTAAAATGTGTGGGTAGGTACTATACACATATATGCCAAATTTCAAAGTGATCGGACACAAGCTGTAGCCGGCGGACGGACAGACAGACACACGCAGGAAAATATAAGGGTCCTTTTTGCCTACGGACCCTAAAAACAGTAGTAGACTAAATACTTAACTAATTTTTTCAGTCTATTTATTTTAAAAACTCTTATAATTTTTTTTCTTAATTCATTTCTATATCCAATTCAACTATGAGTTCGTCGAACTTCTATTATATAAATAGAAAACTAAATAATATTTTAGTTACAGCTGATAATCCAATGAAAGTATATTATCTGGTTTTATATAAATATTATTATAAAATGATTCGTTTAATACCTAACAATTACAACAAAGGAAACCACAACGGTAGATTCAATATAAGTTTTAAGGGGAAAGTTATTGCACCAGTAAAAAGCTTCTAAACAAACAATGCCGACCTACATCAGGAAAAGTATTATTATATCATTGCATAATTAATTATTTCTATTTTTATATTTTTATTATTATACATATAAAAAATGCAGAGTTGTTTATAGTTTTGTAATATTTCTTAAAAAAAAAACTTGAGGAAAGAAAAATATTTTAAAATTAATATAGGAAGTTGTGGACAATATAATATTTGTTGTGGATAATATCGTGTTCAAGATTTCGTGTCTAATATCGTGTTCTCGTGTTTAAGATCTTAAAATAATTAAACAATATAAATGTTTGGTTTTAAACGATTGATATGATATCTTTGAATGTGCGCGGTTATACACTTACAAGTATAGTATATAGAACATATTATTTCCCTTATTTATTTACGAACTGTTAAGCCCGTGGCAACGGACTTAATTTCATACTTAAACAAGTAAAATTAAGTAAATTAATTTAGATGAGTTATTATATCTATTTAAAGACCAACAAATCAAAAGAAACATTTATTTTCATTGGAATAAATGTGGTTGCCTTAGCTTAGACAATAACAAATCATTTCGAGGTGCATCATCGGGGCACTACTTGATTATATAAATGGAAATTATAGTATTAGAACCTTATATTTATTATTTAAATAAAGTAGTTTGTATTTGGGATGTTTGGAAATAAGCCAGTATATTAATTTTCACACTTCTGTCCCTTAACATAATATAATTCCTCAGCTTTAAATCATTTGAATTTTTGAACAAGAAAAAAAGTTCAAAGATATTAAAATTAAATGAATTAATAGTCACAGATTTTAACGTTTTATGCGTAATATAATCCTGGATTCGTGCTAGTTAAATTAAATTATCAGCATGTAATTTCTAATTAATATAGTTTTATTGTCGAGTAATAATGATTCATGAGTTATATTTATTTTGAATATGTATTATAGATGATCTAGATAATTACTCCCAGACAAAATTATATTTAAAACATAAATATAAAAAGTAAAATATGTAATTAAAAAAATGGCTATCTATACTTTTAGATTAGAGAATAGAAGCAAGAAGAAAAAATAATAATAAATAAAAAATGATAAAAAAAGAGAGAAATAAATAGCACGATAAATTAAAAGATAACAAAAAGACGTAGATAGGAGTTGGAAGGAAGTTTGGACTTAAATTAAAGCCCTAAAGGAATCTATTCTACACTGAGACATTTTCCTGGATCCCACAGACATAGATAGGGTGGTGCCAAACCAAGCATGACATAGATGACAAGGTGAAGCATGGGGTCACTTCCCTTAGTACCTGAGAACCTTTCCAGTAGAAACTAAACCCATGAAGAAAATAACTCTTAAACAACATTCGGAACCAGTTAAAATTAAAACAAACATCAAGATAACAGAATAAAATCGAATGGCGAATGTTAAATCATAAATATCATAGCAAGCGATAGATTTCAAAAATAAAAACAAAAAAAGGATTGAGAAGATTGCACTAAATAAAGAGATAACGTAAGAATAGATAATATAATGTATGAATTGATTAAAAATGATAAGAAATCGAATTTGGAGAAGTATTACAGAATCAAACAACTTTTAATGTAATAAGGACATATAAAAACAACTAAACACAAGGACTATTAAAAGCATGTGAAATAAAAGTTTGAAAGAATAGATATATAACGATGAACTGGATAAGGAACTATGAAGATCGAAGAATGATAAGTAAAACAATCCGGAACGAATTGATTAAAATCACTAAACATGAAATGGATGCGAGAGCTTTGCATGGTACTGCAGTACCAATGAAGAAGAAATATGAGATGCATAGTAAATAAAACGAAGACGAAAAATAAATCAACAAACATATATTAAAGTGTCGAAAGAAGATACAATAGTTATTTATGCACCTAGGGAGTAAAGTAAGCCATTATTCCCTGAGCGAAAAAGTTGGTTCTTGAGGCGAAGCCGAAGGAACCATGGTCCCTAAATCCCGAGGCGAAGCCGAGGGAATTAGACTCGAATAACTCTAATTTGCTCCCGAGGCGCAGCCGAGGGAGATAATTATCACGAAGGGAATAATGGCACTTTACTCACGTGGTACATACAATATTTTATCTCCAGTAGGAAGAAAATACACATTTTCGTCCATTGCACAGTTTTTATTTATTATTTTAATAAATAACAATAATTATAAGCACTTTTAATAGCAGATATAAGAGAATATAAAAAAAAAAAAAAATGTGTGAGGCTCTCACGCATTAGAAGTGCAACTTAAGTTCTAGAATGCATTGCTCTCTTTCATTTTTTGACGAATTTATTATTTCAGGATTAAGAACAACCACATTTATTCCAATAAAAATAAATGTTTGTTTTGATTTACTGGTCTTTAAATTGATATAATTCAATTAATCTGTAAAAATGTTACACTTGGACGAGTCTCGAATCGCAAACTTCGTTACACGATTTCACTATATGAAAAAATTCACTCTACCGCCGCCAAAGAAGTTTCACTTCAAAAACCAAATAAGAATTGGAATTAAACTCAAATAGAAGGTTATTTAGATGCAGGTTATAAACAAAGATAAACATGGTCGAAAAAGCAAGTGTCGCCAACCTGATTTCAACAACTTCATTACATTATAGCCATACATTTTCTACTATTTATAAAATAATTAAGTTGCAATATTTACTTTTTTGCCCTACTTTACTTTTTCGCCCTACTTTTACCTTTTCTCCCTACTTTTTGAGCTCAGGGACGAAAAGACTTACTTTAGTCCCTCTAAACTAATTCAAAATCATAACTTTTTCTCCCTAATGGAGATAAATAGATTTTTCCCAGGAAAATGGCTTATATCGTTAGATTCGTATTTAAATGGACTACATATTAGATTTTTTTCTTTTATCACATCGTCGGAACCAAATTTAGAACTAAAATTAATTTCGCCTCGGGGTATGATTTTTCTGAACATGAATGCCAAATTGCATTAAAATCGGCCCAGTATTAAGGCTCCACGCGTTTGCTTAGACGACGAACAGACAATTTTTAAAAAACCACTATTTTGGACTCAAACGACCTCAAAATGTGAAAATCCATCAAAATCGAATTTTTGAACCATCACAATACTTTCTCTTTATATAAGAAAGTAAAAACGAATGGTAATTGAGAATTTTAATAATCAGCGTAAAAAGTTAAAAAAAATACTTACAGAGAAAACTAAAAATAATATAAATAAAATATTACGTAAAAAGGCTGTACAAATTAAACGTATAGAAGATGTTCTACTAATCAAAAATTTTACATATTATATAATACATAGCTTTTTAAGAACAGAAATTCCTTTTTCAGATTCTACCAATAAAAAGGATATTTTTAGTCTTTGAAGACCCAAGATTCTCAGTTCATCTGAGGTCACTGTTCACTTAGCCTTTACAGTAAATTTGTAACTATCATAAACGCGGTGGGATACGCCGTGTTTTATACCTGAACCTGATGCGTGTACATCACGATTATTCCTATATTTGCTTTTTTAAAGTCCCTTTTTTGTAAACAAAACAACCTTACTTTATTAAAGATTAACATCGTATAAAAGTGAATATTTTATTTAATGGAAGAATACCATGTAAAATATATCTTTATTATAGTTTCCAACGATTTATAGTCGCTTGTATTAATTAAAAATAAATTAAACAGACACATAACTATGAAATTGAAGAAGTTAATTTAGTTTGGAATTACATACATGTTTTAAAGATTATAAAATCAGTTTTGAGAGAGATTAAAGAGTATCAAATCAGAGTATCTAATCAAGAATCAAACAGAGTATATCAAATCGAGAATCAAACAGAGAACACCAAATCAAGAATCAAACAGAGTATCAAATCAAGAATCAAACAGAGTATACCAAATCAAGAATCAAACAGAGTATCAAATCAAGAATCAAACAGAGTATCAAATCAAGAATCAAACAGAGTATACCAAATCAAGAATCAAACAGAGTATACCAAATCAAGAATCAAACAGAGTATACCAAATCAAGAATCAAACAGAGTTTCAAACAGAGTATCAAATAAAAGTATCAAACAGAGTATCAAATAAGAGTATCAAACAGAGAATCAAACAGAGTATCAAATAAGAGTATCAAACAGAGTATCAAATAAGAGTTTCAAACAGAGTATCAAATAAAAGTATCAAACAGAGTATCAAATAAGAGTATCAAACAGAGTATCAAATAAAAGTATCAAACAGAGTATCAAATAAGAGTATCAAACAGAGAATCAAACAGAGTATCAAATAAGAGTATCAAACAGAGTATCAAATAAGAGTTTCAAACAGAGTATCAAATAAAAGTATCAAACAGAGTATCAAATAAAAGTATCAAACAGAGTATCAAATAAGAGTATCAAACAGAGTATCAAATAAGAGTATCAAACAGAGTATCAAATAAGAGTATCAAACAGAGAATCAAACAGAGTATCAAATAAGAGTTTCAAACAGAGTATCAAATAAAAGTATCAAACAGAGTATCAAATAAGAGTATCAAACAGAGTATCAAATAAAAGTATCAAACAGAGTATCAAATAAGAGTATCAAACAGAGAATCAAACAGAGCATCAAATAAGAGTATCAAACAGAGTATCAAACAGAGTATCAAACAGAGTATCAAATAAGAGTATCAAACAACATTAAAGAGTATCGGTTTCAAATTAATAACAATAATAAATCCTACAATACAAAAGAGTTATTCCATACATCTACAAAGCTAGCAATTCTAGTTCAAGATCAAAACTATATTAATTTTAAAAGAACATAATCGATTACGGTATAAATTATTACACATAACAGTTTCGAATTAATTGTGGTCACAGCTGATATTTATAAATAAACAGTGTTGCTAAATATAAACGTAAAGTATGAGACGAAAAAGTAAAAAAAGTAGAAACACAGGAAAAACTAGACTATTGTTTCTAAAGAGAGATCTACTCCGGTTAAAATTAACTTTATTCTTTTACTAAAGAATCGGAAAATTCTAAAAATAAAGAATAAAAGGGGCTGAACTGATTAACAAAATACAACAATGGCCTTGGAACCTATAAACCTAAAATACACTGAAAGAGCATACTTAAACAGATCTATAATTAGATATTATATTATATGATGTTCAAAACAGCCATACACTGTAAAACTATAAATATATTAATAATAAATTACTAGGAAAGTTCACTATATATATTGATGTTTAATAGGTCATTTTAGAATTATGTTCAAAAATGCATTTTTTTTTTTTAAATTTAGCAGAATTATCCTTCTAGTTTTGAGCAGCAAGTGAACTATATTAAATTGAAAAGAATAAAACAAAATAAATATAGTCTGCCAATTAGTGTGGCACATAGCACCCTTGCGTCCTATTTCGTATACTTTAATGATTTTATGCTTTTACGACCTCTTATTGTCAAATTTATTTAATTTTCCCCTCATTTTTTGAAATCTGTCAAAATTGTTTGGATATTTTACATGAATAAAGAATCAATTTTGCAAACTTTAAAAAGAGCGCAGACGGTTAAAATTTATTAGGGGCTTTCTGCAGGTTTCTTTCTACAATCTATCAAAATTTCATAAAAATCAGATGAGTACTTTTGAAGATAAAGATGTAAATAAATGTATGTTTGTGCGCATGTGGAAGAGAAATAAATAGACGCAAAAGGTTTAGACTTAAATGGGACCAACAATGGTCTAATTATGACCTTCCATCCAAATTTCATTTCAACTTGGATGAGTAGTTTTTAAGATATGCTGCTACGCAAAAATTGAACGACAGACAGAAACGATACCAAAAATGTCAGCAAAGGATTTCTGTCTTGAAATTTTTGAAATCGGAGACAAAATATTTTCGTTATTCAGAACGATCACAAAGCTTCCGTTACCTTCGGTAAGCAAAGAAAGCAAAGCAAAGAAGCAAAAATAAATAAAATTAGCATAATTGCAAATTAGATTGCAATAATTAATCAAATACAAAAAACAATATGTTTACATTTCATCTACATTATGTAATTCCCAAATATCAGTTACGTAAAGAAATGAATAAATTAGTTAACTTTTTAAAACCAAAGTTAAGTAAGAGAGGAAGGAAGTGTTTTGCAAACAGAATCCCGAACATTGGCGATAATGGACGAAACATGTATGGTGATTTCACTCCTGTAATAGGATACTCGGTGGGCTAATGGTCCATGAAAAAACGAATTAAGCTGATACCTAAAGCTAGGACAGAGTTGGTAAACAAATTAGTGGAGTCAAAAACGTAATGCTATACACGCGCATAAGAGAATATATAAATATGTAAACAGTAGTAAAGGTAAAACAAAACAGAAAATCTAAATGTTACAGGAAAGGTAAGTAATAGTTATTTGTGCAACTAGTGCGTAAAGTGGCACTTTGCTGCTGCACTCAAGAAAGACACTTTAAGCTGGAGTTGCAAATTAAATTTTCCCTACAGTTAGTTTTTAATTAATCTGTAAATAAAATATAAAATAATAGAGTGTTCATCAACATGTAAAAGGTTTTATCTACGATTGATACGAAATATAAACATTATATCTTTGTTTAGATGCGTAGAAAGTGATTCTTTACGTACTTGTATTCATTACGCATGCGCGTCTCATAGTTCTGAATAATTCCTCTTCTTTACCACACTAGTGCGGTAAAGAAGAGGAATTATTCAGCTTTAAGCACGATTAGCAAGTTTGTTTACATTTAACAAAACTAATTTGCTGTTCTTTTATTAAAGTAACTGTTTATATCGAGTTTTTAGTGAAAAACGATGAGTGAATCAAGTGACTTTGACGAAAATGTGGAGAATAATAATCCTCCAGAAATAATTAATTCGGCAAAAAATACAACTAATGAATTAATGCCATCATTATCAAGAGAGAGATACGAACTTACATACAGCAAGTTTATTTTTTTCTGTATTTATTATTTAAATCTAACAATCGTAGATAAAGTACGATACGCAACTCGTGCGAAAACGGCATTTTCCACAACAACAAACTCCACACTCGCATGCAAAATGCTACTTTCCGCACTCGACGCGTAATGTACTATTACAATATCAACTAAACCAGCTGTTCTGTTTATAGCCAGTGTTGCCTTTTTTTGCCTGATTAAGCAAACCTGACCAAGCGCTGTTATTATTTTTCATCATAACACTTACTCATCACATTTGATTCTCTCTTTTTTTAGATTGTCTATTTTTACTTTTTTATATTTTTAACATTTTTATACTTGATATATAGTGTTTAAATCATTTAGTTAGTTAAAAAATAATCATTAGTTGTCATTGTTATTATTGTTATTATAATTTGGATTATTTAATCTTTGTTTAGATTTAAGTTCTTTATGTTCGTAAATTGTAAAACTGGAGTGCGGTAAAGTAAAATGAGTGCAGTAAAGTAAAACGAGTGAGGTAAAGTATTAAGTGCAGGAATCTGCTGTTTTGCGTACTATTTTGAGTGCGATAACAATATCGGGTCAACTGTAGGAAAAATAAAATTGAAAAGAAAATTCTACATGAAAATTAAGAGTACAGGAAAAACCAAAACAAGTAAAACAGCAAGATTGAACAAAAAAGGAAATGTCAAACCAGGGAAGAATGGAAATTTTCAATTTATTAAAATGAGAAAAAAAAAAAAAAAACGAGGAAAAATGACGATGGAGGTGGAAATGTTAAAAATGCAATTACAAATAATTTACAGAAGAGAGAGAGAGTAGCTAAAGTTAAGAGTGGGAAAACCAACTTAAGTAAGATAAGCTAAAAACAAAGTCTAAAACAGATAAAGATCTGTAAATAAAACAAAATATTTTAACGAAATATAGAAAGAGTTAAACAAAAAAAAAGTTACAGAAATAGGTGAACAATTGGGTTATGTGATATAAAATAAAATAATAAAAAAATACAGGAAAGCTAAAAATATTTCAAGTGAAAGGAAGGCTATTGAAGTTTTCAAGTGAACAAATGTTTTATAAAACACGAAGTTTTTGAGTATTATTTTTTTTAAATGTTGAATTGAATTACGAATATCTACAACTAGAAATAAAATCTAGAACATAAAACATAATGTGAATGTGCAACATAATGAACATGAAATCTAGAACATAATGAAAAGCATGTACATTATAATATTTTGTTAACATATGTTTTGCTATGAAATAATACCATAGGTTGGATTGAATGTACTTTACAACAATTTCTTCTGAAACAAGACATTCTTATCAGTTAGTTGAACCAACAACAAATGATAAGACATTAAAAATAACAGACGAGAAAAAGAAGATAACAGCATTCAATAAATAACCTATCCAATAAAATTGATAACAGGAGCGGGTTCTCAAAGTGAATAGATAAAAAATCAAATAGGGAAAAATTGAAAAAAATAAGCATAAAATTTAATTTAAAAAAAAATTCGTAGCTATCACATCGCTGAGTAAAGTGCCTGATATTATTATATTGTCAATAAGAGTGTAGAGATTAAGTACTTTTGAAGATATAGAGGTAAATAAATGTATGTTTGTACGCATGTGGAAGAGAAACAAATGGGTGCATAAAGATGAAACTTATATTAGACAAACAATGGGCTAATTATGACCTACCATCCAATTTTTAATAAAATCGGACGAGTAGTGTTTAAGATATGTTGGTTTGCAAAAATTGAGCGACAGACCGACTGACAGACACGGAACCAAAAATGTTCCCTGATGTCTGAAATGGACTTCTCTCTTGGATTTTTTAAATCGGAGACATATAAACATTTTTCGTTCTTCAGAACGATCACGTAGCTTCCGTTACCTCGGTAAGCTCGCAAGCTAAATATATACATTTATATACTTACAGTTCAACGAAAATCATTAAATTATTAAGAGATCACCATTCATCTACAATATATTATATTAAATATATATAATTATTTACCGTTTAAGGATTTAACAAAAAATAAACTGATCAACATTAATTGTTGAGTTATTATTACGATGAGTAAGTTACAAAACTATTCGGTCGAATTTTAAGTTGTTATTCTTATTCAGCTATATTCTAATTATTTTCTTTTCTTCTTTGAAAATTAAAAAAGTTAGTGAACAAGATTACAATAGATTAATTGAATTACATACACAATACGTCATTAAAACAATATTCATATTGTGTTAACAATGCAAATATTTATTATACTCTCGATAACGGGTAGTATTTGAATGATGGGTATTTCGATAATGCTTATTTCAGATAGAAAAAAAATATACAAAATAATTTCTAGAGTGCATAAATAAAATAAACAATCGGTCCGAGACAACTCAGACACACTTTCTCATATACGAGTTCAAAATTACCTTTGAATTGCCCAGTGTTTTTCCATTAATTAGTTTTCGCGTTCTTACGCAGGTATACTTAATTATTATTGAACATTTCATCAAAATTTATCATAAACATAACTTTTCCTCTGCGGGGAATCGAACCCGCCCTTGTCCGCGTTTAAAGCTATTTTTTTAGGAACTAGATTTTTCCCGGGAAAACGGCTTATATTGTGAGATTTGAATTTAAATTAACTACATTTTAGAATTTTTTAATCAATATCGTCAGAACCATTTTCCAGAAATATTTTTTTACAGAATGTTTGGAGGGTAGCGCCCCTAAATTTAGAGCTAAAATTAATTTCTTAATTTTGCCTTAGGGTATTAATTTTCTGAACAAGTGTGCCAAATTTTGTCAAAATCGGCCCAGTACTTTAGGCTCTACGCGTCTGCAGTCTGCACAGACTACAGACAGACATTATTTTTAAAAAAAAAAAAAACACTTTGTCCACCTGAGTCCAATCAGGGGACCTCAAAACGTGTAAATCCATCAAAATCTTAAAATTGAATTTTCGCGTTAATCACAATACTTTCTCTTTACATGAAAAAGTAAAAAAAAAAAATAGACATGAAATGAACATATTGTCTATTTATATTCCATGTAGATGGTTAAAAGTGGCAACAGAACAGGTAGTGTAACTTGTAAAGGAAGAAATACCTGTTCCTGAAATACCACTAGATCGTAACACTCGAGACAATAGATAATCTACAAATAACAAGTCTTGTTTCAGTCACTAACCATCTCAATATTATAAAAAGTTATTTAAAATCACCATAGAATAACAAAAAGGTAAGATTACTTTTGATACAGAAAAGATTAAAAATTAGTTTTTCTGATTAAAAATACCACTTGGATTGCTTGATGTGTCGTAAGGTTGTAAATCATCTTGTTACTAAGTATTATCAGAGATCTTACAGGATGATAAGAAAATCTAATTAAATTTCCAGCGCTGGAAGCGGAAAAACTTTCAAGTCATCCTAAACCAAAAAAAAAACAAAAGTGACGGATTTTGTTCATAATTTATATTGGTGTTAAAACATAACCACGAATAAAGTTTGACTAGAACATCGCAAGCATGCACGCAACCGTGAAGTTTAAATATAGCAAAAAATCAAAGAACTTATTGATTCCTATTTTGTATTTCGTTTACAAAACACTAAAAAGAAAAAGGAACTCATTCCACAACATTAAATATTACTTTGTAGCAGCCATTAAAGATTCTATTACTTAAAATTAATCACTCATTGCTCCTAGCAGTGAAAGTGAATTAACGAAACAAAATTCTTTTAAGATACCAAGGGCAATCACTCAAAATAAACAAAATCAAGGTCGCATAAGATTATTGTTTGACTTATTTACCAAAGTAGTTAAAGCATCATCATACTAAATTTGGCACTTTTATAGAAAATGGGCCCCCCCCCCCCACTTTTATTTAATCTAATATACCTTCTGACAACCGAATACACACTTTTTTTTATGCAAAAGTGTGATATTTCTTTGTCCCAAAGCATATTGGACTGAATATCCCTTTGTCTTAATAGGTAGTTAGACTAAGGGATATAAACTCTTCAGTATAAAAACAAAAAGGGGGGCCCATTTCTATAAGAGTACCCTAAATTTTATACTAGTGGCCTATTTAACTACGCTGAAAGTGTCGCCTAGTGAAAGCGCAACATTGAAGCACCCCCCCCCCCCACACCACACCAAAAACAAGTAAAACACACGTGGACGGATCAGAATTTCAAAAAAATTACTTAATAAGACTTTTTTAAAAAAACGAAAACAAATTGAGTTGTTATAGATATTAAGTCAAAATCTGGTGTTATCAAATCAAGCATAATATTAATAATATAATAAATAATATGATACATATGTCTGTAGTTTAAGTAAATGTTTGATTTATAATTCAAGATACACACGGAACCGTGCTATGTGTAAGAAGGAAGCCTATAGATTTAGCGGTGCTAGCTGACTGCACGACACGGCGTGGGTATGAGAAGCGCGGTTGAGTGGCGCATATGAAGTAGCACGGAAGACAAAAAGGTGGCGGAAACGCACGAGTAGAAAGCCGAAGTGGGACTGAGTGGCGAGGGGTGCGAGAATACTCCAGGTGGGTGGGGAACCTGGAACCCCCTGCGGAACCTGTACAGCGTACAGAGGTACTCCGGGACCTGGTTCCCTATCCCTTCCACCTGCTGTAAGAACCTGACACGGTCTGACCTCTCTCTCAGGATGTCTGCCTCTAACTCTCCCGGCTTTAAGCCAATACCTTTAAAAACTTGATCCGGCCAACTGGGACTTTACCCACTATCGAGTTCTCATATAGGATGCAAGGTTCAATAAATATTATAAACTGAACTAGAAATGTATTAAGTCGGACATGAAATACATTCCAAGCCTACAAGTAGAACCTACAACTAACAAATTTATGAGAGTTCTAGAAAAAGAGAGAGCAAGTACAGAAATAAAAACTGAGTTAATTATTAATATTTCTTGAAAGAAAGTCAACTAAATGAGTCACAAAAACGGAGTTAATTTCCTTTTAAAATATGTACATGCTCCTGAAACAAATGTAAAAATTATAATCTGAAATTGTGTGTCCACCACGTTAACCTTTCTTTCATTTTGCTATAAATGATTTACTTAAAACTAATCTCTTCCAGAAAGACGTTTCGATATAAAAGCTAAAAACGATAAAACCGCCCTTGCCATACACATAAAAATAATAACCATTAAAATAGACCAGAATCTAAAAATATTAGATACGGGAAACAATGAATCAAAAAGAAAATAACTAAAAGCTTGCTATACAGCCATGACAGATAATACAATACAATTTTAAAACAGACTCCAAAGACATTAAACAAATATTACTCAGCAATCTTAAAGAAACAATAGTAGTTTAAATCAAAATTCCCGCCATTATAAAAAATAAAGGTTAAATTATTAAAATTATTAATTTTGATAGCTTAAACGAAATAAACGTTTTTAAAAATAGGATGGTAAAACTAGGTTACCTCAAGTTGCTTAAAAAAAAAATGGTTATTTAATCATTTTTATTAATTTATGTGAAATAGAGATTCTAGATGTTGTTAGTAGAAAGGAAAATAAATGTACAATACAAGACAACTCCAATTTCATTGGACGATTACGACTAACTAATGTTTATTATGTAATTGACTACTCTACATTACAGGTCTTTAAAAATATGTTCGTATGCACTCCCGCGTACCAACTATGTACTCTACTACCAAAAAAAAAACATTGTTTCGTGGAGTAGTAATTCAAACAGCAAAGCTTCCTCAAATTTCGAGTAACAAGCCAACTCATAATGTCATGCCCAAAACATAATGTCAATAAATATTACTAGATCACACTATTCCCTCTTTTAGGCTTCTACTTTTGCAGTCAGTAAGCAATATATTGTAGCAAGCTATTGTAATTGTAAAATGAAAAACCTTTGTAAAAATGTTATTTCTTTTATCATAAATAAATAAATAATGAAAATTAAATCAGGAATACAAAGAAAATTATTTATATAAGCTTAAGAAATACTAATGAGATAAAAAGGGATCATTAAGTCCAATAGATTTTTGGAGCTCTTCCTGTGACCTAAGTCTTAAGGGGGCGCAGGAACGGTAGTTAGTTTCGTAATTTTGCAATCACATGTCTATTTTTAAAGCTAGGATGTAGTTTTTTTGTTAAAATAACAATAATCCGGATTCAATTCATAGAGAAATGGGACTTAATATTGGAATCGGAGAGCTAGCGTGGCCGTGTGGATTAAATTATTTACCACGTCTGCTCGACCATTAATAAATCAAGGGTGGTACAAGGTCGTGGGTTCGATCCCTCGCGACGATGCTCTGATTTATATGGCTACTAATGATCACATCATACTCGCTTTGGGGATGAAATATACAGAGGTGTGATGTGGGAAGCGGGTGGAACCCACGGGGATAGTAAAATGGGCCTAAAAAGATGGCCCAATTGCTAGGTTCCAACAAGTGGTTTGTTCTACCCGTCCAGTACTAGTCCTAGGACTTTCTACTACTAGAAAAGTTATTATATCTATTTGAAGACCAACAAATCAAAACAAATATTATTTTCTATTGGAATAAATGTGGTTGCCTTAGCTTAGCAATAACAAACAATTTCGAGGTGAGTTATCACCGTGATCGAGATATCGATACTGTTTCACCAAACTGCCGCTTGGGAGGTTTAGTATAGGGGTGTCGCATAATGAACCACTTTTTGAGACCCCGATTCTATAGTATTGTTCCCTCTACTCCTTCCTTACTCTGAGCTATATTCGCGATTATATTTATAAATTATATCACGTCATAACAGATTTATGAGGGCACATAATATGTGATATCTTGCTGTGATTCGTCCTACCCGAATAGTGATAGAACTACTATTTGAATAAGGAAATAATACTTAGGACCTAAAACTTACCTCAATAAACTACATTCGTAACGGTACTTAAAAGAACGAATGTTCACAGACTGCAGTGTATCTAAATACAAAATCAAGTGTGCAGCAAAAGGATACGTATTACGTGTATATTATAAGAACCAAGTACATTAAATAGGATTTTTAAAGTGAAAGTTTGTGTGTAGTAGAAAAAAATAAAAATTAAATAACATAACAGAACTAATACAAGTAACAGAAGAAGAACAGTTAAGATTTAATGAAAAGATTAAGATAAATTAATAATATAAGATAAAGTTATTTATAAAATATATTAATATGATAAAGAAATAAGGAAGAAAAAGATAACAATGCTTATTCGGTAGTAATATAATGTAATTTATTAATAATATATATTATATTGTAATTGTTTTAAAAGAAAACACGTGTTCAACAGAATGACGTAACTTTGACATTCATTTGGTTCTTAAAGCCGAGATCTAAAAACAGTTCTCATCTGAAGAAAACAGTTTGTTTTCTGTTTAACTGGAGATGTGGAGAAAGCTTTTTTTGTGTTTTAAACACGCACGTTTTACAATCGACTTCATACTCAATAGCTCATTAATGATGAAATGCATTTTAATTTTCCATGCTTTCATGATTCGAAAAAAAGGATAAATGATTTGAAAACAGGTAAATTAAGTGTATTACAGAATGCTTTATCTCACAAAATTAAATAGTTTTTTTAATTGTTTTTTTTTTTTTAATTAACTATGATCGATAACAATAAATAAGAATAATTCAGAAGAGAATAGATTTTACATTTGCACATTGTTATCATACATTTTAATAAAAAATTAAAAATAAATTTACAGCTATCTTTAAAATGCATTAACAGTGAAGGTATTAGCGTAAAAAAAAAAAAATGTTTAATTTGCATTTTTCTTTAATAACTTTTATCAGATCAAAAATTGCTATCTTTACGGTGATATCCATCAATGTTTTAATGCTTCTACAACTTTCAGAATTGCTGCTAAAATAGTTGATATTACAGTGAACAAAACTTACAATGAACTAGGAATATCGATGGCAGTACAAAACGTTTATTTTATTTCTTCACCAATCGTGTGTGGTTAGAGAGAGTTGCTTTAGAGCGGTGTAAAAATAAACCAATTTCAACGAAATTTGACACACAAGTGCCCTCATTAATCGTGATTGCATATTTTTTGGAAATTCCACACTTGACACATTCAAAATGTCGGATTAAAAAAAAAGAAGTTTTTTGTCTGAATGACACATCTAGTTTTTAGTCAGCAAGACAATATGTTATACATTGTTTTAATGGCCTTCAAAGAGTAGGAAAAGGATATTTAATTATTAAAATTAAGAAGGTGGCCAATATTACAGTGGACGGCTAAAGATAAAGTTTTTAGTCAGCATGATTATATGTTATACATTGTTTTAAAGGCCTTCAAAGAGTAGGAAAAGGATATTTAATTATTAAAATTAAGATGGTGGCCAATATAGTGGACGGCTAAAGATAAAGTTTTTAGTCAGAATGATTATATGTTATACATTGTTGTAAAGGCCTTCAAAGAGTAGGAAAGGAATATGTAATTATTAAAATTAAGATGGTGGCCAATATTACAGTGGACGGCTAAAGATAAAGTTTTTAGTCAGCATGCTTATATGTTATACATTGTTTTAAAGGCCTTCAAAGAGTAGCAAAGGAATATGTAATTATTAAAATTAAGATGATGGCCAATAAAGTGGACGGCTAAAGATAAAGTTTTTAGTCAGCATGATTATATGTTATACATTGTTTTAAAGGCCTTCAAAGAGTAGCAAAGGAATATGTAATTATTAAAATTAATATGATGGCCAATAAAGTGGACGGCTAAAGATAAAGTTTTTAGTCAGCATGATTATATGTTATACATTGTAATAAAGGACTTCAAATAGTAGGAAAGGAATATGTAATTATTAAATTTAAGATGGTGGCCAATATAGTGGACGGCTAAAGATAAAAGTTTTTAGTCAGCAAGATAATAATATGTTGTACAGTGTTTTAAAGGCCTTGAAAAGTATGGATATAGTGTGCCGACAGGCAGACACGGAACCAAAAATGTTCCCTGATGTCTAAAACGGATTTCTGTCTTGGAATATTTTTGAAATCGGAGGCATAAGAATTTTCCGTTGTTCAAAACGATTACATAGCTTCCTTTACCTTTGGTTCTACTTTTTTAATTGTGCTAAAATTATTATTATGGGTGAGGAAAATTTTCCTGTCCTATTCTTCCCTTTTAAAATGCCTGAACTATAAATTAAAGCACCCTTTTTAGGGAAGTGACTCTAATGACCTAGTAATAGATAATACAAATGTGTTATGTTTATTTACACAATTGAACGGCTGGAAACATTTATTATTTAAACTGAATGCGCATGTCACTTTCAATCTCATTTCAACAATTCATCAACATGAACTGTTAACAAAACTAATTTAAGGTTTGTTTGTTGAAATGCAAATGCGGTTTAAAAGTATTCAATAGTCAACCGATTTACATATTAAATTAGAATAACAAAACAAACTCTGTACTTGTCACAGTATAAAAAAAATGGGTGTTTTAAAAGCAATTACATCTTTTTATCTTGAACTATTTCATGGTTTTTTTAATTTTAAAGTGGCGTAGCAAAGGATAGAGTAGAAAGGTAATCAGATTCACCCACCTTGAAGTTGGAAAATCTAAAGTCCTATAGTTTATTAAATGACAAAATCTATAAACACTGCAGATGACGTACAAGCTCCCTCAGAATCAATTAGAAAAATATAACTAAATTTATAAAAAAAAAAAAAACAATAATAAAAATAAGAATAAAAAACGGAACTAAATTATTTGTCTTAAGAGAAATTATTGCGATAAGTAATAGTAGGCAGAAAAGGTCGAATACTTTTCAGCTGTTGTGATTATAGAAATATTATTATTAAAACGTGTTTTTTTTCAGAACTGATTGACCAAGCCATCTGCTATAGTATTGGATGGGGTGGATATCTGCCATTAGTATTAAGGATGGGGTGGATATCTACCATTAGTATTAAGGATGGTGTGGATATCTGATATCTGCCATTAGTATTAAGGAAGGGGTGGATATCTGTCCCATTAAACCTATTCCAAAGTTATTAATATCTTGGTGGCAAAAACAACTTTAAATACCACTGGGTAAGCAGTAAGCGTCTTCTTCAAATCATAATGAGAACAAACTATGAGCCCAATGTATAAAACAAAAAAATCCGAGTGACATGAATTATCCGCCATTTTGGATTGAATAACTGATGCTTTTGAGTTTGCTTTATACTCTTCCTGTGTGAGCGTCAAAAAGATCGTTGATACTGCAAACTTTATTTTTTGTTATTTCTTTTGATTTAAAAGTTATTGGTACCGTACAGAGAGACAAACAGACAGACAGACACACTAGCGAAACTAAAAGGGTTTCTTTTTTTGGTTTTACCAATGAAACCCAAAAAGGTAAAAAAAAAAGAAATTATACATAAAAAATAGTAGATATAATGTAGTTTGTTCTAATCTAAACTAAACCATCTTAAACAATCTTGGTTGTTAAAGTGAACTTATAATGTTTCGCAGAATTACGCTGAATAACATAGAAAAAAAAATGTATTCAAAATAAAATGAATAAACGAACAAAAGTTTTAATTATAGAATGGACATTAATTATAAATGTATCAAATATATTTTATTTCTTTTCCTAAACAGTTTCAGTTTAGTAACAAAGAGTTTCTTAATAAAAAAATAAATAAAAATTAAAGTGCACGGTAAACTTATTGGCTTGAAATAATCACAGATGTTTATCAACCACTCAATAATTTCACTTCTATAAATGTAAACGAGTAACGAGGGAATAATTTGATTTGAATGGATAAGGAAGGTATATACAGTGATTATTTTCTTTTTTTGCGAATCGTGAAGCTGCATCTAAAGCTTGGATTGCCCGTCCGTCGGTCTGTATTTACATCTGATAACGTTTTTGAGTTCGTTAGTTACTGTATTTCAAGATGGGTATGTATAGATTAAAACATACAATAGACAAAAGAATATAAGTGATACAAATTTATAAATCAGATTATCTGATCAAATAGATATCCATACATATACATTTAATTCATTGTAGGTACTGTATTTAAGAAATAAGAATGTATTTATTATAAACTTGGATATATAATTATGTTGCTTGCTTAAAATAAATTACTAGTAAAAAAAAAACATGTTTAAACACCGTATTCTTCTCAGCAAACCCTTTTATTTGATACCCATATTATCATTGGCGTACTTAAAAAATAACCAGTCCGCCATATTGGATTTAGAATGACGTCACTTAGCTAACCATGCATTGTCATCCAAACTAAACGTGTATGCAAAATTTCAGTTCAATCGGTTGAGGATAAATGCTTTAAAATTCAGTTGCAAGATTTGACCCGAACATACATACAAACATTGCAAGTTAAATAAAAGTTTGTAATAATAGAGAACAAAGTAAATTAATATTAAAATTATGTCCTGCGATATTAAAAGAGCACAGTGTTAGATTTATTTTATTTCATCACCTAGTGATTTTGTTTTTGTGTCTTATCATCAAATCATCACTGAAGAACTAAAGAAGATACTAATGTTTCCGTACAAATTTTCAAAACATGTGGCCACATGTATAAAGTAACACAGTATTTTATGTTATAAGAAATCCTTAAAGGGTATATTCCTAAGCCCTGCACGCTGCCTGGCTGTCTATTGGAACTTAATAAAAAAAAAATAAACAAAAAATCTTTACATAAATAGTTGACTGGGATGGGCTTGGCAGAGTTATTTAAGCCACCTGCTATCAGCAGCAGGTAGGGTTCAGCACCTGCCATAAAATCACCAATTAAAAAAGAGATCACACTACGCCTTAATTCAGCAGTTAAATAGTTCCCAACTAAATATCAATATCCCATAAAAAAAAGGGCAAAAGGTTAAAATTGAAGCTTGAAGCCATATTTATCTTCTCTTAACAGCTGTCTCTAAAATTTGCTACAGTTTAAAGCTTCAACCATTATCAAAATAGTTACAACTAAACTCACAAAATAAAATTTAGATTTTGCTTCTAAGCTTACCAAAGGTAACGAAAGCTATGTGATCATTTTTTATATCGCCGATTTTAAAAAAAAATCAAGACAGAAATCCGTTTCAGACATCAGCAAACATTTTTGGTTTCGTGTCTGTCTATCGGTCTGTAGCTTAATTTTTGAGAACCAACATATCCTAAAAACTACTTGTCCGATTTCAATGAAATTTGGTTGGTAGATCATGATTAGCTCATTGTTGGTCTTATATAAGTCTTAACCTTCTGCTCCCATTCGTTTCTCTTCCAAATGAGCACAAACATAAAATTTATTTACACCTATATATCTTCAAAAAGTCAAAAATCATATTAACTTTGGTTGGTTTTACAAAATTAACTCGCAGATTATAGTTTTGATTAATTTCAATGCTTTTTAAATGTTGCTAAATTGATACTTCAATTTGTGTAAAAACTTAAAACAATACTGTCAGATTTAAAAAACGGAGGGAAATTAAATAAATAAATTTGACACTAGTGGGCTGTGGAAGCATTAAATTATTTAAGCATAGGAAATAAGACGCGAGAAAGCTATGTGACACACTAATTGGCAGACTATTATAGATGTACTCTAGAATTAAAATTCTCTTTAAGTGGAAGATCCTGACCCAATTTGAATGTAAAGATAAACGTCGATAAAAAAAAACTTAAAATCTGAAATATCTAAAATAAGTGTGGCACATAGCTTCCTCCCGTCTTATTTTGTACACTTTAATAATTTCATGCTTTTACAGCCCATTATTGTCAAATATATTTAATTTTACTACGTTTTTATTAGCTTGCTTTCTTGTTTGTTTGTTTGTTTGTCCGGTACAAATCTGGCAATCGATTTCTAACTAAATTCCCCAATAGCTAGACATTTGAAACTTTTAGCATAGCTCAGGACACGATGACAATGCATTATTTTAATACTTTTAGCCATTTTTCAGCAGAATTTAATTGGTTTTCAGCAAATTTTGCTGTATGGAAAGGTAGTTCGGAAAAAAATCCGCAAGTTATTGTATTTGTTTTGCCATGTCCCATATTTACCCAATCTTCATTTTGACGGGTTTCAAATTTGTGATTTTTATAAATAAATAAGAGATAAACATTGAATGATAGCAAAACAGGAAATATATCGATTATATTATTTATCAATTATATTATTTATCGATTATATTATTTATATTATTTCAAATATATCGATGGCACGGTTTTGATTTGGTGTTGGGGAGATCCGTTGTACAAAGATTTGTCCTTTTGTAGATTTAAGATCAGCTCTCTAGATGGTTGTCATTTTTATGTGAAGTAAATAAATTCGGAACTATTTTTCAATAATATTATATATTATAACAATTATATTATCAACATTACATACCATTCAACAGAAAATTTAAAAACGTAGTATATAAAAAGTTCTTTTTACCTTGAAATTATTTCCCCCTCAATTTGTATAACTGTCATAATTGTTTTAATGTTTTAAATAAATTAAAGTATCAATTTAGCAATATATTTAAAGAGTGCAGACGGTTGAATTTATTTTGGGGCTATCAGCAGGCTACTTTTGACAAACCATCCAAATTTCATAAAAATTAATACTTTTAAGGGGGCTTTTAGGTGTAAATAAATGAATGTTTGTGCACATTTGGAAGAGAAACAAACGGGTGCAGAAGGTTGAAACTTATATGGGACCAAGAATGGGCTTATAATGACCTACCATCCAAAATTAATAAAAAATCGGACAAGTAGTTTTTAAGATATGCTGGTCGCTCAAAAATTGAGCGACAGGCCGACAAGGAACCAAAAATGGTCCCTGATGCCGGAAATGGATTTTTGTCTTGGAATTTTTGAAATTAGAGACATAAACAAATTTCGGTCTTGAGAACAATCACATAGCGTCCATTTACTTTGGTAAGCTCGGAAGCAAAAGAAAATGAAAACAGACAAATAAATATAAATGTTACCATTTTAATATTTTTTTTTTTTTTTTTTTTTAATTCATAAACAATGGATTTTATCCTAAGAGAGAAATGTTATAAATACCCAAATTATTCAAGTAAAACAATTGGAAAATAATCTGTTACATAATTTTATAAAAATAAAGATGTATTATCTAAACATAACTATAATAGGTAAAAGACTATTTGTTCTGAAAAGCAATTAAGAGATTCCATCTTTATTTGTAAAAGAAATAAACCAATTAATATTTCTAAGGTCATCCAATTGTTTGAATAAAATAAAATAGATTATTGTCTTAGCTCGAATTGGAAAAATAGTGAAGCGTTATTTAGCTCAAGTATTATCATTACATAATTATTATACTTTTTTTTATAAAAATAAACAAGGAGAATATAAAATAAACAGAATCGTTTAGACTACAATTGATTTAATATTAGTTATTTTATTTTAACTCTTTTCTTCCCTAATTTTTATTTATTGGTTTATTTTTAAACAATTAATGTTTTAGTAAAAATTAATTCTAAGTACATTTTTATCAAGATTTAAAATAAAATCTAAAATTTTATATGATTTCTTGAAGTCGTTTGTTACCGATATTTTTAGTAAAAATTTTACCAGATAATTTTTAGATGAGTTTTGCCTTTATAACTTTATCTTGGAAATTAAATAAATAAATAATTGAATTTCTAAAGCATATTATTGTAATTCCTATAGTTATTTTAAAAATTGTACACACTATTTCAAATTGTTAAATTTTAAATATAATTGTCGTTAGAACACACTTTAAAAGCTATTGCTATTTTTTTTTTTTTAACTGTTAAGAAATACCCAAAACAAGTAAAAGGTGAGATAGTTTTTTTTTTTTTTTTTTTTTTTTTTTTTTTTTATATATATAAGGCGCATCAGCCAAGAATAGGCTATTAGCGCCTTGCCTTTTTTTTCCGGCGTCATTCCACATGCCACGGTAAGCCTTGCTTACCCGTGCTGTGGAGGTTGACTTTTACGCTCCCGCATAAAATCCCTCCCGTCTCGGTTTACCTGAGATGGGGGATCTGGAGGCCTAGGCAGAAGATCATCTTGCCTGTCTCGGCGGGAGGTCTTTCAGCAGCATTATACTCGTTATGTGCTACGGCAGCAACGTAGCTTTGTAATAGTATAGATAGACCTAAAACTACATGGTCTCGCGCTCCTGGACTTTGACCGGCAAAGCCCAGTGTTCCCGCCAGCGGGGGAAACAAATGACCGCGGCGGGCTAGGGCGAGACCGACTTAGACACTAAAATTACCCTAATGGCTCCACCATCCTAGACCTCGATCAGTGAGGTCCAGGAGCCTGTCAACGGGGGAAACATATAACCGTGACAAGCGAAGGTGGGGCCGTTAATTAACCTATCCTATATACATTAAACTAAACCTAACTATATACAAATAAATAAAACTTACTATCTAAATTAGAGACCCCACCATCCTAGACCTCGACCAGCGAGGTCCAGGAGCCTGTCAACGGGGGAAACATATAACCGTGACAGGCGAAGGTGGGGCCGTTAATTAACCTATCCTATATACATTAAACTAAACCTAACTATATACAAATAAATAAAACTTACTATCTAAATTAGAGACCCCACCATCCTAGACCTCGACCAGCGAGGTCCAGGAGCCTGTCTACGGGGGAAACATATAACCGTGACAAGCGAAGGTGGGGCCGTCAAGTAACCTATCCTATATATATGACACTAAACTATATACAACTTAACTATATACCTAACTATATACAAATAAATAAAACTTACTATCTAAACTAGAGACCCCACCATCAAGGACCCCGGCCAGCGGGATCCAGGAGCCTGTCAACGGGGGAAACATATAACCGTGACAGGCGAAGGTGGGGCCGTTAATTAACCTATCCTATATACATGATACTAAACCTAACTATATACAAATAAATAAGACTTACTATCTAAACTAGTGACCCCACCATCCAAGACCCCGGCCAGCGGGATCCAGGAGCCTGTCAACGGGGGAAACATATAACCGTGACAGGTGAAGGTGGGGCCGTTAATTAACCTATCCTATATACATGACACTAAACCTAACTATATACAAATAAATAAAACTTACTATCTAAACTAGTGACCCCACCATCCAAGACCCCGGCCAGCGGGATCCAGGAGCCTGTCAACGGGGGAAACATATAACCGTGACAGGCGAAGGTGGAGCCTTAACTAACTTAACTAATTTTACTAAACTAAAATAAATAAATAAACAGATAAAACGGACCCCTCTTATTCGGGACCTCGAGCCAGCGAGGCCGAATATGTCCACCGCAGGCTGAAAAGTTTGCCTTGGTGGGGATAGAGGAGTCCTTATAAGACGACATCTATATACATTTCATTGCTATAATTGCTCATCATTCATTGCTATAATTACATTTCATTGCTCACTGGTGGATGCGCCCTAAATTTCTCCGTATAGCCCTGCTCTTCGAAGGAAGTCGAGGGCATTCCGGTGATAGGGCGAGTTACCCTCTAGCACTATAGCCACATTTGACGGCAGTCCACATTCGGCCCTGAGAGGGGCGAGGGTGTTGCAATCCTCAATAATGTGGCTGACCGTCAATGCTGCTGAAAGACAATGTCTGCACCTAGGTTCCCTTTCTGCACGGAGGAGGTGCCCGTGTGATAGTTGGGTGTGACCCAGCCGTAAACGGGTGAGAACAACGCTCTCCCTCCTAGTAAAGGCGTGGAGGTCGATCGACCCCCGAACTCTATTCTTAACTCTTCTTAACTGCGAGGGAGTAGCGTCCCAAACTGACTGCCACCCGGTCCAAACGGAGTCCAGGACACAGTTCCTGGCATCTCCGGGCCGGACAGGGACATTTACAGCTGGGCTTGCCGCCGCCTCCTTTGCCGCTTTATCGGCGGCCTCATTTCCTTTAATGCCAACATGGCCGGGAACCCAGACGAACACCGCGTCTTTTCCCGACGACCTTAACAGTCTGAACAATGTAAAAATCTTTTGGACTAGTGGGTCGTCGGAGTACCTATTCTTAATACATTGTAGGGCCGAGAGCGAGTCAGAGCAGACTATAATGCTCTCGGTCATCTCATTGTTGCAATAGTGCAGACATTTCTCTATGGCATAGAGCTCGGCGGTGTACACGCTTGCCGTTCTTGGCAGGGGCCACGCTTTGCTCGTATGACCACAGTAGAGGGCGCATCCTGTGCCTGTGTCAGTCCGCGAACCGTCGGTATAGACGGCGCGATGATCGGAGTACTTGGCTAGGATCTCGAAAAGGCCTTGTTTGTACATGTTTGGTGGAGTACTATTTTTTGGAAGACTTGATAGCTTTAAAAGAACCTTTGGCGAAGGTCCCTCCCAGGGTGGAAACTCGGGAGAAGACCAGCAAAGGAGATCGCTATCAGGTACCAGCAACTTTTGCTTCAGTTCTTTAGCCCGTACGCCTAGAGGTCTGGTTCTTGTGTATAGCCATTCGTACTCAGGCACAACGTTAGCTTCACTAAAAAGTTCATCTCGTAAAAAGTGTCGGCTTTTGGCTCTTAGGGCTTCCATGTAGGTGAGAGTGAGCTGCTCTCTTCGGTGAGAAAGCGGCAATACGCCTGCTTCTACATGGAGACCAAGGGCGTTACTAGTAGGAAACGCACCCAAGGCCAGCCTAAGCCCATGCTGGAAGACCCTGTCCAAGGCCAGGAGCCAGCTTCGCCTTGCCGAACCGTATACGTTGCTGCCGTAGTCTATTTTTGAACGTACCAGTGAGCAAAGAATTCTTATCAAAGAGGTGCGGTCAGCTCCCCATTTCATATTCGATAGCACTTTAATTACATTTAGAGACTGCTTGCATTGCGTGACCAAATGCTCGATGTGATGCTTCCACCGGAGTTTGGAGTCGAAAATGAGCCCAAGGAACCGGAGGGTGTCCTTGTACTCAATTCGAACCCCGTTTAGCATTAAGTCCGGTGGATCGTGCGGCTTGCGCAGACGACAAAAGTGAACACAGACGGTCTTGCTCGAGGAAAACCTGAACCCGATGGATTCGGCTTTTACTGCGACCATGTCAATTGCATTCTGCATTTCCTCTTTGACCCGATGTAAGTCCCTGCCCGCCATGAAGAGGCCGAGGTCGTCTACGTACATCGACCTCTTGATGCATTGTGGGAGTCCTTCGACTAAGTCAGCGTTAACAATAATAAATAGCGTTGCGCTTAAAACGGATCCCTGGGGTGTTCCGTTCTCCTGGACCCGAGGTCCTGACGACGCTGAACCGACTCTTACTTTGAACCTACGATTCGACAAAAAACCTTGGACGAATGCCAGCAGCCTCCCTGAGACACCCCATGAATGAAGTTTCCTCACTATGGAAAACCTCCAGGCGGTGTCAAAGGCCTTTTCGAGATCAAAGAAAACGCTGACTACGTGTTCTCTTCTCAGGAAGGCATCCTGAATGATTTTTTCCAAAAGCGCAAGTTGATCGATGGTGGAATGATGACGCCGGTATCCTGCTTGGCACGAAGGAAGCAAGTTATGCCGTTCTAGATACCAATTTAGCCTGAAGTTTACGATTGATTCCAGGACTTTGCCGGTGCAACATGTAAGCGATATAGGCCGGTGGCCGTTGGGACTGCTGTGGTCCTTGCCCTCCTTTGGCAAGGGTATGACCACAGCCTCTCGCCACATGTCGGGGTAAGTTCCTGTGGTCCAGATACAATTGTATAATTGGAGGAGAGCTCGCTTACCGCGTGGGGGTAAGTTCTTTAAAAGAGCATAGGGTATGTCATCATTGCCTGGTGCGGAATCTGATGTACTGTCCAAGGCTCTCTCCAACTCGTGGAGGGCAAAGGTACCGTCGATTCCCCGGTCCATGGACAGATCTGGGATAACTAATTGATTTTCTGATCTGTTTTTAATTTCTATGAAGGCATCTGTATAGGAGGTTGAAGAGGACGATCGCTCGTAGTGGTCGGCGAAGATGTCGGCAACCGACTGTTGGTCGGCATGCACTCGACCATCCACCTTCAATATAGGGGTGGGGGACGGACGGTGTCTGCCAGCGATCGCTTTTATTTTATTCCACATTTCGGATACCGGCGTTTTTGAGTTTATTGAAGACACGTATGCGATCCAACTCTCGCGTTTGGATCTGCGAGTGACGCATCTCTCAATCGCTCTGGCTCTTTTAAGGTTGTCTAAATTTACTTGCGTCGGCCTACGTTTAAATTTATTCAATGCTTTTTTCTTTTCTCTATTCACTCTTTTACAATCATCATTCCACCAAGGGACTCGATGCCGGCTGAAACCAGCATGTCCAATCTGCTTGCGGGGAACGGCGACGGCTGCCGCCTTCAGGACGGAATCATTGAAACTGGCAACGTCGTGTTCGACGTTTCCGGTAAAAGCAGGCACAACGTATTCCTCCTGATATTTTCCCCAATCCGCTTCCTTGAGATCCCACGTGGATCTCTGGGTGGAGGGATCGGGTGCTGGTCCAGTGGTCATAATGACAGGGTAATGGTCACTTAAGTACAACTCTTCGCTGGTTTTCCATTCTATGGCCGTGGCAATCGAGGCTGTGGAAAAGGTTAGATCAATAGCCGTCAGAGTACCCGAATAAGTGGAAAGGTGAGTGGGTGCGCCACTGTTTAGAAGAACTAGGTTACTGCGGTCTATAATTTCTTCGATTAACCTGCCTTGGGGAGTCGTTCTAGAAGAGCCCCAGCATGTGTTATGGGCGTTGAAGTCGCCCATAACAATAACTGGGGAGGGGAGTTGGCCTAAAAGGTCCTCTAGATCGTTAACCGACCAATTTTGGTCTGGCAAATAAATGTTGCAGAGGGTGACGATCAGAGGGTACGAAATTCTTACTGCCACGGCCTGGAGGTTCGTGTTTAACGGAGTAACAGCGTGCGGTATATTCTCTTTCAACAGGATTGCAACTCCACCGTGTCCACGTCCTTCAGCGTTCGGGACGACATCCCGCCTGAAGATGCGGTATCCACGGAGGTTGTATTCTTGACATGGTCGCAGTTTTGTTTCTTGCAAGCAGACGGCGTACGGGCTATAGTCGTGAATAAGACGACGTAGATCCTCGTTCCTGCTAGTGATACCACGTAGATTCCACTGAATCATCTTGTTGGCAGTGACCATTACTGGGACTCTGTTCGGTGTCTGGGCTTGCCCTTGGGCCAGCCTTTCTTTTTCTTCTGCCGATTGGAGAGAGATTCATTAAAGTGAGATAGTTAATTGTATTTTAAGTAATATTTGAGTTAAATAACTTTTATTTTAAAAAAAGTACATTATTATTTCTTTTTAAGGTCGAGGTTGATTTAATCAAAAGATACAGCAATGCGGCACCTACTTACCTACAAGTATAAGGGTGGTTTTATAAAATGCTTTATACACATCACTTTTAAAGAAGATAATAATATGTTTCTTCTGTATCATTATTAATGTGTTTCTAGTGTTGTCATAGATCTATTATACTCAAGTAAATATTATATCGTTCACCCTCGTGAAAGATATTTGTCCCAATATAAAATAACTATAAAGGGTAAACAAGCTGACTTTGAGAAATGAATTATAAGTAAATAAACAGCACTGTTTACTCATGTAATATCTTCTAACTTGATTAATCTTTATTAACGTTTAATGTTCTGTTTACTCAGGGTTAACTCAATATGTACACAACAATCTTGATCGATCAATGACAACAAATAAATGACGTACTAAAATAATAACAAATAAGAACATTACCAGTAATATATCACTAGAAAAATATGTAATAACAAATAAGAACATTACCAGTGATTTATCACAGAAAAATAAGAACATTACCAGTGTAATATCACTAGAAAAATAATAACAAATAAGAACATTACATCAGTGTAATATCACTAGAAAAATAATAACAAATAAGAACATTACCAGTGTAATATCACTAGACAAATAATAAGAAATATCGCACCAGTGAACTTGTACTTCTATCCTTAAAATTTATAATGAAAGTGCGTGAGAAATTAAACTTCTACAATTTCAAAGAAATGAATTTGGGAACATCTTTAAAAATTAAATCTAAAAACGTTAGTATTAAATAATAAAAGCGAATGTTTTTAGTTTTCCTCACCGTCCCCGAAGGTATATAGGAAAAGTATCATCGTTTTCACCCAAAAAATCCGAAACCCAGGTTTCAGCGGATTTATCCGTTTTGGGTGGTTTAAGACCATTTGAATTGTTTTTATCGGGATGTCAGTCTGTCTGCCTGAGGCAGACAGACAGGCGTGAATACAGGCAGACAGACAGGCTATATGTCTGTTTGTTTGTCTGTCTGTGTGACGCATTTTATATGCTACAGACTTGAAACTTGGTATACAATTCTGTTCTTACATTTAGTTGTCAGCAAACATTTCAAAAATTCGTAAAAACTTCAAAGCAAACATTTATTTTTATTGGAAAAAATGTGTTTGCCTTAGCTTAGGAATAACAAATCATTTCGAGGTGCGTCGTCGTCGGGACACTACTCCGATTATATAAATAATTTAATAATATAATCTTGTACTCTGGGAGAATTACTTTTTATTTATTTATTAAGAGAAAAAAAAGCATCATTTAGCGTCCAAAATGTTTATAGAGATATAATAATTCAATATATAATTATTTTTAACATTTATTTATTTTAAGAATTATAATTTACTCAGGGTGAATTTTGAACAAAAATTATAGGTTACAGACGATGGCTTAAAAGATTGCAATCTGTAGCAGGTAAATGTGGCGAAAGTTTAAATAAAAACAATCTCATTTATCGATAATAAATACCATTATACTTTAGAATTTCCTGAGGTATATAAGAACGTACAAATAAGGTATATTTTTTCTTAAACAAAATTAAAACCCTGATAACTATATATTTTTTTTATTTTCTTTTAAAGTAACTAAAGCTTTGACCAGACTGTCGAGGTGGTCTCTGCGCATGCCCTGAGTGAGATGCGTAGGCGCACTTTAAACTGGACATGCGCAGGAACCAATACTTTCCTCGTTTCCTACGTTCAGTTCGGCAGTCTGAATAAGGACCTATACTAAATCCGAATTAACCTATATTTATCCAAGATAAGCTTACTTATTTTAGTCTATACTTTGAAGCTGTCAAAATAACAGGCATTTACTCGTCGTAAATCACTCTGAGAAAGGATAAACTTGACAAACTTTAAGCAATAAGGAAATGACATTAAAGCACGCTATCTTCAAATAAAACAAATTCAACTCCTTTCTCAAAGATAATATTTAAGTATAGAAAAATAATAGTGAAGAATCACCAAAATGGTTTCATTCAAACCCATTTTAAACTTGGATTACTTTGGCGAGAGTAATCTCAATTTAAACACGTTTTGAAGTTTATCGCGAAAAAGTAATCTTTATATTATTATTATTATTATTTTATTTTTTTTTTTTTTATGTTATAAAGATCGTCATCATTCGCTAAAAAGTTACAACTTTCATCTCTAATTTTTGATTTTCTTCCTTTTATAAGTGGGAATATGATAAAATTATTAAATCTTAAAAATTAAAGTAATTCTACTTTCTTTTGTACATGCGCCCAACACCAAGCTTTTATTTTCAAGTATTTTGATTTCTTAGTGCTTGATTAAAGTTTATCACCATATTAATTGATAAGAATGAAGTAAGAGGCTGAATTAACTGGTAATTTGAAGGGCTTCAATCTGAAAGATAATGACGTAAAGTAATTGATTCTCGATTTCACTGTAGTTAGACGTAATAAGATGTACGCATTCTTCATTGTGTCGATAAACAGTTGACTTAATTGGACAGCCATTTCCTTTTCTACACCTCACTCATTAGTTGTTTTATTTTTAAATGTAAGTATATATGTATATAACAGTACGAGAGCGAGTAAAAAGATTCGCGGTAGGCTGATCATGTTCCATTGTATAAAGTTTTATAAAAAAAAAGAAAAAAAAAAAAAAAAAAATCTAAAAATATATTATATTTAAGGAATTACTATCTCATTAGGCCGTGTTCATTAATTTATTGTGGTAATCTAATTAGAGCAAACAAAAAATTACTTACAAAATCGATGGAAATGAATGGAATTTTTTGATATTTAGAAATCTTTAGGGAATAATAATTATATAGCCTAAATAGAATAATAATTATACAGGGTGACTGGCGATATACGTACAAAAAATATACAGGGTGATTCTAAACCACATTATGGCTACAAAAAAAACGTAATTTAAACTATGGGTCTATTGTCAACCGTTTTCCCACAAGGTCAAATTTTATGATTTTTTTAGGATCGCTTACCTTTCCTCATAAAAACATATTTATCAGAATCTCTTTTCCACTCGAATGTTTAAAAAAAAATACTGTATATCTTGGTTTTTATGTATCGTATGAAACAAAAAAAAAAAAACAGGTTAATTTATCTTAACTCTTTTAGCGAATTTTCGAAGAAAATTAAGCTATTGCAATGGCTTCAAAAAAATTTTGTAATGCGAATTTTTGCAAATTATCTCCATGAAATCCGTTATAGACCATTCTTAACCGTTTCCCGAAATTTAACACTTTTATAGCTCACCGTAGGATGCACTTAAAAAATCTAATCAAATGTTAAAATGTCAATAACAGAAGTAAGGATGAGTTCTTAGGCCAATATTTTTGAAGTCCATTTAGGGGTCACCACATTTTGACAATTTAGGGTCAAAAATAGCATAAACACGTGTTTTAGCGAATTTTCGAAGAAAATTAAGCTATTGCAATGGCTTCAAAATTTTGTTAATGTGAATTTTTGAAACATTTTTCCACGAAAATCCGTTTTAGACCATTCTGAATCGATTCCTAAAATTTAACACTTATTTTTATGTGTGTATGTCGTATGTGTCAGTCCGGACGATATCTCCCCTTAAGATGCACTTAAAAATTTCAAACAAATTTTAAAATGTCAATAATATCAAAAGAAAGGATGAGTTCGTTGGCCAGAATTTTTGGAGTTCATTTAGGGGTACAATTTTGACAATTTAGGGTCAAAAACGTGTTTTTTCCATTTTCCCCCCCTCTTATATGAAAATATGACAAAAGAAGTTTCCGAATGCACGCAAATGTGAAATTATTTACATGTTTTAAAACAATTCAAAAATATTATCTGATTGTACCCAGCGTAAACTTAGTATCTTTCTCAACTAACAGTGCTGCATATACAGATAACTTATATAAAAATATAAAATGCAAGTTATATAAATATAAGTTGTAACAAAAAAGTAAGAGTGAGCATTGGATTACTTTTTAGGAGAAAATATTAAAATAATTACATTTTTCTCTCTTTGCTTCAGATCTACGCAATATCTCATTCTATAAAAGGAATACAAAAAACTAAAAAAAAGACAGTAAAACAATCAAACGGTAATACGGTAAAGGAACATCAAAAAAGAATGTGAGTATACTATGTGCTCTCACAAGATGAATTAGAAAGTTCAGATTATTTTTTTTTTTCTTCTGTAATAGTTGGGTTGTTAGCGAGATGGTTATGAACCCCGCCCCGGTAAGAACCATGTCTCAATCTTATGAGCGAGTGAAAGGAACGCAGCAAAGATTCAAAATAAATTAATAACTCCCGAGGATCTGAACCAATTAAACAATCATTACACATGATAATTATATACAAAAAGCCAATCGTTTTAATTATAATATGCAACCATATCGAACCAGTATTATAGCCAGTACATACCCTTCCCTCTTTCAGATGTAAAAATATTATTATATGAACGTATAATATTGAATATGAAATATTTTTTTCATTGGATAATTACCATATTATATTTATTCAAAATAACGGTTTTTTTATTTTTTTCTTACTTTCCAATCGTTACCCTCAACTACATTATTTATATCGAAATATAAAGGATAGATATAAAATATTGTTACGCATGATTGCTCAGGTTTCAAATACGTTGTAGATATTAAAAGCTAATAATATTTGGAGTTTTTTAAAAAATAATGCAATTCAAATGATTAATTGTAAAATGAAATAATATTAAAATGAAACAAATTTACTTAAAATAACAAGAAATAAAAGAAGTAATAAAGTATAAAATAAAATATTTTATGCTTTAAATACTAAGTAGATTTAAAAAAGTTAAGACTATTAAACAGTTAAATCTTTCTTTGTGTTGTTTTATTCAGTTGAATCAAATAATTATATAAAATAAAGTAGAAAAAAAACTTACACAAAAATTATTAATAAAAATAATATTAAGCAATTTTACAATAAAATAATTTATAAGGTCAGTGAGAGAAAAGAAGATAAATAAATATTTTAGAGATAAATATAAAAAACATTAATTAAAAAGAGCTGTTTTTGTCTTCAATTAAACCAATAATTATTCCTTTTAGTCCGGTCAGTAGAAATATGGAAAAAATCAAACGAAGTAATTAAAAAAGATAAAGATTAGGTCACCAAACAAAAGAAAATTAATTGGAAAAGTACATTATTCTATTAATATTTCAGATTTTACCGTTCTTGAACTTAACACTTATTCTCAAAATATTTCTAGTTCTACAAACTACATAATATGATAGTTTGACAGAACCAATCAAATATAGATGTAACCAAATGTATAGAATAGATAAATCTAAAATTACTTATAAACTATAATGTCAACAATATTTTATTAATCTAGACCTTTTTAGGATCAGTAGGCAAAAACGAAGACCCTTATACATTCCTGCGCTTGTCAGTGTGTCTATAACGAGGACACGAGGACTCTTATACATTCCTGCGCTTGTCTGTGTCTGTAACGATGACCCTTATACATTCCTGCACTTGTGTGTTTGTCTGATGTAACGAGGACCCTTATAAATTTCTGAGCTTGTCTGTCACTATGTAAAGAGGACCCTTATACATTCCTGCACTTGTCTGTCTGTCTGTAACGAAGACCCTTATACATTCCTGCACTTGTCTGTCTGTCTGTAACAAAGACCCTTATATATTCCTGCGCCTGTCTTTTTTTTTAACTAATTTTAGTTTTGTTTTTTCAGTTCATCTTTACGCCATGTGTTCTTGAAAATTTAGTGTCCTCCTCTCCCCCTCTATTATTTTTAACAAATCATCGATTAAATCTTTCGAAGATCATTAAGTAAATATCAAAGTACTTGAATTGAAGAAGCAAGGTTTCTATTATTACATAAATGAAAGATAATTACACTTAGAAAAGCAATTTTGATTAATATTTGACGTTTCTTGCTAAAGGAAGAACTGGACAGATTCTACAGACAATGATATCTCATTAGTGAAACTTCTCACATTAATGGTGCAGCTGCAATTCAAAGATAATGATGTTATCTAAGTATTATTACCCCCTTTTAAGGTATATATCCATTCTACATCTGAAACTGCTGCTGTAAAACCATATTTCTGTCTATCCTATAAAAAAAAGCCTGGTATCGAGGTCCCTAGGCTCACTGTGCTACAGAAGAGGTAGGTTAAATAGAGAGGTGGGGGAAACAAGCCAACTCCTATTTCCTTCTTCTATCTTCCTTCCCACGTTCTCTCCATAATAAAAACGATTAATAGTTTTAGCGCTTCATAGCAGTGTCGCTGTTGGTCTTATTAAAAAAATGTATTTTAAAAAAATGTTTGTCTCATTGATGAATATTTTTCCCAACCTAAAATTCCAATTTTAAATTTGAAGTCCACGTTTACGCGAGCGTTGCGCGCGAACGCTTGGGCGGATAACGTTGTCCAACGAACTCGTCCTGGCCATTGGTAAAATGAACATGTCTACCAAATTTCATCAAAATCGGTCTACTTTATATTCTCAAGTTATCGTCACACGTTTCAGACAGGGGTCGTTCGGGGAAAGTTGAAACCAACAATGGGCCATTTATGACCAACCATACAAATTTCATTCAATTCGGACGAGATTTTTTGTAGATGTGTTGGTTCGCAAAAACTGAGAGACAGACAGACACGGAACCAAGAATGTTCCCTGATGTCGTGATGTCTGAAACGGATTTCTGTCTTGAAATTTTTGAAATCGAAGACATAAAAACCACATAGTTTCCGTTAGCTTCGGTTAGCTCGGAAGCAAAAAGGCATGAAAGAAACTGAGTGTCTAAATAGAAAGAAAGAAATCAAAATGAACAGATAGAATATTAAAATTTGACGTTTAATTAAAATATATATATATATATATATATATATATATATATATATATATATATATATATATATATATATATAAATATATATATTTCAATCTTTAAATCATAATAGTCCAAGAGATAAGTTAGTTCAAATATTCTTCCAAATCAAAATGGTCACCTATCAAGTGGCAAACTAACATCAACTTGATTTTCGGTTAACTAATTAATTTTGTACTCAGGATCATGAAAATCACATTGTCCACCATAATTGGTGGGACATGGCCGCTCTCCACCGGTTTGTTTTTTTCAAATGCCTATTGCCATGCTATGTCCTGCAGACGAACTTAGCCGACCTATATTCTTAAAAGGCACTAAAAGATTAACTTGTATATACAAAATTCTAGCTTTATGTTAGTCAGAGACTTTTTGCACGCTATCTCCTGGACTATAAGTAAACAATTGTCAATTACTTATTATAATTTAAAAATAAAAGTAAATTTTTTAGAATATTAAAGAAAGTTAAAAGTACGAAAAAGTAATTAAATGAAGCTGCATTATGGACGACAAATTTTCCATAACTTTCTCGCATTCATTTAAAAGTAAGATAACTTTTAAAACCAACATATCTTTTGTCTTGGAGAAAATTTCAAATAAAAAAAATAATGAGCGGGCTCATAAAACAAAACTTTACTTATAAATCAACCTGAAGATGAGATTCTTCTCTTGACTCATTTGTAAAATAACACAATCTGGAAAGAAAAAGAAGAAAAAAGTTGTTTGTAAAAGAAGCCGCACGATTTCGAGCCGCAAAAGAAGAACATTACACCGCTAAGTAAGAAATGACTTTAGATGACTAAGAGCAACAGAGACAGCACTAATGTAAACTGAGAAAGAAGATACTATAAATCAAAATGCTTTTGTGAATGAAGCGACCGCAGTATCCTTCAGAACTAAACCGAGACTAAAAGAGAAACCACACAGAAATACAACCTCTCAACTTCCTTAAGCATTTATAATTATTCTATTATAATAAACAAACATTCAACTAAACAGTATAAAATAATTAGCCTATATACACACATACGTATACACAATGATTCCCAAAAAAATGTATCCAAGAGAAAAAAAATTGCTTATTATTGAGTTTTCGAAAAATAGTTATTTATGCACCTAGGGAGTAAAATAAGCCATTGTTCCCTGAGCGAAAAGGTTGGTTCTTGAGGCGAAGCCAAAGGAACCATGGTCCCTAAATCCCGAGGCGCAGCCGAGATAATTACCGCGAGAAGAATAATGGCACTTTACTCACAAGGTACTTACAATATTTTATCTCCAGTAGGAAGAAAATACACATTTTCGTCCATTGCACAGTTTTTATTTATTTTAATAAATAACAATAATTTTAAGCACTTTTAATAGCAGATATAAGAGATTCAATATTAAAAACAAATAAGAATCAAATTATAATTATTAACAACTACGGGAAACAGACAGAGAAAAATACACTCCAGCGCTGGGATTTGAACCACAGGCCTCTATATTTCCAGTATAGCGCTCTACCAACTAAGCTACGCAGGAGAATGAATTTCTCTGACGTTAATGATACCTTGTCCCGAATTTAAGCTTTCAATTTTCCACAAATCTGAGAAGTCAACATTAATGACAAAGAACTAGATCGAGAAATAACGCTTATAATTTTAAAGTACCCAATTAGTACCTGTACTTAGTACAATCAATTAGAAATTCATATTTTACGATTTTGGTAGTATTCATACTACGGAAAGATTAAATTTTAATTTAAATCAAATTATAATTATTAACAACTACGGGAAACAGACAGAGAAAAATACACTCCAGCGCTGGGATTTGAATTGGTAGAGCGCTATACTGGAAATATAGAGGCCTGTGGTTCAAATCCCAGCGCTGGAGTGTATTTTTTTCTGTCTGTTTCCCGTAGTTGTTAATAATTATAATTTGATTTAAATTAAAATTTAATCTTTCCGTAGTATGAATACTACCAAAATCGTAAAATATAAATCAAATAAGAATTGGAATTAACCTTAAACTCAAAAAGAAAGGTTATTTAGATGCAGGTTATAAACAAAGATAAACATGGTCAAAAAAGCGCAGTGCAGCCAACCTGATTTCAACATCTTCATTACATTAGCCATTCATTTTCTACTATTTATAAAATAATTAAGTTGCAATCTTTACTTTTTTGCCCTACTTTACTTTTTCGCCCTACTTTTACTTTTTCTCCCTACTTTTTGAGTTCAGGGATGAAAAGACCTGTTTTAGTACCTCTAAACTAATTCAAAATCATAAATTTTCCCCCCTTACTGGAGATAAAAGCCATTCTTTATCAAATTAAAGATAGTAAGATCGAAATGTTAATATTTAAGAAGACTAATAAAAGAATATTTTCATCTAATCTTTGCAAAGCTTTACTGCCTTAATAGTGAAGCTTTGGAGAGGTTACACGAAAACACAAAAAAATGCTAATTTAAAAAAGGGCACTTTTGAGCACCCTTAAAATGCTATTTTAGTCTTAAGAGTAAGTCCTACGTTTTAAGTAGGGCCGAAGAGTACCAAGGCAGAATTTTCTCTGCCACTGAAAAATGCTAAACTCTATAAATAAGAAATATCAAGTTTAAATCCTCAAAGAAATTTTATATGTTAATTGATTCTAAAAATTTAATGAAAATCATAAAATTTTAATAAAAAAATAACAAATTTTAGGGAAATAATTTATTGAGTTGATTTGTTAATTATGTAAATTTTATATTTATGGATTCATTTATTTTCTAGGCTGGATAAAGCTAACATTGCATCTATTATTGTCCTATTGACGCTGGAAGAAAATTATAGTATTGAAAAAATTATTGTTTTTGGTATTGAATACAATACCAAAAAAAAAAAAAAAACTTTTCTTGATTAATAAAACCAATTGCATTTTTAAAATAAATTGCATTATTTACTTACCAATAAAATATTTATAGTAAAAAAGTTGTTTAAACTGTATTATTTACCTACCAATAAAATAATTATAAAAAAATGTTGTTTAATTCAAGTGTTATAAATTAAACATTATTTAAACATTTTATGCCACATTTTAATTTTTTTTTAAATTATTAAAATTAAGAAGTAAACAAAAGAGAAAATTAAACAAATTACCTAACTCGAGAGTCATAAATATCACCAATAAGTTAATAAGTCACAGAAAAATAACACTATGTTAAGTATAATATATTATGAATTCATAATTATCTTTATGGTTAGTTATGAATTTATTTATACATACTTTAAATTCGTATATAAATATTGGCACATACCTTTGGCTGAAGGAGTAGACAGCTTAACGGCAGAGGCGGAAGAAGTAGTTCTTCCATTGACTTTTCTGCCACTGATAATCTTATCTCCATTTTGTACACCTTTACCTGTACAGATTAAAAATAAAATAAAACGTTAAATATTTATTTAATTTTAAATGCATGTTGATAGAATAGAATCCAAATAATAAAATTTACGAACACAATATTTTTTTTAATCGATGAAATAAATTAATAAGTTGCACTTAAGCTTAGACATATTTGTTTTACAGTGAAGTTTCTTAACCACCTGATAAACAACTGTATTGGATATCTCGGATCTCGAATCAGCTGATCTACAAATATAATAATCAGCTGTTTATTTACTTCTTATAACAACTACTTTAATTATAAAACAATAGCTTTATAAATTGCATTTTTACTTTCTCATATAAAGAGGAAGTATTGTGATGGCACGAAAATTCGATTTTGATGGATTTACACGTTCTGAGGTACCCTGACTCCAAAAAAGTGTTTTTTTAAATGTCTATCTGAGCAGACACCTGGAGCCTAATCTACTGGGCCGATTTTGACGAATTTGGCATACGTATTTAGAAAAATCATATTCCGAGGCGAAATCCAGAATTTATAATTAGCTCTAAATTTGGGGGCGCAATCCCCCAAAAATCCAGAAAAAATAGCATTAAACACAGACGGGGAGAGGCAGGGTTCAATTCCCCGCCGAGGAGGTTATTATTATGATAATTTTTGATTAAATCATCAATAATAATTAAATGTACCTATAAAAAACGCGAAAACTAATAAATGGAAAACACTGGGCTAAGTAATTATGAACTCGTATATGAGAAAGTTTGTCTGAGTCGTCTCAGACCGATTTTTTAAAATTAAAAACAACATATATATTACTCTTATATCAATTATAGATTATTTTTTAATTAAAGGATTCAATCATACCGTATTAATTTGCCCCGTGAATTAAACCTTCCACGGTTATTTGTAATCAGCTGTTTATTCAAATCAAACAACAGCTGTTTTAATTATCTAAAAAGTCAGCTGTATCTTGTATTTGTTTTTGGAAAGAAGTTCCTCATCGCACGTTACAGCGCCGGGAGTAAATCCGAAAAAATCGACCGTAATTAAAATTTTAACATATTATATAACTATAAGTTTAATCAAACAAACGTTATTCTATGAACAAGTACGACGTCTCTAGCTCAGTTTAATCAACCAAAAGTTGCTCTATGATTTTAACAAATGCGACGTCTACAGCTCAGTTTAATCAACCAAAATTTGCTCTATGATTTTAATAAATGCGACGTCTATAGCTCAGTTTAATCAACCAAAAGTTGTTCTATGGTTTTAACAAATGCGACGTCTACAGCTCAGTTTAATCAACCAAAAGTTGCTCTATGATCTTAACAAATGCGACGTCTATAGCTCAGTTTAATCAACCAAAAGTTGCTCTATGATCTTAACAAATGCGACGTCTATAGCTCAGTTTAATCAACCAAAAGTTGCTCTATGATTTTAGAAAATGCGACGTCTATAGCTCAGTTTAATCAACCAAAAGTTGCTCTATGATCTTAACAAATGCGACGTCTATAGCTCAGTTTAATAAACTCAAAGGTAATCTATGATCTTAACAAGTGCGCTTTAGTCATCATTGACGCGCCTGAATTTATAAATTTATTTTAAGAATATCATTCAAACCCTAATAAATAAATGTTTCTCTAGGGGTAAAATGTAGCAACAACATTGGTCTCTAGTTCTAGATAAAATAAAAAATAGAAATCTATAAAGATAAATCTAAAGAAATGACAGTTAAGTACAAATCTTTTAACACTCCTATTTGTAAACAAGAAGTAAAAAGAAAAACTTATTTTCAAAATAAAAAAAAGAATAAAAAAAAATAAAAATCTGTCAAGAAATGATAGATGTAATAAGAGAAGAAAAAGGATTTAGATAATAACAAAACTAAAAAGAAAAACCGGGACAAAAGATATATGAAAGATGATATAGATAAAAGAAAGGTGACATAGAAAGTCATAACATACAAGTAGCTAGTCACTAAAATGAAATTTAATACCTTTGGGAACATATTAGATATATGATTCATCCCAACTAGTCCTTTATTGGTTTTACTAAAGCCAACTTTTTCCTAAACTTTAGTTGTTGTCGGTTGTCTTCGTAATGTTAGAAAATTAAAGAAGAAATTATCGGCATTGAAGAAGAAGGACATTTTTAGATAAACTAATAAAGATAAACTATAAAGTCTAACATATTTTTGCGGCATCTGCTCTGCACTTGCTAATTGTTGGCAACTAATTCATCAATCAGTTGTCACGTCTATCAATTATAAATTTATAACAAATAAATTATTATTAAACTCTTTCTTTTTCCTTCTTTACTAATTTTAATATTTTTGACTGTGTAATCACTGAGCTCGCCTCGTACCAGGAAGCCGCTCCAGATGACCGCTCCACGAGCGGCGAGGCGATTGACGAGCGAGTTGTTTATACATTCGCCTCGCGGTTCGCCAAGGCAATCGTGCGAATGTATAGAAGCGGTAGAACAATTAACTCTTATACTAGAAGATTTATGTATTTATAAAATAAATAAGTATCAAGAAGCATGTTTATTAAAACATTATATTTCTGACTTTCATTATACAGCAGCTATAGGAACCCTAAAAATTTGGTCGCGACTAAGCCTGATATACAACTAAGTATTGCTGTGAAACTTTTAATTTTTTAAATATTCTTTTGTTCAATAATTCTTATTGTATTCTAAGCAAGGATGTTACATAAAGGGGATGGAGTGTTGTGGAAAAAAAAGTGACTTCATGAAGATATAAAGAAATTGGAGACCAGTGGACACATTACCTTCCTCTTGGTTATAGGTTACCAAGAAACGTGAAGCAGGTTATTAACAATCAACAAGCATTTTTGCCATTTGCATATTAACTTTTGTCCCGTAGTCTCGTGTGTAGTATTCTCCCGATGTTTTTGGTTTTAAGTATTTTGTACTGTTTATGAGTGTTTTTTTTTTTTATTGATATCTGGATTATATTTAGCCGTTTATAGTGACTTAGTTTGCATTATTTGTCATCTCAGAGAGTAAGTTAAAATAATTTAAATTTAAAACTATCTTTATCACTTGACCTTTTACATTTTTGTGATACTTTTTCGTAAATTGAAATAATTTTTAAAATAACACTTTATTTATTTTATAAATGCGTTAATAATAATTTATTTAAGGTTATAACAGTTTATAACCTGATTCAATATAAACAAAGAAGGTAATGTGTCCCAATCCAAAGTTGTAAGCATGCGCAGTAATATTTCTTCTCCAATTTCTCTTATCTCTATGGGGTCACTTTTTAGACTTGAAACCCCCCTACCTAACGTTCCATTCCCTTTATTTAACATCAACATCCTTGATTCTTAAGTAATAAACAGGCTATATGTCGCCGTGCCCCCGGAGCGAATTGCACCTGCAATACGCTACTTGATTCAAGATTTGAGTCCTATCGAAAAGGTATTCTCTGAAACAATATTGCAGAAAATTGAATCGGGGCCGCCCCAAATCAAAGACGCGTAAAATTGAGTCCTGGTGTAGTCTCAAACTTTATACACACCTTTTGACAAATGACAAATATTGAGATTTGATCTATTCAATATTTATTCATATTTAGGACAAAAGTACATTTTTTAATATCAAACAGGTAGTTACAGATACAGTTGTGTCGAATATATTCAAGGTATAGTAGAGTGCAATGAACCTATAAATACACAAATGCAAAACAAGGCAACGCTTTACTACATCCACTGACTCTAGCTTCAGTTAAAGACAATATGACATTAAGCATTCAAAGTACAATAGAATCTCGTACAAGTCAAACCATCCGCCCCATCAATAACTCTATAGTGTCAACGTCCTTACCGCTAGAGCAGTAGAACAAAAATAAAATTCTTACACCTTAGATAATCAGATATATGCAAATGTTCGTGATACAATACAAAAGGCTTCCTATTCTATAGAAAAAGAAAAAAATGTAGTGAACAACCTGTAATAATTTTTTGTTTTTTGTTGCTTCAAAGTCATATATAATTTTTTACCCATTTTTTCTGATTAAGGAAACGACTGTCAACAATGGAAAGGACAGACACTGTAACAATGTAACTGATCATTTGAATGCTTAGTGAAAGTTTTACAAACATCAAAAGGAAAAACACTAGTATGCAAACTAGATTAGATGTAGTACCGTAATGTAGTGATTAAAATTCGGAACTATTCATCGCTTTTAATTCAGACATGTCAAATTCGTGGGTAGCATACTGACTTCGTTAGCTTGTCTTGATAAAGCGAATCTATTTTTTTTATGTTTTGGTTTTATTTATACGTATTTTTTTTTTTATTGCGTTATGAAGAAGAACGTATGAAAGTTTATTTCAAAAAATATTAACATAAGAAGTGATGAATAATCTAGAAATGATTTATGACACAAATTGAAAAGTTTAGTTATTAAATTATTCTTCCGTTTACATATACTACGTTTCCATGATGTTTAAATACAGATTGAATACGGGTAGAATACAGTTTTTGGATCCTAAGTGTCCATGGAAACCTAGATTCAAAACGCATTAAGTACGATCCCGATCCCGATACAATCCACTAAATTCTGGGATCGTATCTGGATCTTAGTTGCATGGAAACACTTAACTCGATCCTGACATGCGCAGAGCGGTGTTGTGAGCGAACCTAGCGTATTTCTGTAGAAACTGTAGTCAAATCTGTCAAAATACGTAATAAAAAGCATGGTTATAAAAGGTGAAGGTTACAAAACGATTTATAACCTTTAACAAAAGTAACCAAGAAAAAGTTTGTTTTTTTATTTCGTATTGAATACGGAGTCACTATTACTTATGGAAACGCCTAACTTGTTAAATCCCAAATTTGGATTCAATCCGTATTTAAACATCATGGAAACGTAGTAATAGTCTACAACTTAAAAGCAGAAAAAGAGTCCTAATAGAGTTAAACGAAAATTTTTAAGCTTCTGGGTGTACTTAAAACTACGTATAATGGATTGGATGATAGTAAATAAATTGTAATATTGGATTTTTTTTTTTTTTTTAAACTTCAAAGAGAAGGCCTTATCAAAAGATGGAAAGGACTAACGAAAAAAAAAGAGTTAACAACGGTTCGATTCCCCGCCGAGGGCAAGTTATTTATATTATAAATTTCGATTAAATGTTCGATAATAATTAAATGTACCTACGAAAACTAATAAATGAGAAAAACTGGGCTAAGTTATTATGAACTCGTAAATGGGAAAGTGTATCTGAGTTGTCTCGGAACAATTTTTTATTTCTAACTTTTTATTGGCACGAGTGCATTATAAATTAAGATTAAAAAAACTCCAACCATGCCTGCGGAGGCACTTCTTTAGATTGTTACTCTCTTCATAAATAAAACAGTGGGGAGTAACAATCTAAAGAAGGTGTACTGAATGTTCTTCTTTAGACTGTTACTCCCCTTATAAAAACAGAAGTGTGAGATTCCTTTGTCCCAAAGTACATTGGACTAAACATCCCTTTGTCTTAATAGTTATTTAGTCAATCATTTATATTCTAAAGAAAAACATGGGGTAGTAACAATCTAAAGAATTACCCCTGCGGACATCCTGGGGTCCGCATACCACACTTTGAGAACCCCTGAGCTAGATTAAAAAACCTTTATCATAAGCATTTTAAATCTAATATTTCTCGAAATCAGTGATAGCTAAAGCTCGACCAAGAAGTCATGGAAATCTGAGGAGTGCGCTAGGTGTCGTTGTTTTGGTGCCATGGTATAGTCAGTTTTTAATAAAATAGAAATTTTAATAACTTCTATATTTTTTAAATATTTTTTTGCAACAGGCAACACTGTACCTGATAAGAAATCACAATAATGTACGATAATATCTTTACATTATTATTCATAGTAATATTCTTTAAATCTAAATCGATTTTCTTCTTTCTTAATCGATTTTTTTCTTCCTCTTTATTTCTGAGTTTGATTTGTTAATTTTTTATTTCTGTTTTATTTGTTACTTTTCTTATTTCTGGATTTTAGTTGTTACTTTTTTGTGAATTATGTTTGTACTATTACCTCTCTCGGATTGTTTTTGGAAATTTTCTCTTTGGTAAATTAAGTTTCCTGTTAATAAAAAACATGGATAATAACACGAATTCAAAATTAGGAAGAAATTATAAAAATAATGACATTCTAAGATAAGTTTTACTGGTTAAAATGGGGAAAAGCAAACTAGAAATTCGCTAATATTATTTTGATTAATTGTCATGGAGAGCAATCATTTTTACAATAACAAAATACATAATATAATATATAATATTAGGTTTGTTTCAACCCCGTAATTTGTAGCGTCCTTTGCATTTGTATCATCCCGTGGATTTGTGGATCGAACAAAAATAGTTTTATTAACTCCCTAGTCTATGGATCGTTTAGGACAGTTGTGACTATAATTCGTACTGTATAAAAACAAACAAAACAGGGAACTAGGAAACCTAACAGATTGAAAACCTTCCCGTTGTTATCCGTGAGATTTGACATAACTGCGCATGTCATACAAACTAGAAATGGGTATTGTCTTAGCACCCTGACTGTACTGACTTCGGCAATATTCGGAAGTTCCGACTTTAAATGAAGCTAACCATTCAGTTTCTCCCGTGTTCATAACTTCTTGGTCCACCTTTAGTAGGTACTACAATACACAAGAGTAGGTGGTAATTATATTATTTGTCAGCTTTGATAATCAATTAATAGTTAATGGATCATGAAAGGTGAGTAAAATTAACTATTACTCAATTAAAAAGGTTATAGTTCACTCATTAGACCTGGAGTCTAAAATCAAGTTAAGAATTTTACATAATATTTTCTTAACAAATTAAAATAACTATAAACATAATTTAACATTTTCCTCAAATAATCTATTTTCTATTAAGTGTGTCCAGTGACAAATCTAGGGATACAGATGATCTGAGGTTTAATAAATAATATTAAATTATTTATATTGATATTTTTATTCACTCTACTTGCTTATCCAATATTTTTTCGTTTAAGTCAGTCTAGTGTGCACATTGCACATCTTAAGTCAGGTCATTTAATTCCATCGGCATAATTCCAAATTGGCTCCGGCCTGTCAAAGCCATCTAGAGTAAGCGCAGCCTTATTCAATTTAACGAGCTGTTAAGCCCGTGGCAACGCACTTAATTTTATATTTAAAAAAAGTAAAATTAAGTATATTAATTTAGATATCTATTTAGATAAGCTATTATATCTATTGGAAGAGCAACAAATCAAAACAAACATTTATTTTTTATTGGAATAAATGTGGTTACCTTAGCTTAGCAATAACAAATAATTTCGAGGTGATTCGTCGCCGTTGTCGGGACACTACTCGATTATATAAATTATGTATTTAATTACATCAATAAAAAACAGGCCCAGCCGGCAACTTTTAGGTAATTTAGGTTATTAAACCCCCCTGTGTACGCCACTAGGTCCTTTTACACAATATTCACTATAATATGTAATACATAGATTTAAATGAGAAATTTTTATATATATATATATATATATATACATAAAATAACATAATCCACTAAAATAAATTACCTTTAAATTTTGTCCATGATATCTTGAGAAGTGCAGATAGCATCAAAACCAGTGTAAAAGCCACGAACATAATTATTTTAAAATTTCACTTGAACGATAAATAAATAAAACATAAGTTAAAAATATACGATTCAAAAGTTCACCACTAAAAATAAAATAGAATGCTAAAATAAGAAACTTCATATTCTTAAACATTTTGTTTTATCAATTTTAAGCCGCACAATTAAAAAAAAAATTAAAATAGGATAACTTAAAAATAATAAGTTTTAAAACAATTAAAACTATGTTCTAAAAAAAGAGAATACTTAAAAATAAAATAAAAGTGAATCCTAATAAAATATTGGCTAGATATAAAATAATTATTTTTGTACAAAATACCCTAGACACTACATGATTGAAACTAAACTATCACAGCTATCTGTTATCAGCTAAAGGTTCGCTTATCAATCTTTCTTTGATAAAAGGTTAATTAAATGAATAACAATAATATAAATATTATGAATGACTGAGATAAAAATAAGAGAAATGTAATCTTTCAGAGTAAATAATATTACTTGGACTAAAGATTTAATTTAGAAATTCAAAATATAGATAACACAATTTCATTTTGATATTTAAGAATAGATCACAATAATTTTATTAAACAAAAATATCATTTATAAATAAGTAAATTCCTGAATTTTATTCGATATTTTTACAAATTAAATAAATATGCGTTTTTATAAAAAGATAACCGGTAATAAAATGTTTTTTTCTATATATAAATGGACCAAGTAGTATAAAAAGAAAAAAATAAATAGAAAATTGCTTTTTTAAAAATATTTAAAAAACAAATTTCAATAAATTTTTTATAAAAACTTGTAGAATAAATAATACATTAATATCAATCAAAAGTTATTTTATAAGAGTATACTTTTGACCAATGTATATTTAACAGTAATTGAAGATTTTGATAAATAAGTTCAGTGATTTTTAAAGAAACTACCTAATTATAAAATAAAAAGCAAATACGTATGTAAAAGTTATACAAAATAAAATTACAAGATAAAAAGAACTTTTTATATACTACGTTTTTAAATTTTCTGTCATAAAGCATAAATTTGAAACCCGTCAAAATGAAAATTGTAAATAAATATGGATATGTCAAAACAAATAAAATCACTTGCGGATTTTTTCCTAACTAACTTTCTATACATCAAAATTTGCTGAAAACTAATAAAATTCTGCTGAAATATGGCTAAAAGTATTAAAATATTGCATTGTCATTGTGCTCTGAGCTATTCTAAAAGTTTCAAATGTCTAGCTACTCGGGAAGTTAGTTAAAAATTGATTGCAAGATTTGTACTGGACAAACAAACAAACAAACAAGAAAGCAAGCTAATAATAAAAACGTAGCAATAAATGAGTAAAATTTATATTAAATACATTTTTTAAATGCAATAACTGTTCCACTAGTGACTAGTGGATAAAAATTTGATAATGCTTAACTAGTTATCCTTGAAAAAAAGATAAACTTAATGATTACTTAGTCGGTTTAATTCATGATAAACATTTACTTCTAAGGATTAAGAGTGAGATAAAGTTCACCGACAAAGATAAAAATAAAGAAAAAGTTCCATGAAGGTTTAACTTAAAAATTTCGATAAGATAAAATTATTCTTTTAAACTCAGATAAAAAAAAACCAAAAGAAACATTACAAATCCTGTCAAATTATTAATTTAAAATTCAATGTTGATTCTTGCTAAAGATTAAATATTTTTGGTAAAGGAGGATCAAAAAAATAAAATAATAAATTCTAATTTTAAAATAAAATATCAAAGATGCATGTTTACATTGCGAATTCAATAGAATTAGTTTTATTTATTTTATATTTTATCTACTAGCTTTCTAGTAGTACATACATATATGTATTAAAAAACAAAATTAAAATCATTATATTGTAATGATTTTACTAACCATTAATCCTGGTAATACCTACTAACCAGTAGGTATTAAACCACTAAATTTGTTCCTCATAAGCGATATCATTAAAAGTATAAACTTGAAAATGTATACTTCGTTAGTTATTAAAGATAGTAAATATGGTAGAATAAAAAGTAAAAATATTATAAAAAAAAAAAATGCTTTGATAATATTGTGATTGGATAAAAGTTTCAGGTAAAAGTTTCAGTTTTCTAAGTAGTCAGAAAGTATAATACAAATTTTAAAACCTCACAAACAAATGAAGTTGAATAATAAGCGATTAAAATGAGCTAATTTACTATTTAAATTTGATTCAGAATAAAATATATCTAAAGAATATAGGTCAATAATAACTAACTTAAAAGAAGTTATTACTATTATAAGAAGTTGTAACGCGTAAAATAAATTTGTTATCTAAAGTGTAAATCAGAACGTAGTATTTCTTTACGAGAACTTTAAAACATTCTACATTCTAACAACAGGATATCTCTAGTACTGATGTCTACTTTCGTTTAAAAAGGAAGGAACTTGGAGGTATGCAAATTAACAAAATAAACGGAGGAGGACGAAATCCAAGCGTAGGTATCAAATTGGATATAATTCACCTGATTCTCTTCATACAAGAATTATTACACAATAAAAACAACGTACAAACGATTGTTTACTAACGTTGAGTCATTAATTAAAATACTATGTTAGCTAAAGTCAATGTCACGATTGTAAAATTAAACTCTAAAAATAACAAATGAGTAAAATCTCAGTATAATAATAATAAATTATAAGTATCCAATTTGCCTTTGTATAGATTTTTTTGCATTTGCTATTACAATATATTATGATGCTGAGAAATATATAAATATAAATATGGCCGTGTTTGCAATTTGCAATGATGCAATGATGTTATTATTATTTTTAATGCATTTCTTTATTGATATAGGTCACAAAATTACCTGCAGTAACAGCAAGCATTTAAAAAAAAACGTGGATTAATGTGAATAACAATGTGTAAAAATTTGGCACTTCTTTAGCTTGTTACTCCCCTTATAAAAAAAAAACAGAAGCAAGAAACAATCTAAAGAAGGTGTAATGAATGTTCTTCTTTAGACTGTTACTTCCCTTATAAAAAAACAGAAGGAAGAAACAATCTAAAGAAGGTGTAATGAATGTTCTTCTTTAGACTGTTACTCCTCTTATATAAAAAAAAACAGAAGGGAGAAACAATCTAAAGAAGGTGTACGAAATGTTCTTCTTTAGACTGTTACTCCTCTATAAAAAAACAGAAGGAAGAAACAATCTAAAGAAGGTGTACGGAATGTTCTTCTTTAGACTGTTACTCCTCTATAAAAAAACAGAAGGAAGAAACAATCTAAAGAAGGTGTAAGGAATGTTCTTCTTTAGACTGTTACTCCTCTTATAAAAATAAAAAACAGAAGGAAGAAACAATCTAAAGAAGGCGTACGGAATGTTCTTATTTAGACTGTTACTCCTCTTATAAAAAAACAGAAGCAAGAAACAATCTAAAGAAGGTGTAAGGAATGTTCTTCTTTAGATTGTTACTCCTCTTATATAAAAACAGAAGTATGATATTCCTTTGTCTCGAAGTACATTGGACTTGAACATCCCTTTGTATTAATAGTTATTTAGTCAGTCATTTATATTCTTATTCGTAGGGGAGTAAAAATCTAAACTTAAGAAGTACCAAAAATGTAAGGTCCATTTTGTTCCTAATGCGGCTGCGGCAGACTTTAGAAGGTTTAGGAGGTTTAGAACCAAGTAAACAAATAATCCAAATAAAATAAGATCTAAAATAAAACACATAATGTACTTAATATATTTTTAAATCCACGAAAAGGTAACTGAAGAGTGCAAACAGTACAGCTAATCTTCTTAATTCTTAAATCTATATACTCTCATGTTTCGTGGCAATGGACTTAATTTTATAATTAGAAAAATTAAGTAACTTAATTTAGATATCTATTTAGATAAGTTATAATATCTATTTGAAGACCATCAAATCAAAACAAACATTTATTTTTGGAATAAATGTGGTTGCCATAGTTTGACAATAACAAGTCATTTCGAGCTGCGTCGACGTCTGGACACTAGTCGATTATATAAATGATTAATAACTAGAGTAACTTAATGATTATAAATTTATCTCATGGTAAATAATACTCTAAGCAACAAATGTATTCGATTATTTTTCAGTTCATTATTATTATTAATTATTATTGTTTTAATGTTGGCCAAATCGTGGTCGAACTAAGTCAAAACTGTTTTTCGAAACTCTGAATTATAGATTAAACAATTACTGTGTTTGACAATATATAGAGATCAATTTTGACATCCTTACACACTTTAAACTTGTTTTAGACAAAATACTAGAAATAACATCATATTCTTAAAACAATAAATAGTTGTAAAAACACAACACATGTATAATAAATGAAGCGAACTTTAAACAAATAAAATGTAGGTTAAACAGAAATTCACATTATTACATCGAAAAATCCGGAATAAAAAACAACGCAAAAAAAAGAGAGAGTCTATAGAGCGAAACTATAAGTTTACGCGAAGGAAGTTAAACACTAAATAAGCTTATAGGAAGAACTTGTCGCTTTTCTACACTCTGGATAAGGTAAAAGAACTTTATCTCCTTCGGAACTACTTCCACCGGCCGCTAAAAAGCTTTCAAGGCAAAACCGCAACAAATACTTGAACGAGGTTGGAGCTTGGAGCGTTGACTTTCATTAAGTCTAAAGTCTAAAGCAATCGTATAAAAAAAACAACTACATAAATAAAAAGAAGGGGGCAAACTAAATGTATGAAGGCAAACTTTTAAAATTCATAGAAATTCCAAAGTCAACGAGATCTTCAAGGAGTTTAACTGTTTTAAAAAAGTGATTGTAAAAAGGACAATTAAGATATGGAACGGAATAATTTGCAGACAGTATTTTATGGAACGGAATGGTTTGCAAGTAATATTTACTGCGCTTAGAAAAAAAAACGGAATAATTTATAAGAGTCTGAACTCTAATTTTAAATTATTCTTTTTCATCATTAATTCTTGATTCCAGTTAAAACACGAGTTTTAACAACTTTTATTTTTTTAATATAAATTGTGATTTCAATCTTTTACTACTTCTGGAAAAATTTGAGGGCGCAACTCAATTTTAATTACCTATATATCAGAAAAGAAGCAAGGTTCAGAGCAATTAAGGAAAATTAAGACATTTTCTTAATTTTTAAAATCTGTGTCTCTCGTCTTAAATATGGGGCGGTTACAAAGGTATTAAATATCATTAAATATTCACTTACATATTGTGACATTACCCATTAAAGCGTAGGTAAACATAAATTAACAATTGTTTTATTAAATTAAATTACTTTTTAATATATATATTAAACCCTTGTTTCGCACCTAATATAACCTCACCTAAAAAATATAAAACCGTAGATTTCAGTTAAAGGGTAGCAATAATGTACAAAAACCTATGTTTCGCACCTAATATTACCTAGCCCAAAAACTATAAAACTGTAGACTTCAGTTAAAGGGTAACGATAATGTACAAAAACCTATGTTTCGCACCTAATATTACCTAGCCCAAAAACTATAAAACTGTAGACTTCAGTTAAAGGGTAACGATAATGTACAAAAACCTATGTTTCGCACCTAATATTACCTAGCCCAAAAACTATAAAACTGTAGACTTCAGTTAAAGGGTAACGATAATGTACAAAAACCTATGTTTCGCACCTAATATTACCTAGCCCAAAAACTATAAAACTGTAGACTTCAGTTAAAGAGTAACGATAATGTACAAAAACCTATGTTTCGTACCTAATATTATAACCTCGCCTAAAAACCATAGGTAAAACAGTAGTCTTCAGAAAAAAGATAATGTAAAAAGCCCTATATTGTCACCTAATATATCCTCACCTACCAACTTGAGAATGAGCCAAGGAGAAAGGAGAGGTCGAATATTTAGTAACTTAATATTAATTGTGGTCCAACAAGAATTTAATGAGGATCGTAAAGGTATCAGCATGTAGGAATGTTAGGAATAAAAATTATGATCTTGGGAAACAAAAGTAAAAAACAGTAATCAGCAGTTCTAAGGGAAAACTTTATGACCATTATTGTTTTTTTTAATTTATAGAGTGGAAGAATTATTTTTTTATTAAAAAGTATTTCTTATTACTTGATTAATAAGAAAGTATAATATATAATAAGAACATTACTGACCAGAAATGTTAATTCACTTCTCAAAATTTGTAATTAATATAAATATTTTCCAGGATTTTTTTTTTTTAATAAAATACCTTAATCTTAGTTATTTGCAAACTTATCTATGTCCTATAGTTGTGGTATTGTAATCATTTAATTTATTTCTGTTATTTTTTTTATCTTAAATGTATTTTGCTTATCTTTTATCTTGTGTTGTTCTAAGCTGGGTACGTAGTATAACACATTTTATTAGGAATAATAAATACTCTGCCTTTTAAGTTATATGCTTACTTTAAACATATAAAGAAACTTATCATTATACTATACTAGAAGAAAACATGACCCAGTTAAACTAATCAAATAAACATAAACAAGAAAGAAATGTTAACATACCCAGTATTAGAATGTGACCTTATTATGTGTTCTATTTGTGAACAAAATTGAAATGTCTCGAAGCATATTATTTGTTCAACACAACTATTCATTTTAACATTTAAATAAATAAGTGATTGTTCATGTCACTGACAATACATACAGTGGAGAAAACATATCACTTAAAACCAAATATATAAATACATCGGGTGTTTCAAATTTTGTGCTGGATAATGAAGGGTGCGATTCCTTGGCTAATTCTAAGAAAAACACGTTCCTAATTAATATAGGTCTGCAAACGCACCGTTTTTCGAGATACTACAGGGTGTCACAAAAGTATTTTGTTTTTGTTTTTTGACAATATCTCAGGAACCGTTTGAAATACAAAACATAGCTTACTTACATATCTTATCATTAATATAAGCTACTTTTTCAACCCTAAACTAAAAGGCAATTTTCAATAATATCGATGTCAAAAAATGCATTAATAGTCCAGTGCAATTAGACATTGCACTTCGGAAAAATTAGGGGAAAAATGAATTTTGGCATGAACCTCGATATTGCGGTTTCTAAACAAAATGTCAAAAGTCCCCATTGATCCGAGTGCCGCTAAAAGAAGTACGCGGGGTCAAAGGTCATCAAAATCGGTTTTTTGTGAATATCTCATTAACGGTCACGTTTACAGAAAAAATACAAGTTATTAAATTTGTAGCTTAGAACATTTCCTACAAAAAAGACCTCATGATTTTTATTCGTAGGTGTAACGGTTCTGGAGATAATTCGATTTACAGAGTTGTTTCAAATTTGTTAAAAAAATGTTTCAAATTTCAGAGTTGAGTTCAAATTTGTTCTTGATGGATTTTATGAATTATTTCAAAATGTTAGGACCAGCCGTTATATAGTGGTTGGGGGGTAGGGGATTTTTTTAGGTATATTTTAACTTATTAAACCAATAAAGAATGCAAAATTCAAAAAAGCGTATATATATATATTTGTATCCTACTCTTCAGCAGCTTTCATTTAATACCCCACTCTAAAATAAAAAAAAAGTATAAAATTTTGAGTTTACCACATTTTTGCGAATTGCGCATGCGCATATTTAATTTTTAACTTGTGCATATTTTTTTCTGTGCTTGGTTAAAAAAGTTGCGCCAGTGATTCAAATTTCACATCACCCTCGGCATACTTTACCTTGCACTATACCTCTAAGGTGGTGTGGAAAGGAGTGCACGTTTCATGATAAATAAGAAAATAAATTGAGGTTATCCCCAAAACCGTTACACCTACGAATAAAAGCGATGAGATCTTTTTTGTAGGAAATGTTCTAAGCTACAAACTAAATTACTTGTATATTTTCAGTAAACGTGACCGTTAATGAGATATTCACAAAACACCGATTTTGATGACCTTTGACCCCGCGTAGTTCTTTTAGCGGCACTCGGATCAATGGGGACTTTTGACATTTTGTTTAGAACCGCAATATCAAGGTTCATTCCAAAATTCAGCTTTCCCCTAATTTTTCCGAAGTTTGAGCCTTATTTTTGTCTAATTGCACTGGACTATAAAGCAGATGACTAAATTTATTAACAACAAAACATGTTGCTACTTGTGTTTTTCATCATAAAATACCGTTTCCTCTAAAACGGTTGACGTTAGAGCTTTTGGCCATGAGTTCAGAATGTGTTTTCAGAATTTCAATTTCTCTGTGTCTAGAAATTAAGAGGCAAAATAACTTAAAACCCTAAAATCTTCGTCACAGGAAACTCGAAAACTGTGAGTTTGCGGGCTTAATAGCAACTTAAAAAAACTTTTTTTTTAGGATTTTTTTTTTTTTTTTTTTTTAGAATAATTATTGAACATTTACGCCATTAAATTATGATAAAACAAATATATTTAACTCTTTTAGTGTCAATTCAATGAAGTTCAAGAACTAAAGACAAATTTAATGAAAACAATTTTATGCAAAGGTGTTTTTTGAGTGGTGACACTAACTCTAAATTGCCATTTATTGGACATTATGTATAATTTTTATCATTCAAAATTACCTTATAAACTTCTTAAAAAACCTTAAAAATGCTTGGCTTGTGGCAGACTTTTTTTTAATTTCAAAGGTTTGTAACTATAACGTACAACATGAATATTTGTTTTGCTTTTAGATTTTTGTAGAGATAATAGCAAGTACTTTAATTTAAATAGTTGTACGTGCTTAAAAGTAATTGTTATGATTAAATAGAAAGATTCTTCGTTAAATAGTAAAAAATGTAGTATAAATATAATTTGTAAAGACTATAATGTTTCACTTAAAATAGCCTTTGTTAATAGAAATTATAATGAGTAAGTAACTTTAAATAGTGAATACGTTAAATAGTGAATACGTTAAATAGTGAATACGTTAAATAGTGAATACGTTAAATAGTGAATACGCTAAATAGTGAATACGTTAAATAGTGAATACGTTAAATAGTGAATACGTTAAATAGTGAATACGCTAAATAGTGAATACGTTAAATAGTGAAACTACACCTCTTCTTTAATGAGTCGCTATCACACATTAGAGAAAAAAAAACCGTCAAGGATCTTTAAATAGTGTACTAATACAAATTTAAACTAATTTCAAATATATATGTACCTATACATGGACATTGTACACATATATAAATACTTCAAAAATCTATCACTAGTTTCAAAAATGCTAGATAACATAAATTGTTTTTTAATGTTAATAAATGAGCCATTTGAATACAAACCTAGATTAAGCCATTCTGTGGAAAATTGCCATATCCAATCAATCGCAGTAGTAAGGTCGCAGAGTAACATTCTTGATAACAATGTTTACAGAAACATTTGAAGAAAACTTTAATTTTATATTCAACACATTAAAATTGTTAAGTTGGTAAAAAAAAAAAAAATCTAAAAAATTTTATTGAAACCGTATTAATGATAAAATGTCTACTTATTCATTAAAAACCATGTTAGAAAACTATAAAAGATTCTACTGTTATAAATTATTATATGTATTTTTTAAAATTATAATTATTTAATTTAGAAAAAACTATTTTAGTTTTTGCATGGTATAACGTTAAAACTCAAAGTTTTAGATCTAAAACCTTTAAATGGTAGAAATTAATAGAAGGAAAGAACCATACGCACTGTAAAAAAAAACTAAAAACTATTATCATAAAAAATTGGAATAAGATATCTGTGAAAAAAAAAGTGACATGGAATGTAACAAAAGAACTATCGAGAAGATAACGATAAGAGATTGTACAGCTTTGTGTTTTTTATCTTCCAGTATTCAGTATCTTACTCAAATATAATATGGTAAGGGACCTATAGTCGCAGTTAGGAAAAGATAGGTGTAGTTACATTTGATGAAGAAAAGGTCAAAATAGAGATTAAAACGGAAAAAAAACGTTATCGTAGTTCAACTGTAACTGATTATTGTATTGAATAAGAAGTATAAAAAAACATTTAACATTATAAGTCTTTTCATAAGCAAACGTTCCTCTGCTTAGCGCTCCTAGACGCGTACCTATGCTTTGCACTTCTAGACACTTTCCTATGTTTAGCACTCCTAGACGCGTACCTATGCTTTGCACTTCTAGACACTTTCCTATGTTTAGCACTCCTAGACGCGTACCTATGCTTTGCACTTCTAGACGCGTTCCTATGCTTAGCGCTCCTAGACGCGTACCTATGCTTTGCACTTCTAGACGCGTTCCTATGTTTAGCACTCCTAGACGCGTACCTATGCTTTGCACTTCTAGACACTTTCCTATGTTTAGCGCTCCTAGACGCGTTCCTATGCTTTGCGCTTCTAGACACGTTCCTATGTTTAGCACTCCTAGACGCGTTCCTATGCTTTGCGCTTCTAGACACGTTCCTATGTTTAGCACTCCTAGACGCGTTCCTATGCTTTGCGCTTCTAGACACGTTCCTATGTTTAGCACTCCTAGACGCGTACCTATGCTTTGCACTTCTAGACACTTTCCTATGTTTAGCACTCCTAGACGCGTACCTATGCTTTGCACTTCTAGACGCGTTCCTATGCTTTGCGCTCCTAGACACGTTCCTATGCTTTGCGCTTCTAGACACGTTCCTATGTTTAGCACTCCTAGACGCGTTCCTATGCTTAGCGCTCCTAGACGAGTTTCTATGCTTTGCACTCCTAGACGCGTTCCTACGCTTAGCGCTCCTAGACGCATTCCTATGCTTAGCACTCCTACACGCGTTCCTACGTTTTAAAAAAAAGGTTATATTTCACCCATTACGGGCGTCATCAGACCTCGAGTCCTTTGTTATGTTAGACTTTTATCGATATTTTTTTTAACAATTAGAATAATAAATATTAAAGAAAGTTTACAAGTTAGTTTTCCAATGTGACACAGATGGGTGGATATAACCTTTAATTAAACTAACCAGTTCTTAATTTTACTCACCTTTAATATTCATTAACAATTAATCCATAATAAATTAGCATAAACGAATTAAAAAAGTTTTGTAAAATAAATATGGCATTTCTTTAGATTGTTACTCCCCTTAGTAACAAAACAGAGGGGAGTAACAATCTAAAGAAGGTGTATGGAATGTTCTTCTTTAGACAGTTACTCCTCTTATAAAAACAGAAGTGTGATATTCCTTTATCGCAAAGTAAATTGGACTAAACATCCCTTTGTCTCAATAGTTATTTAGTCATTTATATTCTAAAAAACAAATAGGGGAGTCACAATCTAAAGAAATACCATGTATATAAGTTTAGGTTTAATTTTAACAAGATGACATTCAGACTTAAAAAAATAAAAAATAAATAAAGTAAAATTTCCGAATTTAAACACATTATAATAATAAATTAAATTAAATCAACCTTAAGAAAGAAAAACAAAAATGACAACACAAACTATAATCATTAAGTATAAACTTTAAAAAAAAACCATAGAAACAATAATATGCCTTAACTAAATTATCTATATTCTAAAATCAGAAGTAACATTTTTATACGAAATATTTCGATTTATCAAATTAATCTATTAAATTTAATTCGACTAGAAATCAATTCGGGTTCGAAACTCGGATTAATATTGTTAATAAAGGAAGTCAGAAACTAGACTGAAGCAACCAACTCCATTCTTAACTTGAGACTGACAATAAACCCTACCCAGGGAGGGAAAAATATTTTTACAATTCTTCCCAGGCTTTCAAAAGGAAATAAAAAAAAACCTCATTCATATACACTTCCTTCATAACAAAAGGGAAAAAATAAGATTTACTTGAGAAAAAAATATTGAAATAAAAGAAAAAACCGAAATGATCAAGAAAAAAGATTCCGCGAAAAAAAGATACGACGTAAAACCATTTTACCATTCTGTTCAGGATAAAATTGATCAAATATCTTTAAAAGCAATTGTTTTTAATCGTATCTTAAAAATAATATTAAAAAAAAAGTTAAAAACCACTTGATATAAATTCTTACTTCTTATCAGACAGACTCCGGGTAAAAATATCAATAGAAAATTGTAGACTTGAACGGCTCTGTTTTATTTCAGTTGGAGAGATCATAATTGGAAATTTTTATAAGTGTTAGAGATGCTATTAGGGTTTAGTGTTATATGATTCGATGTAGACAGGAGGAAATGTGTTTTGAATATTGAATACCAAAGTCTTATAGAACAGAGAGCAATGAAGATAGCTGAGAAATATTACTTTTTTCAAAAATATTGTTTTGCCAGACGGAAATGTCGATCGCAAACTGATAACCAGACCTGGTATATGAATCAAACTTAACTAAAAAGGATTAAAAAAAAATTGTATATACACTTAACATACGCTGCCAATTAGTGTGGCACATAGCTTCCTCGCGTTCTATTTTGTATAAACTTTAATGATTTTATACTATTAAAACTGTCAAAATTGTTTTGATTTTTTACATTAATTGAAGTATCAATTTAGCAAAATTTAAGTAGTATAGACAGTTGAAATTAATCTGGGGCCATCTGCATGCAGGCTACTTTCGACAAACCATCCAAATTTCATAAAAATCAGGTAAGTACGTTTGAAGCTATAGGTAAAAGGGGATAAAAGTATGTTTGTGCGCATTTGAGGAGAAACAAATGGGAGCATAAGGTTGAAACTTATATGGCACCAACAATGGGCTAATTGTGACGTACCATACAAATTTCATTCAAATCAGAACAGTAGTTTTAAGATATGTTTGTACGCAAAAATTGAGCGACAGACAGACCGACAAACGGATTTCTGTGTTGGAATTTTTTAAATCGGAGACCTAAAATATTTTCGTTCTTCGGAACAATAACATTGCTTCCGTTACCTTCGATAAACTCTATTCAAAAAAGCTTTTGCATTTGTAAAAAAAAAAAAAAAAAAATATATAGGTGTGGTGTCGCGGGACACTCGGTAGGAACGAAGTTCCTTACATTTTTCATTAAATATAAATTATAAAATCACACTACTAAGTACGTATACATTACTAACTACTTATACTCGTACATGGCGGAGTTAAAAAAGAGACAAAATTAAAAGTAACGAACTTTTTGTACCTAGCAGAGTTAAGGCAAAATTAAAAGAAAATCATTATTTGTATCATTAAAGCAAGCGTTTTACTATAAGTATATATTGATTATAAGAAAAAAGTATATAGTTAAAGAGTATGTTTGTTAAAGGATGTTTGATTGAAATAGGACTGTTTTCTACATACCCGGCCTATTAATTTATAATGTTATAAAATATATCTCTTTCCTACTCTATAGCTTCTGCTTGTATCCGGTTGAAATGTTACATGCCTGTTTCAATTGTACTTTAGACAATGTGTAAAAAAGTTGTTTTCTTTATTTTAAACGTTTGGGACCACTTTAATAAATTTAGCGATCTTTATCACTTCATAACAGTGTCGGTGTACGTTTTACTAAAAAAAAAAAAATTTAAAGTTGTTTGTCTCATTAAATAGATGAAGTTTTTTGATGAATTTTTTCTTGGATTAAGTACTCAGTATTATAATAATATACCTAATATATTGAAATAAGCGTCAGCACAGATCAATTTTACTTTTAACACGACCGTGATTATATTTTCTATATTTACAACCAAGTGACATTTTGACATATAACAAAAATAAACAAAACAAGTCAAGGAACAGGCTTCCTTAATAACATTTTTTCCCGTCTTTTTGAAGCTTAAGTTTACGCGAGCGTTGCGCGTGAACGCTTGGACGGATAACGATTTCCAACGAACTCAGCCTGGGCATTGGTAAAATGATCATGTGTACCAAATTTCAACTAACTCGGTGATCTTTTACTCAAGTTATCGTCATCGGTAGATTTCGTGACGGATTTTGCGTGACGGTGATTTTGGTAGTTTTTTTTCGGATTCACTCCCGGGCTCCAGAACGTGCCATAAGGCATTTCGTTCCAAAAAAAACATAATCAATACCAAAACAATTACCATATTCAAATTATTTACCTAAGAATAAACGATATGTAACAAAGCAAATGATAAAACTGCTTTGATCAAAATAAGCAAGTATTATTTTTCGTAAAGAGACGCTAGTACTTTATGAGAAAGTACAAAACAACAATGAATTACCCTGAACATTATTTATTCATAATTTACAATTTATAGCTATTTTCTGTCTTAGATACAAGACTATTTTTTCAACAAATACATTATTTAAAAAAAAAATTTACTCAGATATCTTAAGTTAAAAATATGTTTTGCAGCGTTCAAGACACTCATAACTAAGTTTGTTTATTTATATTTTTTTACTTCAAGATCAAATATATTAACTCTATAATGTAATATAAATATTGGACAATCTAATAATTATTATCATTTCATTTATTTCTTATAAAACTTTAAAACTTAATTAAAATGTATCTCAACTTTATAAAAAATAAGTACCTATATAATTTCTTTAAAATGAGCTATTACAAAATCCATTCATGTATAATTTACAATAATTTATATTGTGAAATAAGCTAAAAGTAAATGACTTAACGTATATAAGAAGGAATCAAGTTTTACTTTTGTATTAAATGAGAAACTCGATGTTGTGACGAAGAAGCATTTATAGCATTATTTACATAATTTGCATAACATTATAATGTTTATTTGTATTACAATAGAAGCGTATTGTAAACATCAATAGACATATAAGTATACTCAATAAGTTGATCAATGATAAAGTATTATTTTCAAATACTTGTTAACCTTGGGTTTAACTCGGAGAGAGAATCGAACCGACACGAGACTTAGTTATCTAGGTAGCTAGTAAAGCGAATTTATTTAACTTATTTGTAATTCACATCACATACGCACATTCACATGCGTTGTTAGGATCAAAATCACGTGGAATTAAGAATGAATAGAGCCAGTAACGGTCATTTTCTCAAGGACATCGGAAGGTCGAAGAGAATTCAGAGAACACGTAAATTTCTCTGGGTGTAAGAAGGAAATAGAATCATTTCAAAACGTTAATTCTATTCTCACATTCATATAATAATAGAATAGAACATAATAAAGTTATACAGTAATACCCTGACTTACGCGAATCTGGAGTTATACACGATTTTCGAATCTTCCCTTTCCCGGTCATTTTTAAAAAAATCTTTCCCTTTTGAAATGGTGAAATCAGCGCGAGAGCCTGTTCAAATTTGTCATGTGATTAAAGAAGTTGTACATCTTGCCAGACAAGTAAATTTAGAAGTTGATGATGCGACGTGGTCAAGATCAAGAACTGCTGGATTCACACTTATCAGAAGATGATAATTAATGAGCTCATAGTGATGCGTGAGCAAAACATCGAAGGATTGATTCTTTCGAGCCAGTTCAGTCAGAAGATCAAATGAAAATTCCAAACTTAACAGAAGGTTTCAGTGAAATGATGGAATCAGCGCCAGAAAAGAAGTTGCCCATCTTGCCAGACAAGTAAATTTATAAGTTGATGATGACGTGTTCAAGAACTGCTGGATTCACACAATCAGAAAACTGACAATTGATGAGCTCAGGAATGCGTGAGTAAAAAATCGAAGAATTAATTCTTTCGGCCCAGTTCAATCAGAAGATCAAATGACAGTTCCAAACTTAACAGATGGTTTCAGTTCAATTAAAAAAGGGTAACAAATTTTGGAAATCACAGACTCCAACGAAGAGCGCGTTTCTGCTATACAAAACTGGGAAAATATATATCAGCGTGCTACGACGAACGTTTACATATAAAGCAAAAAAAATAAATTTAACAAATTTATATTTATTTATGTGCAAAATTTTACCCAGGCTTACGCGAATTCGATTTACACGCTATCGTTCGGTCTCACCTATCGCGTAAGTTCGGGGTATTACTGTATTTCGAAATTATAAAATGTTTTAGAGATATTTCATAAAGTTAGAATGCACATAAATGTTTTAGTACATCGAAGTTATTCTACAAATGGTTTTAAAAGTAACTACGTTTACATGGTGTATTGAAAACAATCTTAATACGGTATCTTTCCATATAAACGTACCGTATTAAGATACGGTACGTTATAAAATAAACTGTTTTGACAAAGGGATATAACTAGGCATCGCGTGGCTCTATCATTGAAGCGAGCGTATAGTAATAAATATGTATTGAATATTGAAAAAAAATATTATTGTGAATCATAATGAGTTGATAGATAATGGGTCTGGTAGTAGTGCAGCGGCTAGTAGTAAGGGAACCACCCCGCATTCTTACTATTCCACTAACCACACATCTCTATTTCAATATTTATAATTTGTATCTCTTTGCTACAAACAAACTACTGCATGTATCAAATTGAAATTTTGCATGCCTGTTTCAATTGTGCATCAGATGGTGTCTATGAAGTTTTATTAAAATCGTTACGTTAGAACGTAAGATATCGGTAAAAAGGTTGTTTTCTCTATTTTAAACGTTTAGGCCCGCTTTAATAGTTTTAGCGATCTTTATTAATTCATAGCGGTGTCGCTGTTGGTTTTACTAAAAAATGTTATTTGAAAAAAATGTTCGTCTCATCGAATAGATGATGATAGAATCTTTTCCTGTCCTGAAATTCCAATTTAATTTTTGAACCTCTCGTTTACGCGAGCGTTGCGCGCGAACTCTTGGGCGGATCACGCTGTCCAACGAACTTAGCCTGAGTATTAGTAAGAGGATCATGTATACCAAATTTCAACTAAATCGGTCAACTTTTACTCAAGTTATCGTCACACGCGTGAACGTTACTGACAGACAGACAGACAGACAGACAGACAGACAGACAGACAGACAGACAGACACGGAGCATATTTCGTTGAATGTAGGAAGCTCGCTACGCTCGCTTCAATAAATAAAATCTGTTTTATTTTATTTTTTTTTTTAATCACACTAAATTGTTAAAAATGCAACTACAACATACATAATTTTATAGGAAATTTTCAGTCTGATCTTTCCAACGATTGGTCATTCATTGTCCCAAGATTAATATTGTTTAATTAATTTAAATTTATAGGGTAAATGTCAATTAATATTATCACACTCTATTTTTGCTTATTGTTCCTAAACCGTTGGGAATTGGACAATAGCTTGTATGATCTTTTGTGCTCCAAATGATTTGTAGAAACATCCCTTACAATATTCCAATATTGTCATCTGAAATTGATAAACCCAGCATAAAGGAGAGTTTAAACTCCTTTGTCTAAATAACAATTAAGAGAAAAGGATATTCAGTCTAACGTAGGTATACATAGAACAAAGGAATACACACTTCAGTAAATAAAATTGAAAACCTTAATACTTACGGGGGGTACTCAACTGTAGTATTGCCTTATGTATCCTAATTTATTTTGGTACCCCTTTCTAGGATGGTTCTAAACCAAAAGAGTGACAGATTTTCCGCACTATTGCTAAGGAAGACCTATTGTGGCACTGCTCTAAAAGTAAGGTTCTCTAAATCCTATTGAAAAAAAAAATTGCAACAATGTTCGGCAAAATTAGGTATACTGAGAGTGTTTCCTTAAGACTCTACCGCCCTTTGAGGTTAGGAAAAATAGTAAAATTAAAATTATACTGGTTCTAAGCAAGATGTCAAAAATCTAATCACAGGCTTCATTCCTAATTTTAATTCTGTACAATTTGAGCCCTATTTCAACTTCCTATCAGGGCCGTACCCAGGTGCTCCTGTGTATACATGGCTAACTTGTAAAAGTGCTCTCTACCGGGGGGTCCGGGACTCCCCCGGACATTTAAGAAATTTTAACGTCAGTAAAACACATTTTAAGCAATACTGGCTCTTAAATTTTACAGAAATGTTTCATTTTTAGTTACTAAAAACTTAAATTTAACTCCATATGCTACACCATAATAACTCCTTTTTTTACGGTTCAAGATTCAATAGTTGATATAAATAAATTGGTTGTGCGTGAAGTCTCACGTAAAAAGGGGTTCGTTGGTATTGTAAACATGAAATTAGTTAGTATAAGGGGGGGGGGGCAATTTTTGATAGACAAAATGGCATGCAAAATTAACACTTTCCACAAGTGTAATATTTTTTATAACCTACTCATCAATACCTTTCATTTAGTACCTACCCCTTTCAAAATTATTTTTAAAAAATGACTTTTTTAGGCGAGACAGGAACTATACGGCATTTTGGATTCCCAGCTAATCAGATCAAATTGTTATTATTATTAGTAACAGCAGAAATATAGTTGTAGGTGGGGTTGTACGCAAAATTTTGGGGGTTGTACGGAAAATATTAAACACTTTCCACAAGTGTTATATATTTTTGTAATCTACTGTTCTATACTTTACACTCAAAATTTAAAATAACAATTTTTTTTTCGCGTGACATGAATTATTCGCCATTTGGATTTGAACAGAAGATAATCTTGAGTTTGCTATATTTTTCCTGTGTGTGTTTCAAAACGATCTTTATTACTGAAAAGTTTCATGTTTTTATCTCTTTTGATTTAAAATTTATTGGAACCGTACAGAGTGACAGACAGACAGACAGAGGAACAAAACTATAAGGGTTTCTTTTTTTGGTTTTACCAACGAAACCCTAAAAACGTTAATTTCTAACAATATTTTTCATTTTGCCATTGTTATATAAGTACTATTTTTCCCTCTTCTCTATTTTGCGCCCTCCTCAAACCTGCGCCCTTGGCAGAGGCCACCTTCGCCACAGCCTCGGTACGGCCCTGCTTCCTATGATAAATAGTATAGGCGCCATTTCAATACAACGATAAAACTCGTTGTATTAAAATGGCGCCTGTACTATTTATCATAGGGAGTTGAAATAGGGCTCAAATTGTGCAGAATTAAAATTAGGAATGAAGCCTGTGATTAGATTTTTGATATCTTGCTTAGAACCAGTATAATTTTAATTTTACTGTTTTTCCTAACCTCAAAGGGCGGTAGAGCCTTAAATAAAAGCTAACAAACATAAAAAAATGCCAGTAGAGAGAAACTTAAAATATTTGTAGTTAATAATTCATAAGTTATAAGGATAAGGCGCTGTGGGCACAGAAGGAACTGGTTTTATGTTTCAGTGCACTAAGTGGAAACCCTTTTTCAGACAGTTTTATCATGTCCTCTGAAGCAGTGTTTCACAACATTTATGATACCGCGACCCTATAAATTTCTCTTTAACATTTTCGCGACCCTACCGTGAACATAGTGTATTGCATATTGCATATCCTAAGGATTGCAGGGATATATATGGCCCTAAGAGCTGTAAAAACCCATTACCGGATTAGAGCGGAGGGACTATATAGGCTGATTTATTTAAAAAAAAAAAAAAAAAAAAAAAATTAAGCACACTAATCAATTTAATACAGATAATGGCATTGCTTGATTTTTTTTTTTTTTTATTGTGTCTGTTCTTAATTATATTCGTTTTGTATTATATAAAGCACCTAATAATTCCTGAACTCATGTTAGTGGCTGATGACCCTTAGTCGAAAGTTAGAAGATAAGAGATGAAAGCTTATATAGGAAGTTTTATTACCTACTCTATATTTTAGGGAGAAATTATTATTTCTCCCAAATTATCTCTAAGATTACCTACCTAATCACATTCATCACACATAAGAATCACCTAAAACCTTCTCAATATCAAACATGGCGGAAGAAATATATTTTTCTCATCTATTTTCCTATACCTCCTTGATTTCAACCCGATTTAACATCGATTTAGATGTATTTATTTTATCTTGGTGGATGACAAAGATCTCACCTGTACTCTTGAGTTCCTTTGCAATGTTTTCCCATTGCCTTTTGAACTTCGTTCCTGTTGTTGCATTCCTTTATCTTGAGTTCCTTGGATGAAAAAGAACTCACCTGTACTCTTGAGTTCCTTTGCAATGTTTTCCCATTGCCTTTTGAACTTAGTTCCTGTTGCTGCATTCCTTTACGATGATATTATACAAACAAGGAAATTTTTCAATACTTATTTAATGCTAAAGTCACTTATTTTAAATAAAAAACTAAACAAGAGTCTACATTTCCGCAAAACGTTCGAGTAATGCGGGTATAACAAACCTTGTTGAAAGAAGGGTTTAGTCTTTATCTAAGAATCGTCAACTACAAATATTTTCTCTAAGCTAACTGATTTACCGCTCTATTTAACACAGTATATTTCGATCTAACAACAAATTTCTACCTTATTAATTATTTAATACATTGCTTTCAATATTAATTATAATTAATAGTTATAAATAATTTTATTTATAACGTTTTACTATTAACTTTCAATCTGACCTGATTTTAAAGGGAACATAAGACAACTAGGACACATAATTGAGTGAGGGCCTCCTTGAAATCCCACTTATTCAATCCACTGTAGATATTTATGTTCCTATATCACTGCTCAACAACCGGCTATAGTATTGGTTCAATTAAGGGTACAGAGGTACATCGTGCTAGTAGAGGTACATCGGAACTATCAAGCTAGTGACAGCAATATAATGTGACCACTACCTGTAAAGATACGATTTCCCTATATAGACCTCTCTCTTTCACTTGTTATAGCTTTGATATCATAGCAAGAAAAATATATTATAATGTTTCTATTCAAAATGTATATAGATATGTGTTTTAGAATAAGAAGAAAACGAAAAGCCTGTCCATAAAATGAGTATTTAATCTCCAAAACTAGCTTTAAGCCTTTCGGCAATCATCAGTGCCTACAAAGACATTATAAATAAAAATAGACTGCCAATTGGTGTGGCACATAGCTTCCTCACATTCTATCACGTACTTTATTGATTTTATGTTTTTACAAGCCGTTATTTTCTAATTTGTTTAATTGTTTGCCCCGTTTCTTATTCTGTTTTTTACATGAATTAAAGTATCAATTTCGCAAAAGTTAAAGAGCGCAGACGGTTCAAATTAATCTGGGGCTATCTACGGGTTACTTTCGATGAACTATAAAAGTTTCATACATCTTAGATATATAAGTAATATTGAAGCTATAGGTGTAAATAAATGTTACGTTTGTGCACATGTGGAAGAGAAACAAATGAACGCAGAAGGTTATATGGGACCAAGAATGGGCTAATTGTAACCATCAATACAAATTTCATTAAAATCGGACGTGTAGTTTTTAAGATATGTTGGTTTGCAAAAATTGAGCTACAGACCGACAGACGCAGACATGGAACCAAAACTGTTCATTTTTCAGGACGATTACATAGATTCCGTTACCATAGGTAAAGGTCGGAAGCAAAAGAAACTGTACAGTAAAAAAATAAGATTGCAGGAAACAATAAGTCAGTTAGGCAGTTTAGTGTCCTAGTTTTAACAATCCTTGCGATTAAAATTTCCTTTCTTTTCCTCGGTAAAAAAAAAAATCTTAAGTAAACCTTAGAAAAGAAATTCCAGAGGAATAAAAACAGCCAATACACATTCTAAAAGAGTCTAAGAGAGTGGAACAACCTAACAGTAGTAATAGAGTCGCATTCTAGCGGCACTTCATTCAACTACACACTCTACCTTTATTGGTTTAAAACACTGTAACGTACAATAAACTACATAATATATATTTATTTCATTTATAAAATCAATTTCTCTCGATCAATACTTTTTCAACCAAAATTTGACAATTTAAATTAACAGGTCAAGTGTGTGCTAGTCAGCACACAGCGAGGGTCCGTAGGCCACACTATATAGTGTTTAACTGTAAAGTGTATAAACAGTGTTTTATTAAAATTCTAAAAAGCTTGTTTTGAACTATTCTAAGGGTCTGATATTCTTAAAACACACTCTGATAAAGTATTTTTTTTGCCATTGAACCGGACTACAACCATATAAATATATCGAAAAGACCATAATTATAGAAAAACGTATTTTGTCAATAAAAAATAAAATAATTTTTTTATAGAATTTTCCAAAGAGTGGTATCTTTACTTTTGGTCGAAGAATGTTCAGGAATTTTTTCAGATATTTTGCACTTCACATTAGCGAAATAGAGGAGCGGACACGTTTCACACCCGCTTCAAACTCGCCTACGCTCGCCCTGTCAAAGTTATAACCAAAGAATTATATATTTTTGTAATCAGCTCGACGTACCCTTTCATATGATACCCCTCACGGTGTCGAAAAAAAATATAAAAAATTTAACCCTTAAGTTTTTTTACCCTAATTTTTTTGAAAAATATTTTTTTTATGTCGCTACATTTTTAAAATATGTGGGTAGGTACAAGACACAAACATGCCAAATTTCAAAGTGATCGGACGAAAGGTGTAGCTGTGAGAGCAGGCGATAGGACGGACAGACACACGCAGGAAAATATAAGGGTCCTTGGCTTTGCCTACGGACCCTAAAAAGAATTAAAAATAATAACTATAGTGCTGCAGTGAATTGATAGAAGTGTGGTAGATATAAAAATATAAATATTAAAAAAGACAACCTGTGGAAAAGTTCATATGCATCATCAAAAATAAGTTTTACTTAATTTAGAGCGATACATATTCAGTAGGTAACGCAACTTGGCTAATAAAAATAAAATATTCACAGCCGGAAGAAGCATCATGATATGAATTTAAAAAAAAAAAATACATCTCGGTATAGTATTGCATCAGGATCTAGTTCTACATCGTGCAGTACCTTCAACCTAATACTTTATGTATCTAACCAAGCTATATAACAGCTTATGTATTTATCAGCTATTTTTCAATTTCCGTGCTTTACACATATTTCTCTTTTTTCCTTTAAATATAAATGTTATATATAAAGGAGAAAATGTCTTACGAAAAAAAAAAAAAATAAATAATAATAATAATAATAATAATAATAATAATCGGTAGATACATTTTTTTAACCATAAAAATATACGAGATTGCGAGAATTAATACGCAGAGGAACACATAGCACGACAGCGCAGTACTTGATCTGTCAGACACTTTGCAACTACAATCTAGGGTCTTTCTTCTACAATTAAAAAAATCGGTCTAAGACAACTCAGACAAACTTTCTCATATACGAGGTCATAATTATTTGGCCCAGTGTTTTCCATTTATTAGTTTTCGTATGTATATTTAATTATTATTGAACATTTCATCAAAATTTATCATAAAAATAACTTCTCCCGGGCGGGGAATCGAACCCGGGCTCTCTCCTTCCACGTTTTAAACTTATTTCTCAGGAACTAGATTTTTCCCGGGAAAACGGCTTATATCGTTAGATTCGTATTTAAATGGACTACATTTTAGAATTTTTTTTATCAAATCGTTTGAACCATTTTCGAGAAATATTTTTTTTCATGTTTTTTCAGAGTTTTTGGGGGGTAGCGCCGCCAAATTTGGAGCTAAAATTCGTTTCTCGATTTCGCCTCGGGGTATGATTTTTCTGAACATGAATGCCAAATTTCGTCAAAATCGTCCCAGTAGTTTAGGCTCCAGGCGTCTGCACAGACAGACGACAGACGACGGACAGACATTTTTTAAAAACCACTTTTTTGGACTCAGGGGACCTTCAAAACGTATAAATCCATCAAAATCTCAAAATCGAATTTTCGCGCTATCACAATACTTTCTCTTTATATAAGAAAGTAAAAAACTGTCCTTTCCTACCTTAAAGACTATAGTCAGGGTGCCCATAGGCAAAAAAGTAACTTATACATACTCTTTCCAAACCTTTTTGTATGGCTTGTTTAGGCAAAGTCTGACACCGTTTTCCTCTGTGACTTTTTTTAGTTTTGGGGCGTTTTGTTTTTATTTGAACCCTAAAATTTTGACGCGTCAGACTTGAAAATCGGAAAAAGTTCTGCGTCAGACAATATTAAAATGTTGATTTATAGGGTTTAAATTATGTATCTTATCTGGTTATTAATCATTAATTAATATTAGTTCATATTAATTAATATCCATTATTATTAATTAAAATTAATTAATATCATTAATTAATAACTGGCTGATTTTTTCAAGATACATTATTTGAACCCTATAAATCAACATTTTAATATTGTCTGACGCAGAACTTTTTCCGATTTTCTAGTCTGACGCGTCAAAATTTTAGGGTCCAAATAAAAAAAAACGCCCCAAAACTAAAAAAAAGTCACAGAGGAAAACGGTGTCAGATTTGGCCTAAACAAGCCATACAAAAAGGTTTGGAAAGAGTATGTATAAGTTACTTTTTTGCCTACGGGCACCCTGACTACTAAGCCTACACCGCGACTCTATTGTTGATAGATCTTTATTTTTAAGTTTTAGACTTCTTATTTTTTTTCTTCCATTTTTTTGTTAATTTTTTTTTTTTTTTTCGATTTAGCGCTGTTGCGACTCAGCGCAACAACGTGTAGTCTTAATTTGCGCCAGACCTTAGATTTGAAAGGAATAATTCAGGGTTTGCAAAAACTCTTGGTTTTTTTTTATCTTTTTTTAAGAAAAAACAAATTATAAAAAGTTTTGAATTTTTAAGTTGGAATCACTATTTATTTGAAGTGAATTAATTTTTTTTTTTTTTATAAAACTTTAATTCAAAGCAGTAATAATTTGTATGCAAACATGCTATGTAACTAATATATAATATTATGCTAAGCTTGATAAAGTAAAAAGAATGTTTCGAGAGAAAAAAATAATTTTTAATGAAAAAAAATAAATAAAATTTAAATATTAAATAAAATTAAATATTCATTTACTATTATAAACATGTGTTTGAAACTTAAAGTGTATGGAAATAAAATAAAAGCTCAAATTGGTATTTTCTTTCCATATAGTTGGTCTTTAGGGATAAAAAAAGTATAAACTTTAAAGCAAGTTCATTAATAGCTAAGAGCTGAAACTATAAAGTTTAAAGCTAGTTCACTAAACTTAACTAAACAAGGAAAAAGGTTTAGCAACAATTTTAATTAATTAAACAATTTTGATTTAATTAATTTTAAAAATGATAAAAAAAAGGTTCTTCTTGGTGAAGAATAAAATGCAATTCTCTTGCGGATGGTTAAACAACATTAGGAAAAAGTTGTTGGTAGTAGCGCGTGGGTGGCACTGAGATAAAGTATAGAAGGGTTTAGTTCTAAGTTTGGCACAGTGAGGGGATAGTTTTGGCGCATAGGATTTGATTTTTTGGCACTGGATTTGGCTGGAAAGAGAGAATGAGGAAAGACAGCTGTGTTGACATTAGTCCAACTAGATCTCTTAACAGTTCACACACTCAACAACCTCTATAAATAAATCATCAAGTGTGAACCCAACATTTCCTTTACAAATACACAGTATAGCCAACCTTACACTCCAGCAACAGAAAAAAAAACAAATAGAAAAAAAATCGCTAAATTTAAACTCTATACAGAGCTCTAACGGTTTTTTTTTTTACTAACATTCGTATGCACACAAGAAGAAGAAAAAAAAATCTATATAAAACACCTCTAAATTTAAGGCAAAAATAAAACTAAAGAACGAGATTTATTCAATGAAAGTAACGCCATAATATTGTGTAGTCAAAACTCAGATAATGCATCATTATTCAATTTAGAGATTGATGTTGGGCGCTATAGACTCCCTACTCTATCCATTAAAATAATATCAATAACAGCTGATCGTTGCAGGAAAAAATATCGGTCCGAGACAACTCAGACAAACTTTCTCATATACGAGTCCATAATTACTTAGCCCAGTGTTTTCCATTTATTAGTTTTCGCATGTACATTTAATTATTATTGAACATTTCATAAAAAATTATCATAAAAATAACATCTCCTGGGCGGGGAATCGAACCCAGCCTCTCTCCATCCGCGTTTAAATCTATTTTCTCAGGAACTAGATTTTCCCGGGAAAACGTCTTATATCGTTAGGTTTATATTTAAATGGACTAAATTTTACAATTTTTTCAAAATCGTCGGAACCGTTTTCGAGAAATAATTTTTTTCACGTTTTTTTTCAGTGTTTTTGGGGGTTAGCGCCTCAAAATTTGGAGCTAAAATTCGTTTCTCGATTTAGCCTAGGGGTATGATTTTTCTGAACATGTATGCCAAATTTCGTCAAAATCGGCCCAGTAGTTTAGGCCCCAGGTGTCTGCACAGACAGACTACAGACAGACAGACGACAGACAGGCATTTTTTAAAAACCACTCTTTTGGACTGAGGGTAAATCCATCAAAATCGAATTTTCGATCACAATACTTTCTCTTTATACGAGAAAGTAAAAATCCGTCCGAGTCAACTCAGACAAACTTTCTCATATACGAGCTCGTAATTACTTAGCTCAGTTTTTTCCATTTATTATAGGTAGTTTTAGAGTTTCCGTATGTAAATTTAGTCATTACTACGTTTCCAGGATTTTTAAAACGTTTTAACGGTTTTGGCATTCAAAACCCCCATGGAAATGGTGATTTCAAAACGATTTGAGTTCTCGAGCAAAAGTTTTATAGTAATTTAGGGTTTTGACAACTCATGGAATCATAGTACTGGAGTGTATAGTTTTCAAAATTTTTGTCGACGTATTTTGTGGAGTAAATACAGCAGTGCGAAGAGCAGTGGCCAAAGCTGAATGAAAACGAGATATACAGATCCTAAATTTGACACTCTTTTACTTTGTTACCCACCCACATGTATTTATTTATTTTTGATTTATTATTAAATCTAAGTGAACTATTCTTTTGTTCAAAATTTATTGGATTAAAGGTTACTTTGGCTTACTAAATAGTTAGACTAACGGATATTGTCATTTTTATTTACACAATTACACAATAATATAAACAAACGGTGGGTAACCAAGTAAAATCTTGCCCCATCCGACCTAATTTACTTTGTTACCCACCTTAGAGTAACAAAGTGAAAAAGTACCCAAAATTTAACCCTAAACTTAACTCTAATGAAATTAAGATTAAGACCTTAAAATTGCAAAAATAATTAAGGATAAAAGTATATAAAGAAAGGACTCACCGTTGCTGGTCTTGTTCTTAGGTGGTGAAGAGACGGCTGGCTTCTTAGCAGAACTAACTTCGTTCTGAGGACTTCCACTTCGGACAGAGTCCCGCTTCTTTACTGATCCTATCAACATGTAAACAAACCCTTGTCAAATCCATTAAAGTAAAATAGTAAACATATAACAATAATACTATGACATAATTAGTAGCGTTGCTAAGATTAGTTCACCTGCTTTAAGTTAGCGGATCAACACAGAATTTTTTCATAATTTCATAACCTGACTGAACGGAGCGTAGCTAAGGGGGAAACCAGCGACGATGTCTCCACAGCTTCATGAATATATTGTTATCTACATATTGCCCGATACGCGCGGAGATCCGCTAGCTGTTAACCCACCTTTAGGGCAAGATGAGTAGAATAATATACTACGAATATATAGTATATTCTACACATCTTGCCTTTAGGGCAGCGTAACTAAGCGGGGGGTGTAACTAATTAACTTTAGCGTAAATAAAACTCTTTATAATTAAATTTCCGTATACAACCTACAAGTGTCGCCACTTATTATAAATTTATTATGGTAAATATGTCGTATCTGACCCAGTTTATTTTTTTTTCTCCGATTTTTACTATTAAATTATTCGTCTCAACAGATTTCATAATGGCTATGATGTAAGCACTGAAAAAAAATTCCTAGAGTGGTCACCTAATATTAATACACATATGTAATAGTTTTCAGTGTCATTACTAAAGTTTGTCACCTGCTTAATAAGAATTAACAATAATTACTATCGATAGATCGCTACAGTAAATGTTGCTAAAGTATAATCCACAACCTCCAAGCCAATTTAAATAATTTCAGGCCACACTCCAGAAAAAAGGAAAAAAATATAGTTAATAATTATTTCAATTCCTTCAATTTAAAACTCAGTGATTTTTTTTTTAAATATGCACGGGCGTATTGTGGGATAGTATATATTCACAAAAATCTATGTAACCCTTTTAAAAGTTTTATTAATAAAAGTTTTAATGTAAAACATAATTGTTAATTTTTTTAAATTTTAAATATGTAGTAAATTTTCAATTAATGTAATTTTCATTAAAAATTAAATTAAAAAAAATAAAATGTTATTGAGAATAATATCGGAATTATTAGGAGAAATTGAGGATTAGAAAGGATCAGTAAATAAAAAAATAAAATAAAAATAATAAATTTACTGACGTTTCGATCAAATTATTTTCCATCTTCAAGGTACATATACAAAAGTTCTCAAACATGTTAATGACAATGACAAAAAAAAATCTTTTGATGAATTCTTTATATAAGAGAAGAGCTAACTGACTTAATAATTCTTATTCACAAATAAAAGGAATTTGAAAAGATTAACTTGGAAGGAATATTAAATATTTTCAAGAGATTCGTAGCTGTCAGCATCAGCTCACTGGCGGAACTCTCTTGAAACAAAACTTTTGTTGAAGTCTTTGTCTAAACTGAAGAAACAAAAGAAGGATGTGGAGCATACAAAAGAAGGTTTTAAATACAAAACCTTTCAAGATGATTAATACAAGAGTAGATATAAATCTTAGAATGAGGAAACAATGTGTAAACCATAAGATTAACCAATTATAGAAGTAGGTTTCTAAAACTCAATATGTAGGCTGTAATAATCCTTGAATATAAGAATACCATGTAAAACTTTGAATCTTAGACAATAAGAACTGTCGTAAGTCGTAATAGATTACATATTCCTAGTACATTACAATTAGGGAGAGGTTCTAAAACTATTAAGTTACAAACTACGCCTAATTGAATTTTAGATAAAACACTTCGAATAATTATTACACATTTTTAAAAAGTTGCTAAATGACAAAAACGAAATTCTTTTTATCACGTGTTTATAGTGTTGATTGTAACTGAATACCAGCTAATAGAATAGCACTATGAGATTATATATAACGTTAGATATAGGAGCGTCTATGGAGTCCATCTTAAAGGAATAACAAAAATCGTCTCTCCACGTAAATTTAAACTGGTTTATTTAAATAAACCAGTTTAAATTTACGTGGAGAGACGATTTTTGTTATTCCTTTATTGAAGCGAGCGTAGCGAGCTTCCTACATTCAACGAAATATGCTCCGTGTCTGTCTGTCTGTCTGTCTGTCTGTCTGTCTGTCTGTCTGTCAGTAACGTTCACGCGTGTGACGATAACTTGAGTAAAAGTTGACCGATTTAGTTGAAATTTGGTATACATGATCCTCTTACTAATACTCAGGCTAAGTTCGTTGGACAGCGTGATCCGTCCAAGAGTTCGCGCGCAACGCTCGCGTAAACGAGAGGTTCAAAAATTAAATTGGAATTTCAGGACGGGAAAAAATTCTATCATCATCTATTCGATGAGACGAACATTTTTTTCAAATAACATTTTTTACTAAAACCAACAGCGACACCGCAATGAATTAATAAAGATCGCTAAAACTATTAAAGCGGACCTAAACGTTTAAAATAGAGAAAACAACCTTTTTACCGATATGTTACGTTCTAACGTAACGATTTTAATAAAACTTCATAGACACCATTTGATGCACAATTGAAACAGGCATGCAAAATTTCAATTTGATACATGAAGTAGTTTGTTTGTAGTAAAGAGATACAAATTATAAATATTGAAATAGAGATGTGTGGTTAGGGTTAGAGGAATAGTAAGAATGCGGGGTGGTTCACTTACTACTAGCCGCTGCACTACTACCAGACCCATTATCTATCAACTCATCATGATTCACGATAATCTATTTTTTCAATATTCAATACATATTTATTACTATACGCTCGCTTCAATGATAGAGCCACGCGATGCCTAGTTATATATAACGTTATATTATAACGTTGTTGCAACAGAGTAGAATTCATAGAACGAGAAGTGACGTACCATATTTACTACAATTCCATAACCCCTTTATATAATCGTATATAAAAAAATTAAAAATCAAATTTAGCGTAAAATTACTGTGAAAGAATTGTCTTAGATGACTTATTTAACCATCATTGGCCTCCCAAGGAAATAATCACATATCTAACAAATAGTTCAAGAGTAAACATTTTTTATAACCACTAAGCAGTCATTAAAGGTAGTCACGACATTGATGGAAGATTAACAAGAAAGACAAATGATCGGAGACACGAGAAAGCAGGTGGGTGTAGTTTCCAGAATGGAAACGAACGAACGGCAAACATTAAGAGAGTATAAAAATAAAACATCATGTAGGTGTCATACAGATTATATAGGGCAGAGCTGGACAATTCTGGAACACTGCCCTCACAATACCGGAAAAACATTTATAGTTTCCCGTATATTACGAAATGGTTGAAAAATCCAACTTTAATTCATCATTAGACTGAAATATCTAACCTAGTGATTTAACGTCATCTTTAATGAGGTAGAAGTTCCTAAGTTATTCTTGGAAATGTAACAAAATATCTATGGAAAGTTCAATATAAAAAGAATATCTCATTAAACAGATTATTAGTTTGGTAAAGTACAGCGTCGTCCAGACAGCCGAACCGAGTACGAATAGAGTAGAAGAACCAGCAATTGATCTCTGCGCATGTCCAGTCTAAAGTGCGCATGTCCAGTCTAAAGTGCGCCTGCGCATCTTAGACTAGGCAGGCGCTGAGGCCAATTGCTGGTTCTTCTACTCTATTCGTACTAGGTTCGGCTGTCTGGACGACGCTGTAGTTTACCAAACTACTAATATAGGACCCGGATGCCGGTTCGGCAGGACGAGGCTCTACGAATGATATTAAGCCATCAACATTCATTTCTAACTAGTTAAGAAAAATGTTATTTCGTTTCAAATACAATTATTATTATTAGCAAATAGAAATAGACACACTTTGTTAAGCGCACGCATAGTTAAAATTTCTACGAATCGAGAAAAGAGCGCAGTGTTCAGAAAGCGTAAAAAAAATTTCACTAAAAAGTAAAAAAAAATAAAGAAATAGTCATTAAGTTACTAAAATAAAAAGCAACAAGATTATACCTGGAAACCTGATAATCAAATTCAAAACTATAATTATATCTTACCCATTGATTAATAATAATATAGGTATTTTGCTTTCTTTATAAAAACTCTTAACTCTCCGGCCATGACAGAATTTGTATCAAGTAAACAAAGTACAATAATGCACTTGAGAGTTGCGCAAAAACGCTCGGATTAACAAGATGGAGAACAAAATTGGGTTTCTTCTTTTTGAGACATTGGAACTGTCTCTCGAAGTAAGAGAAAAATGAAACGTCTGCTGATAATAACTTGGAACCACGTTGACACGTCTTATAGGTCCCAGTAGCATAGCTAGATGTTTTATTCAAAATACAAGAAAAATAAAAATATTGTATATTTTAAGTAAGCATCTTCACTTCGATATATTTTGTGAAATCAGATGATGTTTAGATACTAACACACCAAATTGTAGAAAAGTTATTATTAGACTAATAATTCGGAAATATGGTTGAGAAACAAAATGCATATAAAAATAAAATGATGCACTTTACATCAGTTAGTAGAAATACCAACTATAAAAGAGAATTCTAAACTAGGGATGTCGTGCATAAAGAACTCGTACGGAAACAAAACGCTCTAAAATCGGCCATATTTGTTTTTAATTTTGCCAATTTTGCGGGGGAAAGTTACATTGCCATAATCTACCTAAAAAAATCTTTAAAAAAATGTTAAGTGACATGCTATGTAACTTTTCTTGTAAACCCCTATATTGGCCATAGTTATTTCAAAATGCAAAGCATTTTGTAGTAATACTTACATATTATTCATTTCCTACTCTTCAAGACCTTTAACATTATGTACGCTTGTCATGCTAGCTAAAATATTTTTGTTTAGTCATCCGTCATATTGGCCACCATCTTGAAAATATTACATGTGAAATTTGAATAGTTACGTATTCTTTTATTACACTTTAAAACCTTTAAACTGATATTTAACATGTTATGGTGACTAAAAACTTTGTGTTAAGTCACCCGCCAAATTCAAAATATATAGTGTGAAATTTACTAAAACTATAAATTTGTCACAAATTATGTTCGTTTAGACAAACAAACGAACTCACGAAATTTTCAAAGCACGTCTCTGAAATGAAGATATCACAAAGCTCGTTCAAAAAAAAGGATAAAATCTTGGTAAAGGGTTTTACTTCAAAAGTTTTGGACTGGCAATTGATATCGTACTGATAATTCCACACTCCACACATCCTTTTAAGCTTGTTTACATTGTTCACCAAATTTGGACTATCTACAATCTTTTTAAATCTTGTAATAAGAGCATTATTACGCCATAAACTATTAGCAAAGATTAGGTGGTTTATGAATATAAATATAATACAATTATATTAATATAATCTTTATATAAATATAATAAAATTATATTTATATAATCTTTATATAGTTTATAAAATCATAATCATAAAGCCTCGTCTAGACTGCCGAACCGAACAGAGGAAACAAACCGAGCATTGGTCTTTGTGCATGCTCAATCTAAAGTACGCCTGCGCATCTTATTCTGGGCATGCGCAAAGACCATTGCTCTACTCGTTTCCTCTGTTCGGTTCGGCAGTCTGGACGAGGCTTAAGGATGATATAATTATGAAACAAATAATATAATAAATGTTACTTTTCCAAACCAATTACCTTGGCAAAAAGATAATAATCAGATCATATTAATAGAGAGTACTCGTTGTTTAATTACATTCTTGAATCGTGTTTACCAAAGTGTACATAAAAAAAAATTAAAATAATTACTGTTTTAGATCGAAACGATATGTTTATCTCTGAAATGTCGGAAATTTGAATGACAATAAACAAGATACAAGATAATGATGCCATAGATTGTGAACAGTTAAAAAAAAAGACAATATACAACAATACCAGTGAGAGTGAAAAAATAATGAGTTCATATAGTTGAGTGATATTGTTAGACACTCTCACTACAGATCATATTGTCTTTTGTTTTCATACATGATACACGCCATCACAAAAGGATAATTAGAATTCAGGTTCATTCACACGGGCCTTATTAAAAAGTGTGAATTAGGCTACTAGAAATAGAATTCCCTACTGTTCTAAAATTTAATCATTTTGGAGAGATAATAGTACATTAACGCGTCGAGTGCGGAAAGTAGCATTTTGCATGCGAGCGTGGAGTTTGCACCCGAAAGGTAGCGAGGGTGGTAAAACCACACGAGCAATGCAAAATGCCGTTTTCGCACGAGTTGCGTACCGTACTTTATCTACGATTGTTAGATTTAAATAATAAATACAGAAAAAATAAACTTGCTGTATGTAAGTTCGTATCTCTCTCTTGATAAAAATGGCATTAATTCATTAGTTGTATTTTTTGCCGAATTAATTATTTCTGGAGGAGTATTATTCTCCACATTTTCGTCAGTCACTTGATTCACTCATTGTTTTTCACTAAAAACTCGATATAAACAGTTACTTTAATAAAAGAACAGCAAATTAGTTTTGTTAAATGTAAACAAACTCGCTAAACGTGCGTAAAGCTGAAGAATTCCTCTTCTTTACCGCGCTAGCGTGGTAAAGAACAGGAATTATTCAGAACTATGAGACGTGCATGCGCAATGAATACAAGTACGTAAATAATCACTTTCTACGCATCTAAACAAAGATATAATGTTTATATTTCGTATCAATCGTAGATAAAGGTGATTTTTTGCATTTTAAATGTTATTCGGGAAAATAGACTGCCAATTGGTGAGGCACATAGCTTCCTCGCATCCTATCACGTACTTTATTGATTTTATGCTTTTACAAGCCATTATTGTCTAATTTGTTTGTTTCACCCGCTTTTTTTTTAATCTGTCAAAATTATTTTGATTTTTTACATGAATTAAAGTATCAATTTAGCAAAAGTAAAAGAGCGCAAACGGTTCAAATTAATCTGGGGCTATATGCGGGTTACTTTCGATAAACTATAAAAGTTTTATAAAAATCAGATAAGTATACAGAGAGAAGCTATAGGTGTAAATAAATTTATGTTTGTGTGCATGTGGAAGAGAAAAAAATAAGCGCAGTAGGTTAAAACTTATATGGGACCAACAATGAGCTAATGGTGACTTACCATCCAAATTTAATTAAAATCGGACACGTAGTTTTTAAGATATGTTGGTTCGCAAAAATAGAGCGACAGACAGACAGTCACGGAACCAAAAATGTTCCCTGATGTCTGAAACGGATTTCTATCTTGGAATTTTTGAAGTCTGAGACCTAAAAATGTTTCGTTCTTCAGAACGATCACAAACCTTCCGATACTTTCGGTAAGATCGGAAGCAAAAAATGTTTGAATACCCTTTAAAAGTAAAATACATATATAAATCACTTACTACGTTTTCACGAGGTTTTTAAAACGGTTTTGGTATTCAAAACTATACATTAACAACGAAACAGCGATTGCAAAAAGTTTTAAGTTCAAGGCCACAACAGCAAATTTTTGGTTTGTCATTAAAAACTGTTTTGAAAAAATAGCATGGAAACGGGTATTGAATTGAAAGCAGAATTGAGACATATGCAGTAGGTATGATAAGCTAAGATATGATAATCTGACTTAACTATAACAAGTCTAGGAGTTTATAGTTTTCAAAATTGTTGCGAAAACTGTTTTGAAAACTCCTCATGGAAACACTTTCAACTGACAATTGTGGTATTCTAAAAATTGTGGTATAGTCCAATAAACTTATATTTTATAATCACAGCATTTTCTTTCTTTTAGCAAGTGATATTAATGATTCATTATGGTAACAAACGATTATCGTTGAATGTTTAATCGTTCAACAATCATCGTTGAACGATCATAACAATATATTCGTATACTAAGGAAAAAGTATCATTAAAGAAATTAAACGGCTTACATGATCCAAATCTTTAGATCATTCTAAAGCTACTTAAAATTTGAAATCTACATGGAAAAACATAACAATTTTATTATATCGTTGTTATTTGTCAATATATACAGATCAAGTTTCCACTCAGCATTTTCTTCAGTATAAGAATGTACAAAAACTAACTTAATCATAAACTATAATCTTGGTGAAATCAGCAAGATTATATCTTTTATTCGATCACGCTTCCAAGTGATTTATTGTAAATTGCTATCAGTCTAGCAATTCTATCGAACTTGGTATACCTCTCACGCACGTTAAACACGCATGCATAGTGAAATAGTTTTTTTTTTAAAGAGCAACCCTGTTTTACTACTCTGTTACTTTAACGTTTATATTATCTAGTAAAATGGTTCTGTACAAGGGCACAGACACAAACCCATTTGCCTACCAAATCAGAATAGCTTTCAAATCCCTGTATAATGAAACTCGGATAAACTCAGCAAGATATTGTGGTAGTAAGAGGTAAAGTCAGAAAAAACAAAAAGTAAAAAGTAGAAGATACTACTGCAAGAAGAATACTAATGTTTAAGATACTACTGTAAGAAGAATACTACTGTAGAAGATACTACTGTAAGAAGAATAGGACTGTAGAAGATACTACTGTAAGAAGAATGTACTGTATGTAAGAAGAATACTAATGTTTAAGATACTACTGTAAGAAGAATGTACTGTATGTAAGAAGAATACTACTGTAGAAGATACTACTGTAAGAAGAATAGGACTGTAGAAGATACTACTGTAAGAAGAATAGGACTGTAGAAGATACTACTGTAAGAAGAATACTAATGTTTAAGATACTACTGTAAGAAGAATGTACTGTATGTAAGAAGAATACTAATGTAGAAGATGCTACTGTAAGATGAATACTACTGTAGAAAATACTACTGTAAGAAGAATAGGACTGTAGAAGATACTACTGTAAGAAGAATGTACTGTATGTAAGAAGAATACTAATGTTTAAGATACTACTGTAAGAAGAATGTACTGTATGTAAGAGGAATACTACTGTAGAAGATACTACTGTAAGAAGAATAGGACTGTAGAAGATACTACTGTAAGAAGAATAGGACTGTAGAAGATACTACTGTAAGAAGAATACTAATGTTGAAGATACTACTGTAAGAAGAATACGACTGTAGAAGATACTACTATGCCTATACTAACAGACTATGACTGAAAAACTGAATGACACGAGGCAAAATAGACTGCCATAATTAGTGTGGTGGCACTTCCTAAAAAAAAAAATCAGTTAACTGTATAGTCAAAAACTGTTAACGTTTTGACAATTAAACTAAAAACAGAGAGAGGACATTAAGTGAATAAAACAAAAGTTAATTAGTCCAAATCACCTCTGATTGTCGGCGATAAATAGACGCCAATTATTATCTGGATTGATAACGAGAAAATTGGCACAGTGTAACTAGTGTGACCTTCGGTTCACACCAGTCTATTTAGTTAGGCTATTTAGGTTCAGCTTCAATGGCGCAAGCAACAATACACTGCCACTGCATTCATAATACTTCTACATGACTTCTTCACTAACAAACATAAAAGTAACTTTCCATTTTGCAATTTAAATTTTTGTCAATTTAAAATAATTTTCAAGGTTATATAAAATAAACTGGATGTAATGCAATGCTCGAGTAACACAATTTTAATATTATGAATTCAATCCGCCCAAGCGTAGACACGTTGAATGCTATATTTTGTACTTTATTATGTTTCTTGTTTTATTTTATCAGATAATGAATATCTGGGTGTTTTATTATTACATGTATTCATTATTCAACAGAGCGGATCTATGCCATGGGGTTTAAGGAGGGCGCATGATTAATAATAATAATTTAAGATTAGCATATTAATTTCTTTTTTTTTTGATGTAACAGAAAACTTTAACTCATATAATTAATTATCTATTGATGAACGTCTATTCATTTATTCATTACTAATTTTTGAAAAGACAAAGATGAAAACCTTGCCAAAATAAAAATATATATATAAATATTATCATCGAAATGATTTGTTATTGCTAAGCAAAGGCAACCATATTTATCCCAATAAAAATAAAGGTATGTTTTAATTTGTCGGTCTTCAAATAGATATAAAAATAAGTTATCTAAATAGATACAACTTAATTTAATTAGTTTTTTTTTAAGTAACAAATTTAAGGCCCGTTTGCCACGGGTTAACGGCTCGTAATATATATTGTTACTATAACAACAGGTGACGAATCACCTCATCGAAAGATTTGTTATTGCTTAGCTAAGGCAACCTTATTTATCCTAATAAAATTAATGTTTGTTTTGATTCGTCGATGTTCAAATAGATACCCATAAAAATAACTAAATAGATATAATCATTTAATTTACTTAATTTTTTTTTTTTTCTAAATATAAAATGAATGGCTCGCTTATATATATATTGCTCCTATCACAATAGCTGACGGCAACCCAAATATTTATATAGATCAACATTTTTAATCATTAGAAACATCCTATATTAGTACAAAAATCTATAATAAACTACGAAAGTTTATTTATAAAATTAATAATAAAAAAATAACTATACCTTTTAAATTTAAAATCTTAATAAAATTAAATGAATTAACTCAAGAATAATATCTATGAAAAATATGTTATAAGTTTTTCCAAACAGCATTGGTAAAAATCACAGGGAAGTACTTGCGTCCAAGTACTTTTTAGGGTTTTGTAGAAGATTAAGCATGCCCGTTAAGTAATTATGATTTTATTCTTCGATCTCAAGGGTCCGGGTTCGATCCCCCGGGGGGTCACAATGTTTTTCATCGGTAATAACAACTAGAAAAAATTATTTTTTCAGACCATTTCCATCGCTTCACCATAAGGTATAACCATGAATTATTTCGAAATTTTAGGACCACCCGTTATATAGTGGTTGGGGAGGGGGGAAATTTTTGGGGTATATTTTGACTTATAAAATTAATAACGAATGAAAAATTTAAAAAAGCAAATATATATTTGAATCCTACTCTTCACCAGCTTTCATATGATACCCAACTCAAAAATTTTAAAAAAATAAAATTTTGGGCGCACTTCAAATTTTCGCGCCCAAAATTGGCAATTCTTTTAAATTTGGGATGAACTCCCGGGATTTTCATCGCCCCACAATAAGGCATTAGCATGAATTATTTCGAAATTTAGGACCAGCCGAAGTATATTGGTTGGGGGGGGGGGAAATATTTTTTTGGGTATATTTTGATTTTTTTACCCAATAAGGAATGCAAAATTTGAAAATGTATAAATATCTTTGCGTTCTACTCTTCAGCAGCTTTCATTTGATACCCAACTCAAAATTTTAAAAAAATAAAATTTTCGCGCCCAAAATTGGCAATTTTTTAAAATTTGGGATGAACTCTCAGAATTTTCATCGCCCCACAATAAGGCATTAGCATGAATTATTTCGAAATTTTAGGACCTGCCGAAGTATAGTGGTTGGGGGGGGGGATTTTTTTTGGGTATATTTTGATTTTTTTACCCAATAAGCAATGCAAAATTTACAAAAGCTTATATATATTTGCGTCCTACTCTTCAGCAGCTTTCATTTGATACCCCACTCGAAAATTTAAAAAAATATACATTTTTGAGTTTACAACATTTTTGCGAATTGCGCATGCGCATATTTAATTTTGAACTTCTATATATTTTTCCTGTGGTTGAGTCAAAAAGTTACACCAGTATTTCAAATTTCAGCTCTTTAGCTTAAACGGTTCGGGCCCTATGAACCAAAGAGCGACGGACAGACGGACACATCACCCTCGGCATAAGGGTTTTGAGAAGAATCTACAAAACCCTAAAAATGATGGCTATAGATCAGATTATTTAGTTCATATTGATTAGAAAGATACGATTATATTTTATAATTAATTCTACGCCAAGTTAAAAAAGTAAATCGCAAGTTGATTTTTCCGTTTACATACGAGAAAGTCAAAGTGTGTGTGTGAAAGATAATTTTATCAAATTCTTCTTACATACTGACAAGTATTAATGGTAAAACTGAAGCTAAAACGAAAGATCCGCGGGGCTTTTAAAATCCATATTTGGTTTTACACACATTTGATTAATAATTATTAACAAAGTCTAAAAATAAAAACCCTTAACTCATTTAAATCTTTTATCAAAATAATAAAGTAATTACCTTTTTTAAAGTTGAGAAAGTCGCGCATATCTCAATCATGTTATATACAATATAATACAAAAAAATGTTTCTTCAAATATATCAGCTCTTCAAATGATAACACAAAAAATAACCCTTAATCAAAACTAAATGTAAAAGGGGGGTTTTGAACGTAAATTGCGTTGTCTTCATAGAAATCTTCTTAAGAAACTAATAACAATGTTGTTTAACAGGTTATATTCGAAGATTTAAAGAATTAACATTAATATGTTAACAATAGTAACATAAATTAATGGAACACAATTAACTTTAAATAGTTTGTCAAAATTCACAAATAAAAACAAATTATATAGATATATCTAACAGAAGACTCAACTAAATATTTTTATATTGATAAGAATATACAGAGACAGAGAATAGTATAAAGCAATAAGAACAGACTGACTTAAACAAGAAGTGAAGAGGAAGATGGCATAGTAGAACTAGAACAATACGATCTATATAACCCCAGGGCTAAGGCACTGGCAAACTATTGGCTTCAGGGAGAGGCAGTATCTTAACCATGGCATAGATCTCCTAAGAAACCCACAGGCGTGGCATTTTCACACATTAACAGCAACCCCATAAATATAATAGAGATATTACCTTTTATATATATATCTATGTATGTATATATATATATATATATATATATATATATATATATATATATATATATATATATATATATATATATATATATATATATATATATATATATATATATATATATATATATTAAAACACTGAAAAAACCCAGGGTTCGGTCACAAAACAAAAACCAACTCACACCACTCACAACATACTTAAAAACCCGACGTTTCGGCTTTATTTAAAACCTTCTTCAGAGGATCTAAAACAGAAGAAATACAAAAGGTTTACAAAGAATGCAACTAAATATAAGAGAAAAGTTAACAAAAAAACTCTTATGGAAGCGCAAAGATTTTAACTTACATTAAGAAACGTTGAAGTGTGAATTAATATAATAAATAATGGAAAGAAAACATTAAAATTGACTAGATGAGTAGGGAACAAAAAGTAAATAGAAAGAGGTAACCAAAAAGAGAAGGTAACAATATAAAACTTAACCGGTGGCGCCATCTAGCGGCAACACACCAAAACTACATACAAATTGAATTCAAAATATTTTATAAAACAAATCTAAAAAAGTCCAACAACCATTAAAAACATTAAAAAACATTATAAAAACATTAAAAATACTCTATTCAATCAGTCCAGAATACACAACATGCATTTAAGTATATGTTGTGAGTGGTGTGAGTTGGTTTTTGTTTTGTGACCGAACCCTGGGTTTTTTTCAGTGTTTTAATAACTATTCGCGGTCGTGTGTTGTTTCGTTTATTATATATATATATATATATATATATATATATATATATATATATATATATATATATATATATATATATATATAAATATATATATAGTACATATTACAATTATAATAAAAGATTTGAATTGCAAAACTTAAATTATTAATATTACGTAAAACAAAGGAACTGAAGTTAATATCATGACATAAACCTACTCCTTGTTCAGGTAATAACCATTGCTTAAATAATATAATAATAAAAAGAATAAATAATTTACAAATAAATTAATTGAATTTAGGAAAAGTGGCACTTCTTTAGATTGTTACTCCCCTTATAAAAATAAACCAGAGGGGTATAAAAATCTAAAGAAGGTGTCCGGAATGTTCTTCTTTAGACTGTTACACCCCTTATAAAATCAGAAGTGTGATATTCCTTTGTCCCAACGTACATTGGACTAAACATCACTTTGTCTTAATTGTTATTTACTCAAAGTCATATTAGAAAAAATCATAGGGGAGTAACAATCTAAAGAAGTAACGAAAAAGGTTTGAATTAAGGTAGAACCCGAATTCGAGGTATTCATATGAAAAGGTCAGTTATAATTAAATTACAATTGAATCAAATTTTCTCTTAATTTGTATTCATTCATCGTTCTTTGTATTTCTCTTTAATAAGAGCACTCTCAACTATATTATTTTCGAACCCTCTCCTCATCAAAAAATGAATGAACTATTCATCAAATAAAATAGTGTGGCAAACTTATATGGGACCAACAATACCATTCAAATTTCATTAAAATCGGACGTGTAGTTTTTAAGATATGTTAGTTCAAAAAAATGAAGCGACAGATCGACAGACACGGAACCAAAAATGTTCCCTGATGTCTAAAACGAATTTCTGTCCTGGAAGTTTTGAAATCGGATACATAATAGTATATTATGTTACAAGGCTGTGAAGTGAGTTTTTTCTTTACCGCGGCAATTACATTTACTGTCGAGCAAAGCGAGACAGTAAATATTGCCAAGGTAAAGAAAAAACACTTCAAAGTCGCGTAGCATATGCTATTTTTTCCGAGGTAGCAGACAATGAAAAAACATTAAATATTAATCACTAATCAATATATAATAATAACAAATATTAGTACATACTTAAGACTTAAAAAAAGAAACCTTAAAATAAGGTTACACTATAAGAAAAGATAAATAAAACGCATTGACATCTAGCGGATTTTTATCGTACTAGAAGCATTTCTACAAAGACTGCAGCACTACTAACGGAAGTTTTGACAACTACCCGCCGTAAAGAAAAAATCTTTTAGTGCCTAGGACGTAAAAGATTTTTTCTTTACAGCTAGGAGTAATGAAAAGATTTTTTAAGTCCACGTAATGAAAAAATGGATTTTAGCTATGTTTTTTAGGCTCTAAAGTTACTATTTCACAGCCTACCGCGGAAAAAATATATTCGTTCTTCACAACGATTCCGTTACCTCCGGTAAGCTTGGAAGCAAAATTTGAAATCACTCAACTTTGGAGGCTTATAACTCCACTTAAAAGGGGTTCGGATCGAAAAAAGTTCACAGTAAAAAAGTTCCTATCTCCTTAACAAGATAGGATACTTTTTATTTGGTTTGGTCTTTAAGTAAAAAAGTACTCGCTATAACAGGGTACACTATAAAAAAAAAAACCACCTATTTTGCACTCCAGGGCGCAAATAAAACCCTATCTGCGTCACTTCAAGCTCTATAAGATTGCCTCGTTAGTATTTTTCAAGAGTAACATTAAGTCAGAAATATCACCTGTACAAAAAATCCTGAGAAATTAATGAAATTGTTGATTCTAATTTTTGCATTAATTGACGCTCTCTAATTGAGACAGTTTATCATTTTTATCTACGATTCATACGAAATATAAACATTACATCTCTGTTTAGATGCATAGAAAGTGATTTTTTTCCGTATTTATATTCATTGAGCATGCATTCCTTCCTAGTGCGGGAAAAAGTGGAATTCTTCACCTTAACGCACGATTAGCGAGTTTGTTTACGTTTAACAATAGTACATTACGCGTCGAGTGCAGGAAGTACCATTTTGCATGCGAGTGTGGAGTTTGCACCCGAGCGACAGCGAGGGTAGTAAACCCACACGAGCAATGCAATGCGTACCGTACTTTAGCTACGATTGTTAGATTTAAATAATAAATACAGAAAAAAAATAAACTTGCTGTATGTAAGTTCGTATCTCTTCTCTTGATAAAGATGGCATTAATCTTGACTTGTGTTTTTTGCCGAATTAATTATTTCTGGAGGAGTATTATTCTCTACATTTTTGTCAAAGCCACTTGATTCATTCATTGTATTTCACAAAAAACTCGATATAAACAGTTACTTTAAAAAAAGAATAGCAAATTAGTTTTGTTAAATGTAAACAAACTCGCTAATCGTGCGTAAAGCTGAAGAATTCCTCTTCTTTACCGCACACTGTGTGGTAAAGAAGAGGAATTGTTCAGAACTATGAGACGCGCATGCGCAATTAATACAAGTACGTAAATAATCACTTTCTACGCATCTAAACAAAGATATAATGTTTATATTTCGTATCAATCGTAGATAAAAGTAATTTGCTGTTTGTTTAATTAAAGTAAGTGTTTATATCGAGTTTTTAGTGAAAAACAATGAGTGATTTAGGTGATTATGACGAAAATGAGGAGAATAATAAGCCTCCCGAAATAATTAATTCGGCACAAAATAATGAATTAATGTCATCATCATCAAAAGAGAAATACGAACTAACATACAGGAAGTCTTTTTTTTCTGTATTTATTATTAAAATCCAACAATCGTAGATAAAGTACGGTACGCAACTCGTGCGAAAACTGCATTTTGCTTTGCTCGTGTGGTTTTACTACCCTCGCTATTCGCTATCGCTCGGTTGCAAACTCCACACTCGCATGCAAAATGCTACTTTCCTCACTAGAAGCGTAATGTACTATTATTTCATCCGTCTTATTACACCTCTTCAGCCATCTATTACATATAATATACGAAAATCCTGAGGTGAATAAGGTAATGTACATACTCGTATTTCATATGAACATAATAATACTTATATGCTTATTTGAATTGAATGAGGTGTCTTATTTGAAAAATAAAGGTTAAATGCGACGTAACTCTATGTTAAATTCAAGAATGGGCGTCTTATCGTTATTTATATAGTTAAAACGTTTTAGAAATATTATAAAATAACATTTAAAATTGACCTACTGCAGAAAACTAAGTGATAAAAGCCAATAAATAATAATTTTAAAAAAAATGAATTCTATTGTTTTCCCCACTTTAATTCCGCTTATTAAAAAAAGATAATGGTAATTGCTGTAATCATAAAGCTTTAGCAGAGCACTGTTCATTTTTACCCACATTAGAGTTATTTCAAATTTGAATATTTAAACAGATGTTCACGAAACATATTTCACTATATAAACGTATGTGTCTATATTATTTAAAGGATTTAAAAAGAGTTAATTGTACTTGCCTCGGTATCTAGTGGATGAAAAAATTAAATATAACTAAAATTAAATATTTGGCAGAGAAATAGAAAATTAGAATTATATATTATCAATAAATTTGAATAACAAACACGTTTTATTTGACTTTATAAAGCTTTGCAGGTTGGGATTTTATATCTAGACATAAATAACATTGAGAAAAAGTTTTAGTTGAATTTATTTTAATATGTAAGGTACTTAACTAAATTGAAGAAACACCTTAAATCTCTCTTGAACGAGATTAACGTGGCGCCTTTTTCCTGTATTAATATATATATATATATATATATATATATATATATATATATATATATATATATATATACACCATTTGTGAGAGACACCAAGGGATGTGCCACGCAAGCGTGACCCATAGGAACTGTTCCAACATCAGACATTGCGTCATTAAGATATTGGCTCGGCATTACGCCATGTCCTGCATCGTTTCTAGTATAGGTCCAGAGTTGGGTGGGCATCGTCGGGCCCCTGATGAGTCGGACGCGACGAACGATGCAGGACATGGCGTAATGCCGAGCCAATATCTTAATGACGCAATGTCTGATGTTGGAACAGTTCCTATGGGTCACGCTTGCGTGGCACATCACTTGGTGTCTCTCACAAATGGTGTAGCCTATTGCAGTGTGCAAAAACACGGTATTATATTGCTGATATATATATATATATATATATATATATATATATATATATATATATATATATATATATATATATATATATATATATATATATATATATATATATAAATCTTCTAAGTCTTAATTTTCTTACATTTTGCTTCCGAGCTAACCGAAAGTAAAAGCTATGTGATCGTTCTGAAGAACTTAAATTTGTCATGTCTCTAAATTCAAAAATTCCAAAACTTGAGGGAAAATTATTAATTCCATGTCTGTCTGTCTGTAGCTCCATTTTTGCGAACTAACTATACTCGTCCAATTTTAATAAAATTTGGATTGTCGGTCAAAATTAGCCCACTGTTAATCCCATTTGTTTCTCGCACAACATACATTTATTTGCACCTACATCTTCAAATATACTCATCTGATTTTAATCAAATTTGGATGGTTTGTCGAAATTAGCTCACAGATAGCCCCAGATTAATTTATAACCGTCTATGCTCTTTAAATTTCAGTTTTACCTCTTTATAAAAACTGAGGTCTAGAAAAGGGTGCTAAAACACTTGAAAAGATAATTCTCTCCTTACAAACTCATCCAGATGATAGAGGCACCAACTCTCGAGATATGTTTTTTCTTTATCTTCTCTTATCACTTCCATTTAAACTTATAAATGAAACTGCGGAAAAGAAATAATAAAAATTTACAAAGTAGAGGCCCACCGCATTCTTAACAGTCTAGTGAAATATTGATAAGATAAACAAACTGGAAGGAGAAATATAGGTTATTAGGGGGTGGTTAAGATCTTCTACAATAATTCAATTTATAATGTCATAAGCGGAATGTAATATTAGTATAAGTAATAATAAATTCACTATTTATTGTATTCAAGTACAAATAATTAGTATATTATTTCTTGACTGAAATACAAAGAAAATATTTCAGACGATTAGTAGAGCCTATCCACGAAACACTTTTACTATATTAGTGATTTCTAAATTCGTTTTGGTGGATTTATCTATGAAAAAGCCTACTAAGTACAATAATAGTAATTAATATAATTAAAACTTTAAATTCATATTATTATTATTAATATTTAATTATTTTGTAATAATACTTTTACTAAGAGATGTTCATTTATAACATAATGTTTGTCTTATCAAACAGCGCTTATACTACATATTGATGAAATATGTACCTACATATTGATAAGCTATGTACCTAAATATTGTGTATTACTGGTTTATTATTATTGTGTATTAATGGTTTTAATTTTGCTTTGAATATTTTTTTTTCTTTCATTAACTGTACAGATGTTATATATTTTATTTATTCACTAAACTTTTGTCACCTGATTTTATTTATTTTATTTTTTTTTTTTATTTTATATATTAGCTGCGTTGCCAAGCTGTTTGCTTGGATGCAGTAGGTCGTATAATAGTACAAAAAAATACAAGAAAACTTAAATACATAAATACAAAAACTTAAATACATTGAGTATTAGGAATAATATAAGTATAAATTATCAAAATATAAACAGTGATAAATTAGATAAGAGCAGAAAAAAACAGACAATCAACTTAAACATAGAATAAAAAGTAAAAAATATTAATTAAATAAAATATATATTTCAACATTCTTGCTGCATATATTCTTGAACACTATAATATGCCTTGGTTTCAAGAAACCTCTTTAAACTATTTTTAAATTGTTTTGTTGTGGCATATTGTTTCAATGAGGCAGGTAATCTGTTGAAACAGGCCACTGCAAAGTTGGAGGGAGATAATTTATATTGACTTGTCCTACACTTTAATGGGTATAGATAGTCTTTGTGCCTTGTGTTCATGTTATGTGTGTCACTATATTTTCTAAATTTCTCTGTATAATTGGCCGCATATAGGCAGGATTCTTGGATTAAAATTGAATAGAAGGTTAGGAGGTTATGTTGCATGAAAATCGGTTTGACTGAGTCGCGAGAAGAAAGATGAAATATCGTCCTTATTATTCTTTTCTGAATAATAAATACCCTTTTGGCCCGCGCACTGGTGCCCCAAGCAAGAATGTGACTTGACATGAAAGGGTAAGCTAAACCATAATAAAGCATCATAATAACTCCTTCCGAATTAAAGCTTCTTAATTTTCTTATTAAATAATAGGCCGAGTTAAGTTTTTTTACAACATTATTGACATGGTCGCTATATTTTAGGTTGCAATCGAGTGTTAATTCTAAAAGTTTACCCATGGGAACCGTAGACAGGGAACTACTATTAACCAGAAAAGTCAGCGGACGAGAAATATTATTATTAGAGAATATTATCGATGTGCTTTTGGATTCATTTATAATCAACTTGTTGACAGAAGACCACTCTACAAATGCGCGACAGATCGTATTTACATTATATTCTAATACATCTACATCTTTTCCCTCGACGATGACTGAAGTGTCATCCGCATATAAAGTAATTTGACACTGGCTACATTTTTCCTTTAAGTGTTTGGGAAGATCATTAATAAAGATAACAAAAAGCAGCGGTCCTAATATGCTACCTTGGGGCACACCACAGGTAACTGGAAATTGGGTGGATGTTTTACCATTCACTAACACTCTAAAGGTTCGATCTGACAGAAAGGAGCTGATCCAATCGTAACTACTACCTCTAATTCCCATTTTATATATTTTACTCAATAAAAGCGGGTGATCTATGAGATCAAAGGCTTTAGACAGGTCAAAAAAGAGACCAGCGACGTACAGCCTCTGATCTAATCCCCTTAAGTAATATAAGTTAATCCCTTAATCCCTTAACGATTGATTAGTTATGCTGTTTACAGGAATCCTTCACTAGACTTCTTACTTCTTACTACTTTAAAAAGACTATAAATTTGTTTTTTATTGAGTATTATTGTATTTGTATTTGTTTTAACTTTGTTTTGAATCTTAATTCTAGTTTTTTTCAATTACTGTGTAAATGTTATTTTTATTTTATTCACTTAAATTTTGTCATCTGATTGATTAGTAGGCTGTGATTATAGGTATCCATTAATGAAAGACAGCTTCACTTTTATTGTGTGTAAATAAAGTGTTTCTCTTTAATAACAAAATATACAAAGAATTAAGTTTTTAATTTTTTTTATCTTTTGTGAGGCTTTTGAAGTCATTCAAATAGCACAGATGTACGATTAAACAATTTAAAATATATTTTCATAAAGTCAATATCCTACTAATAACAAAATATTGACTAACTAATACAAAACATAATAAAGATAAAGATAAAGATAAAGATAAAGATAATTTATTTATATTAAGTACAATTTTCCTTATGTACATTAGTAAATCGTCAATTATTGTATATTGATAAAACATAAATGTTCACAGTTTTAAAACAATACATCACAGATTACTGCTTACAGGGGTCAGTTTAAAATATTTATCTTTTAATTTAATTAACTACATGCTAATGAGACAATACAAACGATAATAATTGGCATTTAAATAATTTAACAGGCATATCACAGTTTTATAACTTGGTAACAGACAGGACAAAACAAATTAAAAATAAAACAAGTTTATAAATAAATAATTATTTTATAAAATCACTAATTGTATATAAGGGACTAGACAATAATAAATGTTTACACTCTCTAACAAAAACATCAAAATTGCTCACATTTTTAATATTAACAGGTAACTTGTTGTAAAAATGTATTCCATTATAATGACTGCTTTTTTTATAAAAATTAGTTGTATGCTTATTAATCTTCAAATCATTTTTATTTCTAGTACCATAGTCATAACTGTCTCCAACTTTATGACACATCTCTAAATTCTTCTTAACAATTTTCAAATTTTCTCTTTTCTATAAAAGAGAAATCTTTTCTAGAAATTTTATTCTTTCTATAACCATGTTGACTATCTGATAAGAAATTAAATCTTATTAAAAATTTATTTAATGTTAATAATATTCTCTAAATCTAAAAGATAGCAACAAGAGTTCCATATTAAGTCAGAAAAACCGTTTGGAACAAAAATCCTGTAGTGAAATCAATAGTGTTCATATTTCATATGAACACTTTTAGTCAGCTAAACTGTAGCATAAACAAGAACACTTCGACTTTCAGTAATTGGTATATCCGACTAACACTTACTGAATCGTAAAAATAAAATAGACTATGAAATTTGACAGCGTTGTAAAAAAAGAGGAAATATAGGTACCAAAATAAGGGATTTATTATGGCCTAAGAACTTAAGAAAGATATCTAAGAATCCTCTTCACGTAAAAAAGGAGAGAAGTTCTTACAAATACAGATGTTTTAGAACCAAGTAAAGATGCTAGGGATAGAAATAAAAATTCCAACTGTACGAGATAGTATCGCCGTAAAATATGATTTTGGACAGCTTAACTAGAATTTTATTTCAACTGAAAAGTCTACTATATCACACTAAAAAAAAAAAATAACTTAAAAGTTTTCCAACACACCAATACAGTAAGAGAAACGTAGCAATCAGTTTACACAGTAGTAGAAAATATAACTCAAGGTTTAATACGTAGAAATAAGCGAGTAACGAGAAATTTTCTACGTATATATTTTGTGAAAATATAATAGTGGGTTATTATAAGAGACCCCAGATGGTTTTAGCCTCAAAACCCTTGGTTACCTTATTTAAGAAGTAAGCTCTTCTTCTAACCTCTACTAAAGCGCTGTAATAATTCCTTCCTTTGTAACTAAAGCCCCCCCCCCCCACACACACTCAAACACACAAGAATGTGCCCTTTATTGAACCAACTCAGTGTTAAGGAGCTTACCAGGAAATTCACAGGCTCAAGAAATTTGTTACAAATATCCTAAGTATCCTGAAATGAAATAAGTACATTGACTAAGTACCCAAACTAAGTACCTCTACTAAGTACTCTGAGCGATGAGTGACCATAATGTTAACTCCCTCGACACCACCTCGAGAGTTAATAATTATCGCTCGGTATAATTTTTGTTCTCGAGGTACCTCCAAAATTTTATTTACAGAATAGAGAAAAAATAAATTGATTATTTTAATTTTAATTATTTGATTAAAACAAAAATTAAATATATTTATATTTATTTTTAAAAAAAAAGAAGTTAAATACAATATTAACAATTCACTAAAGGTACTTCTTTAGATTGTTACTCCTCTGTTTTTTTGTTTTTTTTTAGAATATAAATGAATTTGACTAAATAAGTCTTAAGACAAAGGGATATTTAGTCCAATGTATTTTGGGACAAAGGAACATCACACTTCTGTTTTGATAAGGGGAGTAACAGTCTAAAGAAGAACATTCCGAACACCTTCTTTAGATTGTTACTCCCCTCTGTTTTTTATAAGGGTAGTAACAATCTAAAGAAGTGCCTCAATAAATATGTTTAATCAAGTTAAAAATTGAATTATAGATAGTAATTATCTAAAATTAGAGGAGAGAATCAGCTGGTAACAGAGTAATTGCCAACTGATGCATTAGTAATTAGTATATCTACATTTAGAAATTGTGATTTCGACTTTAACCTTTTTGTTTTACCAATGAATCACCATGAAAACCGTTGTGAAGGTTACATTTTTGAAGATAACATTATAGATTTAGATATTAAACAAAAGTTAATAAATAAAATGGTGTATTTATCACCAACCTTACATACTTTTGCTTTATCTAGGGTAACACTGGAGGGAATCATGAAAATTCATGATTCCCTTATTTTCCATTACTCTTTGTTCAACCTGACTGGGTGCAATGAGTAACTTTCCTCCCTGTAAACTAGGGAGAAAAGTTTACTTTTTCTCCCTTCTATAGATAAAGGACATTTATTGCTGTACCCATAGCCAGAGAAGGAAAGAAAGAGTAATGCCGAAGTAAAATATATTTTCTTTTTTTTTACCCATGCCCATAAGACTATTATAATGTAACAGACACCATAATATGCAGGCACCCTCACGTTATCAATTGTACTCATGCTCTATGCCGACAAAAGTTCGCCTTTTTCAGAACTCAAGCTAGCTAAATGCTAAATCCTTTTTACTGCGCTAATTATTTTTTTGGATAAGGTAAAAAGTAATATTTTCTTTGATATCTTCAGAGCATTATCTTCAGGTCATAGATTTAAAAAAAAGGAACAACTTCATAGACATTGCTTTGATCTAGAAAGCCGATCGTAAAAGAAAAAAAAAACGTTAGACAAAACAGGGTTGTAAAAATCGACTACAGTTAAGACAGTACGAAGTACGTGTTCAGCATTGAATTCGTCAATAAGTTTTTATTTGTAAATAGTTTTATAGGTTTACTAGAAGTGTCTAGAAAATTCAGGAGCACGTCCTCGTCGACCTAGTGTTCTTAAAAAAAACTCAGCGAACGATGAATACAAAACTATAATGGGTACAAAAAAAACGATGAACACTTTACAAATGCAAAACCTATGATTTTTTTTTTTTTTTAGAGAGTGCGGCTAGGTCACAGAATAAAGGAAACACAATTCTTCCTCTGAAGAAACATGCATATGAATAGCAAATATTGCCTGAGAGAAGCCGTACAAAGGCTAGCTATGGGGAAAAAATACTAAAACTATACATAGAGCATCTTTAAACCGTGGAATGAAAAATTTATTTTAATGAAACATATGGTATTTAATATATATATATATATATATATATATATATATATATATATATATATATATATATATATATATATATATATATATATATATATATATATATATATATATATATATACTATATATATATATATATATATATATATATATATATATATATATATATATATATATATATATATATATATACTCGTATATAACATATTTAGCAGTCTGGGTATCTTATCTTGAAAAAAATAAACAGGTCAAGTGTGTGCTAGTCAGCACACAGCGAGGGTCCGTAGGCCACACTGTATTATTTAAGTAGTACCCTATTGATGGTGTTTTTTAAAATGCTAAAAAGCTTACTTTGAACTATCCTATGGTTCTGATATTCTCAAAACACATAAACAAACTTCTTATTAAGTATTTTGTTGCCACTGAACCCGACTGCAACCACATAATTACATCGAAAAGACCATAATTATAAAAAAAACGTATTTTGTCAATAAAAAATAAAATAATATTTTTTTCGAAATTTCCAAAAAGTGGTATCTTTACTTTTGGTCGAAGAATGTTCAGGAATTTTTTCAGATTTTTTGCACTTCACATAAGCGAGATAGAGGGGGGGGGGGGATCACTTTTCACACCCACTTCAAACTTGCCTACGCTCGGCCTATCAAAGTTATAACCAAAGAATTATATATTTTTGTAATCAGCTCGACGTACCCTTTCATATGATACCCTCACGGTGTCGAAAAAAAATATAAAAAATTTAACCCTTATGTTTTTTTACCCTAATTTTTTTGAAAAATATTTTTTTTTAAGTCGCTATATTTTCAAAATGTGTGGGTATGTACAAGACACATACATGCCAAACTTCAAAGTGATCGGACGAAAGGTGTAGCCGTGAGAGCAGGCGACCGGACAGACGGACAGACACACGCAGGAAAATATAAGGGTCCTTGATTTTGCCTACGCACCCTAAAAATCATGATACACAGTAAAACATATGCGAAATTAAACATTGAGGGTACATAACAGTTACTTAACACGTGGCGTCTAGGGACAGAATTCAATTTATACAATGAGCTTCATCTATTTTCATTGGGACAGTGAAGAGAGACAACATAACTTCGTTCATCTAGTTACACCTTGTGGCTAAGTTAAGGACCTATAGCTAAGGCTAGAGAACATTCTAAATACTCTAATACTCTGCCAATTAGTGTGGCACATAGCTTCCTCGCGTTCAATTTTGTATATTTCAATGATTTTATACTATTAAAACCTATTTCGGTCAAATTTATTTATGTTCATCAATTTCTAAAAACGCATATGGAAGAGAAATTTATATAGGACCAAAAATGGAGTGTTCATGAGTAAAACAAGTTAAATTTAATTGTTTATCCATTTTGCTTCCGAGTGTACAAAGGTAGTGGATGCACATGCACTATGCATGTGAATTCAATTCAAAAGTGAATACTATATTCACTTTTGAAAGGTGAACATTCCTTTCCCTTCAAAATCAAAATTTTCAAAAGTCTGTCTGTCTATCTGTCCACAAATCATTCCCAATTTTCATCCGATTTTAATGGAAATTTTAGAGTTTTCGCGGGTTAGGCCCTAGATGATCCCATATGAATGTCATTGTAATTATATTAATAGTAACCTAAAAACCATCAACCAAATATCAATTTCTCAAGATCTAACGAACCGATTTTACTCAGAATTGGCGATACTTAAGGATTGACCCACAGATGATTTTGCTTCCTAGCTTACCAATGGTTACTGAAACTATATGATCGTTCTGAACGAAAAAATATTTAGGTCTCCGATATCAAAAATTCCAAGACAGAAATCCATTTCAGACATCAGGGAACATTTTTGGTTCCGTATGTCTGTCTGTCGCTCAATTTTTCGATCCATCATATCTTAAAACTACTCATCCGATTTTATTAAAATTTTGATGGTAAGTCATAATATATATACGACTGTGAAAATCCCTTCAAATTTTTTTTTTAATTCTGTATTTAAAAATAATTGAATTGACGGCAGTAAATTTATCATTGTAATGAAATAGAAAAAAGTTAAAAATAAACTGGCTCGACCACTCAATCTAAACTTCAAAACAAATCCATTAACGAAAGTTCCATATTTGAAGTATTTACAAATAAATTAATTTCTTTAGCTATTAACGAAAGGTACCTAAATTTGTTTTTGGTTTTTCAAAAAGTTAATAATTGCAATAACAATAAATAACTAACAAGACATCATAATGTTCTCTCTAAAAAAAAAATATTTGATTGATGAATGTGACATTTAAAAAAAAAGAAAAGAAAAAAAAAGTAAAAAGAAAAAAGATAAATGATTTCTTTCAAATGATGTTTAGATATAAATGGCTATAAAAAGCCCATACAAAATTTCAAGAGATATGAAATACCAGAGAAAATATGTCGAGTGCTCATTTGATGGTCAAGAGGGTAATAAATAAATAAAAAACAGTTATTGTTCTTTTATAACAATAAAAATTCACTGCAGAAAAATATGATCTGAAAAAGTGATATTGACCATGCGTAATTATTAGCTGTTACAAAGCATACACATATTTGGGATTCTGACACAACTGAGATTATATAACAACAAGTCCAAATAGCTAATAAACCAAGAATATGAAAATTTGCACATTCTGGTTCTGGCATAAGGGGGAAGAAATTATATTGGTAAAATAAATCTCAACAGTATACTCTTTGAATACAAAATGTTTTCTAAACAATCGATAATATTCGATTTAAGACACACGAAGATCTATTTAAAATACTCTGGAAATTAATGTGGCACATAGCTTCCTCGCGTATACTTTATACCTTTTATTACCTTGCGTATACCTTTTCGTATACTTTAATGATTTTATGCTTTTGCAAGCCATTATTGTCAAATTTATTTAATTCTCCTCCCGAAATTTTTTAAAACTTTCAAAATTTTTTTGATTTTTTTACATGTATTAAATTATCAATTTAGAGAAATTAAAGAGCGGAGACATTGACATTAATCTGGGGGCAATTTGCAGGCTGGTTGTGACAAACCATCCAAATTTCATGAAAATCAGAAGTGTACTTTTAAATATATAGGTGTAAATGAATGTACGTTTGTGCGAATGTGGAAGAAATGGGCGCAGAAAGTTGAAACCTATATAGGACCAACAAGAGGTTAATTATTAATTATTACCTACTATTCAAATTTCATTCAAATCGGACGTGTAGTTATTAAGATATGTTGGTTCGCAAAAATTGAGCGACAGACCGACACGAAACTAAAAATGTTCCCTGATGTCTGAGACGTGTTTCTGTCTTGGAATTTTTGAAATAGGGGACTCTATTTAGAACGATCACATACTTTTCGTTACCTTTGGTAAGCTCGGAAGCAAAAATCAACAACCATAATATTTACATGATATTTAATCTCAAACAAAATTAAATATACACTTATGTCATTGACTTTAGACTAAACTTCATGGGCCAAAAGGCGAGCCCGGATACCTCTTTTAATTACACCGCCACTTGCACCTACGATTGAACAACATTTATTACATTTTAAACACTACCTAATAATAGTTTAGCGTGAGTTTAAAAAGATTAATATTATAATGAAGAACCAAAATGTATACAACATCTAGAAGGCGTTAAAAAGAATTCGATAGAGACAAGTGTTCAACGATATATAATAGGAATTTTGAAACAATTTATTTTTCGTATACGTATTAATTATTGAAAACAAAAAAAAAAAACAAAAAAAAAATGTGTAGGAATATCAAAACAAGAGGACTGTGCGTTTAAAAGACTTCGCCCACAATTCATGTAGGAGGAAAGGGCTGAGGCGAAACCGTACATGGATTGCATTAATAATAAGTATAATAATAGATGATCCAACTTCGTCTATCTTAAATAGTTATCTGGCTGAGTTACAACAGCGTTTATTAGTTGTGTGTTGTTACAGTAAATAAGATTTTCAATTATTAAGTTATGTGTAACCAGTTCTTATTGTGTACAACCATAAACGTAAAGTAATTGATTGCTTCTCTCCTTCTTGTTCTTAATCACTCTACAAAAGAAATATTAATTTGTAAACGGTTTGAATCATCTTACAACTAAACCATTAAAACTGAAGCAATAACAGATTATAATAACGAATACAGTAAAATGTGGTTAACATTTATTATAAAAGACAGTTAAAATTATAGATACAGTTTAAAATTATTGATAGTGAATGATGGCAGAATCATGCATGTATATATACATATATACGTTATTGAACGAGCACAGAGAGTTCTTCATTTCAGAGACTTTAAAAAGTTTGTGAACTTTAAAAGTTCAAAGATTTTAAAAAGTTTGTGTGTTTGTTAGTCTTACGATAACGGTATTGGCATTGGCATTTTAAAATTTTTGTTTTAAATTTAGATGGGTGAAAAAAAAAAATTGGTCACAGGGGTACGGGTACAAAAGTCAAAATAGTATATACCCTTCAAGATGCATGTTGTTGGAAAGCTCTTTAAGAGTACAGTAATTGTTGTTATATACACTTTTGTCATATTTTTATATAAAAGGGGGGTAAAATGGAAAAAACCACGTTTTTATGCAATTTTTTACCCTAAAATGTAAAAATGTGACCCCTAAATGGACTCCAGAAACCAATGAATTTGCCAACGATCTTATCCTTTCTTTTTGTTTGGAAAAAATTTGTTTGGATTTTTTAAGTGCATCCTAGGGTGTACTATAGATATCGTCTTGAGTAAAACATTCATATAATATGTACATACATAAAAAAATTGTTAAATTTCAGGAATCGATTAAAACGGATTTCTATGGAGAAAATTTTCAAAAATTCGCATTACAAAAATTTTGAAGCCATTGCAATAGCTTCATTTTCTTCAAAAATTCGCTAAAATGGAGTAAAATGTGATTTGATTATAAAAGACAATGAAAATTATTCATATTTATGTTCATATATGTTATTGAACGAGCGTATGATAAAGCTTCTTCATTTCAGAGACTTTGCTTTTAAAAAGTTTGTGTGTTTGTTTGTCTAACGATAGGAGAGCCTGCGTGGCCGTGGGATTAAATTACCTACCATGTCTACTTAGCCATCAATGAATCAAGGGCGGCACGAGGTCGTGAGTTCGATTCCTCACCGTGACGCTCTCATTTATTTGGATCAATAATGATCACATCATACTGCTTCGGCGGTACAATGTACAGAGGTATGATGTGTGAAGTGGCTGCAACTCTCTACCACGGGGCTAGTAAAATGGGCCAAAAAGATGGCTCAATTGCTAGGTTCCAACAAGTGGTTCGTCCTACCCGTCTAGTAATAGTACTAGCACCTTACTACTAATACTGTTCAAACGATAACAGGAGTAAAAGTTAACCAATTTGAACAAAATTTGCACACAGGTGCATCTCATTATTTGTGACAACTGCATAGTTTTTGGGAAATTCCACTAATGATTTTAAAAATGGTGGCCAATATGGTGAACGACTAAAAAAAAAAAGTTTTTAGTCTGCATGACATGTTGTACACATCTCCTTAAAGGTCTTGAAGTGAAGAAAAAGAATATGTAGCTATTAAAATATTTCACATAATATTTTCAATATGGTGGCTAATATGGTAGAAGGGTAAAGATAAAGTTTTTAGTCTCCATGATATGTTATAAATCATTTTAAATACTATGAAAAGTAGGGAAAGGATGAGTAACTATTGTTAAAAAGATTTCATATTTTAGTCGTGAAAAAAAAAAAAAAAATGATCAATATGAGGGTGTTAAATAAAAGTATTTTCTTATATGTTAAGCTTTTTTAAGGTAGAAAAATGTTTCCGGGTAGCCATACGCCATACTGAAAACAGGAATGACTCGATATAAGAGCATAATGCATATTTTTCTACGCGAGTTTTTTATGTGCCTCATCACTAGTTATATAAATTTAAATAACCTACAAATATATCTGCATCAATAAAAATAAAAAAATTATCCAAATAATTAATTTAAAAATGAAAAGAAAAATAGAAATTGCTTTTATACAATCTAAACTAATCTGTAATCAAATTATATTCAGCAATAGTTATTAAATTATAATAAAGCTTTATTCTTAAATTAATTGCATATTAAAACAACCTTTATCAAAGAAACAGTTAGAAATTACAAATTATTAAAACTACAATGAATGAATAACACTGAATGATGTCTTAGTGTAAGTTAAAGATTATGTTTCTACATGTAGTCATAGAAAAAAACATAAGAATGACTATATATCCATCTGCCTTACTAATTGCAAGGTAATATTGAATGGAATGATTACGAAAAGTTGGAAAGAGTAATTATCTTGTCTTTAATTGAACAGGGTATAATTATAATTCGTTACGTTAATTGGTCCATAAGAAACAGAAGCTGCAAACTCTGGAATAATTGCGGTTTTCTTGCCTCGTGCGAATTAAATAGAGCAATTTAATAGCGGTTTAACCAGCATAAGATCCCCCGCACAAAATAATATTTTTTTAAAAAATGATATTTTTTAACCATCATATTTTTGATAAAAGGTAATACTCTTATTATTCTATAGTAATATACTCTTACTTAAGATTGAAAATTTGTATGAAACTTTTATAGTTTATCGAAAGTAACCCACAGATAGACCCAGATTAATTTGAAACGTCTGCACTCTTTAACTTTTGCTAAAGGTCGACCAAGAAGTTATGAACACGTGAGAAACTGAAAGCTTAGCTACGTTTAAAGTCGGAACTTCCGAGTATTGCCGAAGTCAGTACAGTCGGATGCTAAGACAATACCCATTTCTAGTTTGTATGACATGCGCAGTTATGTCAAATCTCACGAATAACAACAGAAAGGTTTCGAATCTGTTAGGTTTCCTGTATTGTTTGTTTTTATGCAGTACAAATTATAGTCATAATCACAAAGTCACAACTGTCCTAAAAGATTTTTGAACGATCCACAAATCCACGGGATGAGGACGCAGGACGCTACAAATAACGGGGTTGGAACAAACCTAATATGTATGTGTTATTATTATTATAGAATATTATTATTAATAATCAATAAATAATAATATAAATATATTATAGTATATTATTAGTGATTTCTTATTAGGTACAGTGTTGCCGTTGCCTGATTCAAAAAATATTTAAAAAAATATAGAAGTTATAAAAAAATAAAATGATTGATAACAAAAGAACAACACTGTGTTTTTTGACAGTGTTTATTTTCTTAAAAACTGACTATACATGACACCAAAACAACGACACTAGCGCACTCCTCAGATTTCCATGACTTCTTGGTCGACCTTTAGGAGAAATATTGACATGACATGACAATTTAGATAACATTGACTTTAAGAAGAATAAATGTTTAATGAAACTTTAAAGTATGTAATTTGTCACTATCTTAAATTACGAAGAGGAATAACTGAAAACAACCCAGATTTGAAATGAAGACGTTTGTAGGTGTACATAAAACTGTTTATTATCAAAGTATCCATTTTGATAAGAGTGGGCGTAATTGTGTTTTTAGGTCATCCCAATCTCAAAAGACCACACCAAATCCCAAAATCAAGTTTCTAAACTTAAAAAATATTAAAATATGAACATAAATAATAAATTATTACCATATAAATATATAAAGTATTAACGACTATATTCAAAGAAAAACGCATCAAATGTAACATACCTAATACAAACTTCATAATAGTACCGGAATAAACTTGTATTTCTAGATTCTATTTTTATAATAACATAGTATAGGTAATATTAAAGACTGTATTGTCGAAATTACATAATATTGAAGGCTCTCATTCGATTTAACAATTTCATTATTCAACAATATAAAAAGAATTGGTCATAAGTTTAAATACAGGCCTACAATTTAATATCTTTCAAGTCAGGACTACAATTTACTATATCTAAAGCGCAGGACATTACAATTTACCATTTCTCAAATACAGGACTACAATTTACTATCTCTCAAGTACAGGACTACAATATACTATCTCTCAAGTACAGGACTACAATATACTATCTCTCAAGTACAGGACTACAATATACTATCTCTCAAGTACAAGACTACAATATACTATCTCTCAAGTACAGGACTACAATATTCTTACAATATTCACAATATTCTTACAATATTCACAATATTCACTTCTTACAATATTCACAAAATTCTAGCTTGATGTTAGTCAGAAACTTTTTTGCACGCTATCTCCTGGACTATTAAAATATTTGATAATTCTTGAAACCTTATACTTGGGACTATGATCGGAGTTTTAATTAAATTGAGTTAAAAGATCAAATATATTTATATTTGTTCTTACAATATGAGGTTTCATGTACACCAATAATGCAATTTAATTAAATTTTGGTTGATGCCACATATTTTAAGAATATAAACAAATTAATTTTATCTCATAACGCAAATGTTTAAAAAAAGGAAAACACTAGAAAAAACATGTATATACATATACATTCTACTTTGCCTTAATAATAACATTATTAATAAAACATGTAAAAGTAAACCATGTAATTAATAAAACAATGTATAATTAATAAAAATTTTATTAATATTCAGCTAGTTGTTATATATTATTTTATAATAATATCAACTTATTAACTTTTTAAAAGTATAAATGGAAAACGTAATAATTATTTTGATAAAATATTATTAATATAAAGTATAAAAATATTCTAAACTATACTGGAAGACAGAGGGTGAGAATTGAGAATAAATAATAATAAAAAGCATTGATAAATTATTTGATAAATAACAAAAAGCAAGAGATGAGACTAAAAAAAACAAAAGAAATAAAATAGAATAGAATTAATTAATATAAAAAACTAACTAGGTAAACATAATGCATAACGGTAGATTTATCCACTTTAATGAATGTATAAAATGAAACATCTAGTTTTCCTTATCTAATTAATAAAAAATATAAAACAAAAGAATAATTATGCAGCTAAAAAAAAAGAGAGAAATAAGTTACGAGATTAAAAAGACGTTAAAACATCAAAAGAATCAATAAAGATATTCATTAAAATTAATTAGTACATGTTGCTCGTAAAAAGAAAGATGAGCTTGTAAAGAAAAATGACAATGTACATTGTAGTTATAATAATAGTTATTTATCATCAAAAGAAAGTAACGGGAGTCGGTGTATCATTATTATTACTTATTCGTCTACTATATTTAAGTGAACTTTAATTATAAAATTAGTAAAAAATTATGCTTTCCTCAACTAATAGTTGAGTCAAAATATCTATTAAAATATATATCTACTAGAATCATTAAAAATTATTCTCTATTAGTTCAGTCAATGAGTCAATAAAGGAAATAAAAGCCTCACTTTTGCGATATTTTGATCCCTCCTTGGATTATTCTCAAGCTAAAAATCATAATTTATTAAAATATTAACAATTGGACACATAATTATAAATACTTTGCATAAAGCCTTGTTTACACGGGCTTAGTAACTAATCATTAGTACAATTCCATTCACTAATCGCTTAGCTGACTAAGTGATTAGTAGCTGTTCACACAGGTAGTGGGGTTTAGCAGTTAGTGATTAGTGTACTACAAATTGAAAACAGGCTGTTTGTTTATAAAATCTTATCTTATAACTCACTTGTCTCTAAGCGCTAACACAAGATGTTTACATTGGGTGAGTAGTAGTTTGGGTGAGTGAAGAGTGGAAAGATTTGTGGTGGGGGTAGCTACTTGTCATTAGTACTTGCTCTTACAAATCTACTAATACTAATCACTTGTGCTGCATGTTTACACGACACAGAGTTAGTGCGAGATACTGCTACTAATGATTAGCACTAAGCTCATGTAAGCAATAAATTATAATATTCAATATTTTTTAGGGTGCGACATGACGAAAATCACAGTGATTCAAACAAGAATTTTTGATAATGACCATTACCATGTAATCGTCTAGACAATTAGGTAAGTGAAGTTTCAAATTTCTAAATATTTAATGAAGATAATTAAATGTAATTGTTATTGTTATGTAAAGTAATTATAATTATATGTCCAATTGTTAATTTTTAAATAAATTATGATTTTAGCTTGAGAATGATCCAAAGAGGGATCAAAATATCACAAAAGTGAGGATTTTATTTCCTTAAATGACCCAACTACTAAAGAATTGAAAACTACAAGGAACACATTCAACTAATTTATTAAAAATTATATTCAATCATAATAATAGTAAAACCTGACTACATTATATAAGTCTTTACATAATATAGTTTACAAATAATTGCATTTTACAAATTCAAATAAACAAACAAAACAATTCATATAGCTCACCCCTGTAAAGTGGATAACTAATGGGGGGAGGGAGGGGGGAGGTTAGCAATGGTTAGCACTTATGCCTGCTGAATCAGAGGTTGGTGAATCGAGACTTGTCCAAGTAAAAGATTTTTTACATGAAAATCAACTCCCGATTTAAGCCGGCATTTGATTTTCCAGTAAAAAATCTTTCACTTAGACGAGTCTTGAATCACAAACTTCGTTTCGTCCAAGCCAATTGACTTTATCGCGCCTAAAGAAGTTTTACTTCAAAAATTCTATACAAAGAAATCTCTAAATAGGGAATTCTTTATCTCGAACCATCAATTTGGTAGTATGAAGTCACCACTGTATATGTATTTTTTTCCTATTCAGGATACGGTTATAAAGCACTAAAAGACAATTTTAAATTCTCTCTCACCTTTCTTAAACGTAGGGAAGGACGGCTGTCGTTTGGTCCAAGGTACAGTTCCAGGTGAATGTTTCTGGTAGGAGGCACTGAAGTTGCTCCCTCCCTTACTTGTATTGGCTCCCATCGACGGTTAAAAAATACTTAAGTGGTCCAATTTTGGCTCATTAACTTAAGCCAAATGAAATTGGACATTTTAACCAATAAACAAGGTTTAAATATAATTCTCAGCAACATTTACCGAAGAGTTTTATTTTTAAAGTGAAGATAGACGAAAATGATATACTTTTGTTCCAATTTTGAAATGGATAAGGAAGGAATCCAATGGCAGAAAAAAACTAAAATATTAATCCTTTTTTAAAAAAATAAGCACTCAAAAGTAAAATCACTGATAATAAACTTTATAAAAAATAATAAAAAGATTAACAAAAACTTTTTTTAAAAAAAGGCACGGATTAGATAGTTAAAGTTTTTTTTTTTTAAAATTAACACTGTATGTAAAAAGGCACAATTATAAAATGTTTATCACTTTCTAAAAATAAATAATAAAAATATAAAAATAATTAAATAACATAACTGCAAACATGTGCACTCGCATTTCACCTAATAAACATTTTTATTTTTTTATTTATTAAATGTATTTTTATTCTTTACATTGTTGATATATGATCAAATAGAACTTAATATGGCGGAATATGATCAATTGCTTTTTATTATTTTATATACTATATTGTTCTAGTTTGATTATTTGTTCAGACGTGATAACATTTTTAAATATCAGATAAACTTTTTTTAAAAAATAAATATAAAATAAAAGAAATGTCACGTTTAATATGATATGGATGTATAATACCATGTAAATAAATTGAAATGTGTTTTTTATTATATCATTCAATAATTCTAAATAAATTATAAACAAATATTATTAGATTACAAAATATAATCAATAAACACGTTTTCATGATAATGTTTTCTGTAAAAATATTTTCTAATAAAGTTTTTAGGATTTTTTATTTTAAAAACTAATATTCGTCAATAATTTCCTTAACGATCTAATTGATTGTGTATTTAAATATTTTTATATTATGTTTATGTGTACTGTTTATTATGTATAAATTTAATATACATAAAAATGTGAAAAATCTTTAATCTATGTATTATGTAAATTAGGGTTTACATAATCTTACTTTAACAGATATAGATTTACGAGTATAAGAATCTATGTTTGTTTAGTCAACTTCATAAGAATGTAAACATTGAATAAATAATATATAAATGTGAATGTATTCCTTTAAGATAAATAAATAAGCAGAACGTCATTTTAAAATGTAAAACTACTAATAAAACATTAGTTTTTAGTAGACCGTAAAACATTAGATGGATTACCATCAAAACATGGACATGATATGATCTAGGTGATTACTTATTCATTAGCAGTGTCGCAAAGAAGTCATTAATATTAAACAGATCGGTGACAAGACGGAGAAAAATACAGACTCAAAATAAATATATATATATATATATATATATATATATATATATATATATATATATATATATATATATATATATATAACTGCAAACATGTGCACTCGCATTTCACTAAATAAACTATTTTATAAATTTATTTATTTTAGATATTTTGTATTTCGTTTGTTTTTAGGTCCCTGAAGAAGGTTTTAAGTAAAAACCGAAACGTCGGGATTGTAACTTAGTGACGATTTTAATGACCGAAACCTGAGATTAGTTTGTTTTTGTTTATATAAACATATATATATATATATATATATATATATATATATATATATATATATATATATATATATATTATAATCCATATGTAGGATTAAAATGATATTACATGTTCTAAATTTCTATGAGTAAAAAAAAAAATGAATTACGTAAAAATAATTAATAAAGAGATAATAATAATTGAAAATAAAAATTTAGTTACTAAAACCCGATAATAAATAACTGAATGCAACTCAAAAACAGTTCTGAATTTGATTTTTTTTTTTTAAATTTGGGAACATTTTATAAATGGTCAATTTCAATACCTACTAAAGTAAAACCTATTTAAGCTGCTTTGTCGAGAAAAAAAAATCTAGTTTTAGAGATGATAAATAAATATAAATATAAAAATAAACACTGGTGTTAAACAATTAAAACAATATAAACACAGAATTTATGGTTGTCATAAAACAAAATAACGACAGAATAAATAAAAATTAAGGAAAAAAAAAAAAATAGATTACACTAAAAAAGAAATACGGTAAAACAATTAAACTCAAAAAACAGGTACAGTTATTTCGGGAATGTTCACAATAGAGCGTTCGGAACGGAACTGAAGGCGTTGTTTTTGAGATACAGGCTTTAGAAACGAGCTGAAAACGAATACTAACTATTGAGTGAGCGGGTAAGGTTATACAGCTCCCACGTTAGCAAATACAAAAGCAAGGGGGGGGGGGGGGGATTCTCAAAGCTATCAGCTGTGCAATCCAAACCTCTTCATATTATATCTAAATACATATAGAGATTTTTGCATTCCAAAATAATTATCTTTTAATTTGTAATCGTTGTACAAAAAAAAATCATAAAAAAAAAAAAAAAATACTCAGCAAATAAAAAGACATTTAGATGCGATTACGATTACTAAATATATCACATGTATAGATGTTTAATTATCCAGCGCAACTTTCTTATCTTGATTATTAATCATTATATATATATATAATCAGTAGCAGATAACAAAAGGAAAACCGATTAATTATCTGATAAAAAAGAAATTTTCTGTTATGCAGTATTTCCTTTTTTTTTTCTTTAATTATGTTTAACGATTCATTAAACAATTTTAATTTAATAATTATTATAATTTATTAATATCTTGTTCAATAATATAGTCAATAGAATATATATATATATATATATATATATATATATATATATATATATATATATATATTAGCATAAATTATATAACTATAATATTAGATGTAATGGGCAAGATTATGTGAAATTTACAACCTCTATAGTTCTATACGAACAAAATAGATTAAGTTATAGTAAACGACAAAAAGCAAATATTATAATACCAAATAGTTCCAGATAATTAATTTGTCTTTAACGGTCAAATGATGATGGCAAATTTAAAGTTGACGTTACCACTTTTTTCGCAATTTTGGTTTGAAAAGTAAAGGATCAACTTTAGTGCTAGACGCTAGATCTTTAATTTTTTTTCGGTTAATTAATTTTTGTTAGAGAAACTTATACACTTATAATACTACAGTGGTTAAAAATTTAAACTTCTGACTGAGCGATGTTGGGTTAGGGTCCTATCTATTGAGCCGAAACCCCTGACATATGTTGGGTAGATTTAAAAAAAAACAAATTGGCAAAGATACAAAGGAAAAAATTATAAATTACACTTGTCTACTTATTTTAAATTCTTTTAGTACATGACATAACTTTTTACTTAGTACAAACCCTTTGTAAATTGAAATAGTTAATTATTTCTGATTTATAATCTCTTCTTTAAGATATATTTTGGAATTTATTATCAATTACGAAACAAAAAATTACAACATGAAAGGATCAAATACACAATAAAATAATAAAATAACAGATATTAATTATAAGTTTAGATTATATAAATATACCTTTTTCCAATAAAGAGCCTTGAATTTTATTTTAAACAATAATACCTATATAAACATATTTTGCCATTTAGTGTAGCACATATAGCTTCCTCGCGTTCTATAACGTGCGTAAATGATGTTATGTTTTTAAGTACCATTATTGTATGATTTATTTAATTTTTCTCCCTTTTTATAAATCTGTCAAAATTGTTTTGATATTTTACAAGAGTAAATGTAACAATTTAGCACAATTATATTAAGCAAAGACGGATGGAATTAATCTGGGGCTATCTACTGTAAACATCCACATTTTCTGAACATCAGATTATTACTTTTAAAGATATAAGTGAAAAATAAATGTGTGTATGTGCGCATGCGGAAGAGAAACAAATGGGCGCAGAAGATTGAAACTTATATGAGACCGACAATGGTCTATAATTATGACCTACCGCATTCCAATAGAAATCGACCCAGTATTTTTACAGATATGTTGATTCACAAAAATTGAGCGACAAAGACAGACACGGGACCAAAAAAGATTTCTGATGTCTCAAAAGGATATCTGTCTTGGAATTTTTGAAATCAGAGAAAAAAAATGTTCGTCTTCAGAACGATCGCATAGCTTCCGTTACCTTTGGTAAGCTCGGAAGCAATAACAGTCCAATACAAACACATAAGGTTTGTTCCAACCACACTTCAAACTGGTTTGGAACTGTCCGACGCGTGCGCATCAGAGCAAACTTGAACGTTTTTAGCTAATGCACATGCGTCGTAGAGTTTGGAACTAGTTTGAGGTGTGGTTGGAACAAACCTAATGCTTCCGTTACGTCGGTATAAGTTCTGAAGCAAAATTACTAAAATATATCAAGAAAATTATGCATTAAGTAACATAGAACACCATATGGAGTAACTATTATAGAAATATAAGTATAAGAAAATATAGGAAAGAACAAATCATATTATTAACAATGCCTCAAGAAAGATAGTCTTAAGAAATTCATCAGATTCCATGACAAATGTTGCTAAAGTAATTAAAAGAATTAATAATATTACTTTGGTATTAAAAAAAAGTTTTAAATAAAGAAACTAATATAGTTATAATAATGAAACATCCAGTACGTCGATTACGTATAAGGTAACGAGATATGAAAGTTACAAAGAAATGTGGCAAAAGGTTTTTCGGTATTTCAGGTTGATGAGGTAATATATTTTTAAAAAAAGAAGGCATATTAAAGAATTCAGTGACGCGTGGAAAAGGGTGATGTACTGTAGAATAATGAGGCAACTTCGGTTCTAATGAAGTTTATTAGAAACCAGTGATCCAAAAGATTAATATATATATATATATATATATATATATATATATATATATATATATATATATATATATATATATATATATAAGTGACGTCTCATAGAAGAGTAGAACGTCACGTATACAATTCTCTTGGATCACTGGTTTTTTAATAAAGCGACGTAAATTAGAAATAAGTCATCAACGAAATATAAATTATAGTAAATTTATAAAGATATTAACAAACTATATTGATTGGCGGGAGGTTATTTAGGTGTTTCTTAAGTCTAACGCTAAAAATTTAAAAATATGTAACACACAATTGTATACGTGACGTTCTACTCTTCTATGAGACGTCACTTATATATATATATATATATATATATATATATATATATATATATATATATATATATATATATATATATATATATATATATATATATATATATATATATATATAAGTGACGTCTCATAGAAGAGTAGAACGTCACGTATACAATTCTCTTGGATCACTGGTTTTTTAATAAAGCGACGTAAATTAGAAATAAGTCATCAACGAAATATAAATTATAGTAAATTTATAAAGATATTAACAAACTATATTGATTGGCGGGAGGTTATTTAGGTGTTTCTTAAGTCTAACGCTAAAAATTTAAAAATATGTAACACTGCACTATAACACTTAATTAATATACTTCACATAATGTATAAAACATAAATCTAGGACCAAGAAAGTGTTTTGATGCTAATATTTCCACGGCAGAATAATCAAATAACAATCAGTAATTTCGGGGAAGATCACGGCTACAAATAAATCCATACCATCACGCTAGTTTACTAAGAATAGAAAAAAAATTGTTCTTATTCTCAATATTCACTGTTATTTGTTCTCATGCCATTTTGATTTTGCAGGAACTTAGTAGCCCAGTTAAATGTGACGATAAAGCCAATCGAGAGGAAAAAATTCCGGAATTTTGAAAATTGGCACAGTTGTTCCTTGGTTCCCACGCTAGTTTAAAGAAAATAAAATCAGAATAACACTAACGATACGATAACAATAACACTAATAATTATGACTAGAGAGGTTAAAAAAGAAACACAACAATATTGTCACCACAATTATTTTAATAATAGCTAATAATAATAACGACTTACAATGTCATCCTCAGTAGCGTGTTAACTTAGTAAGAGTGAATGCTGTACTAAGTTAACTATTTTACAAATTTTAAGGTAAACTAACAGTGCAAGGGGGGTTAGACTAGGGTGGTGTGGGTAGAGGATTACGGAAGGAAAAAGGTAAGGGGTATGTATACAGGGTGGTCCAAAAGTCTCCCCCCCCCCCCTTTAACTTTTGAACGGTTCGAGATAAATTAATGAAACTTGGGGATCTCTACCATGCAAAGGGAAGTTTGTTTTCATGCAATCACACACTAGGGGCAACCACCCACTTTGCCCCCAGGCCACCCAACTTCAAAATTTCAAATTGGAGTGTTTATTTTTGATAGCAGATTTGGATTCTACGGTGAAAAATAATAAACTTTTACTTGCAACTATTTTTACTATCTCCAATATTTTGCCCCCTGTAGGGGGGCAAAGATAGCAAAATATCCCTTCCGAAATAGTAAGAAAATAACACTTAGATCGTTATAAAATCTAAATGGTTTGAAATAAAGTAATGAAACTTGGGGGATCTGTACCATATAAAGGGAAGTGCGTAATCATCCACTCGCGTACTAGGGGCAACCACCATTTTGCCCCCAGGCGCTGAAATCTACCCTTTTTATAGCTTTGCCCCCCCATGGGGGGCAAAATATTGGAGATAGAAAAAAACGTTTCAAGTAAAATATTTTTATTTTTTGCCGTAGAATCTAAATCTGCTATCAAAAATATACATTCCCGGTTAAAATTTTGATGTTAGGTGGTCTAGGGGCAAAATGGAAGGTTGCCCCTACTGCGCGATTGCATGAAAACAAACTTCCCATTGCATGGTAGAGATCCCCCAAGTTTCATTAATTTATCTCTAACCGCTTAGATTTTACAACGTATGATAGTAAGGGTTATTTTGCTATCTTTGCCCCCCTACAGGGGGCAAAATATTGGAGATAGAAAAAATAGTTTCAAGTAAAAGTTTATTATTTTTCACCGTAGAATCCAAATCTGCTATCAAAAATATACACTCCAATTTGAAATTTTGAAGTTGGGTGGCCTGGGGGCAAAGTGGGTGGTTGCCCCTAGTGGGTGATTGCCTGAAAACAAACTTCCCTTTGCATGGTAGAGATCCCCTAAGTTTCATTAATTTATCTCAAACCGTTCAAAATTTAAGAGGGGGGGGGGAGACTTTTGGACCACCCTGTATAATAACACTAATAGTGAAGTGTTATAATATAACGTATAACAGTTCATTGCAACTTGTTTCTTCAGATGTTCTCTGATTCCGTCCTCAGCCCTGTCTGGTTTTTTTCGTTAAGATTAAGTTTAAATAAATTTATTATAAAGTTCAAAGATTTCGCTTTTCCAGTCAAGGGTATATAATGAAAACTTCTGAAGCTTATGGCTCAGAAACTAATGGTCCTACGTAAAAAATGCAAAGGTACATTTTTATAGGAATTTTTGTCAGCTTCAATTTTTATACATAACATTTTATACCACGCTACGAGTGATAATTTCAGAGATTGAAAGGACCCCCCTTCCACCAGGGCTCTTAATTTTTTAAAAACTAGAATAACAAGGAACAACTGTGTCAATTTTCAAAACTCCGGGATTTGTTTCTCTCGATTTATCTCATTTTACTGGGCTATAGAACTTAAAGATGTTTCCAGAAATTAATTTTTTTTAAAATGTTTTACATTACACACGACACCTGACAGTTTCAAGGTTTTAAATTTTAATAATCCCCTTAAGCCTTTATTTTTCTTTAAATATAAAGAAGCGGGTACTTATTATTCAATATTGAAACGTTTAGTCTTTGACGTCTCTATAATATATTAAGTTTGGCCGGATTGAACTTCACTTAAATGACATCAAATTTAAAAACTTTTAAAGATATTTCTGTAGATTTCAAAGCTGGAGTAAACCACCTTCAAATTGTACTAAAATGCCAAACTCATCTAAAATTGTTTCAATCAAAATTTACAAAATGGAAAAAGGTAATTAAAGATAAGAAACTAACTCAAACATTCAATTATTTGAAACTAAATCAAGGATTTAACCAATTCCACTGTTGTAGAATTAGATTCAGAAAGGAGAAATGACCAAACTTTACCTAGATAAAGCAGGAGTTTAAATATTCTCATTATTATTTAATAATAATAATGATATTACAAAAGAATTATAAAAGAATGATATAATAATAATATAATTCATTATTTTTTAATAAAATATATATTGAATATCCATTTATTCAAGCCTACACATCTCTTTTATTCAAGAATAATGACAACTATGTTAAATTTTAATAAATTTATCTGTCTTTATTTAGATAATTTTTTAAAGTTATTTAAAGACTTTTATTTTAATGGAATAAACGTTGTTGCTCAATGATTTATAAACAATCTACATAAGCGAATCTTTAATACACATAAAGTTCTAGTTTTTATTTTAAAGAGTTTAGTCAGTATATCTAGCTAATAATCATCTACCAAAATCCAGATCTGGTATTTTAGCTCAAGTTTTCTTTCTTTTTTTCTCACAACTTTTAAGTAAGCTTTACCTATATTATTTATCTTTAGAGCCCCACCTTTCTTTGTAAAACTGCATCTTTTATGTTATATATTTAGATCATTTATTATCAAATTATTCACTCTAAGAAATTTCGTCGTAAGAAAGTATTTGTAATAATTATTCTAACAATACTGACCATCTTCTGTAATTATTTAATTTAGTTTTATTTATCAATTATAATTTTAAACTGACCGACAACTTATGCTCACGGATAATTCTTACTACTTACCTTCGTGTTCTTATTTATATTTGATTAAAACCTTTATATTTGCTGCCTTTATTGATTTTTTGATGTTTGTCTTTACTGTTTATGAGGGATTTTCTTTAGCCTTAGGCTAATAGGTTAAAACACATCGATTTTAAATCCCCAACGATTTAGAAATAAAGACAGACTCAGAAATAAAAACAAATATGTGGACAAAACCACTCTCTTTATCAGCAAGCAGCATTAAGTCTATAAGAATCCAAAGCTAATAGAGTCTAGCAAAATCTACGTCCAATAGTTTTAAGCCATTGCGTGTCCTTAACATTGAAGAGGGTGCATTCAAAATAGAAGTAGTTAGTAGATCGATGATGTTAATTCAATCTGATTCTAAATACACACATAGAGGAAGGCAGTAAATTTTAATGGGATAAAGCAAGTGAAACAGAGGCTCGAATGTAAAAACTCTAGCTTGTTCCAGCTATATCTAGTAGAATTGTATATTAAAAATCTGCATAACGTAAAAGTACTGTTGAAAAAATAATAATTTTCTCCACTTCATGAAAAATCATTGAATCATAGATATGTTTTTTGGGTATTGAATCCACAAATCGACATTTCAATGATTTTCCATGAAGTGGAGAAAAATCAGTATACATTTCTCTAATTGATATAGTAGATGGATCTTAAGATGTGAAATTATGAAATATTAATCTATTTTGATTAACATTTGATCCGCTAGGAGCACTGATATCATTTTATATAAAATTTAGATACTTCTATCGGCTAAATATAGAACTACAATGAATTCAAGTAAAAACCAATCTATCTCTGATTAACTTGTGCGTAGGTTTCCGCGGGTAGACTCATAATAAACAGTTTAGTATTCCGGTGAAATCTGCTTCACGAAGGGGTTGAAGTTGAAGTCCTTGGTTTCGCTTCCACTACTGGAAGCATCTTCAGGGGTGTGGTGCATCGTGATGATTACTTGAAGCAAACAGTATATCTTGTGTTTGCTTCGAGCCAACATCACGATGAACCATACCCCTGAAGATGCTTCCAATAGTGGAAGCGAAAACAAGCTGTTTATCTCTTATTAATTTATATATTCTAACTTCCTGGCACCATATTTAAGAGCGTTCATGTTCGAAGAAAAAAAAAAGAAAAATTATTTAGGAAATAAATCTTACAAATAATATATAATTTTATAAAAATGCATCGTGGCATCTTCCTTTTAAAATAGTATTATAATTACAACTATATAAGAATATAAATCTATTAATTTGACCTTCCTTTTAAATCATTAATTGAAGACAATAAAAAACATTGCATCACCTCCAGTTTTAGTTAACTCGATGATAGAAAAAGAAAAAAAAAAATCTTTCAAACAAAAAATATCTCAGAAGGAAGTAAACGTGAGTCGTGAACTGCAAATATATCTATTTTAACTTGTTTAAATCTACCTTATTTATAACTAACGATCTGTCAAGATCAATACATCACGTAGAGCAACAACTAGTTTACTTTGAAATAAGATTCAGATCAGAATAAATATAAATAATTTCTAGATGATGTGAAATTTATATTGCAGTGAGATTAAGTGAAACAATACAACAAACTAGCAGCTGACTAAAGAATTGTAATATAATATGTATATAATATACGAGTAATAATAATTTGTTAAAACGAATATTATAACGTGAGCCACAAAAAACTACGCCTACCTCTACCTGAGTATATTAGGTCATAAACATCAGTGATGAGGTTTAAAAATACCTGTGATTTGGTGTAAAAAATAACTGTGATTAGGTGTAAAAAAAAACCTGTCATGAGGTTTACAATACCTGTGATTAGGTGTAAAAAATAACTGTGATTAGCTGTAAAAATACCTGTGATGAGGTTTAAAAACATCTGTGATTAGGTGTAAAAAATAACTGTGATTAGCTGTAAAAATACCTGTGATGAGGTTTAAAAACATCTGTGATTAGGTGTAAAAAAAACCTGTGATGAGGTTTAAAAAGACCTGTGATTAGGTAAAAAAAAATACCGGTCATGAGGTTTACAAACACCTGTGATTAGGTCTAAAAACACCTGTGATTAAGAATAAAAACACCTAACATAATAGCTCTTTTTAGTCGCATAAAAAAAAATTATTGTCAATACTGGTTATTTTAAATGTATCACATTTGTGGCCGCTGTGGTCAATTAATTGGTTTAGTTTATTTTGGATTAATTTGTGTCACCAAATTTTATTATTTTTTATTATTTGGGTTGTTTCCTGATCCTACTGGTCAGGCAGAGTTGTTTTAAGTGACATTTCTGTCATCTTGGTCAGTCCTGATCCAAGTAGGAGAGGAAAACTTCTTTTACGAGATTTATAGGAGATGTCTATTATTGAAGCGAGCGTAGCGAGCTTCCTACATTCAACGAAATATGCTCCGTGTCTGTCTGTCTGTCTGTCTGTCTGTCTGTCTGTCTGTCTGTCTGTCTGTCTGTCTGTCTGTCAGTAACGTTCACGCGTGTGACGATAACTTGAGTAAAAGTTGACCGATTTAGTTGAAATTTGGTATACATGATCCTCTTACTAATACTCAGGCTAAGTTCGTTGGACAGCGTGATCCGTCCAAGAGTTCGCGCGCAACGCTCGCGTAAACGAGAGGTACAAAAATTAAATTGGAATTTCAGGACGGGAAAAGATTCTATTATCATCTATTCGATGAGACGAACATTTTTTTCAAATAACATTTTTTACTAAAACCAACAGCGACACCGCTATGACTTAATAAAGATCGCTAAAACTATTAAAGCGGACCTAAACGTTTATAATAGAGAAAACAACCTTTTTACCGATATCTTACGTTCTAACGAAACGATTTTAATAAAACTTCATATACACCATCTAATGCACAATTGAAACAGGTATGCAAAATTTCAACTTGATACAAGCAAAATTCTTTGCGTAGTGACGAGATACATTTATAATAATTGTTTAAAGGCTACCGCGAGTGGTGAAGATTGTTATAGTCGTATAGGTTTGTTTAGGAAGTAAAGCTTTGTACCGAGTACCCCCACTCTTCCCCCACCCTACCTTCTTCCACTTATCTTCAACTATGACATTCATCATGATTAATAAATTTCAATATTCAGTATTTCATTGCAATACGCTCGCTTCAATGATAGAGCCACGCGATGCCTAGTATAAACAAAAGCTGTGTTCAATATAATTGAAGCGAGCGTAGCGAGCTTCCTACATTCAACGAAATATGCTCCGTGTCTGTCTGTCTGTCTGTCTGTCTGTCTGTCTGTCTGTCTGTCTGTCAGTAACGTTTACGCGTGTGACGATAACTTGAGTAAAATTTGACCGATTTAGTTGAAATTTGGTATACATGATCCTCTTACTAATACTCAGGCTAAGTTCGTTGGACAGCGTGATCGGTCCAAGAGTTCGCGCGCAACGCTCGCGTAAACGAGAGGTACAAAAATTAAATTGGAATTTCAGGACGGGAAAAGATTCTATCATCATCTATTCGATGAGACGAACATTTTTTTCAAATAACATTTTTTACTAAAACCAACAGCGACACCGCTATGACTTAATAAAGATCGCTAAAACTATTAAAGCGGAGCTAAACGTTTATAATAGAGAAAACAACCTTTTTACCGATATCTGACGTTCTAACGTAACGATTTTAATAAAACTTCATATACACCATCTAATGCACAATTGAAACAGGTATGCAAAATTTCAATTTGATACAAGCAAAATTCTTTGCGTAGTGACGAGATACATTTATAATAATTGTTTAAAAGCTACCGCGGGTGGTGAAGATTGTTATAGTCGTATAGTTTATAGGTTTGTTTAGGAAGTAAAGCTTTGTACCGAGTACCCCCACTCTTCCCCACACTACCTACCCTCTTCCACTTATCTTCAACTATGACATTCATCATGATTAATAAATTTCAATATTCAGTATTTCATTGCAATACGCTCGCTTCAATAATAGAGCCACGCGATGCCTAGTATACCAGTCATATCTCAGTAAAACGTTTTTCTATTCTTATACTGCCCTTGTGGCAGTCACAACATTGTTTTCGAAAAATAAGAATATAAATTTTATCTGATTAACTGGCCGTAGGAAAATTTATTTTTCCGAAGTTTTTAAGTTCATTATGTGGATTTCTTTTATCAGCAGTTCCTCTGCAGATTAACAATTTCATGTTCACAATACCAACAAAACCCTTTTTACGTGAGACTTCACGTACAAACATTTTATTTTTAAATAACAATAAAGTTAAACGAAACTGTAATTTGAAAAGGTTTGGAAAAAGTGAAGAATTTTAAAATCCCTAAAACAAATTTGTGAGATTATTCAGAATATTCTGTCGTATTAGATTAATATATAGAATGATTAGAATTCACCCACGGAACCCGTTGATATACATTTTAATAAATTCATATAAAAAATGACGATTATTACAAAACTGTAAATCACATTTTCTCATTCGCAATTACTAAAGTCTACATAGCAAAATAAATAAAAATGAAGTTTCAATTTTAACGTTAGATTTAAAGACGGGATTTTTGATATCCCGTCTTGGTTTGTATAAAATCAGATAACGTGACAAGCCTACTCAACCACTATCTCCAAAAGTAAACTAAAAGTTAATACAAATATTTGTTAACTTATTAGCTGTGTAAATTGTTTACTATATCCCATTACTTTCTCGTCAACTGATTTCAGAACTAACCCATACTATAATATGATTGGCAAAGTCAATAGTTTGTGTACTTTTTGCAGAGATCAACAGTAATTGTATAACAATCAATTATTTATTATGAGTAATAAGACACCGAGGTTGACAATTAAAAGTATCAGTGAAAACTATTAACTACTTTTTATTTATTATCATTAGCATTTTTAATATGTCATTAATGGTTATGCTACGCTGAAATGATACTAATTTTATATCTGTGTTCATAATGTATATGTTCGTCGAAGTAAACTAAGTATCTATATATTTCATTAGAAACTTTTAAGAGCCCGCGGGAGTGAGTTGTGTTGTCACCTTCTCTCCAGAGATAGCGCTGCTTTTCACAAGTTTTTTTCAACCCCTTGTTTATTTTGGGAGGAATAGGAAACGCCCACATTACCCCTCTTATTATTATGACATAACGTCGGCCATTGCATTTTTTAAGATAAATAAATAAAAACAGAAATGTATAAATATTAATTTCTTTAATTTATGTCACTTTACGAAAATATTAGAAAATTGAGATTTTAATTGATAAACTATTTTTATAAATAAGAATTTTAATAATATATGTAATTTGTGCTGCAATAACTAGATTATTAAGAAAAGTAGAGAATTTATTTTCAAACGACAATGGCACCCCCTTATAAATTTGGTTTTAAACTGAATCAACCCATATAACATTTAATTTTTTGTAGTAAATAAAGAAAGCTTGAATGTTACAAAAAAAAAATCTCAGTTGAAATGTGCAAATAGCATGGATTTCAAAGGAATTGCGCTGCTTTTATAATTAAAGCAAAAATGTAATTCTACTCTTAATAAAACCTTCCAGCTAAAAATTTTATATTTTACTCGTCTGCTAAATATTTGTTAAACAAATTTTAGACAAAAGCTCTATAAGCGTATATAGATCTACTAGGTAATATACAAAGTGGACACCAAAGTGGATTTTCCTATATAATAAAATTACAAGCCTGTTCCTAAGATGTTTATAGCAACATTTCATAGCAGAAAATATATAAATTGCATAAAAAAATATTTTCCTTCGAATATATCTTTTTATTCAACCGATTTTTTTTTTTTTTTTTTTTTTTCACTCTAATATCTCGTATTGTAAACGTTAGAGATTTCTACTTACTCTGATAAGAGGCATGAAATGGAGTCATTAAACCCTGTTTTAATTTCAGGTTTTTTTGGAAAACTAAGTTAGATGTTGTTTTACCAAGTAGTTCTAATGACCAACTGATTGATCTAAGCTCCGTCCATTATTCCTTCATTAATTCCTTGTGAATATTTTCTCAAACTATTGTCGCCGGTTAGTAATGTGCCGAGATATAGAAAAAGCTCTTTAATACTTTGAATGTATAATTTCCTTTGTTCAATGGCCGTGGCAGTCTACCTTTATTATTTATTCGATGTATTTAGTTTTTGGTATCATACTAAGTAGACCTGGCAAGTAATCCTGCACATGATAACTACACCATCCCCGTATGCTTGAGTTAACTTTTATTAATTTAACTTAACTTATATTAATTATCATGTGTTGCTAGGTTGAACTGAACATTTTTCGCTTTGTTTTATTCGAATATTAAATCGAAATGCTAAATTTAGTCTATGCTGCACCTTAAACCATCTGTGTAGCATGCTTCTCGCTTATGTCGAGTCCAACCAGAAGGATAAGATTTGGTGGTTTACGAAGCTCTCTTAGAATTTTGCTTTACCTCAATTCGCTTGATAATGTCAAATTCAATTCGTATTAACCCCCTCTATAAAATCAACTTTCTACTTCCAAGGATTTGTGTTGAGCGTTAATTCTATCTAAATCAGTTTGGATTTTAGGGTCTTTCGTCAAAAAGAGAATTTTTCTAGTTCCAGGGCCGACCCCGGGGGGGGGGGGGGGGGGAGCTAGCCCTTGAATATACTAATGAGTTTATTTTTGGCATGGGCTTTGATAGCCATACAGCCATAAGATTATAAATAATATGATAGTTTATTTTCTTGTCGTTTCATGAATATTTGTTGTCTAATTATATGTTATTTATTTATTTATTTTTTTATATTTTTTTTTTAATAAGCTATTTATTCCTTTAATTCTAATTCATATTTTAAAAGTCAATTGGATTTTAATTTTAATTTCTGTAAAAAACTGGAAAAAAGGATTTATAAATATTGATTGATCTACTGGACAAAAGTGTTTTGAAGCTAAAGGTGAAGCTATGATTTTGCATGCGCTGAAATAAAACATGTCTCTGCTTAGCAAATTTCTTACAAGACAAACAATGTGAGTTAGATTTGATACATACATATTAATTCAGCTTCATATAAAGCCCAAGCTTCACAACGGAGTATGTTATTTTTAATGTATTTAATTTAATTTGAAGGGGGTATACACTACCGTTAAGAAACATTAAAATTGTTTTACTAAGCGAGAATATGCCACAATTTATTATTTTAAATGAATAAATGCTACATCATCGGAAAGCTAAAACCATTTAGGTATATTATTTAATTTTTACTTTCTCATATAAAGAGAAAGTATTGTGATGGCGCGAAAATTCGATTTTGAGGGATTTACACGTTTTGAGGTCCCCTGAGTCCAAAATAGTGGTTTTTAAAAAAAGTCTGTTTGTCGTCTGTCTGTCTGTCGTCTGTCTGTGCAGACGCCTGGAGCCTAAACTACTGGGCCGATTTTGACGAAATTTGGCATACATGTTCAGAAAATCATTCCCGAGGCGAAACGAATTTTAGCTCCAAATTTGGGGGCGCCACCCCCCTAAAACTGAAAAAACGTGAAAAAAATATTTCTCGAAAACGGTTCCGACGATTTTGATTAAAAAATTCTAAAATGTAGCCCATTTAATACCAATCTAACCATATAAGCCGTTTTCCCGGGAAAAATCTAGTTCCTGAGAAAAAAGCTTAAAACGCGGACAGAGAGCGCCCGGGTTCGATTCCCCGCCCAGGAGATGTTATTTTTATGATAAAGTTTGAAGAAATGTTCAATAATAATTAAATGTACATACGAAAACTAATAAATGGAAAACACTGGGCTTAATAATTACGAACTCAAGTATATGAGAAAGTTTGTCTGAGTTGTCTCGGACCGATTTTCTCATTATCTGTTTCTATTGAAATGAAACAACTGTAATTCATATAAAAATACGTTCAATTAACTTAGTATTGATAAATAATTTTACAATTTGTACAAACTTGTTCAGACATTGCAATCTGATAGGATATTGTCTCAGCTTTAATTTATATTTTAAACCATTTTTTTATAAGTTGCATTTTAAAATAGCAAAAACTAAATATAAACTAATTTTTTTAAACCACTAAGGAAGGTGATACATGGAAAGTGTATCTCTACCTGGCCATGGTAAAACCACGATTTTACCTGCAAATACCTTTAATACCTTTAGAGTTATCAATAAAAATTATTAGAACCTTTTATAGTAGACAATTATTATACTCGTATGTGCTTTAATTTGATATAAAATAACTTCTTTGGTAAACTTAATTATTTTAAAACCGATATATCGGACCTATTTGCCATGAACAAGAACTTTCCGGTCTGTTGAAATTTTTATTTATAAGCATCAATAAACAATTATGCCAAAAATAAACTCTTCCTGATTTAGTTCCCCAAATTTTTCTTAGCACAAATAGGTTAAAACAGTCTGCTAATTAGTGTGGCACATAGAATACTCGCGACCTATATTGTATGAATGGTCACCTAGTATAAAATAATGAATTCCCAATAGGTTCCTGTCATTTTTATATTAAAATGTCACTCATAAATGAGTGCAGATGGCTAACTTAATACGGAATCATCAGTGGGTTGCATTGGTTTTTTAAGATATGATGGTTCGAAAAAATGTTTAACGATAAACTGCGATATAAAAAAAATGTTCCGTGTTGTCTGGAACGAATTTCTGTTCAGGAATTTTTTAATTCAGAGACATACAAAAATTCGTTCTTCAAAATAATAAAAATGCTTTCGTTTCGTGACCTTCGTTAAACTCGGAAGCAAACATACTGTGATTATAAATACCTATAACTTAAATCAAATTAATAATTCTTAAGTTTTAGTTTTCAATCCTTGAGTAGTGGGGTCTTAAAGGAATTAATCGCCTTACTATTGCGACATTCCTTTCCTTGGATCATTTTCAAGCTGTGTTAGAGAAAATAAGGTAGCTTAATTTTTGGGACTGTGCTCTGACCAAAAATTAACCCAAAAAAATTTAACATTTTCTTCTCAAACTTGTTTTTATCAACTAGCATTCAATCCTTCCTCTCAACTTGTTTTTTTTTTGTATTATTTAATCTTTTTCAATGTATGTATATTTAAATAACAATTCTTTTTATTATGAATTGTTTTCATTTAAAAAAAAAAAAAAAAAAAAAAAAAATTGAAATTGTTTTTATTTCATTTGTCAGAAAAGAAGGGTGAAAAACATCGGTGGGTGTGGCTTAAATTGGAAAATCAACAAATCAGAATTTAATAAATTGTATTTTTTAAAAAATCCGCTAGGGTCAGCACTTTCCAGCTAATAAATAAAAAAAAAGTTCCCATAAGATTACGCCTCACCAGCTTAATATTTTTTGACCAAAATTCACACAATTTCTCTTTGTAAAAATATAAATTTCCGCCTGTTTTTAAAATTTTGAAATTTATATTTTAATTTTTTTTTCTCTCACATTTTATTTTTTATCAAAACAGCTAAAGGCGATAAGAAAAAAACAAAAACTAACAACCCTCTGGCTTTTCTTAAGCTATATGTATAAAAATTTTCAAGTCTCTAGGTTCAATATTAGAGGCGTGATTTTATGGCGCGTGTGCCGACCCCCGTTCCCGTGCAGCCTTAATTTGTTTTTATATTTATCCGCTATAAGCACATGATTATTCTAAAAAGTATTTTCTTTTTTTTAAAAAAAAAGTAAATTGAAAGATTAACACACATTTCAAAGAACCATTAAAAATTAATTTTACGGGACTATGAACACTGATTAAACAATTTTTATCCTCACGTTTAAATTAATGCATAAAAAAGAGACAATATGCAACGAGTGTATTAGGAAATATTTCACATATAAAATAATAATCAAAATTCAGTGCAAAAAGACCAGGTTTAAAAGTTGGCACTTTAATAAAATTAGTACTATATGCTTAGTACATTTAGTTCAAGTCCTTTTGTTGGTATTTAAAAGTATTTTGTGACACTATGTGTTGACAACCTGTCAATGATTTAGTTGAATGTCTAATTATAGGTTTGTTCCAACCACACTACAAACTGGTTTGAAAATGTCCGACGCGTGCGCGTGCGCATCGGACCACACTTGATCGTTTTTCGCTAATGCGCATGTACAGTTTGGAACTAGTTGGAACTAGTTGAAATAGTTGAAACTAGTTTGAAGTGTGGTTGGAACAAACCTAATAATACATTTATATACGATATGGTTTTAGCAATTATTTTTGTTCCTTATTAGTAACTAGTACCTTAACATTGGCACCCAACGTGGGGTCATATATAAATGTATTATTATTGAACATTGAACTAAATCATTGACAGCTTGTCAACACATAGTGTCACAATATAATTTAAGACAAATAGTTAATTTTTATAAGTAGTCACTTTGGTTAATTATAATCTATGCAGATGTACAAACATATCTACTAAAAGCTGTGTACAGTCAGTATTGAATGAGCTGGTCACTACATAATCAGAGTTTTTACATTAACACCTTCTAGCATAAACAAAAGTGCTTATTTTTGCTAAATAAACAACTTTTATAAGTTGTCACTTTGGTTGAGTATAATCTATGCAGACGTACACACAGATCCACACTAAAAGCTGGTGTACAATCAGTATTGAATGAGCTGGTTACTACATACGCTTAGTTTTACGAACACAGCCTTCTAAGATGGGATAAACAAAAGTGTTTAATTTTGGCAAATAGTCAACTTATACGACAACTTTATAAGTTGTTGTCACTTTGGTTGGGTATAATGTGTGTAAACAATCACTAAAACCTGTTTACAGCCACTAATGAATGAGTGACAAAATAATTAGTCTACATATTATACAGTGTTTTATATATACACATATTCCTGTCGGGACCAATTAAAAAGTTTATTTCAGTCAAGTAGTAATTACTGTAGTAATTTACGGTCACAGGATGTGACAGGATTAAACCCTGCATTTATATATATATATATATATATATATATATATATATATATATATATATATATATATATATATATATTATATATATATATATACATAATAAAATAAAATAATAATTAAAATACACATATATAAAAATCTATTGTGCATACTATCAATTGTTATGGACCTGGGTGAACACACGTTGATAGGATATTGCATTCATGGTCTGGGATTGTTAGTAGTGCCCATGTTTGACCGTTGAATAAGGTTAATGGGAGAGTTGACAAAGGCACTAGCTGCAGGGGAAGTAGTAGTAATGGTAACGGAGTAGTTGGTAATGAAGATGGATAGAGGAGTGTTATCATGACGCTAGAAGGGCAACAAGGCAAACCATCAACACAGGATGTGTATCACAATGTGCTCTACACTACACCCTGTGGAAACCTACAACAAACTGCAATATAGTAAACCCGATACCACATCTCTATTAATAACTCTCTTCTTTCTACAACAGTATAGAATCATATAATAAATGCACGTGCCACATTTACATAGGGTGCATCACATTAAATACTAATAGGAATCTTAATATATACAATCGTCTCGACTGGAAGGACCACTTAATTAAATAGCTTAAGGCCTAGAGCACACTTGTATACAAAGTCGAGGGATATTTGTACCTAAACAATGACTCAAGTTTTCTAAGGTACATTTAAATATTATTGAAAATCGGCCCAACAGTTTGGGCTCCACGTGTCAGCATAGACGACAGCCGAGACCACTTTTTTCAAAACCACTTTTTTAGACTCAGGAGACATCAAAATGTATAAATCCATCAATATCTCTTAATCGAATTATCGCCCCATCACAATACTATCTCTTTATATGAGAAAGTAAACATTCATTTTCAACATAATCATAGTATCTTAAGGTTACAAGGAGTTGAAAGTGTGACTGCAAAGCTATACGTTTATTTTTAGCTAAGGTAATGGCTTCCTAACACGTAGGTAAATGAATGCAGTAAAGTAACACGACAGAATAAAAATAGTAACAAAGTAAAATTATAAAAGAGGTATCGTTAATTCCAACCACTTGACCTCATTATGCACTTATTTGTCTAATTTATCTACATGAGTACATTCATAGGGCAGTTCTTGACACCTACTTCTACAAGAATTGTTATGAAGCAAATGTTATTCTCGTAACTTTATGAAGTGGTTTTTTTAACTGGAATAAGTACGACAATGTTTAATACAGGGTGAAAATGAAGCATGTGATTCTTATTTACATGGATCCGCAAACACACCATTTTTGAGGTCCAGGGTATCAAAAGTTTTTTTGTTTTTTTGACAATATCTCAGGAATAGATTGAGGTACAAAACACATCTTTTGTACTCGCATTTTATCATTATTAGTAGTGATTTGGGCAGAGAGAGGAAAAGGATATTTATCTAGCGACTATATTTCGCCTGCTTCTCGAGTACTTACTTATAATTTATATTAGCTACTTTTTGAGCCCTAATTAAATTTTCTCACATGCCAGTGACAAACATTTTAAGGATGCATGAGGTTTTTATGCCTCTAATTTCTGACACTGGGAAAGATAGCAGTCTCAAAGCACATTTTCGGCACGAACAAATTTACTCCTTGTCAAAAGTTCTAACGTGAACTATTTTTGAGAAAAACGGAATTTCATAATAAAAAATATGAAAAAAGTTGCAACATGTTTTGTTAGGGTCTAGGGTCAAAAACACCTTACGAAATCCTAAAATCTCCGTCATTGACATATGAAAAACCATTAAATTAGGGCTTAAAAACAAGTTAATATTAATGATAGGATGTATACAAAAGCTTAGTTTCGTATTTTAAACAGTTTATATATATATATATATATATATATATATATATATATATATATATATATATATATATATATATATATATATATATATATATATATATATATATATATATATATATATATATATATATATATATATATATATATATATATATATATATATATATATATATATATATATATATATATATATATATATATATATATATATATATATATATATGTATATAAACCCTCTGAGTACCTCAAAAACGGTGCGCTTTTAGACCCGTGTTAATATAGGAACATTTATTCTTTAGAATTAGCCAAGGAATCACACCCTTCATTTTCCGGTATGTTTTAAAACACCCAATATAAAAACATTTATTCAATCTACGTAGATTATTTCTATGTTCAAAGCAACAAAATAACTTTTACTACCCATTAATACATAAAAGAGATCTTGAGAAAGAGAAAATAGATTATCAAAATAAAAGAGGAGTTAAATTACTTCGAAATTAAGAAATTGTTAAAGTTGGATAACAAAATATTTGATTACAATGAATTTCGAACGCTAAATCTATATTTAGTCTTATTAAGGAACGCTAAGTCTATATTTAGTCTTATTAAGGAACGCTAAGTCTATATTTAGTCTTATTAAGTCTATATTTTTTATGAGAAAAGATATTTATAGAAATTCAAATTCAACTTATCAAGAGATGGGAATTGTTAAATGAAGTCACTGAAATTAAACATTAAAAGCAATAATTAAATTTTAGCTCAATCATTCACCATATAAATTATAATATTTATGTGAATCTACAATTTTTAAGGTTATATAACATTGTATCTCTTCAATAGGATAAAGTGGATTTTACCCTCGCAGACAGGTCCATTTAAAACAAAATTGGGAGTGGTGAGGGATTAATTCCAGGTTCCTGGTTGGGTTTATTTTTCCAAATTAAAGAGAACAACACATCCTGACTAGATAATGCCCATGGGCTGCGTCTAATACAAATCTAACGTAAAAAATAACCCCAAAATTCCTTAGTTTCTAAACTTTTAAAAGTAACATTTCATGGGAGTAAAACTCAAGCAGCAAAATTGATAATTATTTCATTAAAAAAGAAATTTTTTGTCAATTTGTGTAGCACATAGCTTCATCGCGTTCTATATTTCACAACCTATTATTGTCAAATTTATTTAATTCCCCCCGTTTTTTTTAAATCTATCAAAATTGTTCTGATTTTAATTAATTTGATTAATGTGGAGCTTTATGCGGATACTTTCGACAAGCCATCTAAATTTCATAAAAACCAGATGAGTACTTTTGAAGATATATATGTAAATAAAATAAGTGTATGTTTAAGCGCATGCAGAAGAGAAACAAATGAGTGCAGAAGGTTATATACTTATATATGGGACCAACAAAGGGCTAAATTATGACCTGACATCTATATTTCATTAAAATCGGACGTACAGTTTTTAAGATATGTTAGTTGGTTTGCAAAAATTGAGCGACAGACAGACCGACAAGCAGACAGAACGACTGACCGTCAGACAGACACGGTACCAAAAATGTTCCCTGATGTTTGAAACAGATTTCTGTCTTGGAATTTTTGAAATCAGAGACATAAAATATGTTCGTTCTTCAGAACGATCACATAGCTTCCATTACCTTCGGTAAGCTCGGAAGCAAAAACACAATAGGTAATCTTAAAATCACGCGGTTTAAATTACCAACTAAAGTAGTCGATTCTGATCTGTTTTAAACATAAGCTAATTATGGTTTTTTACACAATATTTTCTTGCAAGCCATCAAATTTAAGGTCACAGCATAAAGTTCATTTTTATGTCTAGTTCATTTTGATTTTGGACGCATCTATAGGTGACAGCCTCAAGTTCATTGCTATTCTAGTTCATTTTGATTTTGGACGCATCAATAGCTCACAGTCATAAGTTCATTGTTATTCTAGTTCATTTTGATTTTGGACGCATCAATAGCTCACAGTCATAAGTTCATTGCTATTCTAGTTCATTTTGATTTTGGACGCATCTATAGGTGACAGTCTCAAGTTCATTGCTACGTCTTTTGAGATTTTGGACCCATCAATAGAATAAAGAATGATATAACGGACCAGTTCCGACGTAGATTCCTCGATTCTGTAATGCGTTGCGCTACGGAGAATCTAGACGATTTTTCATGGGATAAAAGCCCTGAATAGAAGGACCTAGCCAGACTGTCATACCTCTGCTTACAGGGGTTGCCGACCGACGATAACAATATATAGGACAACAAACGAGTCATTGACCTTCGTAACAACATCTCAACCATTGACCATGAATCGCAACTAACAATAGATATTGACCACGAACTTGACAACAAACCGTACAGTTTGTATGATTTGACGCCTTTTTGAATTGAACAATATGACAATGTTGGAAAGACTCAAAAGTCGAAATAGACATTCAAAATAGAGCGAAATTATAGTACCACCTGCGTTTTTCCGACAAAGATGATTTTGTCAAAGGATGTAATCCAACTTTTTCGTATATTATTACAAGCATTTTAAAAATAAACCTTTTATGTGTACATAGATTATTCATACCATACAATAGCAACATTTAAACGTAATCCCTAATCCCTAGTAATAAAGAATAAAGGATGGAAATTAGAAAGAATGGTTGTTTTTGTTTTATATCTTTGTGACCTACTATGAGTAGATATTGTATTCATACAATAGTAATATTTAAATGTAATCCCTAATCCCTAGTAATAAAGAATAAAGGATGGAAATTATTAAGAATTGTTGTTTTTGTTTTATATCATCGTGAACTACTATTGGTAGATAGATTATTCATAAAATAGCAACATTTAAACGTAATCCCTAATCCCTAGTAATAAAGAATAAAGGATGGAAATTATTAAGAATTGTTGTTTTTGTGTTATATCATCGTGAACTACTATTGGTAGATAGATTATTCATACAATAGCAACATTTAAACGTAATCCCTAATCCCTAGTAATAAAGAATAAAGGATGGGAATTAGAAAGAATGGTTATGTTTTATTGCTTTATATCTTTGTAGTCGTAAAATTAATTATGGTTTTCATAAAATTGAAAGAACTAATACAGCTAAATACTATTAAATAAATATATTAAATTAACTACGTCGAATCTAAATCAATAATTTTTTAAAAAAAGAGGAACAAATAAATAATTAAGGTATCTAACATTTAACAGTTATAAATAAAATTTTGTTTAACTTTACAAAATACATATCAGAATATGATTCTAAAAAAGTAATTTCTACGAAAGTTTTCATGCGATAGATTTTAAATGACCATACTATTCGTGTTTGGGATACCATGAAAAAGTTTCTAAACAGGTAATTTTAACAACTATTTTAAAAAAGAACGCCTATAAGAAAGTATATTTAACAAAATAAATGTTATTTTAAAATCGTTAAAAAAAAAAAAAAATGGTAAATTGTACCTAAATATAAAAGATATCTAGGTTCATCAATTGTAGTGATAACTTATTAACCAAAGAAGAATTAATTAAGGAACATTTATTACGATTACATTTCAGTTTTTCATTCTTAGGACGGTAGATGGAAAAATATTTAAAGTTTGACGGTTCTAAAAGATTAATTAATTTATAATTATTTCGCAGTAAATTGTCAAAGGATACTTTGATAAATCATTTTATAAACCTAAGTTGTTTCAAAATCTAAGTATATCTTGATTTCAATTATTTAAGCTGAGCGAAGCGAAGCTCTTATACTACACTTAGCATTTGGTTGGACACATTCTCCTCCTAAACGGCTGAACCGATCCGCACAAAATTCGGCACGGTCATAGTGACAAACCACAGGAAGGTATAAATCTGAAATGGTCCAAATTGGTACGCAGGGGTACGGGGTACAAATGTTAAAATAGTATATGCCCTTCACGATGCATGTCGTTGGAAAGCTCTTTAAGAGTACAGTCATTTTTGTTATGTTCATATTTGTCATATTTTCATTTAAGAGGGGGAGTAAAATGGAAAAACAGGAAAAAATTATTTTTAATTAAAAATTAGAAATATTACTATTTTTAATCCGATTTCAGCTGTTTATAAATAAAAATATTTATTGTTTAAGATTAAAATGCATGCTCAGCTCAATATCGCAAGGAGACAACTGCATTCCACACCTATAGTATATCTATTTGAAGACCAACAAATCTAAACAATCATTGATTTATTATTATGGAATAAATGTGGTTGCCTTAGCTTAGCAGTAATAAATCATTTCGAGCTTCTGTTTCTTATGGACCAATTATCGTAACGAATTACAATTATACCCTGTAATTCAATTAAAGACAAGATAATTACTCTTTCTAACTTTTCATTTTCATCCCATTCAATATTACCTTGCAATTAGTAGGGCAGATGGATACATTCATTCTCTACGTTTTTTTTTCTATGAGTTTTTTTATTCAGTTTTATTAATTCAATTTGGCAGTTTCATTTGTAATTTTTTAAAAAGAAAAATTAACTAAATTAATTTAGATATCTATTTAGATAAGTAATTATATCTATTTGAAGACCAACAAAGCAGAACAAACATTTATTTTTATTGGAATAAATGTGGTTGCCTTAGCGTAGCAATAACAAATCATTTCGAGGTGCGTCGTCACCGTCATCAGGACACTACTCGATTATAAAAATGATTTGTTATTAATTTTCCTTTATTGGGCCATTTAGGGTAAATTTATAGAAGTCAACTCAGGAGTTTGCTGCACTGACTATATTTCGTCTCCCTCAGGGACATAATCATGCATACATTATAACACCATAAAGGTTTCTTTTATAACACTTGATACATTTATTTATTTTATAGATAATATATAAATATATTACATCTTTAAAACATCGAAATCAATAGCATATGTTATTTGTTATTTTATTAATGATAAAAGCACTTAAAACTACTATTTGCCGAATTCATTTTCATTTATTTTCTTACACCAGATCGACCTTACCAACACGCGGAGATTTGGATTTCATAAATACTAATACATTTCCTATAAGACAACAATGAAAATAGACTAAAAGGATTGATTAAGCATTGCAATAGCTAATATCAGTGTATAATGATAGATTGGCCGAGTCAAAGAAGAATGCAATACCTACTATATTAAATATGGAGGTAGATAGTTAGTGGCTCTCCAAGATATAGATCAAATCACTAGGATTCGATCTATCATTTTATATTAAGAAACTATAGAATTTGATAGATTGATTACATTTAATTTAAATATATACAAAAATCAAACATAAATAAAGTATTTTAAGAAATTGTCTCTCCTTTTTTACTTTCTTATATTTTAAAGAGAAAGTATTGTGATGGCGCAAAAATTCGAGTTTGGCATTTTGATGGATTTACACGTTTTGAGGTCTCCTGAGTCCAAGACAGTGATTTATTTAAAAAAATATTTGTTTGTGCAAACGCGTGGAGCCTAAACTAGTGGGCCGATTTTGAAGAAATTTGGCATACATGTTCAGAAAAATCATACACCGAGGCAAAATCGAGAAATTAATTTTAGCTCCAAATTTGGGGGCGCTACCCCCCAAAAACTCTGAAAAAAGTGGAAACAAAATCTCGAAAACGGTTTCGACAATTTTTATTTAAAACATCTAAAATTTAGTCCATTTAAATACGAATCTAACGATATAAGCCATTTTCTCGGGAAAAATCTATTTCCTGAGAAAATAGCTTCAAACGCGGACGGAGAGAGGCCGGGTTCGATTCCCCACCAAGGAGATGTTATTTTTAAGATACTATATTGTGATAACATGTTCAATAATAATTAAATGCACCTGCGAAAACTTATAAATAAATGGAAATCATTGGGCTAAGTAATTGAACTCGAAAGTTTGTCTGAGTTTCCTCGGACCGATTTTTGTCTAAAAACGCTTACGGCTTTTACCTTTACCGTTCTTATCTTAATTATAATAATAATAATAGAAAGATGTCTTACTGAATTTGAACAGATGCTTATGAAGTGATTTGGTTTTGGTTAACTTGACAGGAAAAAGTGTATGAAAACTGACGACGGCGAATCCATGACGCGGATTCACGGCAAGCGGCATGACGCACTTACAGCTACTTAAACTCAACAGGTGTCTTTCTCAAACAAAAGACAATGTTGAGTAAAACACAAACAAACAACTAAAAAACTAAAAAAAAAAAAAAAAAAATAGATTTTTTTTTTTTATATATAAATTAAGTACTTTAGATTTAAAAATTAAATTAAATTAAAAAAGCAAATGAATATGATTAATGTAAAATTTTAATCTTAAACTTTTTTTAAGTAGTTTGATATCATGATAGGTTAAAGGATGGTAAACCGATTCGGAGTACAGTCAGAGGCGAACTAACCAACTAACAGTGGCCGCTTCACGCTCTAATTTCACCCTTTCCCGTGAAGTGTGGACGCCACTTGGAGGTGGCTATAGGCTCAGAATACCCCGGCCTCTACACCCAGAACGGATTGTATGCACCTCACTGTCGCCACTAGTACTAGGCTATAATCTAAAAGCAATAAGCCTATACCGTTCGAACACCACTGACTGATATTGAAGAAATCATGACAAATCTGTCACCACGGTCATTGCCGTTCACCGATATAATAATAAATAAAAAAAAACTCAGATAAAAAAGCAAGATTTTCAGAGCAATGTAAAAACCTTATCAAACCAATAAAGACAAAAGTAATACAAAAACAAAAATATAATATAAAAAAAATAAAATAAAAAATTCGAATTGTTAACTAGATATTTTACAAACCAAAAGGTTGTACAAAAATCTCAAATTTTCACAAACAAAATATGCATAGTCTAGCAAGTTTAAATTAATATAGTATTTTAATTAGTACGATTTTACCATAAAATACATTTGTATTTTCTTATATTTATTTTTTCCTTCTATAAGAAGAATTTTCCTTACATAATACTAAAGAAATTGTTTTATAAGTGAACGAAAACATTTAATTTAAAGAAACTGTTTATAAGTGAACGAAAACAATTAATTTATAGAACCTATTTTATAAGTGAACGAAAACAATTAATTTAAACAAACTATGTTTTACAAGTGAACGAAAGCAATTAATTTAAACAAACTGTTTTACAAGTGAACGAAAGCAATTAATTAAAAGAAACTGTTTTATAAGTGAACGAAAACATTTAATTTATAGAACCTATTTTATAAGTGAACGAAAACAATTAATTTAAAGAAACTGTTTTACAAGTGAACGAAAGCAATTAATTTAAACAAACTATGTTTTACAAGTGAACGAAAGCAATTAATTTAAACAAACTGTTTTACAAGTGAACGAAAGCAATTAATTAAAAGAAACTGTTTTATAAGTGAACGAAAACATTTAATTTATAGAACCTATTTTATAAGTGAACGAAAACAATTAATTTAAAGAAACTGTTTTACAAGTGAACGAAAGCAATTAATTAAAAGTAACTGTTTTACAAGTGAACGAAAACATTTAATTTAAAGAAACTGTTTTATAAGTGAACGAAAGCAATTAATTAAAAGAAACTGTTTTATAAGTGAAGGTGGGTTAAAGAGCAATTAATTAAGCTAAATATTTTGTTTCGTGCTAGATTATCAAGAACTTATGAATGGTAAGAAAAAACTCCTCAAACAAATTAAGATTGATTTTATTAATGATTAATTAATTACTTTTAAAGGTCTTAACTGTCCTGTATTAAACAATGGTTTTATTTGTTAAAAGTATATAATTAATTTTTACTCTTTGATAACTAATATAATATTTATACAAACACATATATAATTAACGTATCAAACCACTTCTCCTATTAATGGAACTGTTGCCAGAATGAATGACATTTTTTCTTCAGTCAAATTATTTGGCTACCATTCAAAAAATTCGAAATTTTTAAGAATAAAATGATATTTTTTTGGAAAAAAGACAATGAAAATGTCTGAATTAAGAGCGACGTTGTAATATACCTCCACTTAATGAAAAACTTGCTTGTAATGTACAACATATTGTTGGCCTAGTTTTCCCATCGTGGGAAGTAAAATAAAAAAAGAAAAAAAGATACCTCTTTAGTCCAACATTTTTTTTAAGCAAAATCTCAACTTTTATTTTTTCTTCGTTCCTTCGATTTTAATATAGTAACTTTAGTTGCTATAAGCCTTTAGATGACTACTAAACGATTCACCTGGGCTCATAACCTTCTTTAAAACTGTTTTGCATTAAAGTGCGCGAACATAAGATATTGTGTCTAAAAAGAATTAAGCCGCACATTTCTTTAACATAATATGTAAATAAATAAATAAATAAACATCTTTATTTGCTGCAGTATACATAATATCGTACAATAGCAAACGTCACAGATTACATGCATAAAATTTAACACAATAATTAAATAAATTAAAAATAAATAAATAAATAAGACACACACACCAATTATTACAACAATTTAAAACAATAATCTAAATCAAAAGAATAACCATAATCTGGAATCATTGACGCATATTACCACAAATCTTACCACAATTCTATTTTATTATAGTAATAAGGTATAATTAGTGCGAATTTCAACTCAATAATTAATCGCGAAATGGTTCCGAAATAATTTAGCGTTAAAGTTTCAAAGTTCTAAAGTGGATATTTTCAAAATGGCGGAAGATATCTAAATGTTTGTCTTATAAAGAGGTAATAGTTGATGCACATTTTTTAAGCGTAATTTTAAAAATTTTAGACATTTTTGCTGAGTTCAAAATAGGTTAATGACGTTAAAAATGTATTATTTACCGGGCAGCACAACAATATGTAAGGACTGATTTTTGTACCAAGTTTCAACTATCTAATTTAAAAACTGTAGGAGTTATGCGTGACACAGACAGACAGACCGACGAACAGACAGACATCCAACATATAGCCATTCAAATCGCTTTATAAACCCAAAACGGATAATTCCATGAAATCCCGGTTTCGGATTTTCGGGTAAAACCAAAACATTTCCTTTTAAATAAAAGTAAAAGTAAATTTAAGTAAAAGTAAAAATGTACAAGGTTAGGGTTATATGACCTTATTTTTTTAAGATAGTTAAATTATAATATCATGAAAAAAAACTTTAAACGATAATTATTAATAATTAATATGATAAACCCTAGTATTCTATAAGTAGAAATTTTATTATTGTTATGTAAGTATTGTGATACTTCTTTAGATTGTTACTCCCCTACGTTGTTTTAGAATAAAAATGACTTTGACTAAATAACTATTAACAAAAAGGAATGTTTAGTCCAAGTACTTTGGGACAAAGGAATATCACACTTATGTTTTGATAAGGGGAGTAACAGTCTAAAGAAGCACACTACGTACACCTTCTTTAGATTTTTAATCCTTTCAATTTTTTTATAAGGGGAGTAACAATCTAAAGAAGGTCCAGTATGGTAAACTTTTTGTCATGGTCTTCTTTTATGTAATATAATAATTCATTTTTCATTTAATTACAATTCAACAATTATTATTATAAAATATAAATAATAAAATAAGGAACTTAATTAAGACTAATATTATTGATAATTTTCAATTAGAGTTAAAATATTTATAAATTTTACTGTTTGTTTTGTTGTATTAAATAAATCAATACGACTAAAGATGGTTTTCTTTTTTTTTTTTTTTTTTTTAAAAAAGCCGAAATGGATCAAATACGAATAATTAGTGTGCTACTGTTTTTATTTCTACACCTCATCCCCCATCAATAAGAAAATTTCTACTTATAAAAAATAACTTTAGAAAAGGTTGGAATATTGGAATATAAAATTTAAAAAATATTTTAGCCAATGAATTGAAATTTGTAATAGTTTAAACTTTTAAAAATAATTCAATCATTAAATAAATAGATGTAAACTTTCTAATAAAATTAATAATTAGTAGAACTATAACATAGACACATGTTTAAAAGAGAAATATGTCAATAAAAAAAATAAAAATAGTAATATATATAAAAAAAAATATATATTTATATTTGGGATACTAGAATAAAAAACCAGTTTCTTTTCCTATTAAATTTGCCGCTTTTTTGAAATACGATCTCTCAGGTTCACGGTGAGTTCTTCACTTCCTTAAAAACTTGCGCTTAAATTATCCAACAGGTTTCTGGTTTTTTTTTATATTTGAAGGAGGACTAAATTAGAATCACTTTCACTGGAAGGGAATACATCTTTTCATGTAAATAACTATTTCGGACGGAAACAAAAATTATGAGGGTAAAATGGGTGTTGGTACCTGTTTAAAAAGGTTAATGACCTCGAAGATTAAGAAAGAAAAAAATTAATCATAAATAAATAATAGGTTTATCTGATCATCATCGAACTAGAATAATACAAAGATTAAGAGTTAATATCCATCTGTTTTTACAACTCAAAATTTGAGATCAAATTGTTCTTATCTGACTGTAACAGAATTTGGTACTTTTTTACTTTAGCACCCCCCCCCCCCCCCCCCTATATCCCTTTGTGTTCAGTTAGTTATTTAGACAAAGGAACATATACAGAGTAGCATATATTCCTTAGTATAAATTACTATTAAGACTAAGGGATATTTATTCCAATGTACCTTGGGACAAAAGAATAATACACTTGTGCATATAATTGTGATCATATCCCTTAGTCTAATCAACTATTAAGATAAAGGAATAATTAGTATAAAACTGTCCTAGGAGTCTCAATGTCTTGGGAAGACAAACACAGAAACCTTTGAGACTTTTGTAGGGCAGACTATTGTTTAGAACCAAGGGAGGAGACAAACACAGAAACCTTTGAGACTTTTGTAGGGCAGACTATTGTTTAGAACCAAGGGAGGAGACAAACACAGAAACCTTTGAGACTTTTGTAGGGCAGACTATTGTTTAGAACCAAGGGAGGAGACAAACACAGAAACCTTTGAGACTTTTGTAGGGCAGACTATTGTTTAGAACCAAGGGAGGAGACAAACACAGAAACCTTTGAGACTTTTGTAGGGCAGACTATTGTTTAGAACCAAGGGAGGAGACAAACACAGAAACCTTTGAGACTTTTGTAGGGCAGACTATTGTTTAGAACCAAGGGAGGAGACAAACACAGAAACCTTTGAGACTTTTGTAGGGCAGACTATTGTTTAGAACCAAGGGAGGAGACAAACACAGAAACCTTTGAGACTTTTGTAGGGCAGACTATTGTTTAGAACCAAGGGAGGAGACAAACACAGAAACCTTTGAGACTTTTGTAGGGCAGACTATTGTTTAGAACCAAGGGAGGAGACAAACACAGAAACCTTTGAGACTTTTGTAGGGCAGACTATTGTTTAGAACCAAGGGAGGTGCTAAGGTAAAAAAGTGCTCAGAAGGTATATTTATATAATATGTCCTCCACTGAATGTTATTGATGTATTTATTTATCTTAGCTATTTAAATTATACATTAAATAGTCTGTCATCTAGAGTGGCACATAGCTTCCTATCCTAGCTTCGTATTTTGTATACTTAAACGATTTTATGCATTAACAACCTGGTATTGTCAAATTTATTAAATTTTACCCTTGTTTTCATAAAACTGTACAAATTGTTTTGATTTTTTACATGAATTAAAGTATCAATTTAACAATATTAAGAGCTCAGACAGTTAAAATTAATCAGAGACTATCTGCAGGCTTCTGTCGACAAACCATCCAAATTTCATAAAAGTCAGATGAGTACTTTTAAAGATATAGGTGTAAATAAATGTATGTTTGTGCACATGTGGAAGAGGAGTAAATGGACGCAGAAGGTTAGAACTTATATGGGACCAACAATGGGTTAATTATGACCTACCATCCAAATTTCAATAAAATCGGACGAGTAGTTTTTAAGATACGTTGGTTCGCTAAAATTGAGTTACAGACAGACAGACAGACAGACACAGAACCAAAAATGCTTCACTGATGACGTCGGAATCGGATTTCTATCTTGGAATTTTTGAAATCGAAGACATAAACAACTATCGTTCGCCAGAACGATCAACGATCACATAGCTTCCGTTACCTTCAGTAAGCTTGGAAGAAAAATTAGTTCATTTAATTTATACTATAGACAAAATGGTACTTCTTTAGTCTGTTACTCCCCTTTGTTATTTTAGAATATGAATGACTTGAAAAATGGATGTTTAGTCGAATGAACTTTTGGACAAAGGAATATCACACTTTTGTTTTTTTACGGGGTACACTCTTTAAAATGTTACTTCCCTTTGTTTTTTTTTATAAGGGGAGTAACAATCTAAAGAAGTGCCGACAAAAATAATAAAATAATAGTTAATCTGTGAAGTTGATTTATGTTGGTAAGAATTAGTTTTATAAGTGACATATTAAAGCTCTTCTATTAAAGACACTGTGTTATTATCTCTAAAAATGTATTAAATCAGAGATATTAGAGACAGTGATAAATAATTCTATTTTGTTATAACACTCTGACTGAATTTGTCACTTTAAACATAAGAGAAATTGGGGATATTACGAGAAGGGACAAGGAGTGGGCGAGCTAATATTGTGATAGTTTCCAAATTTTGTAAAGATTCATCGCAGGATATATTTGTTTACAATATCTAAAAATACTAAGAAAGGTTGTTGTTTCTTACTTATCTACAACACTTTTCGTGATAAATACATTTAACAGTGTTTAATCGATAACATGACACAAAATCAATGCGCTATTTCTAACTAAAAGCTGTGAGTTTCACAAAGTGTTGAAACTTAACACGGAAGCTTTAGAATCAAGCATTGACTATATTTATTTAAATGAGTAGTCAATAGATAAGAACATTATATAAATAAGAACATATTTGTAAGTATGTTAAATTAAAATTAAATTAATTAATTGTATTTAATAAAAAAAACAAAACAAGCTTTTATCTTGGGCCACCTGCCGCATATTGGATTTAGAATTACGTCACTTATCTAACCATGCATTGGCATCCGAAATTTAAATTCAATCGGTTGAGGATGATAACTGCTTTAAAATTCAGTTGCAAGATTTGATCCGAACATACATACAAGCAATGAAAGTTAAATAAAAGCTTATAAAATTAAATGCATGTAAGTGAAAAAAAAAAAAAAATTATCTCATAACGCAAATGTTAAAAAAAAGGAAAACACTAGAAAAAAATCGGGTACGGGGTACCTCGGAACTTTTCCTCACTTCAGAGGCCACTAAAGTGGCCTCTCCTGCTGCTTCGCAGCAAGAGGAAGCAGCATTGGACGTGGTCAGTACTTGGATGGGTGGCCGTTCTGAACAAACTGATTTATTATCATTCTTCAAAAAAACCTTATTTTTAATACCTATATTTTATTTAATTATTTGAAGTTTGGCGGCATTATAGATGTAAACAAACTTTGACGTCGTCAAAATAATTATCGCACTAATAAATAATTATATTCGCTTATAACTTTTAAACTAATTAATGGAATTTCATCGGGGATTTTAATATTTGTTCCTTAATTTTTTCCGGTTCCAACGATATGCTATACGTCAAAAACCTATTTATACTTTCGATATTATTAACCATCAGAAGTTTAAAAAATCAAAAATTTATAACTTCAAAATAGCGGCCAATGTCAAAATGAAATTTGGTGGGCTTGTTTGCCATACAGAGAGGTATATTCGTGCCAAATTCAACTCGATCAGGACCATTGTCGATTTATTACGATTTTTTAAAATTTTTGCTGACTCAACAAACTGGGATCATGATGGCGGAAAAATTTGATTTTCCGGGCGGCACCACTACAGGTAAGGACTGATTTTTCTGCCAAGTTTCAACTCTCTAGGTTAAATACCTATAGGGCGCTACGATGATAAGACACACACACATTCATACATACAGACGTCATGCTGAAAACCACTCAGGAGGTCTTAAAAACACCTAAAACGGATAATTCCGTTGAAGTCTCGAAAAAAAAAATGTTTGGTGAAAACAATACTTTTCAAATTAATCTGGGGCTTCTTTCGATATACCAATGAAAGAAACAAATGGGCGCAGAAGGCTGAAACTAATATGGGACCAACAATGGGCTTATTATGACCTACCATCCAAATTTTATAAATATAAGAGGTCAATTTTTAAGATATGTTGGTTCGGATATGAGAGTAAGAACGACAGGCAGACACGGAACCAAAACTATTCATAATTATGTCTGAAACGAATATATGGCTGTTCAAAATTTTTGTTCTTCAGAACAATCACGTAGCTTCCGTTACCTTTAGTAAGCTCGAAAGCAAAAAAAATGTTTTGGACAAATAATTTAAAGCAGCATTACTATCTTGAGTTTTTTTTTTTTTTTTTTCAAAAATCAAATCCTTTCATTGAGTACTGAGCATTTGTAAAGAGGTAGAAATAGATTTGTACGAGTAAAGTGCAAGGCGGGGCCTGACTTCTACCCTTTTCTAGTCATAAATATAGAAGTGCAATCGATTGCCTTGCAGCTGGGTAAAGCCAGGGCTCCCAGGGGGATAGATGCCTTCAACAGACCCGTCACAAATCTACCGCCAGTTAGACTACTGGCCTAGACCCTAAGCCAAACTATCTAATTATACTTATCTACTTAATCACTTAGTATAGGCGCCATGTTGCTGTACTTAGAAGGCGTCACTCTGAAGTGATAAAATAAAACACATTGACAGTATTATATTGAACATTTGCTAATTATTTTATTATAGCAAAATAATTACTCAGATTAATTTTAAAATCCAAATATTAAAAAAGCGTATAAGAGAAACTACACGTCCAGTTTTAATGAAATGTGGCTGGTAGGTCATAATTAGCCTAATGTTGGTCCCATATAAGTTTCAACCTTCTGCGCCAATTTGTTTCTCTTCCACATGCGCAAACATATATAATATTTATTTTACCTATAGCTTCAAAAGTACTTATCTGATTTGTATGAAACTTTCATAGTTTATCGAAAGTAACCCGTAGATAGCCCCAGATTAATTTGAACAGTTCAAATTAATCTGGGGAAACAATTTTCAACAATTTAAACAATCTGGGTAACGGGGGAAACAATTTAAAGAAATTAAACAATAATGGCTTGTAAAAGCATAAAATCAATAAAGTATACGTGATAAGATGCAAGAAAGCTATGTGCCACACTAATTGGCAGTCTATTTTGTCAAATTGTATTATATGTCTAAAAGTTAAAAGAGAAAAACGCACGTTTTTAAAGAAAAGTTAAACAATTTTCTATAACCTAAAGAATATAATATTATGAAGAAATTAATTATCACCAAAAGAAAAAAAGAGGGTTTTGAACCTTATTCAAAAACAATGTTCTAAGCGAACCATTATTTTTTCTGTAAATTTAATTTAAAAGATTTTAAATTTAATATTTCTTATATCAGGAAACTTTAGGACACATTCCGTAAAGTTCTTTGGCTTATTTGGATCAAATTATCTATCTCAAATAGCGAATGCTAAATATTCATTGAATGGTAAATAACGGTTTTCTACTTTACCTTATTTTAAAGGAAAATAATTTTTTTCCATCCAGGAAAATTCGAATTGTAAACGGAATTATCTGTTTTGGGTGTTTTCAAAACTATTAAGGTGGTTTTTAACTGCATGTCTGTCTGTATTTCGCATAACTCCTACAGTTTCTAAATTAGAGAGCGCATTAACCTATTTTGCTATCAGCAACAAATTTCAAAACTTCGTAAAAACGTCGAAAAATGTTCTGATTAAACATATTACCTATATATGTTTATCAGATACCTCTTTATCAGAAATGTCCACAGAATTTCGTTTTTATATCTGATTAACGCTTAGATAATTTAGGAACTATTTCACTGATTGAGCTGAAATTTGCACCAATTACACTTTTCTAAAAGTTAAATAAGTACTTATAAGTTCGTATTTCAACTTAATATTTGCTGCCATTTTGAAATTACTTGTGACTGATGAGTTTTGCGAGACGCCTTGCATATGATTTTATTTTTACTTTCTCATATAAAGAGAAAGTATTGTGATAGAGCGAATTATGAGATTTTGATGGATTTGCACGAGTTGAGGTCCCCTAAGTCCAAAAAAGTGGTTTTTAAAAAATGTCTGTCTGTCGTCCGTCTGTGCAGACGCCTGGAGCCTAAACTACTGGCCCGATTTTGACGAAATTTGGCATACATGTTCAGAAAAATCGTACCCCGAGGCGAAATCGAGAAACGAATTTTAGCTCCAAATTGGGGGCGCTCTGAAACTCTGAAACTCTGAAAACTCTGAAATAACGTGAAAACTCTGAAACTCTGAAAAAACGTGTAAAAAAATAATTTTTCGAAAACGGTTGTGATTAAAAAATTCTAAAATGTAGCCCATTTAAATACGAATCTAACGATATAAGCCGTTTTCCCGGGAAAAATCAAGTTTCTGAGAAAAAAGCTTAAAACGCTGACGGAGAGAGCCCGGGTTCGATTCCCCGCCCAGGAGAAGTTATTTTATGATAAATTTTGATGAAATGTTCAATAATAATTAAATGTACATACGAAAACTAATAAATGGAAAACAATGGGCTAAATAATTATGAACTCGTATATGAGAAAGTTTGTCTGAGTTGTCTCGGACCGATTTTTTTTTTTAAATTTATTTACTGAAATCAACACTGTTCAAGTTTATTTTACTGTTGAATAATTACGTTTTTGAATTAGAAAAAAAAGAAACGGAAAGTAAAAGGCGGGTGTTTGGCCAAGTGAGGAGTGAAAACAGTACCGAGGCATTACACGGTGTTAACGCTTCTCTGCTCACAGAGAGGGCTCTCACTTGCGATAATTAACTCGTAAACTCTTGGTAATTAAAAATAAATTCAATTACATTTTCCTAACGAACAATTTATTCTTCTGATTAAAAAAAAATAATACTCTTGGAAAAAGTTGAATTAGATTTTTTCCCCCTCAAATTGAGTATTTAAAATGGAGGAAAATTACAACGTTTACCTTTCTAAACACTTGGTGTTATCTTTATAAATACAGGAAGGAGAGAGCCTATGCCCTCTGAGCGATAGTGCTGAACATGCAGTGTTGAAAATATGCTGATTGGTACTGTAACCTGAGAAATCTCGTATAAATAACCTTTACGGAGATAAAAGGTGTTAATAACCCCGTATAAAGTGATAATTAATCATTCCGTAAGTTTCGTTAAGTATTGCTCTAGGTCTATTACATAGATAGAAGGAAAAATCTATGTCAATAGATTAATAAAACCATACTTTTCCTATACACCTTTGGAGAAGGTGCGAGGAAAAGTAAAAATCGGTCTGAAACAACTCAGACAAACTTTCTCATATAAGAGATCATAATTACTTATCCCAGTGTTTTCCGTTTATTAGTTTTCGAGTTTTCGTGGGTACATTTAATTATTGTTGAACATTCCATCAACATTTTATTAAAAAAAATAACTTCTCTTCGGCGGGGAATCGAACCCGGTCTCTCTCCGTCCGAGTTTAAAGCTATTTTCTCAGGAATTAGGATTTTCCCGGGAAAACTGCTTATATTGTTAGATCCGTATTTAAATGGACTACATTTGAAAATATTTTAAATCAAAATCTTCGGAACGTTTTAAAGATTTTTTTTCCACGTATTTTCAGAGATTTAGAAGGTAGCATCCCCAAATTTGGAGGTAAAATTAATTTCTCGATTTCGCCTCGGAATATAATTTTTCTGAACATGTATGCCAAATTCGTCAAAATCGGCCCAGTAGTTTAGGCTCCACGCGTCTGCACAGACATTTTTTAAAAACCACTTTTTTGGACTCAAGGGACCTAAAAACGTGTAAATCCATCAAAATCACAAAATAGAAAATATTCGCGCCATCACAATACTTTCTATTTATATGAGAAATTAAAAAATAGAACGCGGGGGGTCTTGGAACTTTCCAAACTAAATAATCCTAAAATGCCGGCAGATATTAAGTTTTAATATGGGGCACTTATTTAGCTTATAGAAAGGGATAATAGTACATAACTAAATTAGTTATGTAATACACTAATTTATTATGCACATGTAGTATGTAGTACATAAATTCAATCAGTTATGCACCTAATTCAATGAGTTATGTACTAATTCAATCAGTTAACTGGCAATTACCAATAAAAGTGGTAAAATGTGGTTTGTATTAACACATAAGTATATGCCACTACGGTATGCATCAACTTAATAATTTTAATTTCAGGTTTTATTTCAAATGAAGGACACCACATATTGAACACAGAAATGTTATCATGACTCATAAACTCATAACCATAACAGTCAACAGTTTACTAATGATGCTTTTAATGATTTTTATGGAACGTGAAAAAAAAGGCGATTGCTTATCTTAAAATAACACGTTAGATAACTTTTCTGTCGTAAGTTTTTTTTTTTTATCTTCTTTTTCTTGGTAGACGAATTTGATAGGTGTAATAGATTCTTCATAAACATGATTCAGTTATAAATATTTACTTTCATATTTTTGTTATTTTTTTTAATAATAAATACTTTATTTGTGTAACGTTAATTATAACTGTAAAAATAAGCAAGTGCAGTTTTTCAACTTAAGAATGGGATGTCTTAAGGACGTCCGCGGTTGTTTTTTAATCTAGCTTCTGCGACGCGACGGTTGCATGCCTGTCAGACTATATTCATTCAAATTGAATGAGCATGAAATTCTAATCCCATGGACTGTTAGGTAGTAACGACCCAAATGCAACCCACGGAGAGGAACAAGAGGCAATTCAACCCTATGCTAAATGAAAAAAAAAACCTCGTGCAAACAATGCAAAATGTTAGGGAGCGTACATTCATTTCGTATTAGATTTAAAAACAAAGCGTTCAACCATCTTGAAAAGAGAACACCCATCAAAGGGCTTGTCTTGGTTCTTAACCATGGTCTTTTTGTTTAGGGATCAAAAAGCCTGTATTGTTTAACACATTATTAATTACCTGTATTAGGCATGGTTTGCTTTTATATAGGTGATAGTGGTGAACAATGCCAATTATTTAACCACATATATGGAAAGGCAGAAGAAATAAATTGTGTTGTCTACTTCTAATAATGGCAGGAAGACAGCCTGCATGGTAAGGCCACTTTGGCTGATAATCATTTGAATTAATTTTTTGTTTATAAAGGTTGTTTTAATTAAATTATATAAGTAGAATATTTATTCTGTTCAAAAAATAAGTGTATAATTCTACAAAAAAATTTGTAAAGTCTATTTTTTTGTTTTAAATTATTTATTCCTACACTAAATTGTACTAAAGCCTAAAGCCATAGCAATACTATTTATCAAGAAGTTAAACTAAAAATAATTATATTTGAGTTAGCTTATCATTATGTGAACATAATACACAACAATTGATGGCTCATACTTCAAAATCTAGATGCTTCACACTACCCGATGCTACCAGTAAAGGAAGCAAAACTTTAGAATTCGAAGACTTTATTGAGTTAGCGAAACTGTACATACATTATGTGTATGTAATACACAACAATTGATTGTTCCAGGTCCAACATCCCGATGGTCAACACCACCTGATACTTCCAGTAATGGAAGCGAAATATTTGACTTCGAAGCCTTATTAAGATCGAGGTCTTTAAAGATATTATAATGACTTTAACCTACGAAGCCTTCAAGCAAGAGTTAACACTAGTTAACTCACAAGTTATATTTTGTATTCACAACAAGAGTTAACACTGGTTAACTCACAAGTTATACTCTGTATTCACAACAAGAGTTAACACTGGTTAACTCACAAGTTATATTTTGTATTCACAACAAGAGTTAACACTAACTAACTCACAAGTTATACTCTGTATTCACAACAAGATTTAACACTAGTTAACTCACAAGTTATATTTTGTATTCACAACAAGAGTTAACACTAGTTAAATCCCAAGTTAAATTCTATATTCACAACAAGAGTTAACACTAGTTAAATCCCAAGATAAATTCTATATTCACAACAAGAGACAAAGGTAGCATTTTCTGTTTTTTCACTAGTTAACTCACAAGTTATACTCTGTATTCACAACAAGAGTTAACACTAGTTAACTCACAAGTTATATTCTGTATTCACAACAAGAGTTAAATAAATAAAGATAGCTTAATGTACACTATCTGATATCACTACAGGATTTTTTGTACAGGCGATATTTCTGACAGTGTAATTCTTGAAGAAAACTAGCTAACCTATCTTGTAGGGCTTGAATTAACACTGATAGGTTCTTTTTTTAATCTGACCTCTCCAGCACTCTCTTGTGCTAAAAAAAAAGTGTTTTTGATAATGTACCCTGGTATCAAGAGTACTTTTTTACGTGAAGACAAAATCCACGTTAAAGACGAAATACAAATTAAGAGAAAACTTAATTCAATTGTAATTTAATTATTACTGAACTTTTCCTTTTCATATAAACATCCCGAATTCGGGTTCTACCTAATTCAAAATTTTACTCTTTCCACTAACACCAAGCTTTAAACATTACAAACTGGTTTAAATAAAAAAATACGTGTGGTGTCGCGGGACACCCGATAGGAACGAAGTTCCTTACATTTTTCATTAAATATAAATTATAAAATCACACTGCTAAGTACGTATACATTGCTAACTACTTATACATGGCGGAGTTAGAAAAGAGACAAAATTAAAAGTAACGAACTGTTTGTACCTGGCAGAGTTAAGGCAAAATTAAAAAAAAAATCATTATTTGTATAATTAAAGCAATCGTCTTACTATAAATATATATTAAATATAAGAAAAAAGTTGATCATGATGAGTTTATAGTGAAAGGGTATGTTTGTTAAAGGAGTTTGGATTGAAATAGGACTGTTTTTTAGCTACCCGGCCAATTAATTTAAAATATATCTCTTCCCTACTCTACAGCTTCTGCTTGTATCAGGGTGAAATTTTACATGATTATATTTTATTTATTTACAAAACAAAGTGACATTTTTGACATATATAACAAAAATAATCAAAACAAGTCAAGTAACAGGCTTCCTTAATAACACTTTTTCCCGTCTTTTAAAGCTTACGTTTAAGCGAGCGTTGCGCGTGAACGCTTGGGCGGATAACGTTTTCCGACGAACTCAGCCTGGGCATTGGTAAAATGAATATGTGTACCAAATATCATCCAACTCGGTGAGCTTTTACTCAAGTGATCGTCATCTGTAGATTTCGTGACGGATTTTTCGTGACGGTGATTTTGTGACGGTTACTTTGTGGCAGTGATTTTGGTCGTTTTTTTTTTCGGATTCACTCCCGGGCTCCAGAACGTGCCATAAGGAACTTCATTCCAAAAAACATTTTTCTAATTTTATTTTTGAAATAGATATGTTTTTCATTAATAATAGAAAAAACGCAAAAGTTTGAAACCATTAGCATCTTGTCAGAGAAGATTAAGAAATAAAATTGCATCATGCAGTGTAATCAGCAGGAGTACTGCACAAACAAATTATCTAAGACGGGGCCCTTGGGTAAGAGTTAGGTAATTTTCAGGGACAAGGGCAATTTACTTAAATTAAGGTCGAAGTCTCTTCAACTCCCTGAAGGAAATGGAGTTGCCTTAGGGTGGCGCTGACATCGATCTCGTCAAGGTAAAGGACCCAAGAGGAAATGAATATTGAAACAAAGATATAAAAATATAAAATCCTCAAAAAGTGCAATATTGGAAGCATTTAACAAAAAGTCGCATTATATTAAAAGTCTGCAATACAGCAAACAATAAAAAATTCATAAAACGGGATTTTGAAAATCCCTCTTAAAAAAAATCTTGCTGATAAATGTTCACTATACAACAAACAGAGCTTAGGAGAGACTGAACAAATAGTCATTAAAAAAAGGAGGCTAAATTCACTTTAGACACAAGCAATTAATATAAACTCATTAATTAGTCAAAATCTTATTAAATATAATAGCAACAAAATTGTATATTACTATTTATAGAGAACGAGAAGTGATTCTAAAATTTAGTCTAAACTTATAATAACTAATAAATTATAAGATTTATTAATGATATAAGATTAGGGTCAACACCAGCATCGAAAACATATTTACACCAGGCGCACATTAAGCCGCAGGAGCAGCAAAGTTTCTTTCAACCGCAGAAATAGACAAAACCGCACGAATTGAAGCAGAATTGACCGCACGAATTGACCGCACGAATTGAAGCAGAGAGACAGGGCAGTAATACAACACACGTGTATCAAACTGTGCTGCCTTGTCCTGCGTCACAATGGTAAGACCGGGCCCATATTGAGACGCAGGGTAGAGCAGCAAAGTTTCTTTCAACCCCAGAAATAGACAAAACCGCACGAATTGAAAAGCAGAGCAGGACAAGGCAGTACAACATCCCACGTGGCCTACCCGGCGCTATATAGTTGATATGGCGTGATAAAAAACTTTGCTGCCCTGCCCTGCGTCTCAATGTGCACCCGGGTTAATTCTATAACCCAGGATTTTAAAAAGAATTTTTAAATGTGGAAAATTTTAAAATAAAAAGGGGATGAGTTCTCTCCTAATGTGTTAATCATAATGAGAAAAATCTGCCCAGGACAACTCAGACAAACTTTCTCATATACGATTTTTTATAATTGCTTAGCCCAGTTTTTTCCATTTGTTAGTTTTCGAGTTTTCGTAGGTACATTTAATTGTTATTAAACATTTTATCAAAATGTATTATGACAATAACTTCTCTTCGGCGAGGAATCGAACCCGGGGGAATCGATCCCTCTCTCTGTCAGCGAGTAAAGCTATTTTCTCAGGAACTAGATTTTTCCTGGGAAAACGGCTTATATCGTTAGATTTGTATTTAAATGGACTTTATTTGAGGGCGGAACCGTTTTAGAGATTTTTTTCCACGTGATTTTAGGGTTTTGGAGGCTAGCGCCCCTAAATTTGAAGCTAAAATTCATTTCTCGATTTCTCCTCGGGGAAGGATTTCTCTGAACATTTATGCTAAATTTCGTCAAAATCGGCATAGTAGTTTAAACTCTAGGCGTCTGCACTGACAGACGCAGTCCAAATTTGGTATTTAAAAAATGTCTGTCTAAACGTATAAATCCATCAAAATCTCTAAATCTAATTTTTCGCGCCATCACAATACTTTCTCTTTATATGAGGAATTGGGGAAGTATATGCAAAGAGAAAATTGTATATTCTCATCTTTCTTGTGAGTATTCTTTAAGAAGTGACAAAAACAAAAATAATTCATCAAAAGTATGTGAGAAAGAACAATTATTAAATCTCAAATAAATCATTCTTTTACTAACGCTTACCGCAGTAATGTAGGACGAAGACCTTTTAGGATTTAATATGACAAATTTAGGAGAAAGGTAAAAGTGATATTAAGCGAACAGATCTTTTCCTTTAGGTAGTATGAACTAGAAAAAGGAAACAAAAGAGGAAAACCCGACTCTTAGGAGCCTCGAAGCCTTGGTCATTATGAAAGAACATCACGAACAGCAACTACCAAGCACACTAAGATTAATAGTTTCCTCTAACCATACCTACAACCCTAACTCAAACTGGATTTCCCGGACATTATTCCATCTAGGAAAAACTCCAACACAATACACTTTCAACCATACTCAAGCAGAAACAAGAAAAGAAAATTCAATAAAGAAAAACATTCTTTATAATTAAACTTTAAGTCATATATCAACTTATAATAAAGCTTTTGAAAGCTTTACATATTTAAAACTAGTAAACAAGGTGGATGACTCAAATTGTAAAAAAAAAAAATATATATTTAATAGTCATTCCTTCCTTTTAAAAATGTCAAACAAATTTGAATAATAATACGTCAATTAAATTTATAAATTAACTTTTAACATTAATTTTGACAAAGAAAGGCTGAAATGTTCGAGCATGTGTTATACATTTTTCGAACTAAATTTGACATAGGTTTCTTAATACTTCTTAGGGTCCGAAAACAAGGACCCTTATAAGTATATTCCTGCACCTAACTGTCCATATTTAATGCACTAATCTCCGAAAGTACTCAACAAAAATTATGTTTGTTAACGAACACGTCCTATTTGTCAAATTGCATACTGACCTTTTGTGTGTGCTAAAAACACATACTTGGCCATTTTATTATTTGCCTATATTAAAATTTTATTATTGTACTTCTTTAGATTGTTACTCCCTGTTGTTTTAGAATAAAAATGACTTTGACTAAACAACTATCAAGACAAAGGGATATTTAGTCGAATGTACTTTGAGACAAAGGAATATCACACTTTTTATAAGGGTAGTAACAGTCTAAAGAAGAACATTCCGTGCACCTTCTTAAAATTGTTACTTCCCTCTGTTTTTTTATAAGGGGAGTAACAGTCTAAAGAAGAACATTCCGCACACCTTCTTAAAATTGTTACTTCCCTCTGTTATTTTATAAGGGGAGTAACAATCTAAAGAAGTGCCGTTTATTAATACTAATCTTTATGATTTCAAATGCTTTAGTCACATTAATGATTAGTATTTTCGAATAACTGCAGAAAATTATTTAATTATAAAGGTGGATAGGTAAAAGAAAGGTTTTCAATACTTCTTTTTCTAAATAATTTATGGAAGTAAGATATCTAAAGATTTCTACAAAATAAATCTAAATACCAGAATAACTAAAAAAATATTTTTGTAGTTTTTTCTATTTTTAGATTTCTTAGTTTTTAATATTTTTGGTTTGTTTAATGATTTTCCGTGGGCGATTGCCAAAAACAAATTCACAGTATTCATCATATCTGCCAAACACACTCATAAATCTTTTAACTGTTCCTCAAAAGTTTTTTTCCTAGTCCGATTTGAATCTCTTTCACGTTTGACTTCTTGTCGAGAATTTACTTTACCTTTCTTCACCACTGATGATAGTACAGAGATCTAAAATTTTATTTCAACTTTTTATTCGTGGATAAGATTTAGCTTTTAATTTATTTTTTCTTTTAACATTTTAAGTTAAATACAACGAAACATCTTGTTTTAAACTATTTTGGTAAATACCTAAAACAAAATATTAGATCTATTTATTAATCATCAGTGAAGTAAGGTGTTTCTTTCACATTGTCAGTAAACTAATGCTAATTATTTGTTAATCGTCAGTAAAGTAAGGTGTTTCTTTCACATTGTCAGTAAACTAAAGCTAATTATTTGTTAATCATCAGTAAAGTAAGGTGTTTCTTTCACATTGTCAGTAAACTAAAGCTAATTATTTGTTAATCATCAGTAAAGTAAGGTGTTTCTTTCACATTGTCAGTAAACTAAAGCTAATTATTTGTTAATCATCAGTAAAGTAAGGTGTTTCTTTCACATTGTCAGTAAACTAAAGCTAATTATTTGTTAATCATCAGTAAAGTAAAGCTGATTCTTTCACATCGTCAGTAAACTAAAGCTAATTATTTGTTAATCATCAGTAAAGTAAGGTGTTTCTTTCACATTGTCAGTAAACTAAAGCTAATTATTTGTTAATCATCAGTAAAGTAAAGCTGATTCTTTCACATCGTCAGTAAACTAAAGCTAATTATTTGTTAATCATCAGTAAAGTAAGGTGTTTCTTTCACATTGTCAGTAAACTAAAGCTAATTATTTGTTAATCATCAGTAAAGTAAAGCTGATTCTTTCACATCGTCAGTAAACTAAAGCTAATTATTTGTTAATCATCAGTAAAGTAAGGTGTTTCTTTCACATCGTCAGTAAACTAAAGCTAATTATTTGTTAATCATCAGTAAAGTAAGGTGTTTCTTTCACATTGTCAGTAAACTAAAGCTAACTGTTTGTTAATCATCAGTAAAGTAAGGTGTTTCTTTCACATTGTCAGTAAACTAAAGCTAATTATTTGTTAATCATCAGTAAAGTAAGGTGTTTCTTTCACATCGTCAGTAAACTAAAGCTAATTATTTGTTAATCATCAGTAAAGTAAGGTGTTTCTTTCACATTGTCAGTAAACTAAAGCTAACTGTTTGTTAATCATCAGTAAAGTAAGGTGTTTCTTTCACATTGTCAGTAAACTAAAGCTAACTGTTTGTTAATCATCAGTAAAGTAAGGTGTTTCTTTCACATTGTCAGTAAACTAAAGCTAATTATTTGTTAATCATCAGTAAAGTAAGGTGTTTCTTTCACATTGTCAGTAAACTAAAGCTAACTGTTTGTTAATCATCAGTAAAGTAAGGTGTTTCTTTCACATTGTCAGTAAACTAAAGCTAACTGTTTGTTAATCATCAGTAAAGTAAGGTGTTTCTTTCACATTGTCAGTAAACTAAAGCTAACTGTTTGTTAATCATCAGTAAAGTAAGGTGTTTCTTTCACATTGTCAGTAAACTAAAGCTAACTGTTTGTTAATCATCAGTAAAGTAAGGTGTTTCTTTCACATTGTCAGTAAACTAAAGCTAACTGTTTGTTAATCATCAGTAAAGTAAGGTGTTTCTTTCACATTGTCAGTAAACTAAAGCTAATTATTTGTTAATCATCAGTAAAGTAAGGTGTTTCTTTCACATTGTCAGTAAACTAAAGCTAATTATTTGTTAATCATCAGTAAAGTAAGGTGTTTCTTTCACATTGTCAGTAAACTAAAGCTAACTGTTTGTTAATCATCAGTAAAGTAAGGTGTTTCTTTCACATTGTCAGTAAACTAAAGCTAATTATTTGTTAATCATCAGTAAAGTAAGGTGTTTCTTTCACATTGTCAGTAAACTAAAGCTAACTGTTTGTTAATCATCAGTAAAGTAAGGTGTTTCTTTCACATTGTCAGTAAACTAAAGCTAATTATTTGTTAATCATCAGTAAAGTAAGGTGTTTCTTTCACATTGTCAGTAAACTAAAGCTAACTGTTTGTTAATCATCAGTAAAGTAAGGTGTTTCTTTCACATCGTCAGTAAACTAAAGCTAATTATTTGTTAATCATCAGTAAAGTAAGGTGTTTCTTTCACATTGTCAGTAAACTAAAGCTAACTGTTTGTTAATCATCAGTAAAGTAAGGTGTTTCTTTCACATTGTCAGTAAACTAAAGCTAATTATTTGTTAATCATCAGTAAAGTAAGGTGTTTCTTTCACATCGTCAGTAAACTAAAGCTAATTATTTGTTAATCATCAGTAAAGTAAGGTGTTTCTTTCACATTGTCAGTAAACTAAAGCTAACTGTTTGTTAATCATCAGTAAAGTAAGGTGTTTCTTTCACATTGTCAGTAAACTAAAGCTAACTGTTTGTTAATCATCAGTAAAGTAAGGTGTTTCTTTCACATTGTCAGTAAACTAAAGCTAATTATTTGTTAATCATCAGTAAAGTAAGGTGTTTCTTTCACATTGTCAGTAAACTAAAGCTAACTGTTTGTTAATCATCAGTAAAGTAAGGTGTTTCTTTCACATTGTCAGTAAACTAAAGCTAATTATTTGTTAATCATCAGTAAAGTAAGGTGTTTCTTTCACATTGTCAGTAAACTAAAGCTAACTGTTTGTTAATCACCAACAAAGTAAAGCTGATTCTTTCACATTGTCAGTAAACTAAGCTACTATTCCTTAATCATCAGCAAAGCTGATTCTTTCTTCATCGTCAGTAATCTAAAGCTAACTATTTGTCAATCATCAGTAAAGTCAAACAAATTATACATAGGTTGATTATTAATCATTAAATTGTGACCAATAAATAGGTACCTACATAATTTGGTATCAATGATCTTGTTTTATTGTGCCCTTATTCTAAATAACTTACTAACTTTAATATTTTGATTTTATTAGCTAAGTTTTATGTAATTCTACACAACTAACCTCCTCAAATTAATAAAAAGAAAAAATACACTGCCAATTAGTGTGGCACATAGCTTCCTCGCATCCTATCATGTACTTTATTGTTATATTAACATTAAAGTTTTATTACTTTATTGTTATATTAACATTAAAGTTTTATTACTTTATTGTTATATTGTTTATTGTGTAAGAACAATTAACATTTTTTAGCGATCTCTAACACTTTATAGGGGTGTCGCCGTAGGTTTTACTAAAAAGTTGTATTTGAAAAAAAAGTTCGTCTCATAAAATAGATAAGGTTTGATTTTTTTCCTGACCAAAAATTCCAATTTTAAATTTGAAGTTCACGTTTACGCGAGCGTTGCGCGTGAACGCATGAACGGATAACGTTGTCCAACGAACTCGGCATTGGTAAAATAAACATGTCTACCAAATTTCATCAAAATCGGGCAACATTTACTCAAGTTATCGTCGCACGTTTCACGATTCGCGGACAAACAGATCGACAGACAGACAGACAGACAGACAGACAGACAGACAGACAGACAGACAGACAGACAGACAGACAGACACGGAACAAAAAATGTTCCCTGATGTCTGAAACGGATTTCTGTCTTGGAATTTTTAAAATCGGAGGCATACAACTTTTTTGTTCTCAAAAGTGAACACAATGCTTCCGTTACCTTCGGTAAGCTCGGAAGCAAAAAATGTCTTAGAAGTAATTTGAGAAAAGCTGGTGATATATTTTTGTTAGTGCATAAACCTAAATGACCTTTTAGTAGTAACTAAAAGGACAAATTGACTTTTAGTAGTAACTAAAAGGACTAATTGACTTTTAGTAGTAACTAAAAGGACTAATTGACTTTTAGTAGTAACTAAAAGTACTAATTGACTTTTAGTAGTAACTAAAAGGACTAATTGACTTTTAGTAGTAACTAAAAGGACTAATTGACTTTTAGTAGTAACTAAAAGGACTAATTGTAAACCTAACATACGCATAAACCCGTATAACGATTAGGTCAACAATATACTGTAAAAAAAAACAATCAATATATGGACTATTGTAGAAAAAAATAATCAATGAGATCAAATGCACTAAGGTATATTATGTCTATCTGAACAATACCAATACGCAGGATATATTATACTCTACTCTATTGTTTTCATTAAATTGTACTTATTTCTAAAAAAAATAAATCTATAGTGATTGATAGACAGTACAATAATATCATAATTACATTTGGTCCACTTTAACTTTGTTTGTTTCTGACTAACTAATACTAAACAATTGGTACAGTGATTAAAAGAACAAAGGTATAGTCATTAAATTAATTCAATAGCTTGTTCTAAATAGAATCTGAATAATTGTTAAAATAAATTATTGTTACAATTAAATGCGAGTGCACATGTCTAATATTCTTTATATATGCAGTAAGAAATAGATCAATACATATTAAAGTATTTTCACTAAATATGAAATAAATATAACAATAGATATATATACATTTTTTTTTAATATCAACAAGTAAAATTGTTTACAATTTATAAATTTACAAATAATCATTTTAACGATTAATTATACAATTTTACGTAATGATGGAATATCAAATTTAATAAAACTTAAATTTATTTATTATAAATATAATTACTTGTTAATATTAAAAAAAATAAGTAAATTAAATTAGGTGGTATACAAAATTGTACAATAAAACAACCAAATACCTTAAATTTAAAGTGATTGACGATAAAGTTATATATTTATTATGTTACTTTTATATATAATTACACTGATTTTATTTATTTTTAATATATAAACAATTTAGGAAGAAATAATAGAGGAAGAAATAAATAAATAAATAAAAATGGCCTTAATCTATTCCTGATGAAAATAGAGGACCGATCATTTCAACTTATTGACAGTGAACAAACAATTATAGATTTCATTTTATCGAATAAAATTATAAAAATAAATAATAAAAAAGGTTTGATAATGATAATTTTTCAATGAAAATAAATTAGTTTTCATGTCGCATTCGATTTGTTAAATGTCTCGTTCGAAAAATGTTTTTTTAAATTATGTTTATTTGTTGTCCAATAAATAATGTGATAAATCAAATAAGTAATGTTAATAAAAAATATTTGATATGATAGATCGAAAGCGAGCAATGCGAATTTTTTTCAAAGCGTGGGGGGTTTTTGTGAAATTGTTGGGGGGAGACCGGGCGGCAGACTGGAGTCCAGACGACATAGGGGTGGGGGCACAACAGCTGACTGGAAATTCAGTGCTACCAACTAAACAAGGATAATATTACCTCCCTACTCAAAGCCAACCTAAGTTTGAAAAAAGGGGTATTTTACGACGACCTTTCATCAAATTTATTGATTTAGCAAGTTTAAACAGGTTGATTAAGGTTAGAAGGTTACCTTTGCAATAATAAATGCACAAAAGTAGCAAAAAAAATCCTAAAATTTGGATCAATAATACAGTTTTGCGGATAATGAACATATGTTTTAAGACGTGCTATTAGAGAAATTACAGAGAAAACTACAAATATTCGATTATAAATTTGGCGCCATAATTTATTTGTATTCTATAAACATGATTTTAAAAGTACAAATAAATAAATAAACAAAATACTTTCCTAAAATTAAATAAATGTCTATATACGAATAATAAATGGAGCAATGTTCTAGAACTATATATAAACGAATCACAGTAAATTTCATATACTAAACTTCACAAAAAAAAAAAATGCATTTACTTAATATGCAATTCAATTCATTCAGTTAATAAGCAAAACATAAATAAATAAACTATCAACCTAAATAAAAGTAAACATTTTACATGCTTTAAAAGGTATCAGTAGTTAAATTAGGCACATTACAGTGTACTTAGTAAAATCGAGTATAAAATTAATTAAAAAACAAAAAATTTTTAAATAGGAAATGAAAACACAAATATAATGATTAGGGTATGCAATAATAATAATAATAATAATAATAATAATCCTCACTGAAAAACGGCGGGAATGATATATGGGAGTTATAGATTAAGTACCTTTATCAAAGGAATAAAAGAAACCTAAAATTTTCTAATTTAGTTTCTTTAAAGAATTATTGAGTTTACAACAAACAAAACACCAAAACAATCCGCAATCCTTTTAAGACATGCGGGTTAGTATATAATATAGATTATTAGTTTAAAACAATATAATTATTTATTAGTCATTTTTAGGGTTTCGTTGGTAAAACCAAAAAAAGAAACCCTTATAGTTTCGTTCATGTGTCTGTCTGTCTGTCTGTCTGTCACTCTGTACGGTTCCAATAACTTTTGAATAAAAAGAGATAAAAACGTGAAACATTCCAATATTAAAGATCGTTTTGACGCGCACACAGGAAAAATATAGCGAACTCAAAATTATCAGCTGTTCAAATCCAAAATGGCGGATAACTCACGTCATGCAAAAAAAATATTTTTTTAAAATTTTAAGTGGGTTATAAAATGAAAGGTATTGAAGAGTAGATTACAAATGTATATATCACTTAGGGAAAGTCTTCAATTTTCGGCGCCATTTTGTCAAAAAACTTCGAAATTTTGCGTGTCCCCCCCCCCCCCCTAAAATAGTATTTCCGCTCATACTAAAAATATAGGAAAATATGCAAAATGTGTGGTCTGGTGGGCCATAGAAAAAATAAGATTAGCAACTTGGTCGGATTAACTGGGAATCCAAGATGGCGGCTGAAGAAAGGTATTGAAGAATAGATTACAAAAATATATAACACTTGTGGAAAGCGTTTAATTTTCTACGCCATTTTGTCAAAAACATCCAAATCCCCCCCCCCCCCCCAACTACTAATTTCATGTTTACAACACCAACGAAACCCTTTTTACGAGAGACTTCACGCACTACCAATTTATTTATTTATTTTGAAGTAGTGGAACAAACTATCACAATTTAAACCAATATTTAACAGGTTTAGAGAGATTATTTAATATTAATTTTATTTTCATTATCATTCAGCTTAGCTTGGTAAGTCTCAATTTGTTGTGAATTATGAATCCAATATTGCTTCAGTGACAGAGATAAAATATTGAATAATTATTTTAGTATTATTGAACATTTCATCAAAATTTATCATAAAAATAACTTCTCCTCGGCGGGGAATCGAACCCGGGCTCTCTCCATCCGCGTTTTAAGCTAATTTCTCAGGAACTAGATTTTTCCCGGGAAAACGGCTTATATCGTTGGATTCGTATTCAAATGGACTACATTTTAGAATTTTTTAATCAAAATCGTCGGAACCGTTTTCGAGAAATAATTTTTTTTTCAGGTTTTTTCAGGTTTTTTGGGGGGTAGTGCCCCCAAAATTAGAGCTAAAATTCATTTCTCGATTTCGCCTCGGGGTATGATTTTTCTGAACATGTATGCCAAATTTCGTCAAAATCGGCCCAGTAGTTTAGGCTCCAGGCGTCTGCACAGACGACAGACGACAGACAGACGACAGACAGACAGACATTTTTTAAAAACCAATTTTTTGGACTCAGGGGACCTCAAAACGTGTAAATCCATCAAAATCTCAAAATCGAATTTTCGCGCCAACACAATACTTTCTCTTTATATGAGAAAGTAAAAATACAATAATAATAATAAACTATGAAACACAGTTAAATGTTACTTCTTCTATTATATTAAATAATAAACGTCCATTAAGTTTGTCAAAGAATTATTGATATTTTATTTTTAAACCCTTACCCGCAACCTTTATATGACATAAGGGTTAGTATAACATCTAAATTTTTAGTTTAAAACAATCTTTATAAGTCTATTTCATTTTTTTATTCTGCAGTAATGAAAAAAAAATGAGAAGCTAGTAGAAAAATCAATTAGGAAATGAAAAAATTTGAAAAACCGAAGACAAAGTCAGTTGGTATGTTCTACAATGACACAAAGAAAATCTAGAAGGATTAAAATTACTAAGGAAAACACTATTAGAAACGAAATGGGAGAAGAAAGATAGACATGAAGTGAACTAAAGGCTATGGATACAAAGTGTGTCGGGTGGAGAAATTTTGTCTTAGTCCTATGTCTCCAGTAATTAAAGGAAATAAGACAATTAAGACAAGACACGGACATAGGCTAGGTATTACAATAAATTAGTTGAATATGGGTGGATAGTGTGGTAATGTGAAATTTGACAACAATTTAGAACAAAAATTATATAATGTATTGGAATATGTGGTAGTTAAAACACCTTTACCCGCAACCCTTTTGTGACATTCGGGTTAGTATATCATATAGATTTTAAGTTTAAAGCAATATCATTTATAATTTCTATTTCTTTTATATTTTGAAGAGATTAAAGGAAATAAGACAATTGAGTCGAGACACACATAATAAATATATGTATTACAATAAATTAGATGAATATGGGCAAATAATGAGGTAATATTAAATGTGATAACAATTTAGAAAAAAAAGTATATAATAAAATTAAATAATAATAATATTATGAGGTAGTTAAAACAAACAAAAATCAAGTCTCTTCATTATACATGAGACAGTAGTAGTAGTTATAAGTAGTAATATTTCACTTTAGTTTATAAATACAGTTTAACATTGACTTTAATTAACAAAGAGTAGTTTGTAGTTGTATGAATAAATTATTATAAATTAAATATAATTAACTTTTAATTAGGGGAAAATTCAAGTAAAATGATAATCTAAGAAATAAAACTTGAGCAAACCAACTTTGCATTAAATTCTTAATAACTCCAGTAAAATAAATTATTTAAAACAATTACTATATTATGTACATATTTTTCATTTAAACAACACTAATTTGGAATAATAAAAGTTGCTTGAGTTCAGGATTTAATGATAAAAATATTTAAAACAATACAAGTATTTTTTATTAGTTAATATTATAATAATTTGAATAATCTCAGAATGTAACATTTAAACTAGAATTAATATGGGTACACCAGTTTTAGCTAACTTCACTTCATTAGTTTTCTAAAGTAGCCAATAAGCATAAAAACAACTTTGAGGCAACTACCAGTGGTCGCTAAAGGGCATGTTAAATATATGTGTAATGGAGATTAAAAATATGGTATCTATCTGGTGAAGTGGTGCCTATCTAGTGAAGTGGTTGGTGTCTTAAATAGAGAAGTAGTGTCTATCTGGTGAAGGTGAAGTGGTGTTAATGGGTAGCTATCCATTTATTTCTCATTGCTGAGTGGACACCAAGCACAGGCCTCCTACCCGAGTCAGGAATTTAATTTTATCGGGACCTTCTTCTTCCAAATATTGTAATAAAGCAATGAGCAACGACCTTCTACTTCCAAATATTGTAATAAAGCAATGAGCAACCACTGACACCTCTAATCAAGTATGGGGCTTCTTACCCGAGTCAGGAATTGAATCCGAAACCTTCTACTTCCAAATATTGTAATAAAGCAATATGAGCTACCACGGAAAACTAAGTATGGGACTACCCGTGTCAGGAATTGAATCCGAAACCTTTTACTTCCAAATATTGTAATAAAGCAATATGAGCTACCACGGACAACTAAGTATGGGACTACCCGTGTCAGGAATTGAATCCGAAACCTTCTACTTCCAAATATTGTAATAAAGCAATATGAGCTACCACGGAAAACTAAGTATGGGACTACCCGTGTCAGGAATTGAATCCGAAACCTTTTACTTCCAAATATTGTAATAAAGCAATATGAGCTACCACGGACAACTAAGTATGGGACTACCCGTGTCAGGAATTGAATCCGAAACCTTTTACTTCCAAATATTGTAATAAAGCAATATGAGCTACCACGGACAACTAAGTATGGGACTACCCGTGTCAGGAATTGAATCCGAAACCTTTTACTTCCAAATATTGTAATAAAGCAATATGAGCTACCACGGACAACTAAGTATGGGACTACCCGTGTCAGGAATTGAATCCGAAACCTTCTACTTCCAAATATTGTAATAAAGCAATATGAGCTACCACGGAAAACTAAGTATGGGACTACCCGTGTCAGGAATTGAATCCGAAACCTTTTACTTCCAAATATTGTAATAAAGCAATATGAGCTACCACGGACAACTAAGTATGGGACTACCCGTGTCAGGAATTGAATCCGAAACCTTCTACTTCCAAATATTGTAATAAAGCAATATGAGCTACCACGGACCCCTCTAACTAAGTATGGGACTACCCGTGTCAGGAATTGAATACGAAACCTTCTACTTCCAAACATTGTAATAAAGCAATATGAGCTACCACGGACAACTAAGTATGGGACTACCCGTGTCAGGAATTGAATCCGAAACCTTCTACTTTCAAATATTGTAATAAAGCAATATGAGCTACCACGGACAACTAAGTATGGGACTACCCGTGTCAGGAATTGAATCCGAAACCTTCTACTTCCAAATATTGTAATAAAGCAATATGAGCTACCACGGACCCCTCTAACTAAGTATGGGACTACCCGTGTCAGGAATTGAATACGAAACCTTCTACTTCCAAACATTGTAATAAAGCAATATTAGCTATCACGGACCCCTCTAACCAAGTATGGGACTACCCGAGTCAGAAATTGTATCCGAAGCCTTCTACTTCCAAATATTGTAATAAAGCAATATGAGCTACCACGAGAGGGGTCTAAAAGAGCAAATATACCAGCTAAATTGTGCCTACAATAAATTTGTTTTTCAATATGAAAATAACATCAATTTTACTCTTTCATTTTAATAATTTTGTAGCATAATATTTTAACCTTTTCCTGACAACAGCTTTATGAAGGCAAAATTAGTATTCGATCACTAAAGGGGTTTTCACCATCACTGGAAGAGGGAGATCTAGAGGGATTATGAGTTTGTAGATATGGCTGGAAAGTCATAATAACTGATTAAAGTCAAGTCGACTACTTAATCAAACTGTATTTGCTGATTCGTAGATATGAAATCAGTAAATCTTCCTGTTATCATCTAAATAGCTGATTTAAAATCTTAAGTGAATAAAACTATCCAAGAAGAGACAAGAGACTCAAACACAATGTTTAAATTTAAACTATGGATGTAGTTGCAGAACTATTAAAAGACAATCCATTATTTCCTCATTAAAAGACAAGTAACTTTATCTAAAGAATCTAATAATAATTATAATTCGATAAATTAAATAAAAGTAGACAACAAAAAACAAAATAACCAAATATTTAATAATAATACTTAATATTTTACATGGATAGTAGAGGAAGATATAGAAACAGTACATACAGCGCATTCTAGCGGTAAATAAAGCTAACTAAGAGCTTCATCACAACACCGATAGAGTGCAGCACCGACTACAAATTCCTCCATTAATCAACCCCTTGCCAAATCCTTTGTAATAAAATCAATATGAGTCACGAGCCTGCCATTCATAAAACGTAATACTACCGGAGAATGAAGACCCAAAAACACAACTCTAATTTAATTTTATGACATATTGTTGATTAAAATAAAAAAAAAAAAATACGTAAAATATATTTATATTTTAAATTAAAAAAAAGTCAAGGCGTATTACGTAGAGTTTTCCCCCTATATTTGAATAACACGTATTTTAGTATGATAATAAAGAACATTGCTAGATTAAATTTCCCACACGCTTTGTTTCATGTTAGGTTAATTTAACATTATTCACCAGCGTCTGATCCAATTCACAGTAAAATAACTAATTTTATTCATAAGGAAAGGTAAGATGATATTTTCATTTAAATTATTATGATGACTGATAAATAATTCCATATTATTTCAAGAACAAGAATTGAAATAAAAAATAGGAGGAAAATGAATTGACTCCTTAGCAAATGTTAAGTATGATAAACCGCAGTACATTTAAGAATTGCTTCTAGGTATCATCATTTTTGAAACGATCCTTAACTTATTTAATTTCAATTAAAATATTATTACTTAACTAGTACCAATTCATTTTATTGTTAATTTAAGAATATTCATCAAGGAGGAACAGGCCTAGCACTATCATTACTTTTATAATAGCGTAAACTGCGTGTCATATATTGATTTGTTGATCTTTATTTAGTTATTTATGTATTACTTAATACAGTGTTGTATTAAATTACTTTATAATGTCACCATAGAGACATATAATGTCACCATAAATAAAGTTTGACCACACTTCTAACACTATATGTAATATATTAATAAACACTATTCTATATTATTGATTATAATAAAACTCAATCATGTAGCAGAGAACGAAAATAATTATTTATTTATTTATGTCTCTATGGTAACAACATTATAAAGTAATTAAATACAACACTGTAATAAATAATATATAAATAACTAAATAAAGATCAACAAATCAATACATGATACTGCGGTTTGAGGATATGAAAAATCAATAAAACTTATAAATTGAATAGATATAAAAAATAACTTACGAGTGGAGCTAATTGTTTTGATTGACTGGGAGACATCGCTGAACGAACTGTTTCTAGAACTGGCGGGTGTTTGTCCACTACCAGGGGGTGGCGTAGTTAACAAGCACTCACTACTCCTAAGTCGAGAGCGACGGCTGCAACAAAACACAAATTACAATTAAATTTAGCTTGTACCTTTTGTAATGATCTGTATAGAAGGTAAGATCCTTGAAGGGATGATAAAAATCTTAACTCAGAATTTAGTGGCAACGTTTCGGCGGGATTAGTTACCATATGTTAATTTAAATGTTATTGTAAATATACGTTGTTATATTATAAATTTTGTTAAAAAAACGGCACTTCATTAAATTGTTACTTCCTTTATAAAAAAAAACCGGAGGGGAGTAACAATATAAGATGATGTGCAGAATGTTCTTCTTTAAACTGTCCCAAAGTACATTGGACAAAACATACCTCTGTTTTAATAGTTATTTAGTCAAAGTTATTTTTATTAAAAAAAAAAAAAAACATAAGGGAGTAAAAATCTAAAGAAGTACCAAAACACCTGTGTTTTACATTAGTAGTTTAGTATTGTTTATTTATGTTGTATTACGATACGTAGATTAATGTTTGATTGCTAGGGAAAAGATTGTTTTGTAACGTTACAAAAAAGGTTGACGATGGAACGATGTTTGTTCCTAATTCTGACATATATATTACGAGCCTAACTAATTTCCTTAATTTTATATTTTTTTAAAAACAAGTAAAATTAATTAAAATAAGTTAATATATCTATTTGAAGACCAACAAATCAAAACATTTATTTTTATTGAAATAAATGTGGTTGCCTTAGCTCAACAATAACAAATCATTTCGAGGCGCGTCGTCGGGACACTACTCGATTAAATAATTTATCATAACTATTTAAACGATCCTCACAATAGCCAATAGCAGGTATTTGTTCGAAATCAGTTAAGTTCTATTATAATTATCAATGTTACGAAGATTTTCCAAATAAAATTATATTTTTTAGGCTTGAGAATGGCTGGTTGGGACGAAACGTTCCTACATAAAATCTGAGTCAAGATTTTTATTACTCTTCAAGGATCCTGCGTCTTATATAAAACAAATTACGTTATTATTAAATGTATAAAAGCAATAATTTATAATTAGAATAATTAACAAGATCAAATTTCTGAAATTGAAGTATAAAATGAAAGCTCACCCCTTGCATGATTTAAGGGTTTGAATGTCTCTGAGAGATCTTGTGGACGTGGCAGGCTGGAAGGAGGAAGCCAAGTGTCTAGGGGAGAGTGTTCTAGCGGGCGGTGTGGTCGTAGTGCTGTTGACTCTGGGCGGAGTGGCACCGAGACCGGAGAACACTCTACTCTTTACTTCCTTTAGACGCGGCCTGTCATCACTCTGAGATATCTTGCTCATAACTGCGTCCCACCGCCCCTTCTTTACCGTTCTATTACTCTCCTCCTCCTTCCTAGTCGAGTTCGTCGAAGAGATCATAGTCTTAATTTTAGACACGACATTTCTCTTAGGCATTTTATGTTTCTTGATGAAGGTAGTATCGCTCTTAGCAGAGGGACTGCTGACGTGGTTGATCTGTTCAGGCTGGGGCGAAGGTTTAGGATCCTCAGGTGTTTGACACAACGTATCGCTGGAGTCCACCTCCATCATCAAATTCTTAAGGCTAGAAACTTGCTCGTTGATAAGGAGCGAAAACGAAGTCGGTGATAGTTTTTTAACACTTTGGTCGGACTTGTTAGACGAGAAAGTACGTGTCGAACCGGTAGGAGAGTTTACACGCTCTAACTGGACGTCTTCCATTTCTTCCGAAAGGGATTTTATATCCAAGTCCTCAGGTCGCCTTTCAAAATCGGAGTATATGCCACTTGAGTCCATCTCTTCGCAAGTAGGAGAAAAGCGTTGAGAGTGAACCGAAACAGGGGGGTTAGAAGAAGAGACGCCGTACAATGTTCCGTCGATGACCTGCGCTCTACGGTCACCGCGGCCTGAGACCAGTTCGTCGTGCATATCGGCGTCGCTTTCGGTGAAAAAGTCGGAGTCGGTCATCGGATCCATTCTAGGTTTAAGGAGCTTCTGATGAGAAGAGGGCGAGTGGTCGGCTCCACGACTTGCCGGCCGACTCCATTCTCCGTCACCTTGATATCCGTTATCCAAGCTGGTGATACTCGTGATACTAGTCACGAAGCTGTTAGGGACGGTGCCGGATTTGCTCCCGTCTTTGTCTCTTTGTTCTTCGCAGTCGAGTGGTAACTCTTCGATCGAAGGCGTCCTATTAGATTTACCTTCAAAACAACGCTTCACATCGAAGCCTGGAGAAGTACTTGTTAGATCGAGTCGTTTGTCGTCTAGATCTCCGAGGACGAAATCCGGGAAAGGGGATTTGGTTTCGGAGTCTAATAGAATCGTGTCGTTCGTTTCGTCTAGGTACCTGTCACGCTCGATCATGGTGTCACTGAATTTCGAAAATGAAGTGGACGGAATGAGAGAGTTTCTATCCGAATCCGTCAGGGAGACGAGAGTGAGATCTTCCTGTGTTATAAGAGAGGAGACTCCGAGAGAAGGAGACTTCATAAGATCGTCCGACATGTTCAAGACGAAGTCGTCCATCTGGTCAGGAGTGAGGATGCCTAAACTTTCGTCGAATTCGAACGAGCTGTGTTTGCTCTGCTCGGGATCCGGGACCCGTACTAGCGAAGAAGAAGAGGAGTTCTTCGAGTTACGCGAAAGGTCTTGAAGAGGCATGACTGGAGATAAAGTCCTGGCCTCCAGGTAGGAGGATATTCTTTCGCAGTCCACAGGGGTAGGATGTGGAGGTTTGTCCTCGGTTTTCAACGAAGGAAACGAGATCTCGGATTGAGGTACGAAGAGCCCCCGTCCAGGCGAACAGTTGAAATACTTGACTCCTCCGACAGTCCCGTCGTTCGTACCGTGAGGTGTATCGAGCTCGATACCGGCCCAAAGGCCCGGTCCAAGGCCGCAACGGCCAAGGAATCTCAGGGTGCCTGAACCTCTAGGTGTGACAACACGTCTACCGACGTCTCGTTTACAGACGCTGCCTTCGGACCATCTTCTAGGTGGAAACGGTTCGCGGAAGGATGACGGCCTCTGAGGCTTCGGCTCCTTGATCCTCGGCTGAGCGGATGAACCTCCTAACAAGCCGAGAAGCTTGACGGGATGGTCTGATATACCGAGACTGGCCCGCACTCTCTGAGACAGACTCACTAATTTCGAACCCAACGGCTGCTTCACCGGGATCTTGCTCTCCCCCGGTGACTGAACCTGCAAACAAATAAAACAAAAATTAGTAATCATACAAGACTCAAATCGACTTATTAACAAAGCCTATATATCAAAGGAAATATATGAACCAAATTTCACCTATTGTTGGTTTAACCAGAGGAATTGGCTAAATGTTATTACGCTTATATGTGTTTAGCTGTAATAAGTTATTTTTATCCAGGGAAATGAACTCAGTGTCACTAGGATGATGATCTCTTTTAACCACCCACATTACACGCCCTCAAGTATAAATAAAACATGTTTTTAAACTAGGATATCTCTTTACGCTTACAGAATCAGGTATCATAATAAGAAATCAAGATATCGAGAGCCTTGTCTTAGAGATAAAGGTAAAACCACGAGACCGAAACAATGCTCTATTGTGTTTCTAAAACAAGTATAACAACTAAACGTTTATAAACAGTGGGTAATTAGACACAACCTTAGATGAAGATTTTTTTAAAGTCTCCTCCCTTGGAAGGAGACAATTACCTAGCGTCTTATAAAAAACGATTATGATCTTAAAGGTTGTGATGCAGGATACATTATAATTAATCAATGATTAAAAAGTAGAAGAGTATATTATATATCGGGTATCATTAAGTACAGCACGCTGGTTCAGACTGCAATGACGATGAGCTTATATTAAACATTTTGATTTGTGACCTAATGTTATGTTTGTGACAAAAGAGAGAAAATATATCGACGACATTTTATTACATACATACTTTATTAATAAAAGCATTTTTTGATGGGGGAGGTTCTAAATTATCTCATTTTGTTTGTTTATTCAGGCAGACTTGATGGAACCTTTTGTAATAAAATTAATACTAAAAATATCATCCCACAGAATTTTGAATCAATTTATGTAATACATGTGGTTTCACTAACTATATTTCATTGAAAGGGTTCGAAGCAATAAATAATCCTGTCAACAGTTAGGAGGGTTAAGAATCAGATTCTAAAATCGAAGTGAGCAAATTAAAAATAGAGTAGATTGAGTAATAAGGCTATTATTATCATTTTGAGTGCTGAGTACTTCTAGATAGTTTTTGAGTAGATAAACAAGAAGGTCTGTAGAAATGCACCTTGAGGAATTGGAGGAACTTTGAGGAAGGCTACAATTAAAACTTATAGGTACAAGATGTTCAAATTTTTGTTTCCGATATGATTTATTCGAATTAATTTCTGCGTCTGTCTGTCGCTTGGCTCCATCGTAATATTGTTACCAAAATAATTTAGGAACTGTACATCTATAAGCTTAGGTTTTTTCCAACCAAGCCGCATACGCGTCCGCGGGATCTTCATGGACTTGCGCAGTGGATAAAAGCCGTTCCAACCCGCATTTCCAAGCGTTTTGAAAACTGTTTTGGTTTCAAACCGAAAACGGTTCCTTCCATGAGGAGGTTTCAAAACAGTTTTCACATCAATTTTAAAATTATAAACGTCCAGTCTCAGTCTAGTATGGTTATATCAGGTTATCATATCTCTTCTCATCGTAGCTATTGCACATGTCTCAATTCTGTTTTCAATTCAATACCAGTTTCCATGCTATTATTTCAAAACAGTTTTCATACAAAACCAACAATTTGATGCTGTGACCTTGGAACTCAAAAGTTTTGAAATCGCCATTTCCATGGGGTTTTGCATACCAAAACCGTTTTCAAAACGGTTATGAATTATAAAAACTCATGGAAACGAAGTAATTGTTTCGTACCGTCCTCCAAACTGTTCCAACACACGCTGGGAACGTTTGCGAGCCGTTCACTGTACGTTCGATCCTCTGACAATACTAAGTACTGGTTTGTATGACATGCGCAGTTATGCAAATCGTTACAAATATCAGCAAGAACGTTTCCTTGGATGTTTTATTACAGTTCGAATAGTCATAAACCCGTTCCAACCTGACAATGTTTTATTACAGTACAATGTTAGCGCATGCGTATAAATCTTACCCTGAACAATTCTCCTACGATCCGCGAGACGATGCAAACGTTATAATATATAACTCAGAAGATGTTTGTTTACCTTTATCAGGAGATAGTAGTTGTTTAATCTTATAATTATTATATATGGTAAAATAACAAATTGTAGTGAAATGTATTCTAGCTAGTTAAATAACGAATAGGAAACTATTAACTGTTTTACAACGAATTTGGCATATTTGTTTAAAACATTTACTAGAAGAGACGAAGCCCTTAGCTGGAAGTATTTCTAGTTGGCTTAATATTATTGGACAATTATAAGTATAATACAATATTTGGGCAACAATATGTAGACCACATCTAGCTGGAGAAAGTATAGTGTATGAAATTTGTTTCAAATAAAAAAAATTGTACGTTAACAAGGATAGCAATTTTAAAGGCTGAAGATGGCTGGCTAAAATTAGGTGAAATATCGCAAAATGAAGTAGCAGTTATTTTAATTAATGCCCTAAATAGACCAAAAAAGGAAGTACATTTTTTTTTTTAAAAAAAAGGGTAATCTACATATAATATTAAAAAAGATTATCGTTTTAGTTGCAACCGCATCCTGTCTAATTTGATGATAGTTATTTCAATCGATATAAACCATCTAAATTAAAACTTCAGTCATATGCGGTTAAATATAATAAAAAGTAGAGAATAGTATTTTTTTTTTTTTTTTTTTTTTTAAATCCATCATTCAACTATGAAAACTATTTGCTTATTGGCTTTTAAACATGAAAAAAACGGAAACTAAAGATAAGAAATAAATAGCAATCTTTTAAGACAATTCCCTGACTATTCTGCCGTGACTTAGTCACATCAATCAATTTTCTAGGAGGAAATTTGCAGGTTGTCACGCATGCAATGCAAGCCTAGAATAGAATAACGAAGGAAACATATAAAAGGAAACAAACAATTCACAAAGATAATACATGGAAAACGTTTATAAACTAAAAGAGGCGAGAAAACACGGGAATTAATAAAAAAGCAATTGTGTAAAAAATAAAAAAGTTAACCACACGAAAGTAAAAATAAAGACATTCAGTGATAAATCTTGTTTTCTACTGTTTATATAAATTACAATAATAGATCATCTTTGCATCATTATATGCGTGAGTAAAAGTGATCGAACTAAACGACCGTGAGAAAATAATAGCAATGATCTTATAAAAAGGTTTTTTTACATTTTATTTTTTAACAATAGTTTATCGCTAATGTATGTCAATTTTTAATCTATTATTTTTTTATCTTTTAAAAAAAGAATATTCTTGCAGAAAGATTTTTTTATGTTCTTTCTACTGACAGATATTAGTGACTGATATAGTTGAAATAGACCGATAATTAGTATTGCTCATAGCTTCTTTGCATCCTATTACATGCTTTGTTGATTTTATGCTTTTAAAAGCTATTGTCTCTAATTTATTTAATTGTTTCCCCCTTTTCTTTAATGTCCAAATTGTTTTGAATTTTTACATTAATTAAAGTATTAATTAAGAATAAATTGGTAAGGCGTGAATCTCACGTAAAAAGGGTTTCGTTGGTATTGTGAACACAAAATTAGTAAGAGGGGAGGGGAGAAAAGTTTTGATTTTTTTTTGAAAAAATGGCGCGCAAAATTAAATGTTGACATACATTTTTGAAATCTACTCAAGAGTACCTTTCATTTGATACCCCACTCAAAATTAAAAAAAAAAAATCGAATCAGATCAAATTGATAATCTTATTTTTTCTATGGCCCAGCAGACCACACATTTTGCATATTTTTCTATATTTTTAGTAATAGCGGAAATACGATTTTAGGGGGGGGGGGGACACGCAAAATTTCGATGTTTTTTGACAAAATGGCGCTGAAAATTAAGCACTATCCCTAAGTGGTATATATATTTCTATTCTACTCTTCAATACCTTTCATTTGATACCCCACTCAAAATTTAAAAAAAATATTTTTTTTTCGAGTGACATGAATTATCCGCCATTTTGAATTTGAACAGCTGATAATATTGAGTTCGCTATATTTTTCCTGTGTGCGCGTCAAAACGATCTTTTTTACTGGAAAGTTTCACGTTTATATCTCGTTTGGTTCAAAAGTTATTGGAACCGTACAGAGTGACAGACGGACACAGGAACGAAACTATAAGGGTTTCTTTTTTTTGGTTTTACCAACGAAACCCTAAAAAGTTAAAGAACGCAGACGATTGAAATTAATCTGGTGCTATCTGCGGTCAACTTTCGACAAACCATCCAAATTTCATAAAAATCAAATGAGTACTTTTGAAGATATAGGTGTAAATAAATGTATGTTTGTGTGTGCATGTTGAAAAAGGAACAAATGGGCGCAGAAGGTTGAAACTTATATGGGACCAACACTGTGCTAATTATGGCCTAGAAACCATACAAATTTTCATTAAAATCGGACGAGTAGTTTTTAAGATATGTTGGTTTGCAAAAATTGAACGTCAGACCAAGATTTCTGTCAAGGATTTTTTGAAATCGGAGACATGATATATTTTCGTTCACCAGAACGATCATAATAGCTTCAGTTACCTTCGATAAACTCGGAAGCAATAATACAAACTTCATACTTTTGTTATTTTAAGTTATTAGCATGATTAAATGAGGTAGCTTAAATGTTAATTTTAAATTTCCTATTTTCTTAAAGTAGCAGCTAAACCTAATTAATGATTTACAACAGGATCTGTGAAATTTTATTTCGAATTGTATATATACCTCAATGAGTGGTTCTATAAAATTTTAAGTACATAATATAATTTTTAAAACAATTTCTGGTAACCTTGTCTTTCATTGGATAACCCTCTGATAAAATCTTAGACATGAAGTGGCAGATGGTAATACAATTGATGATGAATTAAACCACTAAATTCAAAATTTAAAAAGTAAATTTAAGAATTACCTATTTAAATAATTTGTGAAACTAAAAAGGGGTTTATCTTATTAAGCCCTTGACAAACAGTTTTACTTAATTCCAGTTGAGTATTGAGTAACATTATTATTAAGAAAATTAGTCGTTCCAATGAGAACCGCACAAAAAACGGAAGATAAAGAGATATCAATAAAGAGAAGGGCGGGAAATAATCAAGAAAACCGGAGGCATTTTCAGAAGAGAGGGGGAAAATCTAATATCCTAGGGAGACCACTAATATCCTTAGGGTTGCTTTCCCATTTCTTTGGAAAAGTCAGTATAAACCATGTTTGAATCGTTAACCTCTCAGCAGAATTCAATATTCTCAATGAACCGAGAAACTTCTTCAACTCTCTCTAACATTTTATTAAGAAAGGATCAAATAAATATATATAATATTATAAGTTGACAGGATTTTACAAAAAAAATGTTAAGTAAAGAAAAAAAAGATGATATTTTACATATATAATTAAACTAAGATGGAATCGATGTAATCTTATATATAATAGTCCACAGGCCACCATAAGAAGTGAGTCGCTGATTGATAAAGTTTTCTTACCTTATGGAATCGCTTATTTATGCCGTGTCCACCGATGAATTGGGTGTATGGCAACTGGGGGCTGGGCCATTTCATTTTTGTTGACATGCCAAACTTGCCCTTCTGCGGGAACATTGAAAAGAGATAGATAAAGTTTTGATTTTCACAGGATCGTTTAATTAAATTATTTCAAAAACAGTGGTAAAGGTGGCCACCGATACGAGTGGGCCGTTTTCTTTTCAACGTCCTCGCAGAGCGATATGTTTGGGGCGGTGGCCACCCCAAACGGCCCACTCTTATCGGTGGCCACGTGTACCACTGTTTTTGAAATAATTTAATTAAACGATCCTGTGAAAATCAAAAGTTTATCTATCTCTTTTCAATGTTCCCGCAGAAGGGCAAGTTTGGCATGTCAACAAAAAAGAAATGGCCCAGCCCCCAGTTGCCATATACCCAATTCATCGGTGGACACGGCATAAATAAGCGATTCCATAAGGTAAGAAAACTTTATCAATCAGCGACTCACTTCTTATGGTGGCCTGTGGACTATAATATATACTTACTTAGTAAAGGACAAATCTCTGTACAATGGATCTCGCCAAAACCGAATCCAAACCGAGCTATCGATATGGCATTGTTAGTGGACGGTGAAAGAAGAAAAATGAGACAAATATTAAGGTTTTTACTCTTCCTTTCGAGCGTCATGGACACTCGGTCCCCGGTTCTAATGTAATAAAAATAAAAATATATCTAATTTGTTTTCTCGTTACATACTATCTTAGGCATGTATAGCTATAGGTAAACATTTCACTAATAAACGTTTAGTAGTATAATAGAAGTAATATAATAGAAGTAATATAGAAGTAAGTTAGAAGTAAGATAATATAGAAGTAAGTATAATAGAATAATAGCTAACAAACATTAGTAGGAAACTTTAGAAATAATAGCTATATAGAAGTACATTTAGTTATTTAGCTAACAAACTTTAGTAGGATAACTAGAAGTAAATATTTCACAAATAAAAATTTGGTAATAATAGCTATAGAAGTAAACATTTAGCTCACAAACTTTCTGAAGAATAGGATAACTAGAAGTAAATATTTCACTAATAAACGTTTAGAAATAATAGTAATAGAAGTAAACATTTAGCTAACCAACTTTCTGTAGGATAACTAGAAGTAAATATTTCACTAATAAACGTTTAGTAATATGTAATAGCTAAAGATATAAACATTTAGCTAACAAACTTTCTGAAGGATAGGATAACTAGAAGTAAATATTTCACTAATAAACGTTTAGAAATAATAGTAATAGAAGTAAACCTTTAGCTAACAAACTTTCTGAAGGATAACTAGAAGTAAATATTTCACTAATAAACGTTTAGTAATAACAGCTATAGAAGTAAACCTTTAGCTAACAAACTTTCTGTAGGATAACTAGAAGTAAATATTTCACTAATAAACGTTTATTAATATGTAATAGCTATAGATGTAAACATTTAGCTAACAAACTTTCTGTAGGATAACTAGAAGTAAATATTTCACTAATAAACGTTTAGTAATAACAGCTGTAGAAGTAAACATTTAACTAACAAACTTTCAGAAGGATAACTAAAAGTAAATGATTTTGACATTATTACCTAAAATTAAACATATTTTTCATTAATACAAAGAAGTAAATATTTCAAACAAATTTACGTCAAGGTTTACAAATCATGAACCAAATATTGAACATAATATTATATTGGAGAGAATAATATTTAGCTGTGAACCTTCAGATATATTCAATACTCAATACCACTGTCATTTAAAAATACGTCATATAATTCCTTTTAGGGTAGTTCCGTGACCTCAGTTGCTATCGTGATGATAGAAAACATATATTTATGCAATGCTAGAGCTAGAAAGATATAATATATAATAAATATTATTCGCCTACTGGAAAGAGAAATATGTTAATTTTTTCTCAATGCGTCAATTTAAATTCATTGAAGTCAATGCAAGAATCATGTCAAGAAAATGATATGCACTGGAAACAAACTTCTGAACCTTGGAAGCAATAAAAATCACGACTTTTCATACAACTTAAGATAAAGAAATTATAGTTTAAAAGGATGTGGATTTAATGTAGACACTACTATTAAAATATACAAGGACATAATCATTTTAATAAATGCTCTTAAATCGGCCATATTTGTTTTCAATATGGCTAACAGATTTTTTTTTTGGGGGGGGGGGAAGCTTACATAGTCTTAATCTACCTGAAAAGTTCTTTAAAATGTTATGTGACATACTGTACAACCATAAAATTGTTTTTGCAAACCCCCCATTTTTGCTATATTTGTTTTAAAAATGTCGGCAAAGAATGGAAAAATTTGTAGTAATAGTTACATATTCTTTTCCTACTCTTTAAGACCTTTAACACGATGTACAACATGTCATGCTTACTAAAACTTTTTGTTTAATCGTCCACCATATTGGCCGCCATCTTGAAAATATTAAGTGTGAAATTTTAATAAATACATAATAATTTTGTACTCTTTAAGACATTTAAATTGATATAATAACATGTCATTCTGACTAAAAACTTTTTGTTTAGTTGTCGGCTATATTGGCCGTCATTTTGAAAATATGAAGGTTAGTATTTCCAAGAACTACGCAGTTGTCACAAATTATGAGATGCGCCAGTGTGCTGAATTTCGTTCAATTCTATCAATTTTGACGCCAGTTAACGTTAAACAAACAAACTTTCTTAAGGACAAGTTATCTGATTACGCTCCTACACTCGTTCAATAATTCCAATAACAAAAAACAACGTATGTAATATAAATTCAGTATAACTAACTGAGAAAGTTAGGTCCCATATTTGTTGTTGGTGTTTTTTTGTATTTAAGAATTTTGCTCCCGAGCTTACCAAGGGGAACGGAAGCTATGTGCGATCGTTCTTAAGAACGAACAATTTTTATGTCTCCGATTTCAAAAATTCCAAGACAGAAATCCGTTTTAAGTTTCAGACATCAGGGAACACTTTTGGTTCTGTGTCTGTCTGTCTGTCAAATGCTCAATTTTTGTAAACCAACAAATTCTTTTTCAATTGCAAGAAGAATTTACAATTGCAGGAAGAATTTACAATTGCAGGAAGAATTTACAATTGTAGAAAAAATAAGACTCGAGGAAGCTATGCGCCACACTAATTGGTAGAGAATTTTTCTTAATATTTGTTTTTTTAGCTTCACAATATAGAAGAAATTAAAAAAATATGGGTAATCAATTGCATTTTTCAAAATAAATATAAATTATTCTGTTTTTTGCTTTTCCTTAATTTTGTTTACTGAATATAGATAATTTAAAACTACCTTTATTCCATGTGTTATGAACGCCCTACTTCTTGAAATTATATTATAAAATATATTTATAAGTATAAAATTATAAGATATTGTTTTTATTAAATTTCTTAATACATAATATCTAATATTTAGGTAAAAAAAAATATAAAAAAATATGAAAAAAAAATAATAATAAAAATGAAATATTTGAGATAAGGAAAAAATTGAGTTATTAAACCCCAAAAAGAAGTTAATAAATCGGATTAATATTGAGTTAGTAGATCGATATGAAGAGGGGAATCAGATTAAAGCTATCGTACTAAATGAATGAGGTAATATTGAATAGGACGTAGAGTGAGAATGTAATATAGAGAGATCTGGAGTGAGGAGGATGGTGAATGTCTGTCAAGGTCGGTTAAGATCTTACTAAGAGTGGAGTTACCTGCTTACCTCCTGTAACAGTCTGACTCCCTGATACTAATAGCTTTCACTTTACACCAGCTGATTCCTCTCGCTCCTCGCCGGCCCCACTCACTCAACTGTCCTCGTCCGCTTAAATATCCCTCATGCATAATTTAAAATTAAAGTGAACTCAGAGTTACGTATACGAAAAATCGAACCACTGGTGTAATGTGCTAGTGCGATTATAGAAAAATTGGTCCGAGACAACTCGGAAACACTTTCTTCCTAAACGAGATCATAATTCTTAGCCCAGTGGTTTTTCCATTGATTAGTTTTGTAGGTTCATTTATTTAATTATTATTGAACTTATCATCAAAATGTATCATAAAAATAACTTCTCCTCGGCGGGGAATCGAACTCGGCCTCTTTCCTTCCGTTTAAACGCTATTTATTTCTCAGGAACTAAGATTTTTCCTGGGAAAACAGCTTATATCGTTAGATTCGTTTTTAAATGGGCTACATTTTAGAATTTTGTAATAAAAATAGTCGGAACCGTTTTCGAGAAATACTTTTTTCACGTTTTTTCAGAGTTTTTGGGGGGTAAAGCTCCCAAATTTGGAGCTAAAATCTATATCTCGGGGTATGAATTTCCTGAACATGTATGCGAAATTTCGTCAAAATCGGCCGAGTAGATTAGGCTTCAGGCGTCTGCACAGACAGACATTGCTTGAAACCCACTTTTTTGGACTCAGGGGACCTCAAAACGTGTAAATGCATTAAAATCTCAAAATCGAATTCCCGCGCCATCACAATACTTTCTCATTATAAGAGAAAGTGAAGAGGCGATAGAGTTTTTAGAATCACCATTCCTCGAATCTGGATATTGTTGCTATTTTCCTTTTATTTAAAATCGAATAAGGTGATGATACAATCTTTTCTCGTCATAAAATAATCATTTTACATTTAAAGCTCAAGCTCACGCGAAAGTTGCGCGCAAAATCCTTAACGGATAACGCAGTTTTAAGGAACTTATAATTTATAATTGTAAGTTATAAAGTAAGTTAAAAAAAGTTAGACAGGATTTTGGTTGACTAATTACGTACGTAGACAGACTCTACGTACGATGACAGACAAACACACAGAATGAACTTGATACCTGACAGGATAACTTTAGTAACTGGTGGGAAGGTAAATTATAAGAAAGCGGTGGGGACGAGTGAACGTCTATATTATTAAATTATCTTTATTAATAGTAAATAAAACCATGAATTAAGTTTGTCTTTTAGGGTTTTGTAGATCTTCCTCGAAACCCTTGTGCCGAGGGTGATGTTCAAATCCTCCGAATTGTTCACGCTAGGGAGTTGTAATTTGAAATACTGATAATGGCATATCTTTTTGACCCACACATAGGAAAAATATAAAAAAGTTAAACATTTAACATGCGCATGTGCAATGCGCAAAAATGTTCTAAACTCAATATTTGTATTATTTTTTTTTTCGAGAGAGAGGTATCAAATAAAAGCTCCTGAAGAGTAGATTACAAGCATAACATGTAATATTTTATGAGTATTGTGCTTTCCAACGCCATTATTTCGTTTTTGGTGCTAAAATTTCACCCAAAAAATGGATACGAATAATATACATAAGTAAGTATTAAAGATTATTAGGTAGAGGTCCCCTGTAAGTTCTTATGTTGAATTTGTTGGGTCAGTGAGGGGTGAAAAAATAATAAAAGTGAAGAACTACTTCATGAAAAAGTGGCTATATTTCGTTCCTTTAGGAACATCTTCAGGCCTGTGAATAAAGGTACTTTTTTTATATATAATATAATAATTTAAGAACAATTAGTCAGTTACAATTATTAAACTATCTTCCAATAATGTGAGTTGGGAGGAATACTAAATTCCCTCCCTAATGTATGAAATTTTTTTAACAATCTCTATGTTATCAAAAATAAAACGTAATTTAGCTGAAATATTTTTATAATTACCTTTTTAACATCTAGTGTAGTTAATACATAAAATAGGGTTTAAAGCATTTTTAAGAAAAATTTGTCAACAGTTAATAAAATAAACAACTAAAACTACTCTTCCACACAGAGGAAGCAAAATTATTACTATAAAAAGTTTCTATTTAACAATTAAAACACACACAATAACGGAAATACAAAAAGCAACATTAATTAAAAAGAGTGAGATTTGGTAACTGAACTATTAAAGCAATTAATTAAATATATGTAGTCCAGATTCATTAAACAGAATTACCTAAATTGTATTGATGGTTTCAATCAGGTGAATCTGAAATGCTTGTTTATTTATAAATAAGTATCCTGCTTATAAAAACTATTTTAAGTTATACTTAATATAAGATTTACTCTCACCAAACTAAATAACATAAATCTTATCAAATTAAAAATTTTATTTACTAATAAGCTGTAATAATATAAAACTGAAAGGTTAAAATGAATTCCATTTAATTAAAAAGTAATGATAAAAATTAAGAATCTGCATAATAAATTTAAAGAAAAACTAAATAAAAATAAATAAATATGTAATTAAATAAATAAAATTAGTAGCCAAATCTACCGACATTAAAAGTTGTTCAGTATTTAAATCAAGTTTAAAAGATTATAATTGTATATACAATTTAAAAATAACAATATGATATTAAGGTACAGAAACTTTAAGATATTGTTGTTAAATCAACTGGTATATTATATATAAACGCAATTAAGTGTTTTCTGGGATTAAGTAATAATTTGTTTATTAAAAACTCCAGAATAATACTTGTTTATGTCTTTTTGATCAGTTATGTAATTCATGGTGTTGGGGTGGAATGAAATTAAAGTTGCTTCTAAAAGTTTTCTTTTAAAAGTGTTGGTCTCTTTTTCTAAGATCGTGGTATTTGAAAAATTAATTTTGTGTTTAAGTTCCTCAGCGTGACAAGCAAGGGCGGTTTTTTTTGTTTTGTTTTTAACATCACCTTGGTGTTGTTGAAGTCTATTATTTAAAGTTTGTCCCGATTCTCCTATGTAGACTTTATCACAGTCTTCACAAGTAAGGGATTTTTTTCAGTCTTACATAAGTAAGGGATTTTACCGTATTAAAAGCCAGAAAAATCTCTTAATAACATGATAATATAATTAACATAATTCTATCAGTATGAATTCACTCTTTGACAAACTTCGCAAGTCTATGCAATGACGACAGATTTAGCATAATTTTAGTAACAGCAGAAAATAAAAATATTTCCACGTGTTACGAGTTGAAGGGGTTCCTGGTTCCTATCCCCCCAGGGGTCACAATGTTTTTTATCGGTAATAACGAAAAAGTAAATTACATTTTTTCCGGAAATTTTCATCGTCCTCGGCCTCATTTCATCAGCGATGATATATTGTTCACTTACGCTAAGAAAACCTCTAGAACCGACTCTGAATATGCTGTTAGTTTGGTTAAGAGACATACATATTTACTCCTACTCCTAAAAGACAGGATTCTAAGGAAGAGCAAAATAGGAAACAATGAGAAACTCTACTGGGTAATTAACCAAGTGGAATTAATAATACCTAAGTTGGATAATAGATTTCACAAGACAACGAATAACTGTATTTTGCCTCTTTTAAAAAACAGTTAACACCTGACTGAAAAAGTGACACAATGCAGCCAACCGTCACATAAGATATTTCCCTCTTTTACTGTTAACTAGTGCGGTATTACCAGTACTCAGTACTCATTGCAAATAAATTTCACTTTAAAAGTGAAAGTTTACATAAATCTGAAAATACGAGTTAAAGAAAAAGAGAGAAAAAATATAATTATTTTTTTTCAAAACATAATTAGAGAAAGATGAAAATATTCGTGATTAGAATCTATATATTGTTAGGGATTATTATAAACAATATTATAATGTAACTTTTCTTATTTTTGGTACAAAGTTTGTGGTATTATAATGTTTGATAAGTTAATTAAGCAAGTGTAAGTCAATTATATTTCTATAAAAATTATGACTAGAACCGTTAATTGAAAGTAACGCAATATTGTCACCACAATTTTATAATAATAATTAAAATACGCTTTCCGATATTTTATATCATCTTCAGCGCTAACATAGTAAGAATAAAGTCTCTACTCTTACTATTTACCGCAAACAGTTGTAATTAATCTAGGGCTATCTGCGGGCTACTTTCGACAAACTATCCAAATTTCATTAAAATCATATAAGTACTGTTGAAGATATAGGTGTAAATAAATGTACGTTTATGGGCATGTGGAAGAGAAACAAATGGGCGCATTGGGGTTTAAAAATATATGGGACCAACAATGGGCTAATGTTGACCTACCATACACATCCCATGAAAATCGGATGTGTAGTTTTTAAGATATGATAGTTCGTAAAAATTAAGCGACAAACCGACAGACCGATAGACAGAACGACAGAAAGACACGGAACCAAAAATATTCCCTGATGTCTGAAATGTAATAGCATTCAGTTTAATACAGGTCTAATAATTGATTTAAATGGTTAAAGCGCCAGATCCATAATCATTTATTGTTATTTACCAGTATTGCCTTGCATTCCGTACTCGCCAATTTAGGATGTACGCGGCAATAATAATCACCTACTGAAAGTTACGTTAAGTTAAGTTAAAATCCTTAATTATTGTATTATAGGTCATTTGTGGTAGATATTTTAAAGATAATGTCGTAATATGTACTTACTTAATAATATGTACTTTGCTTGCTCATTCTACTTAACTTAAACTTTTCTTTTAACTCATTTCAGCTGTATTTGCTTTCAAAATTCCGACAAAACATGAAAATTTGATAATAATAGTTACATACTCTTCTCCTACCCTTGGATACCTTAAAAAAATTATAATTTGCCATGCTGATTAAAACCTTTATTCGTTCGCCATATTGGCCGCCATCTTGAAAATATTAAGTGTGAATTTTTAATAATTAAATATTAATTTCCTATACTCTTTAAGACCTTCAAATTGATATATAACACGTCATGCTAACAAAAAACTTTACATTTAGTCGTCCGCCATCTTGAAAATACAAAGTATGAAATTTATAAAAACTATAAAGTTGCCACAAATGCTGAAATGCACCTGCATGCCAAATTTAGTTTAAATCGGTAAATTTTTACTCCAGTTATCGTGAGACAAACAAACACAATCTTTTCTAAGCTAAAGTCTCTTTGAAATGAAGAACACACTACGCTCGATTGAATAACAATTCAAGAATGTAATATTATTTTTGTCAAGTAATAAAATTCAAAATTAAAACAAAAAGAAAAATAGAAATTAAAAGATGAAAAAGTTTCTATCGGATGAAAGTTATAAATTAGTGTAAAGTACGACTGATTAGTTGTTGGCAACCTAATTAATTAACATTAACAATTACCTAATTAACATAGTGAACTAGTACAGCCGAAAAAAACAAAACAGTTTTCTATAAACGCACCAGGAATATATAACCTGATAATGGGTAGTTTATCTAGGTTTCACAAAAAAAAAAAACTGATATCACATTCCTCAGCTTTCAGATTTTCACAATAAACAATATTAGTAATATACAGGGTAGGCAAAAAAAAACACACTTTTTTTTAACACTTATAGCTCAGCTTCTGTAATAGATAGAGATATGGGGTTTGCAGGGTCTGAAAACTACATTCTTCTAATTTAAATTTCATATCTATAACTTAAAAACTATTGATGAAAGCAATGCAATGACGGTTTGAAATAGTCTTAAAAAAAGTCGTTGTCCGGGTAGTAATCGTTGTGGTATTATAGTTTTGATAGAATAAATTACCATATGGTGTAGGGGGGGGGGGGGGGGGGGGGTTGTAGGTAAGTGGAAGGGGTCCGCCAGTGTGATAACATTGAAGATGTGTTAAGCACAATGTTGCCTGAAGTCTAGGCAATACTCCTGTTAAATTTATTTAATTTTCCCCCAGGTTTTTAAACCTGCCAAAATTGTTTTGATTGTTTACATAAATTTAAGTATCAATTTAGCAAAATTTAAAGAGCGCAGACGGTTGAATTTAATCAGGGGCTATCTGCTGGCTATTTGCGATAAACCATCCGAATTTCATTAATATCGAACGAGTAGTTAGTTAAAAATAGAGCGACAGACAGACAGACAAGAAACCAAAAATGTTCCCTAATGTCCGCATTGGATTTCTGCAGAAATCCAATGAAGTCGGAGACATAAAAATTTATCGTTTTTCAGAACGATCACATAGCTTCCCTTACTTTCGGTAAGCTAGGAAGCAAATTAAATTATTAATTAATAATAATAATAATAATAATTTATTTCCACCATACATAAATACGTGTTTCAAACAATTAATTTATTTTTTTTCTTTCTTTTTTTTTTTTTGGTAGTACATCAAATAATAATTGGTGAGGGCCCTAAGTAAGTGTTAGACACCTAGAGAGAGGGCCCCGTCTCTAATACTATGTTACATTTTTCTCTTTATTTAAATTTAGAATTTATTTCTTAAAAATAAAATTTCTTTCTTCTTTAAATCTACAACTAACATTTTTATCAAATATAAAAATATTAATATTGGTAGTGTGATTATTTTTATATTTTACTTTGTGTTCCATTATAGTTATTTTAATTTTATTTTTTATTTCTTTATTTTAATTTATTACTTATCAAATTAATAATTTATTTATATTTGGTATACCTATTTCTATAATTTGTTTTAATGATTTTATATCTGATTTAGCAGATGCTCAAATCAGCAAAAACAATTAATTATTAAAATAATTAAAACAATAAAAAAATAAAAAATAATAAAAAATAATAAAAAATAAAAAAAATAAAAAAATAAAAAAAATCGATAATTTGTAATTATTTAAATAATTTGTAAAAACTACGTTTTTAGTATGTTAAATGGATCTCGTAGCCTTCAGTAAGCTCAAAAGCAACAATTGCATACCAAATTTTGGATGCACACTTATTGAAGTGTTGTGGGCACTCATTGGTGTGTACTATTTTGTTTATAAGTCGTTTCTATGGATCGATACGAAAAGGAATTAAATAATCAATTAATAATTAATATAATAGAAATTAATCTGTTTTGTAATTTAATTACAAAATAGATTGTAATCTACTTCTACCTACAAGTAAAAGTGTGATCAATTATATAAAATTGAAGGATTTCTTATGAACGCATTAAAAGAAATCAAGATTAAGACATTTAGGTATTTGATTCAATCCTACGTTAAAATAATAATAAAAAAAAAACAAAACAGAATTAATTTCTTAAATTCAAAGAGTTGATCTTCCCACAAACAATATATTTTTATATCTATATGTTCCGCCCTCTTGTTAACAGTTCCGCTACGTTCTAGTATAGATAAACAAAATTCAAATGTAAAGAAGGAAACACAAATTGTCCGAGGAAAGGATAAATTATGCCAAAATGCTAATTGATTAGGTTTGTTTAGTGTGCCAAGGTCTTTGGTTGGTTCAGTTGGCAGTATATTATGTAGTGACCTTCCTCCCAGGTCTGATATGCATGTAGTGACGTAACCTTCATATAGGTAGAGTATAAATATGATCTAAACGACAGAGATCGTGCTGTAGCAATCAGGGTTGCTTTTTCCTAAATACGCTTTCGATCTTAAAAAAAACATAAATTTCATAATATTTTCGACATAGTTACACTCCTGTATAATTTTTTAATCTTATCATATCGTAAAATAAGTATGTTATACATATTATTCAGAAAGTTGCAAGAATAATTAAAAATAATCTGCCAATTAGTGTGGCACATAGCTTCTTCACACAGTGGCGTAACTATGGGCCCGCGCGGGCCCGCATTGCGGGGGGGCCCCCGGCGACGACAGGGGCACCCAAATCCAGAAATAACTGGAATTTCTATTCTTGTACCAACGCCGAGGGGGCCCCCAATCCTGAACGCAAGAGGTTTTTTCGCAAGAGGCGAGGGGCCCCCAAAATTTCTTGCGGGGGGCCCCCAATGGTCTAGCTACGCCACTGTCTTCACATCCTATTTCGTAAAATTTAATTCGATTTTATGCTTTTACAAATTATTATTGTAAAATGTATTTAATTTTCCCTCGATTTTTAAAATCTGTCAAAATTGTTTTTATTTTATACATGTATTAAAGTATCAATTTAACAAAATTTAGTGTAGAATTTTGTAACAAAATTTACAAAAGAGTGCAGACGGTTGAAATTAATCTGGGGCTATCTGCGGGCTACTTTCGACGTACCATCAAATTTTCGTAAAAATCATACAACTAGTGGAAGCTCACAAACATACATTTATTTACACCTATATCTTCAAAAGTATTTATCTGATTTGTATGAAACTTTTATAGTTTATCGAAAGTAGCCAGCAGATATATAGTCCCAGATTTATTTGAACTTTCTGCGCTCTTTAACTTTCGATAAATGGATACTTAAATTAATTTAAAAAATCAAAACAATTTTGAAAGATTAAAGAAAGGGGGGAAACAATTAAACAAATTAGACAATAATGGCTTGTGAAAGCATAAAACCAATAAAGTACGTGATGGGATGCGAGGAAGCTATATAAGCCACACCCATTGGGGAGAAACAAATGGGCACATAAGGTTGAAAATGATATGGGACCAACAATGGGCTAATTATGACCTACCATCGAAATATCATTCAATTCAGAAGAGTAGGTTTTATGATTTTTTGGTTCTTCCGAATTGAGCGACAGACAGACAAAGAACCCAAAATGTTCCCTGATGTCTGAAACGGATTTCTGGTCTTAGAATTATTGAAATCGGAGATATAAAAAATGTTCGTTCTCCAGAACGATCCCGTAGCATCCGTTACCTTTGGTAAGCTCGAAAGCAAAATAATAAACAATGCACAATAATATTGTCACCACAATGTTATATTATTTGTTATATTGAAAAAAACAACAATCATATTTTTTCCGCGGTAGGCTGTGAAATAGTAACTTTAGAGCCTAAAAAACATAGCTAAAATTCATTTTTTCATTACGTGGACTTAAAAAATCTTTTGATTACTCCTAGCTGTAAAGAAAAAATCTTTTAGGTCCTAGGAACTAAAAGATTTTTATTTTCCGGTGGGTAGTTGTCAAAACTTCCGTTAGTACCGCTGCAGTCTTTGTAGAAATGCTTCTAGTACGATTAAAATCCGCTAGATGTCAATGCGTTTTATTTATCTTTTCTTATAGTGTAACCTCTTTTTAAGGTTTCTTTTTTTTAATCTTAAGTATGTACTAATATTTTTTATTATTATATATTGATTATTGATTAATATTTAATGTTTTTTCATTGTCTGCTACCTCGGAAAAAATAGCATATGCTACGCGACTGTGAAGTGTTTTTTCTTTACCTTGGCAATATTTACTGTCTCGCTTCGCTCGACAGTAAATGTAATTGCCGCGGTAAAGAAAAAACTCACTTCACAGCCTAGTAACATAATATACTATTTCCGTTGTAGGCTGTGAAATAGTAACTTTAGAGCCTAAAAAACATAGCTAAAAATCCATTTTTTCAATACGTGGACTCTTCTACGTCCTAGGACGTAAACAATTTTTTCTTTCGTGCTGGTAGTCATCAAAACTTCCGTTTTAGCGCTGCAATCTTTGTAGGTATGCTGTTAGATGTCAATGCGTTTTATTTATCTTTTGTTATAGTGTAACCTCTGTTTAAGGTTTTTTTTTTTTAAATCTCAAGTATGTTATTATTATTATATTGATTATTGATTATTGTTTAATGTTTTTTCATTGTCTGCTACCACGGAAAAAATTGCATATGCTACACGACTGTGAAGTATTTTTTCTTTACCTTGGCAATATTTACTGTCTCGACAGTAAATGTAATTGCCGCGGTAAAGAAAAAACTCACTTCACAGCCTAGTAACATAATATACATACTAAATCTCACTATGTTAACACAGAAGATGATATAAAACGTCGAAACTCACATTATGTTAATTATTAATATAAAATTGTGGCGACAGTATTGTTGTGTTACTTTCTACTAACCTCTCTAGTGATAAGTACAAAATTAATACATTGATAAATTAACATTTACACAATTAAACAAGAAGTAAATACAGGTGAAATAAAGGCAAAATTATATTCATAACAGCTTTGAATTTATAAGATAGATATTTTTTTACGTAGCAACAAAATTTAAAATTATACATAATATGTATAATTTTAAATGAGCATTTAAATTATTTTATAAGAGTAATATAAAGTAAACATAAATGAAGACATCAAGGTAAAAACAATTATACATGCAAGAGGTACTATTGAAATTTATACATTTATAAAATAAATATTTGTTAGACGTTATTTAAAAGAAAATTAATTGCACATTGTGTCCTTATACTAAATAAATTGTAAATTGGCTTAAAGGAATGCATAGTCATATTTAATTTTTATAAGATATAATTAAAATAAACTTTTTTTAAATGATTGGTTGTAAAAAAATCACAATTACAAAATCGGTCAACTTTTTAATAAAATAAGTCTTGAATTTATTTTGAGGTTCTCAAAATTGTTAAATGGTATTCATGTATTTTTTTACATATTAATTAACTATGTTTTTAGGTACAAGGTTATTTGTTCTTGTGCGGACCTAGTTTTTACTTTAACTTTCTTAATTGCATTAGCAAATTCATACGGGATTTACATTTTTTAATTGATTATTATTAAAAACCGTTTATTATTGAGCATAAAGATTAAAATAATATTCATTGAACAACTTAAAATACATATACATAGTGAAACTCTATGATATATAACGAATATTTTTTATGTCCCCACGAATTCTCCATATAATAGTGTTTCTATAAAACGAAAAAAATTCTCTTCAACGAACAAAATTCATAGAAATTAGGATAAAGATCCCACCAACAAACTTTCTGTAAATTACTCGACTGTGTTTTTCTCGAATGTGTGATAGCGACTTATCACGAAAGAGGTGTAGTTCAATAACCAAACAACGTCTTCACACAAAATAATTATACTATGAACAATTTGACCAGTTTTGGCTGTCTAATGCAGCTTTCATCAAATAAATTAGTTGTTTTTGAAGGGGCTTTAAAAATTACATTAGAACAGCCAAAACCGCGGTTAAATTGTTCAAAATACAATAATTAAGACATTGTTTCAGTTGTTTGGTTTTGAAACTTTACCTATTTCATGATTAATATTGGTGGTGATTTTGAACCATTTTTCAGAAGTTTCTTGTTCTAAAACTCGTAATAATTTTGTGAATTCTACCTCCATTATTTAAAGAATCGGAATCATCTTTGAACAGTAGGGAGAAATCTCTTAGTCTCAGTTTAGGATTTGTTTCGGAAGTCTATATAGACTAAACGTTTACAGGGTAATTTACTCACCGTACAAATGTCTAAAAGAAAATCATCACTTTAAGAAAAAAAAAACACTATTCAAAGACTTAGGAATGAAGAACAAAGGAGCATGCCATAAATCTGAAATCGCTCCAAGTTCCAATGCATATGCTCAAAAGCATAGGAAAAGAGATATTAAGTAAAATTAAAAAAGGCCAAAAATGTCGACGTTTTTTCAATATAACGCTTGCACAAGGCTTTCTGCAAACTTGGTTTTTACTAGTGGCATTGGACCCTATAGCATATCCAAAAATTATAGATATCCGAAATTTTGCAAAGGCATTTTATTAATCTCCCGAATTTCGTGCTTACCGAAGGTAACGGAAGCTATGTAATTGTTCTGAAGAACGAACATTTTTGATGTCTCCTACTTCAAAAATTCCAAGACTGAAATCCGTTATAGACATCAGGGAACATTTTTGGTTTCGTGTCCGTGTCTTTCTGCCGGTCTGTTCGTCAGTGTATCGCTTAATATTTTGAGAACCAACGTATCTTAAAAACTAATTTAAAAATTTAGAAATTTAGATGGTATATAGTTCATAATTAGCCCATTGTTTGTCCTATGTAAGTTTTAACCTTCTGCACCAATTGATTTATCTTCCACATGCGCACAAACATACATTTATTTACACCCATATCTTCAAAAGTACTCATCTGATGTTTATGAAAATTGAATGGTTTGTTTAAAGTAGCCAAACACTAATTTCAACCGTCTGCGCTCATAAAATTCTGCTAAATTGGTACTTCAATTCGTGAAAAAAAATCAATACAATTTTGACAGATTTAAAAAAGGGGGAAAATTAAATAAATTTGACAATAATAGTTGTTAAAAGCATAAAATTATTAAAATTACGGAATAGGACGGGAGGAAGCTATGTGCCGCAGTCATATTGGCAGACTATTTTGTGCGCATTTACTAGACTAACTGGTAAATTATATACACTTCAAGTTTAGTTCCTATAACTATAAAGTTCCATAAATATTCATTAGAAAGAATCTATGTAATTTTTATTTCTTGCTTTGAATCTAGCGTAGGATGAGTGAGTGGTTTTTAAAACTTCTTAACCGTAATAACGTAAGAAAAAAATTAAATATGATACAAAATAGAATGATGGAAAAAAATGCGGATGTGAATTAAGTAAGGTTGAACTACAAACTGGATTTTGTTTATAATACTATATAGGGAATATTATACTTGTAGTAGTATTCAAGATATCTTGCAATGAACTTGAAGATGACTCTATATGGTTAGTGAAAGGTCAGGTTACCATAGTCTCCGCATAATATCAACATCCTTTCTTTTCATTCTAGTCTCTTTAAAGACTGAGCTAAGATATCACGAGACCTAGATATTATGCAATAGAGATAAACAACCTAACTCGACCAGACTTAACAACTTAAGAAACCAGCGGACTTAATACAATACAGAACCTGCTCACCTTCACCTTTACCTATACTTTAACTTATAAATGCATTGGAAAGGTAAAAAAAAAAACAGAAAACGTTAAAACAACTAAACAAAGGGAACTTATTTTATACAATAACTATCTTCAATCTTTTTTTCCTCGTTCGCATCAAAGTATAATTCTCTTCCTTAGTTGATATTCATTTATGAAAATATGTTTTTAACCTTATGGTTTCTTAAGCCTCGTACAGACTGCCGAACCGAACAGAGGAAACGAGCCGAGCATTGGTCTCTGCGCATGCCCAGTCTAAGATGCGCAGGCGCACTTTATACTGAGCATGCGCGGATACCAATGCTCGGCTCGTTTTCTCTGTTCGATTCGGCAGTCTGGACAAGGCTTTGAAGGAATAACATAAAGTGTCTCTCCAAGTAAATTTAAACGACTCGGCGTGCGGCGACTCCTACGTAGAATACGTTGTACAAACAGACTACAACTTTAAGATACTAGAGAAGAAGCACCTACAGCTTTCTCGTAGTACATTCAGCAAGCATCTTATCGAATATAATCACCTTATGCTGAACACAAGATCGGCTTCCTCAACTTCGTGGAAAAAGGACACAAGCTGGATTCGTTAGAGAGTTTGGAAATCCTGCGGGGTATATACGGTATACGAAGAGCCAATGATAAGAACTAAGAACATTATTTAGGGAGTCTGTGTAACTGATAAGGACATTGGCTCAATTCCCGATCGTATCAGTCTATCGTCGATCACCGACATTAAGTAGACTTACCTCTCACTAAATCTTCTTTCATTGTAACTTTTTTTCTTCCAAAATAGGTAGGCTATCTAATTTTTAATTTATGTTTATTCCCGTTAATTAATTTTTTGTATTTTTTTATTGTATTTAGTAACTTAATGTATTTAATTAATTGGTTTTTATTGCATAATTTATCATGTGGTACTTCTTCAGATTACTCCCCTATGTTCTTTTAGAATGAAAATGACTGACTAAATAACAATTAAGAAAAAGGGATGTTCAGTCCAATGTACTTAGGACAAAGGAATATCACACTTCTGTTGTGATAAGGGGAGTAACAGTCTAAAGAAGAACATTCTGTACACGTAAGGTGAAGAATTCTTATTTTTTACCGCACTTGGGCGGAAAAAAAGAGGAATTATGAAACGCGCATGCGCAATGAATACAAGTACGTAAAGAATTATTTTCTACGCATCTAAACCGAGATATAATGTTTATATTTCGTATCAATCGTAGATAAAGTTAGTTAAGGTTAGATTTATATTTAATTGTTATTTATTTATTTTTTATTATTATTATTTATTTATTTTTTAATTTTTTTTTTTCAGATTATATTATAAATATTTCAGATTATTATAATAGACCTAAACCCATAGCTGGAATTGAGCTTGGATAATATACAATGAGTATTAACAGTGTGTATACAGCCTTTTAATAAAATAAATAGCTTCTATTCAAACCATTGTTAGCATTTAATAAAGAATTATTGAACGGAAAAGACACGTGTAAACAAAATACCCTATTTTATAAAACTTCCTCTTCCATTTTGTCAACGAATATCATGAATAGCTTTGCTTGAGTTATGTAACGTGGTTATTAAAAAACTTTTTATGATTCTTCTAGTGACAATTCTCCATAGTTAGGTTCAATAGTTCAACTTTACAAGCGATAATAAATACAAAGATGAGATGCGGGTTGTAATGTTTTCTTTTTTTCAACAGTAGTTATAAAACAACTAAACGACACTAGAGAAACAATAGATAAATTATTATCCGTTACGTTCTTCTCTAGCTGATATATAGGCCGATCTAGGCTACAAACAATCATTAGCATTTTACGCACATCGTAACACATAATTGACAGTTAAAGATAAAATAAAAATTATAAATGTCCTAGAAAAAAAAAATCCATAAACATTTATCATTATAAGAAGAGAAATTGGAAGAAATTAATTTATCAATCAAAACATTATGACTTGTAATTAATGTGACTAATGATTTATCTTTTGACATTGATTAGTAATTTTATAAGAAAACAGATTCATATTTTTTATTTTTTTTTTTTTTTGCTTTTTTAAGGAAGAATAATGTATTCTGATTTCTTCTAAGCATCCCCATTTTTAACTTTTATTATAGCAAAATTACATCCTCCAAGTTGTTTTATTAGCTATCAAGTTCTTTGCTCTGTTTTGGGGAGATATTTCTTTGGTTTGTATGGGGAGTAAAAAGGAATTATTCGCCCCCTTCAATTTCCTTAATACCTTCTAAATTCTAAATCTTTGCAAACTCTTTTTTGAAACCAAAAAAGAAAGGGAAAATGGACGCCTTAGAAGTCAATGAGATAATACAAAGAATCTTCTGACACGATTTAAGACATTTGAATTAAACAAGAGCTTATAAGAATAGCCTGCTACATTATAGACACACTATGTGAGTTATTAGCTTCTTCTATTGCTCAAGACTCGAGATGTGAGTTATTAGCTACTTTTATTGATCATGGTGTGACTTTTTAGCTACTGCTATTGCTCAAGATGTGAGTTTTAGCTACTTTTATTGATCATGATGCGAGTTATTAGCTACTTTTATTGATCATGATGTGTTATTATAGATTAGACACAATTTAAGAAATTTGAATTAAACAAGAGCTTATAAGAATAGCCTAGGCTACATTATAGACACACGATGTGAGTTATTAGCTTCTTTTATAGCTCAAGACTCAAGATGTGAGTTATTAGCTACTTTTATTGATCATGGTGTGACTTTTTAGCTACTGTTATTGCTCAAGATGTGAGTTTTAGCTACTTTTATTGGTCATGATGTGAGTTATTAGCTACTTTTATTGGTTATGATGCGAGTTATTAGCTACTTTTATTGATCATGATGTGTTATTATAGCTACTTTTATTGGTCATGATGTGAATTATTAGCTACTTTTATTGGTTATGATGTGACTTTTTAGCTACTGTTATTGCTCAAGATGTGAGTTATTAGCTACTTTTATTGATCATGATGCGAGTTATTAGCTACTTTTATTGATCATGATGTGTTATTATAGATTAGACACAATTTAAGAAATTTGAATTAAACAAGAGCTTATAAGAATAGCCTAGGCTACATTATAGACACACGATGTGAGTTATTAGCTTCTAATATTGATCATGGTGTGACTTTTTAGCTACTGTTATTGCTCAAGATGTGAGTTTTAGCTACTTTTATTGATCATGATGCGAGTTATTAGCTACTTTTATTGAGTATGATGTGTTATTATAGCTACTTTTATTGGTCATGATGTAAGTTATTAGCAACTTTTATTGCTCAAGATGTGAATTATTAGCTACTTTTATTAGTCATGATGTGAGTTATAAGTTATAAGCTACTTTTATTGTATTGCCCATGATAAGTTATCAGCTATTCATTGCTCGTAATTTGAGAGATCAGCTACTTTTATAATACATAATATCTTTGCCAATAACTCACATAATGAACATCTTTTATTTAACTTGCAACGTTTGAAACGTATAGGTTCGGGTCAAATCTTGCTACAGAATATTAAAGCAGTTATCCTCAACCGATTGAATTGATATTTTGCATACAGGTTTAGTTTAGATGACAATGCATGGTTAGCTAAGTGACGTCATTCTAAATTCAATATGGCGGACAGCCCAAGATGGCGGACTAGTTATTTTTTAAGCACGCCCATGGTATGGGTATCAAATGAAAGGGTTTGCTGAGAAGAATACGAAAAATAAAATACCTTCACTCTAAATCCAATATGGCGGACGACCCAAGATAAAAGCTTGTTATTATTTTATTTTATTTTTTTACTGCATATTATTTGAGCTTGATCTCTGCAGTGGGATAAAGAGATACATGTAATCTCAGAGTCGTTTTTCTCTAGAAAAAACTAACTTTTAAAATATTTTTTCTTTTTAGTCACAAAAATATTCCAAATGTGCTAATTCCACAAACAAAATTATAGTTAAATTAGGTAACAAGGTAGAGTTTTCCCAACTGCTGAAAGTAAAAAAAAGTAAACGAACAGAAATTGAATAATGAAAAATAAATGAGGAATAGATTTGAGTGATGTAAGAGGTTAGATAAAGACGTTCGAATTCAACATAATAATACGAAAGAAAATTGAGTTTGGGATGAAAACAAATTATTATATAAAAGCTTTCATTATACCTCAAAATATACCTGAGTTATAAAGAAGATAATCAAACCTGGGTTATCATATTTATAAAGAGCAATCAAACAATTGCTAAAAGAGAAAGTATAAAGATAAATAACACAGCTTTTCAACAAGATAAATAGAAACTAAATGGAGATCTTAATATAACGTAAATTACACAAATGATTTTCTTGATTATCTAGTACAAAGATAAAGTTGTGGCTGAGAAATTAGTTACTGTTTTTGACAGTGATATATTTCTCCAAAACATAATTTGATTAAGATGTAAAATTTATGAGATTAATTGTTTTAATTTTTAAAACACTAATACTAGGCATCGCGTGGCTCTATTATTGAAGCGAGCGAATAGTAATAAATATGTATTGAATATTAAAAAATAGATAATCATGAATCATGATGAGTTGATAGATAATGGGTATAGTAGTAGTGCCGCGGCTAGTAGCAAGGGAACCACCCCGCATTCTTACTATTCCTCTAACCACACATCTCCTTTTCAATTATTATAAAATGTATCTCTTTGCTACAAAAAAACTAATGCATGTATCAAATTGAAATTTTGCATGCCTGTTTCAATTGTGCATTAGATGGTGTATTGTATATGAAGTTTTATTAAAATCGTTACGTTAGAACGTAAGATATCGGTAAAGAAGTTGTTTTCTCTATTATAAACGTTTAGGTCCGCTTTAATAGTTTTAGCGATCTTTATTAATTTAAAAAAGATGTTCGTCTCATCGAATAGATTATGATAGAATCTTTTCCCGTCCTGAAATTCCAATTTTATTTTTGTACCTCTCGTTTACGCGAGCGTTGCGCGCGAACTCTTGGACGGATCACGCTGTCCAACGAACTTAGCCCGAGTATTAGTAAGAGGATCATTTATACCAAATTTCAACTAAATTGGTCAACTTTTACTCAAGTTATCGTCACACGCGTAAACGTTACTGACAGACAGACGCAGACAGACAGACAAGATGCATAGTTTGTTGAATATAAGAAGCTCGCTTACGCTCGCTTCAATTAAGTTATTAGTCTTACAACTCTGCGAACTTCTATTTTACTAACAAGAATAGAAAGTGGCTCACAGTCTGCGGAAACCAGACATTAAATAATATCTCTCATTAACCTTCTAGAACACAAAATTATTTTGTTCAACCGATATTTCATTATATTGTTATACTCCAGGAGATAGAGTGCAAAAAAAAGTCTAACTAACATCAAGCTAGAATTTTGTGTATAAGTAAATCTTCTGGTGCCTTTTAAGAACTTGTGGTCGGCTAAGTTCGTCTGCGGGACATAGCTTGGCAATCAAGTTAATGTTAGTTTGTCACTTGAGAGGTTAGTTATTTAAATATTACTTCAAATCAAAGTGGTCATCTATCAAGTGATAAACATGATCTTGATTTTTGGTCAATTAACTATTTTTTTTTAAGTTAAGTCAGATCATCATATCTCTGCTTAGCATATCTACTGCGCATGTCTCAATTCTGTTATCAATTCAATGCCCGTTTCAATGCCGTTGTTTCAATACAAAACAAAAATTTGCTGCTGTGACCTTGAACTCAAAACTTTTATAAATTGCAATTTCCATGAGGTTTTGAGTACCAAAACCGTTTTCAAAACTCATGGAAACGTAGTACATATACATATCTACATATAAGAAAGTTTTGTTCTCACATACAGATAATGTATACCATATTTCGACTAAGACCTAAATAATATTCAATTTTATTGTCACTATTTTTTAAGTAAAATTATTGTTCTTAAAAAAAGGATCTAATACATATTTTTTAATCTTCTTTTGGCATTGGTTATAAAAAAAATCCATAAAGACATAATATTATGAATAAAATTGAAAAAAAAAAAAAAAAATTAAATAAAAATTTTAACAATAAGTTAAAAATGGAAATAACAACAACAAAAAAGATTTTGACGATTGTCGTCAACAAAGAAATGAAGCGACAAAAGTACTGCTATTTTGGGAATATTCAAAGAGTACGCATAGTATTTAACTGTGACAATGTTTTGTCAGCTTCCTGGTGTACTCATTTAAAAAAATCTTCAAGAAAAAAATAACATATGGATCTATTGTTTAAATGTTGTCCTCATTTTTATTTTTGTCTCAAGATGTATGCATTTTGCTTCCGAGCTTACCGAAGATAACGGAAAAATATGTCTCCAATTTTAAAAATTCCAAGACAGAAATCCGTTTCAGACAGGAAAGAACACTTTTGGTTCCGTGTCTGTCTGTCGGTCTGTCGCTCTGTCTGTCACTTAATTTTTGCAAACCAATATATCTTAAAAACTACTCGTCCGAAATAATTTGTTTATGTAGGTGATAACTAGCCCATTGTTGTTGGTCCCATATAATAAGTTTCAACCTTCTGCGCTCATTTGTTTCTCTTCCACATGCGCACTAACATACATTTATTTACACCTATATCTTCAAAAGTACTCATCTGATTTTTATGAAAAGTGCATGGTTTGTCAAAAGTAGCCCGCAGATAGAACCAGATTTCAACCGTCTGCGTCTCTTTAACAATTGCTAAATTAATGTAAAAAATCGGTCCGAGACAACTCAGACAAACTTTCTCATATACGAGTTCATAATTACTTAGCCCAGTATTTCCATAATTTATTAGTTTTCAAATGTATATTTAAATATTATTGAACATTTCATCAACATTTATCATAAAAATAACTTCTCCTGGGCGGGGAATCGAACCCGGGCTCTCTCCATCCTAGTTGTAAGCTAGGAATTTTTCCTAGTTGGAAGCTAGGAAAAGGTAATTTCTCAGGAACTAGATTTTTCCCGGGAAAACGGCTTATATCGTTGGATTCGTATTCAAATGGACTACATTTTAGAATTTTTTAATCAAAATCGTCGGAACCGTTTTCGAGAAATAATTTTTTTTCAGGTTTTTTCAGAGTTTTTAGGGGGTAGCGCCCCCAAAATTAGAGCTAAAATTCATTTCTCGATTTCGCCTCGGGGTATGATTTTTCTGAACATGCATGCCAAATTTCGTCAAAATCGGCCCAGTAGTTTAGGCTCCAGGCGTCTGCACAGACGACAGACGACAGACAGACATTTTTTAAAAACCACTTTTTTGGACTCAGGGGATCCATCAAAATCTCAAAATCGAATTTTCGCGCTATCACAATACTTTCTCTTTATATGAGAAAGTAAAAATCAAAACAATTTTGACAGATTTTAAAAACCGGGGGAAAAATGAAATAAATTTTAAAATACATAATGGCTAGTAAAAGCATAAAGTGATAAAAGTTTACAAAATAGGACGCGAGAAAGCTATGTGCCACACTAATTGGCAGACTAATTTATTGTAGATACTTATTCGGTTAGCCTTAGAAAGGTATAATCTGATACATGTAAATATCCGTTATAATTTATTAAAGGTAAAATACATAAACACTTAATGAAAAATCATATTTATTACAATATCAAAAACTATAATCTTAATGTACATAGATTTTTACATTGCTGTCTGTATTAAAATAAAAAATATTGTCTATGTTAATTCTCATTGTACGTTTATAAACTAAACAAAATCACAAATTAAGTGCGTATAAACATCCCAAAAAAATTGTTTTGAAAAGGCATAAACAAACAAATAACTCGAGGTCGAATTATTATGAAGTCAGCAAGGCAAGACGAGGGACTGTTACTGTAATATAGAGGGCGTAGTAACTTTTTGTTTGACTATAGACAGAGGACCCTCCCCTTCTATTTTTGTATAGAATCTTCTTCCGCCAGGAAACTAATATAATGAAATAACCGAAGGAAAAGGGGAGATATCTAGAATTGCTCTTGTGATATAATAAACCCTAAATTCAGTCATGCAAACAATTGTTCGATTTATTACTTGCAATGCCAAAGCAGAAGAGTTGAAATAGACATTACTGAATGAATGATGAACTAGAAAGAAGAAATTAATACAATTACTCTTAACTTTGCTTCTCAATTATGCTAAAAAATCACAATAAAAAGTATACATTAATAGATAGAGTTATTTAGAGCGAGCTTAAGCGGGCTTTTTACAAAATATGCATCCTGCTTGTCAGTAACGTTCACGTGTTCGACGATAACTTAAGTAAAAGTAGACCGATTTAGTCAAAATTTAATATACATGTTTCTTTTACTAATGTTTCAGACTAAGTACGTTAAAACAGCGTTGGACAGCGTTATCAGTCCAAGAGATTGCGTGCAACGCTTACGTAAACGTAAGCTTCAAATGTAAAATTGGAATTTTAGGACAGGAGAAAATTCTAACTATCTATTTAATGACACAAACTATTTTCTCCCTGACCTGGGCGTGTATTAAGGAATAGTAGAAAGGCACGGTTCATCCTCACTATACTTCTCTTTACTACAATCATCCTCTTTAACTATCAATTCATCATGATTAAATATTGGCTTAATATTAAATATTTATTGTATTACACTTGCTTCAATGATAGAGCCACACGATGGCGAGTTAATAGTTTTAGTGCACGCAAAATTTTGATGTCTTTCGACAAAATGGCATGGAAAATTAAACACTTTCCACAAGTGTTATATATTTTTGTAATCTATTCTTCAATTCCTTGCATTTGATACCCCACTCAACATTTAAAAAAAAAAAAAAATGTCGCGGGACGTGAATTATCCGCCAATTTGGATTTGAACAGCTGATAATTTTGAGTTCGGTATATGTTTTTCTGTGTGCGCGTCAAAACGGTCTTTAATACTGGAAAGTTTCATGGTTTTATCTCTTTTGATTCAAAAGTTGTTGGAACCGTACAGTGTGACAGACAGACAGAACGAAACCCTAAAAATGGGTTTTGTGTACGAGCTAATGTTATTGAACAACTTGCTTCGGTTGAGAAAAATATAAAAGTATATAAAAAGATTTCTACATTTTTATTTTTATATTGTACGTTGTTTCTCTTTAATATATTTTTTTATATTAAACTTTTTTTTTTTTTTTTTTTTTTTTTTAACTTTTATTGAATATTGCAACTACAGTTTTACGTGTTATAAGCAATAATGATAAATTTGATTGTATAGCTTGATTTAAATTGACAGAAATAAGACTCCTGTCCAGTGACAGAGCTTATTGACTTTGCATAAATTCTTTAAATTAACAATGTGTCTTTTATCATAATAGATCTCGAGGCCATTGCCGCTTCAAGCGCCTAGGAGGATTGTCAGGAATGGTTTGGGATGACAGGTTTTGGATAAAAGGATTTGTGTGGAGGGAGACTGAGTGGTGGAAAGATCTATAGCGGGAAATAGCTAGGTCTCGGACAAATGGGATATTCAGGTCAGTGTGTAGGATTTGGTTGGATACGTAGTAGGGTGCATTTACTATAGTTCTGAGGATCTTTGACTGTAAGGATTGGATGCGGTAGGAGTTGGAACGTTTGGTGCAGCCCCAAAGTTCGATGCCATAGGTCCATGCAGGTTTGAGAATTGTGTTGTATATGAGTATTTTGTTGTGTGTGTTGAGTTTGGATTTTTTGTTGAGGAGTCTATGTAAAAGTTTATAGCGTGTGTTGATGCGTTTGCGTAGTGTTAATGTGTGGTGTGCCCATGTGAGTCTACGATCAAGGTATAAGCCAAGGTAGCGGACGGTACTATGGTGTGGAATAAGGATATGGTTAAGGAATAGAGGTTCGCAGTTTCCGTGTCTTAAGGAGAAGGTCACATGAACACTTTTACTCTCGTTTATTTTTATTCTCCATTTGTTTAGCCATATTCCAAGAAGATAGAGGTGTTCTTGAACGAGATCAGACGCAATGTGAGAATTTTTATGGGTGGAGAGTATACATTTGTCGTCTGCAAAGGAAGCAAGGATGGTGGAAGGGTGTTGAGGGATATCATGTGTGAAAATATTATATAAGAAGGGAGCAAGGATGCTACCTTGGGGTACCCCTGCATTTATAGGGAAAATGGGAGATGTTGAGGAATTATAGGAAACATGGTAAAAACGATTTTCTAAATATGATTTAAGGATGAGGTAATAGGTAAATGGGAGGATACCCTTGAGTTTCCAGAGTAAGCCAGCGTGCCAGACCCTGTCGAAAGCTTGAGCTTCATCCAGGAAGACAGCTGAGCAGTAGTTTTTCCGCTCAAGGGTAGAGGAGATGATATCTACAACTCTGTGACATTGTTGAATGGTTGAGTGAAAGGATCGGAAACCTAGTTGGTGATTTGGGATTATATTTAAGGACTCTATGATGGGGTAAATACGCCGAAGAAGTAGTTTTTCCAGAATTTTACCCATGACAGAAAGGAGGCTGATAGGTCTATAGGAGGTGGGAATATGGGAAGGTTTTGAAGGTTTGGGGATCATAATTATTTTTGCAAATTTCCAGAGAGTAGGAAAGTAGGTAGTTCGGAGAACAGAGTTGTAGATTTGGGTTAGGTAGAGGATTCCTTTCTTGGGAAGTTGTTTTAGGATACCTGAAGTGATTAAGTCGTAACCAGGGGCTTTATTTGAAGGAAGGTTTTTAATTATGTATATAACATCCGATGGATGGAAAGCTCTAGGAGGAGGGGAGAGTTGAAGAGGAATGGTAAGGTCTTCATCTATTGTTGAAGAATGAGTGTGATCAAGGATATCAGGATGGGGAGTAAAAAGGTTTGAGAGGTGTTGACCAAAAAGTTCTGCTTTTTCTATATTGCTTTTTGCCCATGAGAGATCGGGTTTTCGGAGAGGAGAGGGATTTATTTTGTGATTTAGGATTCTACGAGTCGTGTACCAAAGCGATTTGTCTTCAGTGGTTAGTCTGTTAGTTAGTGTTAGTCTGTGTTAGTTAGTCTGTTATATTAAACTACGAGAATATTATGGACTAGTTTCTAAAGCAGAGAAAACTATTAAAGACCCAGATGATTCAAATGTTATGACAGATTGGCTAGTAAACTTGGACCGAAGCCAAACAAACAAAGATATAGTCATACTACAAAAAAACTTTTTTTTTTAAAGCAAGTATAAATATAGAAATCATTAATATAATTATTTTCAATAGCCGTAATAAGATGTATTAAAAATATCAAATAATAACGGAGAAACAACACCTTCAAAAAACAAGGAACTTTGTAATATTATTTTTTAGTTGGTAGTTTAAATTTAATTTTGTAGTCAAATTATACTGCTTTAATATCTATAGTTATAAGGTTCAGCGGAGCAGTGGCGTACACAGGGGGGGGCCCAAGGGGCCCTGGCCCCCCCCGAAATGATTACATACCTAAGACCCGCCATACACTTAAAACCAAAAAAGCATAGTAATGACAGATGCATTCGAATTGGCTGTAAATATTTTCCAATAAAAGGAATTAATTAAGTATTATCTTATGGTGTGTATACACTTAATCACCCCAAATAAGCTCGGCCCGGATTTGCCGATGAATTTAATTCATTCAACACTATACCGGCCCGATTGTCGGCTGGGCCCGGATTTTACCAATGGAATTGAATTTATTAAACACTATACCGGCCCGACTGTCGGCTGGGCCCGGATTTTGCCGATGGAATTAAATTTATTAAAATTATACCGGCCCGACTGTCGGCTGGGCCCGGATTTTGCCGATGGAATTAAATTTATTAAACATTATACCGGCCCGACTGTCGGCTGGGCCCGGATTTTGCCGATGGAATAACATTTATTAAACACTATACCGGCCCGACTGTCGACTAGGCCCGGATTTTGCCGATGGAATTGAATTTATTAAACACTATACCGGCCCGACTGTCGGCTGGGCCCGGATTTTGCCGATGGAATTAAATTTATTAAAATTATACCGGCCCGACTGTCGGCTGTCCCAGATTTTACCGATGGAATTGAATTAATTAAACACATTATGGTGTTTAATAAATTCAATGGAATTAAATTTATTAAACATTATAACGGCCCGACTGTCGGCTGGGCCCGGATATTTTGCTATAGAATTAAGTGCATTGAATTGATTAGGATGAGTACAATGAATCGGCCTGATTGCTAGTAGGCCCGATTTGGTCGATGGAAATTATGGATCAAAATAAATTGGGATGCGTTCAATAATAGACCCGATTGCCGGCTCGGCCTAGGTGTTAAGCACATTAAATTAAATGAGGCCTGAGTCATTTCGAACTTTTGCCGATGGAATTAAATTAATTGAATTAAAATATGCACACTAGACTGGCTTAAACGGGAAAATGATGGTTGTGGATTTCAGTAGCAAATTTTTGTTTTGGACCAGGATTGTGTGTAGAACGCTACGTGGGTCCTCTTGTCTATGCGGCATTCCCCTCTTGCTGACTCAGGTCGGACTAGTGTTCGTCGACATGTAGTGGGAAAACAGAGGCAATATAAATAAATCGGTTTATCATTTTGTGAAAAAACTGATTCATATTACATAGTAATAGTAAATTTAAATCTAAAAACTCAAAAAGCGTTCAGAAAACATTTTATGTTAAATGTCCCATGTAATTACCCAGCGAATGAGCGAATGATTCTTTTGTTTTGCAATAGGTATTTAATTTTCTTACAGAAGAATTCTCTTCTAGATAAAAATTTGAAATTCGTATGTTGGAGCACATACGAATTTCAAATTTTTGCAAATCCACGTTTGCTTTTGCAGTATGGATCACGTTTTGCTTCCGAGCTTACCAAAGGAAACGGAAGATATGTGACAGTTCTGAAGAACGATCAATTTTTATGTCTCCGATTTCAAAAATTCCAAGACAGAAATCTGTTCAACATCAGGGTACAGTTTGGGTCCCGTGTCCGCCTGTCCTTCAATTTTGCGAACCAACATATCTTAAAAGCTATTCGTCCAATTTTATTGAAATTTTGATGGTAGGTCATAATTAGCCAGGTTATAACATTGCTGGTCCCGTATAAGTTTCAATCTTCTGCAGCTATTTATTTCTCTTCCACATTCGCACAGACATACATTTATTTACACCTATATTTTCAAAAGTACTCATCTGATTTTTATGAAATTGTAATGATTTGTTTAAAGTAGCCCGCAGATAACCCAAGAATAATTTCAACCGTCTGCGCTCTCAAAATATTGCTATATTGATACTTTATTCATGTTAAATTTACTCAATTTTCCCTCCTTTTTTAAATTAGTCAAAATTGGTTTGATTTTTACATGATTTAAAGTATCAATTTACCAAAATTTAAACAGCGCAGACAGTTAAAATTAATCTGTGAGCTTCTATCAGATAAGTTTTATAAAATCAGATGAATATTTTTGAAGATAAGGTGTAAATAAATGTATGTGTGTGCACATGTGGAAGAGAAATGGTGGCAGGTGGAGAAATGTGGTGGAGGGAAATGGGACCAGAAGATTGGACCTTATATAGGACCAACAATGGACTTTTTATATGCTAATTTACTGCCATCCGAATTTCATTAAAATCGAATGAGTAGTTTTTAAGAATTGTTCGCCATGATTGAGCGAGAGACAGACTAACAGCCAGAAACGGGATCAAAAATGTCTGATAACTGGAACAGATTTGTGTCTTGGAATTATTGGAATCGGAGACATAATCGTTCTTTAGAACGATCACATCACATAGTGAGGTGTCCTCATAGGATTTTAATTTAATTAAATATGAGGTTAGAAATTGAAATTAGAGTGTTGAAAAGGGGGAGAAATTACAATTATAATAAATTATGGGGTATGCTAAACCCGCATATAAGTTAAATTAGGTTGGGCCCCCCCCGAAAAAATGTTCTGTGTACGCTACTGCAGCGGAGCATGAAACGTGTCAAGGATAAGCTTCGCTATGTTATTAATCAAAATAATGGTTAAAGAAATATTAACAAAATAAATAATAAAATAATAATAAAAAAACATTTTTGAAAAATAACTAAGTTTTTTTTTATATTAGGTATTTTATTATATATGCTCTTATATGTATTTATATTTTATTTACTTGGAACAATAAGGTATAACGGAGGATTCCAAAACATAACATTTACAATAAAGAATACATTGAGCAGGTTACTAATTCATAAAAATAAACAATTAAAGATAATTAAATTAATAAATTCTTATTAATTCAAAGATAATACATTTCATGGTCATATATCTGTAAAGCTAAAAAGATTCTACAGGTAAGTTATACAGATATTATATATACAAAAGAGATTTTTTAGTAAGGTGTAACGGAGGATTCTAATACATATAATTTATGATAAAGAATAAGAATACAGTGAACAGGTTACTAATTCATAAAAATAAATAAAGATATTTAAATATATAAATTCTTATTAATTCAAAGATATTACATTTCATGCTTGTATTTCTGTAAAACTAAAAAGCTTCTACTGGTAGTTATACACATTATTTTAAGTTCCATAAAAGATTTTGGAATTTTAAATATTTGTTAACATTTTTTTCTAAATTGAACATAATATAATTATATCAAATAATTTTATAATATCTATTTACTAAATTATTTATTTTGTATTTAGTTATTTCCTCTTTTATATTCTAACGCTATAGTTTGTTGCTAATTAATTTTATAGAATAAATAAGTATTAAAGGAATTCTAAATCAGAACTAAAATATAAATGCAAGCTGCAATTTAATTATAAGAGAAAGTTATGATTAATAAATTATAAATGAAAGATAGTAAAATCATGTATAATTTATAATTTTAAAAGAAATAAAAATAATATCACCATTTCTTAAGGATTCACATATTATGTACATCTTCTACTATAAATGCATAATTAAAATATTTATAATACTAATCTTTATTTCCATATGTAAACAATTTAACATATTTAATTAAAAATCTAATAAGAATATAATATGTAAGTAAAATGTAAAACATAAAAACCTTACATTGTTTCTGTTACGCAGTATAATGAAAGCAGTAATTAAAATTATTTTGTAATTTCATTTTCTGTCTCTAAACAATTACAATCGGAGTAACGATCAACACGCAACTTGTATCATTGTACAAATTATTCAGCTGCTACAAGTCCTACGTTCATCACGAACATTTCACACGTTCATTCACTTGTTGAATATGATCGTGTATCGATCTTCATCTTCATTTTTATTATGCATAAACATAAAAATATTTTATAAAAATGCAGTCAGCGTAAAGCCATAATCTTTATGAATGAAGTTAAATGGTAGAGCTTATCTTATATTTTTTTAGTTTTAAATTAATTTTTTAACTTGTAAGTTAATGCAAAATATCATGTTTTTTTAAAAAATATGTTTTTTAATTCGTATATAGTTAATAATTATTTAATGATATACAATGAATGAAGACAAATTAGTAGGAAGTTAAACGAGTTTAAGATGGTAGAACAGTGATTATATTGTTTCGGTCTGATAAACTTAAAGAAGAACCTAAAAAAAATATATAAGTTTATATTCAGGAATATTCTAGAAAGCACATCATGTTATAGAACTAAATAGTAACTCGAAAAAAAAGTGCAAGCAAGTTTCTAATAATAACTTCCTCGCCGCCTGCAACACCGGATATAAGGGAAAGGAAGAGAGAACAATCTTGAAACCTCAACAATGTTTATACCAACAGGAACGAATTGAAGCGAATAAAATACAGAGAAACGGAAAAAATCGCTTAATGTCTCTACAACACAATGATCATATAGACCAGGGTTGGGCAAATGCGGCTATTTGTAGAGCAAAGTGCGGTTCCCGTATGTATATCCTTTTTAGTTTTTTTTGAAAATTTGAAAAGTTCGAAATTTACATTTGCATATTACCTAAACCAATTTATTTGTGATATTATTGAAGATAGGTTTATAATATGGAGTTCGTTGTTATTTGGAATGAAAGTCCTTTTTTCTTTTATTATATTTTATTTAACAAGCTTTCAAATACGAAAGCTTGTTAAATAAAATATAATAAAAGAAAAATGGACTTTCATTCCAAATAACAACGAACTCCATATAAGAAACCTCAAGTCCACAAAAGAAAAACTTCAAATTGATTTTTAATTTCTAAAATAATACTTGTTGAAAAATTTGCTAAGAAATTTGGAGTTTTAGAGCTTAAAGAGGATCGCAGGCATTGTAAATGCAGCACAAATCTTCAACAGTTGAATTTTCAGTAACTCGTGACAGAATCAAAATATACAGACTTAAAGAAAACTGCTTGCATAGTCAAATTTCATTTTTTAGGGTTTCGTTGGTAAAACCTAAAAAAGAAACCCTTATAGTTTCGTTCATGTGTCTGTCTGTCTGTCTGTCACTCTGAACGGTTCCAATAACTTTTGAATAAAAAGAGATAAAAACATGAAACTTTTCAGTATTAAAAATTGATTTCACGCGCACACAGGAAAATTATAGCGAACTCAAAACTATCAGCTATTCAAATCCAAAATGGCGGATAACTTACGTCACATGAAATTTTTTTTTTTTTTTTAAATTTTGAGTGGGGTATCAAATGAAAGGTATTGAAGAGTAGATTACAAATATATACAACACTTGTGGGAAGTGTTTGAATTTCCGCGCCATTTTGTCAAAAAACATCTAAATTTTCGTGTGCCCCCCCCCCCCCTAAAACCATATTTCTGCTGTTACTAAACATATAAAAAAAATATGCAAAATGTGCGGTCTGATAGGTCAAAGAAAAAATAAGATTAACAATTTGATCTGATTAACTGGGAATCCAAAATGGTGGCTAATTCCTGTCACGGGGAAAAAAAAATATTTTTTTTAAATTTTGAGTGGGGTATCTAATGAAAGGTATTGAAGAGTATTACTGAAGAGTAGTTGAAGAGATTACAAAAATATATAACACTTGTGGATAGTGTTTAATTTTTCATGACATTTTGTCAAAAAACATAAACATTTTTATTGCACATTTACTTATCGTTTCTAAAGGTTTCTTTTATCCCTTTGAAATATTTAGGTTTCAAACTTAGTATGTACATAATATATATTCGATTAAGTATTATCCAACATTATCATTGAACTACTATTACTATCCATTTTTTTTACAACTATTCATTTTTTTATCCAAAAAATACTTACTTCTTAAGAAACTGAAACTGTAACATATATGATTACGTAAATATCTTTTAATAAACTTTTTTGAAGTCAGAGGACCAGAACACAATTATATTTTCAAAACAAGAAAAAAAAATCTATCGATTCGAGGAATACTAAAATTCATTCATAAATCTTATGTTCAGCCCTTTTATGTAAACATGGTGCCAAATGTAATACATACACATGGAGAAGAAAATATACTCTAAACAAACAAAAGGAAATTATTTTAGTAATAATTCAACCAATTTTAAATCAGAGAATACAATACAAGAGTATATAGTACATAGTTAATAATTGTCTGGAAATGTTTTACAAGGCAAGATTGTATTTCATAAATTTACTAGAGGATAAAAAAGAAGAAAAGAGAAATAAAAAAACTTAAATATTACGAACCAAACATCAAACAGTCTTACAGAAAGTTCAAAATAAGAACTGAAAAATATTTGGATACTAATCCATAAACAACTTTGGTTTGAAAGCTTTTTAGTACAAAAAGAAGGAATGAAGAAAAAAAAAAAAAAAAGATGGTGTAAACTTCGATTTAGTGGAACTCAAAGCTGGAGTTCAAAATATCTCAAACACTCAGACTAATTTGAAGGCTTTTTAATGGTATTTTCTAGAGTAAACCTGGACTGCCTTCAAATAGACACAGAAAAAAACTAAAAAAAAAAAAAAACAACAACTAATAAGAAACTAAACGATTTCTTTTTAACACCTTAAGAGGTAAAAGTCTTAAACAATTAAACAGATACCCAGAAAACCTATTAACTATTAATATAATCAAATATAAATATATCTCTTTTTATAAAGAAGAAATAAAAAAGATTATTTTTAAAATAGCCACAATAAAACAGAAGAGTCAAAATTTTAATTGTAAATATTAATTTGGGTCTACTAAATATTATTCGTAACCGTAACTAATTTGGAAGAAAAAAGTACTTTTAGTTCTGTATAGCACTGACAAAATTCTATAAACAACTGCTAATCAAAGAAAAGCAAATCCCTTCCTGGAAGTGTTCCAGGAAAAATCCACCACCAGTAGAAGACAATTTATAAAATTTGAAAGTAAGTTTGTAACAGTATGAAGAGATAATTTCTTTAAATAATTTAATTAAATGAGTTTAAGTGAATTTAAGAAGTCTAAATAGGTAATATACAGAGAATACACAGATAATATACAGATAATATACAGAGAATATACAGAGAATATAAAGATAAAATACAGAGAATATACAGAGTATATACTGATAATATACAGAGTATATACAGAGAATATGGCCAAAGTATAAAAATTAACTTGTTTAATTGTTTAAAACCGCTTAGACTAAATTGTGTTAACTATTTTAAAAAAGGCCAAATTTAAAGTTTACTTAATTGTCAAAAATAATTGATAAATCATAAAATGACGCCTCGTATACAGTGGCGTATCCAGGGGGGGGGGCACAGGGGGCACGTGCCCCCCCCAGACGGGCCCAGACCCAATAGAGTGAAAAAAATACGCCGTATTTTTTTTTTTTTAATACATATTTTTACATTCACCTCATATTCAATTTCACCTCAGAAATGGATAAAAGCGCTGTTTTGAAAGGTCATATTTTCAAAATTTTGCGGAGAGGGCCCGGACCCCCCGCCATAGATCCCCCCCCCCCCCCAATAATTAACTGCAGACGACGCCCATGACTTACAGTAAGATATTGTACTGCAGTAAGCATCAGCATAAAATTTTCTAACGAATACGTTCTAAAACAGTTATTGTTACTTGGAAGAAGTGATATTTTTTTTTTTTGGGGGGGGGGGGGTTTAGCTGCTTTGTTGAATAAGTAGTTCCCTTTTCTTGTTACCACTACCAATCCCCCCCCCCCCCGATCTAAACTGACTTAGAATGTGCCCCCTCCAGACCTAGCCGCTGGATACGCCACTGCTCGTATATCTTTAGAACTACTAGTCCTAAAAATACCATACATGATAGATTTTAAAGCAATGCAAATAACTCAAGTTTGAAAATAATTTGCCACTTTGTGTGGCACAAAACTTCCTCGCTTCTATTTCGCATAATTTAATGTTTTTATGCTTTTACAACCTATTATTGTCAAATTTATTTAATTTCCCCCCCGTTTTTTGTATCTATAAAAATTGTTTTAATTTTTTATCTGTATTAAAGTATCAATTTACTAGAATTTAAAGAGCGCAGACGGTTAAAATTAATCTGGAGCTATCTGCGTGCTACTTTCGACAAACCATCAAAATTTCATTCAAATCAGATGAGTACTTTTGAAGCTATAGGTGTAAATAAATGTATGTTTGTGCGCATGTGAAAGTGAAACAAATGAGCGAGGAAGTTTGAAACTTATATGGGACCAACAATTAGGTAATTATGACCTACCATCCAAACTTCATAAAAATTCAGACGAGAAGTTTTTAAGATATGTTGGTTTGCAAATATTAAGCGATAGACAGACACGTAGGTAATCAAAAATGTTACCGGATTTTTGAAAATGGAGACATAATAGTTATTTATGCACCTAGGGAGTAAAGTAAGCCATTATTCCCTGAGCGAAAAATTTGGTTCTTGAGGCGAAGCCGAAGGAACCATGGTCCCTAAATCCCGAGGCGAAGCCGAGGGAATTAGAATGTTTAATTCCCGAGGCGCAGCCGGGGGAATAACTCTAATTAGCTCCCGAGGCGCAGCCGAGGGAGAAAATTATAGCGCGGGGAATAATGGCACTTTACTCACGAGGTACATACAATATTTTATCTCCAGTAGAAAAATGATTCACATTTTCGTCCATTGCACAGTTTTTATTTAATATTTTAATAAATAACAATAATTATTAGCACTTTTAATAGCAGATATAAGAGATTCAATATTAAAAACAAATAAGAATTGGAATTAAACTCAAATAGAAGGTTATTTAGATGCAGGTTATAATGTTGTAAACAAATATAAACATGGTCAAAAAAGCGCAGTGCCGCCAACCTGATTTCGACAACTTCATTACATTAGCCATACATTTTCTACTATTTATAAAATAATTAAGTTGCAATCTTTACTTTTTTGCCCTACTTTACTTTTTCGCCCTACTTTTACTTTTTCTCCCTACTTTTTGAGTTAGGGATGAAAAGACCTGTTTTAGACCCTCTAAACTAATTCAAAATCATAACTTTTTTTCCCTACTGGAGATAAAATATTTTAAGTGTACAGTAGTATCATATTTGATCATAGAATTTATCCAAGTTTCGTGTCTTCATATTAAAAACTTTTTTTTTACATATATTCATATGATCTGTTGTAGAAAATAATTACTAAAAATATTTGACACACTATCTTAAGATTAAACGACTATTAATTCTTTCCCACAAGAAAAATATAAGCTGTAATATTAAAATTACATATTCCAAAGTACAAACTAAAGTATATTAGTTTAGAACAAATTGTATGCGTTTTTTAAAAGCCTTATAAAATTAATTCAGATGATAGATAAGAATGTATAATTAAAAATGCATAAATAACATTCATTAGAAATAGTTAAATTTACATTTAAAATAAATTTCTTCCCACATGTTTAATTATTGATAATTAACAAGGAATAGTTTTAATGAGAGAACATTCACCTTTTGGAATTAAATGTACGAGATAAATAAAAACTCAACTGTTATCTATTTACATTAGAAACAGAATAAAAGATAAGAAATATATCGGAATGAATTAAAGATAATATGACAAAATAATTGATAATAGTGAACAGGACAATTATTTGTTATCTGATAAATATAAACCGAGAATAGACTTGATTTATAGCTAATAATAAACTAAAATATCAATAAAAAAAGTGACTTGAATAATACAAGAATAGAAGTGCATTTAAATGTTGTCAACAACTGTTAAAAAAGATAGCAATTGAAATTATTAAATAATAAAAAAATTTTCTAGAAAATTAGAATAGAAATGTTTCTATTGCTTTTAATGTTAAACAGTATTATTTATAACTTAGTCAACCACTAAATAAATTATGAAAAGTAAACTCAATGGATATTAAAATATAATGACCATTTTATATGTTAACACCTCTTACCCTACTGTATCCAATCCCTTGTCAAAAATTTTCAGGAAAATAAAGTATGCTCCCTTCTTAGTTTTTAATTCATCCTTCATAACGACCTAAAATTAACCTTTGTTTCAGACATTCTAACCGAGACACTCCCAGATATCAATCTTTTTATGATTCCGTATCCCAACATTCTACAGGGTGGTTCAAAAGTCTCCCCCCCCCCCCCCCTCATAACTTTTGAACGGTTTGAGATAAATTAATGAAACTTGGGGGATCTCTACCATGCAAAGGGAAGTTTGTTTTCATGCAATCACCCACTAGGGGCAACCACCCACTTTGCCCCCAGGGCACCCAACTTCAAAATTTCAAATTGGAGTGCATATTTTTGATAGCATATTTGGATTCTACAGTGAAAAATAATAAACTTTTACTTGTAACTATTTTTTCTATTCCCAATATTTTGCCCCCTATAGGTGGGAAAAGATAGCAAAATTACCCTACCGATAATAGGTTGTAAAATCTAAACGGTTAGAGATAAATTAATGAAACTTAGGGGATCCGTACCATGTAAAGGGAAGTTTGTTTTCATGCAACCTCACTGTAGGGGCAACCTCCAATTTTGCCCCCAGACCACCTAACTTCAAAATGTTGTCCTAGAATGTATATTTTTGATAGCAGATTTAGATTCTACGGCAAAAAATAAAAATATTTTACTTCTAACTTTTTTTTCTACCTCTAATATTTTGCCCCCTATAGGGGGGCAAAGGTATAAAAATCTTAGATTTCAGCGCCTGGGGGCAAAATGGAGGTTGCCCCTAGTACGCGAGTGGATGATTAAACACTTCCCTTCACATGGTACAGATCCCCCAAGTTCCATGACTTAATTTCTACCGTTTAGATTTTATAACGATCTAAGTGTTATTTGTTTACTATTTCGGAGGGGTTATTTTGCTATCTTTGCCCCCCTGTAGGGGGCAAAATATTGGAGATAGAAAAAATAGTTACAAGTAAAACTTTATTATTTTTCATCGTAGAATCCAAATATGCTATCAAAAATATACGTTCCAATTTGAAATTTTGAAGTTGGGTGGCCTGGGGGCAAAGGGGTTGGTTGCCCCTAGTGGGTGATTGCATGAAAACAAACTTCCCTTTGCATGGTAGAGATCCCCCAAGTTTCATTAATTTATCTCAAACCGTTAAAAAGTTAAGAGGGGGGGGGGGGAGACTTTTGGACCACCCTGTATAATCCTTTAGTCCAAACCCTTCTTCAAATGAAATTCCTGGAAATTTTCCACAACGATTGAAAAGGCAGTGGCCGCGCGACTTATTAAACATTTAAAAAGGAAAAATTCGTGTGGTGTCGCGGGACACCCGGTACAAACGAAGTTCCTTACGCTTTTCATTAAATATAAACTATAAAACAACAACTTATACATAGCGGAGTTAGAAAAGAGACAAAATTAAAAGTAACTAACTATTTGCACTTAAAAAAGCAAAATTAAAAGAAAAGCATTTCTTTTATCTTTGAAGCGAGCGTCTTGCAATAAATATGTTTTTAATATTGGGAAAATAGTAAATCATGATGCGTTTATAATTAACGAGGATGGTTGTAGTATAGATAGAGAGGGAACAGGACTATTCCCAAATCCTCGCTTCCTCGCCAGACTCCATTTAAAATATTAAAATATTTCACTTCGCCAAACAAAAACCTCTGCTTGTATCAGTTTAAAATTTTAAATGCCTGTTTCCTTTAAACGATGTGTATGAAGTTTGATTAAAATCGTTACGTTAGAACGTAAGATATCGGTAAAAACGTGCCATAAGGAACTTCGTTCCAAAAAACATAGCATAATAGACATTAGATAAACTTATGTCATTAATGGTGAGTTCTGTCACTGGACACAATCTCTCATTAAGATTACCATGACATGTATAACAATTATCCTTATCACTTACAACAATGTAACTTTATAGTTGTAATATACAAATAAAAAGAAAGAAATAAAATATGACAACTTAAATTTTGCTTAAATTTAAATTTGCTAGTTTGTCCTTCACGTTTTGTTGTATCGTATTTTTATATATTTCGCCATTTCTTAGAGAAAGAGTCACAAATAATTTAGGTAACAATTTATTTAATTTTTATTTAACTTAAAATAAATATTGGGCTGTGACTACGAATGAATAAAACTAATATCAAACAAATAATCATGTGTATTCATTCATAAATAATTTGAATTATTATTTATTTTATTGACAATATTGGGTTGTGAACTGTGAATGAATGAAAGTAGTATTACGAATAACCACATGCATCTATTCATAATTCGTAACACTAACACTATGTTATTTGAACAAAAAATCTTATGTTGTAAGAGTTTATAATATTTTAAAGTCTTCCATTCCAGTCGGTTTATAAAATAATACCGTGTCATTAAGTTTATTATAGGTTTGCTTAAGCACAGGTTTGGTATTGTTCATAGTTACAATAAAAATGTTACAAGAATTTAATTAGCATTAAATTTCATAGCCTCCCTTCAAGACTCCATTAAGACTGGTTATTTTATATAGCAATGCAGTGCCATTAGCTTTTTCAAGGTTTTCTAAGTATAGGTTAGTATCGTTTAGGTAGGTATCGTTTAGGTAGATACCTTTTAGGTTGGGATCTATTAAAAAGTTAAATAGTATGTAATTAGCATCAAAATTTGGAATACTTTTAATCTCCATCAAGTTTCTAGTCATGTATGAAGCGATACAGTAACATTAGGTTTTTTTTTTTAATTTATCTTTGGTTTGGTACTTTTTTCTTACATGGTCTAGATCGGTAAATTAATATTATTAGATTACCATTTAGGATTCTACTAACCATTTAACGAGGATTTAATTAGTAATAGGTTTTAATGGTTGCGAAATGTATCAGTTCGAATATGATGCGTTTATCTACAATTTATGTAGGGTTTTTATTTTCACTAACTCAGCTTCATTATTAGATATTAGCTCAGTTTAGAAATTTGTAGGATTGAAAATAAACACTTTCGGAGTTTTATGTTCTATGTTCCATAATTAAACGGTGTGATCGTTCCGAAGAACGAACATTTTTTTATGTCGTCGATTTCAAAAATTCCAAGACAGAAATCCCTTTTTCAGACAACAGGGAATATTTAGTTCCGGTATGTCTATCCGTCAACCGGTGTCTCTCAATTTTTGCGAACCAACATATTTTAAAAACAACTCGTCCGATTTAAATAAAATTAAGATAGTAGGTCATAATTAAACCATAGCTTGTCTCATATAAGTTGCAACTTACTGCAACCATTTGTTTCCCTTATCACATGCTCACAAAGACAGATTTATTTACACCAATATCTTCAAAAGTACTAATTTAATTTTTATGAAATTTGGATGGATTGTCAAAAGTAGCCCGCAGATAGCTCCACATTAATTTCAACCGTCTGCGCTCTTTAAATTTTTCTAAATTGATACTTTTAAATTATGTAAAAAATTGACATTTAAAAAAAAAAAAAATATATATATATGATAATAATTGGTTGTAAAAGCATGAAATCATTAAAGTATATGAAATAGGAAACGAGGAAGCAATGTGCCACACTAATTCGTAGACTATCTTCAATATTATATTTGAAAATTAATACTAGTTTTATTCTCAGGTTTAATCTTTATCCATTTAAGATAAGTGTTGAGTTTCTTTAATCTGTTGTTTCTTTAATCTTGGTGCGTAGGCTTCCGCGGGTGGACTCGTAATAAACAGCTTGGTTTTCCGGTGAAATCCGCGTCACGAAGAGGAAGAAGTCCGACGTTTCGCTTCCACTACTGGAAGCATCTTCAGGGGTGTGGTGCATCGTGATGTTTACTTGAAGCAACAACAAGACATACTGACGACTGGAGAGAAGGACGGCGTATTTATAGTTGCTTTCTGGAACGTAGATTATACCTAGATTCCCCGGGGGTTGTTGTGTGTGTACACTTGTTGTTGCTTCAAGTAAACATCACGATGCACCACACCCCTGAAGATGCTTCCAGTAGTGGAAGCGAAACGTCGGACTTCTTCCCCACCGGAAAACCAAGCTGTTTATTTCTTTAATCTGTTAGTTTCTTTAATCTGATAGTTTCTTTAATCTGTTGTTTCTTTAATCTGTTAGTTTCTTTAATCTGATAGTTTCTTTAATCTGTTGTTTCTTTAATCTGTTAGTTTCTTTAATCTGATAGTTTCTTTAATCTGTTAGTTTCTTTAATCTGTTAAGTTTCTTAAATCTTTCAGTTTCTTTAATCTTTTTGTTTCTTTAATCTGATAGTTTCTTTAATCTGTTGTTTCTTTAATCTGTTAGTTTCTTTAATCTGATAGTTTCTTTAATCTGTTAGTTTCTTTAATCTGTTAGTTTCTTTAATCTGATAGTTTCTTTAATCTGTTGTTTCTTTAATCTGTTAGTTTCTTTAATCTGATAGTTTCTTTAATCTGTTAGTTTCTTTAATCTGTTAAGTTTCTTAAATCTTTCAGTTTCTTTAATCTTTTTGTTTCTTTAATCTGTTAAGTTTCATTAATCATTTTCACTATTAAATGATCCAAAAGGCCAATTAAATCAATAAATAAAATCTTAGTTACATTTTACGAGTAGAGCAATAAACTTGCTTCTTTAATGAGTGTACAAAACGTTGGGAGATTTACCGTACTAATTTCATAACATCCAAGTAGTTATTCCGAGTTAAGTATAGGAGAAAAGTCATGTGCAACGGAGCGCAACCAAAACGTTATATTGTTAATTTACTGCCGAAGGCATTGCGATACATAACCCAGCAAATATATAACCTTTCCTAACTTTAAAAACATTAATACAAGGAGGGGTCTTATAAAACATTACCGAAGCTGTTCTTGTGAAAATTCAAAAAAATAATAATGATCATTATTATATACTTATATTTCTATTTTAAACAAAGATTGATGTAAATAAGAAAATATATTTAATCGAGATAAAAAAAACAAATGAATTATTTATAATGTAACAAAGGTTAAAATATATAAAAATTATCGTAATCTTTGAAAATTACTATAATGTAACAAACTAACATTTGTTCTTGTAATCCGTTTATCTACAGAATAAACAAATTATAAGTGGTTGCATAAATAAAAAGATTTTAAAAAAGCATGTAAAATTAGTTCAATCGATTCCTTATTTTTATGTATTACTTTCTCATATATTTACGTAATAATATGAGAAGAGAAAGTATGGTGATTGCACGGAAATTCGATTTTGATGGATTTACACGTTTTGAGTCCAAAAAGTGAATTTTAAAAAATGTCTATTTGTCAAAGGCGTAAAGCTTAAACTACTGGGCGTCAATTTTAATAATATTTGGCATAATGCTCAGAAAAAAACATACCCCGAAACAAATCCATGTATGGTACAAATACAAATAGACCTATAGGTTCAACGATCCTCTGATAACCGTTATCAGATGTCTGTATAGTTCATAAAAACGTGTAAAAAAATAATAGGCAACGGAAGATTAACAAAAATACTCACAACTATTTTTTCTCTATTCCTTTTAATCGGTCTAAATAAAAGATGTTGATGGAAACTTTTTTTTGAGAACATAATTTAACCTTTAAATTTGGAGACCTCCATTTGACACTTTTTAAAATTGAATTACCTACCTAACATGTGATAAGTAACATAACAATTCTTAACAAAATTTCCTTTGTTTGTATTCACAATTTATTATACAGATATTTTATTCCATTTAGACAAAATCGGTCCGAGACATCTCAGACATATTTTCTCACATACGAGTTCGTATTTACTTAGCCCAGTATTTTCCGTTTATTATTAAATATTTATAAGTTTTCGTAGGTACATTTAATTATCAAACTTTATCATAAAAATAACTTCTCCTCGGCGGGGAATCGAACCCGGGCTCTCTCTGTCCACGCATTTAAAGCTATTATCTCAGGAACTAGATTATTCCCGGCAAAACGGCTTATATCGTTAGATTCATATTTAAATGGACTACATTTAAGAACTTTTTAATCAAAATTGTCGGAACCGTTTTTGAGAAATACTTTTTTCCGAGTTAAGGAGGAGTAGCGTCCCCAAATTTGGAGCTGAAATTTATTTTTCGATTAGCCTCGGGGTATGATTTTTCAGAACATGAATGCAAAATTTCTTCAAAATCGGTCCAGTACTTTAGGTTCCACATATCTGCACTGACGACAGACAGATATTTTTGAAAAACCACTTTTTTGGACTCATGGGACCACAAACAATACTTTTTCTTTATATGAGAAAGTCAAAAATAGACAATGCACAGTTTTATGTTCAATTATGTAAAATTCTGCAAAAAGAAAAACTTCTCAATCTCAAACATGGAGGAAGAAATATATTTTTCTCATCTATTTTCCTATCTCCATGATCTCAACCCGATTTAACATCTGTTAAACTTCATTTAACTCACTTAAAGCTTAAAGCCAAGTTAAATGTTAAAGGGATATAACTTGTTATTTGTTAAAAATAGAGGATCATTTAACTAACTTAACTGGCAACACAGTTTAGCACGTTAAACTAAAGGTCGTGAGTACCTCTAATGCATACATACATATATATATATGTACATTGTTTAAAGTTTAAAGTAATAGTTCTATTAAAAATATGAAGCAGAAAAATGATAATAACTGCAACGTATGTAAATGTTATGAGAACTCTTTTAAAAACAAACTCTTTCTCACATTTGTATGCGAGAAATTTACTGAAATAATTGTAGATATTGTATGGTTTAATTTTGTTTAATTTAGGACTAAAGGTTTAGTATAATTTAACATACTAATGGAATTAAAAAGAATCCTTTACAATCTTACCTTAGATAAAACTATAACTGGTTGCAGTCAGCCAGTGTTAATGATCTCAAGCATAACTCAATTTTTAGCAAAACAAATTTTTAGTAAATAAATTTTAAAGATTAAATTTTATAATTGCATTAACCAAACTATACTAGTATGGTAAAAAATTAGTCAGTGCCACATATGTTTGCACGTGGATGGTCAATAAAATTAAATGTGTTCTTGACTAGTGAAATTTTTGAAGTAAACGTTTCTCAGATTAACACTTAAGTTTATATAATTAGTAATTAGCAATAAACATAATAATAGGCTGCCAATTGGTGTGGCACATAGCTTCCTCGCATCCTATCCACGTACTTTATTGATTTTATGCTTTCACAAGCCATTATTATTTAATTGCTTTAATTGTTTCCCCCGTTTTTTTAATCTGTCAATTTAGCAAAAGTTAAAGAGCGCAGATGGTTCAAATTAATCTGGGGCTATCTGCGGGTTACATTCGATAAACTATAAAAGTTTCATTCTAATCAGATAAGTACTTTTGAAGCTATATGTGTAAATAAATGTATGTTTGTGCGCATGTGGATGAGAAACAAATAGGCGCAGAAGGTTGAAACTTATATGGGACCAACAATGGGCTAATTATGACCTACCACCTAAAATTCATTAAAATTGGACTTGTAGTTTTTAAGATATGTTGGTTCGCAAAAATTGAACGACAGACCGACAGACAGACACGGAACCAAAAATGATCCCTGATGTCTGAAACGGATTTCTGTCTTGGAATTTTTGAGACCTAAATATTTTTCTTTCTTCAGAACGATCACACAGCTTCCATTACCTTCGGTAAGCTCGGAAGCAATATAACTTTCTAATAACTAAAGATTGAATAAGATTTTAAGCAAATATTAAATAAAATGCAATTTCGATACTCTAATTAATTTACTACCCTCATAAAAAAACAGAGGGGAGTAACAATCTAAAGAAGGGGTGCGTAATGTTCTTCTTTAGGCTGTTACTCCCCATATAAAAATTAAAAAGGTAGTTGCAATCTAAAGAAGGTGTACGGAATGTTCTTCTTTAGACTGTTACTCCCCTTATAAAAAATAAGAGGTGGTAGCAATCTAAAGAAGGTGTTCGGAATGTTCTTCTTTAAGCTTTTACTCCCCTTAACATTGATCAATAGCTGAGACATCATATTTTGAGACTTTCAATTTTCATGGTGAACTCAATCATCTTTTTCTCCAAGCCAATAGAAAGGAAAGAGTAATAAGCACAGTACTATATGGGATAAGATGAATGATGATACGGAAAGTTAATTATAACGTAACCAGATGAACTACCTCATACCGTAAAACCATTAAGTACATACGTGCAACGACCTTAGACTAGTCATTAACTGGTAAGACTCAGTTCAGAAAGAGCTTACTCTAACTTTCTTCTATGACATTCAATAAAGTATCTTCGAGCAAATAGAGAAAGCAAACGATAACTTTCAGAATTTGAAAGGATTATTGAGCATACACTCTATATCTATAAGGTCATATATTGCTTGATAATTATCGATTGCATATAGAATAAAAATAGCTTTTCTTTCGTTCATTTTTAAATTTAATTCAAACTACATCGATTGATAAATATATTCACATTTTTAGGAGAGGTAATTAAAAAGATAGATCTTTAAAAGATAATTTAGCATCATCATTTGATTTATTAATTCATCCATTTACAAAACAACTTATTCCAATAATCATAAAAAAAACGAAACTTCTTTAGACTGTTACTCCCCTTATAAAAATCGGTCTAAGACAACTCAGACAAACTTTTAGCATACGAGTCCATAATTACTTAGCCCAGCCAGTGTGTTCCACTTATTAGTTATCAATTTTCGTAGGTAAATTGAATTATTATTGAACATTATATCAAAATATATCATGAAAATAACTTATCTTCGAGAGGGAATCGAACCCGCTCTCAGTCTGTGTTTGAAGCTATTTTCTCAGGAACTATATTTTTCCCGGAAAACGGCTTATATCGTTAGATTCGTATTTAAATGGACTAAATTTTAGAATTGTTTAATCAAAAACATTAGAACCGTTTTTGAGAAATAATTTGTTTCACGACATTACAGAGTTTTTGGGGCTAGCACCCCCAAATTTAGAGCTAAAATTGATTTCTCTATTTCGTCTCGGGGTATGATTTTTCTGAACATGTATGCCAAATCGTCTGCACAGAAGACAGACATTTTTAAAAAACCATTTTTTTGGCCTCAAGGGAACTGTGTAAATCCATCAAAATCTCAAAATCGAATTTTCGCGCCATTAATACTTTCTCTTTATATGAGAAAGTATAAAATAGAAGGGAGTAACAATCTAAAACAGATTGTGCGGAATATTCTTGTTTCGACTGTTACTCCCCTTATAACAACAGAAGTGTGATATTCCTTTGTTCCAAAGTACATTTGACTAAAAACATTCTTTGTCATAATAATTATTTAATTTAAATCAAATTATAATTATTATTAACTACGGGAAACAGACAGTGAAAAATACACTCCTGTGCTGGGATTTGAACCACGGGCCTCTATATTTCCAGTATAGCGCTCTTCCATCTAAGCTACGCAGGAGAATGATTTTTCACTACCGTAATCGATAACTAGTCCCGAATCCAAGCTTTCAATATTCATATACATTTAGACAGTCAATATTTATGACATTAGAACTAAACCAGAATTAACGCTTATAATTATAAAGTACTCACTTAGTACCTGTACCTTGTACAATCAATTCGAAATTCAATTTTTTAAGTTTTTGGTAGTTTTCATACTACGGAAAGTTAAATTTTAATTTAAATCAAATTATAATTATTATTAACTACGGGAAACAGACAGTGAAACAGACAGATATAGAGGCCCGTGGTTCAAATCCCGGCACAGGAGTGTATTTTTCACTGTCTGTTTCCCGTAGTTAATAATAATTATAATTTGATTTAAATTAAAATTTAACTTTCCGTAGTATGAAAACTACCAAAAACTTAAAAAATTGAATTTCGAATTGATTGTACAAGGTACAGGTACTAAGTGAGTACTTTATAATTATAAGCGATAATTCTGGTTTAGTTCTAATGTCATAAATATTGACTGTCTAAATGTATATGAATATTGAAAGCTTGGATTCGGGACTAGTTATCGATTACGGTAGTGAAAAATCATTCTCCTGCGTAGCTTAGATGGAAGAGCGCTATACTGGAAATATAGAGGCCCGTGGTTCAAATCCCGGCACAGGAGTGTATTTTTCACTGTCTGTTTCCCGTAGTTGATAATAATTATAATTTGATTTAAATTAAAATTTAACTTTCCGTAGTATGAAAACTACCAAAAACTTAAAAAATAATTATTTAGATAAGGGAATGCACAAATAATTACATTTATTTATATTCTAAAAATACATAGGGGAGTAACAATCTAAAGAAGTCCCATAGAAACTTAAAACTTAATGCTTTATATTTGTATCATATTATTTTACCATTTACTTAGTTAGTTTTAAAAACGTCAGTCTATCGTCTGAACAGACCTTAATTTAATTGGCTCAGCAAATCAACAACTGAAAAGGGATTAACCTGATAGAGAATGTTTTGACAGATTTTTTAACTCCTACACTAGACTTTTCAAATAAGAGTTCAAATAGGCATAGAAATAAAATAATAACAGTTAATTTAAGTCGTTGTAATTCCAATTTGAGATGTTCTTAAAAATACACTACCAATTGGTGTGGCACATAGCTTCCTTGCATCCTATCCACGTAGTGTATTGGTTTTATGCTTTTGCTTCCGAGCTTACCGAAGGTAACGGAAGCTATGTGATCGTTCTGAAGAACGAAAAAATTTTAGATCTCCGATTTCAAAAATTCCAAGACAGAAATCCGTTTCAGACATCAGGGAACATTTTTGGTTCCGTGTCTGTCTGTCGGTCTGTCGTTCAATTTTTGCGAACCAACATATCTTAAAAACTACACGTTTAATTTTAATGAAATTTGGGTGGTTGGTCATAATTAGCCCATTGTTGGTCCCATATAAGTTTCAACCTTCTGCGCATATTTGTTTCTCTTCCACATGCGCACAAACATACATTTATTTACACCTATAGCTTCAAAAGTACTTATCTGATTTGAATGAAACTTTTATAGTTTATCGAAAGTAACCCGCAGATCGCCCCAGAATAATTTGAACCGTCTACGCTCTTTAACTTTTGCTAAATTGATACTTTAATTCGTGTAAAAAATCTAAACAATTTTGACAGATTAAAAAAAACTGGGGAAACAATTAAACCAATTTGACAATAATGACTTGTAAAAGCATAAAATCAATAAAGTACGTGAAAGGATGCGAGGAAGCTAAGTGCCATACCAATTGGCAGTCTATTTTTTATTGTCTAATTTGTTTAAGTGTTTCCCCGATTTTTAATCTGTCAAAATTGTTTCAATTTTTTACAAGAATTAAAGTATCAATTTAGCAAAAGTTAAAGAGCGCAGACGTTTCAGATTATTCTTGGCATATCTGCGTGTTACCTTTGATAAACTGTAAAAGTTTCATACAAATCAGTTAAGTACTTTTGAAGCTATAGGTGTAAATATATGTATGTTTTTGCGCATGTGGAAGAGAAACAAATATACGCAGAACGTTGAAACTTATATGGGACCAACAATGGGCTGATTATGATCTACCATCTAAATTTCATTAAAATCGGACGTATAGTTTTTAAGATATGTTAGTTTGCAAAAATCGAACGACAGACCGACAGACAGAAACGGAACAAAAAATGTTCCTTGATATCTGAAACGGATTTCTGTCATGGAATTTTTTAAATCGGAGACCTAAAATATTTTCGTTCTTAGAAACGATCACATAGCTTCCGTTACCTTCGGTAAGCTCGGAAGCAAAATTATATTCACTAGAGATTTTGAAAATTTTTATGTAATTATGTACAGTAAAGTAAATAAAAGAAAGCCACTTTTAAGTACGGTCTAAGAAACTTATGTTATATGCATATCTAATAAAAATACTTGCGAAACCAGAACTAATATAATAAGAAGGAACTTATTAACTTAGTGAATAAACAATTTTAATTAGACAAATAAAAATCTGATAATTTTAATTATAAATAATTAGAATTATACTTTAATCATATAATTGCATGCAATTTCATTTTGGCAAATAAAAAAAAAAAATGAGTTAATTAATTTTATTACTAACAATAAAAAAAAACTGATATAGAAAGATGGTGAGATTAGTTCCAAATGGTGTGAAGATATGACTATTATAAGTGTTATACGCTCACTATTAGTTAGTTAACAATATGGACTGAGTCTCCGTGCATTTATACGAGTTACGGCCTGTAACAGAAATGATAAGGCCACGGGCATTATTACGTGGTCTCATAATAAGATGAATACGTTCGTCACGGCAAAATAGAAGAAATTATACAGTTTTTAAAAATAAAACACCAACAAGGAAAGCGTAGGCGATGAGTGAATAACAACTTGTAAAATTCAATTCACTCCACAGTCGATTTATAACAGAAAAAGATGGATTAGACCATTTTAATTTAGACAGATTTCAGTTATTTCTACTAGTTATGACCATATCCTGGACGGTAATTGGAAGATATGGTTTATTTCTGACTAATCGCATATGAACTCTTTATCTTACACCTCCTTCTTAGCGATAGCAGAGGATGCAATAGGTTTGTTCCAAATCCAACAGCCAATCCAAGAACGTTTTTAGACACAGTTTATGATTAGTTAAATATGCATGCGTCCATGAGATCTGTTCAGAACTGATTCGAAAAGAGGACACTGTTAGAACAATTTAAGAAAGTCTTTCAGAACTGTAACCTTATTAACTGTTACCAGGCCCGCCCAAACGAATTCTGGGCCCCTAGGCAAATATTTTGTGAGGGCCACTTTCGGTATCAAGAATACCCCCCCCCCCCCACGTCAATTCCAAATATGAGTGTTTGCCTCAACCATATCACCTTCTTTTGAGTGTTTTTTCTTACTTTAAATCTATTTACATAAATACAAGTATATAGACTGCTCTCGTAAAACATATACAGTGTGTCCAAGATAGAGTATCCGATAGGAAATTTTTTTTTATTTTTGGGTTTTTGAAAAAAAAGTCATTCTTTATAAAAACTCCTGCTTATTCTTAAACCTCTAAAAAATTACAAAATTTTCTTGATTTTTTTTACAGGATGTTCTGTTTTTTTTTAAACTTTATATGACCAAGAGTAAACTACCCTAATTTTTGATGGTATCAAAAATATTATTTATAAAAGTGGTTCAGAATTGCAAAAAACGTATAAATATTAAATATTAATTTATTTTAAGAATTATTAAATCGCTCTTCTTTTGACTCTGAGCTTCTGTTCTGACGGTCATATTCTTCATCAGAAGTCTCTTCGTGAAAACCTCTTCTCAGAAAACTCTGTTTCTGTTGGCATTTAGCGTTGGCTACAAGTTTAGCTTCTTCAATTATGGAACTAAATTTGTTTCTTAAACTAATCATTTCTTCCATGAGGGTCAATTTAAGAAACTTCCTTGTCTAGAGTCACTTCTCTTGTTGCAATACTTTGTTACGGTACGGTGGCCTGAGTTTTTGGCCTGAGCTGGGCCCCTGGGCATTTGCCCCCCTTGGACACCTGTATACTGTATGTATATATTATAATATGTACTTAAAATACAATAATAATAATGATAATAATATAAAGTATATAAATTTATGCATACCACTTTTTATTATAAAGCTGTGTGTATGTTACGAGAACACTCACCTGAAACATAATAATAATTGATTAATGATTATGATGAATATTGATTAATAATTATGATGATAATTGATTAATAATTATGATTATTATTGATTAATAATTATGATGATTATTGATTAATGATTTTAAGTTATATTAAAGTAAACATTATTATTTTTTTTTTAAATATAAGAATATAGGTATCGACTACGTTATAAAAAAGAAAGGTATTAGGTATTATATTGCAGGGTATTATTAAATATGATTATTTTTTAAGTTGTCAAATGTTTTTTTTTTGTGTTTCATCATGATGTAAGGACAGGTCACGAACCGTGTATATTCAGAACTACTAAGTCGAATACAACTAGTGACGAAATATAGAAACAACACAGACAGACAGAATTCGTGACTGCCAGGCTTCAGAGGTATACTGATGAACATTAGCATTAGACATTAGACACGTCTTGTTTCGCCAGGATCTACCAAGCGTATAATCTACTACACCGATGTCAAACTTCCTTCAAAAATGTCTGAATCACTGATGCAACTCTAAAAAGGAGATTCACCTTCTGACGTACCGTTTCCTAATGACGTGACAGATCTCACAAGAGAAGAATAGGAACGGGAAAACAAGTGTTAGTGGCGGAAGAAAGGTTGTAAAAGAAAAAATTAAGGTAACGGAGTTGGCAAGGCTAACGCCACTGATCCTGCCGGCCAGAAGAATGACCGTTTTCAATAGTAAAACCCTTTAGAAATATACTCACGGTTAGTAAAATAACGGGTATAGAAAAACCCACGCAGCTAGTCATATGAAAGAAATTATAGAGTAAAATCTATAAAAACCTTGCATGTTTTGAGTATGAATAACCGCATATATTTTCATTCAATGAAAATAGCTTAGCACTGATTTTTTTTTGTTACATTCTTTCATTTATTACTTCGTAAACTCGCAAGCAAAATGATCACTTCCAAACAAGAAGCAGTACAACATTTATTAGATTCACAAATTAATCTTTAAACAATTATTATGAAAAAGAAAAAAAAAAGAAAAAAATTGACAGAAAAAAAGGGGAAACAATTAGACAATAATGGCTTGTAAAAGCATTAAATAAATAAAGTACGTGATAGGATGCGAGGAAGGTATGTGCCACACCAATTGGCAGACTATTTTACATGAATTATAGTATCAATTTAGCAAAAGTTAAAGAGAGCAGACGGTTTAAACATATCCGCGTCTATCTGCGGGTTACTTTCGATAAACTATAAAAGTTCCATACAAATCAGATAAGTACTTTTGAAGCTATAGGTGTAAATAAATGTATAATTGTGCGCATGTGGAAGAGAAACAAATGAACGAAGAAGGTTGCAACTTATATGGGACCAACAATGAGCTAATTATGACCTACCATACACATTTCATTGAAATTGGACGTGAAGCTTTTAAGATATGTTGGTTCGCAAAATTTGAGCGACAGACTGATATGGAAACCAAAAATGTTCTCTAATGTTGGAAACGGATTTCTGTCTTGGAATTTTTGAAATCGGAGACAAAATATTTTGGTTCTTCAGAACGATCACATAGCTTCCAATACCTTCGGTAAGCTTGGAAGCAATAATTATAAAGACGAAAATCGATAAAAAATAATGTAAAATAAGCTACATGTATAAACGACACTTAAGGATACCACAATTATCTTGTTTTTTCTGAAGTATTGACAAATTATTTCATTTCTTTATAATTATTCTTAAAGTTTAAAATTAATTATAATTTATAATTCACACAGCATTATATCAAAAATAAAATGTTATACCAATGTAAAAATTTTATGTCTTGGATTAACAAAAATAAGATTAAAACGTTATGTTTTATTATCTCGAGTTTTATAAAAACATTTTTTATATAAAAGGAAATTTTTTCAACATTTTCCCAAAGGATTTTTCCGTATTTTTACTTAGCATTTTATCATTGAGTAAAAAACATGGAAGTACATTTACATAATTGCCATTTGGTTCAGGGAAGAAGAGGAAGGAAGCTTCAGGCACTTATCCCCTCGAAGGAATCAATATTACGTACTTAGATTTTGTGAAGTAGAAAATTCAAGGTTATTTAGTGTTTTGAATATTTCATAATCCCTAAATAATATAAGCTTTGAATATTGTCAGTATAGTAGAGTAAGCTGTATTATTTAATACAATGTTAGTTACTTAGTATATTGAATATTTTATGTTCTCTAGAACAACAATGCGTTTTTTCCTATCAAATAATGACTGCATTTCCTATGTAAATTCACATTGAAGATTTTATCAGTCTTCAAATTACACTATTTATATAAATGATGATATCGACCGACATACTAGGAACTAGGAAGGTTGGTTTTATAACCTACACCCGGCAAACCTGCCTTACTTCCTATTCATGTTTTGAATATTGTCAGTTGTAGAAGGTTTGGTTTTACAACCTGCACCCGGCAAACCTGCCTTACTTCCTATTCATGTTTTGAATATTGTCAGTTGTAGAAGGTTTGGTTTTACAACCTGCACCCGGCAAACCTTCCTTACTTCCTATTCATGTTTTGAATATTGTGAGTAGTAGAAGGTTTGGTTTTACAACATGCACCCCCGGCAAACATTCCTTACTTCCTATTCATGTTTTGAATATTGTCAGTAGTAGAAGGTTTGGTTTTACAAACTGCACCCGGCAAACCTTCCTTACTTCCTATTCATGTTTTGAATATTGTCAGTAGTAGAAGGTTTGGTTTTACAACCTGCACCCGGCAAACCTTCCTTACTTCTTATTCATGTTTTGAATATTGTCAGTAGTAGAAGGTTTGGTTTTACAACCTGCACCCGGCAAACCTTCCTTACTTCCTATTCATGTTTTGAATATTGTCAGTTGTAGAAGGTTTGGTTTTACAACCTGCACCCGGCAAACCTTCCTTACTTCCTATTCATGTTTTGAATATTGTCAGTAGTAGAAGGTTTGGTTTTACAACCTGCACCCGGCAAACCTTCCTTACTTCCTATTCATGTTTTGAATATTGTCAGTAGTAGAAGGTTTGGTTTTACAACCTGCACCCGGCAAACCTTCCTTACTTCCTATTCATGTTTTGAATATTGTCAGTAGTAGAAGGTTTGGTTTTACAACCTGCACCCGGCAAACCTTCCTTACTTCCTATTCATGTTTTGAATATTGTCAGTAGTAGAAGGTTTGGTTTTACAACCTGCACCCGGCAAACCTTCCTTACTTCCTATTCATGTTTTGAATATTGTCAGTTGTAGAAGGTTTGGTTTTACAACCTGCACCCGGCAAACCTTCCTTACTTCCTATTCATGTTTTGAATATTGTCAGTAGTAGAAGGTTTGGTTTTACAACCTGCACCCGGCAAACCTTCCTTACTTCCTATTCATGTTTTGAATATTGTCAGTAGTAGAAGGTTTGGTTTTACAACCTGCACCCGGCAAACCTTCCTTACTTCCTATTCATGTTTTGAATATTGTCAGTAGTAGAAGGTTTGGTTTTACAACCTGCACCCGGCAAACCTTCCTTACTTCCTATTCATGTTTTGAATATTGTCAGTAGTAGAAGGTTTGGTTTTACAACCTGCACCCGGCAAACCTTTCTTACTTCCTATTCATGTTTTGAATATTGTCAGTAGGAGAAGGTTTAGGGTTTAGTTTTATAACCTGTACCCGGCAAACCTTCCTTACTTCCTATTCATGTTTTGAATATTGTCAGTAGTAGTAGGTTTAGGGTTTAGTTTTATAACCTGCACCCGGCAAACCTTATTTACTTCTTATTCATGTTTTGAATATTGTCAGTAGTAGTAGGTTTGGTTTTATAACCTGCACCCGGCAAACCTTCCTTACTTCCTATTCATGTTTCGAATATTGTCAGTAGTTGAGTTAAATTATAAGCTATATAAATTTCTACAACGATAGTTACATAGTATGTTGAATATTTTATGGTCTCTAAATAATATAATCTTTGAATATATTGTCAGAAGTAGAGTAAGCTAAATGATTTTCTGATTGATTTTTACAATGTTATCAAAGTAATTAAGTATTTTGTAATATTTCTATTTACATTTCCAGTAAGGACCAAAGAATGTGAAGTTCAAAGCTTTCTATACTTGAAGCTTCGTTTTATCTCAATATAAATTAAATACCTAATAAAACTTGAAACTAATCAACATTCAATTTTTTTAAAAAAACATTAGCAGCAAAAAGATAATATACAGATTATACATAGCGAGATGCAGATGATATATAACTTTTAACCTATCAAATATATACGTGAATTTGGCGCAAAAAATCTTGTATTTTTAATATAAATAAATTACATTTAAGTAAATTACTTTTTTTTTTCATTTTACATCCGTTTCTGTACTCTTGAGTTCCTATAAAGAAAATATTGTTGAAATTAACTAGTAACTTAAATAAATATTCGTACATTTATTAAAAGAACAAAATATTTATATCCTACGAATCATTTCACCATGTCCGCCAAGCGACCGTCAGGCAGTAAAATAAAAAAACCAACAATTACTTTAATAAAAATTAAAAAAGTTAAGTTCTTTTTTAGCACATTAGTGCAATTTGTAGTTAACAAATATATGCTAACGAAGATTACAAAGGCAACGGTTTTAATTAGCTCTGTTCTAGACTGTAGTTAGTTTAACACATTTCATTTCTTTTCTTAACCAACAACACTTATTTCGTTGAGGTCATTCCTTTAACCTAAGAGACGTAAAAATAAAATGTACATTTAATGAACGAGTATATGAGTATGTTATAGTACATTACGCGTCGAGTGCGGAAAGTAGCATTTTGCATGCGAGTGTGGAGTTTGCACCCGAGCGACAGCGAGGGTAGTAAAACCATACAAGCAATGCAAAATGCCTTTTTCGCACGAGTTGCGTACCGTACTTTATCTACGATTGTAAGATTTAAATAATAAATACAGAAAAAAATAAACTTGCTGTATGTAAGTTCGTATCTCTTCTCTTGATAAAGATGGCATTAATCTTAAGTTGTATTTTTTGCCGAATTAATTATTTCTGGAGGAGTATTATTCTCTACATTTTCGTAAAAGCCACTTGATTCATCCATTATTTTTCACTAAAAACTCGATATAAACAGTTACTTTAATAAAAGAATAGCAAATTAGTTTTGTTAAATGTAAACAAACTCGTAAAAATATAGGATAAAATGAAAGCTGCTGAAGAGTAGGACACAAATATATATATACTTTTTTAAATGATTTTATAAGTCAAAATATACCTAAAAAACAATCAAGTCAAAATCCTACAAAGTACTTTGACACAAGTACTTCCTTGTGATTTTTTAAAACTAAAGTTTCAATAGAAAAAATTAAAGAACTCAGACGATTTAAATTAATCTGAAGCTATCTACGGGCTACTTTCGATAACTTCCTGCCACGATATTTTGAACCGTCACATTTTTCATGTCGTTATTTTGCGTGACGGAAATTTCTTCTGTACCCTAGAACTAACACATATCTATTTAAAAACTAAATTTGTAGTAATAATTAACAATATGAAGGTCAAACATAGGCGGCAGACATAGTTAGACTATAACCCGTCATATTTCATTCCATTCACGAAACTAAGCGATAGATGGAATAATATGTAGAAAAGGAGTTGAGGACAAATGAAGCATTCAGGCCGAGGGATGTGAGGCGAAGCAAAATCATTCATTCATCTCCCTCTTTCAACTTTTAATATTAGATTCCTTATTCCTCTCGCACTCTGCTAGGAGACGAGGAAAATATTAATCATAAAATCACCATCTTTTAGGGTGCCATCAACTCAACAAATTAAATTATTTATTACAAAACGACTACAGTTTATTTATTAAGCCTCTAATTTGAAAATTAATATTATATAATATAAACTATTATAGACATAAATAATTAATTATTAATGTATATGTACATATATAAATATATAATTATAGATTTTTACTAAATTAAAAAAATAGACTATCAATTGGTGTGGCACATAGCTTCCTCGCATCCCATTACGTACTTTGTTGATTTTATAAGCCGTTATTGTCTAATTTGTTTAATTGCTTGAAAATTATTTTGATTTATTACATGAATTAAATATTAATTTAGCAAAAGTTAAAGAGCGCAGACGGTTCAAATTAATCTCAGGCTATCTGCGGGTTACTTTCGATCAATTATAAAAGTTTCATACAAATCAGATATGTACTTTTGAAGATATAAGTGTAAATAAATGTATGTTTGTGCGCATGTGGAATAAAAACAAATGAGCGCAGAAGGTTGAAACTTAGGTATATGGGACCAATAATGAGTTAATTATGACCTACCATACAAATTTCGAAGTTTTTTATCATCTATGTTGGTCGCAAAAATTGAGCGACTGTCAGACACGGAACCAAAAATATTCCCTGATGTCTGAAACGGATTTCTGTCTTGGAATTTTTGAAATCGGAGACATAAAATATTTTCGTTCTTCAGAACGTTCACATAGCTTCCGTTTCCTTTGGTAAGTTCGGAAGCAATAAAAATAAAATAAAACAATTTTTTGAAGTGAAACTTCTTTAGCCGCGGTAGAGTTAATTTGCTCGGATAAAACGACACCCAGAAACGAAGTTCGCGTTTCGAGACTCGTCAAAGTGAAATATTTTTGAAGTGAAATTAACGAAATAGCAAGTTTTTGTTTTAAGACTCGCCTGTGACAGATAGTTTAATCGACTGCCGAATTAGGCCGGCAGTTGATTTACCTGTACAAAATCTTTCCTCTGGACCAGTCTCGAACCCCCGACCCCTGAATTAAGTCTCACGCACTAACCACTATACCACGGGAGTAGTTGATTTATTCTGTCCACAGAATTGGTATGCAAGGGTATTATTATATAAATTTTAACAAGTTATATGTATATTAATGTTGTTTTCATGTTTTTTCTTCATTATTCGCTAACATTTTATGAAAATATTTTATTAATTAAAATTATATTTCTTTGAGAAGTTATCTGACTATGGCGGCATTGTAAACTCTTGTTTTTACATATGTATGTTGCGTATTTAATAAATGATTTATATAATATGCATTACTTAAATAAGGGTTATTGGCTATTTCATATGTTAATCTGTTTCTAGAACTTAAGTTTCACTTCTAATGCGTGAGAGTCTCACACTTTTTTTTTAACTGTCTGAAAAATAAAACGTTATAAAAACAAAACTTTAAAAAATTCATTAAACATCGTATAAATAAAAGCAAAAGCTTGGACATAACAAATAAAAATAAAAATTGGATTTGGAGAACGTGTTGGGTGTAATTCATTAAAAGAAAGTTGAATTTCTCATTGAGATAGGAAAAAATGTAATCATTAAAGAATATAAAAATAATGACTGAACTGAACCACATTGAAAAATACTAACAGATGAAAAGAAGTGATAGTAAAAAATAGCCAAAAGATTAAGGTATTATGGTACTTTCACTGTAATCCGATGTGTACTTTCCCAGAGTCGGTACAGATGGTACTAAGTAAAGCTTAAACAAGACTATATAATCAAAATTTAATGTATCTTCAAGCTACAGAGAGCTTCAAATTAAGCTTACTTTCCCTTTTATTTTGACTCTATATTATTATAAGGGTAAGACGAATCGCGGGGAATGGTGACACGTTTGATTTCAACACAAAAATGTCTTAAAAAAGAAGAAGAAAAATCGAGAATGTGACACAGAACACGTTAAAAAAAGAAAAACAATATAGGTCGAAAAGAATTAAAAGAAATTCAGTTAGAAAAAGTAACCTCTATGTCCAAACACATTAGGAATGCATAGGAATTCCACAATACTATTATGATTATAATAAAACGTTACTTATTTTAAGATATATATTAACGTTAGTTATTTTTTTTAAGGTAAAGTTAACAATATTATATTAAGTTAACTCGCTCCTTATATATTGCTTCTGAGCTTACCGAAGGTAACGGAAGCTATGTGATCGTTCCAAAAATTGAAAATTTCATAGGTCTCCGATTTAAAAAAAAAATCTAAGACAGAAATCCTTTTCAAATATCAGGTAACATTTTTTATTCCGTATCTGTCTGTCGGTGTGTCAATCAATGTTTGCGAACGAACCAACATTTCCAAATAACTACTCGTCCGATTTTATTGAAATTTGGATGGTAGGTCATAATTAGCTCATTGTTGGTCCCATATAAGTTTCAACCTTCTGCGCACAATTTGTTCTCTTCCAAATGCGCACAAACATACATTTATTTAAACCTTTATCACAAAATGCAGTTATCCTGGTTTTTTTTTTTTTATAAAATTTGGATGGTTTGTCGAAAGTATCCCACAGATAGCCCCAAATTAATTTCAACCGTCTGCGCTCCTAAAATTTTGCTAAATTGATACTTTAATTAATCTAAAAAAATCACCTTAATTGTATTGTATTTATGCCATTTATCATTTAATTATCAATAAATTATGAATTAATAACAAATGCTTACGGTTACGGTGATTTTTACTTTATTGTTAATAAAATATTAAATTGCTTAGTACAAATGTGTTAAAACCCTTAAATTGTTCCCTTTAAAAAATTACCAACTTTGTAACTAAGCTAAATTATCGTTACTGCCGCTTTCTGATTATTTCTTAATCTGATTGTAGTTTATCTCCTATTAAACAATTAATCTTAAAATAATAATAAAAAGTGTCCATTATTTAATAGTAAGTAAGTAACAAAATAAACCCTTTATGAGAACGATAATTTCTTGAAAGCTACCTAGTTATTATTAAGACAGATTAAACAAGAACAATGTAAGTGACGCTAAAAAAAAAAATAAAATAAAAATAAAAAATGTATTAATCGTTGCAAATTTTATAATTATGCGAAAATAAAACTGTATTAGAAAGTATATATAGGAGAAGTTACTCTCAAAAAAAATTTAATTTCATCTGATATTAGTGTTACTAGAAAAAAATTATGACAGAGGTTGGGGGGAAAATAATATAATAAGGCTTTTCTTTTAACTTTTCGTGTGAACATTCGCAGCAGAGTAAAAACGTCACACGTTAATAATAATAGATCATTTGTAAAAGTTGAAATCTTTTAGTTATTAATTTGTATTTTTACAAGTACCAGTTTTTTAAAGCCTAATCTTTTTAAAATATTTTTTCCATTATCTTAGCCTTCTAACTATAACTTCATTTTTACTTTCTAATAATTAAAATAATAAATTTAATTACTTTCAATTTTGAAATTTGGATGGATTTACAAGTGTTGAGATCCTCTTAGTCCAAAAAAGTGCCATTTAAAAAATGTCAGTCTGTCATCTGTCGTCTGTGCAGACGCGTGAAGCCTAAACAACTGGGCCGATTTTGACGAAATGTAATATACACACACAGAAAAATCATACCCCGAGGCGAAATCGAGGAATGAATTTTAGCTCCCAAATCTGAAAGCACTACCCCCAAAAAACTCAGAAGAAACGTGAAAAAAAATATATTTTTCGAAAAAGGTTCCAACGGTTGACTATAACAGCTTGATTACAAAATTTCTAAAATGTAGTCCATTTAAATACGAATCTAACGATATAAGCCGTTTTCCAAGACGTTCCAATTTTCCGCAAGACAACTTATAGTTTTATCAGATTCAAATATCATGTGAACATTTGTCCAGTAAAGCTAGCCACAGACGTCGTTCTTTTTTGGCAGTTTTAACCGCACGGGTAAAACTATATAAGGGTAAACATGAACAACGAAGGTAGCCACAGACGTCGTTCTTTTTTTGGCAGTTTTAACGTACGGGTAAACACGAACAACGAAGGTAGCCACAGACGTCGTTCTTTTTTTGGCAGTTTTAACGTACGGGTAAACACGAACAACGAAGGTAGCCACAGACGTCGTTCTTTTTTTGGCAGTTTTAACGTACTGGTAAGCACGAACAACGAAGGCAGCCATAAAACCCGTCCTTTTTGACTGCGTCGTCCCACACACGGAGCCGATTTCAACGACACGTTCAAAACGGACGGTTAAAATCAAGCTGCAGCTGCAGCTGATATTTTTGAACGCCGGCAAAAAGGACGGTTTTTAGCCACATACCGACCGTTTTACCCATACGGTTAAAACTGCCAAAATAAGAACGACGTCTGTGGCCACCTTAAGAGGGCGCAAGGAAAGCTATGTGCCACACAAATTAGCAGATTGTTTACATATAAGAATAGCAGGTATAATTCATAAGCAGGTACATGAGTCCCACTCACAACACAAACACATAGAACAATGTCCTTGTATAAGTTCAAGGTCGTCGTGGGATGTTTTATCTGGAAGTAAACACTAAACCCTAATATGATAGTTCTAAAGAGACATTCTTTGTTTTTCTTAAATACATATTATATGTTAAACCCGAATGGCAATGAAAATAAAGTGTAAACAATCTCATAAAAACTTTGTAATATATACAATACATACAATACATATATATAAATAACAAACCAATAAATATTCTTAAATACCTTGAAAGATAAATATAGTTTAACGAGTCAAAAAGAAGTTAAGAATATAGATAATAAAAACAACCCAATATTAAGGCAAAAGTGCTAAAAATAATTAATAAAAAGTCAAAAGAATGTTTTTATGTCAACCTTGAATATATCCGACCGACGCGACGTCGTAAAAACTGAAAAACTGTAATGAAATATGAATTATTTCATAAAATGATTAATTGTTAAATATGTATAAATAATTTTAAAAAATATATATTTATATAAAACTATTATCATTTGGGCAGAAAGTTGAAATTGATATATGATCTACATTGAACAAATTGTGACAAATGTTTATATATAGGTACATAATATTAAAAGTAAATGTATTTGTTGTTAAAAATTAAGTGTAAATATATTTGATATGATATATTTTTTTTTATCTCTAATACAAATTCTGTCATTACCCTACTCAGTTTTTTTGGGGCGGCCTTTCATGTAATTTTTTTTTTTTTTTGACTTTCATACACTGGGGTTTTTTTGGTGGGGGAAAAAAGGTAACGTAGACGCTTAGTAAACCTACGAAAGCCTAAGAAATACTTGGATGCAAGACTACCCTGTGATTTTTGTAAGTAAGCAGTAAGAAGATAAGAAAAATCAAAGAATGAATTTTCCTTTTTTAAAAAATAGCACTTGACATTATTCTTTCAGAGATTTCAATGTTAAGCATTAAATTAAGTTGGAGACAAGAGCTTTATAAAGGGGGACTTGAAGGATTACACTCAACATGACAAAAGGTCGTTATCGTGTACAAGTCAAGCGTATATAATTTGAACAAAGCAACTCGGTTTAGCTTAAACTATCTGTTCAAACGATAAAATATTTTAAGTTGAAAACGTAAAAAAATTATTTTATCAATCAAACTTGATTCTTAAAAATAAATACATTAAAATAAAAATTATGAATATTTAATATATAATAGCCAAGTTCCGTCTTCCTCTGTCAGTTTGAGTAAGAATGCATAATTTGAAATATAGGTCTAAGGCTTATTTTATTTTTTTATCCCAATATTTTGAAAAGAAAAGGTCTTCTGTGCATCCATGCATATATATTATTCTTCGATCAATACCCGTTATAGACATGGAGATCTATTTTACAGAAGTCTTTAAAATTATCCAAATTACCTATAATATTTAAATGATTGATTATTCCAAAACAATAGGTCTATTGAACAAAAAATAAAAAGACTGCCAATTAATGTGGTATTTAGCTTCCTCAAAAAAAAAAAAAAATAATAATTGGGATCATCTGTGGGTTATTTCCCTAACTAGTCATCAATTCTGAGCAAAATCGGCTCGTTAGACCTTGATAAATTGGTGTTCGGCGATTTTTACGTTTGCACATGAGCAGTAGCTGCTATATTCATACGGGGCAATTATATAATATGGTATAACCTGCACAATCCCTGAAAATTTCATCGAAATCGGATAAATATTGTGGAAGTTAAACGTGTGGCAAAGATTCGTGGACACTCAGACCGACAGACAAACACACAAACAGACAGGAACAAAACTAAATTTGTTCAGGAATATCTAAAACGAAAAATGACATGTGAAATTATAATTTTGGAGTGATCACAATGCTTCAGCTTCCTTGGCCGACTCGAAAGCAATATATAAGATAAAAGTTTTGATAAGATAAAAAAAACAATATTACATGAAGTGTCGAACGTTATTTCCTTAATTTTAAATAAATATGTATTTGATTTATGGAATTTTCATTTATTTTAAGACTTCATTGATGTTGTAAATTCATTGGTCATGTATCAATTAACACTCTTAAATTTGAAGTTTGGAAATTATCCAGAATTTTTTTAAATGGTTATATGTAGAAGTTAATATATTATTAATAAGAATAATTATTAACAATCAATAATAATAAACTGAATTTTATAATGCATCAGGAACTGATTGCATTGTTTTGTTTATGGAAGTATAAAAGGGAAACGAATACAAGTAAGCGTGAAACACCTGACATTTTGCGTGGTGACTCCACCGGCAGGTGAACACGTTGGTTCAGGGTCACCTACATCTACCGCATTGGGATGAACTTTAAAAATAACGTAGACTGAACATTTTATATAAATAGAGATTAAATATACATACAAAGTGGGCAGTGTCAACACACAGTATTCACTGACAGTCTTTACCTATGAAAAAGACTTTTACCCCAGGCGGGAAAAGAAGTTAACTTAACTGCCCGGTTGAGCCACAGGGAGTTATGGCAGCCAACTTAATTCTAGTAAAAGAACTGTGTTTAAACGGATTTTACGAAGATTTAAGTTTGCAACACTGTTTATTACAAACATGACTCGCAATCAGCTGTTTTTAAATATTTCTTTGTTTTGTTTTAAAACACTGTTTTGAGTAAATGTTCTATTAATTGTGTTGTTTTTAGTTAAATGTATTAGTTCTTTTTTAAATTTCCTCGTTTCTATTTAAATATAAAGTTACGTAAAATAGATAAATAAAGAATGATCATGAAAGAAAACTTAGTAGAACAGTTTGATGGAGTGAAAAAACTAAACGAAACTAAAATTAAAATCTTTTCACATTTATTCTCTCTTCTAGAGGTAAAATCTTGTACGTACCTCGGGAGTAAAAATCACTTGTGAACTTCATTGCTCAAGGTGCTATCACTTACTTTATTCTCTTGGTGCATGAATAACTATACAAAAAAGATTTCAAGAAGTACGTGATAGGATGCGACCAAGCTATGTACCAATTGGCAGTCTATTTTTTGTTGTTTCTATGTTTCCATATAAATTAAATACTTAGTACTTTTTCCATATTACGTACTTAGTGTGTAGTACATAGTTTTTCATACGCTAAAGTTAAAGTTTTCAAGTAATTAATCCGCCTACCTGACTTAACGTACCCTTTTCTAGCTTGTGGATTTTGAACCACACCTCTATTCATTCTCATTCCTTTATAGCATGTCCTAGAGTCAATTCAACCTTTTTTGTATTATTTTTATTTTATACTTTATTTCTTGCTCTGATGATGCTTATACATTTAGCGAAAAGTAAGCATAAACTTTCTCACTGTGCTATACTAATATGTGGGTCAATTAGGGTTTATTAAAATACGAACATCACTGCATAAAGGCTATATTTCGCCCCCTCCGGAGCATAATCATGCCTAATCATAATCGATTGGTTTACATTATATTCAACTGGGTTGGTTTTGTTGGAATTCTTAAATATAAGTAAATAGAGTTTAAAAAGAAGTTTTTCATCGAACATCACAAACATTTAATTTAAAACTTAAAACAAAAATAAAATTAACAATCACAGTCAGAAAACACTTAACATCTGGTAATAAAAACTTGAGATAAACAAGTTGAAACCTTCGTTTATATTCGAATATATTATATTTCTCAGTGTGTTTATTTGACAACATCTCGCTAACATACCCTCTCACTATACTTGAACTGTCACGAATCACCTCAATCACATATTTATATTGTAATATAGATTGTTAAATCTCATAAACTACGTGAATACAATTAATCAGTGCTTGGTGCTTAATATGTAAAAAGAAAACCGGTACTGAGACCTTGTGGTCCAAAAGATTTGAAATTTTGACTTTTTTAAACGCTATTTTAACGCTTTCCTAAGCAATACAACATTTGTATTCACACTTCGTAAAAAATAAACAAAAAACATATTGGTAAAAAATAAAACTCCTGTGTGCACCAACAATCTTCCGTCAAGGCACTGGTACTGCGTACCGGTGCGTACCGTCACAAATAAAGCACTGCAATTAATCATGTACAAAAAAAAGTAAATTATATTCCTAATCATAAAAAAAAGGGGAAAACTAATGAATAATAGTAATTTATCGACTAGAAATCTTCAGCTTTTAAAATAGATACACTTAATTTAATCTCATTTATTTTTTTTTTTTCGTTTCCAACTCAACAAACAAAACATTAGAATTAAAAGTGAACCTTAAAGAGTATATTTTAATATCCTCTGAAGAAGATCTAATATAAACTTTATATATGTATATATATATATATATATATATATATATATATATATATATATATATATATATATATATATATATATATATATATATATATATATATACATATATATATATATATATATATATATATACATATATATATATATATATATATATATTCATGTGTTATGAAGACCTGTAATAAAATTAAAAAGAGGCACGTGCCCTGGTTTAAAGGAAGGAAGTGAGAGCCAATTAGTGCTCTGGTTTGTAAAAGATGGTAGCAGGGTGCTATATACCCTGTCAGATCTCATCACACAAACAAAGTACATCTGAAGAGAAGAGTTAAAAAAAAAAAAAAATCGGGGAGCAGACACCTTAAAAAGACCCCACCTTGAACCAAAAAAAAAAAAAACCAACAACTACAAAGACGAAACAGAATGAATATTCCGTGGCATGAGTTACGTTCTGAAACATCTTGTACTGAACACAACCCAGCCAAACTTCCACATTTATAAATAGTTAATTACTTATCTTACCGACGTTAATATACACGACACTATTACGCTACACACTCTACTATCACTTAAGAATAAAATGCTTTTTGTATTTGGCCTACTTTACTCATTTTCACTTTTGACTACTAATTTAATTTTATAAGTCAATATCTTTGTTAACAGTATTATTCATTGTTATCTTGTTAATTAATTTCCGTTCTAACTTGGCATTGAAATGTTGTACAATTTTTTTTTTTTTTTTTTGCACATTAATTCCAGTAGGTCGATAACAATGGATTTATAATATGAAGAATAAGAGCGCATGTGGAGTTGATGCCAATAGAAGAATTAAAAATCGGTCCGAGACAACTCATACAAACTTTCACATATAGATACGAGTTTATAATTACTTAGCCAAGTGTTTTAAATTTATTAGTTTTCGGAGGTAAATTTAATAATTGTTGAACATTTCATCAAAATTTGTCATAAAAATAACTTCTCCTGGGCGGGGAATCGAACCCGGGCTCTCCGTCCATGTTCAAAGTTATTTTCTCAGGAACTAGATTTTTCCCGGGAAGACGGCTTATATCGTTAGATTTGTATTTAAATGGACTAACTTTCAGAGTAACTTTTTTCACGTATTTTTTCAGAGTTTTTGGGAGGTAGCGCCCCCAAATTTGGAGCAGAAATTCATTTCACTATTTGACCCCGGGGTATGATTGTTCTGAACATGTATGCCAAATTTCGTCAAAATCGGCCCAGTAGTGTAGGATCCAGGCCTCTGCACAGATGATAGACGACAGATATAGAAAAATATATTTTTTATTAAAAAAAAGTACATTATAGCAATGATCTCCAACAAACCTTGTTAGTGACAAAAAATAAGCCCGTTCCAGATTACTTCAATGCAGTTTGTTTCAATATTAAATTAAAGAGGGCCGTTAGTCCCCGAAAACCCCAAATATCTTTTTATATTTCAAGTAATATATCTCTCTAATCATATATCTGTTTCTGGCAAAGATAGATTAAAAAATAAATAAATAACCTGTTCTTATATCAATTCATCTATTTTATCCCTTTTTTTTACCAATGTTATATTAAAAATATAAAATCTATAAATATGTCACTTCTAAAGCCCAGCAAAGAATGGTATACGTCAACACTTCAGTATTATTTTGGATCAAAGAAAGTTTTAATTTTATTTAGGCTTTGAATTCAAAGGTTATTATATGTTATTCCCCCTTTATAAAAATGAAATAAGTTTACAAAAGCGAGGAAAAACGGAAATTTATTATCTATATAGCTAATTTAATAGATACTAACCGATATATTACCTAATATATTTTTTAAAGAAGCGGAAGTTGTCTGTCGCAACATTCAGTTGGGGAAACTTTTGAGACCTATATGACCACAAAAAGATTTTAATAATTCAAGTGTATCCGGAGGAGGGGTTAAGGCGCTCCTCGTTCCTAAAGCAATAGAAAAGAATCTAGTTTCGACTCCCAGAGAGAAAATTTACGTTTTATAGGTATATAAATTAGAGGATATTCAAATTCTGCAATGGCCTATAATACATTTGTCATTCGAACGCAAATTTAAAAAAACACACTTACAATAATGGATCTAACAAAAAACTAATATATACTCCTTGGAGTATTTTTTCTTATTTTATTTTTTAACTTGAACCTTTTTTGATTTTGTTTTTTTTTGAAAATTTTCCTTTTTAAAATTATTTGGTTTTCTTTGAAATTGACATCAAAAAATGTTTAGTTCTTCAGAACAATCACTTAGCTTCCGTTACCTTCGTTAAGCTCGGAAGCAAAATAAATAAAATAACGAACAAACCGTATCAGTTTATTGTTATAACTAGTGATGCGCGGTGCAGAAAGGACTCACGTTAAAAAAAAAAAAAAAAAAAAAAAATGCTATTATATCGGTCATATAGTTTGTGGGGAAAACTTACATAGCCTTAATCTACTCTTTAAGACCTTTAAATTGACATATAACATATATCTGGGGCTATCTGCGGGGTACTTTCGACAAACCATCTAAATGTAATAAAAATCATATACGTACTTTTAAAGATGTAGGTGTAAATAAATGTATGTTTGTGCGCTAGTGGAAGAGAATCAAATGGGCGCATAAGGTTGAAACTTATATGGGACCAACAATGGGCTAATTATGACCTACTATCCAAATTTCAATAAAATCGGACAAATAGTTTTTAAGATATTTTGGTTTGCAAAAATTAAGGGACAGACCGACAGACAGACACGGATCCAAAAATGTTCCTTAATGTGTGAAACGGATTTCTGTCTTGGAATTTTTGACATCCGAGACCTAAAAAGTTTCGTTCTTCAGGACGATCACATATCTTCCGTTACCTTCGGTAAGCTTGATAGATTTTTTTTTTCTTTTATTTAAGAGAAACGCAAAACCTTTATCGCCACACAGAAAAAATAAATAAAACATAATTCAATACCAGCGTGTAGGATAAAGAATGTGTTGAGAGAATACATTAATCATTAATCAATGGAGTTTGTTCAATGAGTGTTATTGTGTGTGTAATCTCACCTGTTAATTACTAAGCATGAGCAGTTGGTTGAATAGACTTTAAACTTTTATTACTGAGTTGTATTCAATTTTTGAGAGACCATCGACTCGAGATGCGATATCACCCACAGATCTTGTAGAAGAAATTCTTACAGCTTACAGCCCACCTGACAAACTCTCCGTTAGCTTGGTTAATGTTAAAATCATGCTAATTATAATGTGCGATGAGGCGTATTAAAACCGCACATTATTATATCGTCATTATAAACACTAATTACAATGAATTGAGCTGTGAAAGAAAATAATTAATTATCTTTACTGAGTTAATTCAAATCACTTTCAGTACGGTAATTTTTTTTTTTAAAAAAAAAGAATAAAAACAGTCTGCCACTTTGTAAATGACACATAGCTTCCTCGCGTCCTATTTTGTATAATTTAATTATTTGAATTGTTTTGATTTTTACTTTAATTAAAGAATCGATTTTTAAATATTTAATGAGCGCAGAGGTTAGAGATTAATCTAGGGCTATCTCCTGGCTACTTTCGACAAACCATCCAAATATTATAAAAATCAGATGAGTACTTTTGAAGATATAGGTGTAATAAGTGTATGTTAGTGCGCGTTTGAAAGATTAAGTACCGGTGTGGAAATCCCACACATGACTTCCATGAAATGTTGTGGTGTCAATACGTGAGCAAGAGAGAACTCAGTATAAACTACATCGTACAAAGTACAAACAGCTAATATCGACTATAGTTTTGCAACAAAAAACACTAAAATTGTCAATATCTCCCAAACCGCTTGTCCGATTGTGCTCAAAAAGTATATAGGTATAATCTACCGTATAGGACACATAATAATATATACCCCAAAGGAAATTGAAATCAAATAAAGCCTTTTGAAGTTATCGTCGACAGACCAATTTAAAGCTTAAGTGACTGTAGCTCCGAAACGTCGTGAGCTATGATGTTCGGGTCAGTTTTTCCGACAAAAGTCTACAAAATGCCGCAAACCGCATCTCAAATACGATGTCTTAAAGCGATGTTATAAAGGTTTAAAGTACGTACGAACGTAAGTACGTACATACATACATACGTACGCACAGACATATATGTATATGAAACGGATTTTAATGATATCCCTGGGTTCGTAAGACCCTTCCTTCCACAGAGATCTCGGAATCTCGTTTAGGAGGGTGTCACCATACTCCCATTTTCATGGAAGTAAATAATGAGGACAGCAGGTTAACACTTATATGGAGCCAATAATGGGCTAATTATGTCCTACCATCCAAATTTCATAATCGGACGAGCAGTGTTTAAGATATGTTAGTCCAAAATAATTGAGCGACAGACCGACAGACAGACAGAGACGGTACCAAACATGCTTTCTGAAATGCTGTCTTAAATGGATTTTTGTATTGAAAATTTTGTAATTGGAGTCATAAAAAATGTACGTTTTTCGGATCGATCAAATAGCTTCTTTTACCTTCGGCAAGCTCGGAATTAATTATATTGTATGATACTAAAAATAAGGTGGTTATTAAAAAAAAAAATTAAGTGAAAAATATTAGTCGATTAGCAGAAAGACAAATATTTTCGTATATATATTTTTTCGTTACTAAAACTATTTCACAAAGTGCGATAATAGATCAAACTTTACTGATTGCGTGATTGGCAATCCAGATCATCGTAACAGGATAATACTATGCTACTTTCATTAAATTAGTTAGATACTGATACTGATGATAAAGCAAATTTGACAAGATTTTAAAAGCTAAAAAAAAATCAATAATAAACTGTTGCAAAATGTATTGCAGTGAGAAAGTCAATATTTTAAAAACTCTTGTTACAATCGAATACAAAATATTTCTGTTATTTTCTCTTCTAAAAATATTGTCAAGAGGTTTTAAAGATTTTAACATGAAATCATAATTTTTTTTTTATTGAAAATGGAGGAATGTTTGAGTGAAATGTGAACAGCCTTTATAAAGGCTGTTTAATATGAGACAATTTAATTATAAATAAATACATTATTATCAATTAAAAACAAATGCAATGATTAATTATAAATATAAGACTTTTTGACATTTATTTATTTTTTTTTTTTCTTATAGTACTGCAGTAATCAGGTAAATGATAAGAATATTACAATATATTGTTATCTTAAACCAGTTTGCATAGAAGATAATAAACACTCACAATATTTACATTCCAAACATTCATATGAATTAGCAGATTAAGTGTTTAATTTTTCAATACACTGTTTGTTTTCACTGAAATCGCTTTTTGAACAGATATCGTTTACAAAAAATAAGTATATGAAAAGTTGATAAATTACAAATACTATACAATACCAATATTTAAAAAACTTTATTTTAATATAGGTATCGAAATTAGAAATTTTATGATTCTTTATTAAAAATGGTCTTCCAATAAGTGTGGAACATAACTTCCTCGCGTACTATATCGTATGCTTTTATTGTCAAATTTATTTAATTTTCCCTCGATTTTTAAAACTGTAAAAATTGTTTTGTTTTCTTTTACATGAATTTAAGTATCAATTTAGCAAAATTTTTAAGGGCAAAGACGATTAAAATTAATCTGGGGCTTTTGATGAACCATAAAAATTAGATGAGTACTTTTAAAGATATAGGTTTACATAAATGTATGTTTGTGAGCATGTGGAAGAGAAACAAATAAGCGCAGAAGGTTGAAACTTATATGGGACCAACAATGGGTTAATTATGACCTACCATCCAAATTTCATTAAAATCAGACGGGTAGTTTTTAAGATATGTTGGTTCACAAACATTGAGCGACAAACAGACAAACAGACACGGAACCAAAAAAGTTCCCAGATGTCTGAAACGGATTTCTGTTTTGGAATTTTTGAAATCGAAGAGCTATAAAATATTCGTTCTTCGGAACGATTACATAGCTTCCGTTACCTTCGGTAAGCTCGGAAGCAAAAATCTGATTATTATTAAATATTTTGTTTTACTTGCCTCTCTTCAATCTCGGAGAGATGAAGTAAAAGCTACACAACACCATCCTACCCACTCAAATTCAAATTCCCTTCCTATCAATGAGAACCGTCCGACACTTTCACGATTAACTCCCACATGTTTCTTCAAGATGAAATACTCTCAAGTTGAATAAAACATTAAGTGTTTACTTTAAAAATTCCTAGATCCCAAATATGGGATAATCTACACAAACTTTCATTCGATAAGTATTACCTTTTATTATAGAAGATTACAAATTCTGATAAATCAAACAGACCGAGAAATAAAATGAAAAACTTTTTTTGAATTGATAAACGTTGTTTAAAAGTACATATATATGAATAGATTTTTAAAAATCCCTGAAAAATAATCTTTTAAGATGACGTGGGAAATAACAATAAAGATTTTAAGCTCTCTTGGAAGTTATTTAAAAGGTACTGAAAAGCATTCTATTTACGATTGATACGAAATATAAACATTATATCTTTGTTTAGATGCGTAGAAAGTGATTCTTTACGTACTTGTATTCATTGCGCATGCGCGTCTCATAGTTCTGAATAATTCCTCTTCTTTACCACACTAGTGCGGTAAAGAAGAGGAATTCTTCAGCTTTACGCACGATTAGCAAGTTTGTTTACATTTAACAAAACTAATTTGCTGTTCTTTTATTAAAGTAACTGTTTATATCGAGTTTTTTAGTGAAAAACAATTTTTCAGTGAAACAAACGCAGTGACTTAGACGAAAATGTGGAGAATAATACTCCTCCAGAAATAATTAATTCGGCAAAAAATACAACTAATGAATTAATGCCATCTTTATCAAGAGAGAGATACGAACTTACATACAGCAAGTTTATTTTTTTCTGTATTTATTATTTAAATCTAACAATCGTAGATAAAGTACGGTACGCAACTCGTGCGAAAAGGCATTTTGCATTGCTCGTGTGGTTTTACCACCCTCGCTATCGCTCGGGTGCAAACTCCACGCTCGCATGCAAAATGCTACTTTCCGCACTCGACGCGTAATATACTACTACTTACGATTGATACGAAATATAAACATTTTATCTCTGTTTAGATAGTAATGATTCTTTTCGTAGTTGTATTCATTGCACATGCGCGTTCATAATTCTTCTTTATTTCCGCCCTGGAGCAAAAAAAAAAAGAATTCTTCACCTTATCGCACGATTAGCGTGTTTGTTTACATTTAAAAAAACTAATTTGTTGTTTGTTTAATTAAAGTAACTGCTTATATCGAGTTTTTAGTGAAAAACAATGAGTGATTTAAGTGATTATGATGAAAAAAAATCGGTCCGAGACAACTCAGACAAACTTTCTCATATACGAGTTTATAATTACTTAGCCAATGTTTTCCATTTATTAGTTTTCGTAAGTACGTTTAATTATTATTGAAAAATATATCAAAATTTACCATAAAAATAACTTCTCCAGGACGGGGAATCGAACCCGGGCTCTCTCCGTCCGCGTTTTAAGCTATTTTCTCAGGAACTAGATTTTTCCCGGGAAAACGGCTTATATTGTTAAATTCGTATTTAAATTTACTACATTTTAGAATTTTTTAATCAAAATCGTCGGAACCGTTTTCAAGAAATAATTTTTTTTAAGGTTTGTCAGAGTTTTTGAGGGGTAGCGCCCCCAAATTTAGAGCTAAAATTCATTTCTCGATTTCACCTCGGGGTATGATTTTTCTGAACATGTATGCCAAATTTCGTCAAAATCGGCCCAGTTGTTTAGGCTCTAGGCGTCTGCGCAGACGACAGACAGACATTTTTTAAAAACCACTTTTTTGGACTCAGGGGACCTCAAAACGTGTAAATCCATCAAAATCTCAAAATCGAATTTTTGCGCCATCACAATACTTTCTCTTTATATGAGAAAGTAAAAAGGAGGACAATACTTCTCCCGAAATAATTAATTCGGCACAAAATACAACTAATGAATCAATCTTTTTCTTGTTTTTTTTCATTCATATTTTTTTCATGTAGGTAACAGGGCATCCACCCTCTAGTGGAAGTTATTATTCCTACATGTAAAGAATACAAAAGATTGTAATTTATGATAAATAAAGGAATTTATTATTATTAAAAAAAAAAAAAAAAAAAAAAAAAATCTCGTCTTTATCAAAAGAGAAATAAGAAGTTTATTAAATATTTGTTTCTGTATTTCTTAATCCAACAATCGTAGATTACAGTACGCAACTCGTGCGAAAACTGAATTTTGCTTGAAATCTCATAATTTTCATTTTCAGAAGACTCGTTTTTTTTCTCATGGAAGTAATTTACTAGGTAATGAAATGCAATATTTTTAAATGTGCAGTTTTATACAATTTAGACAATAATTTATTATGTTATTGGACAACCAAAAGCATAAATAGATATAGAGAGGCGACAAGATAAAGTGTAAAGAAATTTGTTAAGGAATGCTTATAAGGTATTAAATCTAATGAAATCCCTCAAAGTTATTAAATGTTAAATGAGTCTCATGATTTTACTTTTTGGCGCAAGGTGAGAAAAAAAGCAACGAAGATAATGTCGTCGAATTTTGCTATTTTCGTTCCCACGACATTAAGATGTGATAAGGCGCAATAATGTAAAACAACAAATTGTAAAATAAATAATGCTTAAAATCGTAGAAAAAAAGAGAAGACATTTTAAGTGTCAATAATAATGAATGATCAGATAATAATATTATGCGGGTATTTGTTAAAAAATACAAATGATAAATGCCTTAATTATATTCACAAGATAAATTACAACGATAGCAGAAGGAGAAAGTTTACAACTACTATCTATATCTATAACTATAATATAGTGTTTAAGTAGGTACAAGACGCATAACACATAGATATAATAAGTAAAAGACCACGAGTTAAATAAGAGTGCACTAAACAAAGGTTTGTATACAGCAGACGATAACAATCGTTAGCTTATCTAATACGGAAAAACAAATCGCTTCTTTTAAGTTAAAGAAATGATAAGAGTTATTTATTTCTGTGGATTAAAAAAATGTAATTTGTAGAATGAATAAAAGCTAAAAGGTTTTTTTATAATGACAGGGATCGTAGTATTAAATAAGTACTGTGCAGAGACGCTGGCGCTGTGCCGTAACTCGCCCGGGGCGAGTGAGACAGGGAATGTTTTGTTGATTTAATAATTCGTATAAACCTAAGTACCTATTTATTTATTGAGAGTATTATAACAACGCGTGACATGCTAATCAAGATTGTTTAAAAAAAAATTCTATTTAAAATGATATAAGTTTTCACACGAAACCCACCTGATTGCAGTGTGGGTTTATGTCTAAAACTGCTTAAAATGCTGTTTTTGAACGTTTATTCATCAAAATTTTCCGGGGGAGGACCCCCGGACCCCCTTCTATAGGGAGGGGGGGGGGGGGTTAGAGAGAGAGTAGGTTGTAGTTCCGGCACCTCAATTTCTAGAAATCGAGCACTGTCACATAGCTTCAAAAGCACTAATCTGATCCAGTTTATTGGAAGTAACCCGCAGATACTTTAATTAATGTAAAAAAGAAAACCAATTTTGACAGATTAAAAAAACCGGGAAAAAATTAAACAAATTATACTATAATGGGTCGTAAAAGTGTATGTGATAGAATGCGAGGAAGCTATGTGCCACACCAATCGGCAGTCTATTTTTAATTATATTTTATTAATTGCGTTGGTTTTTTTTTCTTGCAAAATAAAAATAGCTTATATAATATTATTTTTGTGTTGATAATGCTATGTATAATGATTTGATAAAAAAAACAAAAAACTTTTGATTCCCCATGATGAACTAAAAAAAAAACGGTCCGAGACAAACATTCTCATATATACGAGCTCATAATTACTCAGCCAAGAGTTTTAAATTTATTAGTTTTCGTGTTTTCGTAGGTACATTTAATTATTATTAAATTTTTCATCATAATTTATAATAAAAATAACTTCTCCTCGGCAGGGAATCGAACCCGTACTCTCTCCGCCCACTTAAAGCTATATTTTCTCAGGAACGAGATTTTTTCTGGGAAAACGGCTTATACGGTTGGATTCGTATTTAAATGGACTACATTAAAGACTTTTTTTAATCAAAATCGTCGGAACCGCTTTTGATTTGTCTACTTAGACTACTTAGGCTTATTATACATTTAACGTTTGAAAATTGAATGATCGTTGAGTAAATTGAATGTGGTCATGACGTAGATGTTCATCGTTAATTCATTCTAAAACTGCATGATATGAAGTATCATAGATAGAATATATTATAGACACGTTGGTAAGTACGTTCCATAAATGGGATGTGAGTCGTGACGTCAGACAAAACAAGACAAGTTAACGTGCTAAAAGAGTTCCAACTAGGACGAACTTATTAACATAATAATGTTAAACCAAACACGATCTGACTCTGTTGAAGTCTGGGCCTTTTAACTTCTTTGTATTAAGAACCAATGATAAATATCCGGCATCCGGTACAGCACTGTAAGTTAGGAACGCATTTGCATCTTTATACCACCATCCACGTGTGTAAATATGCTTGTCTAGTTGTGTCAACTACTATATAAATATGATTTTAGGATTTTTGCTTTCGAGCTTAACGAAGGTAACGGAAGCTATGTTATGTACCTAATCGTTCCGAAGAACAAATATTTTTCGTCTCCGAGATCAAAAATTGTTAGAAAGAAATCCGTTTCAGACATCAAAGAACATTTGCTTCCGAGCTTACCGGGTACTGCTTTAGATTGTTACTTCCCTATGATTTTTTAGAATGTAAATTACTTTAACTAAATAACTATTAAGACAAAAGATTTTTAGTCTAATGTAACGGGTCCGGCGGTGAAACGGGAAGATTAAGATATTTGAAACGAAGGACGCCATCTTACAAATATAGTTTTCAAAATATGAACAATTTCATATATCCTCATTAATTTCCACTAATTTAGATTAAATTTGTGTAAAAAAGTTCAATAAATATTAATAATTAAGACTTTGAGAGTTTTTTTAAATATTCCCGTTTCACTGCCGGACCCTGTACTTTGGGACAAAGGAATATAACACTTCTGTTTTTTACAGAAGGAGTAACAGTTTAAAGAAGATCATTCCGTGCACCTTCTTAAGATTGTTACTCCCCTCTGTTTTATTTATAAGGGGAGTAACAATCTAAAGAAGTGCCATTTACAGAAGGTAACGGAAGCTAAATATCCGTTTCAGACATTAGTCATCAAAAAACACAATTTGCCCAAACTTTAGGACTTTTTCCGGGAGCAATTTTTCAGATTCGAATTCAGCAACCCCAAATAATTGAGTTCAGACACAATTTTCTTGGTGAAAGTTCGATAAATTTTGCAGAACTGTGTAATTAAAGACCGCAATTAAAGAGGTCTAAAGCTTTTTAATAATGTCGAGATAAACTAAGGACATTTTTTAGCTTAATTATAAATATACTTAAAACCATACTTCGTAAAATTGGTTTTTATGAATTCACTACTATTACGCCCAATGAAAATTATCTGAAAAATTCTTTATCAGTAATAAATTCACGATTAGGTTAGACCACAAAAAACATCAATAAACTAATTATAAATTTCCCTTTTTCGTTTATTAAAAAAGTAAAAAGTTAAAAGAAAGTCAAAAAGAATTACTAAAAAAAATAATTCTAAGAAATCCTAAAAGGAATACTTGACAAAAAGTAAACCTTTATATAAAAAAAATTCTAAACATCAATAATTAACAGATAAACAGTATAATATAACATAAAATTCAACGAAAAAATAAATTAAAAAAAAAATAATGATTATGTTAAACATTTCCTGTCCTAATTATAACAGAGTTTAAAGCGAAGGGGAAGGACAATTTCTAAGAATTATCTTTTAATGTTGGTAGCTGTTTACAAACACATCTCATTTTTTAATTCGCAGGAAGTTATTTCTTTTACCATTTAGTTTTTTTTTCTTCTTAATTTATTTAGACCAGAGAAAAAAAAGAAAGAATTCTTCATAAATAACATCCTATATTACTTTTTTGGTAAGTGGACTAATGTTATTTTTAGAAACACAACAAACCATAGTAAGTTTTTTTTCCCCTTTCTTCTTTACTACAAAATGTAAGTTTTGTTTTTTTACAAATAAGGATATAAACAAAAGAAATGATAATACATACTCGGCTTCTTGGCGACATTGACACTTCTTTGTAAATAAGTGTCAAAACATTGGAAATGATCCAACTAGATTAGTGGTGACAATAACGAAGAAATGCTAGAAAAATAAAAGTAATTTTTATTTTACGTAATTTATTTTCCACACGTGTATTCAGCTAATTATTACTTAAAAAATTAATATACATATATGTGAAACAAGAGTTTTTATTAAAAAAAGAAGAATTATTAATCAAATAAGAAAATAATTTTTTTAACAAAATTCTAAATGATTGTTTGTTTTTAAAGCTATTTTTCAACGAAATTGTTTCAACCCTACTAAATATTGACTCCATAAACTTTTTTTTTTAAAAAATATATAGAATAAAAATATTGATATATAATAAAATATATTATGTATGTAATAGAAGCAAAAAAAGAAACAGAGATGGAGTGCGAGAGAGTCCGAGGCAGTCAGACAGAGAGAAAGCTTGTATGTATTAAGTGTGTAATAGCGGGCCCCTCTGAATATCTCCTTTGGTAGCTCAGTTGGTAGAGCGGTGGACTGTAGAAGGCAAGCGTTCGAATGAACAGAAATCCATAGGTCGCTGGTTCAAATCCGGCCCAAAGGACTACATTTTTTATTGAGTTCCGTAGCTTTATAAGCTTTATGCATCCATACACTGTATACCAACTATTTTAAGCAGGCAATCAATTAGTATTTAAAAGTGCGAATGTGTGCAATATCTTGTGTAAGTGTCTAAAAAGAGCAAAAATAAATTACATTCTAGCATTTAATTGAAGAATAAGCTATGCATTTATATTAAAATCGCTTTTTCTGCAAACATACAAACTATATTTTAAGTTTGTAAAATCTCCCCAAACAAAAAAAGAGAAATAAGTTAAGCAAAAGCACGAATTTTAAAGAAATTAAATTAAGCAGTGAAGTTATGCTAGACTAATGCAATATAGTGAAATCCTTTCTCTACAATAGATTTCATAAGATATAAATCCAACTTTTGGAATTTTTGAAAATATAACCTCTAAAAACTAATTTTTATGCATTCTGGATATAAAATGTACCATAGGGCTCCAAGACAGGATTAGTAAAGGTGATGAAGTAACAAAATTAAATCTACAGTAGGGGAAACAATCCCGTTTATTAACTACAACTTTATGATAGTTAAATTTTGCAATACTGCAGTAAACATTTTTATGACAGAAGTACAATTTGCGGATATTAATGTAAGCAACATATTTTGTTATTCTATTAGCAATCCACATTAAGAAATATCAGGAACAAAGTATTTATATAACTAGTTACTGTACAAATTCTATTTTTATCTTTGTATTGTTGAATTTATATCGGCTCACAACTTTGTTATTGGTAATAATGTCAATAACAAAGTTAGTTGAGTGAGGGTTTATGAATGAGCTGTACAACTAAATTTACTATAAGAGTTGTTTTAATAACTTTTTATAATACTGTACTGTTCATGAATTAAGCAAAAGTTAATCCCTTTACATCTGTATGAGTATGACACAATAGTTTTAGTACACTAGTACCACTACAAATCCCCAAAACGAGAAATTGATAAATCTATATTTTATTTATTTAAACTACAAAGTTAAAGCAACACAACAATAGTCCCACAAACTACAAATCCCAAAACGTGAAATTGATAAATCTATATTTTATTTATTTATTTAATTATTCTAGGTGCAAAACTACAAAGTTAAAGCAACTCAACAATAGTTACACGTACTTGATTTATTTATTTTTATGCTACTTAAACAATACATATCCAAGCAACAAAATTACATTGAAATATCAAGTAAAACGTTAAAAAAATACATATTCTAGAATTTCTTTAGTTTTAGGAACACATTTAACGCAAAAAAGTAATTTTTCATCCACTAAAGCAGTACCGGAACAGCGTTCCGGCTCCAGTACACCCTGCTTTGAACGCAAATTATGTATCACATATAAATCAACAAATATAGCGTGTTTATCTCATTTTGAATACATAATTATACATAGGAGTGAGTGAAATGGACATGTTTATATTATTTCTAGAACCAGCCATCTGAATCGACCTAATCTCTAAATAGACTTAATAGGTATTTCAAACCACATTGCACAACATGGCAATATCATTACAACGCAGGAGCCCGCTACCTCCCCTTAAGACCTTTATCTATACTCCATTTCATTATAACTATGTTGGGTTCAGAACATATAAAACATCCCATATTTAAGCATATAATTAATAATTATTGAGTTAATATTTAATATTTTAATACAAAATATTAATTTTATAGAATATTAAATTTAATATTATTACCATTTAAACAGCTTGGTTTTCCGGTGGAATCCGCGTCACGAAGGGGGTGAAGTCCGATGTTTCGCTTTTAACAGCGTCAACACCACGATGCACCACACCCCTGAAGAAGCTTCCAGCAGAGGAAGCGAAACGTCGGACTTCACCCCCTTCGTGACGCGGATTCCACCGAAAAACCAAGCTGTTTATTACGAGTCTACCCGCGGAAGCCTACGCACCAAGTTATTACCATTTGTTCTATGTTCCCTAATATTCACTCTTCATTTTAAGAAGGTAACGGAAGCTATGTGATCGTTCTGAAGAACAAAAATATTTTTATGTCTCCGATTTAAAAAATTCCAAGACAGAAATCCGTTTCAGACATCAGGGAACATTTTTGGTTCCGTGTTTGTCTGTCGGTCTCTGTCGCTAAATTTTTGCGAACCAACATATCTTACAAACTTAACGTCCCATTTGAATGAAATTTGGATGGTATGTCATGTTTAGCCCATTGTTGGTCCCATATAAGTTTCAACCTTCTGCGCCAATTTGTTTCTCTTCCCCATGTGCAGAAACACACATTTATTTACACCTATAGCTTCAAAAGTTACTTATAATTTTTTTATGAAATTTGGATAGTTTGTCAAAAGAAGCCTGCAGATAGCCCCAGATTTATCTTAACCTTCTGGGCTCTTCAAATATTGCTAAATTGAAACTTTAATTCATTTTAAAAATCAAAACAATTTTGATAGTTTTAAAAAAATCGGGGGGAAAATTAAATAAATTTGACTATATTGGGCTGTCTATTTTAATGTTCGGTCGATTAAGGCCTCTTTCACACGAGGCAACTTAGTTGATTCAACTAGTTGACTAGTTGACTCTCAACTAGTTGACTGCCCGTGTGAAGACTTTTTCAGGCCTCTTTCACACAAGGCAACTTTGTTGAATTCAACTTCTCTTCCCAACGGAGATTCAGTACGATTTTTGGACCCGAGAAAGCAGGAGTACGTGACCTTCTTGTGCTTTCTCTTCTGCAAGAAGAAGAGAAAAAAAATTGTTTGTGTGTAAGGGAAGTCTCACGTAAAAAGGGTTTCGTTGGTTTTATGAATAGAAAAATTAATAATAGAAAAGTTAATATAAGGGAGGTGGGGCACACAAAAGGTTGATGTTTTTTACAAAATGGCATGAAAAATGAACTAATTTCCACAAGTGGTATATATATATTTGTAATCAACTCTTCAATACCTTTCATTTTATCAATCGTAAATATTAATCGTAAATTTGAACAGCTAATAATTTTGAGTTCGCTATATTTTTCCTGTGTGCGCCTCAAAACGATCTTTAAGACTGGAAAGTTTCAAATACATAATATCTCTTTTAATTCAAAAGTAATTGCAACCGTTAAGAGTGACATGACAGACGAAACTATAAGGGTTTCTTTTTTTGATTTTATCACTGAAACCCTAAAAAGGAGAAAATCTAGTCGAAGAATGTGGGTTCATCCCTTGCTAGAATCGGGAAACGGGCGCTTACCCACAATTATATCCGAAACTACTAAGCCACGAGGATTAATTCTTCAATTTAATTGGAAGAGAAAGTAGAATCCATATCAAAAAAGTCCAGTTGAATCAACTAAGTTGACTCGTGTGAATGGCCTAATGCCTTGTAGTGTCTTTTTAGTTGAATCAACTAGTTAGGATGAGAAGGTGAGCGGCACTGGCCTCCTAGTCGCCTGGGCGGACGAGTTGACTCGTGTGAAGGGGTTCGGGCGACTCCTTTACACTTGCTACCCGGCTACACTCCTTGTCAACCGCCAGTCAACTAGTTGAATCAACTAAGTTGCCTCGTGTGAAAGAGGCCTTAGGGTAACTTGAAGTAATTTAACCTAATTAATAATTTTTTAAATCTGTTATTTATTTTAGTTATTTGTAAATTGTTAATTGTATTGTGTTCGTTATTAATAAAATTAATGGTTCGATATATGAGGGAGAAAAGTCAGAATTAGGTAGAACTCTAATTTGAGGTGTTCGAACGAAAATCCTATGAAGCGAATTTATTTTCTGAAACCATCAATTTCGTTAAATGGACGTCCGACTGTACATTGTATTTCCCACAAATAAGGAGATAAAATCCGCTGTGACATTTTGCTATTTTTGATCAAAGAAAGGATGTAGATATTAACGTAATATAATTGTAAATATAATTAAATGTTACATATTAATTAAAACTATTTAGATCTCACAAATGACAAGTTTATCAAGAAAAATGAAAATAAAACAGGAAATAAAAACTTTCACAAGGATATTAATTAATCTTTTATATGAATCTTGCAAATAAATTTCACGAGAGTTAGCTTAATTATAATGATTATCTAAAATAAAGAGAAAAAAACCTTTAACTAAGATTATTTTAATAGACGCTATAATACCTCAAATTACTGCATCTTACGGATTAAACGATGTGAGGATATATCACTCGTGGGCAGCTCAATTGAAACGATGTGATAACAAAAAAAGAAATGAAACATCAGCGTGAAAGATTTCCGTTTTGTAAGATTAAACGAAATATTAGTTGATATTTTTCTCGGCTTTTCAAACTCAGTAAATTAATGAAAAGAAGCGGAAACATTAGCGTTTGTTCAGCTGGGTATTTTAGCTTGTTATATCCGTTTAATCGTTCAGTCATAAAGCGTTAATTAATTCAGTTCTTTTGAAAGAAAAAAAAAATAACCTAGAAGAGATAATACAGTAGACACTCGCTAATACGGATTTTATAGGACCGAGCTTCGTCCGAAACATCAAAAGTCCGGTCTCCGTTTTAAAATGTCTGTAAAACTATTAAATTCGATGTATTTATCATAAAAATGGCTGATTAGTCTCATCATAGTCCCTCTATTTTACTTTCTAATATAATAGAAAAGAAAGTATAGTGATGGCGAAAAAACGATATTAAGATTTTTGACGGATTTACACGTTTCGAGGTCCCCCGAATCCAAAAGTGGTTTTTAAAAAATGTCTGTCTGTGAAGACGCGTGGGGCCTAAACTATACTGGGCCGATTTTGACGGAATTTGGCATACATATTTAAAAAAAAATAATACCCCGATGCGAAAACGAGAAAAAACGTGAAAAAAATTATTCCTCGAAAACGGTTCTGACGATTTTGATTAAACAATTTTAAAATGAAGTCCATTTAAATACGAACGGATAATGATATAAGCCGTTTTCCCGGCAAAAATCTAGTTCCTGAAAAAAATAGCTTTAAATGCGGACGGAGAGATGTCGGGTTCGATTCCCTGCCGAGGAGAAGTTATTTTTATGATACATTTTGATAAAATGTTCATTAATAATTAAATGTGTTAACGAAGACTAATAAATTGAAAACACTGGGCAAGGTAATTATGAAATCGTATATGAGAAAGTTTGACTTTGTCTCGGACCGATTTTTGAAGTTTATTAATTGCACATTATTTAAAAATTATTAAAGTCTGACTGGATTAAAGGGATGTCCGGACTACCTAGGTCTGGATTAGCGAGATTCGATTCTATTTGATAAGCTTGATATTAGCAGGATCAAATAAAAACAAATGTTAAATTTTGCATTTAAATAGTTAGGTACTCAATTAAAATTATAAATAATAACTTCTTGTGCTAGGAACATTGATCAGCAATATAAGCAAAATTGACCAGCGTAATGAAATAAAAAAATATCATCTTAATATAAGCGAAATTGATCAGCGTAATATTAAACAATTATATATATTTTTTTTTTACTGATATTTTGTGGTACCACTTCATAATTTTGACTAGAGAAGTTGGTAGAAAATAACACAACAATATTCTGACCACAATTTTATATTAATTATAATATTATAATTAAATAATTAAATTATTAACATACGGGTTTCGACATTTTATTTTATCTTCAGTCTTAACATAGTCAGACTAAATTCTCTAATAACTACATATTTTACAAGCTTCTGTGACTTGAGCTGTAAAATATACGTAGTTAGTAGTGACTTTATCCTTGAACTACATGTTAACACTCAAAATGATATAAGGTGGTTACAGTTACAATCTTGTGTGTTACTTTCTCTAGGAATAATTGCTTAATATTAAAAACCACTAAACCACATTACTTACAAATTAATTCAAGAACCCCAAACTGTTCACGTGAGTCCTCAAACGAATAAGCTACGAGGAGTTTTGATTTTAGATAAAAATTTTGATAGAATTTGAGGTTTTGATAAAACAGTTATGAAGGCATTATTACAAGTTTCACCATTTGCAAAAGTTTTGCTATCCCGCCTAAGTAAAATGTGCGGGAAAGATCTACAACATCGATAAACAGAATAGAGCAACGGACCAGATGTGCATCTTGTCCTGTTAACTACGCAGTACCCTACCAACCTTAAAAAAAATAGTTTGTAGACTCCTTCTACAACTATATATCGTAAACATGTTTCTATTTTAGGAGGCATAGTTAAGTAAATTCATCCCGCATAGACATTTTACAGTGTTAAGACCGCCTATTTTATTTTGTGAACAGAGAACTCCTATTTTTGAATTTATAGTGATACCAACAATATCCGTGTCGATTGAGGCACCCTCCAAGGTGTACTCAAGCAACAGTGGGAGACAACAAAATTCCATTTTGAGAGCATTCCTACACAATAATTGACAGATTTTTTTATTATAATATAATCAGGTTTCCAGTAGAGATATAAAAAGAATGAAATAGCTAACAAATCGTTCAAAAATTCTAGTGTACAAGATGTATCCAAAGATTTAGTTTTAGTTTCAAGATATCTTTAATTAGTCCAGGAAAATAAGGAATAATAGGGGAAATAATTTATAAAGTTTTGAAACTTTGTGAAAAAACATTTAAGGGGTGTAGTAGTAAGAAACAGTAAAGTTCCCCCCTCTTGAGGGGGCGCGTCCCACCTCCTCCCTCCTTAAAGTCCAAAATTTACTTATTATTCACTTTTTACGCCAAACGGTTTATTTTTTTAAGAGAAGTGTTATTACCAAAATTATTCCTCACATAATTCCACACAAAGAAGGTCCTATGCATGTTTGAAGTGGGACATACCGTTTTCGAGATATTGTAGTTGGATAGAAATAAAACATATTTTTTCGAACCAAGATATCTAAAAAACAACACATCCGATTTTAATGAAATTGGGATGGTAGGTTATACTTAGCCCATTGTTGATCCCATATAAGTTTTAACCTTCTACGCTCATTATTTTATCCTCCACATGCGCACAAACATACATTTATTTAGACCTATATCTTCAAAAGTACTCAACTGATTATTATGAAATTTGGATGGTTTGTCGAAAGTAGTCCGCAAATATCCCCAAATTAATTTCAACCGTGTGCGCTCTTTACATTTTGATAAATTGATACTTTAATTTATAACAGAGGGTCAAAAATTGATCAACAGACAGACAGAAAGGGAACCCATTTAGAAAATTTAAAAAGCGCAGACGGTTGAAATTAATGTGAGGCTATCTGCGGGCTATTTTCGACAAACCATCCAAATTTCATAATATTCAGTTGAGTACTTTTGAAGATATAGGTCTTAATAAATGTATGTTTGTGCGCATGTGGAGGATAAAATAATGGGCGGAGAAGGTTGAAACTTATATGGGATCAACAATGGGCTAAGTATAACCTACCATCCCAATTTCATTAAAATCGGATGTGTTGTTTTTTAGATATCTTGGTTCGCAAAAATACGTTTTATCTCTATCCATCTACAATACATATCTCAAAAAACGGTATGTCCCACTTCAAACATGCATAGGACCTTTTTTGTGCAGAATTATATGAGGAATAATTTTGGTAATAAGACTTCTCTTAAAAAAATAAACCGTTTGGCGTAAAAAGTGAAAAATAAGTAAATTTTGGACTTTAAGGAGGGGGGAGGGGGGGGACGCGCCCCCTCAAGAGGGGGGAACTCTACTGTTTCCTACTACTACACCCCTTAAAAGTGTTTTCACAAAGTTTCGAAACATTATAAATGATTTCCTCCATTTGCTGTTTTTTTTTTACTAATTTGCCTGGACTAAATTCCATTGAGGCAACACTGACCGACAAGTGGCTTGCTACAGACATGTTCCATAGTTGCCTGTTTCTAGGTATGCAACTATGAGCCACAAATTTTAATAATGTGGCTCATGGGTTTTTAACTTCTCACGTCAAACAACATTTCTAGGTCACGGTGACAGCCCAACTCGCTTGCTTCCGGCGATCACAATTAAATATGTTCAATTGTGAACACCGCTACTTTTTACTCGCTGTGAGCAAGCAGAAGCTGTCACACAAATCTCTTTCGGTCGCTACTACTTGAATAGCAGCGAATAATCGCTTCGTGGGACTGAGGCTTAAATGTTGCTTCAGTGCGGAATTGCGCCTTTTTCATATTTTAGGATACGAACTGTGCTTTATTGCTAAGATGAATAAAACATAAACTAGGAAGATCATTAAAAATGGAAAAAAGGGAAGTGATATTACGACCTGATAACTGTTACGAGCGAACTCGGCCTTGCTAACTATAAATAATTACAGGGGGTGTAAGAGTGACTGTATAGCTAAGAGAGTGTGACGTCAGAACAGATTATAACAGGGACTTAAGGGCTAAGTAAGGGGGTGATTTTATATCAAGGGTGAGTCACCCTTCTAGAACCTACTTATACCATCCAGATATCTACACTGTACAGTTCTCTCTGCTTGCCTGCACTTTACGACTAAGACTTTACTCACAGCGAGGGGAGTTTTATATATATAAAAGGGGGACCGAGAACTCTGACAACAAACAACTCAAACCCGATAACATCACAACAACCCAGCTGTCGACTTCACCAACAACAATACTATTTTCTTAGATTCATAAATGTTTCTTAATATTTTTTAAGGGTTTCGATGATAAAACCAAAAAAATCGGTCCGAGACAACTCAGACAAACTTTCTCATATACGAGTTTATAATTACTTAGCCCAGTGTTTCCATTTATTAGTTTTCAAATGTACATTTAAATATTATTGAACATTTCATCAAAATTTATCATAAAAATAACTTCTCCTGGGCGGGGAATCGAACCCGGGCTCTCTCCGTCCGCGTTTTAAGCTTTTTTCTCAGGAACTAGATTTTTCCCGGGAAAACGGCTTATATCGTTGGATTCGTATTCAAATGGACTACATTTTAGAATTTTTTAATCAAAATCGTCGGAACCGTTTTCGAGAAATATTTTTTTCTCGAGTTTTTGGGGGGTAGCGCCCCCTAATTTGGAGCTAAAATTCATTTCTCGATTTCGCCTCTGGGTATGATTTTTGTGAACATGTATGCCAAATTTCGTCAAAATCGGCTCAGTAGTTTAGGCTCCAGGCGTCTGCACAGACGACAGACAGACGACAGACATTTTTTGAAAACCACTTTTATGGACTCAGGGGACCTCAAAACGTGTAAATCCATCAAAATCTCAAAATCGAATTTTTGCGCCACCACAATACTTTCTCTTTATATGAGAATGTAGAAAAGAAACCCTTTATAGTTTCGTTCCTGTGTTTGTTTGTCGGTAATAACTTCTTCTCGGCGGGGAATCGAACCCGACCTCTCTAAATCCGCGTTTAAAGATTAAAGCTATTTTCTCAGGAATTAAATTTTTCCCAGTAAAACGGCTTATATCGTTAGATTCGTATATAAATGGACTACATTTGATAATATTTTAATTAAAATTGTCGGAACTATTTACAAGAAATTTTATTCCACGTTTTTTAAGAGTTATTGGTAGGTATTATAATATTTATTTACGTAAAATCTCGCATGTAAATCGTACTCGCGTATAGTACGTAGGCTGAAATGCCAGTAAAATTAAATATTCGTATACGTAGTACACAACCGAAATTCGGGGATAATTTTATGCATTGTACACAAAAAACAAGATTAATTCCGCAAATTATTTTTTTATTGATTCGATGATTAATTTTTTATTGTTTACATTTTATTTTTATGTGGTTACATTTTCACAGAAATGATCGGATACTAGACTTATCGGACATAGACTAGATATACTAGATTTATCGGATATAGACTTTTAGCATTTAAATAATCCATTAATAAGAACATTATCATAATTAAATCATTATTTAAATAAATATTTATCCATAATTAATTTTAAAATTAGTTTAGTGTTTTAGAGAATTCACGGAAAGAAATTTAGTGAACGATTTTTTTGAAAATTAAACAACACTTAGTTATATCAACACTGTTAAATAATTTAAAAAAATATATGTTTTTTTCGATACGTATAATGGCAGTTTTGGCAGAGGTTTAGTAGAAAGCTGACCTGGTTTCCAGCTCAAGTTGGATTATAAATAGCCAAAGTGTTATTATAAAATAAAAAAGGCAGTATCTATAATAGAACTAACAAATCTCTTTTCCAGGGATCACAGACAATGGAACTACTGGACCGCTAGAAGATGAGTTTGGGCACACTCTCCAGCCCGGAACTTGGCACATGGCATTGGCATTTAAAAATTAGAACAATGGCTTACCATTATTAATTAGCACGTATAGTCTTCATGCAGATTTTATTATTAGTTAGTACTTCAAAATTTTTAAAATTAGAAAAAAGAGAAAATAAGTAAATTAAAATTGCTTAATAAGCATATTAACATAGTGCGCCCCAAGGTAGATTCTTAGAGGAAAATTTTTCTTATTTATGGTTTTTCGAAAAAAAGTCATTATTTATCAAAACCCCTGCTTGTTCTTAGCCTGTTAAAAGTGGAAACATTTACATGATTTTTTGCAAACTGCTATTCTTATTTTTTCTATACTCAGCAAACCATACATTTTGCATATTTAATTATATTATTATAGTAACAGCAGAAAATTATAACATGAATTATCCATAATTTTGGATTTGAACAGTTAATATCATTTTTATTCATATTTTACGATTTTGGTAGTATTCATACTACGGAACGATTAAATTTTAGACATATTTTTCCTCTATGCATGCCAAAAAGATCTTTAATGATGGAAAGTTTCATGTTTATGTATGTTTTGATTCAAAAGTTATTGGAACCGTACAGAGTGACAGACAGACAGACAGACAGACAAAGGAACGAAACTATAGGGGTTTTCTTTTTTTTGGTTTTACCAACGAAACCCTAAAAAGACCAAGAGTAAACAACCCTTATTTTTGATATTTACGAAATCTTAGTTATACGCAATAAAGTTAAAGTCTACATATTTATTGTACGGGAAAAAAAAGAAGATAATTCTATTTGAATTATCTTCTTTTTTTCCCGTACAATAAATAACGTAACGTTATTATTTATAAACGTATACATAGAAATTAACAAAAATAAAACATTATTTAAAGTAATAAATAAATGCATTTATAATCAATGTAATAAGTAAGGAAAAATTAAAAATCCAGTAGATTATCCGAACGTCAGTTATCTGAACGTTCAATTATCCGTTCTGGCTTCATGGAAAAATATCGAAAGCAGCCGTTTTTAATTTTTAAAAAGGGCGTTGTTAGGTGCAAAATTATTGATTATTACCATGTACTATAGATAAGTAAAATAAACAGGTCAAGTGTGTGCTAGTCAGCACACAGCGAGGGTCCGTAGGCAACCCTGTATACAGTAGCGTACACAGAAAATTTTTTCGGGGGGGGGGGGGCCCAACCTAATTTAACTTATATGCGGGTTTAGCATACCCCATAATTTATTATAATTGTAATTTCTCCCCCTTTTCAACACTCTAATTTCAATTTCTAACCTCATATTTAATTAAATTAAAATCCTATGAGGTAACACCTCACTATGTGATGTGATCGTTCTAAAGAACGATTATGTCTCCGATTCCAATAATTCCAAGACAGAAATCTGTTCCAGTTATCAGACATTTGTGATCCCGTTTCTGGCTGTTAGTCTGTCTCTCGCTCAATCATTGCGAACAATTCTTAAAAACTACTTTTTCGATTTTAATGAAATTCGGATGGCAGTTAATTAGCATATAAAAAGTCCATTGTTGGTCCTATATAAGGTCCAATCTTCTGGTCCCATTTCCCTCCACCACATTTCTCCACCTGCCACCATTTCTCTTCCACATGTGCACACACATACATTTATTTACACCTTATCTTCAAAAATATTCATCTGATTTTATAAAACTTATCTGTTAGAAGGTCACAGATTAATTTTAACTGTCTGCGCTGTTTAAATTTTGGTAAATTGATACTTTAAATCATGTAAAAATCAAACCAATTTTGACTAATTTAAAAAAGGAGGGAAAATTGAGTAAATTTAACATAAATAAAGTATCAATATAGCAATATTTTAAGAGCGCAGACGGTTGAAATTATTCTTGGGTTATCTGCGGGCTACTTTAAACAAACCATTAAAATTTCATAAAAATTAGATGAGTACTTTTGAAGATATAGGTGTAAATAAATGTATGTCTGTGCGAATGTGGAAGAGAAATAAATAGGTGCAGAAGATTGAAACTTATACGGGATCAGCAATGTTATAACCTGGCTAATTATGACCTACCATCAAAATTTCAATAAAATTGGACGAATAGCTTTTAAGATATGTTGGTTCGCAAAAATTGAAGGACAGGCGGACACGGGACCCAAACTGTACCCTGATGTTGAACAGATTTCTGTCTTGGAATTTTTGAAATCGGAGACATAATAATTGTTCGTTCTTCAAAACTGTCACATATCTTCCGTTTCCTTTGGTAAGCTCGGAAGCACGTAGCGTTCTACGTACAATCCTGGTCCAAAACAAAAATTTGCTACTGAAATCCACAACCATCATTTTCCCGTTTAAGCCAGTCTAGTGTGCATATTTTAGTTCAATTAATTTAATTCCATCGGCAAAAGTTCGAGTTGACTCGGGGTCATTTAATTTAATGTGCTTAATACCTAGGCCGAGCCGGTAGTCGGGTCTATTATTGAACGCATCCCAATTTATTTTGATGCATAATTTCGAACGACAAAATCGGGCCTACCAGCAATCAGGCCGATTCATTGTACTCATGATAATCAATTCAATGCACTTAATTCTATAGCAAAAAATCCGGGCCTAGCTGTCAATCGGAGCAGTCTATTTTTACGAATCCAAATTCAATTCATTGCATTAGGATTCGTAATGAATTGAAGCTGTCCTATAATGCAACCTATGCTATTGAACTGGACTAAAACCACAAAAAAATCATTGAATTCAATTGGCGAAAAATCGGGCCCAGCCGAAATCGGGGCGATCAAGTTTATTGTTTTTAGTTCCACTGGCAAAAATCAAGGCCTAGTGGTCAAATGAGCCAATTTATTTCATGCATCCTAATTTAATTCAATGAATCTAATTCCATCAACAAAAATCTCGGTTCAGCCAAAATCGGGCCGCTATAGTGTTTAATAGTTTTAGTTTCATCAACAAAAATCCGGGCCCAGCCAACAGTCGGGCCGGTATAGTGTTTAATAAATTCAATTCCATCGGCAAAATCCGGGCCCAGCCGACAGTCGGGCCCGTTATAATGTTTAATAAATTTAATTCCGTCGGCCAAAATCCGGGCCCAGCCGACAGTCGGGCCGGTATAGTGTTTAATAAATTCAATTCCATCGGCAAAATCCGGGCCCAGGCGACAATCGGGCCGGTATAGTGTTGAATGAATTTAATTCTATCGGCAAATCCGGGCCGAGCTTATTTGGGGTGATTAAGTGTATACACACCATAAGATAATTAATTCCTTTTATTGGCATATTTACAGCCAATTCGAATGCATCTGTCATTACTGTGTTTTTTTGGTTTTAAGTGTATGGCGGGTCTTAGGTATGTAATCATTTCGGGGGGGGGGGGGGGGGGGGGGCCAGGGCCCCTTGGGCCCCTCCCCCCTGTGTACGCCACTGCCTGTATAGTTTAAGTAGTACCCTATTGTTGGTGTTTTTTAAAATGCTAAAAAGCTTACTTTGAACTATCCTATGGGTCTGATATTCTCAAAACACATAAACAAACTTCTGCAACCAACCCCAGACAGAGTAATGAATTGGATTTAGATAAGGACTTTTGGGTGGCCACTCGTCTGCCTGAATGAAGTCTGGGCAATTTTCTTGCAAGTATTGAATTGTTTGCCAGGAGCAATGGGACGGGGCACCATCTTCATAAACGTGTAATTAATTTGACATTTGATCTTCAAATTCAGACAACATTGTGCTTATTCAATATTTGTTATAACACTAAGGGAGCCCCCCCTCCCCCATCCACCATATGGTAATCAATTCTATCAAAACTATAACGACTATTTTAAGACCCAATTTCAAACCGTCATTACTTTCACCCAATAGTCTTTTAAGTTATAGATATGAAATTTAAAGTAGAAGAATTTAGTTTTCAGACACCGCAAACCCCATGTCTCTATCTAATACAGAAGCTGAGGTATAAGTGTTAAAAAAAGTGCGATTTCTTTTTGCCCACCCTGTATATTAGTGAAAAAAAATCTCAACAATAAAATTGTAAAATACTCACATTAGTTTACAAAATTAAGTATAAATATTATCTTTTGTGATTAGTATAAAAAATACTCTGCCAATTAATGTGGCACATAGCTTCCTCGCAAAGAAAAGACCGAATTAAGAAAAATACCTCGATAAAAATAATCAGAAAGTTGGAACGGCGCGACACTGTTCCAGTAAATATTTAATAAAGTTGAAGAAATTTAAACATTTGTTGGAGAAACAAAGCCTCCAACAAGCACCAACAGTTAGCGCACATATTATTAATTTAATAAACAAATATAAAACTGCAACCAAATCGTAGAAACCGCTGTATAAATTTTTTTTTTTTATTTTACCCCCCCTCAAAACTAAATAACACAAAATAGAATATAACAAAAATTAATCTACTATGCAAGAGCTTTTCAACGATATACATCATATTATAAAAGATTGACTTTAACATTTGTACCCCTGTACTCTCAGGTACCAAAATTATATTTTAGAAAACAAACAATACAAAAGGGCAATCATTTAACTAATAAATACATATAAATAAAAAACCTAATATCAAAAAAGTATTTAAACCCTTTAACCTACAACAAAATTATAAATCGGTACTAAAGTACATGTACAACATTTTTAAAAAATCAACAAATAAAATAGCTTTAATGTACATACCTTTAAAATGATATACGACACAATATTAAAAACCAAAAAAAGTGGTCACGTGACACGGCACATGGGAAAAAGTTTACTTTCATGTTCTCACCAAGTAGGATGAACTAATTAAATAAAATATACTCAATTTAAAGAGCATTAGTGTGTGATTCAATCGCCACAATCAGAAATAAAATCGGCTAACTATTATAGAAACTATGGCCATTCAAAGACAAAAATGGAAAAAAATTAAACCAAAAAATAAGAAAATGATCACCATCTAAGGTACAACCGATGATGATACGACAAAAACTCATAGGACTAAAGTTGTAGATCTTTTAAAATCAGTTACCACTTGAGCTATCCATTTTCTAATACGACTTACCGTTTAGCCGCAATAAGCCCACAAACCAGCTTAAAAAGCAAGTCGCCCATTAATATTGTTTTAAGGGGGGAAGAAGGGGGAAAAGTGAACTTTTTATAGTTATTTTTGTGCACAACATGGACGTTGCGCGTCGAATGGCGCAAACCGCAAGTCTCTAGCTCTTCTGGAAGTGGGTAAACATTAATATCAGTCAGTGAGTCAGTTAGCCACGCGGCTTTATAGTATAAGACATATTAATTTACCACGGTTTAAAGTGCGCAATGAAATTAGGCAGGTGTTATCTGCAGGCTACTTTCGACAAACCATAAAAATTTCATACAAATCAGATGATTACTTTTAAAGATATGGCAGTAAATAAATGTATGTTTGTAGAGAAATATAGAAGATAAACAAATAAGAGCAGAAGGTTGAAACTTATATGGGACCAACAATGGGCTAATTATGACCTACCACCCAAATTTCATTAAAATTGGACGTGTAGTTTTTAAGATATGGTGGTTCGCAAAAATTGAACGACAGACCGACAGACCGACAGACAGACACGGAACCAAAAATGTTCCCTGATGTCTGAAACGGATTTCTGTCTTTGAAATCGGAGGTATAAAATATTTTCGTTCTTCAGAACGATCACATAGCTTCCGTTACCTTCGGTAAGCTCGGAAGCAAAAAACAATTACACTTATGCCCACTTATTATTTGGATCCTGCTTTCTAATTGATATTTCACAAATGAATTAAAAAATTGGTGTTTATAGGTCACAAAGAACTTTGGAAAAGAAGCATTTCTCTTAGAATTAACTTTGCACCTACACGCATAAAGGCTTGAGAGAGAATCCATAAAAGAAATGAAAGTAGCAAGAAATTAATTAAATATTGGTTTAAGTCAAGTGTTTTGTTAAAGGTTTCAGCTTTTGTACGATTCTAAGAAAATAAAACAATAAATAATTTTAGCTTCTAATTACAATAAATGTTTTTTACTTCAGTGTAATTTATTTACACTTGATATCATAGTCCAGGAGATAGCGAACAAAAAAGTGAGTTTTTTTAATATACTTATTTGTATATTATGTATAGTATATATGAAAGGTGTTATTTTCTTTTAATTTACAAATTTATAAATTATTATTTATGTAATGTCTCCAAACTCCTATTTGTAAAAGTTTGTAACTTAAATAAATAAACAAATCTGATCTAATATTTAAATTTTTGACTAAATCACGTAAATTAATACTTCTTCAGTAAACCAGTGTTTGTTAGCGAAGTGTAATTAACTAGATTTTACAGTTCTTTTTCTATTTTGTTCTCCGACAAATTCCTCTACACATTACTATTCTCCAGACAGAATGTTCTGTACAGTAAGTAAATGTTAATTAAAATTAAATGTTTGAAAATGCTAATTGCAAAAAGACTAATTACGGAACAAGCAACCTTTATTGTTTTTATAATGTTTAACATTTTAAAATAGGATTTATCATGAACTAATTAGAAGAAACATAGTTTAGTAATGATTACATTTTTTTTTATTATTGTATTCCATATAAGGTTTTACTTCCTAATAAAATTAAATGTTTTAGCTATTTATGTATTTTATTTATAATTAAGTGACTACAAAAAAAACTATACAAACTATAATTGTTTATAGGTTATTAATTAAATATATATATATTGTTTTTTTTTTTTTTTTCTGATGTCTTCATTTACAATCTCAGACTATAAATGGACCATTGAGCGACTCTAAACGGTATTTTTTCCGAAAGAAGGCCAAATAAATTTTGCTATAGCTATAATATTCTCCCCTTTTACAATAATAAACTATGAATAACCTAAACCTAAAGGGACGCCGATCAGATTCAAACTGAACATTGGCTAAATATATTAAACTAATTACATTTTGTACATATACAATATAAAAATATTCCGAGTGAAGTGCTTAAGTTAGAAGCTACAGCTCAGGAATATTGACACTTTTGATTTAGACAATAAATAATTAAAGTAATTGAAACATTTTTGGTATAATTTTTAATAATAATAAAAAAAGGGATGTACAGTTTCTTACAATTCTAAGCAGAAACTAAGAGCAGGTAACAAAACAACAGTTATTTGTGCAACTAGTGCGCAAAGTGGCACTTAACTGCACTCAAGAACTGTTCACGTAGTAGCCGCTGGCGAGGGCGAAATGGTTTCTCGACTGCAGCAAAGACACTTCAAACTCGAGTTGCACTTTATATTTTTCCAACATATCTTAAAAACTACTCGTCCGATTTAATTGAAATTTGGATGGTGGGTCTAATTAGCCTATTGTAATATAAGTTTCTCTTCCACATGCACACAAAATAAATTTATTTACGCCTATATCTTTAAAAGTACTCCCCTTATTTGTAAGAAATTTGGATGGTTTGTGGAAAGTAGCCCACAGATAGCCCCAGACTAATTTCAACCTGCGCTCTTTAAATTTTTGCAAAATTTATATTTTAATTCATATAAAAAAAAAAAAAAAATCAAAATTTTGAGTTTTAAAAAATTCGGGAGGAAAATTAAACAAATTTGACAATTATTGGCTGTAAAAGAATAAAAGTATACGAAATAACACGCGAGTAAGCTATGTGCCACACTAATTGGCAGAGTATTTTTTATTCCTCTGCCTTAATTAATACATTCATTATACAAAGACCAAAAACGTCGTAATATACATTTTTCTTAGCTCAAATTGATCTCTTACAAGATCATTGTGATCGATTTGTCAGAGAACCTACAACATACCCGATACCATTATGAAACTTGGTATTTTGTATTAAAAAATCCTATGTACAACTCTTACACTATAACCTTCATTAATCTCAACTTAAGTATAATTAAACAGAAACATATTACCTTCAGAATATTAATAACTATTTAAAACAATGAATGAATCAATCAATATCACGGTCCAAATAATTAATATTGAAATCAGAAGCTAAATAATTAAGTTAGAAACCGCACAATTATATAATTGGTCACTTTAAAATTATTTTAATCGTTTATAAACTATCATAATAAATAGGAGGATGTGGTGTTCGTCTAAATATTCTCAGTAGGCGAATATCTCAGACTAAAACAATGGATTCATAATAAAAAAAAATGATTTATGTCTGTATTTGTTCGAGAATAATAAAATTTAACCTTGAATATTTTTTTATTTAATAGTTTTTATTACGGAGAAAAGATAAGTTCAACTATTATATTTTTTTTGATAAGTGGATTTTTAAAATACTCGAATATTCTATAATAAATACATATATAAAAAATAAATAAATAAATAAATAAATAAATAGTTTATTATATTTCAACCTAACGAAAACAATAACATTATATTGATTATTGATTAGTGTTAGTAAATAATATTCCAGAAGGTAGCGTGCAAAAAATAGTCTGATCAACATCAAGCTAGAATTTTGTGTATAAGTTAATATTTTGGTGTGTTTTAAGAATATGTGGTTGGCTAAGTTCGTCTGCGGGACATAGCTTGGCAAAAGGCATTTGAAAAAACAAACTGGAGAGTGGCCATGTCCCGCTCTTTATGGTGGACAGTGTGATTTTCATGATCCTGAGTACGAGCTTAGCAGAATGAAGACCAAAAATCAAGTTGATGATAGTTTGTCACTTTATACGTTATAGTTAGTCAAATATTACTCCAAATCAAGGAGGTCACCTACAAAGTGACAAACTTAAGAAAAATATAGAATTGAGTGTTCGAATTACACGAAATATTTTCACGACTCTGAGATTGTCGTGTATATTGGGGTAAGTTTAACCTCATATTTGTCTTAACTTGATTAGCTCAAAAGCTCTGACCGTGATAGTAAAGGAATAAGGAATATAAAAATAATCATTTCAAAAAATTGCTAATAATGATTCACGTTTCAGTTAAAAAAAAGAAGTATTTATTGGGTACTAAGGCCCATTTTGTTACCTTAAAAATAATTAACAGACTACCTTATATTTTCAGAACCATATTAACTTTTTTTTTTCAAGAATTTTACACAATCTTAGAAAAATTAAGGTAAAATGAACTGTTTAGGCGCGTTTCTCAGAAGTCATTCTATATTTTTCCTCTCATAACAATTTTTCGTAGATTCAAATCCAATTAATTTCCTTTTTCAGTGATTTTTTTTTTTTTTTCGTTGTAGAGAAATATTTTCGTTCCATAGAAACACTTTTATATAGAGAATTCGTGGGACATAAACATAATAAATATTTGTTAAATAGATATTTTAGTTTTATAGAAATATATAATACGTTAAAAGGCGGTCCGACCTATACACTAATTAAATTAAAATGTTCATTAACTTTATAAAAGAAGACTGAATCATATATTTTAGACTGAATTATATATATTTATAAAATATATTGAATTCTCATTCAATTCTCGGGATAAAGCAGTTCCTTTAGAATGTAACATACAAAAATACAAGATGAGATTGAATTTGTCATTAAAGGAAGTACTATAATTACTAAATTTGATAGCAGTAGCGGAAACAGATTTAATGGTCAATGACTCTGGGCGACACTGGTTTGGAAAGTTCGCTCATCTGTTATTAAATTACCTAATAATGACGTTAGAAATTACCAGGAAAGGTATATTTAGGAGATAATGGTTTTCAATCGCTATATGGTTTTCAATCGCTATATGAATTCAATTGTTTTTAAACACAGGAAGCTGATAATAGAGGTAAAAAGTTAAAACGGACAAATAGGTGCTGTGTTAGAACATTTTAGAAGAAGCTTGAATTTAACGTTTTTATTCTGTTCTTGAGAATAACCTATTACTGTCATTATTTATTTGCCTTACATATTTCTTAGAATTTATTTATTTATCTATTTTACGTAACTTTATATTTAAATAATAAAAAACGAGCAAATTTAAAAAAGAACTAATAAATTTAAATAAAAGCAATACAATTAATAGAACATTTACTAAAAACACGGAGCATGTTAAAACAAAACAAAGAAATATTTAAAAACAGCTGATTGCAAGTCATGTTTGTAATAAACAGTGTTGCCAACTTAAATCTTCGTAAAATCCGTTTAAACGCAGTTCTTTAACTAGAATTAAGTTGGCAGCAATGAATTTACAGGGAGTTATGCCATAACTCCCTGCTATAACTCCCTTTAGCTCGGCCAGGCAGTTAAAACACTTAACACCCTAAAAACCAGGCAATTAGGTTAACTTATTCTCGTGCCTGGAGGAAAAATGTTTTTCGAACTAGTTGCTCAACAATAATACTAGATTATATCCTCCTTCAATATATTTGACAAAGGTAAGAGAACTAAATTCTATTACGTCTCCGATTTAAAAAAATCCCATACAGGTATCAGTTTCAGACGTCAGGGAACATTTATGTATATGTCTGTCGAAGTGTCAAACAATTTATGCGAACCAACATATTATCTTAAAAACTTCTCGTTTGATTTTAATGAAATTTGGATGGTAGGCCAAAATTTGCCTATTGTTGCTGCCATATAAGTTTCAACCTTCTTCGCCTATTAGTTTCTCTTCCAAATACGCATTCGCAAACAGGATGAAATCATTTAAGTATACGAAATAAGTTTTTTTTCCATGACTGTCGCAACGATATTTTTGAAAGAACAAGTAGTTAGTTAGTTGAGAAGAACAGATGGAAAAACAGAAATTACTTAGTTATAATGATTCTTTAGCCAAATTTGGATCAACGTAGAAATAAACATTAGTTAATTAATATGACATTGAAATGCACTTATTAAAGTCAATGGTAGCATTCTTCGTACGATAACAAACATTAATGGATTAGAATGATATTGATTTTCTATCTCTATTGATTTATCGTTATTCCTCCAACTCTTCTTCCTTCATGAATAATTTATTGGAATGCAAATGGATGTCGATACAAAACAGTGCATTTATGAGGTTGGCGACACTTTCTTGAATTATTAATTATTAGCTAGTGCTGATATACAATGGAAATTATCAGGTGTTTATTTTTATTTCAATTTGTTGAATTTCAACAAATCATTTAACATTTTATACGTGGTATTTTCCCCCCTCCATAGTCTTATATTATGAATAAAAAACTAACGAATATTTACTGCATTTTCACAAACAGAAAATAAATTTAACTTAACACTTTCATCCACCAAAACCCTAAGCCGCACAAATGGGTTATCATTTATGTTACAATCCAGTGCAGGTGACTCCTTTTCGGTACTTCTTTAGATTGTTACTCCCCTATGTTTTTGTTTTTATAAAATTACTTCCTGAATAACTAATAAGACAAAGTTTTGTTTAGTCCAATGTACTTAGGGACAAAGAAATCACACTTCTGTTTTTTATATTTACCTTATTACCTTATTTTTACCTTCTTTAGATTGTTATTCCCTTTTGTTTTTGTTTCTTAAGGGAAGTAAAAATCTAAAGTAGAACCTTCTTTGCTTTCCTTACTAAAGAATAAGTAGGCTTTAACAATATTATTTGTTTTCACAACTATTTTATAGATAGTATTGATTAAGCAATTTAAAAAAATCAAACTAAAAGAAGCAAGCGTAAATTATTTTGATTGTGATATCTAAGAATACTCTGAGCAAGCTTTCGTGTATCATAAGAAGTACATTATCCATGATAGATAATAGATATTCGTGGTAATAGACCCGGATTTGACTCACACTGGAGTCAAATTTCGGAAAACGATATGGAATGAGTTTTTTTCGGATCAGTTGATCTTCTGAGACAACTTGCATATTAAGCATTTTCACTTAATTCGATGGAAAGTAATATTTCAATGAACCTTATTTCATTTGCTCACCTTATTTCATGCACCATAATTGTGTATACAGTAGAACAAAAAAAGTTTTAAGGGTTACATTTAAACCTTTATTTTAACCCCACTGATTCTCTCCACACAATTTGAATTGCCCACTAGTGTTTGAAAGCCATTTTTATTTTTTAGTCTAATAAAGGTTTTTTTTGTTTGTGTTTAGGTAGAGAGACGCATCAATCTGTCTTTATTCCTAATCAAAAGGCCATCTAAAAAAACAACTTTTTATTTATTTTTTTATTGGCGTTGATAAAAGTTGGGATTATGGTGACACGAGTTATTGGGCGATAGGTCCTGCATTTATACGAGTACTAGGTCTATATGAGTACTATGTCTATAGGAGTACTAGGTCTATATGAGAACTATGTCTATAGGAGTACTAGGTCTATATGAGTACTGATTACTAGGTCAATATGAGTACTATGTCTATACGAGTACTGATTGCTAGGTCTATATGAGTACTATGTCTATAACGAGTACTGATTACTAGGTCTATATGAGTACTATGTCTATAGGAGTACTGATTACTAGGTCTATATGAGTACTATATCTATAGGAGTACTAGGTCTATATGAGTGCTATGTCTATAACGAGTACTGATTACTAGGTCTATATGAGTACTATGTCTATAGGAGTACTGATTACTAGGTCTATATGAGTACTATATCTATAGGAGTACTAGGTCTATATGAGTACTATGTCTTTACGAGTACTGATTACTAGGTCTATATGAGTACTATGTCTATACGAGTATTGGCAAAATTTATTGGTCTGGCAATCTTCTAAAATCATTGTGAACGAAAAATAATGCTAGTTTTTTCAGGGTTTCGTTGGTAAAACCAAAAAAACCCTGTATAGTTTCGCTCCAGTGTGTGTATGTCTGTTTGTCTATCATTCTATACGGTTCCAATAACTTTGAATCAAAAGAGATCAAAACATTTCTCAGAGTACTAGGTCTATGTGAGTACTATATCTATGCGAGAACCTGCCAGGTTAAAAGGACGGCAACAAGTCAAGCTAGTTAAAACTTCGTACCAATTCTAATTAACATTATTTGGAAAGCAAAATTGATAGCCCGCGTGTACCTAAATGGCACTTCACAATGGCCTGGGACTCTGGGACATAAGTTGCCCACTTAAAATAAGGATTGCTATTCAATTCACCGTAAATGAAATAACGCTGTGAAAACAACCCATCTCCCAGTAAAACAACAAATAGTTTGGTACATGCAAATATAACTTATACATACAAATAAATAGGGTATTGTTTAATTCTTAAATTGTTCTCAAACAATTAATTATAATTAAATTAATTACAAGAAGACTCATTCTATCAAATTAAATAAATAAAAGTAGATCACAGCACAATAAGAATGAACATTAATGTAAGGAAACATTAATTAGAAACTGATAATTATACACATAAAAAACACAAAAGAACAATACATCTTCACTCAAGAGTGTATTTGAGTTTGTTAGTTTGGAAGTATATTTTTTTTGTAACAAGTGAACACGAAAATGTTGCTAAATGTATTCAAATAGATTTCAATAGAGTGCAGAGTTTCAGAATGAGATAATGTAGAAGAGGTCATATTCAGTAAAGCGTGTAAAAGCAATAGATCAGTCAAGCGAAACTCCACCTGACTCCTCCAATCCCAACGGACAATAGAAATGGAACAAAAAAGAAGAATCTATCTCGAACAAGATAAAACTAGGTAAATCTAAAAGAGATTAAACAACTACAAACTAGAAAACATTTTAACATAAACTTCGTAATAGTCACGGAGAATATACCAACCAAAAATGAAATGTTTGATTGTTTTAAAGATACTGTTTGTGTCAAATAAGTTTAATGCCTCGTTTTACACAGTGATAGTTCTCCCACGATAGAACTATCATGTCAGTCAACGTAATAGAACTATCGCGGAGGGTGAATAGTCTACATGGTGAGAGTAAACATTCGTCAAAACTTGGTGTCTTGTACTCAAAGTGATAGTGATAACCACATCCAACATGTCTGACTCGGATACAGATACGGAGCATTAAATATATTATAATATAATATATATGTATAGCAAACAGAATATTTAGATTGTAGTAAGCAACAAAATCTGATACCAAATATGAAGCAAGATATCACAATGGTTGCCTCCTAGATCCGTTATCACTTGATATAAAAGTATGAACAAACAATAAGCCAATCAGCAACTACAATCTGGAGTGATAGTTCTTATATCTGCCGCGTGAGTACTCTGACTGCCTGAATAGAACACTCAATATCTTGTCAGACGAGATAGTGTGATAGTTGATAGTTCTATCACGGCAGAACTTATTACTTAGTCTACACTCTACACGGTGATATTTGATGCGATAGTTGCCATCATGACTGTAACTATCGCGTCAATTATCACCGTGTAATCGAGGCTTATAGCGTTGACAGTGTGGGAAAATAAAAAAAAAGGTGGGGAGCCATTTTTTTTTTCGAATAAACAAATTAATTATTATCAAAAATATAAAAATAATAATTATCTTAAACTATTCACTAGAACAATGTATTTCATTATTTTATTAGATATAACTAAAAAATTAATAACAAATATTTAGCATATATTAGTAATAAAAACTCATATTTGCAAACTCTTGAAGTTTATTAAATTCCAATTTTAGCCCTCTCAAATGTTTTAACTCTACTAGGGATATTCTGAGATTTAACTACAACAATTGTCTAATGTTGTATTTAATTTTTATTATTTTCTCTTCGTATTTTATTTCTAGCCATTTTAAAATAATTGTATATTATAGGTAACTTAAAAAGACATGAAAGGAAAAAAAAATAAGTTGTCACTCACCAATTAAATGCATAAGGAATAGAAATCATCAAATAAATTTTAACTCACCTGAAACAAAAAAATAAATTTACAATTAAAAAATTATTTAATGATCAAAGATATAATAATTATGAAAACTCCTCTCAGCGGAGACATCCTTGTGAGCTAAAATGCCATTATTTCACGAAAAATTGTAGTATTAATGAAATGTGTTCAATAACGTACTTAAATGATTATATGCTTTAACAAACTAATATTGTTAAATTTATTTATAATTTTCCCTCCTTTAATTTAAAATCTGTGTGACTTTTTACATTAATAAAAGTATCAATTTAGAAAAAAAATAAAGACATAATTACTAGCCCGCATTGATGGTCCCATATAAAATTAAACCTTGCGCAAAGGTGGTTGAAATTAATTAGGACAATCTATGAGCTAGATTCGACATACCATCAACATTTCTTAAAAATTAGATGAGTACCTTTGAAGATATAGGTGTAAATAAATGTATGTTTTTGCGCATGTGCAAGAAGCAGGACATATGGACGCAGAAGGTTTAACTTTATATGGGACCAACAGTGGGCAAATTATGACCTACTATCCAAATTTCACTAAGAACGAGTGAGTAGTATTTAAGATAAGTAGGTTCGCAAAAATTCAACGATAGACAGACACGGAACCAAAAATGTTCCCTGGTGTCTGAAATGGATTTTATGTCTTGGAATGTTTAAAATCAGAGACATAAAAAATGTTCGTTCTTCAAAAAGATCACATAGCTACCGTTACCTTTGGAAGGCTCAGAAGCTAAATATGTATATATTTGTTAAAAATACAGTATCATAAAAACTTGATAAGAGATTTAGAATTGTACGAGATCTTAATTTGAGTTTGACCTTATTCGTTTTATTTAACTCCGCTCTAAATCTAAAGACACGGGGAACACGAAGGAGTTAAAGAAACATCGGGATGTCATTAGAAGACGGACAGATCTAAAAGAAAGGAGTCATTACACGGGATGATTGTAATATTGTGATCGTGCGGGAACTCTAGTCGCTGTAATTTCACGCTAACAATGAAAAATGGACCACAGAAAAGGACAATAAGAGATACGAGTTGGAATAGAGAAGAACGTATTCCTTATCTGTTCTAGAACAGCAAGAGTAGAAACGAGGACAAATTATATGCTCAGAGTTTTGAGTGACATCTACTGAAATGAGGATTCATCTCAAGAGCAAGAAGGAATGTTCGCTTAAGTGAAGATATTAATGGATAAACGTGTTTTTAAGACCCAATCATAACCTTAGGTCAGATCTCATTTAGCCGAACCGATTAGAGCTTCTAACGTCCAAAAAGTTAATTAGATTATTAGCACAGGTTATTTATCTCTTTTTAACCAATGTTGTATAAAGAGCTTTAACATTTAACATCAACTAATTGACTTGAAAAGCGGTTCAACACCGTGTTTTCTTCACATCTGAAATGCTCGGGATGTTGTTATAAACTTATATCCTAAGTAAACGTATACGCTTTTTAAAATAGTCTGCCAATTAGTGTGGCACATAGCTTCTACCTTCTACGCGTCCAATTTCATACACTTAAATTATTTAACTACGTTTTTATTAACTTGCTTTCTTGTTTGTTTGTTTGTCCGGTACAAATCTGGCAATCAATTTTTAACTAACTTCCCGAATAGTTAGAACTAAGCTCTTTAAATATTGCAGAATTAATACTTTAATTCATATAAAAACACAAAATAATATTATTGTTTTAATAAATAGGGAGAAAATTAAATTAATTTCACATAATTTCAAGATAAAAAGAACTTTTTATATACTACGTTTATAAATTTTCTGTTGAATCATATGTATCGTTGATAATATTATTGTCGTTGTTATAATATAATGTTAGTGAAAAGAATAGTTCCGAATTTATTTACTTCACATAAATGACAACCATCTAGAGAGCTGATCTTAAACCTATAAAACGACAAATCTTTGTACAACGGATCTCCCCAACACCAAATCTAAACCGTGCCATCGATATAATTGAAATAATATAATCGATATTTCCTGTTTTGCTGTCATTCAATGTTTATCTATCACAAATTTGAAACCCGTCAAAATGAAGATTGCGTAAATATGGGATATGGCAAAACAAATAAAATAAAATAACACGCGGAATTTTTCCGAACTATTTTTCCATACAGAAAAAATTGTTGAAAACGAATTAAATTCTGCTGAAAGATGGCTAAAAGTAATAAAATAATGGATTGTCATCGTGCTCTGAGCTATACTAAAAGTTTCAAATGTCTAGCTATTCGGGAAGTTAGTTAGAAATCGATTGCCAGATTTGTACCGGACAAACAAACAAACAAACAAACAAACAAACAAACAAACAAACAATCAAACAAGAAAGCAAGCTAATAAAAACGTAGTAAAAAATAGGCTGTAAAAGCATAAAATAATTAAAGTATACGAAATAGGATGCGAGGAAGATCTATGCTACACTAATTGGCTGTGTATTTTAAATAACTTTTTTGTATGCCAAGTAGTAAAAGTTTACAACAGTGAAAGTGGTAATGTGCTAGAATTTCTAGGTAATAAATAATCTAACTGAATATCCTAAATTATCTTCTGCTAAAGTAATAAAGTAAAATATGGGATAATATTAAAGTAGAACCCATTTGAAATCTATAGTTCTAAACGGTTACTTTACTAATGTCATAGATTCATCATAAGTGGTCAAATGGTTTTTAAAACTATGGACATCTTGAATAAAAACCGTAAAGCTTTCACATAATCTTTAAACATCTCTCAAATCTTCAGACATTTCTTAACCATCTTTTGATCGCTCTCTTACTTTGAAGTTTTTTTTTTTTATAACTTTCCAAAGTCTTGAGTATAGAAAGGTAGGATGGGTTTCGTTTCAATGTCTATAATACAAGACACTAAAACATTTTCACCTTCTTCGACTTAATAAAGCTAAAGTACAGCTATACTCTCTCAACATCGTAAAGCACGCCCGAAGATAAAGTCAAATAAAGTCAAGTACTTAATAATACTAACCCATATAAACCAAGTTTTTATTATAAATCCTTTATATTTTTGCATTTTTTGGGATGTTGTTATAAACTTATATCCTAAGTAAACGTATACGCTTTTTAAAATAGTCTGCCAATTAGTGTGGCACATAGCTTCTACCTTCTACGCGTCCAATTTCATACACTTAAATTATTTAACTACGTTTTTATTAACTTGCTTTCTTGTTTGTTTGTTTGTCCGGTACAAATCTGGCAATCGATTTTTAACTAACTTCCCGAATAGTTAGACATTTGAAACTTTTAGCATAGCTGAACACGATGACAATGCATTATTTTAATTCTTTTAGCCATCTTTCAGCAGAAGTTAATTGGTTTTCAGCAAATTTTTCTGTATGGAAAGTTAGTTCGGAAAAAAATCCGCAAGTTATTTTATTTGTTTTGCCATGTCCCATATTTACAATCTTCATTTTGACGGGTTTCAAATTTGTAATTTTTATAAATAAGAGATGAACATTGAATGACAGCAAAACAGGAAATATATCTATAAGTGTAGAAGTGGGTCGTGAAGGGTAATAAAAAGATGTGGTTTAAATTTTACGAAATGGCTATATTTCGCCCCACTCCGGGGCATAGACGTGCCTGAAACATCATTTTAACTTCATTTATGAAATATAGCCATTTCGTAAAATTTAAACCACATCTTTTTATTACCCTTCACGACCCACTTCTACACCTATAGTTAATATAAAAGGGACAATAAAGGAAAAAAACTAGGAAATATATCGATTATATTATTTATATTATTTAAAATATATCGATGGCACGGTTTAGATTTGGTGTTGGGGAGATCCGTTGTACAGATATTTGCCCTTTTATAGGTTTAAGATCAGCTCTCTACTCTAGATGGTTGTCATTTATGTTAAGTAAATAAATTCGGAACTATATTTTTTTCACTAACATTATATATTATATAACAATAACAATTATATTATCAACATTATATACGATTCAACAGAAAATTTAAAAACGTAGTATATAAAAAGTTCTTTTTATCTTGAAACTATTATGCTTTTAAAACATATTATTGTCAAATGTATTTATTTTTCTACCACTTTTTTTAAATCCGTCAAAATTGTTTTAATTTTGCTTCCGAGCTTATACCAAAGATAACGAAATAAAATGCTTTAGGTCTTCAATTTCAAAAAATTCTCGACAGAAATCCGTTTTAGATCAGGGAACATTTTGGATTCCGTGTATGTCTGTCGGTCTGTCGCTGCTCAATATTTGCGATCCAACATATCTTAAAAACTACTCTTCTGATTTAAATAAAATTTAGATTTTAGGTCATAATTAGCCTATTGTTGGTCCCATATAAGTTTCACTTTCTGCGTCCATTTGTTTCTCTTCAACATACATTTATTTTACACCTATATCTTCGAAAGTACTAACCTGATTTTTATGAAATTTGGATGTTTTGTCGAAAGTAGCCCCTAGATAGCCCCAAAATAATTTCAACCAACTAAGCTCTTTAAATATTGCAGAATTAATACTTTAATTCATATAAATACACAAAATAATGTTATTGTTTTTATAAATAGGGAGAAAATTAAATTAATTTGACATAATTTCAAGATAAAAAGAACTTTTTATATACTACGTTTTTAAATTTTCTGTTGAATCGTATGTAATCTTGATAATATAATTGTTATTGTTATATAATATATAATGTTAGTGAAAAAAAAAAAAAAAAAAAAAAAAAAAAAAATAGTTCCGAATTTATTTACTTCACATAAATGACAACCATCTAGAGAGCTGATCTTAAACCTATATAAAAGGACAAATCTTTGTACAATGGATTTCCCCAACACCAAATCTAAACCGTGCCATCGATATATTTGAAATAATAGGAAATAATATAATCGATATATTTCCTGTTTTGCTGTCATTCAATGTTTATGTTTATCTCTTATTTATAAAAATCACAAATTTGAAACACGTCAAAATGAAGATTGTAAATATGGGACATGGCAAAACAAATAAAATAACTCGCGGAATTTTTCCTAACTAACTTTCCATACAGAAAAAATTGTTGAAAACGAATTAAATTCTGCTGAAAGATGGCTAAAAGTATTAAAATAATGCATTGTCATCGTGTTCTGAGCTGTGCTAAAAGTTTCAAATGTCTAGCTATTCGGGAAGTTAGTTAGAAATCGATTGCCAGATTTGTACCGGACAAACAAACAAACAAACAAGAAAGCAAGCTAATAAAAACGTAGTAAAAAATAGGTTGTAAAAGCATAAAATAATTAAAGTATACGAAATAGGATGCGAGGAAGATCTATGCTACACTAATTGGCTGTGTATTTTAAATAACTTTTTTGTATGCCAAGTAGTAAAAGTTTACAGTAGTGAAAGTGGTAATGTGCTAGAATTTCTAGGTAATAAATAATCTAACTGAATATCCTAAATTATCTTCTGCTAAAGTAATAATGAAAAATACGGGATAATATTAAAGTAGAACCCATTTGAAATCTATAGTTCTAAACGGTTACTTTACTAATGTCATAGATTCATCATAAGTGGTCAAATGGTTTTTAAAACTATGGACATCTTGAATAAAAACCGTAAAGCTTTCACATAATCTTCAAATATCTCTCAAATCTTCAGACATTTCTTAACCATCTTTTGATCGCTCTCTTACTTTGAAGTTTTTTTTTTTTATAACTTTCCAAAGTCTTGAGTATAGAAAGGTAGGATGGGTTTCGTTTCAATGTCTATAATACAAGACACTAAAACATTTTCACCTTCTTCGACTTAATAAAGCTAAAGTACAGCTATACTCTCTCAACATCGTAAAGCACGCCCGAAGATAAAGTCAAATAAAGTCAAGTACTTAATAATACTAACCCATATAAACCAAGTTTTTATTATAAATCCTTTATATTTTTGCATTTTGTTTCTGAGGTTAAATATTGGTATTAATTCATTTTAATTTTAAATAATTAATTAGTAAAATGTAATTAATTAATTTGTTAAAATGTTTTTGTTTTGGTAGAGAGTCGATATGCCAAGTTTCAGCTCGATTGAGGATGACTGGAGGAGGGTTAACTCACACTCCAAAGATTTTATATACCCACCAATTAATTAATTAATTAATTAAATTTTTATTTTATTTTTATTACTTTTTTTAAAAAATGTATTAGGTATTCCATTTATTTTTAAAAAGATATTTAATTAAATTTAAAAATTATTTAATTAATTAATTTGCTAAAATGTTTTTGTATTGGTAGAGAGTCTATGTGCCAAGTTTCAGCTCGATTGGATGACTGGATGAGGGTTAACTTAGCCTTCTATAGAGGCCCGTGTTTCGAGTCCCGGCGCTGGAGTCTATTTTTCTCAGTCTATCTCCCGTTGTTAATAATAATTATAATTTGATTTAAATAAAAATTTAAGCCTTCCAAAGATTTTAACGTCAGGCAGGCACCCACAAAAGTGAAGTTAATATAAAGGAATTAAAAAATCTCGGAAAAAAGTGCAAGTGAATATATCAATTTATTTTTTTAAGAGAATCGATAATTTAAGATAAAGGTCAGAAAATAACGTTTAATTTATCAATGGTTACCTTCCCCGGAATAAAAATTACTAACTATTACCAGGATCAATACTGAAGTGTTACCCTTCATTAAACAGAATCGATTGAAACCAGGCAGCAGATTAGGGTTAACCAGGGCAGATTAGTAGAGCTTTACCCTTTCATGGTAACAGATGGGGCTTTACAATATCTAGATCACCATATTATCTCCCTCCGTTTAAAAATACAATAATTAAGATATACAAATATTACTTCCCTTATCATAATTGTTAAGAATAATTCTATTTTTTATTAAAAAATGTAATAACTTAATCGATTTAAGTCAGTTGTCAAGCTCAGGGCCGTCCCTAGGGGGGTCAACCGGGTCAAGCTGACCCGGCCGCCACGTCTAGGGGGGCGTCGCCAGGCCCCCGTCTTAAAATATTAGGTGAATTTGGTAATAAAGGGGGGTGCCACATGTGCTTTTGACCCGGGCGCCTAAACCCTAGGGGCGGCTCTGGTCAAGCTCAAAAAGCTTGATTGCGATGAAATTATTTAAGTTTATATTGAGGTTCCCACATTATTTTAAAACGTAACATGTAAAAGTTATTTTGCTTCCGAGCTTACCGAAGGTAACGGAAGCTATGTGATCGTTCTAAAGAACCAAAATATTTTGTTTCCGATATTAAAAATTTCAAGAAATTAATCCGTTTCAGACATCAGGGAACATTTAAATGTTCTGTATCCGTCTGTCGCTCAAGTTTTGCAAACCAACATATATAATCTTAAAAACTACATGTCCGATTTTAATGAAATTTCTATGGTAGGTCATAATTAGCCCATTGTCAGTCCCATATAAGTTTCACTCTTCGCCCATTTGTTTCTCTTTGACATGCGTACGAATATACACTTCTTTACACCTACATCTTCAAAAATATCTGACTGTTTATGCAATTTGGATGGTTTGTGAAAAGTAGACAGCATATAGGAAAAAAATAATTTCAACCGTCTGTGATCTGTAAATTTTGCTTAATTGATACTTCATGAAAAAAAAAAAATCAAAACAATTTTGACATATTAACAAATCGGGGGAATCAATTAAATAAATTAGACAATAATGGCTTGTAAAAGCATACAATCAATAAAGTACGTGATAGGATGCGAGGAAGCTCCGTGCCACACTAATTGGCAGTCTATTTTATTTTTATCAGCCTAATTACATTTATATTAATACATACATAATAATAATTCTTTAAAGAGTTACAAAAATAAATATTAAATGACTTCCTCCTCAACAGGCTCGTTATGGACTTTGTCATTAAAATAAAGATTTCAGAAGATTTTACCAATTAAATATAACTTAACTTAAACATTCCTATAATAGTGTGAATTAATCGTTTTCTAGGTGACCGGTTTTACTTCATTTACAACTTTATTTAAAATATTTATTTATAAACTTAACTACAGATGTAATTATTCATCTTAAAAAAAAAAATTCTACATAAAATATTCAGAAAATTATTATTTAAAATGTGTATATCCTGTTCAAAAAGTAGTTTTTATGAGGATAATTTAGTAAATTGTTATTTTTTTAATACCAAAGTTATGTAACGATCACTATAACTTGCATGGATATAAAGTGAGAAATCTTGGATGTATGTAATTAATTATATAGGTGAACATCTGAAACGCCATACCTACTTTTACAACATATTTTTTGAAGAAGTTGGTGACAGAAAATAAATATTATTTTAGGCTCATGTATCCTACATCATCATACGTATGGATAATGTTATTTTATTTTAGGTGACTGTTTTATTATTTTATTTAAAATAGTTTTTAAGTAAATTATTTTAATTTTACTAAGTTGATGAATTGTATTTTAATGACTGAATATTAAGTTTTGTAAATTTATTACTACTTGCTAATGAGTTATTGTCTGTAAGAGCAACAACTCATGTTTGTTGTAATCTGTGTTCTAGCAATTCATTATGAATAAGTAGCCCTACAAATGTTTCATTTTATAAATACAGTAGGACCTCGTTAATCCGGACGTTTTCAGGCACAGGGTCGTCCGGATTAGTGGGATTCCCAGATTAGCGAGGTTTTTTAAAGAAATAATGTAGAAAGAAATCTTTATAACATATATTGTATGTACATGTACTGTATTTATATTAATATAAATGTAGATACATTCCAAATATAGCATGAACGTAATATTTACTTAAAACAATTTAAACTACGGGAGAAAGAAACAGAAAAATATGCACTGTCTCCGGGATTTGAACCACGGGCATCCAAATTTCCAGTTAGGCGCTCTAACCAACTAAGCTAAACCAGATACAAACTTTTCCCTGCGCGAAACGTAGAATAATCCCATTATAATTAATAATATTTACATACATAATATGTACATTCCTGACAGTTTCCAACAGCTAGCTCTACTGAACGCAACATCTTTTAAATTTTTCAGTGCATTTTCCAAGTTTCATTGTGCACAGAGTCAGCGAGAATGATCGTAAGAAGTGATTTGCGATATAATTTTTATTGTTGCAGGCTTGCATTTTCCGTTAAGCTCGTCCGGATTACCGCGTGTCCGAATTAACAGGGTCCTACTATATATGGTTTCTCTTTACTTAAAATATGCAGAAAAAACAAAAACTTTTATACCACACTTTCTTTTTATTAATTCTGGGTTGAGTGAGCTTTTTAGCTTAATGCTTGCTTTTGCAAAAACTATTAAGATGTTATCTACATATTTTAAATGTTAAATTAGTCAAGAATGTTTTAAAGTAAAAAAATGTGAGTAGTTATGTCATAGCCTAAAAGAAGATTTGTCTCTTCTTCTCGCGGTTATGTCATAAACCATCGGCACTAGATGTTAAAGATAATCCCATCATATTATCATCTTAAAAACAGAGCCTATAATGTCTTTAATGGAATCTAAGTTCAAATAGTTCGTTTGATTCACGTTTTTTTCCGAAAGGTTAAAATTTGTTCAGCACGTTTTGTTTAATCCGTTTGAACGCAGGTCTGCTTTAATAAATCTTCTTTTTAGTCATCAATTCTATTTTAAGACTTAAACTCATAAAATTTCTTCTTTTTTCAAATCATTTAGCCAAAAATCCAATCAGTAATTTTGCGATGAAATTAGCGTCTTTTAAGCTAGCAGAATGAGATAGGTGATGACAGATAGGAAAAGGTCATCCCGTTGAAGGTTTCATTTGTGGTTAATCCGTTGTCAATTGGGTTAATCAATTGTAAAGTGTTAATTTTTAACCAAAAAAATATTTTTAAAAAACCCTAAAGACCTAAAAAAAGCATATGATTTATAGAGTTTTATTATAAAAAAAGGAAAATATACTAAGCGACCTATAGTTGAATGTGCTAACCTAGAGATAAAACAAGAAAGGAGGTTAGTGAAATACAAAGCTATGTTCGTGACTGGTTAACTAAGCTATAAAAAGATTGTATGACAAAAGCCCATATTTATCAAAGGCCTCGTTTATTTTCTAATAAAAACGTAAATGGTAGAGTTAAACATAATTAACGAAGTAGTAGCTACAAACGTATTCAGACAAGAACAATATTGATTGCTAACAATTTTACTGATGGTAGCCTATTAAAGGAGTCGAAATTTAACAAACACCGCATTACACACACTTATATCAGTGATAAATATTTTAATTTTTTTTTTGACAATAAACTTACAGGTATAGTCTAGTGACTAGTCATTTTAATCTTAAAATTACTAGCGATAGCGATACGGCGCATAAAGAACACGCGATATTTGTCGCGAAAATTTGTTTTCAATATGACTGCTATTTTAAGTTACTTGCAAAATATTGCTATTAGTAACATAGCTATTACAATAATTAATTACCATATACTGATACTGTGGTGTATCGTGAAAGGAGAGGCTACCCAGTGCCAGACCTCGTATATCAGGAATTATTGTAATAAATCTCTTGTCCAACTCCTCTTCAGCCGACGGGGAGGGCGGTCGGGAATATGGATTGAAGCCACGGATTCAACTAAAGGATTAGGATGATGGTTTAGGTTTTCATGGAATTTTGTGTAGCGGGAAGAAGCGAGGTCTTATACAAAGGAAATTTTGAGGTCTTTGTGGATTGGAAACGTATGTGGGAGAGTTAGTGACTTTTCGAAGGATCTTCGATTGGAGGGATTGGATCCTATAAGAATTTGAGCGCTTGGTGTTACCCCAAAGCTCAATTTTATTGGTCTAAAAGTCTAAATAGATTTGAGTATTGAATTTTAGATAAGGAGTTTATTAGAATGGATAGCTGCTATCTTTGGCCGAGGAGAGATTGAGGGATGACTCCTCCGTTGAGGAAGAATGGAGGAAAAGTTGAATGCGTGAAAGTAAAATTGACGTGAAAACATTTTTTGCTCACTTATTTTAATCCTCCATTTCCTTAACTAATGTTCAAGGATTTCAAGGTGGTTTAGGATGTTGGTGGATGCTCTATTAGGATCAGAGACATGGAGAATATAGACTTATCGCGAAGGTAGCTAATTGGGTAGTCAGAAGTTGACGGATATCGGATATATAAAATGAGTATAGTAACATGGTAATATTTAATAATACATAATATGTATAGTAATAAAGAGTATATCAATATGGCTTACAAGGAAACAATTTTCAGGGCAAAAACTCACAAATTCTTAATCTACCTGAAAAGAGCTTTAAAATGGTATATTTGACATGTTTTCCTAGCATTATTTGTTTTCCTAAATTCACATTTCGGCTGTATTTGTTTTTAAAATGCCGCCAAAAGAAATTAAGAAGTATTCGTAACATATTATTTTCCTACTCTTCAAGTCCTTTAAAACAATGTAAAACATGCCAGGTTTACTAAAAAAAAATTGTTTAGTCTTCCGCTATCTTGAAAATATTAAATGTGAAATTTAAATAAGTATAGTTATCGTCATACATGCTAAACACACAAACTTTTTAAGTCCCAAGTCTCTGAAATAAAGAACTCACTAAGCTCGTTCAATTATTCAGTATGTTTCATAAATCAATTAACAGTGTGAAAAACCTATTACATTTATAGTGGTTAAACAACAGTAAAATATTTCAACGTTTTCATACAAACAAACTAAACTGAGAATTACTTAAATGCATAAGTACCAAACAAGAGATAAGGCTTGGAAATATTTCACTGATAACACAGCACAATACCAACAAGTGTTCAACTATAACAGGTAGGGGAGACCAAATAAGACACAATAGAATTCATGACAGGTAAAGTAGACTCGACTAAAACTATGAATAATCATAAATCTTATTAAGGTTTGGATTTTAGGATTGTTTTAACTTAACTGTGTAAAACACAGAAAGCCAAATAAAGTATTATTTTATTTTCACGCTGATTACCGCGAGTGTATCCTTATATTTTTCTGAATATTAAAAAATCGGACGCAGGGCGTCTCAGAACTTTTTCTAACCAAACATAAACCTATAAATGACAGCACATTTATTTATTATGTGATTTATAATTTTGTTTGTCCGTTAAAAGTTATGTCCGTATAACGAGGCGCGTTATAATGTGAGCTATTTATAAATGTAAACAATCTTTCCTATATAAGAATTAAAAAATGAAATAATTTTATTAAACAAAAATTTTAAAAACAAGCTTTAATTTGGATTCTTCACATTAATCCCTTTCATTTGATACCCATATCATGGGCGTGCTTAAAGATAACTAGTCCGCCATCTTGGGCTGTCCGCCATATTGGATTTAGAATGAAGTCACTTAGCTAACCATACATTGTCATCCAAACCAAACGTGCAAGCAAAATTTCAATTCATTCGATTGAGGATAACTGCTTTAAAATTCAGTTGCAAGATTTGACCCGAACATACATACAAACATTGCAAGTTAAATACAAGCTTGTAAAAATCGATATTTTTTCAAAATGGCGGCACATGTTACGATAAAATATAAAGGGCTTATTTATTTTATAGAGAGGTATCATTGATACGAATTTCAGCTCAATGGGCAAAAAAGTTCCGAAATTATTTATCGTTTAAATGTTCAAAGTTCTAAAGGGGATAGATTTCAAAACAAAATTAAGTGAAATGTATATCTTATAAAAAGGTATAGTTGAAGCAAATTTTAGCACTTTTTTCCATTATTTACAATTTGTTTCTGACTCAGCAAAATTGGTTAATGACTTCACAAATTTTAGATTTTCCGGGCAGCACAACTACATGGTAAGCACTGATGTTTGTACCAAGTTTAAACACTGTAGCTTAAAAACTGTAGGCGTTATGCGTGACACAAACAGACAGACATCCAGCTAAAAACCACTTAAATGGCCTTAAAAATGGATAATTCCGGACGAGGAGTGTCTCGGAACTTTTCCTCACCAAATAATTCAAAAATGGCCGCAGATGTTAAGATAAAATATGGAGGACTAATTATTTATCTTATAGATAGGTAAAATTTGTGCGGCACGAGCGCATTTCAGCTCAATTGGCGAAATATTTCAGAAATTATTTGGCGTTAAAGTTTCAAAAGTGAATATTTTCAAAATGGCGGCAGATATGCTAACTCGTATAAACATGTTGACATCAAATTCATAAATGCTTGCGGCTAGGAAAGAAGATAAAAAGTTTAACTAGACTGAGAGTTAAGTAAAATTACCAAGAATAAAAATAATGTGAGGACCACACATAATTCTTTTAATAATATGCTTTTTAGATGCAAGCTACGTTTATAAATTAACTTGATAAAAACAAGTGTTATTTGTCAAAAGAAAAGCAATTATTAATTAAACTCATTCTTATACTTTATAATTTTCAACGAGTGGCCTAAATAGAGAATTATTTAATACTATGGTTTAAATTTTCTTAAAGAGTGGCCTAAATAGAGAATTATTTAATAGTATACGGCTTGAAAATATTAATAATTTGCGATGCATACACTCTAAAATTAAAATGGATCTTATAATATGATCTACGATACAGCCAAGAATACAACCCACAGTATAAATAATCACAAGTAATCATACCCAATATGTTCCAGCATATCAACAAACACCTATTGCTCATTTTATAAAACAGTATTTTTTCTACCGCTCAAAATAGTACGCAAACAGCAGATTCCTGCTTTTACTTTCCCGTACTGCAGTCTTCCAACTTATGAACATAAATAATACTTCTCTCCTAGCCATGCAACATCGTAACAATTTTTAAAAAGAAGTTGGCAACACTGGCTATATAAAAAGAACAGCTGGTGTTATTGTTGTCAAGTGTGAGTAATTGTTAAATGTACTTTTATATTATATTTACAGATTAAAAACTAATGTAGGAAACATTTAATGTATACAAGTCAAGGTTTAAATTATCTTTGCTGCACTTGAGAAACCATTCTGTCCTCATCTGATCTGAGTGCAGCAAAGTGACACTTTACGCACTAGCTGAAAATTTCCAGGGAAGTACTTGCATCCCAGTACTTTTTAGGTTTACGTATGTTATCATTATCATATAGGCATCTACCTTAAAAAGGAAGTTGGCAACAATGCCTATAAAAATAACAGCTGGTGTAGTTGTTATTGTTTTCGACTGTCAGTAGTTGTTGATTGTACTTCTATATATTTTATTTACAGATTAAAAATTAATTGTAGGAGACATGCTTAAAGAGTCTTTGCTGCACTTGAGAAACCATTCCGTCCTCGCCTGATCTGAGTGCAGCAAAGTAACAATTTGCGCACAAGTTGAAAAATCCCAGGGAAGTACTTGCATCTTTCGTAGATCATCATAGGCGTATACGTCATTATATGCTGATATAATACTATTTTTTCCCCATCCCGCCCAATATAAAATTTATAATGCAATCAAATTTAAATGGATGACCCCCAAAATAACAAATAAATAGTGTAGAGTAGATGTACTTGGTTCGATTCCCCGGGGGGTCACAATGTTTTTTTTTTATAGGTATTAACAAAAATTTAAATCGATTTTTATCAGTCAATTTTCATCGCTCTACCATAAGGTAATAGTATGAATTATTTCATTATTTTAGGACTAGCCAGTATAGGGTGGTTAGGATGGGGTATTTTTTATTCGGGTAACATTGTGGCAATAAAAACGCAATATTATTAAAAAGCAAAATAGACATAAAATGTTACATATATTTATAACCTACTCTTCAGTAGCTTTCATTTGACACCTTTCTCGAAAGTTAAAAAAATAAAAATGTTGAGCTTTGCACATATTTGGGCATTACGCATGCGCATATTAAATGTTTAACTTCTCAACATTTTTCCTATGTGTGGGTCAAAAAGATACGCCAGTATTACAAATTTCACATCGCTAGCCTGAACGGTTCGGGGGATATGAGCCAAAGTATGACGGACAAACAGACACATCACCCTCGGCATAAGGGTTTCGTGGATGACCTACGAAACCCTAAAAATACTCGTAACTATTATGGACCAATGGCTGATTTATGATCTATAAAGGCAACCACTACCTGTAGCTTAGACAGAGCATATACTACACCAGCACAATCACACTAAATGTTCTCATGCCTTAATATATCAACCACATCTATTGCTCATTATGCAGTACGTAACAGAACAACTCGATCTATTACCATATCATTACCTGAGGCTTAGAGACATAACATAATATACTACAACAGTATAATATTATGTACATCTATTACTCACTTAAATTAGCACTTTAAACAGCAAACAGAGTACTACGCAGTCTCTAGTGAATATACGACTCATTTAATTATCAACAAGGTGATATACTGCAAGGTATAACTCGCAGTATATTACCCACATATAACACTTTTCGTATAATTTATTTTTCACCAAATTCAAACAATCTCTGGGTCAGACTTTCTATTCGAACTCCTCCACAAAAAGGTGCGACATTTATTGGCAAATCTAATATTTTTTCTACGTTTTTATTAGCTTGCTTTCTTGTTTGTTAGTTTGTCCGGTACAAATCTGGCAATCGATTTCTAACTAACTTCCCGAATAGCTAGACTTTTAGCATAGCTCAGAGCACGATGACAATGCATTATTTTAATACTTTTAGCCATCTTTCAGCAGAATTTAATTGGTTTTCAGCAAATTTTGCTGTGCGGAAAGTTAGTTCGGAAAAAATCCACAAGTTATTTTATTTGTTTTGCCATGTCCCATATTTACGGAATCTTCATTTTGACGGGTCTCAAATTTGTGATAGATAAACATTGAATGACAGCAAAACAGGAAATAACGATTACATTATTTATCAATTATATTATTTATATTATTTCAAATATATCGATGACACGCTTTAGATTTGGTGTAGGGGGGATCCGTTGTACAAAGATTTGTCCTTTTATAGGTTTAAGATCAGCTCTCTAGAATGGTTGTCATTTATGTGAAGTAAATAAATTCGGAACTATTTTTTTTTCACTAACATTATATATTATATAACAATAACAATTACATTATCAACATTACATACGATTCAACAGAAAATTTAAAAACGTAGTATATAAAAAGTTCTTTTTATCTTGAAATTATTTAGGTCTAAAGATAAGAACCGTTTAAAGATGTTTTTTGCCAATTCCTTAGGTAAATTGATAACAATTAACAAAAATAATTCTAACTTAAAGACATTTCAAGGAATTAAAAATTGTCTGCCAATTAGTGTGGCACATAGCTTCCTCATATCCTATTTAGTATACTTTAATGATTTTGTGCTTTAACAACCTATTATTGTCAAATTTATGTCATTTTCCCTCTGCTTTTAAATACTCATTTTTTTTTTTTTTACATGACATAAAGTACATATTTAGCAAAATTTAAAAGAGGAGGAATTCATAAGAGCGCAGACTCTTGAAATTAATCTGGAGCCATCTGCGAGCTTTATTTTTGATAAGCCATCAGAATTTCATAAAAATCAGATGAGTACGTATATTTGAAGATACAAATGTAAATAAATTAACGTTTGTGCGCATGTGGAAGAGAAACAAATGGGATGAAAAGATTTGTAACTTATTGGGACCAACGGTGGGCTAATGATGAGATATTAATTAAATTTCATTAAAATCAGACGAATAGTTTTAAGATATTATGTTGGTTCGCAAAAATTGAGAGACAGACTAGGAACCAAAAATGTTCCCTGATCTCTGAAACAGATTTCTGTCTTGGAATTTTTGAGATCAGAAACATAAAAAATATTCGTTCTTCAGAACGATCATTATAGCTTCCGTTACTTTCGGTAAGCTCGGAAGCAAAAACAGAATTAGAAAAAACTCTTATTTACAATGTAAGCGATAAGGACATGCTAAGGAAATACCACTTATTTATAGTAAAAAAGTTTATAAAAGAGAAGCGAAGTTTTAAGCAATGATGTAAATGTAAGCACGCGAAAAGTATTAAAAGTCAAATAATGTAAGATTTAGAAAAAATAAGAATTTCAAACTTATATAATTGATGTTCCAAGTTTTGTATAAGGAATTGCATTTCGTCTGGCAATGTCTGCGAACTGCTTATCAACAAAGTTTCAAAGTTTAATTTTCTAATCTTTTAATGGGATGATAACAAAGTATGTGGGAAACAGTAATTGCCCTTGGCAATGATTTCGTGAATTTCGTGATGAAGTATCGTTTTATTTAACCTCCGCTTTCAACTTAAAAAAACAAAAAATAAAAAAACAGCTTTAGCTTACAATGATAAGGATAACATGGTACGATTAGGGGAATCTGTTAGTGTTAAATGGACTAAAAATCACCCCTTTTCTTACACAAGATTTGTTAACCCTTCGTGAGTTATTGTTATCAGGATATGAAGAGAAAAAAGAAGTTCCCCCATCTGAATAACCTGATAAGGGGTTCCTTGCAACAATCCAACCACGGACTTATCTTAAGTTAAAAAGTAATTCCAATTTGTTTTACAATTCTCAAAGATACAAAAGCTAAAAAAAAAGTCTGTTAATTAGTGTGGCACATAGCTTCCCTCGTTTCCCATTTAGTATACTTTAATGATATTTTAATTTACTTTTACAACCTTAATATTGTCAAATTAATTTAAATGTCCCCCTTTTCCCCCCTTTTTATTATTAAAGAGCGCAGACGGTTAAAATTAATCTGGTGCTATCTGCTGGCTACTCTCTTAAAAACCATCCACATTTTTTAAAAATCAGAATAGTAATTTTGAAGGTGTAAATACGTGATTATAAGGTGTAAATAAATGTTAATTTGTGCGCATGTGGAAGAGAAACAAATGGGCGCAGAAGGTCGAAACTTTATGGGACCAACACTAGACTAATTAAGACCTAACATCCAAATTTTACTAAGATTTGTTGGTTAAAAAAAACATTTATGGACAGACAGACAGACACAGGACCAATGTTCCCTGATGTCTGAAACGGATTTCTGTCTAGGAATTTTTGAAATCGGAGACAACATTTTTTTGTTCCTCAGAACGTTCGCATAGCTTCCGTTACCTTCGGTAAACTTGGAAGCAAACATTTGTATGCATTTTGTGATTTTCATCTTAATATTTGTCGCAATTTTTCATTTCTTTTTCTACAAAGTTATAAGGTTAGTTAGACAAATATAACTCCAAATCAAAGAGGTCACCTATTAAGTGACAAACTACCATCAACTTGATTTTTGGTCTATTAACTAATTTCGTACTCAGGATCATGAAAATCACATTGTTCACCAAAAAGGACAGGACATGGCTGCTCTCCACCGGTTGGTTTCAGCCTATTGTCAAGCTATGTTCCGCAGTCGAAATTAGCCGACCCAGGCCCCAATTTGTAAATGAGCTTACTGGGCTATAGCCCAGGGCGCTAGATTTGGGGGGGGGGGGGGGGGCAACAGTTTCAATATTGTAAGAGGCCAGAGTCACCTCAGCTACTTTTTTTTCGAAAAAAAAACAACAAAAAACCGTTTTTCACATCCGATCCCAAACCATTGAGAAGCTCCTCATCCTTCCTCGTCCCTCCTTGATAAAAATTATTTATATTATTTAACTAACGGAAGACACATTTGAAGAATTTCTCGCGTGCTGTAGTCAAATACCCCCCAAACCGTCTTGAGAACTCACCAGAGCAAATTTGAAAAAAATACAGTTTTCCTATTTTTAGTTTTTTAAGCATTGCGAGAAAAACATTCAGACGTCGTTCTGTGCTAAAATTAAAGCTAATTACATTTGCTACAACATCTCTCACTAGGACTTTATCCATAAAATAAGCAATTTTCCCGACTACGGGGTCAAAAGATGACCAAATCTTAAAATGTCGCTTTTTTGTGGAAAAAAATGCCAATTTTTGGAGGGCTGGATCTTAGTTAGTATTTAAGTTCGACTGCGGGACCTAGCTTGGCAATAGCCTTTATGGTGGACAATGTGATTTTCATGATCCTGAGTACAAAATTAGTTAGTAGACCAAATTTCAAGTTGATGATGGTTTGATTTGGAGTAGGTAATATTTGAATTACTAACCTTAACCTATTAAGAAACAAACTTGACCCACCAAATAGGGTGGGACATAGCCGCTCTCCACAGTTTTTTTTATTTTCAAATGTCTATTGCCAAGCTATGTCCCGCAAATAAACTTTGCCGACTATATAATCTTAAAAGACACCAAAAGATTTACTTATTCAAAATTCTAGCTTAATGTTAGTCAGACACTTTTGGCACGCTATCTCCTGGACTATGATAAATACGCATGCTTCTCGAGAAATCTCTCTCGAATATCAGAGCGTATTTATGAGGCTAATTCATAAAGTTTACAGAAGTCAGCTTCTGTTGCTAATGTGTGTTTTACACACATTATTACTGTGGACTATCTGAGGACTTAATGAGAAATCCGTTTTTTTTTAAATTGATGAAATTGACCTACAAAACTGGTTCTGGCCTCAACTTAAAGCAAATTTAGTTTACTTTATAAACGTAAATAACGCCAAAGCTGAGAGCAGCCCAGGGCGCCATTCACTTATAATCCGGGCCTGAGCCGACCACATATTCTTAAAAGCGCCAAAAGATTTACTTAAACACAAAATTCTAGCTTGATGTTAGTCAGACACTTTTTTGCACGCTATCTCCTGGACTAGTAGGGTTGAAGAAAGAAGAATGAAATAAAATAAAAAAAACTATGAACAGTGAATACTATACAACGAACAGTTTGAAGGGAAAGTGTTAGGGTGGGTATTGTATTGTGTAATGTCTCTGTGTAGGTCAGTTCCAGTTTAGCAGCAGGATTGCGGGTATAACAATAAGAAAATATCACAGGGGGGAAAGGATCCCAATCCGATAATTGGATCCTGGGTTTCTATTCAGGTTGAATGATGAACATGAGAGCATAGTAATTGCATCAGTAAAGTGGGTATCATATGATATCTAGAATCATTTTATGCTCTTCGTTTATTATGTTCTTTTTTTTAAAGAAAAAAAGCTTTACAGTTAACCGAGATGGGAAGTAAATTAGATTATTTTTTTTGTCGATCTCTTAAATTAAAGTTGATATAGATCAGTTACATACATCATAATGAGTCATAGTTTACGGCACTTGAAAGATGACGTAATTTTTTTTAAAACAGTGACAACATTAACGCTGGCAAACAAAAACAGAAATTCATCAGGACATTACACATACCTATTTGTTTAGATCAAGTGATGATTTAATTGCTTTTTTTTGGTTTAAGAAAAACTGTTTTGGTTTTTTTTATATAAAGGTTAAGTAATATATCATCTGTCAGTCAAAAAATTACGACGCAGTTACATGTTCTTGAAGATTTGTCTAACTTATTATGGGTTTGTAACGTAGAGTGAATTATTTAGAATCTTAAAATATCTATTACATATGACAAAAAATAGAGGAAGAAGAAATAAGTTGGATGATAGTGTGTTTTATAAGAGGGTTAAGCGGTTTATGACAGTGTAGGATAATATTTAAAAATAATATATTATTCCTTCGTCCAATAATGGCGAACTAGTTTCATTGAATCGGTCTGTATTTGATGTTAACAATAACATGTTATTCATTTTCATTATTTTGATTATATTTATTCAATATTTAAAGAGGGTTTACATTGATATGGAGAACCATCTGCAGACTACATTTGATAAATCATCTAAATATCTTAATATATTAGACGAGTACTTTAAAAGAAGTAATTGTTAATAAAAACATTGATCTCCAGTAGGGAGAAAAAGTTATGATTTTGGATTAGTTTAGAGGGACTAAAGTAAATCTTTTCTTCCCTGAACCCAAAAAGTAGGAAGAAAAAGTAAAACCAGGGAGAAAAAGAAGGATTGCCAAATTAAATTATTTTATAAATAGTAGAGAATGAATGGCTAATGTAGTGATGATGTTGAAATCAGGTTGGCGACACTGCTTTTTCGACCTTATTTGTAATTTGCGCTTACCATTGTTTAAACCTACATCTAAATAACCTTCTATTTGAGTTTAATTCCAATTCTTATTTGTTTTTAATACTGAATCTCTTATATCTGCTATTAAAAGTGCTAAAAATAGACTGCCAATTAGTGTGGCACATAGCTTCCTCGCATCCTATCATGTACTTTATTGTTATAATGTTTATTGTGTAAAAACTATTAATAGTTTTAGCGATCTTTAACACTTCATAGCGGTGTCGCTGTTGGTTTTATTGAAAAATTGTACTTGTAAAAAATGTTTGTCTCATTGAATAGATGAAGTTAGATTTGTTTCTCGACCTAAAATTCCAATTTTAAATTTGAAGTTCACGTTTACGCGAGCGTTGCTCGTGAACGCTTGGACGGATAATGTTGTCCAACGAACTCGTCCTGGGCATTGGTAAAATGAACATGTCTACCAAATTTCATCAAAATCGGTTGACATTTACTCAAGTTATCGTCGCACGTTTCATAATTCGCGGACACACAGACCGACAGACAGACAGACAGACAGACAGACAGACAGACAGACATACAGACAGACACGAAACCAAAAATGTTCCCTGATGTCTGAAACGGATTTCTGTCTTGGAATTTTTAAAATCGGAGGCATAAAAGTTTTTCGTTCTCAAAAGTGAACACAATGCTTCCGTTACCTTCGGTAAGCTCGGAAGCAATTATTGTTATTTATTAAAATAATAAATTAAAACTGTGCAATGGACGAAGTTGCGTTTTTTTCCCTACATGAGATAAATATTTTAATGTTGTATGTACCTCGGGAGTAAAGCATATAATTTTAAGTGCATAAATAACTATTTTTCGCGTGTGGAAGAAAAACCACTGGGTCCAGAAGGTTGAACCTAATATCGGACTAACAATTGGGTAATTATGACATACCTACCAAATTTCATTAAAATCGTACGAGTATGTTTGACTTAGCAGAGAGGAAAAGTTGAAAATAATCGAACATTTACAATCAAAAATTAAAATAAAATATTTTTCATACAAGCCAGAAAAGCTATATAATATAACAGAAGCTTCCTCTTTAGGACGGAAACCATCGCAGGTTTCAATTGATTCCTACTACAATAGACTGCAGTTTGTTGTCTATAAAAAAATCCACCATTATATTACTTTATACTTTTCAGTTAAAGAACATTTTTATTTTTATAGAGTTTACGTTATGATATATTTATATAGAGAGATGTGTTCCAGGAACAGCTCGCGCAACCAGGCACAAGTACGTATTGTTTTATTAATCCAAAGACACTGCACGCCTGCGGAATATTCAACAAGGCGTTTTCCTGTGCATTAATATAGACGTTTACACATCCTTCCAGACAGATTATACCAACCAATGAGATAATGCATACAATCATCCTTTATATTTAACTTTGCTCTTAGAAATATTAAATAAATAACTATGTACATAATTTATTGTCTCAAATCATAGTCTTAATATTTAAAACAATAACGAACTATAAATATCATTTAAATTAATACGAATCAGTACTCATTTTACCAGGATAAGATGGTAAAATTAAGTAAATTTATTAGTTAATCGAACACACTCGTAGACAACGAAGGCATGCATCATATATACATACATATACATAAAAATCCTGTAATATGTCATATTAAATTATGTCAAGAAGGTGTCAGTACATCAGCAGCTCTCCAAGAAATTTTTGACTTGACTTCGTACAATAATAATAAATGCCTTAAAAAAAATGTTTAAAGGCTACAAAATATGACCCATCTTTTTAGTGGTAAGTATTTTTTTCCTTCAAACTCATTAAATTTATAAGTCCATAATTTAAATTTATTAAAATCCTCCATTTTTTTAAATTTATAATTAAAGATTCACATCGAACCATCAACACACCATTAAGACTTTATGAATAATATAAATAGTCTCTCCATGTAAGCTGACTAATTTGTTTATTTCCATTACAAATCTTTCAGCCTTCATAAGGTCATCATCATCATCAGTGCTGAAATGTGGAAGAAATAGAGATACATAATATAAATGAAAAGTTAATGATTGAGTCCAGTCTACTTCATGTCGAAGATCAAGGCAATACCTATTATTCATTAAGATGCCCTGCATAGACGCTCCCATGTCTACACTAAGACTTTATTTTAAGTATTATTTTATAACTTTTGGGGAGCAAAAATGAAAATACTAAATTTGTTTTTGCTAAAATCTGAGCGCACGGTAATGCGCAAGTCCAAGTTGCACTAAGCATGCAGTGTATCTTTATATGAACCGATTTACCCGGGTTTTCTAACCCTCGTGTCCCTGCTTCCTCTTAAGATGGGCTTTTGAAATTTGAAACATAGATTAAGCTAAGTACCTTAAACTGAAAAAAAATTGAGCTTCTTATACTAAGCCTTTTCGAAAAGCGAAGAGTTTCAAAATTTGTATTTTTGTTAAGGATTCACTGACTGATTAACTCATCATCAAAATTATAAGTGATTTCAACAATAGCTAGAAACTTAAAATTTAGCGCACTTGTAGCTATAGTCGTGCAAACTGACGGGAAGATTCCAAAAGGTTGATAATTTTCTTAACGTTATGTTTTGTACATTCAGAAACTGGCCAAGTGTTAAGGTATAAAAAAAAGTACAGTGTTGCTCGTGAAAGTAGGAATAAAGTGAGGTTATGGACTAAACAAAGACCAGACTTGGCAGTAATGTAGTATGTATTATTTAGGTTATAAATCTGCACTAAGCTGTAATAATGAGGATGATACTTAAACAAATGTATTTATAATTTTATTATTCAGATAAACATCATGATAAAGAGTTTAATTATTATAAATTGCATCGTTGTTATAATAAAATTATTTCATGTTTGCAAGAATCACATTTAAGTTAAGAAACAACGAGGCATTGTAATAAGATATTATCTGAGGTACACAAAACTATTCGTACAGCTTGTAGCGTTGTGCAGGTATTTTCGTGACCAAGGTACCTGCTACATGACGTGCGTTAGTTGTACCTCGGTATAGATTCTATCTAGGTGGTAAAGGTAGGAGGTAATTGAGCGGAAGTGCGGTAGCCTGGCCGCATGTGGTATAACTGTAAAACCCAGGGAAGAAGACACGCTTCTACTCTTACTTACTATAATCACGGCGAAACTTCTATACTGCACAATAATACTGGGTTGATAAGCTTCGTATCACATTGATAATAAAGAATACACATGACTATCTCGATAGGTATATTTGTTTGAATTTAATAGAATATTATTAATGCGAATTATAGGTTATTTTGACTGAGATTTTGTGGTACTCCTGCGTAATTACGACTAAAGAAGTCAATAGAAAGACACAACATTATTTTCACCACAATACATTTGTTAATAATTAATATTTTCATACATTTTTAATAATGCATGTCGAATGTCGAAATGCATTCCTTAATAATTAATATAAAATTGTGGTGACAATATTGTTGAATTTATTTCTATTAACCTCTCTATATAGTCATAATTATTGATAGGAGTTAAAAACGGAATCCAAGTGCAGAAAATTTTCGTAGCTAGAACAATTATTAATTGCAATTCAATAGTTTCAAGAATATTACTCAGATATCATATAGATAATATCATATTGTTCCATTGTATAATTGTAACTATATTTAATTGGCTCTTCCTTACACTATTACTCCCCTTATAAAAAAACAGAAGGAAGTAAAAATCTTAAAAACAATGTACGCAATGTTCTTCTTTATACTACTTCTGTTAGTCCCCCTATAAAAATAGAAAAGATAAGTCTTTGAAGAAGATGTACAGAATGTTCTTCTTTAGATTGTTACTCCCCCTATAAAAAACAGAAGGGAGTAACAATCTAAAGAAGGTGTACGGAATGTTCTTCTTTAGATTATTATACTCTCCTTATAAAAACAGAAGTGTGATATTCCTTTGTCTCAAAGTACATTGGACTTAAACATCCCTCTGTCTTAATAGTTATTTAGACAAAGAAATATGTAAAATAATTATATCCATTTATATTCTAAGAAAAATAGAGGAGAAATATATTTTAAATTAGATTATTAATATGTTCTCAGTTAGATTATTAATATGTTCTCGGTTAGATTATTAATATGTTTTCAGTTAGATTATTAATATATGTTCTCAGTTTGATTATTAATATGGTCTCAGTTAGATTATTAATATGTTCTCAGTTAGATTATTAATATGTTCTCGGTTAGATTATTAATATGTTCTCAGTGTGATTATTAATAGTTAGATTTTATCTGGAAAATAATAATCAATATAAAAAAGCCATTTTTCAAAACTGGTCTTATTTTCAATTTTTTTTTTTTTTTTGTTTCTGTATTGTTTACCTTAGTTGTATCTATGTGCAAAATTTGGGGAAGATTGAATGACGGGAAGTGGTTCAAAATTGGGGTAATAGGTGTGCGATGAAACTTGAAAAGCAAATAAATTTGACGCCATTTTTTTTTTTTTTTTTTTTTTTTTTTTTTTTTTTTTTTTTCCCTGTATTGTTCACCTAAGTTGTATCTATGTGCAAAATTTGAGGAAGATTGAATCACGGGAAGTCGTTCAAAATTGGGGAAACGGAAATGTGCGATGAAACTTACAAAGCAAAGTAATATAAGACCAGTAATAAAAATTTAATTCAAGCAATATTCCTTTGTCTTAATTAACTTTTAGACTAATGATTTTAAGTTTTTATTAAGACTAAATATGTTTAGAGTAAATTTATTCGGCACTTATTTACTTTAGCATCCCACTTGGTTCTAAAGAATAGTCTGCCCAACGTAAGTCTCAAAGGTTTGTGTGTTTGTCTCCCCAGATATTGAGACTCCTGGGGCAATTTAATTTTTTATTATGCTATTTTTATATATCATGTCTTATCACGTGTAATACTAAATTTTATACAGAAAACTCTAGGACATGAGTTCTACAGTATATTTAATAGTCCTTTGTCGTAATAGTTAATTAGACTAAGGGATATTATCACATTTATATAAATATACACTAGTGTGATATTCCTTTGTCCCAAGTTTCATTAGGACAAAATATCCCTTTGTCTTAATAGTAATTTAGAATAAGGAATATATAACTCTATGAATATGTTCCTTTGTCGAAAAAAACTATAAAGACAAACGGATATAGGGGGGGGGGGGTGCTTGGAAAATAAAGTGGTTGTGCGCGAAGTCTCACGTAAAAAGGGTTTCTTTGGTATTGTCAACATGAAATTAGTTAGTATAAGGAGAGGGGGCACGCAAAATTTAGATGTTTTTTGACAGAATGGCATGAAAAATTTACTCTTAAATACCTTTCATTTGACACCCCACTCAAAATTTAAAAAAATCGCGTGACATGAATCCTCCATTTTGGATTTGAACAGATGACAATTTTGAGTTCACTAAGTTTTTCCTGTGGGCGCGTCAATGCGATCTTCAATACTGGAATTTTTCATGTCTTAATACTTTTCTTAAGTTTTATATATTTTTATCATCTACTCTTCAATACCTTTCATTTAATATCTCTTTCTAATTTTTTTTTCGCGTGTCATGAATTATCCTCCATTTTGGATTTGAATGGCTGATAATTTTTTGAGTTCGCTATATTTTTTCTTTGTGCGCGTCAAAAAGATTTTTAATGCTGCAAAGTCTCAAGTTTTTCATCTCTTTTATTTCAAAAGTTATTGGAACCGTACAGAATGACAGACAGACAGACACAGGACACAGGAACGAAACTATAAGGGTTTTCTTTTTTTTTGGTTTTACCAACAAAACCTGAAAAAGTACCATTTATTCTTACTGAACTGTATCAACTAGAAGTATTGCACCGTCAACTATAAATCACTCTAGCTTCTTTATATAAAGCTGTTGATCAACTGACATCTCCTCCCCTTGGCTTCACAAAAGAGGAGATTGAGTAAAAATTGATTAGATTAAAGCATAACCTCCTCAAAGATCTAGGCCCTGGTTTACTCAACTATTTGTTCGTTCTCTATCCTTTTTGGCAAACACACACAAAGGTCTTTCGTGTATAATAGAGTCCCACACACCTGTCTCATTCTTACTTGTTATTCACCTGCTGACCTACTTGCCCTCAACACTATGACATCATTTCAACCCGTGACGTCACGTCCTCGACCCTACTATCGATCCTATTCTTCTCTTCCCTATCGATAGTAGGTTCTAAACTTATCGATCCTATATATTATGCCTTCTTCATGACCTAACTCTTTTATGCCGGTAGCCATGACATCGGACATAACACAACACAGTACAAGTTTTTTTTCCTCCCCTGACAGTTAGAACGATGTTTATTTTTTTGACGTAGGACATCAATCATAGTGAAACAAGACCTTGGCGCCTCATACAATGAACAATTATAATGTATTTGTATCTAGAAGTGTTTAAATAAGGGTATCTAAAAGTCTAAACTAGGAAGTAGGCTTAATCAATCTTGCATTAATCAAATTGATTAATAGTTAAAAAGTATTGTAACATTACAAAAAAAATCTTCCTGCTTTTGTCCTTTTAGAAATATTTTTATTACAATTATTTATAAAAGATTTTTTTTTTTTTTTGGAAATACATTTTCCTATGAAATATGGGCTCATTCCCGTTACTGATATGATAATAATTAACAGATTGCTTGCTTCTTAGTTCAGTGCTAATGCTCTTCATTGCACTATTTTTTTAATAAATAGGCTGTATGAATTATTTGTTTCTTAGTTTAAGTACAAGTACAAATGCCCATTCAATGAGCAAATAATTGTTTTTTAAAAAAAATTTACTTTCTGATTATTTATTCCAAGCTTATCGAAGGCAACGGAAGCTATATGGTCGTTCTGAAGAACGAAAATTTTAATTAATCCGATTTCAAAAACTACCTAAACAGAAATCTGTTTCAGACGTGAGGGAACATTTTTGCGGTTCTGTGTCTGTCTGTCATTCAATTTTTGCGAATCAACATATGTATTATCTTAAAAACTACTTGTCCGATTTTAATTAAATTTGAATGGTATGGTAATTATCCCATTGTTGGTCCCATATAATTTCCAACATTTTACGCTCATGTATTTCTCTTCCACATGCGTACAAACCTTATTTATTTACACTTATATCTTCAAAAATACTTATCTGATTTGTATGAACTTTTATAGTTTATTGAAAGTAGCCCACAGATAGCTCCAGATTAATTTAACCATCTGTGATCTTAAAATGTTGCTGAATTGATATAATTTATGTAAAAAATCAAATTTAAAAAGGGTGGAGGGAAATTGAATAAATTTGGAAATAATAGGTTGTAGAAGCATGAGCATTATTATTGTACAGGAAATAGGACGCGAGAAAGCTATGCGCAGAATAAGAGAACTAGAGAAGCTATACGCTAGCACGGCTAGCAAATACAGACTATTTTTTCAGATATTTATTTTAAAAATATGTTGTTTTTTTTAAAAAAAAAAAAATGCATGTTTATAATCATAATCTCGTTACAAGAACTAATTATGAAATAAAAGATAAAATAAAATCATTGTTAATGCGAATATGCTTTTCCCTATTATAAAATTAAAATTATTAAAATTATGCTTATAAACATTTATCAAGAACTAATGATTCTGTTGACGCAAACTTTCAAAAAAAAATATATTAAATCAATTTATTACAAAAACAAAATTATATTGTGCGTCGACATTTCTATGGATATATACGTACATCATAGGTTAGCATAACACGTGCTGTCAATTTGATTATTATTTTCTTTGTAAGCATATATGTGTTTAGATAAAATAGCACGTTTGCTGATACTAACTGAATTTTAAAATTAATGATAAAATATAGCATAGTGCATATCCAATATGTGCAACAATGTATACATCAGTCTATAATATAGGTATTTATACAATGTTGTTTTTTCCCGGGGAAAATGTTGTTTCCTAGATAATACCGCTAAAAATAGATCATAGAGGGGGGGGGGGGGGGTAATTACAACAAAATATATACCAGTAGGAACTTTCTCATATACGAATTCATAATTACTTAGCCCAGTGTTTTCTATTAATTAATTTTCAAGTTTCGTAGGTAACGAGTATATTTAATTATTATTGAACATTGTATCTAAATTTATTGGAGCTAAAATTCATTTCTCAATTTCGCCTATGATGATTTTTCTGAACATATATGCCAAATCTCGTCAAAATTGGCTAATTAGTTTAGGTTCCACCGTCTGCAAAGACAACAAACGACAGACAGACATTTTTAGGGTCCGTAGGCAAAGCCAAGGACCCTTATATTTTCCTGCGTGTGTCTGTCCGTCCGTCCGGTCGCCTGCTCTCACGGCTACACCTTTCGTCCGATCATTTTGAATTTGGCATGTATGTGTCTTGTACCTACCCACATATTTTAAAAATTATTAAGGGTTAAACATTTTTTTTTTTCGACACCGTGAGGGGTATCATATGAAAGGGTACGTCGAGCTGATTACAAAAATATATAATTATTTGCTTATAACTTTGATAGGGCAAGCGTAGGCAAGTTTGAAGTGGGTGTGAAACGTGTCCCCCCCCCCTTCATGTCGCTTATGTGAAGTGCAAAAAATCTGAAAAAATTCCTGAATATTCTTCGACCAAAAGTAAAGATACCACTTTTTGGAAATTTTGAAAAAATATTATTTTATTTTTTATTGACAAAATACGTTTTTTTATAACTATGGTCTTTTCGATGTATTTATATGGTTGTAGTCCGGTTCAGTGGCAAAAAAAATACTTTATCAGTGTGTTTTGAGAATATCAGACCCTTAGGATAGTACAAAGTAAGCTTTTTAGCATTTAAAAAAAAACACTGTTATACACTTTACAGTTAAACACTATACAGTGTGGCCTACGGACCCTCGCTGTGTGCTGACTAGCACACACTTGACCTGTTTATTTTTTAAAAATTGTTTGGACTCAGGGGGCCTCAAAACGTGTAAGTCCATCAAAATCACAAAATTAAATTATCGCGCCATCACATTACTTTCTCTTTATATGAGAAAGTAATAAATGTAAATAAATTTAGAAATATACATTCTTTCTAAGAATAGTAAAAAGATTCGGCAACTTGCACATAATATGTTCCCACCTTAACCTTCGCATCTTAACAGATTAACCACCGGAAATATTAAACACTTGCAGGAAGAAGCGTCTTAAGAAAAATCTAAAACGCTTTATTTCTTTACATGGATTTAGTAGAGCAGTGTTCTTAATGTGCCATAAATGTCACAAAGAATCTGTTCTAAACGAGGGTATTCTCGGCCCGCAATAAAATATTATGCTCGTCTACTTGGATTTATTAAAGTTTTGGCAGTGAAGTTAAAATAACTGTCGAAAGAATATACGAATGAGGGAATGAGAAAGGTTTCGTGTTATCACAAAACTTTCTCTTTATATGAAAAAATATCGTGTCATCACAATACTTTCTCTTTAAATGAAAAAGTATCGTGTCATCACTATACTTTCTCTTTATATGAAAAAGTATCGTGTCATCACAATACTTTCTCTTTATATGAAAAAGTATCGTGTCATCACAATACTTTCTCTTTATATGAAAAAGTATCGTGTCATCACAATACTTTCTCTTTATATGAAAAAGTATCATGTCATCACAATACTTCCTCTTTATATGAAAAAGTATCGTGTCATCACAATACTTTCTCTTTATATGAGAAAATATCGTGTTATCACAATACTTTCTCTTTATATAAGAAAATATCGTGTTATCACAATACTTTCTCTATATATGAAAAAGTATCATGTCATCACAATACTTCCTCTTTATATGAAAAAGTATCGTGTCATCACAATACTTCCTCTTTATATGAAAAAGTATCGTGTCATCACAATACTTTCTCTTTATATGAGAAAATATCGTGTTATCACAATACTTTCTCTTTATATGAAAAAGTATCGTGTCATCACAATACTTCCTCTTTATATAAGAAAGTAAAAATATTTTCTTCTTTTCCATTTATGTTATTTGGACTGTAAAAGGATTCGAGGAAGCTATGTTGCATGTGGCATACATATTGTTAGATTTGTTAGGCGTTTTTTTAATATTATTTTTTCCTTTATCTTACCCAGAAAACACATATGGGCTAAGATAGTGTTAACGAGTAATTTTAAATCATCTTGGTTTTTTTCCTTTATTTTTTCATTTGCTATTATAGAACCTTGACCTAATCAGAAAAAAAATATATCTTATAGAAACATATGGAACAAATGGCAATGTTCTGTATAGAAAAAAAAAGAAATAAAAATCACATGAGGATTGATTATACAATCACATTTCTTTTTTAACTTATTTATATCTAACATTTACATTTAATATTAATTTTTATTAAATATTTATAGTCGATAAATTATTAATTTCAAATATCTTTATTGAGAGTCATACAACCATTTTATAAATTATTTTGTCTAAATTGTTGAATAATGTGCAAAATATTTGTTTCTGTTCATCAAAATATATTGTTTCAGCACAAAAATTAGAGAATGGAAGTGATTTTTAGGTTAGTAATTACTTAGCCTAGTGTTTTCCATTTATTAATTTTCGAGTTTTCGTAGGTACATTTAATTATTTTTGAACATTTTGTCAAAATTTATCATAAAAAATATTTTCTTCTCGGCCCTCGGCGGGGAATCGAACCCGGGCTCTCTCCGTCAAAGTTTAAAGCTATTTTCTCAGGATCTAGATTTTTCCCGGGAAAATGGCTTATATAGTTAGATTCGTATTTAAATGGACTACATTATAGAATTTTTTAAAAATAATATAAAAATCGATATACTTTATATATTGATAAAAATCGTCTGAACCGTTTTCGAGAAATGATTTTTTCACGTTTTTTCAAAGTTCTTGGGGTGTAGCGCCTCTAAATTTGGAGCTAAAATTAATTTGTCGATTTCCCCTCGGTGTTTCATTTTTGTTAACATATATGCCAAATAAGTAAGTTACTATACACTATATAAATAATAGGATAATAACTATATTTATTTAAAATGTAAAGTAGCTTAAAGTTTCATTTATAACGAATAAATTGAACAACATATTTTAAGTCGAAGCAACCAAGTTAAGTTATAAATACAGTAGAACCTCGATAAGAACTGTCACAAGGGGATTAGGGAAACAATCTTGTTATCGAGGTGCTCTTTTTGTTGAGGGTCGTGTTATCAAGGTTATTTTGGCTATCAGTCGTGTTATCGAGGTTCGAGGGCGGGGTTTTCAAGTCTAAACTTGTTCAAGGTCGACTCATTCCTGTATAGAGTCACGTTATAGAGGTTGTGAATTGGAAAAAATCCGTGTTATAGAGGTTGTTTGGATAATAATAGTCGCGTTATAGAGGTTAATTTTACATTATGTGTTATGGCAATCTCAAGGGGATTTCAAAATTGCACTTGTAATTGATGTTACCGTGTTATTGAGGGTCGAGTAAGGGAGGTTCTACTGAAGTTGATTATTAAATGTGTGCCAATACATCATTTCTACATTACACGTATAGTTCTATATAATTTTATACTTTTTACATAGCACTTCACAATATTTAAAGACAAAAAATTATATTTAATCTGTGATAAGGGATGAATGATGAATCTAGTTTTTAAATTTATTTATTTAAGTTTCAAAATAAAAGATAATCAGACACAATTGTTTAAGAGCCAACACATAATAAGAAATGTATAAAAGTGCAGCACTAAATAATTTTATGATTTTGTATCATTAAGAAGAAAGTGGATCTGGCACTTGATTTTATTTCAAGCTAAATTTACGACTAACTTTCAATTCACATAAAATCAAGAATATAAATATTTTATTGTTTTGTGTGACTTTTATTACCTTAAAAAAAACCTAAATTTTTTGTTGTTTTTAAACCATTTAAATTATAATAATAAAAATGATACGATTAAACAATTAACTCTTGAGTTAATAAAATAACCCAGGATAATTTAAATTTTAACATATAAAAATTATCTACAAAAATTAAGGCATATTAAAAGTAGTAAATAAAGAAACAGAAATTTAGTTTGAATAAGTTAGTTTTTAGACGTAAAATATTGAATACAAGCAATAAAACATTTAATTTGTTAGAAAAATTCTACCACTATATTAAAATAATAAATAAAAGTACACTAGTAAAAAAAAAAGACAATTGTTATGATTGAATTTAAAGTGAAAAAAAAATGTTCTTTTATTCTCTCCCATGCAAACAGTTTATGTAAAAAGTAACTACTGAATTATATTGTTAAATATTTATAGATTTAAAAGTAATTAAACCTCCCTAAAAAACAATTCTGATACATATTAATAAAATTGTGGGTAAATGTTCAGAAAAATCATACCGCTATTGGGGAAATCGGATCCATCGAATTTGATTAACATTGAAATCTATAATATAAGTGGCAATGTCCTGATTGACTGACTGACTGACTGACATAGAATCAACGCACAGCAAAATCTGCTTAACCGAGAGACTTGAAATTTTGAGGATATACTCGGTTCATATCATAGGCATCCACTAAGAAAGGATTTTGCGAAATTTTTATTTTTGTACCCAGGGGTACGGGGTACAAATGTCAAAGTAATGAATACTTTTAATGATGCATATCGTTGAAAAGCTCTTTAAAAGTACAGTAATTGTTGTTATGTACAGTTTTGTCATATTTTCATTTAGGAGGGGGTAAAATGGAAATCTATAATATAAGTGGCAATGTCCTGATTGACTGACTGACTGACTGACATAGAATCAACGCACAGCAAAATCTGCTTAACCGAGAGACTTGAAATTTTGAGGATATACTCGGTTCATATCATAGGCATCCACTAAGAAAGGATTTTGCGAAATTTTTATTTTTGTACCCAGGGGTACGGGGTACAAATGTCAAAGTAATGAATACTTTTAATGATGCATATCGTTGAAAAGCTCTTTAAAAGTACAGTAATTGTTGTTATGTACAGTTTTGTCATATTTTCATTTAGGAGGGGGTAAAATGGAAAAATATGTATAACTACATCTTATATAAATGAAGAGTGTCTATGAGTGTCTTTTGTCTTATATAAATGAAGTGTTTATGAGTATACTGCTTACATGAGATTATAAAGTTAAAATGTTGGTACACAGGAGTACGGGGTACAGATGTCAAAGTAATTGATAGGTACCCTTTATGGTGCATGTCGTTGAAAGGCTCTTTAAAAGAAAAGTAATTATAATGTACGTTTTTGTCATTATTTTCATTTAGGAGAGGGGTAAAAAGGAAATGTCAACGTAAGTGTGTGTGCGCGCGCGCGCGAACGGGCGCGTGTGTGTGTTCTTTATTCAGCGTCCGTGTGTTCTTTATTCAAATCTACCGTCTTATTCCAATTCCAATGAAAATTTGCACACTTGACCTTCAAAGCAAGTGGAAAGGGGGAAGGTCACTGACTTCATGCATTTTCGAAATTTTGATTTTGGTACACAGGGGTACGGGGTACAAATGTCAAAGTAATTAAAACCCTTCACGATGCATACCGTTGAAAAGCTCTTTAAGAGTGCTGTAGATTGCTGTACAATTATTGTTATGTACATTTAGGGGGGTAAAATGGAAAAATATATCTATATATCTATGTATAAAAAACTAATAATTGTTGTGTCTGTACATTTATCCGATTGGGCTAAAATTTTGTATTTATTCATTTATTTATTTTATTTATTTATTTTTTTTATTATTATTATTATTTTTATCCCTAAGGGGAACATAAGGACAGAGTAAGAAAAGAAGGGGAATTGAGCCCTGACCGATCTTCAAAAGTTAGGAAGTTAATACTTGAGAAAGAGCTCTTATTTTGGATGTAAGCATGTATATTAATAAAAGCTAATTCCAATTTCAACCAAGGGATGTAAAATGACACGGGGAGGGGGGGGGGGGTATAAATCCATTAAAATGCAAATAAAACACCCCGTAGCGAAGTACGGGTATTCAGCTAGTACCAATATAAATCGTTATACCAGGAAAAATCTAGTCTCCGAGATAATTAATATATAATTTCAAGATAAAAAGAACTTTTTATATACTACGTTTTTAAATTTTCTGTTGAATCGTATGTAATGTTGATAATATAATTATTATTGTTATATAATATATAATGTTAGTGAAAAAAAAATAGTTCCGAATTTATTTACTTCACATAAATGACAACCATGTAGAGAGCTGATCTTAAACCTATAAAAGGTCAAATCTTTGTACAACGGATCTCCCCAACACCAAATCTAATGCGTGCCATAAATATATTTGAAATAATATAATCGATATTTCCTGTTTTCCTGTCATTCAATGTTTATCTATCACAAATTTGAGACCCGTCAAAGTGAAGATTGCAAATACTATGGGATATGTCAAAATAAAAAAAATAAGTTGCGGATTTTTTCCGAACTAACTTTCCGTACAGCAAAATTAGCTGAAAACCAATTAAATTCTGCTGAAAGATGGCTAAAAGTATTCAAATAATGCATTGTCATCGTGTTCTGAGCTATGCTAAAAGTTTCAAATGTCTAGCTATTTGGAAAGTTAGTTAGAAATCGATTGCCAGATTTGTACCGGACACACAAACAAACAAGAAAGCAAGCTAATAAAAACGTAGTAAAATTAGGGTGACTCCTCTTTAATCGAAACCGGTTTAAAAAAAATATATAAATAACAATTGAAAACATGTTTAATAATGAATATTAATTAAATAAGATATTTTGAAATTTAAATTCAGTATCAATATGCATAAAAAATAGACTGCCAATTGGTGTGGCACATAGCTTCCTCGCATCCTATTCACGTACTGTATTGGTTTTATACTATTTTTACAAGCCATTATTGTCTAATTTGTTTAATTGTGTCCCCGTTTTTTAATCTGTTAAAATTGTTTTAATTTTTTACATGAATTAACCTATCCATTTAGCAAAAGTTAAAGAGCGCAGATGGTTCAAATTAATCTTGGGATAAACTGTAAAAGTTTCATACAAATCAGATAAGTACTTTTGAATTTTGAAGCTATAGGTGTAAATAGACGTATGTTTGTGCGCATGTGGAAGAGAAACAAATAAGCGCAGAAGGTTGCAACTTATATGGGACCAACAATGGGCTAATGATGACCTACCATCTAAATTTCATTAAAATCGGACGTGTAGTTTTTAAGATATGTTGGTTCGCAAAAATCGAACGACAGACCGACAAACAGACACGGAACCAAAAATGTTCCTTGATGTCTGAAACGGATTTCTGTCTTGGAATTTTTGAAATCGGAGACCTAAAATATTTTCGTTCTTCGAAACGATCACTTAGCTTCCGTTACCTTCGGTAAGCTCGGAAGCAAAAATGTTGTCTGAGTTTGTTGGATAGAATTTTTAGTACATATTTTCCCCAACTGAGCTTAAAGTAAAATAAAATTGTTCCTTCAGAAATAAGGAAAGGAACTTTGATTAGTTTTCATTGAAAATACAGGAAAATTCATATAAATTATGCAAAAGAAAACTATAATATACAATACAGCATAAGTGGAGTAATTTAAAAAATATATAAATATACATATATGTATAGTATATAGACATTTTAAATATACATCTTAAATTGGTATATTAAAATTTTAAACGTTGAAATTTCAAATAAACTAAATAATAGTATAAAATCGATTTTCTTTAACCAATCTGCAAAAGTTATACATTTTTCAAGGATATATTTAACAATAGATTATTACCAAAGAAGAAATAATTATATTAATAATACATAGTAGGTAATTGATGTTTGAAATTAAGACTAAAGGCTATTCTTTAAAAAGTTGATTCAATTTAAAAATAAAGCGAAGATGATTTTTTAAAAAAGAAGCCATAAAATGGCTAAATTAATGTCCTTGAATTGGTTACGTATAAAAACACCGGAGAATTAGGATAAGCTTACGCTATCTATGAGTACATACAGTGTTACCAAGACCCTGGACTCGTGAAAAATCACTCATTACTATTATTAACTTTATATTTTATATAATATCTAATTTAAGATCTTGAAATTAAATGGAATTCAAAGAGGAAGTAAAATCAAATTACAATTATACAGCTTTTAAAGTATTTAAGTTATAACAAATAAATATTCAAAGCTATTAAACTTTTTAATAATTTAAAATATATGATTACTAATTTTAAATATGATTACTCTCAATTAATCAAAAGGAAAAAAATAAATTTCCAATATTACAGTAATGTTCAATATCACGTAAGTTAGATAATTACAAAAAATAAGCGTAGTTGTGATTATATATAGTTTTAAAATGATAATATTTTTTAATCAATAGAGCTAGAACAAATATATTTTATAAATAATTTGAGAGTAGTTCACTTCCGAGCTTACCGAAGGTAACGGAAGCCTTATAAATTTCATTCTTCAGAATGATCTCAAGGGCCTTGTGATCATTCTGAAAAATGAAATTTTTTCATGTGTCCAAATATATAAGTTCTACACAATATACACAAATATACAAATTCTACACTACCGTTTCAAACATAAGAGAACTTTTTTGGTCTCGTGTATGTCTGTCCGTTCGTTCAACATTTTTGCACACCACCATATCTTAAAAACTACCAAATCGTTCGAATTTAATGCAAAAAGTCATAGTCATCAGTGGTAGTCAAAAGTAGCCCACGCATGGTCTCATATTAAATTAAATACACTTAACATTAAATAATAATAAATGTGACCCCACTGCGATTCGAAACAGATCCTTTTATTTTATTAATACCCATATCTTTACAAAAGTATTCATCCGATGTTGAATAAATGTAGTCCGATTCGAAGAAAAATAGTCTCATCTTAAATTAAACTGCCACAAGCAAATTTAATATTGAATAAAAATTATTATTACCTTGCTGGGTATCGAAATAAAATATGTGTGAAACGCATTAGAAGTGAAACTTAAGTTCTAGTATGCATTGCTCTCTTTCATTTTTTGACGAATTTATTATTTCAGGATTAAGAAATGGTTAAGGGAAGTTTAATTGAAAAATAAAATATTTCTACGCTAAGGCAACCACATTTATTCCAATTAAAATAAATGTTTGTTTTGATTTGCTGGTCTTTAAATAGATATAATACAATTAATCTGTAAAAATGTTACACTTGGATGAGTCTCGAATCGCAAACTTCGTTACACGATTTCACTATATGAAAAAATTCGCTCTACCGCCGCCAAAGAAGTTGCACTTCAAAAGGTCCCTTTTACTTTAGTAACACCCATATCTTTAAAAGAACTCATCAAATTTTGAAGAAATGGGGTAGGCGTAAAGTCAAATATTAAATTAAACTGTCTAAACACATTTAATATTGAATAAAAATCAGTGTTACCCCACCAGGAATCGAAAAACGTTTAAACAACTACACTTACAATTCCTATTTGACCATTTAACCATTAATACAACACGAGGAATCTACTTTTTTTTATTATATATTTTTATTTATTATCATAAATTACTTAATTCAAATTGGGGGTCAAATTTTATTGGACTAATGTGAATACGAGTTTTAACATACATCGTTTCATGGTCTTATAAATCGACGAGACAACCCCGACAATATTTTCTCATAAGTGACTTCTTTATGTTCCATTATCCTAATTCCCAAACTTTTTGTAAGCATTTTCAAGAACAAGCGATTAATAACAAGAAAAAATAATAGGTAAGTCAAAAAATTGGTGGGAAAGCGTCACCTTGGAAAGCTACAGTAGGTGATGCACAAAATAAGAGACCAATAAACAACACAGAGTTCAATAGAGTAATCGTGGCATTATTGGCAGATTAACAGTACAAAAATTAAAATATATTATTAAAATTTAACTTAAAGTCCATTCAATTTTTTTTTTTCAGCCCGTTGACACTCACTGTCGTAAGCAAAGGCCAAATTATTTAATTAATAATTAAAAATAATTAATTTAAATTAATTAGATGTGTTTAATATGAAATGATTACGAGGGAAAAAATCGTATGATTGAACAGTTTATGACACTGAAAAAAATATAAGTTGATAGTTATAAAACACATAGTCATACAGTCATACAGTCAAAACGAGTGTATATTTAATTCATTTTTTATAATAAAATATAAAATTGACAATGTTTTTACCATGATGAATTAATTAACAAGAAAAAATTATTCTGTAAGTAAAACTAATATATTCATTGTTATTTAAACAATTAATATTTACAAATAATAGTTACAGTTGGACCTCCATATATATTGAAATTGATGGTTACAGAAAAAAAATCGTTGTATAGAAAATGATTTATTTACGAGTATTTCTTAACCTAGAATTCTAATAAATTAAATGGACATCCCAATATTATCAAACAATGTCAATAAAAAGTGATGATTTATTTACTTCCATCATTTCATGTTATTGATATCAATCAATATGAATTAAGTTGAATGTAATAAAAAGCCAAAACAATATGAAAAAATGGATTAATGATGTCAAAAATTTCTGATTTTCCGGGTAGTACAACTACTTATAAGAATTGATATTTGCACCAAGTTTCAACTCTCTAGCTTAAAAACTGTGAGAGTTATGCGTGACACAGACATACAGACAGACACCCAGCTTACAACCTGCCAAATCGTCTTAAAAACACCCAAGACTGATAACAATTGATGATAATTCCGTTGATATCTCGGTTTCGGGTTTTTTAGGTAAAAACAATACTTTTCCTTTAAGGTAGGGGAAAGTAAAAAAATATAAAATATCAGCCACTATGATTTATTTTATAATATTTATTATTTTATTAATTATTATTTTACTAGTACAAAAGCACAAACAGGTAACCAGAGATAAAAACTTCTGTAATGTACAATGTACTTTATTATTTCATACTTCTATAATAAAAATATAGGAAAGTGATAAAAAGGTCAGAAAACATACATTGATAAAAATATAATAGGTGCATTGACATTTGACTTAGTAAAATATCATGGCGGATATTTTTATACGGCGTATTGACATGCTTTCATTGTCAGTAAAATGGAGTGTTAGAAGAAAAAAGTATTTCTATTTTTAACAATAGCTGAACAACTATAAAATATTAACAAATAAATCGATAACTTTTATCGTAAGTTATATCAAAGGAATCACCGGTAAAACTAAAAAAGAAAACATTCAAGAAGCAGCTAAAATATATTATATTGTTGTTGTTTTTTTTAAAAAAAAGCACAGTTTATATTTACCAATTGCCATTCGTTCGTGAACTAATATAATAAATGAAGATGATGTTTGTAATCCAAATGAGTAATAACCGATAACGAAGCGGTAAGCGAGTTAATAAAATGTTAATAAAAGCAACACAGACGCGAAGTGTTTGGGTCGGTGGCGCGGCACAGACTGAATAAGAACAGAAACGCTTCTCGACAGAGTGCAAACACGCGAAGCGACCCCTGCAGGGGTGGGGGAGCGCTCGTAGTCCGGCGTTACCAGGGGATGCTATAACCCTCTATCAGGGTGTCATTCTACCTTGTAGCAAGTACATTCAGTAACTTAACCTAATTCTTTTTAGGCACATAATAGAAAATAATAAGAAACAAGTCCATTTTTTAACTTTTTCTAATTTTTAAGTTTTGTTTTCGCCCAAAACTTAGATTTCAACAGAATTATTAGCTATTTTGTGTTGAAGCCACAGTTTATTTTAGTTATTTATATTTATATTTATTATTTTTTTATTTTATATTAAATATTTTTATTTGTTTCGGGGCGCAGATGAGTGTGTCCCTTTTTGTAAGCTCATCTTTGTTTAGAACCTTCATATTTCTAACAGATCTTTGTATAGTTTATTTTTATATTTATTTTGTATTGGCCAACCTGGCCAGACCAGTTCCATTTTGCCAGTCACATGAGATAGAAGTAAGTTTGTGGAAGTGATATATCTGCCCGGATAAATAATTATTCTTTCATCTCAGTTAAAACCCTTCCTCTTATGTCTGCCCGGACACTTATATACCGATTCAGTTCACCAAGCCACTGCATATTTCCAGTTCTTCCTTGTATGTCCGCCCGGACATATTATATTCGTCTTTCGTCTCCAGATCCAGCAGTATCTGTTCACCAGTTTGCTGACAAATACAGAGTCAAACTCTACACCTCACCACACACACCAGGCCAATATTACATGTTATCTTTATTATTATTCTAACTGTTAATGAACCCCCTTTTATAATCCAAGGTACTCGGGCTTTTTTTGTGTTCCTTTATTATTACTTTTATATATATATTTTTTTTACCTCTACTGGGCATTATTCTTTTCCCTTTTTAATTCGAATTGGAGGATTTTCAATTTAGATCCGAACTCTACATTTGGGTGGTTTTAAGACGATTTAAATGGGTTTTAGCTGGTTCTGTGGGCCACAGTTTCGAAGCTAGACAGTTATGACTTTGTACGAACATCAGTCCTTAACTAGCAGTTGTGCTGCCTGGAAAATTATAAATTTGTGACTTCATTAACCCATTTTGCTAAGGCAGCAAAAATTCGTGAAAAAAAAAAAAAATCTGCTTGCGCTTAAATAAATATGCACCCATTATACCTCTTTATAAAACAAGCATTTCTACTTAATTTCGTTTCTGCCGCCAACTAGAAAATATCAACTTTTGAACTTTGAAAATATAACGCTAAATAATGTCGGAACTATTTTATCGATTGAGCTGAAATTCCCACAAATAATATTGTATAAGATAAATAAGTCCTCTATATTACAACTAAATATCTGCCGCCATTTTGAAATTATTTAGTGAATAAAATTTCCGAGACGTCTCTTGTCAAAATGTTTTGTTTTTTTTATCTGTCAACATATAACAATAATTTCCCTTTACATACTGTCTATGTATACTGGAGATGAACTAATTGCTATGTGTAAAGACTGCCATGTATTAATTGTAATAGGGAAAAACGGTTTCCTTATTATTTATAATGATTATGTGCAGCCGATTTGGAACATAAAAATCAAGAAAAAAAAAAAAAAATGTACTAATTTTATGTGTATAACGTTCCAATAAATGGTTATTTATTTATTTATTTATTTATTTATTTATTATGTGCACCTAGCGCATGTTCTTCCGCGACAATAGTAATTATCACAGGTATTTATTTCTAGGTATAAGGAGTTGACAGGGCATAGAAATTATTCTTATAATTTATAAAAACACACACGTTGGAATTATTATGATTGCAACTTGTGTATTTTAATAATAAAGACTCGAAAGGATTTCATGCCAAGAGTGTCGTCAAATCTTTTTCCGTATTTTATACTCTTTTTACAATTAGTATTAACTTTTAACAGCGCGGGAAAATCGTAAAAATGTGGAGGGGAGCCAATGAGAGTACTGGATTTTGACTTCGAGAAGGTCGAGCCAACTAGGTAAATAAAAATGTCACTGTCTTCACTCATCCACAGTCCTAGTGGCTTTATTTTTTTCCTCATATAGGTTGGCCAATCTGAGTCTCAAAAGTTAATACTAATTGTGAAAAGAGTGTATAATTAACTCATTTTTCCACAAATTTCTAATGTTTTATATAAATTTAAAATAAATACACTGGTTCTTTTATTTCGCAAACTTCCTTTATTTAATTTTATTGACTAATTTTCTTCATAGCAAATAGCAATTAAAGTTATTATTACTAAATATTATACTTGTAAACATATTTTTTTCAATTATATTATGTTTAACATCCACGCAGCAGTGGAAGGGCTTGCGGTCCCTTGTCCCTTACCTTTTGTCATTAAGTCATTAACTGCATTTTGGTCATTAAACCTTAATATCGAATATTGGGATCTTATAAATTAGAATATATTATATTATTAAAAAATTGATAGTTGTGTGTATTTTAATAAAAAATAAATAAATCTAAAAAAGCAGGTGATAAGGCAAGAGAACAGTTTACCTGTTTACGATGTAGGTATGATACTATTGGCTGATGAACTCCAGCATCTGATCTAGGGGAGAGCATGATACCTTTGTCAACCTAAAAACATGTTAAAATGGTTACATTTTGTTTTATTTTTAATGTAAGGGGGGCCCCCTTAATTTTTTGTTGTTGAGAATAGAAAATACCTTCATCCTCAACTGTGTCGTAAAAAACATTTTGATGTTGGCTTTTTGACTAGTGATAAGCTATGCGGTATTTTGATAAAACCGCCATTAATCATCTAAATAAACATTTCCATTCCTTATAACCCGTCACAACAAGCCGAAACTTTTGTTTCGGCCTGACTATCTTTGTGCCTCCTCTATGAAAAATGAATTGTGTGTGTCTACTATGCCTTTTTAGTATTCTTATGTTTATTATCTATTCATAAATATACGTACTTTTTACCTCGTGTAACATTAAAAAAGAAAGCATAAACGAATAGGTATACGAACTATGTCATAAATGCTTTCTTTATTTAATTATTACCTGAATTATAAAACATTTGTGTATTATTAATTATTATTATATAAAGTTAACAAAAACAAATTGAAAAATAGGACGCATGGTATCGTGAAACTTTTCCTACAATTAAATATTGTTATTAATTTTTAGGTGTGTTTGGATTTATTTAGCCCTTATCGGACTTTCAAATTCTCGCATATCTAGCCACAATTATTGAAAATTATTTATTGAAATGAGCGTAAGCGAGCTTCTTACATTCTATAAAATATTATTATGCATCCTGTCTGTCAGCGACGTTTACGTGTCCGACGATAGCTTGAGTAAAAATTGACTGATTTAGTTAAAATTTGGTATAAGTGCTCCTTTAACTAATGCTGAGGCTAATTCGTAGGACTGCGTTATCCGTCCAATAGTTAACGCGTAACGCTCGAGTAAACGTGATCTTCAAATGTAAAATTGGAATTTGAGGACGGGAAAAAATTCTAACATCACCTACTCAATAAGACGTTTTAGAAAAAAACCAACAGCGACATCGACTATTTTCTTGATGTCCAATATGTACTGCATTACGCTCGCTTCAAGACTATTCTTGAAGCGAATTGCTCAAGAAGATAGTGCTAGGGTGTCGCGTGGCTCTATAGCTACGCGATGCCTAGTTTATTTGTAAAAGTATAAGCAAAATATACAATATTAAATAAGTCTAACCAATTTTAAGAGAACTGAACAAAAATAAGTGAGAATATTAAAAGGTTAATGAACTTTTTTGGCCCTTTAAAGTAGGAAAGCAGAATCTGTTTTCCCTTGGATAAGATAAATTCTGTACTAGAAACATTTATCAAATATATTAACTCGTTATCTGAGTGTTGCAGTTGTTTGTAATTATGAAGGGGAGATTCTAGGGTGCTAAATACTCCGAGCGGGTAACACCATATTACAGCTTGCCCAAGTCTCCTAAAACATCCCTAGGGTCTGAAGTAACAAGCAAAGTACACTTAGCACAACATGTTCTTCACATTGCATATTATCTTTCTACGAGTACGAGACTAAAATATAATTATATTACAATTAATTTAATATATTACAAGTTACAACGTGAAACATTAATAGTGCTTTTTGATGAGAATGAAGAGTTATACTCATGTCATTATACATACTTTGTAAATCTGAAAGCTCAGATTGGCCAATCTATGTAAGGAGAAGAATAAAGCCACTAGGTGTTTATCTTAAGGTTATCCAGTGATATTTTTGTTTGTCTAGTTGGCCCCATCTACTATCCGCCAAAATCTCAAACTCTCATTGGCTCCCTCCCGTTTTTTTTTATTTTCCCGCGCTGTCAAAATAACAAAGTATAATGGCATGGGTATAGTTTCTTTTCTTCCTAACTATATTATGCACAAAGAATATAAAAAATATAATTGTGTCAAAAGTTAAACAGCTTTTATGTTGTTTTTTCAAATGTATAAAATAGCATTTTCTTCATAATCTTTATGTAATGTCTTCAGTAAATGCAAAATATCGCAACAATTCTCTCCCTTGGACGAAAAGTAGAAAATTCACTTTCAATATAAAAAATAATATTTAAATTATTACCTAAATACAATGTACTCGTATTATTCAAATACAACTACTCTTTTTTTTAAAATTATATTACTTTTTGAAAATTTTTAAATAAAAACTTAAAAAAATGATTGATTTTAATTTTTAATTAAAAGTATCTACGTTTTTAAAGATTTTTCAAATTAATTCTATAAATAGGTAGTATTGCTTTAAAACACCTGGAAAAATTTAAATGTCATTTCTAAAAAAATTATAATACGTTTTGAAAAATAAAAATCCAAAAAACATTTTAAAATTATTTCCATAAATAGGTAGTATTGTTGTACAACACCTGACAAAATTTATTGTGGAAAAACGATTTGTTTTAACAATAGTTTTAAAATAAAAACATAAAAATTTAGAAAAGGACTTGATGTGAAGATTATAAAGCTGCTACGCGAAAAAGATGGTTTGGCCACCAATTTTTGGCTTATCCGCCGTAAAAAGGCCATAGATAAATTAGTTCGTGCGGAGATCCACTATCTATGTACTCCCACCTTAACACAACTATTTTTTCAAGTATACCCCTATATTTCCATAAAAATTTGTTATTTATTTATTCTTGGTTATATAACTGCTCCAAGATATAAATGTATATTTAAATATACGTAATTATTATTTAGAAGTATATAATATTCTTTCTAAGAATAGTAAAAAATTCGGCAGCTTGCACATATTATGTTCTACCTTACCATTCCCCCCTCCGTGTTAAGATGCGCCCTGATCTTTGCATCTGAACTGATTAACTACCGGAAATATTAAATACTTCACAGCAGGAAGCTTCTTAAAAGAAATCTAAAACGCTTTATTTCTTTACATGGATTTGGTTTAGTAGGGTTCTTAATGTGCCATAAATGTCACAAGAGATCTGTTTTAAACAAGGCTATACCGGCTATAAAATATATTACTCGTCTACTTGATTTACTGACTTATTGGTAATGAAGTTAAAATAACTGTCGAAAGTATACGAATGAGGGAAAGAGACATTTTTAATCTAACGCAGTCTGCCAATTGGTGTGGCACATAGCTTCCTTTGTAATTTTTTTCCCTATAAAATAAATTCGTTAATTACGCTATCGATTAAATAATTTTACTAAATTTAGCACTAAAACAAAGACTGGAAAATTAACAAAAAAATGTATATGCATAGACGTAACTCTGGGAAACCAATTTGAAACCATGTCAATCATATTCTGTGGTCGATCACTAGCAAGTGTGATATGATTTACCGTAATAAGCATTCTTCAACAAATGTGACCATTCACTGATAAAGATCGAGACCTAAAAAATAAAGATATTAAAAAAGTAGACTGCCAATTGGTGTGGCACATAGCTTCCTCACATCCTATCACGTACTTTATTGATTTTATGCTTTTACAAGCCATTATTGTCTAATTTGTTTAATTGTTTCCCCCGTTTTTTTATTTGTCAACATTGTTTTGATTTTTTTCATTAATTAAAGTATGAATTTAGCAAAAGTTAAAGAGCGCAGACGGTTCAAATTAATCTGGGGCTATCTGAGGGTTAATTTCGATAAACTATAAAAGTTTCATACAAATTAGGTAAGCACTTTTGAAGCTATTATAGGTGTAAATATATGTATGTTTATGCACAAGTGGAAGAGAAACAAATGAACGTAGAAGGTTGAAACTTATATATATAGGACCAGAAATTACCTAACTATGATCTACCATACAAATATCAATAAATTGGACGTGTAGTTTTTAAGATATGTTGGTTTGCAAAAATTGAGCGAGACAGACACGGAACCAAAAATGTTCCCTGATGTCTGAAACGGATTTCTGTCTTGTAATTATTGAACTCGGAGACTTAAAAATATTAACGTTCTGCAGAACGATTACGTAGCTTCAGTTACCTTCAATAAGCTCGGAAGCAAAAAAATCAGGATTTTGTTTATTATCTGGGTTGTCATAAGTTTACATTATTTTGTTTTAACTAACTACCACGAACTTCCTTTTCCAAAAAAAAAGTTTATATTAATTAAAATAAAGAACAACTAAAAAAAGTTTCTTTGTTTAATAAATAGGTTCTAAAGCAAACTAGGCATTCAAAACAATCACTTTCCTTTTCCGACTAACCCAGTTCACATCCCCTTTCACATTATTATTTAATTATAGATTTATTTGATTAATTAAGACCCCTAAATTATGAGAAAAAGGTGATTAAAGATAACTATTTGTAGTTAATGTCCTCAATTATATTACTTTCCTTTATTTAACAATTATTTGGTTTGCAGCACTTGCTACACATAGACACTAAACAGGATGTCTCAAAACATATATATTATGTATACTAGGCATCGCGTGGCTCTATCATTGAAGCGAGCGTATTGCAATGAAATACTGAATATTGAAATTTATTAATCATGATGAATGTCATAGTTGAAGATAAGTGGAAGAGGGTTGGAGAGAGGGGTGGAAGAGGGTGGAAGAGGGAAAAAAATGTTCGTCTCATCGAATAGATGATGATAGAATCTTTTCCCGTCCTGAAATTCCAATTTAATTGTTGTACCTCTCGTTTACGCGAGCGTTGCGCGCGAACTCTTGGACGGATCACGCTGTCCAACGAACTTAGCCTGAGTATTAGTAAGAGGATCATGTATACCAAATTTCAACTAAATCGGTCAACTTTTACTCAAGTTTTCGTCACACGCGTGAACGTTACTGACAGACAGACAGACAGACACGGAGCATATTTCGTTGAATGTAGGAAGCTCGCTACGCTCGCTTCAATAAATGTATCTCGTCACTACGCAAAGAATTTTGCTTGTATCAAGTTGAAATTTTGCATACCTGTTTCAATTGTGCATTAGATGGTGTATATGAAGTTTTATTAAAACCGTTAAGTTAGAACGTAAGATATCGGTAAAAAGGTTGTTTTCTCTATTATAAACGTTTAGGTCCGCTTTAATAGTTTTAGCGATCTTTATTAAGTCATAGCGGTGTCGCTGTTAGTTTTAGTAAAAAATGTTATTTGAAAAAAATGTTCGTCTCATCTGATGATAGAATCTTTTCCCGTCCTGAAATTCCAATTTAATTTTTGTACCTCTCGTTTACGCGAGCTTTGCGCGCGAACTCTTGGACGGATCACGCTGTCCAACGAACTTAGCCTGAGTATTAGTAAGAGGATCATGTATACCAAATTTCAACTAAATCGGTCAACTTTTACTCAAGTTATCGTCACACGCGTGAACGTTACTGACAGACAGACAGACAGACAGACACGGAGCATATTTCGTTGAATGTAGGAAGCTCGCTACGCTCGCTTCAATTAATTCTAAAGAAAAAAACTTCCTATTAACAAGTGTCGGCAATTACATCATATTCGAGATGCTGGGTGTCAAAAAATGATTTTGTTTCTTGACGATATATTAAGAACTGTTTGATATACAAAACTCAGTTTTTGTATGCATCTTATCAATAATATTAGCTACTTTTTGAGCCCAAATTGAATTTCTTTCATTTGTCAAGTGACAGAGATTTTAAGGTTGTAAGTGTTTTTTTTTCCCCTAATTTCTGTGATACTAGGGAAATTGGCAATCTGAACGCACATATTGAACCCCAAATGATTTTTCACTATAAAGGTACTCCTGGTCAAAAGCTCAAACGTGAGCCGTTTTAGAGAAAAACGACATTTTATGATGAAAAATGCAGCAACATGTTTTGTTGTTGTTAAAAATAGACAACCAATTGGTGTGGCACATAGCTTCCTCGCATCCTGTCACATGCCTAATTGATTTTATACTTTTACAAACTTTATTGTCTAATTTGTTTAATTGTTTCCCCCGTTTTTTTAATCTGTCAAAATTGTTTGGATTATTTTACATAAATTAAAGTATCAATTTAGCAAAAGTTAAAGAGCGCATACGGTCCAAATTAATCTAGGGCTGTCTTCGGGCTACTTTCGATAAACAATAAAAGTTTCACAAGTCAGATAAGTACATTTGAAGCTATAGGTGTAAATAAATGTATGTTTGTGCGCATGTGGAAGAGAAACAAATGAGCGCAGGAGGTTGAAACTTATATTGGACATTGGACCAACAATGGGCTAATTATGACCTACCATCCAAATTTCATCAAAATCGGACGTGGTTTTTACACGTTATATTATGTTGGTCACAAAAATTAAATTACAGACCGACAGACAGACACGGAACCAAAAATGTTCCTTAATGTCTGAAACGGATTTCTGTCGTGGAATTTTTGAAGTCGGAGACCTAAAAATGTTTCGTTCTTCAGAACGATCGCATAGCTTCCGTTACCTTCGGTAAGCTCCGTAGCAAAATTAGTTATTGGTCTAGTCGTCTGCTTTATACCATTTTTCTCTTACTAGCTTATGAAAAGTGCTCAAAACGTAGCTGATATTAATGATATGATGTGTGCAAAAATTGAGATTTGTATCCCAAATGGTTCCTGAAATGCCGATACCGTCTAAGAAAAAAAAATGTGGACACCCTGAAAACGGTGCGTTTGAGGACCCATGTTTATAGGAACATTTATATCATTAGAATTAGCCGAGCAAACAAACCCATTGGGTATTTCAAACACATGTTTTGAAACGCCCGATTGTAGTATAAATATATAAAGCAAATTTTATATTGATTAGTTATACTAAGAACAATTGTTATTAATAGTTATAATAATACTAATATGCAATATTATATTCTGGTTTTACAGTCTAGAAGGAGCAAAAACGCTTTGAGAAAACTAACCTTAAATAGTTTTAAGTAATTTAATCATATTAGTATACCTACCAGGTAGCGGGAACGCTTGGGAACAGCGTTCCCACACTGGTTTTCCGCAGTAAAGAAAAAAAGCCAATATTATTATTATTGCTAAATATTGATTGGGTATGAAATGATTGATGTAAATAATAAAACAATACTTTACAAATATTTGTAAACTCTATTGATGTTGATCTTAAATAATAATATGAAATCATATAAATACGACTTTTCTTATAATTTGACAAAAAATATATTTAACGTTCCGACAATGAAAAATTTGCAACTACACCTCTGTCCTACCTATACCTGTATGATTAACTTTTCTTTTATATCTTTCATTCTGTATTTTTAGTTACTTTCTCTTACTGCTTGTTGGCATGTTGAAGAGTTTTTATCATATTTGCTATTTGTCTTAAAGAAAAATACGGACAAAACTAGCATTAGAAATTAGTTGGATGTTTACTATCCTCTTCTATAGGTCGTAGGTCGTATTGGAAAGCACCGCAGGTGCGGCCGTTAGTCGGAAATTTCGAACATCTTTAGTATTCGGTTAGTTTCACATTTAATCAGACTTAACATATTAAAATAATAGAGTCATAACATCGCAAAAAACGTTCCAAGTTAAGCAATAATATAGTTATAACAAATACATATCGTTTGATATAAGAATAACAAACGATTGGTTGCTTCGACTGAGATTTTTTGGTACCACTTCATAATTAAGACTAAAGAGATTAGTAGTAACAACAATATTTTCACCACAATTTTTTATATTAATAACATACGCGTTTCTGCATTTTATATTATCTTCTGTGTGAACGAAGTAAGAATAGAGACTTCACTTTTAATATTTTAACACTGAAGATAAAACACAATATTGTCACCACAATTTAATGTTAAGAATATGTTGTTAATATAATATATGTGTTAATATAATGACACAGTATATTTCCCGATCTAATAAACTTATAATAATATAAAAATATAATATTATGATAAAACTTAAGATTGGATTATTACGAACACATTCCTTCAATTTTCTTGTACAAGGTCCATAGGGTATATAATAAAGTACTACACTTAGTCTCTTATCAACATTTGCAAATATAACATGTTTTCTTAACGAGAACATTAAAAACTTAAATGATAATTTAATAGTTTTAGATTTTTGACACATATGAATAATAATTAATGACAATGTGGATTTGCACAGCTAGCGCAAGAGACTTATATTTAAGTATTTAAAAAGCAATCATAAGGGTTATATAAATAATAAAGAAACAGGAAAACAAAATTAAAGGCCTGAAGATGCCTCAAGAGGAGGGTGAAATATTGCGTATAAAAGCAATTTGTAGTGGTTTATTATATACCCTATGGACCTTGTACAAGAAAACTGAAGGAATTTTAAATAAAGGGTAAACGTCTAGGACGATACGAAATTGTTAACCATATTTAACACATTTCACTACCATTTCCAGGATTCCAGGATTAAACTATAGTTAAATGGTCTATGTTAGGAAATTAAATCAAAATTGCATTTGCGTGGGTTGTATGTACAATATACAACGGACTCTTTGGATGTTGCTGTTAATTCTAGTATGTCCAGCATTATTTAAGAGTTAAATTAATGGTCCAAATAATGTGAATTAATTAACGCCCATCACCCATAAATTTGATATGGTCTTTATAAATAAAATCAACTAAATTATCTTACACTGACCTTAAAAATCAGATTATCCGAGTCCTTTTAACGAAATGTTTACATAAAATTGTTAATTTACATAATCAAACTACTCATTGCAAATGCATGTTTTTGCACTTTTATCAAAAAAAAAGTGCAATAACTTAGTTCATAAGCGAAGCTTAGCTATTGTTGACGTAAGCATGGTTCAAAGCGTATAAATGTTCAAAAACACGTCAAACGTTAGCGTAAAAAGCTTGAAAAACGCAACATTTCTTTTGTTACTTAAGGGTGAAAATTGAACATACCAAATGATGTGCTATCTTGCGAAGTTGCTCAGTAAAGCTTGGCTTACTTATCTGCCACCCACGTGATCCATTCATCTGAAAGGAAATTTTTCCGGGAATAAAGGTGCCCTGTATTTTAAGAAATTTTAATTTTAATGTGGGAAATGTACTGCATTTTACTCTTTCAGACTTATACATAAATAAAATATAGGTATAAGTTTTTAATAAATTTTTCGACTTACATAATGAAATATATGTTTTTAATACATTTTGTACGCTTCAGCTATATACCTAAACACAATTTGACTCTTAGTGTAGTCCGCAATTGAAGAAACGTTCGTCAAAAACAGTTTGTGCCGAAAGCTTATTTGTACGTTGAGAGCGAAGAATTGGGATGGGGAGCCAATGATAACTTAGGATTTTAAAATCCTGAACTTTCATTGACTCTTGGCTCCCCCGCCCAATGTTTTGAATTTCCCGCGCTGTCAACGTACTAAAAAATATGGTTAGGTATACAAATAAGGGCTGAAGTCCCCCCCCCCCCCCCCCCCGGTTATACGAAACACTCGTGAGGAAAACGATTTGAAAACTATGAGTGTTTTTAGTTTTTATTCTCTTTTCCCAAGTATGTATAAAGTCATATCAAGCTTATAATAATTGTTCTTTTAGAACATCCAAAAATATCTGCTACCTAACCTAAGTGTATTTGTGATAATATATTTGCTCAACAAAGTACTGCCTTTGTCACTAAAACTTCTCTAATATTTGTTATGACAGTATAAATTATTAAAAATCTTTTCTCGAAAAGAAAATCTCTTTTTTTGTGAGGTTATAAAATCAAGTAGCTTAAATATATATATTTTTTAAAATCATGTTGCATACAAAAAATAAAATATATGAAACAATAGGGCTAAATTTATCAGCATAAGCCAATCAACATTTTTACATTATTTTTTTGAGGAACTTAGTTCTTTGTATATTAGCAGTTAAGAGCTTGAAAAATGAATTCTTTCTCACGCTATTAAAGTTCGTAAAACCACGACCAAAACAAAATGCATTCCAATTCGTATAATGACGAACGAGTACATGCGTATATAATTATACATTATAATAATTATGAATACGCTACATGTTTTGTAGTTTATTTCTCGGTTTTTGACATGAAAAGGAAATCTCATAAAGATTTATTCTATCAAAAGTATATCTCACGAAGTTATCGGACAACGCCACAACGCTATTAAGTTTTTAATAAGGAATGACGTTATAATAGGAAGTTTTACTTAAAAGATATTCTAAGAATTAATTATAAATGCTAAGAAATAAAACTTAACATCAGATATACTATAAAGACAAATATAATTTCCAAAAGAATAAAATTGAGTGATAAATATCCTATTCATTATTTTAAAACTATTGAAGCGGAAAATAATGCTTCACCTTGACAACTCCAGGACATGACTTCAGCCTGCGGCTATTCCTGGATTAAAGGACGACGAAAAGTTCCCAGATGAAAAACAACCGATACAGTTTCTTTTACACGACTTAAAAGTCTTCAAGAGATTATATAAAAAATCATTGGAATTCCACAGCACCATAATAGACAACCCGCAACCGCAAAAAAATGTTCCTGAACTTGGAAATCCTTCCCAATATAGAATTGTTAAAAATTAATATTACTAGGCATCGCGTGGCTCTATCATTGAAGCGAGCGTAATCCAATTAATAGATAGTTAATCTATTAATTGCATATTCCTTCTATTCTATTATTTGATAGTTATAGAATATGATTATATTAGAGAGTCATGTAGTGGGGAAGAAGGGTTTTTCTACAATTACATATAATTCGCCTACGTTCCGGCCATTCCATTTCAAACTATTATAAAATATATCACTTTTCTACACAAAAACTTCTGCTTGTATCGCAGCTGAAATTTTGCATGCCTGTTTCTATGTAAATGTGCTTTAGACGATGTATAATGAAGTTTTATTAAAATCGTTGCGTTAAAACGTAAGATATCGGTAAAAACGTTTTTTCTCTATTTTAAACGTTATTTGGTCCGCTTTAATTTATTTAACGATATTTATCACTTCACAGTGGTGTCGCTGTTGGTTTTACTAAAACATTTTAATTAAAATAATGATCGTCTAATCGAATAGGTGATGATAGAATCTTTTCCCGTCCTGAAATTCCAATTTTACATTTGAGTTGCGCGCGAAATCTTGGACGATCACGCTGTCCAAAGAACTTAGCCTGAGCATTAGTAAAAGGAACACGAATACCACATTTCAACCAAATCGTTTACTTACTTTTACTTAAGTTATCGTCGGATACGTAAACGTTACACACGGACAGACAAACAAGATGCATATTTTCTTGAATGTAAGTAGCTCGATTCAATAAGTATATGTATTTACCGGCCTTTCTTATGATTGTTATATCTTTAATCAAAGGATTAAAGATATAACAAAGACTCATTAAGAATAATAATCAAAGACGAATATGTAATTGCAAAGACTGAAACACTCATTATTTGCCAAAAGTGAAACTGTGTGCTTAAAATAACGAATGAAATAGCTTAATCTATAAATAACTAGTTTTTTTACCAGAAAAATCTTAATGGGGTCAGTGAGTTCATATATTCAGAAATGACCGCTTTAAGAACTATATTAATAAAAAATCTATATTATATATTTATTATAGATATATATATATATATATATATATATATATATATATATATATATATATATATATATATATATATATATATATATATATATATATATAAACTAGGTTATTTTATCCCTGCATAATATTATAGATCACTTTCTCTATCTCCCTTTTCAGTATACAGTGGGTTTAGCTTTCCAACTTAAAGAATAATCTAATTGCATGCTACGTACAAATCGTACTTTCAGAACAATTTGGTTGGTTAAGAGAACCATGGTTTCTTGATTGTTTCTACTGATGCAGAATGGCAATTGAGGGCAGACGAAAAGGTTACTGAACCCTTAGAGAAAAAAATACCTAAAGAAAGAAATATATATTCGTAACTGAATACACTAATACATATTTTCAATTTTTTACTTTCTCATATATGGAGAAAGTATTGTGATGGCGCGAAAATTAGATTTTGAGATTTTGATGGATTTACAAGTTTTGAGGTCCCCTGAGTGCAAAAAAGTGGTTTTAGAAAAATATCTTGCTGTCGTTTGTGTTCTGTCTGTGCAGACGCCTGGAGAGTAAACTACTAGGCAGATTTTGACGAAATTTAGCATACATTTGAAAAAAAAAATAAATAAATAAAACATTCCCCGAGGCGAAATCTGGGGAACTTTGGGGCGCTACCCCCCCAAAAACTCTGAAAAAACGTGAAAAAAATATTTCTCGTAAACGGTTTCGATGATTTTGATTAAAAAATTCTAAAATGTAGTCCATTTAAATTCGAATCAAACGATATAAGCCGTTTTCCCGGGAAAAATTTAGTTCTTGAGAAAATGGCTTTAAAAGCGGACGGAGAGAGGCTGGGTTCGATTCCCCACCAAGGATAAGTTATTTTTATGATAAATTTTTATAAATTCTTCATTAATATTAAATTTATCTACGAAAACTAATAAATGGTAAAACTCTAGGCTAAGTGTAACTATGAACTCGTTTATGAGAAAGTTTGTCTGAGTTGTTTCGGATCGAATCTTATCTTAAAATTAAAATTTGTCGAAAATATTTTCAATTAATAAAACATTTCTTTTTTCGTAGTTTTGACTGAATCACTCTCCTACAAATTTAGAAAAAGTGTACAGTAAAAAAAACAAAAAAAAAAACAGAAGAGATTTATTTTGTCCTTGGATGGAAAAAATTGGTAAAATTGTCTTTAATATCACCTGCTGTATTTGATGTCATTTATTTAGGTCTTAAATATGGTGCTATAAATTGCTACAAAGTATTACTATGTAAGTTACACGTAGGTATTGAGCAATTAATCTAAATGGAGTTTCTCTTTGTATTTAGACGCCAGACACCTCTTGACAAAATGTGTATTATCCAACAAAATGTAATTACCTTAGATACACATCGTATTCGTATTATGAAAATTTCCCATCAAGTCAGATCAACGAATTAACTTAACAAGAAGTGATTAAAATTAAATGTGATCAAATATCACTTGTCAAAACTAATTACACACGTGTACAAGTACAACTGTACAAATAAAGACAAATTCATGAGATCCCTTTTTAAAATTTTCTTCACTCTTTACAATAATTTCTATGCTTCTTGTATTTACAATTATATTTTGTAACATTAGTCAGCTTGCATCGTTTTATACATTATACAATTATGTTATAAATTAAAATGTCTGAATAGCAAACACAAATGATATGTATTTATATATTGGTTTAAGAGCTTCACGCTACATCGACAATGTAACAGTGACCGCAAAATATAGCTTAAAACAAATCATCTGAGTTAAATAACATTTATCAAAAAAGGCAAAGGAATAAAGATAAAGAGTTCCAGTAATTAAACTAACATCCTCGACGGCGCCTCATTTAAGCGTTTTAGTTTTAATAAGTCTTGAAAATAGTACGCACAATAAAAACTAACCGCTAGCTTTTTACTAGGCATTACGTGGGCCATTGAATCGAGCCTAAAGGTAAGGTTCCAGGAGATGTTATTTTTATGATACATTTTGATGAAATGTTCAATAATAAGTAAATGTACAAACGAAAATTAATATATGGAAAACACTGGGCTAAATAATTATGAACTCGTATAAGAGAAAGTTTTGTCTGAGTTGTCTCGGACCGATTTTTTATTTATATAGCCCAAACGCGCGCAAAAAACGCATGCCATCAAAGATATTATAAAATAGGGATGGATCACTAAGTATACCTCCTGAGCAAAAAAGTGTCGCCAAAATCTACTTAAAATTACGACTGCGCATGCTCAGAACTAGTGGGACGAATTTCTACCCGACTGTTACCCATTGCTTATTTTGAATGAAAGGTTACAGTCTAATATTGATTTAATCATGTTTTTAATAAATATTTTCTTGTTTTAAGGGTTTTTTATTTTAATTTTCAGTTTAACTTTACTATAATAATAAAATTTAATTATTAGAATAGTTTTTTTTTTCTATAGGTGTAAATAAATGTATGTTTGTGCGCATGTGGAAGAGAAGTAAATAGTCGCAGAAGGTTGAAACTTATATAGGACCAACAATGGGCAAATAATACCATCCAAATTTCAAAAAATAGGACGAGTATAATTTTTAAGATATGATATTCGCAAAAATTGAGCAGCAGACGTGAACCCAGACACGGAACCAAAAATGTTCCCTGATGTCTGAAACAGATTTCTGTCTAAGAATTTTTGAAATCGGAGGCCTCAACAATTTTCGTTCTTTGGAACGATCGCATAGCTTCCGTTGCCTTCGGTAAGCTCGGATGCAATAATTTAATATGTACATACAATTTCAAAAATTTTAACGTTAATATTATACATATTTATAAAATTATAAATACGAAACGGGAGTGGAAGAAAATTTGTTTTAAAAATACATAACCTGATCGAATTCTATACATTCTTCTTCATTTTTTATAGCTATAACCATACGGGAAGGTAATCTATCCCACTAGATTTTCCAAGTTCTTGGCGACACATTTTTTTGCTTAGTGCTCCATCCCTATTTTATAAGATCCTAGAGGAAACCGTCAGTGACCTCTGCAAGGCTTCATGAATGGTTTTTTAATTTATATAGCCTAAACGCGAGTAAAATATCGTTTGCTAAGAAATCCCCTTAATGCAATAATTATTAAATTATAGAGAAAATAGTAAATCCCGATGATTTTCATAGTTGAAGAGGATAAGTGAAATAAAGGATAAGTGAAATAGAGGCTAGTAGAGTCGGATGTCTTCCTACAATATCCTTAAGGCGAAGATTGGTGAGTTTTAGAATGTTGGCAAAATGTGGGTTGTTGTTAACAAAGAGAGAACAGTATACTTATATGGGTTGGAAAAAGCGAAAAGAACGGGACCACAACGTGCGGTTTTCTGTCGAAGACACGGAGAAATGTTGCAGCCACTTGACAACCATATTCTGCAGTAAAGTTTTTGATAAATATTACAATATTCAACAAAAGCAATAAAACTCCACTTGTGTTCTTCGCAGACATTCCTCTCTTTAAAACCCATTACACTTTCTAAACCGCATGAAATGAATAATAGAAAATAGATTATTGACTTTTCAATATAAAAGTGATTGATGTAAAATACGAGGCAAATAATGTTTTTTGAAAACCTATAAAACGTATAATAAAGGTAGAACTGCTACAGAGGAAACTACAATCGATCATGATATCTATTGAGATATTACAGTTCAATTGGATGAAATTGAGCTCTGTGCTCTTCAGTTAGTTTGTTTCTAGTTCTTCCTATAGAGTAAACAATATCTGTTTACAAAGAACAGTCTAACACCTGAATGATGAACGAAACGCTATTACTTTTTACATACTAAACGATATCTGCAATTAGATAAGGAAGTATACAATCGTTTTTAGTCGATTTAAATTCTCAAACCTGCAGTCCTAAAACAGAATATGAATAAAAAATGTTTACTCAATAACTTATCATAAGTAATAAACTTAGCATAAGGGCCATGCCCCCTCGTAATTTTTTTATGGTCGCTTGACAGTTTAGTAGTTTTTGTTTAGCGTTCATTATTTTCATAGTATTTTAATAATATGTATTTCTATCTCGACAATATTTACTACCATTTTCCAAAAAAAAAAAGAATTACAAAACATCAGAGTCATTCATAAGAAAATTGACTACGGACTGATTGAAATCCCAATATCAAGTCATTGCTGAAATTATTGCTACTCTACCATTAAGCAACGCCTCTGCTGAAAGATCATTCTCGCCATTACATCGAGTTAAGGACACAGCTTCGGCCAGGATGAGTGAAGATCGGCTCCGTGGGTTATATTAATTTCATGTCAGCACAGAGATTTCGTCATTGATGTTGAAAAAGTTAATGACCGATTCGCCAAAGGAAAAAAAGCGGCTCGAATTTTTAATTTTTTTTTTTTTTTTTTTTATAAAATGTAGCAATATACCTAATGTTTTTAAAAATATTTTTTTTTTTAACTTAATTGAGTAATTGTTTCCTGGACGTAAAATTTTCAATAATAATTAAACTTATCTAGTGTTTATATTTATATTAGTATTAGTAAATAATCGTTAGAAACGATAGGCCTTGGTTGACCATGGTGAAATATTCTTTTTACTTTGCTGAATGCTATTTTCATTTTATAACAAGTCAGCTAGAGCTAATAAAGCCAGTATATAATTAAATGTAAAGGTTTTAAAGATGTTAAACTGGTGTTGTTTTGGTAATTCACTATTAAATATACAGGGTGGTCCAAAAGTCTCCCCCCCCCCCCTCTCCCTCTTAACCTTTGAACGGTTTGAGATAAATTAATGAAACTTGGGGGATCTCTACCATGCAAAGGGAAGTTTGTTATCATAATGTAATCGCCCACTATAGGGGCATCCACCCACTTTGCCCCCAGGCCACCCAACTTCAAAATTTCAAATTGGAATGTATATTTTTGATAGCATATTTGGATTCAATGGTGAAAAATAATAAACTTTTACTTGAAACTATTTTTTCTACCTTCAATATTTTGCCCCCTACAGGGGGGGGGGGGGGGCAAAGATAGCAAAATAAACCTTCCGAAAGTAACCCTTCCAGAAGTAAGTAAGTAGTAAAAAAATAACACTTAGATCGTTATAAAATCTAAACGGTTAGAAATAAAGTAATGAAACTTGGGGGATCTGTACCATATAAAGGGAAATGTGAATTCATCCACTCACGTACTAGGGGCAGGGGCAACCACCATTTTGCCCCCAGGCGCTGAAATTTACCATTTTTATACCTTTGCTCCCCTACTGGGGGCAAAATATTGGAGATAAAAAAAAAGTTGGAAGTAAAATATTTTATTTTTCGCCATAGAATCTAAATCTGCTATCAAAAATATACACTCTAGGTTTAAATTTTTAAGTTACGTGGCAAAATGGGAGGTTGCCCCTACTGCGCGAATGCATGAAAACAAACTTCCCTTTACATGGTACGGATCCCTTAAGTTTCATTAATTTATCTCTAACCGTTTAGATTTTACAACGTATTATCGGAAGGGTTATTTTGCTATCTTTGCCCCCCTACAGGGGGCAAAATATTGGAAATAGAAAAAAAAGTTACAAGTAAAAGTTTATTGTTTTTTCACCGTACAATCTAAATATGCTATCAAAAATATACATTTCAATTTGAAAAAAGTTGGGTGGCCTGTTTTATCTCAAACCGTTCAAAAGTTAATAAGGGGGGGGGGGGACTTTTGGCCCACCCTGTATCTGTATATCATAAACGTTTGGAGTAAAAATGATGTACAAAAAATATCCTAAAACACATATTCAGGAATCAATTTTTTTAAAAAAAAGGAATAAGTATATCCCTTTTTATAAATAACTGTTTTGAAATAACCTTTCATAAATAGTACATGATTGTGAGTTAGTCTTATTTCAAGTAAGAAAAAAATAATAGTTATTATGTAGTATTTACTTTTGTAACAAAACGATGCAGTGTTTGTTGTGCGGATTACAATTATTTACATTACATTGAATTCTGCACGCTAAATTCTAAGAATACAAGAATTCAATTTAAAATTATATGTTAAGCTATTCTAAGTTCAAAATTATACTGTTCTAAGCAAAAAGCACATGACCTAGTACGATTTTTAGATAATAATATGTGAATAATGCGGTTAAGACGTAATCATGTAATTAGGTCAATTTTTCCTTTATATTATCAGTGCCAGAGAACATTCACTTCAAAGTTAATTATCCTGTATTCTATGACTCGTGTTAATGATAATTATTGGACAGGAAATACAACCATTATCATACACCTTGAAGCACATAACAATAATTCTCATACTTATGGAGGTATGAAGTCTTAGATTTCGTCTTTCCTTCAAACTGCAGTTATATTTTTGATATGGGTGCGTCTATGGAGGTCATCATAAGGTAATAACATAAACTGTCTCTCCGCGCAAATTGGGATTACTTTAATAGCAAATTAGCTTTCAGCCTTCAAAAAGCCATCATCATCATCAGTGCGCATATTGCAGAAGAAAAAGAGTTTCATTAATAAAAAGATTTAGTGAGACTCACGTTGATCTCCGACCTGAAGTAGACTCACCACTCACTAAATTTTTTTATTAATGTAACACTTTTTCTAGCAATAGACACTGATGCCTTTTGAAGGCTGAAAGCTGCTTTTTGTATTAAGGTAACCTCGATTTACGTAGAGACAGAGAGATAGCTTGTGTTATTCCCTAAAGTTATATTGGTAATGAGTTTTGATACTAGTGAGGAGAAAGTTAAAATTGCTGCGACGCTATACTTTTATTGAATTTGGACTTCACTATAAAAAAATTAAGTTGAAGTTTATGCTCTTAGCACACATAAAGTGACTGTATGCAATATAACGGAGTCCATCTAACCAGCTAATTGACCCAGGCTTTTCAAGATGGCTACTTGTTTTGGCTTTAACTTCCAAACCTTTTATTACAGTAACATGAAAAAAAAAAATTCTTTATACAAATTTATATTGTTTAAACGGACTAACACCTAAGTCTCAATTTTCAAGAATTTTTTAGGATTTGGGAGGGGGGGGGGGGGGGAGCTTTTTTTACAACACATGCGATATTTTTTTTTTGTTTTTTTTTTTTTGTTTTTAGGTACAAAGAATAATTTATTTTTACATGTTTTTATTTATCTTGCAATTGCAATGTTTGTATGTAAGTTCGGATTAAATCTTGCAACTGAATTTTAAAGCCGTTATCCTCAAGCGATTGAATTGAAATTTTGCCTACTCGTTTAGTTTGGACGACAATGCATGGTTAGTTAAAGGGCTGCTTTGCTGCACTTGATTTCTCAGAAAAAAAAATCAAAGAAGGAAAATAATCAAAAGTTATCCAGAAACCGGATTTTTGGGGGTCGCTAAGGGCGTCCTTCTCTTTCATTTAACACCCCCACATGACGCAATTCCGTTAAAGAAAAGAAAAAAGTCAATCCCTTGCTTTTGGAGGGTGATTTTTTGGGGTTTCCCGATATTATTCCTGAGTTTGGGTTATTACACACAGCATAACACACAGCCAAGACTCAAACTTTTGTGTTGGCACTTTTAGAGAGCAAGGCTTTAAAGACAAAGACAGACAGACAAACGCAGAAAATTATAAGGGTCTTTGGTTTTGACTATGAACCCTAAAACCCTCTGTCCCAAACAATTTATCCTAACATTGAGAGTTTAACGTCAATTAGGATCTGTTTTAAATATTATAATTAGCTTAGAATTGTTTTGAGGGAGATGTAACGGAGAAAAATAAATTCCGCCGTCGGGGCTTGAACCCGTTTTACAAATTAAGCTCCGCACGAGAATGATTTTTGTCTGTCCGAAGCGATAGACATCTCCCTGTTATATAGCAAATTATTTTCATATAATTCTAAAATTTATCCTAACATTATATCAAATTTTCAAATATTTGTACATTTACACAACTCAATTTATGATTCATAAATAGAGGGAATTTAAAAGTTGATTTTATAAAGTGGCGCGGCGTTAGAGTAGTGATGTGAACAAACTTAATAATCTGATATTATTTAACTAAAAGAAATAAGCTAATTTAAAAATACAATTAGGCTAAAATGAGTTTAATGAGATACGCTCATACTTTTTTTTTTCAGCATTCCTCAGTTCTGAATGAAGACTTTATTAAATACCAAGAAGTGTAAACGAAATTCATTCTTAATGGAGTTTGAACTCTGTGAACCTTTACCAGAGAATGTTAGATGGATCTCAATTCAGCGTGACGTCACTTTTCTAGTTTTTAAGCAAGGCATTGCGGTGTTTAGAAGCCGCACAACTGAATGTATAAAAAGGCCTATATATTCTAAACGAACTCATCAGCTTTAGATCTAGTTATTTTATAGGTCTCAGATGTCAAGATGTTTATAATCTAAATGCCACCCAGCGGATACCACTGCAACTAATTTGAGAGGACGAAAAAAAAAAGGTCTTAGTGTTAACTAATGAGTATACTAGAAATTTATACAAAATGAATTCACTCATTATGTTATATTTTTTTTTTTTTAAAAAAACCATATATATTTAGGCTTGACTCTGATGATAAACTATTCCAACTAAATGAAACCATATTATTGATTAGAGTTTCATCACCATTTATATTTTATAGTTCGATGATTATGTATATACATTTTAAATTATTATTCTAGTACGAGGGAAATCCCAAAAGTAAGATCTACTTCATTTTTAAAAATATAAAGAAACATTTTATTAAAAAACATTTTAAATAATTTCAAAACTTAAACATTCCCCTTTCTTTCTACCTTATCGCCATTTGGATAGATAGATTTTTCTATAAGCTTTATCAGTTTTCGTATATGCCGGTGTCATAGAAACTCACCGCGTCTGTGCAGTAGCATTTTTGTTTGAAGTTATTGTCTGCTAGAGTGAAGTTTAATGCTTCCATTCATGCAATAATTCTTGTTGGTCTCAGGTGTTAATCTATGATCCCATGATCCAACAGATGTATAATGATGGTATCCAATATGTCACCCTTTCATATGGATATCGTTCTTCTGTGAGCATTCGCAGGACCCTCCATACTTTATACCTTGGGATATTTGTACTTTTCCTTCTATACCTTAGACACTTTTGAAACTTAAGGGACCAAACAATGCAGCTCATGAGTAGTTTTTGATCTTTTTGAAACCATCTGCTTCAAACTTTGCGGCCGTCTAGTCTTAAATCGACGGCATACTACTTCTTTTTTTCGTTATGGATTTTCATACGAGCCGCTGTGAATTGCCTACACACCTTCCGGACGTTTTTGGACGTCTATGGCCCCTATTCCATACACTTCGGTCAATATGAATTTCTATAAGCGTCACTTCTTCTGCGTTTTTAAAAAACATATCACTTCGCGAACTCCGCACTTGGAAGGAAGCAGCAATCAGGATCTCTTTCACAAATAGCTGCCAAACAACGACAAATAGTCGCAATGAGCTGTGCAAACGCTTGTTTTAAAACGGAGGAAACAACGGGCGATACGGCAATGATATTAAATCCCCGCCAAAATATTTACCTGGGGCTCTTGTACATTGGAAACCTTTTGAGATTACCCTAGTATTAGCTCCGCCTATGACTAAAACCATGTTTAATTTGGTAGAGTAAATAGAAACGGCAGCATAGTATTCTATCTTGCTAATAAGGTTAGTATTACAGTCCAACTGTTATTGTTCTATTTAATTGTTTTGAACGCTTCGTTTGCGTTTAATTGGAGTTGTTTAGTTTTGACAAAATTGTCTGCCTTTATTTAGATAAGTTATTACATTCATTTGATGACCTACAAATCGAATCAAACTTTTATTTTTATTGTAATAAATGTGGTTGCCTTGGCAATGATTTACAAACAAACAAAATTGTGTTCACGGATTATTCTAATTACTTAGCTTCCTTTTCTTATTTATGTTTTTTTAAAACCTTTATCTTTGATACCTGTATAAGGCAATTTATGTAATCTTTTAGTTTATATTTCTATTACCCAATATCTTTTTTTAAAAAATATATATTTATAGTTCATTGAAGTTAAATTTAGCGTTTGAATTGTTTATTTTAATTTTAACTTAATTTTAATTTGTTGACTTTTTATTTGGTTCAGGGATCAACTCTCCCAACTCTCTTCAACTCCTCCCCACCAAAACGGGCGTCTATGACAATAACGTCGTTGTTTTACAGTAATCTCCTGATACTAATAAGGTCTGTGCAGATCTCTAGAAATAATTGAAGCAAGTGTAAGCGATTTTCTTACATTCTACAAAATAAGAATACTGTTTGTCTGTCGTCTGTGTGTCTGTCAGTAATGTTTCCGTCACGTAAACTTTTACTCAAGTTATCGTCGGACACGATTTTTTTTCGTTGACTGATTTAGTTGACATTTTGTAAACATGTTAAATGCTCAGAGTAAGTTCGTTGGACAGCGTTATCCGTCAAAGAGCTCGTTCGCAGCCTTCGAGTAAACGTGAGCTTCAAATGTAAAATTAGAACTTCAGAACGGGAAGATTCTATCATCACATATTTGATGAGACTAAATTATTTTATCGACAATTTTTTTTTAGTAAATCCAACAGCCACAACACTATGAAGTGATAAAGATCGTTAAACTATTAAAGAAGACCTTAAAGTTTAAAATATAGGAAACAACGTTTTTACCGATATATCTTACGTTCTAACGTAAAGATTTTAATAAAACTTCATATACATCGTCCAAAGTCTAATGTACAATTAAGACAGGCATGTAAAATTTCAACTTGATACGAGCAGAAGTTTTTGTTTAGTGAAGTAATACAGTTTATAATAGTTAAAAAAGCAGAAGTTTTTGTTTGGTGAAGTGATACATTTTATAATAGTTGAAAAATGAGATTTGTTACTGGAATAGTAGGAATATGGGGTGGCTCTTGAACTACTAGACTCTCTATTACAATCATTCTCTTTAACTATCAACTCATCAAGATTATCTATTTTGTCAATATTTAATACATATTTATACTATACTCTCGCTTTAATGATAGAGCCACGCGATGCCTAGTATTAATATTAATTTAAAATAAGGATTTTCCTATTATAAAATGTATTCTAGAATAAAAGAGAGGTAACTTTGAATCGTGATACTTATGATTGCGGACGTCGCAACTATACGAAGGTGTCAACATTATAAAGTTTAATGTATTCATGTTAACGTTGTAATTGTCTGAGAGTTGTGTTTCCATTTCTCACTGAAGTTGTTTCAACTGCTCCCTGTCAGTGTCACGCAACGCTATTACGTGACAAACACTCATCATCATTTGTTACATTATTCGTAATAGAATAATCTTCCAGAGTGAAACCATATAATTAACTAATTAAAATCATTATAATATAATTCTTGGCTTCTATAAGTGGAATAGACCCGGGTGGTTTACCAAAATCCCGGTTTAGTTCCCGTCATGGCTTATAAATTATAAAATATATTTGATTATCAGAATAAATAAATAATTAATATGCAAAATTATTTCAGAGCCAGATTAGTCAAATAATGAAAAGTATATAATTTGTATTATAGTGAATGTATATAGACTGCCAATTAGTGTGGCACATAGCTTCCTCGTATCCTATCACGTATTTTATCGATTTTATGCTTTTATACCCCCACCCCCAGTATTTCTTTTTTTTCGTATCCTATCACGTATTTTATCGATTTTATGATTTTATACCCCCCCCCCCCCCCCCAAATATTCCCAGTTTTTTTAATATGTCGAAATTGTTTTGATTTTTACATGAATTAAAGTATCAATTTATTAAGCTAATAAAAGTTAAACAACGTAGACGGTTGAAATTATTCTGATGCTATCTAAGGTCTTCTTTCGACAAACCATCCAAATTTCATAAAAATCAGATGAGTACTTTTGATGATATAGGTGTAAATAAATGTATGTTGGGAGTATTATTATATAAATGTATGAGGGGGGCAAATGCCCAGGGGCCCGGGTCCCTAGGGGGCCCGGGCCTCCGGGGGCGATCCTGGTTTTTTACAACCAAAAAAAGCAGGATGGATATTGTAATTAGTTGCATAACTATGGGCCCGAAATGCGAGTGGACCCTGGTGCCAAGGGGCCCCCAAATAAAAAAAATGATATTACTATCTTTGCATCAATGTCGTAGGGGCCCCTTTAGAACATAATAAAATGTAACTTGAAATTATACTTCTATACTCTTGTAAGGAGACCCCATTCAGTTCTGAACACAAAAGTTTTATTCTTCTCATCAACTTTTTCTTTGGCGAGGGGCCCCAATGCCCTAGCTAAGTTTGGGAGGCACAGGCCCGGGCCCCCTGGAGTCCCGGGCCTCCGAGGATTGGCCCTGGATTTTTAAAACCAAAAAAGACAAGATGGCTATTGTAATTAGTGGAACTATGGGCCCGAATTGCGGTTAGACCCTGGTGGGGCCCCCCAATTCCAAAAAAAACATAAATCAGGTTAGGGGCCCCTTTAGAGCATAATAAAATCTAACTTGGAATTATACTTCTAAATTATTGTAAGGGGACCATTCAGTTCTGAACGCAAATGTTTTTTGATTTTTTCTTATGATTTTTTTTTTTTTTTTTTTTGGCGAGGGCCTCTAATGTCCTAGCTAAGTTGGGCAACGAAAATTAAACAGACACAAATACAAAACTTAACCAACAGAACATATGTATTTGAAATTCGTCCCCACTAAACATCTTTTCCTGTTAGGACAAACTTGCCCTCAGAAATTGTTAAAACTCATCATTTTGCACTTAAATTTTAAAAAAATTTGCCGGACCCCCCGCCTTATTTGTTCAAAAGGGCCCAGATGCTAAGTTCACCACTGATTGTCAAGAACATAAATTTATTCCTAATTTGTCATGTCATGAGTATGAAAGTTTGAATTTTAGGGTTTCATTTAGATACTTAGAAGTTTTATCTTATTCAATATAGCCAATGTTAATGTATAGGAGAGAAATTACAGACAAATCATAGTGACATACTAATATTAATATTTTTTACTAGTAAT